>CM057348.1:157084312-158354752 GCA_030015575.1 Agapanthus africanus | reverse complement strand
TGGAGTCACGAAGATGAGTCCCACCCCCGATTTGATCATTGGCGTACTTTGTTTGTGCTTTTTCATGGAAGATGCTCCGTCGAAATAAAGTTCCCAACGGGTATCACCACTGTCGATTGTGTCAAACGCATGTCTGTCTGGCAAATCGCAGTTTAAAGGAGAATCGGCAGGTATGGGATGCTCAGCAAGGAAGTCGGCGATGGCCTGGCCTTTTACTGCCCTGAGAGGTTGATATGTTATCGAAAATTCCATCAAGAGTAGGGCCCATTTAGCGAGACGCCCTGTCAATATGGCTTTTGACATTAAATATTTGAGAGGGTCCACTTTTGAAATCAGACAGACCTCGTGCGCTAACGCATAGTGCCTAAGCTTTGTTAGCGCGAAGATCAACGCCAGGCAGTGTTTCTCAATGGGAGAGTAATTGCTTTCTGCCCCCAGCAGAACTCGACTTAGGTAGTAGAGTGCTCTTTCTTTCCCTTGGTCGTTCTCTTGTGCCCATAATGCGCCTAAGGAACCTTCGAGGGCGGTTGTATAAAGAATGAGAGGCTTCCCTTTAACCGGGGCAGCCAGCACGGGTGGGTTCTGCAAGTATTGCTTGATCTCATCCAGTGCGCCTTGACATTTTTGATCCCAAACGAATAGGGTTCCTTTCTTCATCAGGTGACTATAGGGACGGCACTTTCCTGAAAGGTTGGCTATAAATCGCCGTATGTATGCGAGTTTCCCTTGGAGAGACCGAAGTTGCTTGAGAGTTCTCGGCGGAGGCATTTCTATGATCGCTTTAATCTTTGAAGGATCTATTTCAATACCTCGATGCCGAACAACGAATCCCAGGAATTTGCCCGAGGAAACCCCGAACGCACATTTAAGAGGATTCATCTTCAAGTTGTATTGCCGAAGGCGTTGAAACACGATCTTTAAGTGCTCGAGATGTTCTTCGTATGATTTGCTTTTAACTACAAGATCGTCGATATAGCATTCAACGATTTCATGTATGAGGTCGTCGAAGATCTTTGTCATGGCCCTCTGATAAGTAGCACCGGCGTTCTTCAAACCAAAGGGCATCACTTTATAACAAAATATACCAAGAGGAGTCCTGAAGGCTGTGTGCTTCTGGTCTTCGGGATGCATTTTTATCTGGTTATACCCCGACGAGCCGTCCATGAAGGAGAAAACCTCATGAGTGGATGTATTGTCTATCATAAGTTCAGTAACTGGCACTGGGAAATCATCTTTTGGGCAGGCTTTATTAAGATCCCGAAAGTCTACGCATATGCGCACTGTCCCATTTTTCTTCATCACTGGGACGATGTTGGCAATCCATTCAGGGTACTGAACTTCCTGAATGAAGCCAGAGTCGATTAACTTTTTGACTTCGGTGTTTATGCTCATCTCAAGCTTGAGTCGCATTCTTCTCGGCGCCTGTTTGATTGGCTTGACGTCTGGGGATATTGCTAGTCTATGTACAGCAACTTCTGGATCTAATCCCGGCATCTCGGAATAGTTCCATGCGAAGCAATCTTTATGCTGCACAAGGACGTCTTTTAACGCAGCCACCCTCTCTTCAGACAGCAGCTCGCTGACGAATGTCGGTCGCGGATCATCTACTGTCCCCAACTCAATTTTCTTAAGATTGTCTGCGGTGGTATGGATTCCGTCCTCCAGTTCTTTCGGAGCTGGGGGAAATTCTGAGATCACCTCGTCGCTGCCGCTTTCAAAGCACCAAGGGAGGTTGTTCATATCCTCGGACCCTTCTTTTAATATTGTTATCACATGGCAAGTGCGAGTTTCCTGCTGATCCCAATGCGAGGTTGGTCTTGTTCTTGTGTTTTTGGGTTCGTGCTTTTGCGGCGGCGCTACCTTCCAACTGTCAGACAATGCGAACTTGCCAAGCTGATATTGATCCTCCGCCCAATTCTTAAAGGTGAAGCAATCTTCGAGTGGATGCCCTATTACTCGATGGTAAAAGCAATATTTTGGGTTGGAGACTTCGCCCGCCTGCTCAGGATGTTTAGACTCTGGCAGAGTAAGCATTTGATGTTTCAGAGCAAGCTCAAGTATTTTCCTTGTTTTGTTCTGAGGAAATGAGTATGCTCGACCCATTTTCTTCATGATGGCTTGGTCAATAACGCTTGACTCTCGGATGCGTGGCTTCTTAGCTTTGCTTTGCGGTTGTCGAGCGCTTCTCTTGCCTTTCGACTTATTTCCGCCTTCGAGTCGAACTTTCTTAATAGTAGGTTGACAAGGGGCGGCGTTTTCGTCTTTCATCGCCCGCTGAAGGAGGCGCCGTGTCTTGGCCTTCTCATAGATTGCCATTTCACGATCATGATCATCTCGGGATTCTCGACTGGCATCCCTTGTAGGTTTGCTCATTTGGCCTTCAGACGATGGGTTAGGAGGTCTTGCATAGGGAATTTTCACTGATTCCGGATTAGTTTCTTCCCAGTGAGCGTCTGCTTCTTCATCAAAGTCATACATGACATAACAGCTGTTTATTAGCTCACGTTTCTTTGAGCGAATATACCCGAGCCCTTTCGTTTCCGTTCTCCCGTTAGGCAGTTTGCATTGAGTTCCGGGAACGTTCCAGACCTTGTCATAGAATTTGGCCTTTCTGACGGTCTGTGTGAAGGACATCCCTTGGCGTTTCAGCAGCTTCTTCAAACCTTCGGTATAATACCTGGGAAGACGGATAGGCTGGAGCCTGTCGAGCGTGGGATCCGCGCCGTGCCAAATTTCCTTTTCCACCTTGTTTTCTTCAGAACGGTAGAATAGGATTGCTTTCTCGCCTTTTCGTCCAGGAGGGATATAGAATGTCTGCAATTCTTCTATGCTGTTGGTGTCGAGTGCATCCAGTTCTTTGTAATGCTCGAGCGGCACCAAGGTTATCTGTAGACTTCGCTCTTCCTCGGCAGAAGCCCGTATCGAAGGCCGAGCAGGGAATACAGCATGAACTTCATCCTCTGAGTCACTACCGAAGATCAATGAAGGACCAGATGGTCCTGGCCTGGTGGACCGGGACGGACCTGAATAAATTATATCCTCCTCCTCCTCGGTGTCACTGCCGAAGATAGGGATGGTTGCGTTAGTTTTGTTCTCCGGTTTGTGACACCTTTCCGTGTCTTCGAAACTCGGTAAGAAGTATTTGGCATCTTCATATTTGCGAACTTCGTTCACGGAAAACGGATTCAACTCTCCTGCCACTGTGTACTCGAGGCCGTCCCTAGAATACTTCATGCACTGATGCTGTGTAGAAGGGATGATATTGTATTCGTGTAGCCATGGTCGGCCGAGCAGAGCATTGTAGCACGTCTTGACGTCTATAACATGGAATTTGATGTCTGTGACGAGCACCCCGAAGCGTAGCGTCAATATCACAGATCCAAGAGTCTTTGAGGATTGAGAGTCGAAACCGGAGATGGTGATTTTGTCCCGGGCGAGGTGTTGGACACTCATGCAAATCTCCTTTAACACTCGCACATTGAGTAAATTGACAGACGATCCGTTATCGACCAAGATTTTTCCTATCTTTATGTCATGGCAGTATCCCGAGACATAAAGGGGGCGATTGTGTTCACACGTCCCGAGGAGAAGGTCTTCATCACCAAAAGCAACGTCGGCTGTGTGCACCTCTTCCAATTCATCCTTCATCTTTTGTTCGGCTAAGAAGGCTTGGAACTGGTCCGGATCTTGTAGGGCCTTAATCAAAGAATCCCTCGCTTCTTTCGATAGCAATAGGGCATCGAGAATGCTGAGTTGTGAGGGTAGCTTTCTCAGATGCGCCAAGACATTGTAATCTACTTTATTCCTTTTTGGGGGATTCTTGGCGGTTAACTCTTCCGCAACTTGGTCATCCAGAGCGATGTCTTCAGAGACCTTCTCTTTCCCTTTGTTTTTCTTATTCAAGGGTCCGAGGTTCTTTTCGGGTAATGTTCGATTGCGCAGCTGTATATTCTCGCAGGCCTTCAGTTCTTTTTCTTTTCCCGAAGTGGATTCTTCGAAGAGGGGGCCGAGCTCCAGCTCCTCATCAGAGTCGCTCCCGAATGTAGGCACTTGTGACCCGGTAGTGTTAACCATGTGACAATTGCCGGCAGTTCTTTCAAGCTTTTTGGTCGTGTTTCTTTGCTCCCTACGAATTTTACACTTTTCCTGTTTAAAGCGTTGTCGATTGGCGACGTATCCTTGCCACCATCCATTGAAAGCTTTGCAATCTTGGGTGGAATGCGAGACCTTCTGATGATATAAGCAATAAGAGGGGTGCATTCCTACCACGCCAGTAACTTTTTCTTCAGAGGGTGGTGGCTTCATGCCCATCGATATGGCCTTAGCAAACTTCTTTTTTATCTTGAATTGGCTTTTGTCAGCGTTGAAGGCATTTTGCTCCAGCGGGATCATTTCGGCTCCTTCCTCAAGTCGCTGAAGCTTGGCCCTTTCGAATATAGCCGTCTCGCGTTCTCGATCAGCCTTGCTTTTCAACCGTGTTTCATTAAGAAACGCGCTAATCATTTCAACTGGTAACCCTGGGGTTCTTGATTCGGCATTTGCCCCCAGCGTCTCAGTGCCAGAGGTCTCTTCATCATTCGTGACTGAATGAGAGATCATATGACAGCTCGCCACATACCCCTCGGATTCGTCTGATGAACTTTCTCCCTCATCTTCTTTTTGGAAGACGTGATCAAGGAAATCTTGGAGCGTAATGGGAGTCCGCGCTTTTTGGTTGTACTCATCCAGCGCATCGATTTGCTTTTGTAAGTCCGTGCGCTTTTCACCAGGCTTAACGGGCTTCTTAGATTTCTTCTTCTTCTTTTTCGAAGATTTTGACGGCTGACTATGAGCGCTTGAACTGCCACCATCGGTCTTCGGAATCGGTCGTGGCTTCAACATCCCTACAATAACCTGCGGTTCCAAGGGGCTCTTCCACTTGACCGCTGGACAGGTCTGAAGATCATTTAGCATTCTCCTCGTTTTAGCTGATAATACAACCTCCCAGGGAGTTTCTTCTATAACAGAGCATGTTGCCCCCGGCGTATTCGTCCCCTTAGAGGTGTGGGGCTGCGGAGGATTCACCTTCCATTTGTCAGATAGCGCAAATTTGCCCTGACGGTACTGGTTCTCAAGCCAATTCTTGAAAACGTAGCAATCCTCAATTGGATGGCCTAGCACTCGATGATAAGGGCAGTAATTGGGCTCGTTGACGTCACTCGGTTGTGACGGACGTTTTGGATCTGGCAGATTTATGAGCCTGTTGCGCAATGCCAGCTCGAATAGCCTTCTTGTTTTATCACGGGGGAAGGAGTAAGCACGTCCCATCCTGTCCTCAAGGGGTACGTATGGGCGTGTATTGTTTGGACGAGCAGCCGGCTTTGAGTCGCTCGGTTGTTGTTGGGCATTAGCGACGATGATCGCTTTTCCCTTTCCTTTATCGTTTCGGGGATCCGGCTTCGGGAGAGGGGGTTTATGGCCCATCTGGTCTATCTGCGCTAATTTGTCGATCAAAGCCTGGAAGGAAGTCGGCTTGAAGAACATCATGAACTGTGAGATGGTTGCCTGTGGATCAAGGGTTCCAACAAACATTCCCACCGCTGGAGCTTCTTCTATGCGTTGCTCACACTTTGACCATAGATTTCTCCACCGTATAGCGTACTGAACCCATGTCTCGCCGGGTTTTACCCTGGCATTGATCAGTGCCGTCATCGGGGTACGCTCACTGGCACTTGCAGAGCGTTGGGTGAAGAGTAGCTCCATCTCCGCAAAGGTTTTTATAGAGTCGTTGGGAAGCTCAGAATACCATTCAAACGCCG
Organism: Agapanthus africanus; assembly: GCA_030015575.1. NCBI lineage: Eukaryota > Viridiplantae > Streptophyta > Magnoliopsida > Asparagales > Amaryllidaceae > Agapanthus > Agapanthus africanus. The sequence continues at coordinate 158,348,954 of CM057348.1, read as the reverse complement.
TATCAGATAAACTTCCAACAAACTGGCGAAGCAAAAGCTTGTCGTCGCCGCCGGTATTACCGCAAAGAGCCCTGAATTGGGCCACATGTTGATGGGGATTGCCGGTCCCTTTGTAAACATGAAACTTGGGAATAGTGTAACCCGGCGGGTACTTGATTTGGTCATACCAGCCCGGATATGGCCGCCCCGCTCTAACAATTTGCCCAGCCGCTTCATTCGCCTGATGAACCCGGATCTGCTGAGCTATATATTCGTCTAGGTCGACTTTGGAGATTGCCTCCTCCTTGGCTGTTGATAGAGCCGGCGGAGGATTTGACGTTTCTCCCCTGTCGTCTTCAAGGACGATCGGAGGATCTTCAGCAGGAGGGTCCGGCTGTAACATCATCCCTACCATATCTTGGAAGAGGAGCGCCATCTGTTTTATATTAGCCGCTTGCTCTGCAGCTTCTTTGTCCCTCTTTTCGAGGACTCTGCGTAAAAAGTCGGCGTCAGTTTCCTGTTCGTGACGCTGTTCTGATGATACTGCCGAATTTTCTTTCGGTTCAGTAAGTGCAGCCATCACAGTCATCATTTCCTGAAGCTTCTGTTGCTGCTCTTGGGCTTTCGTCACGGATCGGGTGACCGGTCGGTGGCCCGTAGAAGTGCGGCTTTCCTCCTTTCCAGAAGCCATATAAACAGTGTGCACCACCATGCCCCCAGATTTGGGGCGTTTGTGTTCAGCGCTTTTATGCTTCGCCATGTTCACAGGGGCTTTTTGTGGCCTCCTTTTTTGAGTGATTGGAGTTAAGGGAGCCGTTGTAGTGGGCACCCAAGTAGCTTTTGCTTTTTGTGGTTTGACAGAGTAATCCTTCCCCTGCCGAACCTTCATCTTTTTCTGTCGTCGGAGGCAGTCTTGATCGATCACCGACTCTTGGACCTGTCGCCAGACTTTGTAAATTTTAGAGGACAGCCGCTGAGGGGGCTGCTCTAGCTTCTTCTCTGGAGTATTCTCCACAGGTGAAGGAGTTCGTTTCAACATTGCAGTAGGAGAGTTTCTGCGCACCTTGTTGAGCAGTTCAAAGTTGTTCTTGGTTGGAACAGAAGAATCAATCCCCGCCATTGAAGCTGGCGGAGTTATCCCGGATGGGGAGTTGCCCCCAGCCTTCCTCACTCGGCGCCAATGGCGACGTCGAGCGTGTCTTGCGGATGGAGTTGTTTCAGCTATAAGGGTAACTTCATCTTGCCCCCTGTCAACGACGGACCTCTGGGCAGGGAAAGCAGCTTTGAGGACCTCGCCTGGAGCGGAAACCGGAATGGCCAGCCTTGTAAAAACTGACTTCTTGGAAGAAGAAGCCTTTCTAATGACTTCGTCCGCTTGAGCCGGGATGGTTATCCGCTTTGGGATGGCAGTTTCGGGTATTGCGGGCTTGTAGACGTTCTGGCCCAGTCTGTTAAAAACTGAGGTATTGAAGTTGGGCGACCCATCGAGAGGGGCCGCGGCAGAGGTAAGTCGATCAAAGACCGACTTCTTTGGGGCTTCTTGCAATGTCATTGGGGCGTTGAAGCTCAATGGTGGGAGCATGGTCCCAAAAAAAATAGTCCAGTGGTGGCTTGAGTCACCTGCTCCACCGGCATTTTGAAAAGGGAGGCCGGTTGGGGCCTATAAGTCACTCCTCCAGCAATGACGGAGCGAGAGTTGTTGCTGCAGGCGGTGCAGTTCGAAGCCATCGATCTTCTGTTTTCTGCACGGAGCAAGACACCAAATCTTAGTACCTTGAATCCATAGCAACCACAGCAAAACGCGATTCGTTCGCGAACACGACACACGAAGTGTGGAGTGGAAAGAGGAAAAGGTCCCACCGGGCGTGCCAGAATCTGTTCCCCTCCGAACGGTGGCCTGCGACGTTAGGACGTCATGTGCCTGAGGTTCGGGGCAGATGCTATTTGGTTTTAGTCCGTCCACCTCTTCGAAGATGCCAAGTTGATTTATGGCACCGTGTATCGAAGGTTTAGACGGATGCGGCCGATGTAGCAGACTTTGTCAGATTCCCCCTCGCTTGAGGGGTTTTTGATTGTGGGGACGCTCTTCCCTGCAGGCGCAAGCCCCTGCAGTTAATTACGCTACCGCTTTGCGGTAACAACTTTCTCCTTCTCCAGAATTTCACTTCGTGTCGTGTGTGTTTGTTTTGTTTGTGGCTGCCCGTGGATTGTATACGGAGACTTAGTGATGTCGTCGCCCGTAGGACGTGGATTAGTCCAAATCCGTGTTTGCTTAGATTTGGGTTTGGTGTTTTTTAGTTTAAGGATGCATTAGTCGCGTTGCGGCTAAGATCAACTTAAACATTTGTTAAGGATACATTAGTCCTGTTTTAGACTAAGATCAACTTAACGTAGTGTTTGATTTAATTATCTGGCCATCAGGACTCGTCACCTCTCTGACGTCGTTGAGGGATTACAACGACAGGCGTCTGAGGAGTTCAGAGATGTACCCTTGAACCAAAGTTGATTTGGGGTTTTATTGTTTATTTAAAGATCTAAGGACACATTAGCCGTAGCTGGGGCTAAGATCAACTTAGACGGGACCGTTTAGATCCGATAAGAGAGCATTTGGGCTCTATTGTGCCAGTTTAAGGACGTGACGGTCCATTGCCAGTTTTAGGGACGTGGTGGTCCATTATTAGTTTAGGGACGTTTCGGTCCGTCGCCAGTTTAAGGACGTAGTGGTCCATATTCCAGTTTAAGGACGTGGTGGTCCATCGCCAGTTTAGGGACATGGTGGTTCGATATTAGTTTAGGGACGTTTCGGTCCGATATTAGTTTAGGGACGTTTCGGTCCGATGTTAGTTTATGGACATTTCGGTCCAATATTAGTTTAAGGACGTTTCGGTCCAATATTAGTTTAAGGACGTCTCGGTCCAATATTAGTTTAGGGACATCTCGGTCCACGAGTTTAAGGACCCCGCAGTCCATATCGATGTGTGGTCGTTGGGACCCGTCACCTCTTTGACGCCGTTGAGGAATTACAACGACGGATGTCAAAGGAGTTCCGAGATGTACCCTCGAACCGGATGTAAATTGATTTAGAAGAGCAATTTTGCTCAGTCAATTTAATTTAAGGACTTATGGCCAAAATTGGGCTAAGTCCAGTTGAAATGTTCAACGTTTTATTTGCTTTTGCATTGCATTTCTTTTTTTTTATTTTTATTTGGGCCTTGCCCAGAAAGGATGCAGAGTATCAATTTGTTTTGGGCTCTACCCTTTTAGGAATGATGCAAGGTATTAATTTTATTTGGGCTCTGCCCTTATATAAAGGATGCAAAGCATCAATTTATTTGGGCTCTGCCCATTTATTGCCTTGCAATTTATTTTGGCCTGTCAGGTCATTTTGATTTGGGCCTGGCCCTTCAAATAGTGCAAAGCACCAAGAATCTTTTGGATTCAAGAAAATGAGTGCAGGGCACTTTTTAATGATCTAAATTTAGATCAAAGAAGAGAAAAGAAAATCTTTTCTTTCTTTCTGTCTCAGAGAACCAGAGGTTCATAGCAAGTGCAAGGCACTATTTTTATTTATTTATTTATCTGAGAACCAGAGGTTCATAGCAAGTGCAAAGCACTATTTTTATTTATTTATTTATCTGAGAACCAGAGGTTCATAGCAAGTGCAAAGCACTATTTTTATTTATTTATTTATCTGAGAACCAGAGGTTCATAGCAAGTGCAAGGCACTATTTTTATTTATTTATTTATCTGAGAACCAGAGGTTCATAGCAAGTGCAAGGCACTATCTGTTGTGCGCACGTGCGTTGCACGTGGTGCCGCATGGCGGGCATACGTGCGTTGCACGTGGCGCACATGCGCATTATGAGGAGAAGCAAAGCTTCTATATATGGAGAACAAGCTCCTTTTAATATTATTAAATATTCTCATATGGTGCGCACATGCGTTGCACGTAGTGCCGCATGGCGGGCACACGTGCGTTGCACGTAGCGCACATGGCGCTTGCGCATATGCGCATTATGGAGGAGCATGCTCCTATCTTAGAGAACTAAGCTCCTTTGGAGAACTAAGCTCCTTTGAGTATTGAATCCTTTAAGGATTTAACTCTACCTTTCTAAGAGGTATCCCCTCTTATTTATATTGGAGTGGTAGAGAAGCCACCTCTCCTTTTCCCGATGTGGGACTAAAAAATGCATTCCCCATGTAGTAGAGCATTACTTTAGATTACACGTGTATAACACATTTGCTCATAACTTTTGATCTCGGATGAATTATGAGGCCCATAATATATCAAATCGAAGGTCTTTTCGAGATGCTTTCAATATCATCAGAATTTAGCTGTTTTTCGTTCCGGAGTTTGTCAAAATACAGCTCGGAAAATACTGGTTCGCATCTTCTTCCTTAAATCACATGTGCATAGACATTTGCTCATAACTTTTGATCCCGGATGAATTATGAGGCCCATAATATATCAAATCGAAGGGTTTTTCGAGACGCTTTCAATACAATCAGAATTTATCCGTTTCTCCTTCGGGAGTTTGTCAAAAAACAGCCCGGAAGATACTGGTTCGTATTTCCTTAAGCGTATCGCTGCCATTTGATACCTTGGACTCTTTTGCGCAGAAATTTTTGGCGGGAACAGATGGTGCATTCAATGATGAGCAATGCTGAGTTGTAGGGTTCCTAGGCACGCTAATGTGGTCTTACAAGGCATCGACCATGCCAATTTCAAATTTTACGGGTGCCGAGAAACCCTAATACGGATCGTTAACTAGAATTTTAGGCGAACAAAACAAACTAGTTAACTACTTAACTAAAAGAACGGAAATACAACCTTTGTAGATCCGGTCCTCCACCTCCATAGCTCCGCAATGAAGTCTCCTCGCTGTCCAAATGGAAACCCGGGCTCTAGCGTCGGCTTCATCGGAGAAATGGGCGGGCAAGGTCGTCGGTTTCGTGCCGAAGATGATCTACGTCGAGGCATCACTAGATCAAGCTCCCACTTCACCAAGTCATAAAAATTGTGAAGAAAACACCCTATACTACTTGGCAAGAGGTAGAGAATGAAGAAATAGGAGGTGGGTTCACTTTAGAATTGGATTTCTCACTCATTTTCTCAAGTTGCCATTGATGGAGGCAAGCTTCTTCTTGTGAAGAAGAAGAAGAAGAAGATGAATATGTTATGATAAGTTATAATCAAAATAGAAAATAAATGAATACTTATCATAATCCAACCATGGTCAAGTGTAGAGAATGAACTAGGGTTTAGTGGAATGGTTAGGGTTAAGCATGAGACATATGGTCACTTAGTCAAAGCTTCATGAAGCTTCAACTGGCATCCAAAGAAAACCACCATTCATTTATTTTGCAAAATAAATAAACAAAATAAATAAATGATAAAGAAAAAGAAAACCCTAACCATTACACAACCATGGTTTATACTTTACACAAACTCAAGTTAGCTTGTATCATCAAACATGACACAAACTTGTGTACAAAAGTATATCACATATACATTGTGCACTTCAAGTGAGAAAATCCCTTTAAAATGAACCAATACTAGTTAATGCAAAGTAATATATCAAATATATAATTATACATTAAATCATTAAATCAACACTTGATTTAACGATCCGGTCATATCGCATATAACCAACTAGTATCCAATGTATCGGCTTATCGAATCAATCCTTGAATCGATAACTAGGTTATATCGCATACAACCAATCGATACATTCATCGAGAGAATGGAATACGGTATCACATACACGCATTATTCTCGGTCCTGCACATATCTCATATGCGCTCCTATTTCGTTTCGCTTGAGCCAGGAAACCTTTGTGTAGGACTCTAAAGACTCGTCAATACGCCGGCAGCAGATGATGATCATATCAAACACCCACAAGCCGCAAGCGGTCTGCTAAACGTAACGGCCACCCGGGTATTGAGCGATCAGAAGATCGACGAGCAAGCCCGCTCACACTCCAGTGAATCCAACCAGTAACACTTACCGTACAGTCCGGTCTCGTCGTCTGATATGTCGCATATCTCGCCTAGGGGTGGTAAACGTCAGACCCCAATAGCTCGATAAGTCGTGTCGATATGAGGCCTATAACAGTTCGAGAATCTACTGGTAACACTTACCAGCAAATCTCAGCAACCCTGGCCAGGGATTTCCGGTTATAGCCAATCGAACACAGCGCAACATCAACCCCCTATACCGGGAGAGACGAATCCCCTCCTATCGCTCATTGCCTCCATGTGATTCGGGACTGTACCCAAAAGCCACCGTTTTGCATGCCCTCTTGGACGTGGTAAGGTGGAAATCAAAGCACAGTGGGAACCACACAAGACTCTATGACGATCTCGGGTCAACAGACTACTCTGTACCAGTGTCACCAGAGAACTGCCATCTGACGTAAGGTATAATACCATCTGGGAGTTCTCGGCGAGTCCGTCCAGTGTACCCAGTCTGCACTGAGTACCCGCATATCATCTCTGATGTCAAACACCAATGGATATGGGATCATCCATCGCCCATCTGTATGGGTCGAGAAGGTATACGCTAGTCTACTCTGGTATATCGATGCCCCGTCTCGATATACCCACGACTAGGGACTTTGAAGGATGTACTTATGGACTACCATGTCCCCACTAGTATGATCCGCATCATAGTCCAGGTAGTCAAGTACACATCCTAAGGGCTTTACCAACATGTAACAGAGAGACAATCAGTATACACGTTAAGGTAAAGAGTAACCAGATAGCATACTATCATGTCGAGCGAGAAAGTCCTCCCTATATATGTCCAAGCATCCACTACAATATACATCCAATGTACAGTAATGGCCTCTAGGGCATACATATAACTAACATGAGTTACCTATTTCCTTTTGAGGTATACGCTTGAGACAGCCATATACCTATTAAATCTGGTTCCGTCTAAATCTGTACCTACCACACCATATGAGATATGGAGTGGGAAGAGACCATATTTTAAACGAATTAAGATATGGGGTTGTCCGACCTATGTCAAAAAGCAAAATCCGGACAAACTCGAGGCACGATCAGTCCTTTGCAAGTTTGTGGGATATCCTAAGAATTCTCAAGGATATTTTTTCTACCAAGCTGAGGAACAAAGAGTGTTTGTTGCTCAACATGCCACCTTTTTGGAAAGGGAATTTCTTGCAAAAGAAATTAATGGCAAAGAGGTAGAGCTGGAAGAAGTTCCAGCACCACAAACTGCAACTAATGATTTAGTAGAACCAGAGGATTCAGTGGTGCCCGACGTACCCCAGCCTCTCCGTCGATCTAGTAGGGTTTCTCGTCCACCTGAGAGATACTACGGTTTTCTCATTGATGGTGGCAGTGAGGATTGCATCATGGAGGATGATGACCCAACTAGCTTCGAGCAGGCCATCACGAGTGGGGACTCAGTGAAATGGCTGGATGCTATGCGGTCCGAGATGGAATCCATGTACACCAACAAAGTATGGACTTTGGAAGTTGCTCCTGAAGGGGTAAAACCCATTGGGAGCAAGTGGATCTTCAAGAAAAAACTTGGTGTAGATGGGAAAGTGGAGACTTTCAAAGCTAGACTTATAGCAAAGGGTTTTCGTCAAAGACCAGGTGTGGACTATGACGAAACCTTTTCTCCAGTGGCTATACTTAAATCCATCCGAATCATGTGTAAGTGCACGGCGGCGCCCCGGCCGTCAATCCGACGCCGGAATGCGGAAGCGGTGATAAACTTAAATTTTGCGGACTTTGCAAACCGGCACCACCGCGCACTAAACTCCGGATCGTAACCATTAACAAGTCTAAGCTAACTAGAATACGGGTTAGAGATGTACCGACTGATCCGAGTCCTCCGGTCTTCATCTCCACTCCGATCTCCTCGCGGGATCTCCGTCCGTCTCCTCCTCGTCGGAAAGGGCACCACATCGCCTGTAGCTTTTACGGGCTCCCACCTCAATACCGAGGCAACTCGGGCGCGAAGCTGGCGAATCGACGCGTCCAAGATTTGCTGTAGGAAGTGTAGTGTAGAGTGGATGTCTCACTTTGGGGTTAGTTGCCATTTGTAGATGATGGAGGAATCAAGAAGAAAAATGGTGCTTGCATTTTTCTTGGCATGAAAAGAGATCAAGAATGATAAACACTCTCAAAGATGAAGCTCTCTCCTTCTCTTCTTTTCTTCTCACTCAACCATGGTAAGAACTTATGCATCAAGTGAGAATAATGGTGGAGGAAAATCTATATGAAGCAAGAAGGGAGGTGAGTGTAGGAGATGAAAGAGGTGACCACATCAAGAGACAAGAAAACATACACCATGCTTCACCTTTTTTCAAACCATACCCTTTCATGTCACTCAATTCAAAAGCATGGAGCAAAAGAAATGAAAGCTATCATAATCAATACTTTTGCAAGAAACCCCCTCCACAAAAGTAATTTGCAAAACTGCAAATTACCCCCTCCATCGGAAAAGTCCGGCCGGGAAAGAACAAAGGAAAACCGGCCGGAACGGAATGCAAACTGGCAACTCCAGAAAACTGGTCCCGTAATAAATTACAGGAAAACCCCAATACTGTGCATACACACCCGCATCTGTATTCCGTCCGGATACAAATGCAAAGAGACAAAATCTACACTGTACTAAACTAGGACCGGCTTAAACCAAAGCCGGCTAGTAATGTTCGTTCGATCCTGATCCGTGCAATACCGCACGTATCTGATCGAACCCTGCCATATACCTATACGGCTACTAGTACAAACCGTCCGATCCTGATCCGTGCAATACCGCACGTATCTGATCGGACCGTGCCATATCTCCATACGGCCTCTACAGCGTTTCGCCCGAAAGCTTGAGTAACTGAAAGTGTGGTGGACTCTAAAGACTCGTCAATACTATGGTTGTGGATTTAACCACTAGCACGTCAGAGGTATAAGCCAATACGTGACGGGCCACCAGCTATTGACTAAAAGGGACGTCGATGAGCGAACTCATCCTGACACCCTACTGAGCCTGTCAGTGACAATATCCGTGCAGTCCGGTCCGTTCGTCTATGAGTATCGCATGGCGGGCCTAGGGGGTTGGTAAAAGTCAGACCCCCAAAAGCGGTACAAGTCGTGTCGGAGTGTAGCCCAGAACACCCTGAGATACTACTGGAATACCTACCAGTAAATCTCCTTGCCTTGGCCAAGGACTTTGTGTAATGGCTCTCCTAGACACAGCACGACCTCACCCCCAATACCGGGAGAGACGAACCCCTGAAGATATGCTCACTGCCTCCATGTGGCTCGGGACTGTACCCAACTAAAACCTGTTTGCACGACTCCTTTGAGCCGTGGTAGGGTAGTAATCAAAGTACAGTGGGAACTCACACGAGACAAATGACGATCCCCAGGTCGATGAACTAACCTGCACACATGTCACCAGGGAACTGCCATCTGACGTCTGGTATATGACCAACTAGCATGTTCCCGGCGAGTCCTGTCCGGTGTACTCATAACCCAATGAGCACCTGTATACATCTTAGGTGATCCAACTGACACCAGTGGCTTGTGAGACCGGCCACCGCCCCTCGTCGGGGTCTCGACTGTATACACTAGTCTACTAATGGAGTATCGATGCCCGGTCTCGAAACTCCCACGACTAGGGACCTTTTAAGGATACGCTTGTAGACCCCCAGCTCCCACTTATATGATCGCCCTCATACTGCTGGTGGTCAAGCAAGAATCCTAGGGGCTCTATCAACGTGTAATAGCGACGTGTCAGGTCACCTAAAGCAGTACACGATGATAAAGGTAAACCAGATAGCATACTATCATCTCGAGTAAGACTGTCCTACCGGGATAGGTCCTCCCTCAATCATTACAATCACGTACCTGTGACCTAATAATTAACTCTGAGGGCACTATCTCCAACAATCTCCCACTTGCACTCAAGGCTAATTATTGCGATGTCGCATACTCACAGCCCGTGTGATACCGAACATCCAACTCCTCTACTAGTCAGTCTCATAAAACTCGTTTGCGAAACTATTGCGTTCGAGGAATAGCCTCAGTGAGTGGATCCGCTTAGTTGTTTCTTTCTATGTCTCTCTATATCTCAAGTTCGCGGAGAAAGCCATCTCCCGAAAAGAGTAATACCAGTCTCAGAATATGTCTGGATGTCTGATGGGACCTAGCTCATAAATGAACTCCAAATCCAAACTTCTTAGACTGTATCGTCAACTGAACTTAATCAGTATCCTGCGCGCCATGCCTCCCTCAGTATTGCCTTGGACCACCTGTCCAAAATACTGCCCCTCATCAGAAGGAAAACTATAACTCTGACAACCTCCTTGTCGTCCATGTCACCTTGGAAGCCTGGAATGATAACTGTCTCCTGAATGAGGCTGTCGTTATCATATCCCTAGAACATCCACTTATGTTCTAAAACTGCTTCCGACTGTTTTTCCAGGATTGGATTAATGTCAACTTATTGCATCTAGTGCAAGAACAACATCTGGTGTGGTACTTGACATCTCATGATTGACTCAATTGCCTAAGCAAGTGATCTGTCAATCATGCACGTCCCTCTCCCCTTTAGTCTGTAAGACACCTTTGGAGAGGGTGACTCCATTACCTGCAGGTACACTACCGAGCCAGGAGTCGTCCATCCTAAATACTCTTAGAATGCTGTCAAGTACCCTGATTGGGAAACCACCAAAATCTAGATCTAAAACCATAGATCCAGTAACCAGTATGTCAGATATAAAATCCACTTACTTTGTGGAGAAACCACTGTGTGACGACCAAAGTATAACCGATCGTAGTATAGGAGTTTCTTTTCCTACTTTGTGTATGTCATCCAAATACCATGACATCACACCCTACTACCTTCTCAACAGATCCATCCCCTATTCTGATGAAGTCAAACCCATGACTGTCACGTCAGAAATAGATGATCTATCTCCGCTACATCTGCTTTAGTCTATAAATAGACATAAGCTCCCTATCCACCAATGCTTCCGCTGCTCCCACTGACTACGACAACCCTCTGGCAGAGTCATATAGACGTACACTTCTAAAACTAGTTTAGAACGACGCTATACTCATCCTCCCGCCTGGTTCCGCAGCCTGGAACAACAACAATGGTAATTGTGGGTAAACAAGAACTTCCCTGTCACCGTCCTTGAGGCTACCGTAGTACCTCTCGGGTGCCTGAAGTTACCCACCTTATCTGCGGAGTGGCCAATGGAATGTCAATCCAGATTGAATCTTTAGGTTCCTTATCAAATCTTCAGTAATCGTTTGTGGTTCTGGAATTACTTCCAGTTCTACCATACTCCCACTACTGTTTTCTGAAAAAATCCATTTTTAATAAAACTGTGGCGAGTCTAGAACAATATTGCTATTGTTCATCCAGATGGTAGAAAGTCAACCCGCGTCATAGCCTGGGTCAACCCACAAACAGCCATTACAGAAACGTGCCTTGAGTTATCCAGTGTCTGGTTTTAATCATAAACCGGACAACTCCCCGTACCTTAACATCGTTAAGATATGAACTGTTCTATATCCAATATAAAAACAGAGGCACTGATTTAATTGAACCAGATTCAAATCATGCAGCTATCTCCAGTGCATGTCAACTAAATGGAGAGAGGTCGATCAGCGTTACTCAACTTAGGAATGCTTCCAATTATGAGTAACCTGAAAGAGAAGCTATTTCTCTTTATCATTACTATCAACTGAATACCATACACAAGTATCTATATCTTCGATCACTTTGAAGAATCCCGATACTTGCTACACCTGGTTCTCTACTCTATTCAAATACCTATAACTCCTCTAAACTCAGACCCTGTGTTTCTACGAAACACATGTTTAAGAACTAGAGAAGTTAAAAGTAAACAGAATATAGTATGAGGACCAACCCCTCTGTCCTAATGGACACTGGACAACATACAATACTCTGTATAAGTCCCTTGAGTCTGACAACTCATTCACTGTGCGTCGTAGGTTGAAAACTGTACTTATGGTTAAGAAGAATTACACCGCTATTTAATGCTCCTTACCTAACCATCCACTGATATAGGTAAATGTCATCGACATAATATCAAAAGGTATATCTCACTCTATGAAAATAGACGTACAGATATATCAATTTGAAATTGATGCATAACCGCGGATATTCAAAACCAAATGATTGCCGTCCGGCAAACAACCCAGGTGACTTCCTCAAATATCACCGATTACATCGAATCCCGATATAATGAGGATGATCACCCAATTCCCAATAACTTACTCCCACTCAGCATCTGTAAAACCATACAGATGTGAGAATCATACCTGGTAAATACATACCCTGGAGTGAGTGTCTAATCGGGAAATCAGTTTTCTTTTAACAGTACACAGTGAAACTGAAACATCGAAATGTCTCGTTGGGGTACCCTGGTATTCCTAGTAATGCCTCTACCATTATCCAGATTCACAACTATAACCGTATAATTCTTTGCCACCTCTCCAAATCCCTTTATATGTCTTTAGTCATTACCTTCTGCACACCCCTTAGGCCAAATGGTTTTCTTCCTTCCCTACCGTTCGGCACCAGCCTATGGTTTGGAAGAAGACTATCCAATGAGCATAATGGGTGTACTGTCCTAGTCCTAGGAGCACTCGCAATGCGAGAGAAGGTGAAGATAAAAGACAACCGAATAAACCTTATTCCTATTTCTCTTGGACCAGTATCCATCCTCGAACTGGAACAAGTTCCTTTCGAGTTCGTATATAACCATACGATGGATTATCCAATAAAATGGGATCTTCGTAGTGATACGGAGTGTCCTGGAGAAATACAAAGGTGATTTAGGATTGGCGAAGAAATACTTGGTTTGGTCGTGAATAGCAGTCGCAACTTACTTTGCCCTCTTACTAATCCCTTTCTTTGTCTGAACTTAATACCTTCTGTACACCGTTTAGGCTAACTGGTTTTCTTCATTCCCTACCGGTCGGCACCAGCCTATGGTTTGGAAGAAGACTATCCAATTTGCATAATAGGTGTACTACTCCTAAACTAAGGAGTACTCGCAACCTGAGAGAGGGTGAAAAGAAAAGACAACTGAATAATCCTATCCGTTTTCTCCAGGACCGGAAACCATCCTCGAATTCCTTCGAGTTCGTATCTAACCATATGATGGTTTTGTCCAATGGAAGTGGACGTTCGTAGTAATACGGGGTGTCCTGGAGAAAAGGGTAAAAGTAGGAGTGGCAATGAGGTCTGCAACTCTGACAATCCAAAAGCCTGTATTAAGAAGGTTCGGTCAACTTGGTCACTGAGTCATAGTCTTAGGGTCGGGTCAATGGTCGCTGCCAAAGAGAGAGAGAAAAGAAACACTCAGCGTGCACTCTAACCTAGATCAGAATGGTTACCAATTTATCTAATCTGGAATCCTCCCACTGTACCTCAAATTCTCCTCCAAACCTGAAAGAAGAATTAGTCGGGGTTACCCGAGGAGTAAACTAACTCATCAGTGGGAATCGGGATCCAACTCTCATCGCATGATAACGTGACGGAATCCGCTCACGGTATCACACTCCAGAAGGTATGCGCATATCTGGCAAGTTTCAGTACTTTTAAAACTCTCGATGTGATTTCTGCCCCATGCTCTTATGACCTTGACTTTGGCCAACAAATCATAAGTCACATGTCAAGTTCTACCCGTCATTCTCCAGGTTGATTTGAATCCACCCGTACATACCCTTGACTTTGGCCAACAAGGTAGTACGACTGTCCCAAACCAACGCATCTATCTATGCTGCATATGAATAACCAACAGCTACCAAACACTGTGCCTTGACTTTGGCCAACAAACACAGCTTGAATACTATTGACTACCCATATGAAACGACGGAGGGCTACGAATGGTTTCTGGCGAAAACCTTTAACGTAAAGAACTTGATATCGTCGAAGGAACGGATAGCTTTTTAGAAAATATAGTGACGAAAACCGTTGCTAAAGAGGTCACTCCCGGTGAAGGGATCTCGGCTCTTTCCCCGTAGAATGGGGTGCAGGATATTCCAAATGAATACCGCGATGCAAAGCAAAAGTAATCGGCTATAGTGAAGTTAATGCCCTGACGCAAACTTCTGTCCAAGGGGTCACTCCCGGTGAAGGGATCTCGGCCCTTGCCTCGTCGACTGAGGAGCAGGATATTCCAAATGAATACCACGATGCAAAACAAAAGTGAACGTCCTTGCAATAACAGCCTTTTGAAAAGTGTTCCAACAACATCAGAATAGGTTTGTTTAACTTGCATTGATCCGAATCAATGCAGTCCCATCAATTGATCACACCAAAAAGAACGAAAATATACTGATGTACGTATATGCCATCCGCATTCGCCACTGGGTCCCGTCATTACCCGTTAGGTTAGCTTACTAACGACAGAGCGGGGACTGGACTAGCGCGGATGCAAAACATATACAACATCTACTAATATATATACCAATATATTATATTTCGCTCAAGGCGTGAATAAAATGAAACATCACAGAAATGTACAGCATCACAGAACAATACAGATATCTGGGATCCCCGGGTTTCACAGAGCCGCTGAAACCCGACGTTCCCCTGGTCGTGTGGATAGCCTGTGCAATGAAAACCTAGACCCCTATGGGCGCGGCAAGTCACCCGCCAAAACCTGAAGCGAGGCAGCCCCCTTCAGCTCCGTGAATGGACCACCCAGCACTTCACGGAATCCGGTAACTTGGGCACCCCTCCTGGGTCAACTTATACCCCCTACGAGTGCGGCGAATAGCCCGCCAGTCCTAGAGTGAAGCCCCCTCCGTCTCAATGCCATGAGATGCGGGCTTGTTGCCCTCCAGAACCCGGCTATCCGTGCACCCCTCCGCGGGGCAATCCTAGTACAGAAAGTAAAATATACATACACCGGGTACATCGACCGCAACCAGGTCGTGCCCCAAAAGAATAATAATACAAACAGGCAGTGACGGCAGTCCACATGTCGGACGCTCGCCCCGCAACAACAAATGTACATAATACAACAGCACTGTACTAGCATTGCATCCAGGCTACCCCCACAACCGATCCGCAACATCACAGCAAAACACAGAACATCAACGTGAAAGTCACGTTCGCAAATCCGTCTAACCGGGCTATAGCGGTTAGACCGGATTTACCGATCGAGTGACATTCACGGTCGCAGATATAATGTAAATACTGTGAAAAATGTGTTTAAAATTTTCCGATTGATCAAACCTTAACAAGTGGGCCCCCAAACAAAACTGTAGCACTCACAGAAAACCTGGGCCCAATTTTAATATTCCAGAAAACACATTTTCAACTCAGGAACATTCTGCAAAGTTTTGGGGACATGAACAGTTGTTACTGCGGCGGAAGCGCGGCCCAAGCAGGGGTTTGGCCGCACTTTCGCGGTGGAACAGTGAGTTCATGGTACCAAATTTTTACAGTATGTTTCTAATTCCCTGCACATCACTCTGAGACAACCTGAAAAATTTTTGGACTCAAAAAAAAATTCGACAGAAACTGATGTGCTTGAAATACGCATTTTCGGGATTTTGTTCGATCGGAAACGTAAAACACATTAAACAAAGCTAGACGAAGTTAATGGCGAGGCTCTGATACCACTGTAAGTGCACGGCGGCGCCCCGGCCGTCAATCCGACGCCGGAATGCGGAAGCGGTGATAAACTTAAATTTTGCGGACTTTGCAAACCGGCACCACCGCGCACTAAACTCCGGATCGTAACCATTAACAAGTCTAAGCTAACTAGAATACGGGTTAGAGATGTACCGACTGATCCGAGTCCTCCGGTCTTCATCTCCACTCCGATCTCCTCGCGGGATCTCCGTCCGTCTCCTCCTCGTCGGAAAGGGCACCACATCGCCTGTAGCTTTTACGGGCTCCCACCTCAATACCGAGGCAACTCGGGCGCGAAGCTGGCGAATCGACGCGTCCAAGATTTGCTGTAGGAAGTGTAGTGTAGAGTGGATGTCTCACTTTGGGGTTAGTTGCCATTTGTAGATGATGGAGGAATCAAGAAGAAAAATGGTGCTTGCATTTTTCTTGGCATGAAAAGAGATCAAGAATGATAAACACTCTCAAAGATGAAGCTCTCTCCTTCTCTTCTTTTCTTCTCACTCAACCATGGTAAGAACTTATGCATCAAGTGAGAATAATGGTGGAGGAAAATCTATATGAAGCAAGAAGGGAGGTGAGTGTAGGAGATGAAAGAGGTGACCACATCAAGAGACAAGAAAACATACACCATGCTTCACCTTTTTTCAAACCATACCCTTTCATGTCACTCAATTCAAAAGCATGGAGCAAAAGAAATGAAAGCTATCATAATCAATACTTTTGCAAGAAACCCCCTCCACAAAAGTAATTTGCAAAACTGCAAATTACCCCCTCCATCGGAAAAGTCCGGCCGGGAAAGAACAAAGGAAAACCGGCCGGAACGGAATGCAAACTGGCAACTCCAGAAAACTGGTCCCGTAATAAATTACAGGAAAACCCCAATACTGTGCATACACACCCGCATCTGTATTCCGTCCGGATACAAATGCAAAGAGACAAAATCTACACTGTACTAAACTAGGACCGGCTTAAACCAAAGCCGGCTAGTAATGTTCGTTCGATCCTGATCCGTGCAATACCGCACGTATCTGATCGAACCCTGCCATATACCTATACGGCTACTAGTACAAACCGTCCGATCCTGATCCGTGCAATACCGCACGTATCTGATCGGACCGTGCCATATCTCCATACGGCCTCTACAGCGTTTCGCCCGAAAGCTTGAGTAACTGAAAGTGTGGTGGACTCTAAAGACTCGTCAATACTATGGTTGTGGATTTAACCACTAGCACGTCAGAGGTATAAGCCAATACGTGACGGGCCACCAGCTATTGACTAAAAGGGACGTCGATGAGCGAACTCATCCTGACACCCTACTGAGCCTGTCAGTGACAATATCCGTGCAGTCCGGTCCGTTCGTCTATGAGTATCGCATGGCGGGCCTAGGGGGTTGGTAAAAGTCAGACCCCCAAAAGCGGTACAAGTCGTGTCGGAGTGTAGCCCAGAACACCCTGAGATACTACTGGAATACCTACCAGTAAATCTCCTTGCCTTGGCCAAGGACTTTGTGTAATGGCTCTCCTAGACACAGCACGACCTCACCCCCAATACCGGGAGAGACGAACCCCTGAAGATACGCTCACTGCCTCCATGTGGCTCGGGACTGTACCCAACTAAAACCTGTTTGCACGACTCCTTTGAGCCGTGGTAGGGTAGTAATCAAAGTACAGTGGGAACTCACACGAGACAAATGACGATCCCCAGGTCGATGAACTAACCTGCACACATGTCACCAGGGAACTGCCATCTGACGTCTGGTATATGACCAACTAGCATGTTCCCGGCGAGTCCTGTCCGGTGTACTCATAACCCAATGAGCACCTGTATACATCTTAGGTGATCCAACTGACACCAGTGGCTTGTGAGACCGGCCACCGCCCCTCGTCGGGGTCTCGACTGTATACACTAGTCTACTAATGGAGTATCGATGCCCGGTCTCGAAACTCCCACGACTAGGGACCTTTTAAGGATACGCTTGTAGACCCCCAGCTCCCACTTATATGATCGCCCTCATACTGCTGGTGGTCAAGCAAGAATCCTAGGGGCTCTATCAACGTGTAATAGCGACGTGTCAGGTCACCTAAAGCAGTACACGATGATAAAGGTAAACCAGATAGCATACTATCATCTCGAGTAAGACTGTCCTACCGGGATAGGTCCTCCCTCAATCATTACAATCACGTACCTGTGACCTAATAATTGACTCTGAGGGCACTATCTCCAACATCATGCTTGCCATCACTGCATATCATGACTACGAAATCTGGCAAATGGATGTTAAGACCGCCTTTCTAAATGGTGATTTAGAAGAGTGCGTGTACATGACTCAGCCAGAGGGCTTCGTAGACAGTGAGAGCAGCGGGAAGGTGTGCAAGCTGCTTAAATCCATTTATGGATTAAAGCAAGCATCGCGGAGTTGGAGCATCTACTTTGACGTCGTTATCAAAGAGTTTGATTTCGTCAAAAACCCAGATGAACCTTGTATTTACAAGAAGGTGGCAGAGAGTAAGGTTGTCTTACTCGTAT
The DNA here is from genome assembly GCA_030015575.1 of Agapanthus africanus. Taxonomy (NCBI): domain Eukaryota; kingdom Viridiplantae; phylum Streptophyta; class Magnoliopsida; order Asparagales; family Amaryllidaceae; genus Agapanthus; species Agapanthus africanus. The sequence goes on along the minus strand of CM057348.1, from coordinate 158,330,788 downwards.
TGTACGTGGACGACATACTCTTGATAGGAAATGATATTCCTATGCTGCAATCGGTCAAGCTCTTCTTATCACAAAGATTCTCAATGAAAGATCTTGGTGATGCCTCCTGCATATTGGGAATTAGGATCTATAGAGATAGATCCAAACGGATATTGGGATTGTCCCAATTCAGGTACATTGACACCATACTAAAAAGGTTTAGTATGGAAGATTCCAAGCGTGGGAACTTGCCCACAATCTCTGGAGTCACTCTCTCCAAAGAGATGTCTCCCAAGACTGATTTGGAGAGAGCTCGCATGCAAGGGATACCCTATGCTTCGGCTGTAGGCTCTATCATGTATGCGATGCTATGTACCAGACCCGATGTAGCATACTCACTAAGTGTAGTGAGCAGGTATCAAGCTGATCCTGGAGAGAGTCACTGGACAGCTGTGAAGAGCATTCTTAAGTACTTACGAAGGACTAAAGAGATGCTCTTGGTGTATGGTAACGGAGAACTCCAAGTGGAGTCCTTTACCGATTCGAGCTTCCAGAGTGATAAGGACGACTCTAAGTCGCAGTCGGGATTTGTCTTTACCCATTACGGAGGGGCGGTTAGCTGGAAGAGTTCCAAGCAGGAAACCGTGGCAGACTCGACGATGGAGGCTGAATACATCGCTGCCAACGATGCTGCTAAAGAGGCTGTCTGGATCAAGAAGTTCATTACTGAACTTGGAGTGGTTCCATCCATTGAGCATCCAATACCTTTGTATTGCGATAACAATGGAGCGGTGGCTTTGGCCAAGGAACCTAGGTCCCATCAGCGATCCAGGCATATTCTGAGGCGGTATCACCTGATCCGGGAGATAGTTGATCGCCGGGAGATCGAGGTCAGGAGGGTTGACACGAAGAACAACACGGCGGATACACTCACGAAGGCCATTCCCCAGATACAGTTTGAGAGACTCTTCGGGATGCTCGGTATGCGATACTACAGCAGCTGGCCCTAGTGCAAGTGGGAGATTGTTAGTTGTATGTATGCCCTAGAGGCCAGTATTGTACAGATGATGTATATTATATTGGATGCTTGGACATATATAGAGATGACTTTCTTGCTCGATATGATAGTATGCTATCTGGTTGCTCTTTATCTTAACATGTTTACTAGTCTCTTTAAACTGTCTTATAGTTACATGTTGATAAAGCCCTTAGGATGTGTACTTGACTACCTGGACTATGATACAGATCATACTAGTGGGGACATGGTAGTCCATAAGTACATCCTTCAAGGTCCCTAGTCGTGGGTGTATCGAGACGGGGCATCGATATACCAGAGTAGACTAGCGTATACGCTTCTCGACCCATGAGATGGGCAATGGATGATCCCATATCCATTGGTGTTTGACATCAGAGATGGTATACGGGTGCTCAGTGGAGACTGGGTACACTGGAAGGACTCGCCGAGAACTCCCAGATGGTATTATACCTCACGTCAGATGGCAGTTCTCAGGTGACACTTATACAGGTTAGTCTGTAGACCCGAGATCGTCATAGAGTCTTGTGTGATTCCCACTGTGCTTTGATCTCCACCTTACCACGTCCATGAGGGCATGCAAAACGGTGGTCTTTGGGTACAGTCCCGAGTCACATGGAGGCAATGAGCGATAGGAGGGGTTTCGTCTCTCCCGGTATTGGGGGTTGATGTTGCGCTGTGCTCGATTGGCCGTAACAGGGAAGTCCCTGGCCAGGGCTGATCAGAGATTTGCTGGTAAGTGTTACCAGTAGTTTTTCGACCCGTTATGAGCCTCACATCGGCACGACTTATCGGTTATTGGGGTCTGACGTTTACCACCCCTAGACTTGATATGCGACATATCAGACGAACAGACCAGACTGTATGGTAAGTGTTACTGGTTGGATTCACAGGAGTGTGAGCGGGCTAGCTCGTCGATCTTCTGATCGCTCAATACCCGGATGGCCGTTACGTTTAGCAGACCGCTAGCGGCTTGTGGGTGCTTGATATGATCATCATCTGCTACCGGCGTATTGACGAGTCTTTAGAGTCCTACACAGAGGTTTCCTGGCTCAAGTGAAACGAAATAGGAGCGCATATGAGATATGTGCAGGACCGAGAATAATGCGTGTATGTGATACCGTATTCCATTCTCATGATAGATGTATCGATTGGTTATATTCGATATAACCTAGATATCGAATCAAGGATTGATTCGATATGCCGATACATAGGATCCTGGTTGGTTATATGCGATATGACCGGATCGTTAAATCAACTGTTGATTTAATGATTTAATGTATAAATATATATTTGATATATTACTTTGTATTAACTAGTATTGGTTCACTTTAAATGGATTTTCTCACTTGATGTGCAAGTTGTATATGTGATATACTTTTGTGCACATGTTTGTATCATGTTTGATGATACTTGCTCATTTGGTTAAGTGTAAAGAATTAAACCTTGGTTAAAAAAGTGGTTAGGGTTTTTATTTATTCATTCCTTTTTCTTTTTAATTTGGATTAAAAAGAAATGGCAAAAGAAAAACAAAAGGGTTGCTTTCATTCTTGAAGCTTGTTGAAGCTTCATGAAGCTTTGACCAAAGTGACCACTTTGTCTTTATGCTTAACCCTAACCTTTCTTCTAACCTTAGTCAATTCTCTACACCTAACCATGGTTCTCATTATGATAAGTATTGATTTTCTTTTTCATTTGAAAATGATATCATAATATTCTATCTTCTTCTTCTTCTTCATCTTCATGAAGAAAACCTTGCCTTCTTCAATGGCACCTTGAGAAAAAGAGTGAGAAATCCAATTCTAAAGTGAACCCACCTCCTATTTCTTCACCCTCTACCTCTTGCCAAGTAGTATAGGGTGTTTTCTTCACAAGTTTCACAACTTGGTGAAGTTGGAGCTTGAACTTGTGATGCCTCGACGTAGATCATCTTCGGCACGAAGCCGACGACCTAGCCCGCCCATTTCTCCGATGAAGCCGACGATTGAGTTCGGGATTCGAGATGGACAGCGAGAGGACGCCTACATGGAGCTAAGGAAGTGGAGAAACGGATCTACAAAGGTTGTAGCCCCTCTCCTTTAGTTAAGATGTTAACTAGTTTCGTTTTTCGCCTAGAATTCTAGTCGACGATCCGTATTAGGGTTTCTCGGCACCCATAAAACTTGAAATTGGCATGGTTGATGCCTTGTGAGACCTCTATAGTGTGCCTAGGAACCCTTCACAATCAAATCAGATGCCTACCACTTCATATGTGATATGGAAAGGGAAGAGCCCATATCTTAAGTTGGTTAAGATTTGGGGTTGTCCGGGCTATGTCTAAAAGCAAAATCCGGACAAGCTCGAGGCAAGGTCTGTTATGTAGAACGGGAAAGGTTCCATCTATACATAATGCAGCTGATGATTTGGTAAAACCAAAGGATTCAATAGTAACCAACGAACCTCAGCCTCTCCGCCGATCTAGTATGGTTCCTCACCCACCTGAGAGATACTTCGGTTTCTCTATGACAGTGGGAGCGAGGATTGCATCATGAGATGATGACCCAACTAGTTTCGAGCTGGCCATCAGGAGTGGGACTCTGTAAGAATGGCTGGATGCTTAGCGATCTGAGATGGAATCCTTATACACCAACAAAGTATGGACTTTGGTTGCTTTATCTGAAGGGTTAAATCCCCATCAGGAGCAAGTATATCTTGAGAAGATTACTTGGTGTACATGGAAAAGTTGAGACTTTCAAAGCTAGACTTGTTAAAGGTTTGCATCATTGACCAGGTATGGATTATGATGAAACCTTTTCTAAGGAGCTATGCTTAAGTCCATCTAGATCCTACTTGCCACGGCTACATACCATGACTACGATATCTGGCGGTTGGGTGTCATGACTGCTTTTCTAAATGATGTTTTAGAAGACAGAGTCTATAAGTACACAGTCAGAAGGCTTCGTAGACAGTGGGAGCAGCGAAAACGTGTGCAAGATGTTTTATGTGATAAAACAGGTATCGCGGAGTTGGAACGTCTGTTTTGATGTGGTAGTCAAAGAGTTTGACTTCATCAAAATGGTAGATGAACCTTGTATATACAAAAAGGTAGTAGAGAGTATGGTGGTGATCCTCGTAGAGTATGTGGATAACATACTCTTGATAGGGAAGGAGTTTCCTATGCTACGCTCGGTCAATCTCCGCTTATCACAAGGATTCTCCATATAGGATCAAAGTGATACCTACTAAACCTGGGTTTTGGATCTATGAGATAGATCTAATTGGATGTTAGGATACTCACTAATTATAGTGAGATGGTATCAATTGATCCTGGGGAGAATCACTGGAAAGATTCCAGGGTGGTAAGGACGACTGAATGTCAGTCGCAGGCATTGTCTTTACCCTCAGTGAAGGGACGGTATGTTGGAAGAGTTCCAAGCTAGATACCGTGACATACTAGACGATTAAAGGCAAGATACATCGTTACCAAAGATGCTACTAAAGAGGCAGTCTGGATATATAAGTTCATGAGATAAACTTCGTTCCTACCATTGTGTGACAATGGAGTTGTGGCTTTTGCCAAGGAACCCCCGTCCCATCAGAAATCCAGATATAATTCTTAGGCAGTATCACCTGATCATGGAGATGGTTGATCTCCATGGAGATCGAGGTTAGGAGAGTAGACACAGAGGACAACAGCGCGGATCCACTCACAAAGGCCTTTTTCCCAGTAGAGACTTTTATGGGATGGTTGAGTATGAGATACTTCAACCACAGCTAATTGTTGGGTATGTGATACCACAACAGATGGCCCTAGTGCAAGTGGGAGATTGTTAGTTATATGTATGCCCTAGAGGCCATTACTGTACATACGATGTATATTGTAGTGGATGCTGGGACGTATATAGGGAGGACTTTCTTGCTCGACATGATAGTATGCTATCTGGTTATACTTTATCTTAACATGTACTCTGATTGTCTCTAATACATATTGATAAAGCCCTTAGGATATGTACTCGACTACTGGGACTATGATGAGATCATACTAGTGGGGCCACGGTAGTCGACGAGTACATCCTATAACTGCTCCTAGTCGAGGGTGTATCGAGACAGGGCATCGATGCACCAGAGTAGACTAGCGTATACGCATCTTGACCCATATGATGGGCGATGGATGATCCCATATCCATCGGTGTTTGACATCAAGGATGGTGTACGGGTGCTCAGTGGAGACTGGGTACACTGGACGGACTCGCCGAGAACTCCCAGATGGTATTATACCTTACGTCAGATGGCAGTTCTCTGGTGACACTGGTACAGGTTAGTCTGTAGACCCGAGATCGTCATAATTCTTGTGTGATTCCCACTGTGCTTTGATTTCTACCTTACCACGTCCAAGAGGGCATGCAAAATGATGGTTTTTGGGTACAGTCCAGAATCACATGGAGGCAATGAGCGATAGGAGGGGATTCGTCTCTCCCGGTATAGGGAGTTGATGTTGTGCTGTGTTCGATTGGCTATAACCGGAAATCCCTGGCCAGGGTTGCTGAGATTTACTGGTAAGTGTTACCAGTAGTTTCTCGAACTGTTATAGACCTCATATCGACACGACTTATCGAGCTACTGGGTCTGACGTTTACCACCCCTAGGCGAGATATGCGACATATCAGACGACGAGACCGGACTGTACGGAAGTGTTACTGATTGGATTCGCAGGAGTACTAGCGGACTTGCTTGTTAATCTTCTGATCGCTCAATACCCGGGTGGCCGTTACGTTTAGCACACCGCTTGCGGCTTGTGGGTGTTTGATATGATCATCACCTACTGCCGGCGTATTGACGAGTCTTTAGAGTCCTACACAGGGGTTTCCTGGCTCAAGCGAAACGGAGTAGGAGCGTATATGAGATATGTGCGGGACTGAGATTAATACGATATGAGATACCGTATTCTATTATCGCGATTTGTGACATTGATCGGTTGTATGCGATATAGCCGGGTTATCGGATCAAGTGTTGATTCGATAAGTTGTTACACATGATATTAGTCAGTTATAGCCGTGTTATTAAATCAAGAGTAGATTTAATAATTTAATGCATAATTATATATTTGATATATTACATTGTATTAACTAGTATTAGCTCACTTATGATTTATTTTCTCACTAGTTTGTGCACATTGTTTATATGTGATATATGCAAGTGTACATGTTTGTATCATGATTGATGATACACACAAGTTGGATGTATGAGACTCATACCAAGATTAGGGTAAAGATTAGGGTTATTGTTTTATCTTAAGATTTAACAAAAGGGTTTAACTTAGTCAAAGTAATCAAGCTTGAAGAAGCTTGGAGAAGCTTTGACAAAGTCCACTCTTTTGTCATTTCTTTTGATATTCTTTAACCTAACCTTTAATCTAATGCTTTGGTTAATTCTCTACATGAGTTAAGCATGATAGCTTAACTCACCCATGGTTACATTATTTGAGGATAATTTTTCATTTGGATGGATTATTCTTTCTTCTTCTTCTTCTTCATCAAGCTCCATCCAAAAGCTTACTAGCTCCAATGGTGCCATGAGAAAAAGAGTGAGAAAATCAATTCTAAAGTGGGCCCACTTCCTACTTCTTCATCCTCTACCACTTGCCATATAGTAGAGTGTGTTCTCTTCACAAAGTTCATGACCTAGTGAAGGAATAGCTTGAGTTAGTGTCTCCCCGACGTAGATCATCTTCGGCCTCGAACTCAACGAGGCAAGCACGTTCGTTCTTCTTATGGATCTTCTCTAGAGTCTGAAGTTCATGATCCCAGCGAAGGGGACATCTACACGGAGCTATTGAAGTGAAGGACCGAATCTACAAAGGTTGTAATCTCTTTCACTTAGTGTTAAAGTTGTTAACTTGCTAGTTTTCGTCTAAACCCTAGTTTAAAGATCCGTTTTAGAGTTGTTCGGCACGGCTAAAATTTTAATCGGGTATGGTTGATGCCTTGTAGAGCCTTGTTAGTGTGCCTTGCAACCCTACACTAAAAGGGTTTTGTTTATGGAGTTAATCTCTAACAGATCTTGAATGGAGTTAAACTCCTAGAAATCTTTGAAGATGATTAGAGGGGACTCCTTTCTTCTTCCCTTTAGTCCTATATCTTCTTTTGAGCCTTGGCTCTTCCCAAAATGGGATTTTTGGAAAAGGGTCTCCTTCTTCCTCCTCTCCGTCGGCTGGATCTTGAAGAAGAAGAGGTGTGAAACTCAAAAATCTCCCTTCTTGGGGATTTAATGAAAGATCCGAGTTTCCCTTTAATGGTTTTATGGTGAAAACAGTTTCTTTTTGGAAAAAGAGTGATTGAGCTCTTGATTTAATTCAAAAAAAGAAAGAAGGTTTAGAACCTTGAGGAGGGAGGCGGAGACACAAACCCTAGAATTTAAGAGGATGAAAAAAGGTTTTCATTGATTTTTCATCATGTTGTCTTTATAGGCTACACATTTTACATATATCCCCTTGGGCTTTGCCAAATGGCACTTGTGCCACCCCATGCCTTATGTGCTTATTTCTTTTTTGCACATAAGCCATGAGATTTACAAAATTTTGGATTTTTTCCCGCTTTATAAATATTTATTTCTAAAAATTACATTTAGACTAATTTATTGCCTCCTTTTTGGCATGGAGCCAGCCCCTTCTATGCTTGGTCTCGACTTGGGCTTGGGCCCACTTGACTTGGGGTTGACCTTGGTTTTGACTTGATCAACTGGGGTGTAATTTTTTATCCCAACAAAGTGCCCCATCAATAAATGCACACAACATATGTAGGTTGTGTGCATAAAATTGATGGATCTTCTTTCGCGTGGAGGTTGACTTAATTTGGTTCCTATTTTGACGACGTGGAGGTCGATACTGCCCTTTTTGCGGCGTGGATAGTCGGTGCTGCCCTTTTTGCGACGTGGACAGTCGGTTCTACCATTTTAGCGACGTGGACGGTCGGTTCTGCCATTTTAGCGACGTGGACGGTTAGTTTTGCCATTTCTGCGACTTGGACGGTCGGTGCTGCCATTTTTGCGACGTGGACGGTCGGTTCTGCCTTTTTGCGACTTGGACGGTCGGTGCTACTTTTTTTGCAACTTGGACGGTCAGTGCTGCCCTTTTAGTGACTTGGACGGTTGGTGCTGCCCTTTTAGCGACTTGGACGGTCGGTGCTTCCCATTTTGCGACTTGGACGGTCGGTGCTGCCCTTTTAGCGACTTGGACGGTCGGTGCTTGCTCCGCTTCTTGCGGTGTCGAGATTTGATTTGACTTGTTTCGCTTTCTACGGTGTCGGGTTGAAGTCGACTTGCTCCGTTTTCTACGGTGTCAGGGTTGATTTGTTTGATTTGATTTATTTTAGGAGTTCCCTACCCGTACAGTGGGACTTTTGAGCTTGGAAGCGCTACTGGGTGGTGTTAGGTTTACCTAGCACCCTATGTAGAGTTTGGAAGCATCACATGTCACAAAGATCAAATTTTTATGGTGCTAAGTAAGCATACAAAGGATCTATCCTAGAAAATTAGGGTTTCTAAACATTAAAGGCAACAAAGACTAGGGTTTCGAGAGTACAACCTTTGTAGCTCCCTTCGCTAGACTCTTTGGCCTCTTGAGTGTTGGAGGAAGGTTCTCTTGAAGTCTTCTAGTGTCTACGACGATCCACCCGAAGCTCCTAGTCCAAGCTTGCAACTTCACTTTTCAAGAGAAGAAATGAAGATAACACTCTAAACAAGTGGGCTAAACTTGTGTAGAATGATGTTGTGGTGGCTTTTCTCACTTCAAAAACCTAACTTGATGAGTATATTGCTCACTACAAAAGTCTAGAGAGCAAATGGTGAAGGAGGAAGAAGATGGTGGCTTTCTTTTAAAAAGAGTAAAAAGATAACTCATCAAAAGAAAAATGAAAATATATGTATATATATTTATTTCTTCTCATCTCAAACCATGGTTAAATGTTTAAGATATTATTTAATTTGAGTTAAATCACAAAGAGAAGGTTAACCCATGGTTAGAAGTAGGTGAGCATGGTTAGGTTAAGGAAGAGTGTAGAAACTAGCCATGAATTATCCTTTTTCTCCTTTTCTTTTATTTTAACAAAAATTAAATAATTATCCATATATTTAATCCATGGTGTGAGTCTTATATTGCCACCATTTTCAATGTGTAATCAACCATGATAGATGATGTATGTATGTATGTATGCACATCCATATGTGCATCAAACTAAAAGAAAGAAAGCATACATGCATGCATACATCCATCATGTACAAGAAAGGATTTCAAGTGAGAAAACTAATGGTTAAATGATAAATCAACACTTGATTTATCAATCCGGCCATATCACATATGACCCCACCAAAAGCAAGCCGCCCGATCAATATACGGTATCCTATACGCGCATTTTAATCGGATCCATGCGCATATCGCATACGCGCACCACAACGTTTCGCGTGGACTAGGTAACTCCTTTGTGGGACTCTAAGACTCGTCAATACGCCGGCAGTGGGTGATGATCATATCAAGCACCCCCAAGCCGCAAGCGGTCAGCTAAACGTAACGGCCACCCGGGTATTGAGCGATCAGAAGAAAACAAGCGAATCTGCTACAACTCCCGTCGAGCCAACCGGCAACACTACCGTACAGTCCGGTCTCTTCGTCAGATATGCTGCATATCGAGCCTAGGGATGGTCACGTCGACCCCAATAACTCAATAAGTCGTGCCGGTGAATGGTCTATAACAGATCGAGAAACTACTGATAACACTTATCAGCAAATCTCAGCAGCCCTGGCCAGGGACTTACTGATATAACCAGTCGGGCACAGCACAGCATCAACTCCCAATACCGGGAGAGACGAAACCCCTCCTATCGCTCATCGCCTTCATGTGTCTCGGGACTGTATCCAACGGCCACCTGTTTGCACGACTCAGTAGAGCCGTGGTAGGGTGGCAATCAAAGTACAGTGGGAGAACACACAAGACTCTATGACGATCTCGGGTCTACAGACTAACCTATACCAGTGTCACCTGAGAACTGCTATCCGACGATAGATATAATTCCATATAGGAGTTCTCGGTGAGTCCGTCCAATGTACCCTGTCACCACTGAGCACCCATATATGATCTTGATGTCAAACATCGATGAATGTGGGAACATTCATCGCCCATCGTATGGGTCTAGTATCATATACGCTAGTCTACTCTGGTATATCAATGCCCCGTCTCGATATACCTACGACTAGGGACTTTCCAGGATATGCTTATAGACTACAGATGTCCCACTAGTATGATCTCCATCATAATCAGAGTAGTCAAGCCGATATCCTCAGGGCTTTATCGGCATGTATGAATGAATAAAAGCATGATCAAATCAACATGTCAGATAAAGAAGAACCAGATAGCATACTATCATGTCGAGCAAGAATGTATACTGAATATATATACACATGTACAAATACATTCACTATCATATAATGGCCTCTAGGGCATACATATATCCAACAATCTCCCACTTGCACTAAGGCCAGTTATTGGCGTATCTCATACCCAACATCTCAAAAAGTCGCTCATGCTGCGGCTGAAGGAGGGCCTTGGTGAATGGATCCGCGGCGTTATTCTTTGTGTCTACTCTCATAATCTCGATCTCGCGGCGATCTACAATCTCCCAGATCAAATGAAAACGCCTCAGGATGTGTCTGGATCGCTGATGGGATCTGGGCTCCTTGGCTAACGCCATAGCCCCATTATTATCACAATACAAAGGTATTGGATCAATAATGGTTGGAACTACTCCTAGCTCCGAGATGAACTTCTTCATCCAGACGGCTTCCTTGGCGGCATCATTCGCAGCAATGTACTCAGCTTCCATCGTAGAGTCTGCAACGGTATCTTGTTTGGAACTCTTCCAACTCACCACCCCTCCATTGAGGGTAAATACAAACCCAGAGATAGATTTGCTGTCGTCCTTATCGCTCTGGAAGCTCGAATCGGTAAAGGCCTCCATTTGGAGATCTCTATTACCATACACCAAGAACAATTCTTTAGTCCTTCGTAAGTACTTAAGAATGTTCTTCACAGCTGTCCAGTGGTTCTCCCCTGGGTTGGATTGATACCTGCTTACAACACTAAGCGCATAAGCTACATCTGGGCGTGTACATAACATCGCATACATTATAGATCCTACTGCCGAAGCATAGGGTATAACGCTCATGCAAGCTCTCTCTTCATCGGTCTTTGGACAAGAATCCTTGGAGAGAGTGACCACATGGAAGCGGGTAAGGCACCCCGCTTGGAGTCTTCCATACTAAACCTTTTTAGAATGGTGTTAATTTACCTGGTTTGGGACAATCCTAATAACCTTTTGGATCTATCCCTATAGATCCTTATGCCCAGAATGTATGTGGCATCACCCAGGTCCTTCATGGAGAACCTTAGTGATAAGAAAGATTTGACCGACTGTAGCATAGGAATATCATTTCCTATCAGAAGAATGTCGTCCACGTACAATACGAGGAATGTGACAGCTCTCCCTACAGCCTTCTTATAAACACACGGTTCATCTGGATTTTTGATGAAATCAAACTCTTTGATGACATCATCGAAACAGATGTTCCAACTCCGTGATGCCTGCTTTAACCCATATATGGATTTAAGCAATTTACATGCTTTCCCGCTGCTCCCACTGTCAATGAAGCCCTTTGGCTGATCCATATAAACGCATTCATCTAAATTTCCATTTAGAAATGCGGTTTTAACGTCCATCTGCCAGATTTCATAGTCGTAGTGAGCAGCAATAGCAAGTAGGATCCGAATGGATTTAAGCATGGCTACGGGAGAAAAAGTCTCGTCATAGTCCAAACCTGGTCTTTGACGAAAACCCTTCGCCACAAGTCTTGCCTTATTGGTCTCCACCTGCCATCTACACCAATCTTTCTTTTAAAGATCCATTTGTACCCCACAGGTTTTACCCCAAGGGGTACAACGTCCAAAGTCCATACTTTGTTGGTGTACATAGACTCCATTTCGGATCTCATGGCATCCAGCCACTTCACAGAGTCTCCACTCGTGATAGCTTGCTGAAAGCTGGTAGGATCATCATCATCCATGATGCAGTCTTCTCCGTTACCATCAATGAGGAAGCCGTAGTACCTCTCCGGTGGGCGAGAAGTCCTACCAGACCTACGGAGTGGCCGAGGTTCCTCAGTTTCTACTGCAACAGCCGGTTCAACTAAATCGTCATTTGTAGTTTGTGTCTCTAGAACCTTTTCTAGATCCACCACCTTGCCATTATCTTTATCTGTGAAAAACTCTTTTTCCAAGAATGTGGCATACTGAGAAACAAATACCTTTTGTTCCTCTTTGTGGTAGAATAGATATCCATAAGAATTCTTTGGATACCCCACAAAATTACACATGACTGACCGTGTCTCGAGTTTGTCCGGATTCTGCTTTTTAACATAGGCCGGGCAACCCCAAATCTTAATTCTCTTAAGAGATGGTCTCTTCCCATGCCATATCTCATACGGCGTGGTAGACACGGTTTTGGTTGGAACCCTGTTTAGTAGAAACGCTGCAGTCTCCAATGCATGCCCCCAAAACGAGACGGGTAACTCAGCGTCACTCATCATGGACCGGACCATATCTAATAGGGTCCTATTCCGTCGTTCAGACACACCGTTGTGCTGTGGTGTATAGGGAGGAGTGAGCTGAGAGAGAATCCCATTCTCTTTTAGGAAGTTTGCAAATTCTGTACTGAGATACTCACCACCTCGATCTGATCGAAGTATCTTGATACTCAAGCCGGTTTGTTTTTCTACTTCTTGTTTATATTCAATGAATTTCTCGAAAGCTTCGGACTTGTGCTTTAATAAAAATACATGACCGAATCTTGAGAAATCGTCAGTGAATGTAATGAAGTATAAGCCTGTGTAGACATTGGCCCGCATACATCACTATGTATGAGGCCTAGGAGCTCAGTAGCTCTTTCTCCGTGTCCGGTAAACGGAGTTTTGGTCATTTTACCCTTGATACAAGACTGGCAAGTCGCATAAGATTTATATTCAAAGGAGTTTAAATATCCATCTTTGTGTAACTTGTTTAGTCTTGTTTCGTTAATATGACCAAGTCTACAGTGCCAAAGAAAAACTTCATTTAATTCTGAAAGTTTTCTTTTATTAGTGTGTTGTATACTGAAAACTGTGTGTTGATTTAGGACATATATCCCATTATTAAGCGTACCATACCCAACCAACATTTGATTCAGGTGAATGTTCATAACATTGTTCTACAATACAAAATTATATCCTTCATTGTCTAACAAAGAAACGGATATTATATTACAAAGCATACTGGGTACAAAATAACAAGGATTCAAAACCAAAATACATCCAGATGGCAACCCCAAGTGATACTCTCCCACTGCGACTGTATGTACATTGGAACCATTTCCAACGTGGAGAGTATGGTCACCTGTCTTCAAAACTTTGCTATTTCTCATCCCCTGCATAGAATTGCAAATGTGAGAACTTGAACCGGTATCCAATACCCAGGAAGCAGAGTTTATTGAAAAACAGTTTTCTGTCACAAACGCACCTGAAGCAGAAGCATCCCCATGCTTCTTCTTGAGATTTAAGTACTCCGTGCAATTGCGCTTCCAATGTCCTATCTTGTGGCAATGAAAACATTCACCTTTCCCCGAGTCTCCAGCTTTGGACTTTTCCTTTCCCTTCACCTTTTTAACTCCACCCTTAGGATTGGTGGGCTTCTTCTTTTTATTTCCCTTGGCCTTAGCTTTCAGGCGAGAAGAGGAAGACTGTCCAACAGTCATAACGGGAGTTTTTACTGACTTCATAGTGCTCTCTGCACTCCTTAACATATTAAGGAGTTCAGGTAGCTCCTTCTCCATGCCATGCATGTTGAAGTTAACTATGAATTGAGCAAAGGTGGAGGGGAGGGACTGCAGAATAATATCTATATATTGTTCATTGTCCATAGTCTACCCAAGGTCCTCAAGCTCTTCTATAAGAGCTATCATCTTCAGAACATGGTCTCCTACCGGTGTGCCGGGGGCCATTCGCATCTGAAACAATTTCTTTGATGCTTCGTATCGCAATACGCGGGATTGTTCTCCATACAACTCCTTTGTATGGAGCAATATGGTTTGAATGTCCATATTCTCGTGCTGCTTTTGATGTGTATTTTCCATCGATGCAAGCGCGAGGCATTTGGCCGTGGCACAATCAGCGTCCCATGTCTTGCGGACTTCTTTGTCCACAACTGAGGATTTTGGACCTGGGACGGGCGGGGCTGAAGCCGTGAGGACATATGATACTTTATCATAAGTCAAGGCTATTTTCAGATTCCTCAGCCAGTCTTTATAATTGGTCCCATTCAGTTTGTTTTTATCTAGTAGAAGCTTGAGTCTAGTCATTGGTATCTGCCATTAAGAGAGAGAAAAGAATACACTCAGCGAAAGCTCTTGCATAGATCAGATTGGTTATTATCTTGTCTAATCGATGTCTCCCATTGCTTTAATCAAGCTTTTCTTTCAAACCTTAAAAAGAAAAACTAGCCAAGATTAATTACAGTCTACAACTTCGCTAACCGTTCAGCCAGGCCAGTGTCGGTACTTGAGGGAGGTTCCCCGTGCTTTCGTACGGACCTAATTAAAGTAAACCTCGTGTTCCCAGAGGCGTATCCCCGTTAACACCTTTCTAGACACCTAATGAGTTAGCTAATTGTAAACTGCAAAACTCTCCTAGGAGCAACTATTGCCCACAGTGGGATCGGGATCCAACCATCATATGGAAGGTATGCAATCTCATTGCAAATCTCAACACTTGAAATTCCCGATATGATTTTTACCCCTAGTACTTATGACCTTAACTATGGTCAACAAATCATAAGTACCAGTCAAGTTCTACCCGTCATTTCTTGATCAATTAGACCCACCCATATGACCCTTAACTATGGTCAACAAAGTCGCATGAATGTCCTAATTAATCTGCATCATATGCAGTGTAGGAAGACATCACTTAGCTACCGTACACTACGCCTTAACTAAAGTCAACAAACGTAGCACGAATACTAAGTACTCTACTTCCTAAAATGACGGAGGGTTGCGGATGATTTTTAAGAAAATCTTTAACGCTTTGAACTTGATATCGTCGTAGAATCAAATGGTTTTCAAAAGGAGTGGCTTAAGCTCCGCAGTTTTGAAAAGTAGCTTTTTCATAAATAGCCGAGTGGTTTTCAAATTCGATTCTACAACATCGTTTTAGGTTTATTTTCTTTACATTAATCATATTAATGTAATCCCATCATTTAAGTCCTTAAGCCAATCACAGAAAAGAAACGAAAATAACACGTACGCTTATGCCATCCGCATTCGCCACAATGTTCCGTTATGCACCGTTAGGTTACTTAACTAACGGCATACCGGGACGGGACTAGCGCGGGTGCAAAACATAAGCAACGTCTACTATATATCTCATATATAATATATCATTCGTCTCAGATATCACAGAACACAGGCAGCAGAAACATATATATAATGTGGGATATACTAGGACGTCCGTATTTAGTATTTAGCCAACAATAGAAAATACGGATTCCACAGTCGCGATGAATAGCCAAGCCCACACCCCTAGACCCCTACGAGAGCGGCAAGCGACCCTACCAATCCTGGAGTTTAGGAGACCCGGTCTCGACTCCTCGAGATGGCCTCCCACTGAACCCCAAAACCCGGTCACTTGTGCTCCCCTCCTTGGGTCTATCCTAATGCGGAAAAGTAAATAATATACAACACTGGTGACACAAGCTCAACCCGGAAGTGCCCCAAATAAAAGAATATTACATTACATTTGAATTTACATGAATGAAAATATAAAACTCTCATCTCACATAAAAAAAAACCCGGCTATTCGATCGCGACAATCCTGCACATCATATCTCAGCAACACATAATATCATATATTATCAACGTAAGTAAGTATGCGTACCCCGATTGTCGTTGATGTATACCAACGAAACCGGCGATATCGAACATACTACACTTACGGTCACAGAAAAGAAAGTGTAAAACTACAATATTTGGAATCCACATTCTCTTTAGACATTAAAAATGCGAAATATCACATACTTCGTATTTCATGCCTAAACTATATAAATTCCACATATTGTATCACATTCCAGATAAATAGACAGTATTAAAGTTTTCGAACGAATAATCAAACACCCAAGATCCCCTAAAGCTCAACACTTGAGCGAAGTTCAAAAACCCGGAGTATGACACAGTAGTAGCGGTCCAGCCGTAGAAGGGTCAAGCCAACGCTTCACATGTGGAACGCCGTACTGCCCCAAACCCTAAGGTTCAAAGGGCAGTTCAAGACGGTCACATAATCGAGTTAAGGTTTGTTGTCTTCTAGAGGGTCCACCACAAAACTTGCACGTATCTCCAAAATATTTAAACCCCGTGAATAGTGAGCAAATGATACTTGTTCGAACACTTCAATACTTTCTAATTTACCCGGAAAAGGAACGAAATGAAAATTCCGATCGAATCGTCGAGTCCAAAACCATCTCCAGAATATACAGTATTAGATTCAGATTAAACATACCTAAAACAATATACAAGCAGTTATAAGAATTACTGTGCAAATAGGAATCAATGAAGCCTCTGTACGGCCGCGGAGCCGTGGCCTAAGCAAGGATTTGCCGCGGTTCCGCGGCGGTTTGTACGGATCATGGGTTCGTATTTCACAGTGTTTCTTAGTTTTTCCTGCTGTATTTTTTAAGTATTTTTAATTCTGAAAAATGACAGATTTTGAAAAATGTCCAGAGAGGGTCCCGAAATGTCGTATTTTGGTTCGATCAGAGTTTTTACTTCGTAAAAGTGTCGCCTAATGTTCTAGATCGGCTCTGATACCAATGTTAGGTTTACCTAGCACCTTATGTAGAGTTTGGAAGCATCACATGTCACAAAGATCAAATTTTTATGGTGCTAAGTAAGCATACAAAGGATCTATCCTAGAAAATTAGGGTTTCTAAACATTAAAGGCAACAAAGACTAGGGTTTCGAGAGTACAACCTTTGTAGCTCCCTTCGCTAGACTCTTTGGCCTCTTGAGTATTGGAGGAAGGTTCTCTTGAAGTCTTCTAGTATCCACGACGATCCACCCGAAGCTCCTAGTCCAAGCTTGCAACTTCACTTTTCAAGAGAAGAAATGAAGATAACACTCTAAACAAGTGGGCTAAACTTGTGTAGAATGATGTTGTGGTGGCTTTTCTCACTTCAAAAACCTAACTTGATGAGTATATTGCTCACTACAAAAGTCTAGAGAGCAAATGGTGAAGGAGGAAGAAGATGGTGGCTTTCTTTTAACAAGAGTAAAAAGATAACTCATCAAAAGAAAAATGAAAATATATGTATATATATTTATTTCTTCTCATCTCAAACCATGGTTAAATGTTTAAGATATTATTTAATTTGAGTTAAATCACAAAGAGAAGGTTAACCCATGGTTAGAAGTAGGTGAGCATGGTTAGGTTAAGGAAGAGTGTAGAAACTAGCCATGAATTATCCTTTTTCTCCTTTTCTTTTATTTTAACAAAAATTAAATAATTATCCATATATTTAATCCATGGTGTGAGTCTTATATTGCTACCATTTTCAATGTGTAATCAACCATGATAGATGATGTATGTATGTATGTATGTATGTATGCACATCCATATGTGCATCAAACTAAAAGAAAGAAAGCATACATGCATGCATACATCCATCATGTACAAGAAAGGATTTCAAGTGAGAATACTAATGGTTAAATGATAAATCAAAACTTGATTTATCAATCCGGCCATATCACATATGACCCTACTGTTTACCTCAATCAGAGCAAAGCTCTGTTTAAATTCCAAGGTGGAAAAAGAAGCAATACTTCTGTTTTTCTCCAATCAGAGCAAAACTCTGTCTTGAAAATTAAAAAGAAAATTAAAGTTAAAATAAAAAATTAAAAAGAAAATTAAAATTAAAATAAATTAAATAACTCTATAAGAGCAAAGCTCTAAAAAAAAAAAAAAAAAAAAAAAAAAAAAAAAAAAAAAAGTCACTGTTCTGCGCAGTGCGCAGTGCGCGCACAAGTGCGCGCGCAACTGCGCGCTGCGCAGTGCGCAGTGCGCAGTGCGCGCTGCGCAGTGCGCAGTGCGCGCTGCGCAGTGCGCAGTGCGCGCGCAACTGCGCGCTGCGCAGTGCGCGCGCAACTGCGCGGCGCGCAACTGCGCGCTGCGCAGTGCGCGCAACTGCGATCTGCGCAGTGCGCTCACTGCGCGCTGCGCAGTGAGCACTGCGCGCTGCGCAGTGCGCGCACTGCGCGCTGCGCAGTGAGCAATGCGCGCGCTGCGCGCTGCACTGCGCGCGCTGCGCGCTGCACTGCGCGCGCTGCGCAGTAAAAAAAAAATAATAATAAAATTAAAAAAAATAAAATAATTTTTTTTTTTATTTTTATTTTATTGAAAAACAGAAAAAAGATTTGAGGAAATCTTTTCTGTTTTTGTTAAAACAATAAGATTTTTTCTGTAAAACAGAGACCTTTGGATTAAAGATCCGACGGTGGGGAAAATTCCCCAAATCACTTAAAGGATCTCTTTAACAAACTTAACTAATTTGTGAGCACTATAAAAAGAACCCTAGACCTCAATTCAAAGGGATGAACATCTTGCTAAAAAGAAAAGAGAAGAGAACTCTTGAAGAATAAAAAAAAAAGGTAAAAACCTTTTAAAGAAGAGAAAATTCTCTTATGAACAAGATCATAGATCTTTAACGATAAATAAATAAATAAATAAAAATAGTGCCTTGCACTTGTTTTATGAACCATCGGTTCTTGAACCTAAAAGGTTCTTAAATTAATAGTGCTTTGCACTTTCATGAACCTTTGGTTCTCTAAGATAAGAAAAACAAGAAAAAACTTGTTTTTTCTTAGATCTAAAAAAAAATATATAGTGCCTTGCACTTGTTTTATGAACCATCGGTTCTTGAACCTAAAAGGTTCTTAAATTAATAGTGCTTTGCACTTCTTTTATGAACCATTGGTTCTTGAATCTAAAAGATTCTAAAATTAATAGTGCTTTACACTTATAAATTTGCACTGTTGTGCTTTTTGATTGGCGCAAAGCGCTTGACAAATGCAATGCATTTTCTAAAGGACCAGGCCCAAACCAAAAAGACCAGTAGGCCTAATTAAATTGCAAGGCAATAAATGAGCAGAGCCCAAATAAATTGATGCTTTGCATCATTCCTAAAAGGGCAGAGCCCAAATAAAATTGATGCCTTGCATCATTCCTAAAAGGGCAGAGCCCAAAACAAATTGATGCTCTGCATCCTTTCTGGGCAAGGCCCAAATAAAAATAAAAAAAAGAAATGCAATGCAAAAACAAATAAAATGTTGAACATTTCAACTGGACTTAGCCCAATCTTGGCCATAAGTCCTTAAATTAAATTGACTGAGCAAAATTGCTCTTCTAAATCAATTTACATCCGGTTCGAGGGTACATCTCCGAACTCCTTTGACATCGGTCGTTGTAATTCCTCAACGACGTCAAAGAGGTGACGGGTCCCAACGACCACACATCGATATGGACTGCGGGGTCTTTAAACTCGTGGACCGAAATGTCTATAAACTAACATCGGACCGAAATGTCTATAAACTAACATTGGACCGAAACGTCCCTAAACTAATATCGGACCGAAATGTCCCTAAACTAATAATGGACCACCACGTCCCTAAATTGGAATATGGACCACTACGTCCCTAAACTGGCATCGGACCGAAATGTCCCTAAACTAATGACGGACCACCACGTCCCTAAATTGGCGATGGACCGAAATGTCCTTAAACTAATAATGGACCACTACGTCCCTAAACTGGCATCGGACCGAAACGTCCCTAAACTAATAATGGACCACTACGTCCTTAAACTGGTATCGGACCGAGACGTCCCTAAACTAATAAGGGACCACTACGTCCCTAAACTGGAACAATAGAGCCAATTGCTCTTTTGTCGGATCTAAACGGTCCCGTCTAAGTTGATCTTAGCCTCAAATACGGTTAACGTGTCCTTAGACATCTAAATAAACAATAAAATCCTAAACCAACTTTGGTTCAAGGGTACATCTCGGAACTCCTCAGACATATGTCGTTGTAATCCCTCAATGACGTCAGAGAGGTGACGAGTCCCGACGGCCGGATAATTAAATCAATCACTACGTCAGGTCGATCTTAGTCCAAAACAGGACTAGCGTATCCTTGATGAACGTTTAAGTTGACCTTAGTCGCAACGCGACCAAGGCATCCTTAAACTAAAAGAACACCAAACTCAAATCTAAGCAAATACGGATTTGGACTAATCCACGTCCTACGGGTGACGATATTACTCAGTCTCCGTACACAATCCACGGGCAACCACAAACAAAACAAACACACACGACACGAAGTGAAATTCTGGAGAAGGAGAAAGTTGTTATCGCGATGCGGTAGCGTAATTAACTGCAGGGGCTTGCGCCTGCAGGGAAGAGTGTCCCCACAATCAAAAAACCCCTCACCCTGAGGGGGAATCTGACGAAGTCTGCTACAACGGCCGCATCCGTCTAAACCTTCGATACACGGTGCCATAAATCAACTTGGCATCTTCGAAGAGGTGGACGGATAAAAACCAAATAGCATCTGCCCCGAACCTCAGGCACGTGACGTCCTAACGTCGCAGGCCGCCGTTCGGAGGGGAACAGATTCTGGCACGCCCGGTGGGACCTCTTCCTCTTTCCACTCCACACTTCGTGTGTCGTGTTCGCGAACAAATCGCGGTTTGCTGTGATTGCCTGTGGATTCAAGGTACTTAGATTTGGTGTCTTGCTCCGTGCAGAAAACAGAAGATCAATGGCTTCGAACTGCATCGCCTGCAGCAACAACTCTCGCTCCGTCATTGCTGGAGGAGTGACTTATGGGCCCCAAGCGGTCTCCCTTTTCAAGATGCCAGTGGAGCAGGTAACTCAAGCCACCACGGGACTATTCTTCGGGACCCTGCTCCCATCAATGAGCTTCAATGCCCCGGTGACGTTGCAAGAAGCTCCAAACAAGTCGGTTTTCGATCGACTTACCACTGCCGCGACCCCTCTCAATAGGTCACCCAACTCCACTGCTTCAGGTTTTAATGGATTAGGCCAGAGCCCCATCGGGCCCATGAAGAAGCCTGCCATACCAGAAGGCGTTATCCCGAAACGGATAGCCATCCCAACTCCCGTTCCTGGCAAAATCACCAAGGTTGCTTCCCATGTTCAGAAGTCCGCTTCTGACAAGTTGGCCGTCTCCGCTCAACGGACATCGATCTTTAAAAAGCTGGTACCGGTATATTCTGACCAACACAGGGGGCATGAGGAGGTCACCCCTATAGCTGAAACAACTCCATCAGCACGACATGCCCGACGTCGCTACTGGCGCCGAGTGAGGAAGGCTGGGGGCAACTCCCCCTCTGGACTTACTCCTCCAACTCTAATGGAAGAGATCGATACTGCTGTTCCAACCAAGAACAGCTTTGAGTTGCTGAACTCGGTGCGCAGAAACTCTCCTACTGCGGTGCTAAAGCGAACTCATTCATCTGTGAAGAATATTCCAGAGAAGAAGCTAGAGCAGCCCCTTCAACGGCTGTCCTCTAAAATTTACAAAGTCTGGCGACAAGTTCAAGAGTCGGTGATCGATCAAGACTGCCTCCGACGACAGAAAAAGACGAAGGTTCGGCAGGGGAAGGATTACTCTGTCAAAGCACAAAAAGCAAAAGCTACTTGGGTGCCCACTACAACGGCTTCCTTAACTCCAATCACTCAAAAAAGGAGGCCGCAAGAAGCCCCTGTGTCTTCGGCAAATCGCAAAGACACCGAACACAAACGCCCCAAGTCTGGGGGCATAGTGGTGCACACTGTTTATATGGCTTCTGGAAAGAAGGAAAGCCGCACTTCTATGGGCCACCGACCGCTCACCCGATCCGTGACGAAAGCCCAGGAGCAACAACAAAAGCTTCAGGAAATGATGACTACAATGGCTGCACTCACTGAGCCAAAAGAAAGCTCTGAAACGTCTTCGGATGAGCGTCAAGAACAAGAAACCGACGCTGACTTTTTACGCAGAGTCCTCGAAAAGAGGGACAAAGAAGCTGCAGAGCAAGCGGCTAACATAAAACAGATGGCGTTCCTCTTCCAAGATATGGTAGGGATGATGTTACAGCCGGACCCTCCTGCCGAAGATCCTCCGATCGTTCTTGAAGAAGACAGGGGAGAAACGTCAAATCCTCCGCCGGCTCTATCAACAGCCAAGGAGGAGGCAATCTCCAAAGTCGACCTAGACGAATATATAGCTCAGCAGATCCGGCTTCATCAGGCGAATGAAGCGGCTGGGCAAATTGTTAGAACCGGACGACCGTATCCGAGCTGGTATGACCAAATTAGTTACCCGCCAGGATATACGATCCCTAAATTCCACGTATATAAAGGGACAGGGAATCCGCATCAGCATGTCGCTCAATTCAGGGCCTTATGCGGCAATACTGGAGGCGATGACAAATTGTTGCTACGTCAATTCGTCGGCAGCTTAGCAGAAACAGCCTTTGAATGGTATTCGGAGCTGCCTAACGACTCTATCAAAACATTTGCAGAGATGGAGCTGCTGTTTACACAAAGATTCGCAAGTGCTAGTGAACGCACCCCGATTACAGCACTGATAAATGCCAGGATAAGGCCCGGCGAAACTTGGGTCCAATACGCAACACGATGGCGGAACCTATGGTCGAAATGCGAACAACGCATAGAAGAGGCACCTGCGGTAGGCATGTTTGTGGGCACTCTCGATCCGCAAGCGACCATCTCGCAATTCATGATGTTCTTCAGGCCGACCACCTTCCAGGCCTTGATCGACAAATTAGCCCAAATGGACCAGATGGGCCATAGACCGTCTCCTCCAAGACCCGATCCCCGAAATGAGAAAGGAAAAGCGATCATCGTCGCCAACGCTCAGCAACAGTCAAGCAACTCAAAGCCGGTCGTTCGCCAAAACAACGTGCGTCCACGTCCATCCCTCGAAGAGAGGCTAGGACGTCCTTACTCGTTTCCTCAGAATAAAACGAGAAGACTGTTTGAGCTGGCAGTGCGTAACAGACTCATCAATCTGCCGAGTCCAAAGCGTCTGTCGCAGCCAGGCGATCTTAATAATCCCAATTATTGCCCTTACCACCAAACGGTAAGTCACCCGATTGAGGATTGTTTCGTCTTTAAGGGATGGATCGAGGATCAATACCTGCAAGGCAAGTTCGCGCTGTCTGAAAGCTGGAAGGTAAACCCACCACAGCCGCACTCTCCAAAGAAGACGGACACGCCGGGGGCAACTTGTTCTTTCGTCGAGGATGAAAACGATGGAGAAAACTTATCGGATGAATCCGAAGACTACGTAGCGACTTGTCATGTGATTTCTCATTCACTGACGGATGATGAGGAGGATCCTCGCACTGGGAAATCAACGGTGGGCCCTGAAACAGAAATTCCGCGGCCGTCAGACAAGTTGATCGATGCCTTCCTAAATGAAATTCGTCTGAAAGCAAAAGCCAATCAAGAGCATGAAATGGCCATACTGGAAATAACCAAGGTATTCCCGTCAAATCAAAAGCCACACACTGCGGGTAAAAACAAATTCAAGACAAGGAAACGGTTCGCCAAAGCTCTATCAGTAGGAATGAAGCTACCGCCCTCTGAAGAAAATGCTTTCTCTGAGGTAGAGGTGCACCCTAACTTCTGTTTATATCATCAGAAGATCATACATCCTACCGAAGACTGCGAATCCTTTAACTGTTGGTGGCAAGGGTATGTCGCTCAAAAGCGACACTCCGACAGAACAAAGTGTGAAGCTTGTGGACATCAAAAAAAATGCGATAGATGAGCGCAAAAGAGCCACCGCCGACTGTCATATAGCCGACTTCAAGGGATCACAAATTATCACCTTTGGAAGCGATTCTGACGAAGAAGCTACCCCCAACTCTTCCATCGGGGAATCTATTTCAAAAATAAAGGAATTGAGAAGCTGCGAGAACGTTCAGCCGTGCAATCGCATGCTACTCGGAAAAAATCTCGGCCCCGTAAACAAAGGATCGAACAAAAAGGATAAAAGAAAAGGAAAAAAGGCCCTTGTCGCCAGCACTCACCAACAATCAGGTGACCCTAGACCGGTTGCTTGCCAAAGCAACAAGCGGCAATCCCTCCAGGAAAAGTTGAAACGTCCTTACTCGTTTCCGCAAGATAAAACAAGGGGACTGTTCGAGCTGGCAGTGCGC
Organism: Agapanthus africanus; assembly: GCA_030015575.1. NCBI lineage: Eukaryota > Viridiplantae > Streptophyta > Magnoliopsida > Asparagales > Amaryllidaceae > Agapanthus > Agapanthus africanus. Next base: position 158,306,432 of record CM057348.1, on the reverse strand, counting down.
AACAGACTCATCAATCTGCCGAGTCCAAAACGTCCGTTGTGGCCAGGCGATATTAATAATCCTAATTATTGCCCTTACCACCAAACGGTAGGTCATCTGATCGAGGATTGCTACGTCTTCAAGAACTGGGTTGAAGACCAATACCAACAGGGCAAGTTCGCGTTGTCCGAAATTTGGAAGGTGAACCCACCACAACCGCATGCTCCAAAAAATATGGACACGCCGGGGGCATCATGCCCATTCTTAGAGAAAGCCTAATGGACCACTACGTCCTAAAACTGGATAACGGACCGAAACGTCCTTAAACTAACAACGGACCGAGATGTCCTTAAACTAACGACGGACCGCAATGTCCTAAAACTTGCAAATGACCGAAACGTCGTTAAACTACTCCCAACCCGCAGCATCTTCAGGCTGACGTATTAATAAAAAAAAAAAAAGGGTACGTCCACAAGCAAAATGGGCACGGATGAAAACCCGAAAGGGCTCCGTGAGTAAAAACAGCAGGGCTACCGGCGAGTGTTCGTGAAAACCCGAAAGGGCGCGACCTCGTTTTAAAAAAAAAAAAAAAACAAAAAAAAAAAACAAAAAAAAAACGGTATGTCCATAAGCAAAATGGGCACGGATGAAAACCCGAAAGGGCTCCGTGAGTAAAAACAGCAGGGCTACCGGCGAGTGTTTGTGAAAACCTGAAAGGGCGCAACCTCGTTAAGAAACACTTATAGGATCCTCTCGACCCTGTAAGGAGAAACCACCTGCGTGAGATCCTTACGACTCACAAAGGAGCAACACACTTAGGGATCCCCACGATTCCTAAGGAGAAAATACACTTGCGAGATCCTCACGACTCGTAAGGAGAACTCTCTTATGTGACCCTCACGGCTCATATGATTTGAAAGTCTTAAGTCGCAGAGACCTAAACCTGTGCTTAAGCAAACCCCCACAAACTTCCAATATTGCCCTACAAGCGGCTCATACTGACCCTTGTATACAATCCACGGGCGCAAATAAATATTTCCCTAACAAAGTCCCATCCGTGACTAGGGATATGCTTGTACAGTAAACAACACTTGTAAGTCCTCTCGACTTACAAGGAGAAAATCCTTTTGTAAGATCCTTACGACTTACAGGGGAACATACACTTAGGAATCCTCACGATCCCTAAGGAGAAGATACACCTACGAGATCCTCACGACTTGTAGGGAGAAATACCTTTGTGAGACCCTTACGGCCCATGAAGTCAAAAGCCTTAGCCGACAGGACCCTTAACCCTGTTTACTAAGCCACCTTTGTTCAACATCGACAGAGGCAAATGATGATTCGCTCCTGGCAATATCCCAGTTGCAGCGATACTGATGCCTAAACCGGTATCAAATTCCAAGTCCTTTCACGGCAAATGATGATTCGCTCCTGGCAATATTCCAGTCGCAGCGATGCTGATGCCAAGATTGGTATCAGACCCTAAATCCTCTACTCGCAAAAAAAAAAATCAGCGAGCCCCCCCCCAAAAAAAATGCATACGAAATAGCCGAAATGATGGGGCAACTTGCAAACAAAATCAGCAAGTAAAAATGTATGCATGCAAAATAGCCGAAATGATTGGGCAACTCGCAATAAAAAAACAACGAGTAAAAATAAAAGAAACAGCCGAAATGATTGGGCAACTCGCGATAAAAAGCAGCGAGTAAAAACAAAGTAAACAGCCGAAATGATTGGGCACCGCGAAAAATAGCCGAAATAATTGGACAATCGCGATTTTCGCGATATAAAAAGCTGAAATGATAGAGCATCGCGGAAAGAAAAAAAAATGAAAGAATGAAACTTTTGCCCTACAGGTGAAATCACATCGATCCCTGTATACAATCCAGGGGCACAAACAAAGAGGGAACCATACCTTCCCAACAAGCTCCGCCAGAAAGCGAAGCCAAATCTCGACGGTTCATAGACAACCCAAAGACAACCTCGACATATGTCGCAATATCCCAGACATAATGTCAACAAACGAAGCAAACAAAGATCCCGAGCTTCAGGGTCTCGACGTCAACGTCTACAGCCTAGAGACCAACAACGGTGTGCCTCCTCATTCCAACAGGACACAGATGTTACACCATCAAGCGGAGCGATGACAAAATCCCAGCTCCACCTTGACGTTCATCTCAACACAGCAGATGAAATGTCACCCCAGCGTTCTTTCCCCAGCAGGATTCGGACGGGCCAAAGCAAATGAAGCGAAGGCCACATTCCTAGCTTCAACGTCTTTACGGTAACTCACATAAAACCGGAAAGACAATCGGAGACCATCTCACATGAAGTGGTCACCTCCTTGACGTTCGTCTCGATACAGTAGACGAAATGTCAACCTCAGCGTTCTTCCTCCAGCAGGGATTCAGACATAATAAAGCAAATGAAGCGAAGGCCACATTCCTAGCTTCAACGTCTTTACGGTAACCCACATAAAACTGGAAAGACAATCGGAGACCATCTCACATGAAGTGGTCACCTCCTTGACGTTCGTCTCGATACAGTAGACGAAATGTCAACCTCAGCGTTCTTCCTCCAGCAGGGATTCAGACATGACAAGGCAAATGAAGCGAAGGCCACATTCCTAGCTTCAACGTCTTTACGGTAACTCACATGAAACCAGAAAGACAATCGGAGATCATCTCGCATCAGCACAGAATGGTCACCACCTTGACGTTCGTCTCGATACAGCAAACGAAATGTTAACCCCAGCGTTCGTCCTCCAACAGGATTTGGACACACCAAAGCAAACGAAGCGAAGGCCACATTCCTAACTTCGACGTCTTTACGGTAACTCACATAAAATCGGAAAGACAATCGGAGATCATCTCGCACCAGCACGGAGTGGTCACCACCTCGACGTCCGTCTCGATACAGAGGACGCGATGCCAGCAAACGAAGCGAAGGCCAAATTCCTAGCTTCAAGGTCTTAACGGCAAGTCATATAAAGCCTGAAAGACCACCGGAGATCATCCCACATGGAGTGGTCACCACCTCGACGTTCGTCTCGATACAGCAGACGCAACATCACCAAAAGGAGCCACGGCAAAATCCCTTGTTCCAAACCTCAACGTTTCACCAGCAACCTAGAGACAAACATGACATTCGTCTCGATACAGAGGACGCGATGCCAGCAAACGAAGCGAAGGCCAAATTCCTAGCTTCAGGGTTTTAACGGCAAGTCATATAAAACCGGAAAGACAATCGGAGATCATCCCGCACCAGTGTGGAGTGGTCACCACTTCGACGTCCGTCTCGATACAGCAGACGAGATGTCACCCCAACGTTCGTCTCGACACAGCCGGCGGAACGTCATTAAACAAATGGAGCCACGGCAAAATCCCTAGTTCCCATCATGACATTCGTCTCGATACAGAGGACGCAATGCCAGCAAACGAAGCAAAGGCCAAATTCCTAGCTTCAGGGTCTTAACGGCAACTCATATAAAGCCCGAAAGACTATCGGAGATCATTCCCACACCAGCGCGGAGTGGTTATGACTCATCGGGGCTCTCCAAAATGAGCCTAACCTCAAGTAAAAAGCGGCATGGCAAATTCCTAGCGCTTGCTCTTCCGACGGTCAAACTGCCAAGGAGGATTACTTGAAGACGTCTTGTCCAGCCCCCGAAGGGATCAGAGACACGGCAGTCGCAGGGCTACTCGAACAGCACGATTGCCTATCGAGGACTATATCAGCTTATGCGACGGTACGATGGCCAAAACCCTAAGTACCACCAACCTTAACGGGCTTCTGTCGTAAAGAGCAGAGGTTAAATGCGACGTTAAGATGTTCTTGCGAGATCTGCTCGATCCGTTTCGACTCGTAAGGAAATTGATGTCTTTACGAGATTTTCTCGATGCGGCTCGACTCGTGAGATAAAGCCTTAGGCAGTGGGCATAAAAGAAGCCTGTTTCCTAAGCAATGGGACCCTGCAAGTCAATCCTAAATGGTCTCTTGCATACTATCCACGGGTCTCACTCTCTGAAGTCGATTCTCGACGAGAAAAAAAAAACCACTTACGAATCCTCTTGATTCGTAAGAGGGAAAATTCTCTTATAAGATCCTTACGACTTATAAGAGAAAACCACACTTAGGAATCCTCACGATTCCTAAGGAGAAAATCCACCTATGAGATCCTCTCGATCCGTAGGGAGAAAAGCCTCTATGAGACCCTCACGGCTTATAGAATTGAAAAGTCTTATGCATTAGACCTGAACCTGCGGCCTAAGCCATCGCTATTTCCTGAGGAAGTCAGAATACTCGTTTTAGACATCCATCAACCATGGTTATTAAGACAGCCTGCTGACTTTAAAAGAAAGAAGATGACAGAGAGAATATCCGGTCTACATTTGATCTGGCATGCGTGACGCATTCATTTATGCATGGACGGAAAACTCAGGACGGGAAATAAGAAAAGCTGAAGTAAAAAGTTTCCATTCATATTGGCAAAAATTCTTACAATTTTGAAAAGCGGTAAAAGGAAAACATTATTACAATGGAATAACTTCAGATCCGGGGCAGGGATTGAGGAATTCAAAAGTAAGGCCGTCCAAACTTCTTTTGGCCTTTCCAATTATTCTTATGCGCAGCCTCTCGCGCTCCTCGGTGTCAATATCATCGGCAAGCCCCTCTGGCCTTCGATAAGCAGCAACGATTGTCGTCTGCTGAAAGATTTGATGTAGGATGTCAACGAGGTTGTTTCGCCGTTTCTTCGAAATCAGCCCCGTCAGGTACACTGAATGCACCTTGTCTTCGGCATCATCTAGCGCACTGAGCGGTAAGGCCCCGTGAAGACCTGGGAGTGCTTTCCATATTGACCCCAGCACGACTTTCAAAAGGGCCGAACGACGAGGTAGTAGCCAGCCACCGCTGGCATTCAGGCGACCCATGACCTCTGCACATTGAGCGTCCGTAAACTCCTGGTTCTGTTGACGGCCCTGTACACGGATATCCTCATAAGTGATAAACTCGTGGAAGCTGTATAGACGCACCGCCATAATACCTGAAGAAAACAATACAGGGATATTAATAAACAAGAAAATACAGAAAGTTAAAAGTTAAACTCCTCGAGAGCAATGCTCTGCAGACAGGAGCGACACCAGTCAAAATCAGTTATGAGGAGAATCTGAGGAAAATTCCCTGAAAATATTGAGAGCTCCGCTCTGAAAAAAAAATGATATAAGAATAATAATATTCTCAAGTGCCATATAAGTTGGGAGGAGCAAAGCTCCATTAATTAAGAAGATATAAGAAAAATCTTTCATGGAGCAAAACTCTATTAATGGAACCCTAACAGGATTCTCCTGAGTTCTATTTGGACCTCTTTAGAGCAAAGCTCTGCTAAATAAAACCCCAAATAGGTTTTCTTTAGATCAGGGATCTACGGAGAGCAAGGCTCTATTAATCAGCTTTAATTTAATTTAATTTTTACCTATGATGGTTATGAACTCTGGAGTTCTTGAAAAAACAAAAAAAAAAAAAAAAAATCAAGAGCAAGGCTCTGAAAATTCTTAAGCAAGAGCAAGGCTCTGAGTCAAAATTCTTGAAGTGGTAAAATTTTTTTCGAGGACCAAAGGTCCTATTTATAAGCATCAAGTACCCTTTCAGCTTCCAAAAGATGGCGCGACGGTTCGGAGTCTGCCACCGCTGCACTCACGTTAGGAGACCACGTAAGCGCAACGGTGGGGGGGCATTTGTTTACCTCAATCAGAGCAAAGCTCTGTTTAAATTCCAAGGTGGAAAAAGAAGCAATGCTTCTGTTTTTCTCCAATCAGAGCAAAACTCTGTCTTGAAAATTAAAAAGAAAATTAAAGTTAAAATAAAAAATTAAAAAGAAAATTAAAATTAAAATAAATTAAATAACTCTATAAGAGCAAAGCTCTAAAAAAAAAAAAAAAAAAAAAAAAAAAAAAAAAAAAAAAAAAAAAAAAAAAAAAGTCACTGTTCTGCGCAGTGCGCGCGCAACTGCGCGCTGCGCAGTGCGCGCTGCGCGCTGCGCAGTGCGCGCTGCGCGCTGCGCAGTGCGCGCTGCGCAGTGCGCAGTGCGCGCAGTGCGCGCAACTGCGATCTGCGCAGTGCGCGCTGCGCAGTGCGCGCTGCGCAGTGCGCGCAACTGCGCGCTGCGCAGTGCGCAGTGCGCGCACTGCGCGCTGCGCAGTGAGCAATGCGCGCGCTGCACTGCGCGCGCTGCACTGCGCGCGCTGCGCAGTAAAAAAAAAATAATAATAAAATAAAAAAAAATAAAATAAATTTTTTTTTTATTTTTATTTTATTGAAAAACAGAAAAAAGATTTGAGGAAATCTTTTCTGTTTTTGTTAAAACAATAAGATTTTTTCTGTAAAACAGAGACCTTTGGATTAAAGATCCGACGGTGGGGAAAATTCCCCAAATCACTTAAAGGATCTCTTTAACAAACTTAACTAATTTGTGAGCACTATAAAAAGAACCCTAGACCTCAATTCAAAGGGATGAACATCTTGCTAAAAAGAAAAGAGAAGAGAACTCTTGAAGAATAAAAAAAAAAGGTAAAAACCTTTTAAAGAAGAGAAAATTCTCTTATGAACAAGATCATAGATCTTTAACGATAAATAAATAAATAAATAAAAATAGTGACTTGCACTTGTTTTATGAACCATCGGTTCTTGAACCTAAAAGGTTCTTAAATTAATAGTGCTTTGCACTTTCATGAACCTTTGGTTCTCTAAGATAAGAAAAACAAGAAAAAACTTGTTTTTTCTTAGATCTAAAAAAAAATATATAGTGCCTTGCACTTGTTTTATGAACCATCAGTTCTTGAACCTAAAAGGTTCTTAAATTAATAGTGCTTTGCACTTCTTTTATGAACCATTGGTTCTTGAATCTAAAAGATTCTAAAATTAATAGTGCTTTGCACTTATAAATTTGCACTGTTGTGCTTTTTGATTGGCGCAAAGCGCTTGACAAATGCAATGCATTTTCTAAAGGACCAGGCCCAAACCAAAAAGACCAGTAGGCCTAATTAAATTGCAAGACAATAAATGAGCAGAGCCCAAATAAATTGATGCTTTGCATCATTCCTAAAAGGGCAGAGCCCAAATAAAATTGATGCCTTGCATCATTCCTAAAAGGGCAGAGCCCAAAACAAATTGATGCTCTGCATCCTTTCTGGGCAAGGCCCAAATAAAAATAAAAAAAAGAAATGCAATGCAAAAACAAATAAAATGTTGAACATTTCAACTGGACTTAGCCCAATCTTGGCCATAAGTCCTTAAATTAAATTGACTGAGCAAAATTGCTCTTCTAAATCAATTTACATCCGGTTCGAGGGTACATCTCCGAACTCCTTTGACATCGGTCGTTGTAATTCCTCAACGACGTCAAAGAGGTGACGGGTCCCAACGACCACACATCGATATGGACTGCGGGGTCTTTAAACTCGTGGACCGAAATGTCTATAAACTAACATCGGACCGAAATGTCTATAAACTAACATTGGACCGAAACGTCCCTAAACTAATATCGGACCGAAATGTCCCTAAACTAATAATGGACCACCACGTCCCTAAATTGGAATATGGACCACTACGTCCCTAAACTGGCATCGGACCGAAATGTCCCTAAACTAATGACGGACCACCACGTCCCTAAATTGGCGATGGACCGAAATGTCCTTAAACTAATAATGGACCACTACGTCCCTAAACTGGCATCGGACCGAAACGTCCCTAAACTAATAATGGACCACTACGTCCTTAAACTGGTATCGGACCGAGACGTCCCTAAACTAATAAGGGACCACTACGTCCCTAAACTGGAACAATAGAGCCAATTGCTCTTTTGTCGGATCTAAACGGTCCCGTCTAAGTTGATCTTAGCCTCAAATACGGTTAACGTGTCCTTAGACATCTAAATAAACAATAAAATCCTAAACCAACTTTGGTTCAAGGGTACATCTCGGAACTCCTCAGACATATGTCGTTGTAATCCCTCAATGACGTCAGAGAGGTGACGAGTCCCGACGGCCGGATAATTAAATCAATCACTACGTCAGGTCGATCTTAGTCCAAAACAGGACTAGCGTATCCTTGATGAACGTTTAAGTTGACCTTAGTCGCAACGCGACCAAGGCATCCTTAAACTAAAAGAACACCAAACTCAAATCTAAGCAAATACGGATTTGGACTAATCCACGTCCTACGGGTGACGATATTACTCAGTCTCCGTACACAATCCACGGGCAACCACAAACAAAACAAACACACACGACACGAAGTGAAATTCTGGAGAAGGAGAAAGTTGTTATCGCGATGCGGTAGCGTAATTAACTGCAGGGGCTTGCGCCTGCAGGGAAGAGTGTCCCCACAATCAAAAAACCCCTCACCCTGAGGGGGAATCTGACGAAGTCTGCTACAACGGCCGCATCCGTCTAAACCTTCGATACACGGTGCCATAAATCAACTTGGCATCTTCGAAGAGGTGGACGGATAAAAACCAAATAGCATCTGCCCCGAACCTCAGGCACGTGACGTCCTAACGTCGCAGGCCGCCGTTCGGAGGGGAACACCTACCAAAAGCAAACCGCCCGATCAATATACGGTATCCTATACGCGCATTTTAATCGGGTCCATGCGAATATCGCATACGCGCACCACAACGTTTCGTCTGGACTAGGTAACTCCTTTGTGGGACTCTAAGACTCGTCAATACGCCGGCAGTGGGTGATGATCATATCAAGCACCCCCAAGCCGCAAGCGGTCAGCTAAACGTAACGGCCACCCGGGTATTGAGCGATCAGAAGAAAACAAGCGAACCTGCTACAACTCCCGTCGAGCCAACCGGCAACACTACCGTACAGTCCGGTCTCTTCGTCAGATATGCTGCATATCGAGCCTAGGGATGGTCACGTCGACCCCAATAACTCAATAAGTCGTGCCGGTGAATGGTCTATAACAGATCGAGAAACTACTGATAACACTTATCAGCAAATCTCAGCAGCCCTGGCCAGGGACTTACTGATACAACCAGTCGGGCACAGCACAGCATCAACTCCCAATACCGGGAGAGACGAAACCCCTCCTATCGCTCATCGCCTTCGTGTGTCTCGGGACTGTACCCAACGGCCACCTGTTTGCACGACTCAGTAGAGCCGTGGTAGGGTGGCAATCAAAGTACAGTGGGAGAACACACAAGACTCTATGACGATCTCGGGTCTACAGACTAACCTGTACCAGTGTCACCTGAGAACTGCTATCCGACGATAGATATAATTCCATATAGGAGTTCTCGGTGAGTCCGTCCAGTGTACCCAGTCACCACTGAGCACCCGTATATGATCTTGATGTGAAACATCGATGAATGTGGGAAAATTCATCGCCCATCGTATGGGTCTAGTATCATATACTCTAGTCTACTCTGGTATATCAATGCCCCGTCTCGATATACCTACGACTAGGGACTTTCCAGGATATGCTTATAGACTACAGATGTCCCACTAGTATGATCTCCATCATAATCAGAGTAGTCAAGCCGATATCCTCAGGGCTTTATCAGCATGTATGAATGAATAAAAGCATGATCAAATCAACATGTCAGATAAAGAAGAACCAGATAGCATACTATCATGTCGAGCAAGAATGTATACTGAATATATATACACATGTACAAATACATTCACTATCATATAATAGCCTCTAGGGCATACATATATCCAACAGGTGGGACATTAATTTGATCTGTTTGATTTCTGCCTTATTTGGCGGGACTTTTGAGAGGAACTAGGAATTTAGATTTTATTTGGCATCGGTATTGCTGCACTGGAATAATGCCAGGAGCAACTCATCATTTGTCCTGGGAAGACTTGGGATTTAGTTTTTGGGTCGGCATCAGCACCACTAACACTGAAGCAATGCCAGGAGCGACTCATCATTTGCCGTTGGGAAAACTTGGGATTTAGGTTTTTGGTCGGCATCAGCACCGCTAACACTGAAGCGAAATACCAGGAGTGACTCATCATTTGCCATTGGGAAAACTTGGGATTTGGGTTTTTGGTCGCACTGAAGCGAAATGCCAGGAGCGAATCATTATTTGCTGTTGCCCGTTAGGGAGCAATGGCTCAGGAGACAGGTTTAGATCCCTATCACTTTAGGATTTTCAATTTTATGAGTTGTAAGGGTCTCATAAAAGCATTTTCTCCCTACGAGTCGAGAGGATCTCGCAAGTGTATTTCTCCCTAAGAATCATGGGGATTCCTAAGTGTGTTGCTCCTTTGTTAGTCGTAAGGATCCCACAAGGGGATTTTATCCTCACAAGGTCGAGAGGACTTTGCGAGTGTATTTCATCTCTTTTCACGAGTTTACGCCCTTTTGGGTTTTCACAAACTCGCCGGCAGTCCTACTATTTTTACTCACGGAGCCCTTTCGGGTTTTCATCCGTGGATACCCCTTTTTTAAGGCTGGTGGGACTTTAATTGTAGTCTCGCCAGTAGGACTTTGGAAGAGATAGGGGTTGTTTACGCCCATGGATTGTATACGGTTTTACAGGATGTATGATCCAGACCGTAGGGCTGGTGTGCTCAATTCGTCTGCGACATGGAGCATTTACGTATAGTATTTCTTGAGATATGGGCCATTGATGGGTTGCATGGGCCTTTCTCGCTCGGCATTTATCAGCTGGTAGGACCCTCCATCAAACGTTTTCTTGATGACGTATGGTCCTTCCCAGTTTGGCTCGAATTTTTCCTTGGCATGTCGATTGGGGATGATTGGTCTTTTGAGGACCAAAACCAATTCGCCTTTCTTAAAAGAACAGAGACGAGCCTTCTTGTCATAAGCCTATGACATTTGGGCTCGGTACAGCTCCAGATTTTGCTGTATTGCGAGCCTCTTTTCTTCGAGGGCGTCGAGCTCTTCGAGCCGGAGGAGCACATTTTCCTCTGCCGTCAACTCGTGCTGAACGACCAATCTTAAGCATGGAATTTCGACTTCGAAGGGGAGGATCGCCTTCACTTCGAAGAGTAATGAGTATGGAGTAGACTGAGTTGGAGTACGGTGCATGGTACGATATGCCCACAACGCCTCGTGAAGTTTGAGATTCCAATCTTTCTTGTTGGTTGAAGCATTTTTCCTCAGGAGCTTGCACAGAGTTTTATTGAAGGCTTCGGCTAGCCCATTGGCCCTTGGATTATAGATGGAGGAATATCTCCAGTCTATCTTGTGTTGGGTAGTGAACCTTGAGACATTGAAGCTCTTGAAAGAAGGTCCGTTGTCAAAAATGATTCTTCTTGGTGTACCGAAGCGGTATAGAATATTATGCCGGAAGAATGTCAGAATATCTTCTGTCTTGACTTCTTTTAATGGGACGGCTTCAGTCCATCTGGAGAAGTAGTCAGTTGCGGCCAATATGAACCAGTGGCCTTTGGACGACGGAGGATCAATCGGGCCAACTATGTCGGTGCCCCAAACTTCGAAGGGCCACGACGCCACCGTAAGATTCAACAGATTAGGATGCTTATGAATGAAATCACCGTGAATTTGATAGAGATGGCATTTCTTTGCATGCTCTTCTCAATCCCTTATCATGGTGGGCCAGTAATATCCAAGCCGTTTGATCTGAAGCCGTATTTTAGGGCCGGACTGGTAAGCCCCGCAGACGCCCGAGTGAACTTCTTTCATGACTTTTTGGGCTTCGGCCGATGACAGGCACCTGAGCCAGAGTTGGTCATATGATCTGCGGTATAGAGTTTTATTTACAAACATGTATCGGAGAGCTCTCTTCTTCAGCTGAATCCTCGTAGATTTTTATTTGGGCAGCTTGTCGTATCGAAGGTACTCTATGAAGGGTTCTCTCCAATCGGGCTCATCTTGAATGATCGAACCTCTTTGGCAGGATTGTTCTCTTGTTCTATACTTTCTTCTTCATGCAAAGTGACTGGAGGCAGAATTTGCCGGCTTCTGACTGTGATTAGAATTTCGTCCATGTCAGGATCGGCTAGCTCTTTAGCTAAGCGAGTGAGTATGTCGGATTTTTCGTTCAACGCCCTAAGGACTCTCATTAGTTCAATGTGAGTGAACCGTTTCATGAGTTCCACCACTCGGCTTCTATATCAAGATAAGTCGGGTTTGTATATCTTATAGTCACCGCTTACCTGGTTGACAACAAGCTGGGAGTCACCGTAAACCCGTAGCCGAAGAATTTCCATTTCTATGGCGAGCTCCAGACCAGCTATCAGAGCTTCGTACTCAGTCTCGTTGTTTGTGCGAGGCTCGGTGAGAGCAAAAGAACGTCGTACGGTTCCCATCAATGGCGTGATGAAGACCAATCCTATTTCTTCTTTTATCTGCGGGATGCTTGATGTGCCTGAGCTCCTCATTGAGGAGGCTTCATCGAAGTAGAGCTCCCAATATGGCTCATCATCCTCGAGGTGTAGCACTTGTTCGTCGGGTAACTCGCAATTGAGCGGTGACCCTTCTGGTATGGGATGAGCAGCAAGGAAGTCAGCGAGAGCTTGCCCTTTTACTGCATTCTGGGGAGTATAGATTATGTCAAATTCAAGCATCATGATAGCCCATCTCGCTAGTCTACCGGCTAGGCTTGCTTTGGTCATCAAGTGTTTGAGTGGGTCGACCTTGGAGATCAGCATAACCCGATGAGCGAGCAGATAGTGCCTCAGCTTCTTCACAGTGAATATCAGAGCCAAGCATTGCTTTTCGATAGGGGAATAGTTGTGTTCCTCCCCGACTAGAGTTCGACTGAGGTAGTAGAGGGCATTTTCTTTTCCCTCCTCGTTGTTCTGGTAAAGGAGCGCACCGAGTGACTCATCTAGCGCGGCAGTATAGAGAATCAACGGTTTATTTAAAATAGGGGCAGCAAGCACTGGAGGGTGCAACAGGTACCCTTTGATGCTTTCGAACGCTTCTTGACATTCGGCATCCCAGACAAAAGGAGGTCCTTTCTTCATGAGATTTGAGAAGGGCCTACATCTCCCCGATAAATTTAAGATAAACCTTCGTATATAAGCAAGATTGCCTGGAAAAGATCTTAGCTGCATCAGACTCTTTGGAGGGGGCATCTCCATGATGGCCTTTATCTTGGATGGGTCAACTTCGATCCCCCGATGTCGGACTATAAAGTCAAGGAATTTTCCCGATGACACGCCAAAAGCGCACTTCAGAGGATTCATCTTCAGATCGTATTCCCTCAGTTTAGTGGGAACAGTCCTAAGATCTTGGATGTGATCGGGCTTGGCTTTAGTCTTGACGACCAGATCATCAACATAGCATTCGACGACTTTATGGATTAGGTCATCAAAGATATTGGTCATTGCCCTTTGATATGTAGCACCTGTGTTCTTCAGTCCGAACGGCATCACTTTGTAACAGTATATACCGATCAGGGTTCGAAATGCTGTTTGCTTCTCATCCTCAGGCAACATTTTTATCTGATTGTACCCAGATGAACCGTCCATGAACGTGAACGGCTCGTAATTTGAGGTGCCATCGACCATCATTTCCATGACCGGAAGCGGGAAATCACCTTTAGGGCATGTCTTTTTAAGGTCCCTGAAATCGACACAAACCCGGATCTGCCCATTTTTCTTCTTTACTGGGACAATGCATGTAATTTAGTCTGCGTACTTCTTTTCCCTGATGAATCTGGCATCGATAAGTTTCTTAGTTTCCTCGATGACCTTTTCTTCCAGCTCCCTTCTCATTCTTTGAGGAGCTTGTTTGATAGGTTTGGCATCAGGAGATATAGCCCGCTTATGCACGACCACTTCAGAAGATAGGCCGGGCATTTCTTTGTACGTCCACGTGAAGCAGTCGGCGAACTCATGCAGCAGGGCGATTATCTGCTCTTTCATTTCTTATGATAAGAGTGAGCTGATGTAGGTCGGCCTTGGGTTATCGGGCGTTCCCAAATCAACCTCGGTTAGCTCGTCGAAGGTTGCTTGTCCGCCATCTTTGAACTCTTGAGGGGCCTCTTCTGGCTCGACTAGCCCGTCTTTATCATTTGACTCTTCGCTGGCTTTACCAATATGAATCATGTAACATGTCTTGATGTCCGGTTGAATGAAACCTATGCCCCGTCTATCTGGGATTCGTCCATCGATGAGTGCTCGGACCTGAGGGGGTGCCACAGCCCCTCATAAAACTTCGCTTCGGAGTCCGTTTGATATAACCGACATCCGCACTTTTTAAAATATTCCTGCATCTCGGACGCATAATATCTGGGGTTTAGGACGTCTCTTATGCCTCTTTCATAGGGAAGGCATGTGACAGACAAATCGTCCGAGTACACGATAGGATTTGACCCATAAAACAGGATGCCCTTCTGCCCACTTATTCTCCCGAGAATGTAGAAGGTATTCAGCTAGTCCACGGTGGAGACTGAAATGCATCGAGCTCTTTTCATATCTGCTTCAGCACCCTTGTGACGGCCAGGGACCCTTCTACAACTTCGAAGGTCTCTCGTAGCTTTGCTTGTTGCATAGGGGACCAATCTCCATAGCTGTTGCGAGGCAGGTTCTCTTCTTCTAATTCTTCAGTGTCACTGCCTAAACGAGGGCGAATTTTGCTGCCGGATGGGCCTTCAATATCAGATTCGTCTGTATCGCTACCGAAATAAGGGCGAGTTTTACGGAAGGACGGACTTCCAGCGTCAAATTCATCAGTGTCGCTACCGAAACGCGGACGCACATGGGGTTTTTTGCTTTTGAAAGAGACAGCCGACTCAGATTTGCTTTTGAGTTTCGGGGCCGTTCTGTCCTTGGTCTGTTGTGGCTTAGCATTTTAGGGGTTCACAAAATATTGAGAATCTTCATATCGGACCTCATGCACACCGAATGGCTGGATGTCTCCGTCAATGCGTCTTTCTTCGCCATTTTTAGTATACATCATGCATTGATGAAGAGTTGACGGAATAATGCCATAATTGTGGAGCCACGGCCGCCCCAAGAGAATTTTTTAAGACGTGTCGGCATCAATCACGTATATTTTGGCTTCGGTTTGTAGGTCCCCAAATTTGATTGGCAGAGCTATAGACCCCAGAACTTGCTGGCAATTTTGATTGAAGTCTTGAATGACAATTCTTTCCCTTGATAGGTGTTGGGCGTCCATTGACAAACTCTTCAGAGTCCACAAGTTCATGATGTTCACTGAAGACCCCGGATCAATCAATATGCGATTAATCCGATCTTCGTCACTGTACCCAGTCACGTAAAGCGGCCGATTATGCTCAGCCGTTCGCAGTAGTAAGTATTCGTCCTTAAACGTGACTGTAGCGGCATGCAGAGCGTACTGGGCTTCTTTCATATTAATTTCCGCAAAGCGAGCCAGATACCGTTCGGGGTTTTGTAGAGCGTGGATGAGAATGTCTCTAAGCTCCTTAGATAGGATCAAGGCATCGTAGATGCCCAGGAGAGACGGAAGCTTCCGGAGATGAGCCAAGACGTTGTAGTCCACTGAGGAAGGACTTCAGTTTTCATTAGCCGGTTCTTTACCATCTTCCTCATTTGCCACCTGTTTTTCCTTTCCTTTTGGGACGTTTCCCTGATTTGGCGGTAGAGCCCTGCCGCTTCTGAGCTGGATTTGGTTGGCCTTTATGGCGAGCTCCTCGTCCTCTTCGGGAAAACAGAGCTCCTCTTCAGAGTCACTGCTAAGATGGATGGCGTAGCAGGTCACTATAAGGATCTCTTCATCGGAGTCTTCTTCTAGCTTCTCAAGAATCTCAGCCGCTTTTGCAGGGAAGAACTCTTTCAATTGAATCGGAGTTCTTTCCTTTTGTTCATAGTTTTCGAGAGAATCGATATATTTTTGAATGGTCGTCTTCCTGCAAACTCTTTTTCACGTCGAGCTGTACTTTCTTCTTCTTGAGCTTTTTGGATTTTGAGCCTGATTGAGCTGAATTGGCAGCTATAATGGTGGGCTTCTTCTACCTTTCCCATTCTTTTATGGGCTCTTTCCGAAGTAGCTTTATCATCTTCTTTGTCTTATTAGATATGTGCGTACTCCACGGAGGCTGCGGTGAGTCAGTTTCATTTCTCAGGGCAGCGGGTTCAGTCGTCTGCTCCTAGAAGGCTTCAGCTTGTGTCTGTATGAAGTTGGTGGTTGCAGCTTAGTTGTTTACCAACACACTCTTGGACAGCTCGATCTCTCTAGTCTTGTACTGCTTCTCGATCCAGTCTTTGAAAATATAGCAATCCTCGATCGCGCGGCTTACTACTCTGTGGTACGGGTAATACAGGGGATTGTCGGTCATTTTTTGCTTCATGCGGTCTCTTTGACTCCGGAAATTATAGGCTGTTGTTCAAGGCATCTTTGAATATCTTGCGAACCTTGTCCCTACTGAAAGAGTATACCTTGTTCTTTTTCTCCTCTAGGAATGCCCTTCTCTTCCCAGCACTGGCTTTCGAGACCGGTTGGTTTTAGATTCGTCTGCCTTTCACTTGTCTTCATTATCGGACGCATTAAAGACATTGGTATTGCTGGAATTCCCGCTTTTACGGTTGTCGTCCCGCTTACTTTTACAAGTCTTGTTTCTCTGAGAGTCCGGGGTAGACTCTTGCTTCGAGCGTCCCAGCATTTGGACTTTATTGATCAGCTCCTGAAACGTCTTGAAGCCTGCTGTACATAACAATGAGACCATCCAATTGCTGAGGTTCCCAATGAGGAGGTTGACGGCCTGGTCTTGCTCTAGCGGCGGTTCTCACTTGACAGTGAGGTTGCGCCATCGGGCAATAAAGTCTGTGTTGCTTTCATTTTTCCCCGGCTTGGTTCTCACGAGGTCAGCGATGGAGATTTTGTCACTGACACTCATGAATCTTTGCCGAAACAGAGACTCTATTTAGGCAAAAGTAATGACAGACCCATCTGGTATGCTTGCATACCAGTCGAAAGCAACACCGGTCAGGCTATTGACAAACTGACGAAGAAGGAACGCATCATTGCCCCATGTATTTCCGCACGATGCTTTAAAGTGGACGACGTGCTGATTTTCATTTCCTGTCCCGTGAAATCTTCCGAACTTAGGAATGACGTAGCCGCAGGAACTCAATCAGATCGTACTGTGCGGGATATGGTCGCCCGCTACTGCCAATTTCTTTCTGAGCTTCGGCCTCGGCCACCAATGTTTTAACCTTGCTGGTGACCAAATCCATTATCCGATCTTGTGTTAGCGGGATGGTGCTATCTGGGGCCAAGACATCCCCATAAGCGGAATATAGTCGGCTTTTGTGCGGCTCACCCAATCTTGGACCCAAAGGGACAGGCATCGATTGCTTCGGGTTGTCATCACCCTGCTCATGTGCTTGATTGGGAGGCACCCGAGCAATTTTAGACATAAGCTACATCACAACATTCGTCGGGTCATCGATTTTGGAGTAAAACTTAGCCATTTCTTTATCTTTGCTCCTGAGCTGTTTTCGAAGCTCATGAAGCATCTCTTGCTCTGTGGTCCTGGGGCGGAAAGTTGGCTCTTCCTCTCTGTCCGAGCTTGACTCTACATAGACTGAGGGGTCTTTCTGCCTATCGGCTTCATCGAGAGGGTTTTCCTTATCCAAAGGAGGCGGCTGATCTTGGGAAGCGGAAACCACATTCAAGCCAGATTGGGCTTGGGATGTGGTAGCCCCACCCTTACTCTTGCTGTGCAGGTTGTCGTTGGGACGCGCGCCCACCATATAGACCAGATGGATAACATATCCGTCCATCATTTCATTATTGATAGCTGATTTTATGGACCACGGTCTTGGCCCTTCTATTTTGATAGCGGACAATCGATTGGAGATGGCTGGCCTGTCCGGATTCATGAGTGGTGCTGGCGCTCCATTTCTAAATTTGCGCCGTTGTTTTCGCGTGGCGCAGAGCGCCTGATAGATTCTTAAAGAGATGATGTCATGCTTTCTCTTTTGGGGCTGGGACACGTCCCTTTGTGGCATTGTTCAGACCATTGTCTTCTTGATTTTGGCGGTCATGGAATTTTTCTGAACCCACTTAAGAGGTTTGAAGGAATTGCTGATTTTTACGACCAACTCAGCCGTCGTCACGGAGTAACCCTTTTTTTGGAACCTTACAAGATTCCACATGGCCAAAGTCCTGGCCCTCTTGCTGGCTCGATACTTGAGCCTCTTCTGCCTTAACTTTTCTGTCTTAAGCACTTGGCAGACTTCGACTCTTCAGGAATACTCGTAGACCGATTGACCGAGAGCCCTGTCATGACCCGAAATATTAGCTCGTGACCGGCACTTGAATCACACCACGTCTAAAGACGTAACGTAATTCAAGTAAGCCGAAACCCAGAAATCTAAACCTTTTTAAGAAAATAAAAGATGTGAAGTTTTGAAAATAAAGTATGATGAAATCAAAAGTTTTCCTAAATGCATAAACAATGGGACATAAAATTGCAAGTGGGTGTTACTAGTTGAAAACATGTTTCGACTTTTAAAATTTTGGGCAGCACCTCTTTTGTATTTTTTTGATCCAAAACCACAATACATGATAATATAAAGGCATCCCCAAGTGGGAGCTAGCTCTTCGCCAATCGGCGGATCCACAACTACGCAAAGCATAAATATAAGTACACGACGCCCAACGGTGAAGTTCACCACAAAAGATAAAGAAATAAGCAAGACATCAAAACCACAAGTAGCGGAAAACCCCTCGCTCTATGTCTCACAACCACAAGTCTCACTAAGTCTCATTACTTATATAAATACTAGTTTGATTGATGGAGTTGACTAGATACAATTTGAGTAATAAATACAAGAGGGGTACGATCCGACATGTACCACCTACCAAAGCAATCACCCGAAAGCAACTGTGTGCCAGCGATACCGCTACTGATCCAAACGGTCTACCTGCAAGAACTGTGGCACAACGGGGGTGAGTTTCCAACTCGTGAGTAGAAAAACATCAACAAGTAGAAATCGAATAAACAACGACTCCTGGGTCAACTGTATCATAAAGGTAATACTATGATATTTAGGATGACCGTATCTGCATATGTGCCAACAACATAAATAAACGCCTAGCAGCAGGTGGATAGCATCCAACCATAAATCAATGTATGTATTCATGTGGATCTCTTCCACGTGTCAACCAATGACACAACAAAATCATGCATGAAAATATCATAAAAGCATATGCATGAAGGTATGAGGATATAAATCAACGTGTGTCCCTCGCGACACATCAAAATTATGGAACCTGAGTGTCCAGCATCGACACTCAAAACAACATGAAACCCGTGTCTAGCATCGATACGTAAATCATCATATCTCAGGCGCTGCATCCTCAGATCGGCCCTCATATATATCTCGTCTCAGGCGCCACCTACTCTGGTCGGCCCTCATATCCATCTCATGACTCCGGTCGCTATCCTCCGGATAACCGACGGGTCCAAATATTATCACTGGTAGGTAGTGCTCCCCTGCCAGGCTCACCGTCTAACAATACGAGTCTTCTTTCCCCGGGGTACCTCACCGGGTCCATCATGTACCCGCAGACGGTGCCTACCGCTCCTCGAATCGGGTTTCACATGCCACTCTCAGAACCAAGAAAACACATGGTGGACGCACTGAAATATCATATCAAGAGAAACCGGGTTTTTAAAAAAATACATACTTTCTTTTGAAATAACTACGGTTCTCAAATCCAGAAATCTCATGAAAACAGCATATCTCAATGCGTCAAATCATAAAGCATGATGTATGGGACATATAACAGAAATATAAGCATATCTGTATATCATGCAGCATGGAACAGTAATCTGCACATATCTAGGGAAAATCACTCTTTTAAATGAATCCGGTTTTAAAATATATCCTGCAGTTTCCAATTCTCCAAAGTCAAATGCAATATCGTATAAAGGTGCATATGTAACTATAGCAGGTAAATCATGTAAGGAGTCATATCATGATGAAGCAATCCTACTGTATAGTGACATGACAATTATCGATGATGAAGTGTGTGAGCCGGCCAATCTGTGTAAGTGTAATATACGCATCATCGATAATGGTGTAGGTGTACTAGCATAGGTATACGTAATGCAATGAGAGTGACATGAGCGTAGCATAAAGTAAATCGTATGCGAATGCTGACAGGTATACGTATCTAATATGACCGAGTCGGTGAATCTATCAATCGGCATCCAGCCTCACAACATCCCGTATGGTATAATCCATCGTACGGCATCCTCTAGTCAAGGGTATGGATCTGTCATCATAAAACTCGTCACGTACGGTAACCCATCGTACGGCGGCATTAAACCATCGGGGATCCTATCATCCTATATGACAATGAGGGGTATGGACCTAACGTCTCGTACGGCATATCACTCAAGATTCACAACATATATATATACATATATATATATATACCTATATCCCACGCCACATCCATAACAACTCATATCTGGGGACCGGTAAGTATCAATCATCTCAATCGACTCGCATCCGTATACCAACATATCATCAAATCATTATATCACATCGTATTCTTTCATCGCATTAATACTTCACATCAAGTCAATTCTACATATACATTCTACCCTATACATCAATGTCAAGTTACTCTAAAACTCATACTTATTCTAGTGCAACTATATATCTATAAGTCATGATTCACATTCACTTTTCATATCCCTAAAGCTTTCTTCCCAAATCACGATATACATATTCGATCATTCACATCATCTCTAACTATCCTTTTAACCCTATCCAAAGTTTTCTAATCTAGGTTTCCTTAACCATGTTCTATGAATCGGTTTCCATCAAAAACTTGTGGGGGTGCTATACGCCATCCACCCGACTTCCTCCATAGATATAGATCTACTCACCTTGATCGTTGCTTTCTGAAGTCGATGACGCCATACTCCGTCGCCTCGGAATCCACGCGAAGGTACCTACAATATCAACACATATCGCAATCGCAATTAAAATCGAATCCGGAAAACCAATACGGCATACGGGTCGCTCATAGGTTAAAACCTATAGCCTCGCATGCAAAACACAGCCAAATAACCCTCGTCGTTGACATTCAAACGCCACACGACGGAATTCAAATCAAATCAAAAAACCCAAGTTTCAGAATCGCAAAACACGAAAAAAGCAACATAGGAAAATCACTTCCAGATTTCACCCTAGGCCAAACTAGAACATTTTGCACATTGGGTTGCTCTAGATATCAAAAAACAAGACAAATGACCAAAAATCACACGAATCACCCACCACTTGGCCGCAAATTGCGACCAAACATAATAAATCTGCGGCCAGGAATTCTTATTTGGGGCTCAGGTTTCTAGGGTTGCTTCATGGTTGCCTGCACGTCTCATGGTCATGGGAACTTATTTTATAAGGGTCTCGGGTCATCCCAGATTCCCAGATACACTCACTAAATCCACGAAAACCCGATATCGGTGATTCTAAAGTTTGTATTCTCTATTTTTGGGCAAGGAATCCATACAAGGGTTTTGTACACAGCCACTAGGTATCACACAACCCACACAAACACTCAAACCCTTCTCTTGAATTTCTAAGTTCACAAATCCATTCGTAAATAAATTCTAAACTAAACTAGACTGCTAGGAAAACTTGAAACTAAACTAAGTGAAGGAATTATACCTCATTTGGGCAACTCAAGAAAAACCTTAGCTTCCCAATGTCATCAAAATCCAACTTTGCTTGGTCCATTTTGTAGAGGATGAAGAGGTGATCATTTTTAATGAAAGGGGTTTAGGGTTTGGATGAATATTTGGAGATGATATTTGGGGATTTATGTGGAGGGAGATGAGGAGGAAGAAGATGAGAAAACAAATGGGATGAGTAAAATAGGGCTGCCTTCTTTTTCTCTCCTTCTCGTATTCTCACCCTCACACTCATATCTCACACTCTCTCTCTCCAATCATTCTTTCTTTAACCTTTTCTCTTTTCTTTTAAAACCAAACCATATAATACCCCAAAACAACACAATAAAACAACTTATAACCAAAATGCAACATGTCATGGTGCACTAGCCACGGAAAACTGTAGAAACACGGATTTGGCTTAATCGTGATTAGCAGTGCACTAATCGGGTTTTCATTTAAACTGCATATAATTGATTTTAAAAATGTCAAATCCTTTAAATATATTTTTAAATGAATAAATCATTTTAATTTCCAATTATTTCACAATTATTGGTATATATTTATACCCTTTTTCGAAAACCCCAATTTCGCAAATCGGGCAGTTTTCACGAAATATATTATTTTAATATTAAATTCCAAAAATAATATTTTATATTTTCTGAAATGTTACAATTTTCCCCCCTTAAATAAATTCGGTCCCCGAATTTAAATTTAAACCCCCAAATACTAAAACATTTCAATAACCAGCTCAAATCAAAGGGGCTCCAAAATCACGGAAGATATAGAAATACCACAACGCATCAAGTGCGCATGAAAACGAATACAAAACTCAAATCGAACTCTGTCAAGCATCACGCAAATTTTCGAATTTGCGCGCATATCCTCGGAGTTACAATGGAGATACAGATCTCGAAATCCACTACTGAAATCCAATATGTACTAGTCAAATACTATAATACATGTATAGTACGCATCTTTGGAAAAAAAATCGTCAAGAACTGAATAAAACACATGCAAAATTCTTTTCTGAATCGTCGTGTGATGCGTAACTCACGGCATAAGTGGCGGATGCTCATTGTAAAGTAATAAATATACTTTCGTATTGGTTTTGCTAAAATATACGTTCCGCCCTTTTGAAACATCCCAAAAAGTTTTCCTTTTTAGCGTTCGTGTCACTCACGGACACGTAAGAAATAGCGAGACTATAGCTCCTTTCTAAAAAATCTCTTAGTAACTTTTAATGCATGCAAAGTACTCAGGTACTGTCCTCAGATCAGTCTTGTTCGGCTACTACACAATATAGTGCCCATCATGAAAATAAAGTGCTCAAAAGCAAAATCAGCCTCAAAAGGCGTAACCAACAATCACGTGTGTCTGGTGCGCACGGAAATAAAAACCAAATACAGGTGCCACAATATGCACAAAAGCAAAACTAAGTGTAACGGGTGTGCACGAAAGTATCTGTCCAGTGCAACGGGTGGTATGACAACATCATCTAGTGCATCTATAGTGCACGAAAATCTCAATCCAGTGCAACTAATATGCACGAACGAAAATCCCAATCGAGTGCATCCGGTGTGCACAAAACCCACATCTCATATCATGCGCCCAACATGTGCGAAAATCCAAATCAAGTGCATCCGTCATGCACAAACGAAATCCAAATCAAGTGCATCCGACATGCACGGATAAAATCTAAATCAAGAGCATCCAACATGCACAAGTAAAACCTCACTCAAGTGCATCCGATGCGCACAAAATCCAATATCAAGCGCCTAATATGCGCAAAAAAATCCAACCCAAGCGCGTCAGTCCGTGAAAAGTATCTAGTGCGGTAATATGCACGAAAACGAACATCAAGTGCAAACGTGCACAAAACACAAATCTGGTAGCACAAATGTTCAAATACATAAATCGGGTGCAACCAATGTACAGAGTATAAGTCTAGTGCAACCAATGCGCGAAATACCCACCTGGTGCAGCAAACGCATGAAATGCGAATCAAATGCAACAACCGCACGAAATACGAATCTGGTACAACAAATGCACAAAATACAAATCCGGTGCATCTAATGCACAAAATACAAATACAGTGCATCTAGTACACGAAATACAAATACAGTGTATCTAGTGCACGAAATAAAAATCTAATGCAGCAAAGGCACGGAAACACATCAATAACTCAAATGTGTATAAAAGCCATGCCGAGTGTACCCAGGTGTACAAAATCATAAAACGTGTGCAACTATGTGCACAAAATCCGTTCACTGCACTGCAAGTACATGTGAGCTATACCGAGTGCAAAAATCAAATCGAGGGCGTACCACATGCACAAAATCAAATCAACTGTATGAAATCCACGAAATCATAAACATGTGCCACCAAGGCACAAAATCGACATCTGGTGCAATAGGTATGCACAAATCGCAAATCAACACAACGGTGTATAAACAAGTGCAATAACTATGCGCAAAATGTAAATACCCAGTAGGTGCAGCCATGGTGCACGAAATCAATATCATGAAACTCCATCATCAAAACTCAAATCCAAGCGATATAAGCGTGATACTCGGATCGCAAACGCAAATCGCAACAAATGACATTGAGGTACACCTCCTACAATGTCGAAAAATACCGGTGCGCCCAAAACTGGCAGAGCAAGAACATCCGCTTGCCTCCTGCTCACGGTCTGGCGTCCTCTATCTCTGGGTCCTCATTTTCCCTTCGGATTACCAATCTCGCAATCCATCGGCTCATCTGCCCGGTCAGGTGTGCTAACGGGAACGATTCCGCTCTGGCACTCCTCTGGTCATTTCTCGACCGATTATTATGACCACTCGTAAAGCAACACGTCACTGGCGTCGGCCTATGGCCCTCTGAATACACGCGACAAAAATAGGTGCAAATCTCATCGCAGCAGTGTCCTGGAAGGAACCTGCTCAGGGTCCCTTCCGATCTCGCCTATGCCGAACTATACGGAGGTTGGTACTCTTGCATAATCTTTTCTTGTTTTCTGGACATCTGTGTTTTCAGCACAGCATTTTCTCAGGAACTGGCGGTATCCTAACGCCTCTGTACACATATGAGGTCTCTAATCTCAATGGGGAATAACAACAGCTCGTCAGCATCTCGCACGAACCTCTCGTTCCACTCGTTTTTATCATCGCCCACTTCGACGTCACATCATGCTATCTGCGTACTTCTATGTTCTCGGCTACAGTCAATTCGGAGTCTCTTACACGGACTCGAAATCACGAACTCGGTATCTTCATCACTCTGTAGAATATCTCTAGCCGAACACGTCCTTGGGAACTCGTCCCAACCATCGGAGGAATACTCTGTACTCGTCCGTTCTCGATTAACTCACAACGCATCTGGGTGAGGTCCTCTATCTAAATCTGGTCAACTTGCTGATCTCTTATCACATGATATCCGGACGACGTCCAACTTTTCGATCGATTCATCAAAGTCCCATAATTCCCCGAAAGCTCAACACCAGAGCACAGTTTAATAATATCCAGTACACGCCACAGTATCTATGGACCATCCGTAGAAGGGCAAACCCAAGCCTCACTGATGGCACCGCTGAACTGCTGCAAACCCTAAGGTTCATAAGCGGTTCCATGGTCATTATGTCGAGTTAGGGTTTCATTCTTCTAGAGGGTCCACAGAATTACTTGCATGTTCCTTCGAATACTTTAAACTTGGAAAAATGGGTTTCTGACATTCGTTCGAACTTTTTAACTTCGCCTAGACCACACGTGAATACCCTTCGTCTGCATGCTAAACAATGCCTCAATCCTCCAGCAAAGACGATACATCAACGGTCATCTCTGGATCGGTCTACTCTAGATCTGAGTAAGACTTTCCACATTGGAAATTTTCAACTCAACTGGGCCTGGGTCAGCGCATCAATCTGACGAATCACCTTCGTCTCTCAACTCAGGATAGATTAGCTATCACCTGTCGCATCTCTGCCTTGAAGCTCCAGCGATCTCAGCTCATAAAGTCTGGAGGCGACATCCTATCAATCTCAGTAACAGATGGGTCATCTGTCTGCACGGTAGACGACATCACAATCTCTGAGGTAGGCTGTATGTCAACAGTCCTCTCACAACAAACAGCTCTAACAATGACCCGATCATCCGGTGTAAAACCAAACACTCGCCTCAACAAGAGGTCACAACACAAACACTATATCGAAACATTCTCATGTCACCAGAAAACACAATGGTCAGTCCTTGTCCACGATGAGCTCGCCCTGACGAACCTCAATCGTGTATCGATGAAGGTAGCTCAACGGAATGAAAGGAATCAACAGATCCAGAATGGATAAATGATCATAAGGAGGAACGAAATCAATAAGAGTATGATCATGGAAACGAATCGAATCAAGGATCTCAAATGGATGTATGATCAAGAGAACGAAAAGAATCATAAGTCTCAAATATGTACATCCTAAGGTTTCTTAAGTGAAGTATCGTATCGTAAATATGCCCCGGAACATACGTACGGTACGTCACTCTACCCAAGCTACCTACTCCATCAATCAGGGTCAACCTATGAAACGAAAGTTCGGGTCTAATACCCACCTGTTCAAGTCTAAGTTCCGTAAGGTCAAGCCTAGGTTCCGAAATACATACACGCCTTAGACTCGGCATAGTCAAACATAGACTCGAACCAAGGTTAAACCTAGCGCTCTGATACCAACTTTGTCACGACCCGAAATATTAGCTCGTGACCGGCACTTGAATCACGCCACGTCTAAAGGCGTAACGTAATTCAAGTAAGCCGAAACCCAGAAATCTAAACCTTTTTAAGAAAATAAAAGAGGTGAAGTTTTGAAAATAAGGTATGATGAAATCAAAAGTTTTCCTAAATGCATAAAAAATGGGACATAAAAATGCAAGTGGGTGTTACTAATTGAAAACATGTTTCGACTTTTAAAAATTTGGGCAGCACCTCCTTTGTATTTTTTTGATCCAAAACCACAATACATGATAATATAAAGGCATCCCCAAGCGGGAGCTAGCTCTTCGCCAATCGGCGGATCCACAACCACGCAAAGCATAAATATAAGTACACGACGCCCAACGGCGAAGTTCACCACAAAAGATAAAGAAATAAGCAAGACATCAAAACCACAAGTAGCAGAAAACCCCTCGATCTAAGTCTCGCAACCACAAGTCTCACTAAATCTCATTACTTATACAAATACTAGTTTGATTGATGGAGTTGACTAGATACAATATGAGTAATAAATACAGGAGGGGTACAATCCGACATGTACCACCTACCAAAGCAATCACCCGAAAGCAACTGTGTGCCAGCGATGCCTTTACTGATCCAAGCGGTCTACCTGCAAGAACAGTGGCACAACGGGGGTGAGTTGCCAACTCGTGAGTAGAAAAACATCAACAAGTAGAAATCGAATAAACAACGACTGCTAGGTCAACTGTATCATAAATGTAATACTATGATATCTAGGGTGACTGTATCTGCATATGCGCCAACAACATAAATAAACGCCTAGCAGCAGGTGGATATCATCCAACCATAAAATCAATGTATGTATGCATGTGGATCTCGTCCACGTGTCAACCAATGACACAACAATATCATGCATGAAAATATCATAAAAGTATATGCATGAAGGTATGAGGATATAAATCAACGTGTGTCCCTCGCGACACATCAAAATCATGGAACCTGAGTGTCCAGTATCGACACTCGAAACATCATGAAACCCGTGTCCAGTATCGACATGTAAATCCTCATATCTTGGGCGCCGCATCCTCAGATCGGCCCTCATATATATCTCGTCTCAGGTGCCGCCTACTCTGGTCGGCCCTCATATCTATCTCATGACTCCGATCGGTATCCTCCGGATAACCGACGGGTCCAAATACTATCACCGGTAGGTAGTGCTCCCCTGCCAGGGCTCACCATCTAACAATACGAGTCTTCTTGCCCCAGGATACCTCACCGGGTCCACCATGTACCCGCAGACGGTGTCTACTGCTCCTCAAATCGAGTTTCACATGCCACTCTCAAAACCAAGAAAACACATGATGGACGCACTGAAATATCATATTAAGAGAAACCGGGTTTTTAAAACAATACATACTTTCTTTTGAAATAACCACGGTTCTCAAATCCAGAAATCTCATGAAAACAGCATATCTCAATGCGTCAAATCATAAAGCATGATGTATGCGACATATAACAGAAATGTAAGCATATCCGTATATCATGCAGTAAGGAACAGTAATCTGCACATATCTAGGGAAAACCGCTCTTTTAAATGAATCCGGTTTTAAAATATATCCCGCGGTTCCCAATTCTCCAAAGTCAAATGCAACATCTTATAAAGGTGCATATGTAACTATAGCAGGTAAATCATGTAAGGAGTCATATCATGATGCAGCAATCCTACTGTGTAGTGACATGGAAATTATCGATGATGAAGTGTGTGAGCCGGCCAATCTGTGTAAGTGTAACATACGCATCATCGATAATGGTGTAGGTCTATTAGCACAGGTATATGTAATGCAATGAGAGTGACATGAGCGTAGCATAAACTAAATCGTATCCGAATGCTGACAGGTATACGTATCTAACATGAACGATTCAGTGAATCTATCAATCGGCATCCAGCCTCACAACATTCCGTACGGTATAATCCATCGTACGGTATCCTCTAGTCAAGGGTATGTATCTGTCATCATAAAACTCATCACGTACGGTAACCCATCGTACAGCAGCATTAAACCATCGGGAATCCTATCATCTTATATGACAATGAGGGGTATGGACCTAACGTCTCGTACGGCATATCACTCAAGATTCACAACATATACATACATACATATATATACCTATATCTCAGGTCACATCCATAACAATCTCATATCTGGAGACCGACAAGGTATCAATCATCTCAATCGACTCGCATCCGTATACCAACATATCATCAAATCATCATATCACATCGTATTCTTTCATCGCATTAATACCTCACATCAAGTCAATTCTACATATACATTCTACCCTATACATCAATGTCAAGTTACTCTAAAACTCATACTTATTCTAGTGCAACTATATACCTATAAGTCGTGATTCACATTCACCTTTCATATCCCTAAAACTTTCTTCCCAAATTTCGATATACATATTCAATCATTCACATCATCTCTAACTATCCTTTTAACCCTATCCATAGTTTTCTAATCTAGGTTTCCTTAACCATGTTCTATGAATCGGTTTTCATCAAAAACTTGCGGGGGTGCTATACGCCATCCACCCGACTTCCCCCGTAGATATAAATCTACTCATCTTGATCCTTGCTTTCCGAATTCGATGACGCCATGCTCCGTCGCCTCGGAATCCACGCGAAGGTACCTACAATATCAACACATATCGCAGTCGCAACTAAAATCGAATCCGGAAAAACAATACGGCATACGGTTCTCTCATAGGTTAAAACCTATAGCCTTGCATGCAAAACACAGCCAAATAACCCTTGTCTTGACGTTCAAACGCCTCACGACGGAATTCAAATCAAATCAAAAAACCCAAGTTTAAGAATCGCAAAACACGGAAACAGCAACATAGGAAAACCACTTCCAGATTTCACCATAGGCCAAACTAGAACATTTTGCACATTGGGTTGCTCTAGATATCAGAAAACAAGACTACTGACCAAAAATCACACGAATCACCCACCACTTGGCCGCAAATTGCGGCCAAACATAATAAATCTGCGACCAGGAATTCTTATTTGGGGCTCAGGTTTCTAGGGTTGCTTCATGGTTGCCTGCACGTCTTATGGTCATGGGAACTTATTTTATAAGGGTCTCGGGTCATCCCAGATTCCCAGATACACTCACTAAATCCACGAAAACCCGATATCGGCGATTCTAAAGTTTGTATTCTCTGTTTTTGGGCAAGGAATCCATACTAGGGTCTTGTACACAGCCACTAGGTATCACCCAATCCACACAAACACTCAAACCCTTCTTTTGAATTTTCTAAGTTCACAAACCCATTCGTAAATAAATTCTAAACTAAACTAGAATGCTAGGAAAACTTGAAACTAAACTAAGTGAAGGAATTATACCTCATTTGGGCAACTCAAGAAAAATCCTAACTTCCCAATGTCATCAAAATCCAACTTTGCTTGGTCCATTTTGTATAGGATGAAAAGGGGATCATTTTTAATAAAAGGGGTTTAGGGTTTGGATGAATATTTGGAGATGATATTTGGGGATTTATGTGGAAGGAGATGAGGAGGAAGAAGATGAGGAAACAAATGGGATGAGGAAAATGGGGTTGCCCTCTCTCTCTCTCTCTCCTTCTCTTATTCTCACCCTCACACTCATATCCCACTCTCTCTCTCTCTCTCCAATCATTCTTTCTTTAACCTTTTCTATTTTCTTTTAAAACCAAACCATATAATACCCCAAAACAACACAATAAAACAACATGTAGCCAAAATGCAACATGTTATGGTGCACTAGCCACGGAAAACTGTAAAAACACGGATTTGGTTTAATCGCGATTAGCAGTGTACTAATCGGGTTTTCATTTAAACTGCTTATAATTGATTTTAAAAATGCCAAATCCTTTAAATATATTTATAAATGAATAAATCATTTTAATTTCCAATTATTTCACAATTATTGGTATATATTTTTACCCTTTTTCGAAAACCCTAATTTCGCAAATTGGGCAGTTTTCAGGAAATATATTATTTTAATATTAAATTCCAAAAATAATATTTTATATTTTCTGAAATGTTACAAGCCCAGAGAAGATGCCTGGTCGCGCGATTGCCAAGGGCACCATCTAATCTTGCTATAGCTTCTTTGTGGCCCTATTGGTGTTGACGGCCTTGCCCCCAGTTAGAACAGTGGTGAGCCGTTCCAATACGGATTTGCATTTGGGGAGGGATGCTCTGGCGACCACGACGTTCGGCCTCTTGCCCCTCGAGGTTGGTTTGGCCGCTTGGTTTACCGGGACCTCCGCCATATGAGCACTTCCAGCAGGGTAGATGATGACCGAACCAAATTGATGGGGTGGCTCCTTCCATTGCCGGCTGAGACTGACAGGGAGAACCACACGGGCATTGATCTTGACTACGTACGAGATCGGGGTCGTGTCGGAAGCTGAATTCATCTTGGGAGATATCGCCGTTGAAAGTTGATTGTTGTACGAAAGGAACATCACTTCAGTACAAACGTCGATATTTATGTTAAATGAGTTCGCATGAACACTTGACCCGAGATATGGGAGGAGAGAAAGGTCCCACCAGGCGTGCCAGAATCTGTAGGGTGTTTTTCGTCACCCCATTGAGATGGGAATACGCACGCGCTTGTCAGGCATACTACAGATTCCCCCTGCCTAGGGTAGGCGGGGGTTTATTGATTGTGGGTATCCGAATCTCCGGCAGCCGCGGACTAAGCTGCCGTTAATTACCCCTCGCCTTTGGAGCGAGAAAACCTCCGATTGACGGGTCAAACTGATCATGCGAACTCAATGTGCCATGTGCGTGTGTTGTGTTTTGAAAGGGTTTTGGACATATCGGAGGCCTCGCAGAGTTTAGGGAGGTCCTACTATCCGGATAGCGGGCTGGGGGTCAAGAGGGTTAGCAGCCCCCTTGTGGGGTGCGGGGCAGCACCCCGTTAAAAAAAAATTTCCAATGGGGGACATATTTTGGGTATGGAGTGCATGGAAAATGAGGGGTGATGAGCATCTTAAAGACGCTTGCATAGCCCACTTGCTTTGGGGTTGACCTTGGTTTTGACTTGGTCGACTGGGGTGTAATTTTTGACCCCAACATTGATAAGCTTCTCTAGTTCTTGCTTTGCATAGTGGTATTCCTTGATGAATATCCAACACCTCATTCGATGAGGAAACAGCCGAGATCCCTTCACCGGGAATGACCTCTTTAGCGAAGCTAGAAAAGCCTCAAAAACACTTCTTTTCAAAATTATTAGATTCTACAACGATATCAAGTTCATTACACTCATGATTTTCTTAAAAACCTGCATAGCCCTCCATCATTTCAGATAAGTGCTATTTAGTATTCGTGCTATGTTTGTTGACCATAGCCAAGGCGTAATGTGCGGTAGCTAATTAATACTTGTCTGTAGCATGTGATGTGATTGGATTAGGGTAGTCGTGCGGTTTTGTTGACCTTAGCCAAGGGTCGCACGGGTGGGTTTAATTCAATCAAGAAATGACGAGTTGAACTTGACTAGCACTTATAATTTGTTGACCATAGCCAAGCTCATAAGTTATTAGGGGTAAAAACCATTATCGGGAATTTCAAGTGTTGGAATTTGCAATGAGATTGCATAGCTTCTATATGATAGTTGGATCCCGATACCCACTGCGAGTAAGAGTTACTCCTGAGAGAGTTTTTGCACTTTACAATTAGCTAATCCAATAGGTGTTTAGAAAGATGTCAACGGGGTTATGCTTATAGGGAAACGAGATTTATTTTAATTAAGTCCATGCGAAAGCACGGGGAACCTCCCTCGGAATACGGATACCTGCCTCTCTCTTTATAATTATATATTATTATGTATATGAAACATAATATATGTATGTATTTGATATATATACTCTCTCATTAGTCATATATATAATGTATATAGATACATAATATATATGAATATGTATATGGAGAATAATGGAGAAAAGAGGCCATAGGAGGGGATTTCCTCCTATGGCGTGGAAAAAATACAACCTCCGCCATTTTTTCCGACGATCGGCCTCCATCATCTTCATCGTTATCATCTAAGATGTGCGTACACCAAATTTCATGTGATTCCACAACTTTTTCACCGTTGATTTAGCAATGTAAAAAGTTCTATTGTCGGTAAACCGTTAATTTTGAACCCACTAAATCAACGGTGAAAAAGTTGTGGAATCACATGAAATTTGGTGTACGCACATCTTAGATGACAACGATGATGATGATAGGTGCCGATCGTCGGAAAAAACGGCGGAGGTTGTATTTTTTCCACGCCATAGGAGGAAATCCTCTCCTATGGCCTCTTTCCTCCATTAATCTCATGAATATGATACATATATCATCACTCTCTTTCTTTTGTATACATAAATTACACATTCATATGTATTATTTTTTTGTCATTAGTTGACAAGATTAAGAGCATGTGAAGGTGGGGCCCATTCTCTCTCTCTCTCTCTCTCTCTCTCTTTGGATGACGCTTAACAGGAGAGAGAGGGAATGAGAGGGAAGAGGCTAATCTCTACATATAATTATCTAAAGAGAAAAAGAAAAAGAATAAGGCTAGCTATTATTCTCTTCTTCTTCTCTTCTTTTGATTTTTAGGAGATGGATGAAAAGAAAAGAAATGTGAGAAAGAGAGTTTATCTCCGCGTCATCATTACCTCAACCTCCTAGCAAGATGCTTGAGCTAGTTAATCCACCATATAAATGTTCTTGGATGGATTTGGAGTTTGGATGGGTTCTTTCACCGTGAATCATTTTCGGCGAGACGGTCGGCCACCAAGCTTCATCCGGATGCTGACGGAGCGTAGCTTAGGTCTTTCGCTAAAGAGCGGACACGCTACAAAGGTTATAGCCTCTTTTCCCCTCTTTTGATTCTTTGTTTCTTTGCAATTGCTAGTAAATGTATGATCTTAAAATTTACATAAACATAGCACCAATTGCCAACATAATCAAATGCTAAATTCAATATTACTCAGTTCCGTACGGTATTAGACATTAGACGGTCATTTTTTAGATCGGAATCGGCCTTCTCATAACGGGATCAAACGAGATTACTAACCATGCCCCTAGGATCTTATTATATCCAACCTATGAAAGCAATATTTACACAGAAATCAATCCATTGGAAAGATTCTTTGAAAACTGCATTTGTCGACTATTTAGAAATAATTTCTATTTTTCATATTGCATGCTAGCTTTTCCATTGATCTATATATGTTTTCCCCCTTTAACAGGAGCAATTAACAAGAAGTGGCGCACGTATAAAAAGACAGAATTACGCAGGTAAGATAGTGTCACGACCCAAAACGGTACGTGACTGACACTTAGATTACGCGAAACCAATTGAGAAATAACGTAACCTAAGTAAGCCTAAACCAGAATCAAAACTTATAAGCTCAAAGTATTAAATTCGTTTTTAAAGAGAAAGACAATATCAATTTGAAAACATTTTAGGACTTTCAAAACACTAATAATCATAAAAGCACTCAGCTGCTAACCAAATGAATAAGCAAGCTTGATCAACATATATATATATATATATAAAGATGTGTACATCACAAAAACCAAAATACATCAGCCAACTCCACATCGAGTTCGGCAACCAAATATATACAGCATCTAAGTCTTATCTTAAGTTTCTATGTCAAAAAAATAGAAGTGGTAGATGGAGTATTAATGGATACAAAAAGAGTACAAAAGAGACGGTTACGATACAACTACATAACCCACCTACAGAAAAAACGATCACGCCTCCAAAAGGAAATGCACCAACGAAGCCGCTACAAATCCAATCGGTTAATCCTGTAAGAAGCTATGGCACAACGGGGTGAGTTGCCTACTCGTGAGTAGAAACATACCACAAGATAGAAATCGTATGCATAGCCGAACCACCGACTAATCATAAAGTACAAGACTAGCAAAATATGTGAGAACATGTATATATCATACGTAAATGTAAGCGCATCGTAAACGGATCACGATAGAAAAACATCATCAAATCCCGTGTCAATCATCGACACTCGAAATCCCAATTTTCTTAGGCACTATCTCTCAGATCATCCCTCTTTTCAATCTTATCATATAACCCCGGTCGGCATCCTCCAGATATCCACCGTGTTCCTGTTAGGAATATATATGCCCTAGAGGCCATTATTGTACATGTGATGTATATTATAGTGGATGCTTGGACATATATATAGAGGACTTTCTTGCTCAACATGATAGTATGTTATCTGGTTACTCTTTATCTTAACATATTGACTGGTATTCTTTACTTTCTTGCTCTCACATGTTGATAAAACCCTTAGGATATGTACTTGACTACCGGGATTATGATGAGATCATACTAGTCGGGCCGGGGTGGTCCAAAAGTACATCCTTTAATCAGTTCCTAGTCGAGGAAATATCGAGACTAGGGAATCGATATTCCAGAGTAGATTAGTGTGTACGTTTCTTGTCTCTTAGAGAGCGATAGTTGATCCCACAACCATTGATGTGTGACATCAAAGATTGTACACAGGTGCTCATTGGAGAATGGGCACACCGAACAGGACTCGGCGAGAACTCCTAGTTTGTAGTATACCTATCGTCAGATAGCAGTCCTCTGGTGACACTGGCACAGGTTAGTCTGTAGACCCGAGATCGTCATAGAGTCATGTGTGGCTCTCACTGTGTTTTGATTTCCTCCCTACCATGCTCAAAGGAGACGTGCAAACATATGGATTTTGGATACAATTCCGAGCCACATGGAGGCAATGAACTATAGGAGGGGTTTCGACTCTCTTGGTATTGGGGATTGATGTTGCGCTATGTTCGATTGGCTATAACCGAAAGTCCCTGTCCAGGGATGCTGCAGAGATTTACTGATAAGAGTTATCAGTAGTTTCTCGAACCGTTATAGGCCAGATATCGACATGACTTATCACGTTACTGGGGTCTGACGTTTACCACTCTTAGACATGATATGCAACATATCAGACAAAGAGACCGGACTGTACGGTAGTGTTACTGATAGGCTTCATGGAGAGTATGGACGAGCTTGCTTGTTGATCTTCATATCGCTCAATACTCGGGTAGCCGTTACGCCCAGCTAGTACCGCGACGGCTTGTAGGTGACTGATTTGATCATCACCTACTGCTGGCGTATTGACGAGTCTTTAGAGTCCCACACAGAAGTTTCCTGGTTCAAGCGAAATGAAGTAGGGCATATATGTTGATATGTGCGTGGGCCTGATTAAATACGAGTATGCGATACCTTATTGCAATCTAGCAGTTATCTGTTATCGGTTCGGTTATATGTGATATAACCAGATTATCGAATCAAGTATTGATTTGATAATATGATAAACAGATAAATGATATTAGTCGATCATATGTGATATAACCGGATTATTAATTCAGGTGTTGATTTAATAACTATTTTTGGAAAATAGAATATGAGGTGGAAAATGGGAAGACTTTGTGAGGCATGGGTGAGGAATGAGCTTTATTATTAGTTAATTCATCTTGACTCACTATTCAAGTATGGTTGCAATTTTATATTGCAATTTATCCATGCTGGAATAAGTGAGGGTTAAGGGGTTGCTATATACACTCACTTCATTCTTCACTTGTGATATTCTTTTTGCTCTCTTGAGGTGGGCTCTTGCTCTCTAGCTCTTAAAAAATTCTCACCTCATCTCCAAACTCAAAACCCTCACATGTGATGTGAATCATTGAATTTGAGAGATCATTTGTGAGCTTACAAATACCCTACTTCTTCATCCTACACTTGACTAGCACTCAAGTGTAGTGTGTTGCCTTCACCAAATAGTTTAGTGAAAAGATAGCTTGAACTGGTGAGTTTCGGGTGGATCATCTTCGGCACGAAGGTCATCCGAGCAAGCTCGATCCAACTTGAAGTGGAGCCTAGTGGAGTCCCGTGGACTACTACACGGAGCTAAAGAAGAGGACTCGATCTATAGGGTATAACATTTTTTCCCTGTCTCTAGTTTTTCTTGTTATCAAATTAAAAGCCTAATAATCTAGTTAAGATCTTGTTTAGTCTAACTTAGCACTTATAAAAATTTGAATTTGGCATGTTTGGTGTCATTAGAACCTCATGGTTGTGCTAGATTTAGTCTCGTTATTTTGCACTATACAGCGTAGCTTAGTTTATTCGCTACGTAGCTTTAGGCTTGAATACAGAATAGCTTACGTGTTTTCTTCAAATGGCATACGTTTTTTAACAAATAGTTTAGCATACGCTATTTTCATATAAGTTTTTCTATTGAAGTTCTAAAGATTTCAATATCTAATCCTAAATTATATAAACGTGGTCTTATGAAAGTTCTAACTTCTTGATTTAAAATCATATTTAGTAAATATGCTTCTCAAACAGAGATTATTTAATTGATTTTCGATAGGTTTAATACTGGTATGAATCATATATATTAACTTAAGGACTGAAAATTTTGAAAACTTTTTTTTGGTCGAATTTTGGGGGGCAGAGAAACTGCAACCGGAAAAAATATTGTTACATTACTTTTTTTTCTATGATCTCAAGTTAATTTTATATCTTTATATTAATATAATTTATTGTAAATAAGATGATCATAATAATAATTAATAATTCATGCAGCTTATGTGCGTACATTATGTGCAACGTTTTATACGCTTTCGCTATTTAGTAGTGGAATACTATGCAATGTGCTATCACTATTTTGAACATTGGTTTTGAGCTTGTTCTACAAATTTTCTATTCTCTACTTTATGAACCAAGCAATGGTTATCAATGAGCAGTAGCTCAGTTGATATGAGCATTTCCTCTCTGGACGAGAGTGTGGGGTTCGAACCCAGAAACCCCAAGAAGGTAAGTGGCCATAAATTAACGCTTACGAGACAAAATCATGGATTTCTTGGGTGTATGGGTGTGGTGTGCTTGGGTTCGTTGTGTACTCTAACAGACCAGTGCCGTAAATTAACGCTTTCGAGACAAATTCATGGAGTGTGTGGATGTGGTGTGATTGGGTTCGTTGTGAACTCTAACATACCAGTGCCAAAAATAAAAATTGTTGATTGGTTTTTTAAAAAAAATAATTTTGAGACAATTTGGGGGGCCTAGCTCAAGAAATAGGCTTTAGAGGATGCTTGGTACACGGAATTAGAGGAAACTGGTAATCCATGCATTTTTGGTTATGTGATATCTGCGCATATGATTTCAGAATAGGTTGTGTTAACATGATTTGCATATTTTGATCATTCTCAGTAGTAATATATGTGCGAAACAACAAGGGATGGTGGCGGTGTAAGAGTAGATGTGGCTACTGGCAACAACGGCTAGCACTGGATAGTTGTGATGGAGGCAGACGGCTGATGGTGGCGGTTGACAGTGGCAGGCAGTGGGCGTTGATGAGCAACGATGGTGGTCGGCAATGGGACTATTCCAGAAGGAGGGCAAAGAGCGTCAACGGACGGCATCCATCGGCGAGCGGAGGCACTGGCCAGCAAAAAGTCAAAGCTGACAACAAGACTGCACCCAAAGGTGGGCAAAGAGCGTCAATGGGCGACATTCATTGATGAGCGGCGGTGATGGCAGCCGGCAATGGGGCTATTCTTGGAGGCAGGAACCGAGTGTTGACGCGACATCCATTGACGAGTGGCGGCGGCGGCAGACACTGGGCGTCGCCAGCGTTGGACATGAGGCGACCGCCAACTACTGGGCAGTGGCAACGGACACCAATTGGTGGCCGAAGGTGGAGGGCGACAACCGGTAGCAGATTCAAGCGGCATGACGTTGGTTGTGTTCAACCAACGGGCAAATTTAGTGGGAATATTTGGATAGCCACATGTACAATGAGAATAAAATTCCCACAAAATCTCCTTCCCATCAAATCCTAAATTTTGTGGAAAAATATTATTTATATTAAAACAAGGATGGTAGTAATCTGTGTAAATCTAGGATTTCTACTTGCCTATGAAGTGCCACCTTAAATATTTGGAGTAGAGTATGACAAATAAGCTTGGTTTGCATAGGTTTAGTAGAGTTGTTTGTGGGTTGAGCACATGAAGCAATTCATTAGCACGGAGTATATCAATACCTGATTTTAAGCACATACGATATGATGCATGTGTCAGATTAAGAAAATACTTAAAACGCTTAACTACTAATCTAAATTTCAATAAATTTGATAAAACGGTCGTCCACTTGAATCTGAGTAAACAAGGATCTTCCCCCAACTTGGGTTAGTTAAAATGTTAGAGTTCATAATTTGAAGGAGTGGTCTGAGAAAAACTTAAACACGTTTATTAGAAGCTAAACTTGATGAGGGGATATATTAAGAATTATGCACCAAAAGGTATCAATATAGTGTATTTCAGAGGAGTAATATATAAAAATCCAATTAAATAAGACCAACACAAGTCGTTTTGGCAAAAAGAAAACGGCATACAAGGTCAAGGGTCAAGCCTGCAATGTTGTTGAGTTTGCAATTAATCTTGATGTGATAACTAGCAAAATTATTGCCTTATTTAATTATTGCAATATAATAAGACTATAGATCAATATAATAAGACTATAGATCTATTATATATATCGATGCTCGTTATAGACCAATTCAAGGAAATAGAAAAATAAGAGAACAGATAAATAAAATAAAATAAATAAATAAAGACGATGAGAATGGAACGAGGGCGTTCACCGGGTCGGATGTGGTCGGATCCAACATCGAAGCATTAAGTTTGGGACCCGTCTCATTTTAGGTTGGTTTGTTCTCCCATGCATCCTTCTCATCGCCCACAAGCCCAATGCAGAGCCTCGATCTATATGTAAGCCTTTATTTTCTCATTTATTTATTTATTTCCAAATGCTCTATTTGTAAGTATATTTAGATTTCAAGAACTTGTACTGCAAAGAGTAGGCAGTCAAAATTCACCCCAAATATCAGTATGGAGAATAATTTTCTTTTCTACGGAGCCAAGACTTTATGACATAAGATATTATTTGGATCAATCATAAATTTCGCTAAAATACCAAAAACTTTAGCAATTTCAAATCAATCCCATAACTTTTTTTTTGGCAAAAAATGGTCCATGAACTTAATATATTGCAAATATAAATATGAACTTTGAACGATTTTCAATTTAATATCAAATGGCTTATTAGATGAAATAATGAAAAAGTGTATAAAGGTAAAAATGTTGTAGAAAAGTGTATATGGTTTAGAAAGATTGAAAATTCACGTGATATGTGTTTGTGGCAAAAACATCATGTAATTTATTGAAAGAATGACAAAGTTTATGATAATCTCAATATGAAATATAAACAAAGACAATAATTTTTCCAATGGCCATATGAAGGATATCAAAGATACACAACCGACAACAACAAGCCTTCATTCCCAAATTCTGGGATTGGTTATTAATGGAGTTTCGGATCTCCTTCAGATGTTGTCCTCCATCGATCCTGTGATGGCGGTCTTTGACGGCTGAGATTTGTTTTTGAGAGTTGTTAAGTGTGGATCTCAATGGGTTGGTGTTGGACGCCGAGCTACCTGCAAAGAAGTCCCGGGGTGGGTGACCACCGTAGGACCTCCGACGATCAAGTTAGAGCCGAGGTATAGGTGCAGAGTAGTGGCGTATTGAAATAAATTCCAGTTACCTGAGTCGTCTGGAAGGGTTTTTTTTATAGTGGTCGTATGGAGCGAGCTGATGCGAGATCATCACCGTCAGTTACGCCCTTACGTTACGCCCGCGTTAATGACGGGATCCACTCATTAATGGGTGAACGAGCCTGTATGGGACAGGGAGCGTGGGGCGGCGGATATCTCGCCTTGGCGAGATACGCAGAGCCATTGCGGAGGCGCTTGGGCTCCGCGCTCTCGGTTGATCGGAAGAGCCGAGAAAGCTCGGACTGTTAGATGGCTCGGAGACGAGCAGAGAGGCCGAGAAAGCTTGGCCTGTCAGATGGCTCGGAGGCGAGCAAAGGAGGCTGAAGAAGCTCGGGCCTGCAATAGCTCGGAGGTGAGCAAAGGAGGGCACAAGTTTGGCTGCTGGATTGCTCGAGGGCAAGAAGTGGGGTGTAAGCTTAGAGACCATCCGAGGAAAGTCACAAAGGTTCATACGGATCCTACCTCGGCAGTCCCCAGGAACCTAGTGGGCTTACTCGGATGACACGTCATCTGCCACGTGTCGTGATCTGAGAATTCCCACTTTTGAGCCTCATCATTAGCCCCCCACTCTCGTTCCGACCTATTTATGAGTCGGGTCGAGAGTGGCCTGCTCGGTTTTCTTCTGCTTGGTTTGGTGCCGAGAATCATAGTGTGAATTGTCCGGGAGGACATGGCATAGGGCAGTTGCGTCGTTTCGATCTTCGAGTCCATAT
Source organism: Agapanthus africanus (assembly GCA_030015575.1). Taxonomy (NCBI): domain Eukaryota; kingdom Viridiplantae; phylum Streptophyta; class Magnoliopsida; order Asparagales; family Amaryllidaceae; genus Agapanthus; species Agapanthus africanus. Next base: position 158,265,689 of record CM057348.1, on the reverse strand, counting down.
GGCGTCTCCCCTGGCGTCTTAATTTTCGTGCGTATCCCTGATGACGTCAGGGGATCAACAAATGATTGCTCTTTAAAGAAAGGGCGCCGCTTCACTCGATCGTCAGCTACAGGCCATGTGTCCGACGTTGGTTGGCAGATGGGACAGGCTGTCTTCTGACTCCTGCAATCGAAGAGACGTCCCCAATGGTCGATTGCCACATGGAGCCCCGACGGCCGCTAGGCGTGATGTTTCATTTTGGCGGGAATCAATCTGGGCCGTAGGATGTTCTCTTTTGGGGCAGGAAGCTACCCGCTGAGGATGGGCTGAATAGGAATCTGATCGGTGGCCTCGCGAGGAGGACTTTAGATCGGTGGCCTCGCGAGGAGGATTTTAGATCCACATCGTTGTTAGGCAGGAATCTACCCACTACAGATGAGCCGAGCAGAAAGCTACTCGGTTGCCTGGTGAGGGGGGCTTTAGATCCACAGCGTTATTAGGCAGGAATCTACCTGTTGCAGATGAGCCGAACAGGAATCTGCTCGGCGACCTCATGAGGAGGGCTTTAGATTCACAGAGTTTATTGGGCAGGAAGCTACCCGTTGGTGGATGAGCCGAGCAGGAAGCTACTTAGCCGCCTTGTGAGGATGGCTTTAGATCCACAGCGTTGTTAGGTAGGAAGCTACCCGCTGGTGGATGAGCCGAGCAGGAAGCTACTCGGCCGCCTCGTAGGGAGGGCTTTAGATCCACAGCGCTGTTGGGCAGAAATCTGCCGACTGGTGGATGAGCCGAGAAGGAAGTTACTTGACCACCTCGTGAGGAGGGTTTTAGATCCATAGCATTTGTTGGGCAGGAAGCTACCCGCTGGTGGATGAGCCGAGCAGGAAGCTACCCGGCCGTCTCGTAAGGAGGGCTTTAGATCCACAGCGTTGTTGGGCAGGAAGCTACCCACTGGTGGATGAGCTGAGCAGGAAGCTACTCGGCCACCTCGTGAGGAGGGCTTTAAATACACAACGTTTGTTGGGAAGGAAGGTACCCACTACAGATGAGCCGAGCAGGAAGCTACTCGACCGCCTCGTGGTGAAGGCTTTAGATCCACAGCGTTTGTTGGGAAGGAAGCTACCCACTGCGGATGAGCCGAGAATGAAGCTACTCGGCCGCCTCATGGTGAGGGCTTTAGATCCACAACGTTGTTGGGCAGGAAGCTACCCGCTGGTGGATGAGTCGAGCAGGAAGCTACTCGGCCATCTCGTAAGGAGGGCTTTAGATCTACAACGTTGTTGGGCAGCAATCTACCCGCTGGTGGATGAGCCAAGCAGGAAGCTACCAGGCCGCCTCGTGAGGAGGGCTTTAGATCCACAGCGTTGTTGGGCAGGAAGCTACCCGCTAGGGGATGAGCCGAGCAGGAAGCTACTCGGCTGCCTCGTGAGGAGAGCTTTAGATCCACAGTGTTGTTGGGCAGAAAGCTACCCACTGCAGATGATCCGAGCAGGAAGCTACTCGGGCGCCTCGTGGTGAGGATTTTAGATCCACAGCGTTTGTTGGGCAGGAAGCTACCCGCTGCGGATGAGCCGAGCAGGAAGCTACTCGGCCGCCTCGTGGTGAGGACTTTAAATCCACAGCGTTTGTCTGACGTTCACCGTTTGCGCGGTCTCGGCGGGAGTGGGGGCGCCGGTCGTGCCTGGAAGTAGGCGAGCTGACCGACACCTCCTTAAGGGGTGTGAGCGCGCAGCGGATTTCTGGGCGATGACCTAATCTTCCCCAGGGCGGGGGTGTGGAGCTGTCTGGCACCTAGCGGGTCATGGAATCCTTCGTCATGTGAGGGTCGTGGTTGCCGAAGTCGGCATGCCGGCGTTCGGTGAAGCCGAGGTGAATGGGGTCATCTGCCCTTCTGCGGATGTCGTTGTCCCGAGGAGGGAGCTGCGATCTGGTGGGAAGGACCCACCGCTTGAATGCGGACGAGTGCGTCCACCATCGACGTGAGTCTGTCGATCCGGGCTGATAAGGTGTTGATGGCGTTAGGAGGGGAAGACGAGCCGCTCCTGCCTTCGTTGTGGGGTGTGTGGCGGCTCGTATTAAGATCGTCGCGATTGTCGCTCGCTATCGGGTCGGGGGCGGAAGATCAACTTTATGGATGGAGAAGCTTTAGAGCCGTTCCCACAGACGGCGCCAACTGATGGAGCTTCGGATCTCCTTCAGATGTTATCCTCAGTCGATCCTATGATGGCGGTCTTTGACGGATGAGATTGTTTTTGAGAGTTGTTGGGTGCGGATCTCAATGGGTTGGTGTTGGACGCCGAGCTACCTGCAAAGAAGTCCCGGGAAGGGTGACCACTGTAGGACACTCCGACGATCAAGTTAGAGCCGAGGTATAGGTGCAGGGTAACGGCGTATTGAAATAAATTCCAGTTACCTGATTCGTCTGGAAGGGTTTTTTTTATAATGGTCGCATGGAGCGAGCCGGTGCGAGAGTTACGTCCTTACGTTACGCCCGCGTTAATGGCGGAATCCACTCATTAATAGGGGAATGAGCCTGCGTGGGACGCAGAGTGTGGGGCGGTGGATTTCTCGCCTTGGCGAGATACGCGGAGCCTTTACGGAGGCGCTTGGGCTCCGCGCTCTCGATTGATCGGGAGAGCCGAGAAAGCTCGGACTGTCAGATGGCTCGGAGACTAGCAGGGATGCCGAGAAAGCTCGGCCTGTCAGATGGCTCGGAGACGAGCAAAGGAGGTTGAGGAAGCTTGGGCCTGCAATAGCTCGGAGGCGAGCAAAGGAGGGCACAAGTTCGGCTGCTGGATTGCTCGAGGGCAAAAAATGGAGTGTAAGCTCGGGGACCATCCGAGGAAAGTCACCAACGTTCCATACGGATCCTACCATGAAGTCCCCAGAAGTCTAGTGGGCTTACTCGGATGACACGTTATCTTCCACGTGTCGTGATCTGAGGAATCCCTACTTATGAGCCCCATCAGTTATATAAATCATTTTCTTTCATTTTACTTTATTAAGAACCGTCTTTTCGATTAAGTTAACAATTGACATATTGTTGTTAATTACCTTTATTCATATGCGTTTAGATCTACCCAGCCTTTAATTACTTCATTAACTATAATTTTTATCGCTTCTTTTAATTGGGGCATTGATTAATCTTTGATGCATGTGTCCAAGTCATCTCAATCAATCCTCTCTTCTTATCCCTTATGAGAGCTACCTCGAGTTAGCTCCATACAAAATAAGATAAGAAGGGAACCAATTGAAATGATTTGGATATATGCAAATCAATGCCCCGAATAATTTTTTAATTGAAATTATTAAGTTTACAACATAGTTTAACCTGATAGTAGAAGTGGCTTCCTAGTTAGGACGGTCAAAATTACCCGTAAATTACCCGCGACCCGATAACCCAACCCAAACTCGACCTCTTTGGCCATGTTCAGCCCGACCCAAACCTGTAATTTGATTAAACAGGTCAACCCGACCCAGTATCTAAAGAGGTCAGGTTAGGGTTCATTATTCTAACCCGATACAAACTGACCCCATTAGGAATTCACGCTAAACTGATAAAATTATAATTATCCCTTAAATTTACAGACCTCTCTAATATTCAGAGACCATCTTTGCTTTTCACCATGTACTAAACTTGAACGATGATGCAAAATACAGTGGATATATTTTTACTAATTGATCTAAAAGTTTACTTTGATTGCAAACTAAAGAATAAACATCACATATATTTTCAAATTTCATCATCTAACAGCTTTTGCTACTACAAGTACTAGAAGTAAACAACAATCAAAGAAAAACATCAAGTCCCTCGATGTTGATGGGCTCAAGGGCAAAACATACACATCTTTTCTTAACGATATTTGGAAGAAATTGGCAGCAACATATTCTTGTTAAGTCCCTGTACTGCGTGTCGCGAACAAGACCATTGATCCTCCGTCATTGTTTGACATTGTCCTGAAAACGAAAAAGACCGAAATTAATATGAAGTTTCGAGCCGACCTCTACTTGATTGGTTCCCACATGCAACACCCTAAGAAGTGGATGGAATTGGGCGAGAGCGACAAACATATCATTTCTGGAGCCGAGTTCCTGGGCTTCAATGAGAGCTACGGTGCGATGGAACGTGCAGCCAAGCAGAATGTTGAGCAGATATCGCTTACCAAAGAATCGTTTGAAAAAGTCATAAATGATCTTGCTAATTCCACGGACATGAAGACGAGGGCGAAAGGGATGATCCTGTCAGCTTAAAGGATCTCCGAAGCTAGTCGATGTGTCAATATCTCCAACCATATCGCTTCCTACCTTGATAATGGCACCAACTATCTCCCGACCTGGATGCGGAGTCTAAAGAATAAATGAGCAAAGTTTTCTACCATCGTGCTCAAATCTGATGCCTATCCCTGTAATAACTACACGGCTCAAACCATAAACGGTAAGGTATTGAAGATGGTCGATGAGTTACACAGCATATTTGGGATTATGTTCAGGGATCCTGATACTTCCAAAAAACCATGCTAACTCATGGTTGAAGCACGAGTTCATGATGAACCAGCAGTAGTTACATAGAAAAATTCTCATATTATCTTTGAATGGTTCAATAAATATACTTAATTATGTCGGAAACTATGTTTATAGAGTTTAGGTGGGAGGAATTTTACGTCTTGTTTCTAAATTTTATTCAGCTTCATTTATAAGCTAAGAGCATTGATTTCTCATATGTAGAAGATGTTGGGGCTGGTGTCTCATATCCGTTTGCGTATCTATGGTCCATTTGGACCGGTCTATGTGTTAGTATGAGCTACCAATAGATAAAGATACGGTATTAGGATTTTAGCACTATAAACATCTTAACGTCTAGAGAGATAGATGGGCTCAAAAGATGTAGCTGTTGTGACTTGTGAGCATGAAAGCTGTGCCTTCTTCTCTAGTGGTGTAAGAATAAGAGAGGGATCAGAGTTGTGTGAGATCTTGCAACTTTCTCGTGTCAATAGAATTTTTTTGCTTGCACTTTACTTAGCTTTGGTTGAATCATGCAAAATCCGGTGTTTTTCTTTTTCATGGTGTGATTGATATTTGTGATGTGTTGTGTCCCCAATGGTTTGAAGGAATCAGAATCCCAACAGTAGAAGGTTAGGGCCGTGATCGCCAGGAGCCAGACTCTTTTGTCAGATGGACTAATGATCCCCAATACAAAAAGATTCAAATTGAGAAAACATTTATAAGAAAATTTTGGGAAGTTTGGATGTTGCCACATGTTTATATATGTAAATTGCTCCCTAAGAATTTAGTTTTTGAAAGTATAATAAAATATTTCCAGCTCAAATATCATTTCCTAGATTAGATAAAAAGATATAAAGACATTCAGAATCAGAAGGATGCAATATGGGAAAACTGGTACCGGAGCCTCTCGCCTGCGCTCCCCAAAGCACAAATTGGAGGACATAACCCATCCAACTTAAACCAACCATGTGAAGTCCAAAACGTTACGGTTTGCCCTCGCCGTGCTCTGTGTAGCACATCAAGCAGCGCTGCAGTACAAAGCAATGCCATCAACCTCGTATAGTATACACTTCAGCTAAGAAACTAATAGCAAAAATTACTTCCTCGTTCCACTTACCAAAATGAATGGGCCCAACTTTAAGAATGTGGCATGCATGTGTTTCAAGCCCAATGGGCCGGAACATCATGTCCGTCCCACATAGCACACTCATTGGGATGAAGACCACTGTGTGCACAAATCATATCCTTTTATTGTAAACCTACCACGTGTAACATAAGGCCATGAACCCCCCAAAGCCAAAGCTCAACCTCAACCAGCCAATAGGAGCAGATCTCTTATCCAATCCCCTTATCCTTCCTTCACACAAACAAAAACAAATAATATCACCTCATAATAATAAATGAGCAGCCTCCTTCACTAACAAAGAATAGAGAAGGAGAATAGAGAGAAAAGCCAATGGCATTGCAGGCTGCTGCTACGTTAGTACCCGCAAAGTTCGCGGTCGGCCAACAAGTCAAGTCTTCTTCTCACCTCTCAAAAGCGTTCGGCTTCGAGGCCCCGAAAGCCGCAAGGCTCGCTTGCTCTCTGCAATCTAATGTCAGAGATTTGGCTCAGAAGGCTGCCGATGCTGCAAAGATTGCGGGATTTGCTCTCGCCACTTCTGCACTGCTCGCAGGGGTACAATTAATTCTTTCGCTTCCCGCATTTCTTTGGCTTCATATTTCTCTGTTGAGGTTATGTAGAAAACGGTTATTCATCGTTCATCATATGATAGATAAATAAAAGGTATGAGATCTCTCAAAACCAGAAAAAAGGAAGCTTAAAGATAATACAAGCATAACCAGGTATCAAATTGTAGCAACCAACCATCTACATGTTGATTTTCATAATCTAAAGCATAGATACAGCAAAGATATTTATTGCTTTTCATATCATTTATATATAGGTGTGGAAAAATATTTAGTTGTAGAAAACTGTCAGCTTCACAATTATCCAACTAAAAGTCGAGTGATGATTAATTAATAGTTCTATTGCTGGTAAATCTAAATTTTAGGCCATGGCTAGGTTATGATCACCCAATCAAAGAGTAAAAATATAACCCTTGAGGGCAACATAAAGACAAATAAAAAAAATCTTCCTCCTGTATTTAAGCAAAGAGCACTCTCACTTCTGTTTCACTATTTACTTAATATTCTATAGGCTGTTCCAGATATGGTTAATTAATTGGCTGTACAAAGTTAACTTGACTTCAAGATAAACAATATTACTGAATATACGGAGTTAAATGTAATTATAAAAGCGAATTAATAATATCCTTAATATGTACGTGGGAAACTAATAAGCTACAATAATTTGAACTGATAATTAACCAGTGGATTGATAATTGTTTTGTACCACCCAACAAGTTTTACATCAGTGATGACATGTAACATTTTAAAAAACTCTATCATTTACCTATAGGGAGTGAACGCAGAAGTCAAGCGCCTGACCTTCGACGAGATCCAAAGCAAGACATACATGGAAGTAAAAGGAACCGGCACTGCGAACCAATGCCCGACCATTGAAGGCGGGTCCCCCGCCTTTGCGTTCAAGCCTGGCAAATACACCATGAAGAAGTTATGCCTCGAGCCCACGTCCTTCACTGTGAAAGCTGAGGGCATCGCGAAAAACGCTGCACCGGAATTCCAACCCACCAAGCTCATGACTCGCCTCACGTACACACTAGATGAGATCGAGGGTCCATTCGAGGTCTCGTCCGATGGCACGGTGAAGTTCGAGGAGAAGGACGGGATTGACTATGCAGCAGTGACTGTCCAATTGCCAGGAGGCGAGCGTGTGCCCTTCCTATTCACAGTCAAACAGCTTGTTGCCTCAGGTGCTATATATATTTTCTAATATCAATGATATAAAGGGTAAATTTCATAAAACACCATCAAGCTTTTTCATATTTTCGATAAACAAGAATAAAAACCCTTTAACCTGCAATTCAGTTGACAAACCTGATTCAAGTTAATATGTGCTCCTCACATGGCTGTATAAAACCCTAATTAAATCACCAGTGGACTAATTAGGAGGATGATAAAGAAAGTGGCAAATCGGTAAAATTATTCTATCTCTTTTGTTGAAAAAGAATGAAGGAAAACTTGGTTTTGTTTTCAGTCCCACATAGGATGGGAAAAAGAAAGAAGAAGATGGAGAGTTAGCGGGTAATGGATCTTTCCGGATTTGACTATCGATCCCCCACTGCTTCTAATACAAAGAAGCATGTCTGTTCAACAAAATCTTGAATGACTCTTTTAGCATCTATGTTTGAGTCTGAAGAGACCAAGAGAACAACAAAAAAACACAACACAAACTTTCCTATTTACTTCTCTCCAACTTTCTAACTCTGAATACTTGATTCCCGGATCCATAAGAGATCTAATTTCTTCTAATATATATCCCCATCAGGAAAACCTGAGAGCTTCGGAGGCGAGTTCTTGGTACCAAGCTACAGAGGATCGTCGTTTCTCGACCCAAAGGGCCGTGGAGGCTCGACCGGGTACGATAATGCAGTGGCGTTGCCAGCAGGCGGGAGAGGAGACGAGGAGGAATTGACCAAGGAGAACATCAAGGACCCTTCATCCTCAAAGGGGAAGATCACATTGAGTGTTACTGGAAGCAAACCAGACACCGGAGAGCTTATCGGTGTTTTTGAGAGTATTCAGCCTTCGGATACTGATTTGGGGGCGAAAGCACCAAAGGATGTAAAGATCCAGGGGGTTTGGTATGCTCAGCTCGACTCATAGAGAGGCTGTTGTTCTTAATATCCTTTATTTTTGTAAAACTTGATATATATGTTTTGTGTAATATTTTGTGGTATCAGTGTTTGATCATTTAAGCAAAGGAGGCTTCATCGGTTTGTGCATTAATATATCCTAACATCGATGCCTGGAAGTTCCAACAGAATCTGAACAATAAAGTTTTGATCATCATAATTTGATATATATTTGATCTTTAACCATTAAAGGTAATTTCAGAATATCATCAACAAAGTTTCAGATATGAAGTCAAAACTCCATCAGCATAGAGCACCTAAATGAAAATAACTCCTAAGAAGGCTGAAAGTTTAATGATTAATGAAATATAGTAAGGATACAAAAATTACAAGCTTACTGAAAGATAGAAGTAAAGATGGCGGATGTGGAGATTTCAAAAGAAATAATGGAGAAAGAACCAACCTCAAGAAAAATAGAATTACAAAAGAATGTTTTAAACACGATAAAACAACGAAACCTACAACCATAAAAGACATTAAGCACAACAGAAATCGCGATTAATGCATATACTTGGAAAGATGAAACCCTTTCTGACGGTATCACCTATCTTCCAAAGTTCATAGAAAAATTATTTTATATACATGAAACAAGAAAGAATGCTGGGGCGCCATGCATGCATATGATTGTTCATGACTGGTTACTGAATACTAGACAGCTATTGTCAATTGTCAAGATTATATCAGCCAAAAGGAATAAATTAAATTTTGTAACTAAACTTGATGATGCTCTATATTGGCGATCTCCCAGATCAGGACACGTGGCAGATGACGTGTCCCAGGACTCAAAAGAAAGGGCCCACAGGGGCCGACCAGGCCACCCCTATACCTGACCTGTAAGCACAAGCTGGCTCTCCTCAGGACCCCCTGCAAATTGGCCTACTCGGCCTCTCAGCTCGCCCCGAGCTGCCACAGGACCAAGAATCCTCGGCCCTCCCGCTCGTTTCCTAGCTCCCCAGCCGAGGCCATCTTCCTCGGTCCCTCCGACCGACCAACTCCACCAATCACAGGCGTAACCGCCGCTCCGCAAATCTCGTCATACGCAGATTCTCCGCCGGCAACATCCCACGTTCCACGCCATCACGATCCCCATTAACGGGTGATCCGCTCTTTTACACGGGAGTGACGTCGGGAGCGTAACTGCCGGCGAGATTCTCGCACCTGCTGCTGCGTGCTACCGCCACTATATAAGCCTCCATCACAGAGGGGTCAAGTAAGCTTTTTTCACCCCACTTAGCCGTTACTCTGCTCGGATCTTGTGCTAACTTGATCGTCGGAGGGTCCTCGGTGGTACCAAACCAACCCGGGACTTCTTTGCAGGTACTCGGCGCAGCCTCCTCAAAACCACCAATCTACTCAAAACCCATTGAGACCCACACGCAACGAAAGACAACATCTGACGGAGACCCGAAAAGGACCTCCATCAGTTGGCGCCGTCTGTGGGAACTAAACTCCACAAAAAACAAAGTTGGCCTTCCGATCTCCATCCACATGACAAGCGATCACCCTGAAGATCCAGATACCAGTTGCCGCCTCCCCCTCACCGGAGGCGCGGATGAACCTCCTCCGGCGACCGTCATCAACGCCCTCGCCGGCCGAATAGATCGGCTACAGTCCCTCGTGGAGGCGCTCGTCCGCGTCCAAACGGCCGGGTCAGGGCCCCAGATCACCGCTCCTCCGCCTCCAGAAGGCTCTGCCCTCGTCGGCACGACTGACCACCGGCAGGGTATGACCCATGGCCACAGATCTCACGGGCCGATACTCCCTGAGGCCCGCTGGGCGCCCCACAGCTCCACACCAAGATCCGCCGCCAGAGCGCCCCGCCTCGAGCCTCTGTGCGACCCTTACCCCCCTGAGGAGATGTCGGTTACCTCGCCTGTCCCCAGGCGTGACCGACACCCCCTCCCTCGATGAGGTCGTACAGAGGGGGCTCGCCACGACAGCTCGAAGGCCACCTCACCCGGAGATCTGAAGAACATCATCGAGAAGAACTGGGGCCGCGCCCAGACGCAGATCTCCCACAGCAGAGGCCAGGGATCAGAAGGCGCCGAATCCTCGGGGTACCACGGCCGACTCGACGCTCTAGAAAAGAAGATCGAGAGCATGCGCCGGGAAAGTCACCTCTTAGTCGATGGGGCTAAGTAGGCCGCCGACTCGCTCACCAAGCCGTTTACCGAGAGACTGCTTGCCGTCCACGTCTCCTCGCGCAACAAGCCCCCGAAGGTCTCTCTGTTCGACGGGAAAACCGACCCGAAAGACCATTTGGATGCTTTCACCGCGGGGATGAGCTTCCAGGACCATTCCGATACCGCCTAGTGCAGGGCCTTCCCGGCCACGCTCATCCGCTCCGGTCGGGACTGGTTCCGAGGACACGAGCCTCGCTCAATCTCGACCTTTGACGAGCTGGCTACTCATTTCCTCGGCCATTTCGTCGGGAACCTTCGATAGAAGCGCACGGTCGACTACCTCTTCACAATTAAAAGCGGGGACAAAAAGACGTTCAAAACTTACGTCACCCGCTTCTATAACACCCTCCTCGAGGTCCCCGAGCACCGGGACGAGACCGTCATCACGACGCTCAGATCTGGTCTTAGGCACAAGGAGTGGTTGCGCTCCTTTGCGTTGGCGCAGCCTAAGTCCATGGCCGAGGTCAAGGCGTGGACCGAGCGCGAGATCCAGCTCGAGTCCGAGGTGAACACGAACCTCCCTCGGGCTGAACGGTCTGACCAGAAGAAGAGGGCTCGAGAAGAGAAGCCAAAGCATCAGCAGCCCTATCACCCGAAGTTTCAGGAGTACACCCCGCTCAACGTCTCCCTCGTAATGTTGCTAGAGGAGGCCCAGGGCGAGGGGTTCTTCAAGTTCCCTCCAATCCCACGTCAGGCCTCGAAACGAACCCGGGGCCCCTACTGCGTCTTCCACCGGATGCTGGGCCACGCCACGGAGGATTGTAAGCAACTCCGGGACTATATCGAGGAGCTCATCCGATCGGGGCATCTCGCCGCCTACTTGAGGGATAAGCGGCAGGGCGACCGCGAGCAGCAGCAGCGTCCCCCTCCCGCCAAGCTGACCATTGGCCAGATCATGCTCGTTTCGGCAGATGACTAGTCCGGAGCCCAAGGAGCCCCGTACTTGGTGCCGAGCACGGAGACCAATAAGCCTCCGGAGAGCTCGGGCCACACTAATAAGGTCATCTATTAACATGTACTTTTTATAGGGCAATGTAAACTCTTTCTAGGGTCTATTGTAAATTTAATAAAGATCAATGGAACATTGCGAAAAAGAAGGAGAGGTCTCATTTATTCAAAAAGGTATTATTGGCTCCTCAGCCATACATACAAAAAGAAAAAGAAAATTACAGCAGCGGGAGAAGGGGGTGCAGAGAGAACTGCTCATGGTACACAGCAAAGATCTCCGCCAGCCGAGGCCTCACGAGATCCTACCTCAGCTCTCGATTCCCCCGCGTGCGTTGACCTCGAACCTCAGTTCGTAGCACTCACGGACGAGCGCCTCCGAGCGAGCCAGCCGACTCACGGAGATCTGGCCGGAGCGCCTCAGAGACCGCAGCTTGCCCACGGCCTCGTCGTAGAGCTGCTCGGATAAAGGGTTGTAAAGCCCCGGCGACGCCCTCCAGATGGAGTACATTAGCAGCTGTAGCAGGGGGAGCGTCGGGGGAGCAGCCGGCCGAAGTGGTCTTCGATGTTCCCGTAGACCAACTGCACCTTGTCCTCGGTGCAGTTCTGGTAATAGAGGTATACGTTTTCGAAGTGGATGATATCGGGGATAGTAAAGGGGAAGTCTTCCATTCTCGACGATCTGTTTACGAAGAAAAGAAGGACCAGCGCTCCCTCAACTTTATATAGCCCACTGCGTCCCAACGGGACTCGATAGTTGCCCGTTTTCGCCCAAAAAGTCGCTGCCACACGGCAATCATTGAGCCTTCTCTGGCGGAATCGAAACGACGTGACTCTGACGCTTCGCCTCCCCACACATTCAATGCGCATGCTACGCGCATGTCGCCGCGACCGTCCCTGTTCCCCATACCTGCAACTGGATGGTCGGACGAAACCTCATGAAGAATCAGCCAAGCATCTACCATGCTCGGCTAACCCCGGCCAGTGGCTTCCCCACTTACAACGCCAGGGATCGAAGCCCTCGCCAAGAGGCAACCGCGCAGCTTCACTGCCCAGTTATCCTTAGCAGGCCTCCTACGGCCTCTCCAACGCTAAAGATCAAAGTCCTCCGTAGAGGCAGCTGAGCAGCTACCCTGCTCGGCTATCCCCGGCCAGTGGCTTCCCCACTCGCAACGCCAGGGATCAAAGCCCTCGCCAAGAGGCAACCGCGCAGCTTCACTGCCCGGTTATCCTTAGCAGGCCTCCTACGGCCTCTCCAACGCTAAGGATCAAAGTCCTCCTTAGAGGCAGCCCAGCGGCTATCCTGCTCGGCTATCCCCGGCTGGTAGCTTCCTACCATGACCGACAGGGATCAAAAGCCCTCCCAGAGGCAGTCGAGCCCGACCCTCGCTCGGCTATCCTTCAGGACAAAAGCCCTCGCCAAGAGGCACCGGGCAGTAACCTTGCTCGGCCAAAGGTCCTTGGTAGGCTTCTTACAGCCCCTCCCGCGCTAAGGACCAAAGTCCTCCTTTGAGGCGGTCAAGCCTGACCCTTGCTCGGCTATTCCCGGCTGGTAGCTTCCTACCACAACCGACAGGGATCAAAGTCCTCGCCAAGAGACACTGGGCAGTAACCCTGCTCAGTCCCCGTCCTGAAGGATCAAAAGCCCTCGCAAGAGGCAACCGAGCCCGATCCTTGCTCGGTCATTTCCGGCTGGTAGCTCCCTACCCATGACGCCAGGGATCAAAGCCCTCACAAGAAGCCTCCGGACGGCTACCCTGCTCGATCATCCCAGGCTGGTAGTTGCCTACCCACGACACCAGAGATCAAAACCCTCGCCAAGAGGCAACCGCGCAGCTTCACTGCCCGGTCATCCTTGGTAGGCTTCTTACAGCCCCTCCAACGCTAAGGATCGAAGTCCTCCTTAAAGGCAGCCGAGCGGCCACCCTGCTCGGCTATCCCCGGCCGGTAACTTCCCTACTCGCAACGCCAGGGATCGAAACCCTCGCCAAGAGGCAACCACGCAGCTTCACTGCCCGGTTATCCTTAGCAGGTCTCCAACGGCCCCTCCAACGCTAAGGATTAAAGCCCTCGCTAAGAGGCAACCGAGCAGCTTCCCTGCTCGGTCATACCCAGCAGGCGTCCTCCTGCCCAACAGACGCTGCGGGCATGTAGCCCTCGTAACGAGGCCTCTGAGCCCATTCATGCTCGGCACAACGACGACGAACATCCCTCTGTCCATCACATGCAGCGGATTCGAAGCCCCAACAAGGGACGTCAGGTCTATCCAAGTCTGAGCGATCCCCCCTCGACTTCGGGGCCACGGAGATGCCTCCTTCTCAGCAACGCTTGGCACACTTGGCAAGTGATCAATCAACTCGATGAACGATCGCTCGACAGAAAGCCGACCTGACATGGAAGCCCAACTGTGCAAGCAAAGATATTTTACGAGCATTCTTCACAAGCAGAAGATAAAGTGCAAACCGATGAAACCAAAAAAGTTTTACTACCAAAAGCGAAGTCTTTACAAAGGGAATTTTGGGCTCCCCAGCCTTACAGACTGCCCGGAGGCTTACAAAATTCCAGAAGCGGCAAAATAAAAAGAGGAAGACGGGGGCTTCAGGCCTCGGGGCCAGGCACGACCTCGAGATCCTCGATATCTACCACGAGTGGGGCAGGGTCCTCGGCCGACTCCTCGTCAGGAATCTCCTCCCCCTGCTCATCGGCGTCCACGAGGGGGTATTCGGCCCGGAGATCTTCATCGGCGAACTCCGGCATCTGAGCCTTGACGTCGTCGAGGGCCTCGTGCCAGATGTGGATGGTGGCCATGGCTAAGTCATTGTAGAAGTCCTTCGACTTCTTGTAACCCTCCACCGCCTTCGCCGCCGAGAGGTCAGCCTGCTCCGTCGCCTTGACCGCCGCCCCAGCTCCTTCCGAAGGGTCCTCACCGTCCTCTTCAGGTTGCCGATGAGCGCCTGAGCGTCCTCAAGCTTGACCTCGACAGCCACTGTTGCCTCGCGGTGCCGGGCAACCTCCCGTTTCCCGGCCTCCACCTCACCCTCCAGGGCGGCAACCCTCGCCATCACCGCCTCCAGCTCCCGCTTGGAGCTCTTTTCTAGCGAGGCAAGCTGGTCCGCTGCCTTCATCGCCGGGGCTATCACCTCGGCCTCCATGCGTAAGACAAGGGCGACATGCTGGAGAACCTGAAAAATAGGAAAGAGGTCAGGGAGACGAAGAAGGCACCGAATCTCATAAACAACCGAGCACTTACCTGCATGGACTCCTGGGCGATAGACGCCATCTGGGCCCTGAAGGTCCCCCCGGGGACCCTACCCCCTGCCGATTTCTTTATCTCGTGCAGCAGGCTATCTGCGACGGATAGCCCCGAGGGCACCGCGAACTGGAGGCCCCCTCCTCCACCATGATCGGCGAGGGCAGGCCCCGGGAAGACCTCCGGGAACCCCTCTTAAGTGGCTCCGATGGAGAGTCGATCTCCTCCTCCGAGACCGAGTCCTCCAGAATTCGAGCCCGCTTCCAGCCCGGCGCTCTGCTAAGCCCCGGGGCCGGATCTGCCCCCGAACGCTCGTGGAACGCGGCCATCGGAGGAGGAGCCGGGACGGGCTTCGAATGAGAAGAGCTGGCGCCTCCAGCCTTCATGACCTTCCTCGGCTGGCGCATGGAGGCTCGGAGCTCGTCCATATCCATGGGTCCTGCACAAAACCAAATGCAAACAAGTCAGCGACACATACAATATACAAGCCAAAAAGCAAGTCTAACTTACCGACGAACTCGACGGGCTGAGTCCGGCCCAACTCAGGACCCTTTCAGACAGCAACATGTCAAATCGGGGGATGGGCTCCCACGACGCCACTCTCACCGCGGCGGGGTCATTGAATTGGTTCCCCGGCAAGCATTTTTCCCTCGACCACTTGGTGGGCACGGGCCAGTCCTCGCCCTCGGACGGCGCGACGAAGAAAAACTTTTTCTTCCAGTCGTGAATGGAAGAAGGCAGAGCAACAACCGCTGTCCCGGCGACACCCCTCTGTCACTTTCTAAAAGAGAGGTAGACCCATCTCGGGTCACCCGCTCGACCTCTAGGATGATTTTTGAAGACGAGGGAAGAATCAAGGATGGAGAGGCTGAAGAGAATAGCCTGTAACTTCAGGCGGATCAGGAACCCGAGGAGAATCCTCCATGAGTTCGGCACTAACTGGCCAGGGGCTAGCCCGAAGAAGTTCAGCGCTTCGACGACCTCGGGAGAGAAGGGCAGGCGCATTCCACCCCAAAAAGCTTCCAAATACAGAGCGATCTCCCTACCCCGTACTTGGTCTGCCATCTCTCCCTCCTTGGCCAGACGAAGCGTATAACTTGAGGGGATGTGGAAGCGAGCCCGAGCATTGGCAAGCTCGTCCTCATGCCTCACCCAACACGGCGCGCCGGGGGTAGCGTCTACCGCCTCCTCCCTGGGGGCTGCCCTCACCGCGCGATCCCGGAAAGAGGATCTGACCCCTGCTCTCCGGAAAGACTCAGGCTCAACTGGAGGGTCCATAGAACCTACTCCTACGGCATCTACAGATTCTACGAAAGAAGACATCTAACCTGAAGAAGAAGAGCGCCGAGCAACTGGGACTTAGAGCGAGGAAATATGATGGAGTAGGGGCCCTGGGATGGGCCCCACCCCTATTTATCACTGCAATCGCTCTCATCCAACGACGCCCTTCAGATCCCACCAAAACGCCTTCTCGCGTCCAACGGCCCCGATCACTCCACTTGTCGTTACCACACTGGGCCATATCCCATCAGACGCCGCAGGTCTACACACGTCGCGTCGGTCAACCGACGCTTGACACGCGGGCCGTCGCTTCAGTGACAGGATGCACGAACCGGCGCACCTTCCTTAAATGCAGAGATCTCGTCCAGATTCGCTGGCAGAAAAGACAGCTGACAGCCCGAGGACGTGTCCCGATGAAATCTTAAGAGGGAGCTCACCCCGGACGGCTTGGCAATCCACTCTTGACCCGACCCGCCAGCCGGTCAGGACAAGAGTGGGGGGCTAATGATGATGCTCTATATTGGCAATCTCCCAGATCAAGACACGCGGCAGATGACGTGTCCCAAGACTCAAAAGAAAGGGCCTACAGGGACCGACCAGGCCACCCCTGTACCCGACCTGCAAGCACAAGCTGGCTCTCCTCAGGACCCCCTGCAAAATTGGCCTCCTCGGCCTCTCAGCTCGCCCCGAGCTGCCACAGGACCAAGACTCCTCAGCCCTCCCGCTCATTCCCAAGCTCCCCAGCGAAGGCCATCTTCCTCGGTCCCTCCGACCGACCAACTCCACCACTCACAGGCGTAACCGCCGTTCCAGCAAATCTCGCCATGCGCAGATTCTCCGCCGGCAACATCCCACGTTCCATGCCATCACAATCCCCATTAACGGGCGATCCGCTCTTTACGCGGGAGTGACGTCGGGAGCGTAGCTGCCGGCGAGATTCTCGCGTCTGCTGCTGCGTGCTGCCGCCACTATATAAACCCCCATCACAGAGGGGTCAAGTAAGCTTTTTTCACCCCACTTAGCCATTACTCTGCTCGGATCTTGTACTAACTTGATCGTCAGAGGGTCCTCGGTGGTACCAAACCATCCCGGGACTTCTTTGCAGGTACTCGGCGCAGACTCCTCAAAACCACCAATCTCCTCAAAATCCATTAAGACCCACACGCAACAGGAGATCACCTCCAAGATCCACCGGGAGATCGACGGAAGAAAACATCTGACGGAGACCCGAAAAGGACCTCCATCAAAACTAGATCAGCAAAAGTGCTATGGAGAAGATCAAGATAGTCTCTGATTCTCATTCATAAAAAGTTACAAGCTATAAATATAATCAATAGTGTACACATATCTTAATTAAACTGTTGTAGGCCAAGATTCTTCCTAAATTAGGCAAAGGGAATATGTTGAACCTTAAATTGAGAAATTCAATGGTGTTTGCTACATAAATAATCATCAACTGACTAATTACGTTGTACCCAATTAAATGTCACCCTATTGACACAAATCTCTAGCTACGCAAAGAGAGACTCTTGCTATGCGCGCGCAGAGAGAGAGGGAGAGAGATTATATGATTAGGAAATCAAAACTTTGAGTAATTTCGCAAGAAAGAAATTAGAATTGTTTCCATAATTTAAACATTAATTAGTGATTCATTTCCATCTTATTGAACATGGAATCAATTGAATTAGTTGGTTTGGATTGAGATGAATAAAGACTTGGATTAGGTGGGGGTGAATTATTGATTAGTTTATGTTAAAATTAGTTTTATCTAAAGAACATAAATTTTCAATCTTCTTTTTTTAACATGAGTGAAAAATGAAGCGTGCGTCGCATTTTTAAGTTGTTCATCATTTCAACATTTGCTTTGATTTCGTGAAGCAAATATTTAAAAAATCACCATTCTACAGCATATACACACACCAGTGTTTTGCTCGCGCGATGCACGTGAGATTATAAAAAATTGTGGATAGTCATTGTCTATGCATAGTTATTTTAGGAGCATGACTTGGTAATGAGATGGCATCCTATTTTCTTTTCTTTAATTTCCTAAAATCAAGCGGGTCAATTAGATGTTAGAATTTCAATTTGGTGACCACTCGTCTTCTAACTAAAATAGTAGAGATATACTATTTATTATCATGGCGTTGTGGATAGAAAATTGTGTTGGGCATTTGATAATTTACTGGGTCGTGTTTAATATAATGGATACATTTTAGGGATTGAACCGATTATTCAGGATTAAAACCCTTTCTTCTCCAACACTTCTTTGCAAAGAAAACTCATCATCTCGAACCTTTTCACCACTCCTCCGCTTCCAATCATATCTAACACTTCTCACTGGCATTTGGCCCGACGATTTCTCCATCAGACTCCTCGATAATCCTTTTCAATCCCCAAGTTCGGTTACCATTCGTAGGTTCTTATAATTGGGGCATCTATGCAATATTTCACAGAAATATCGTTTGGTATCTCTTAGGTATTTAGAAATAGAGATGAAGTATTTAGATATAGATATTAACTTTACTGTTGTTTTTTCGTAAGATGAGATTTTTTAGATAAAATCCTGAGATGTTTGTTTGTTGTTAATTGTTAATGGTTATATTTATGTATTTGCTAAAGGTTGTCTATTGCGACAAATGATTGAAGACGATTGGAACCTCGTGTGGTTGTGGTATGCTTCTTCTTGTTCTAATTGCTTATGTTTAATTCTTTTCCTGACTTTGCTTAACTACTAATTTCTGTTGGTATGGATCTATAAATACAAGGCTTTGGCTGGAAATCCAAAAGAAAAGGCATAGCACAAAAAAAGAAGCAACAGAACAAGTTAGGGAATAAAATAAATATGATGGAGGCTATAATACACTACCTAAAGATAAAAAAAAAGAAGCAAGTTCCGCCCTTATTAATTAGGTTAAGCCTTAAGCCATATCTAAATACATGAAAAATCCCAACAAACGATATTGTGTCAAATATTGGTTAGACTCGTCTCATCTAAAAGAATCCACTAGATGTTAACCGGACTTTAGGATTGGAAGGGATGATTGAGGAGTGTCTGCATGAAGCGCTCGATATTGATTGGAAGTGGAGGGGGCAATGAAAAGGTTCAAGATAAAGCATTTTTCGCTACAAAGAAGCTTTAGAGAAGAAAGGGTTTTAATTAGCATGAATAATAGGTTCATTTCCTAAAATGTATACATTATATTAAACACGGCCCGGTAAGTTACCATATGCCCAACACATTTCTCCATTTGGTCCGAGGATTTCAAATCTTTGATTTTTGCACCTATCAATGCATAGGTTAGAGGTCTTCAAATCTTTGATTCATACACATTTGAAAGTGGGGTAATCAACTTGAACGGATCGAAACGTTAAAATATGTCGTAGGCCGAGAGTTCACGTTTTTAAAAGCATGGACCGGCTTGCAGTGTTGCACTCCCCTATATATATATATATAGATAGATATATCAAGGAAATAAGTTTCCAAGATTCTAAACCTATATATTTAAAAAATGAAAAAAGTAAAATCATGATAGGTTGGGATTTTTTATAATATGCTCCCAGCTGGTAACTAGTAATTGTATAACAACCAATGCATCGTCAGACGAAGGAACAAATTACTATAAAGAATCAACCGTTAATATTTGCTCAAGGTGAAAAACAATGAGAAATAAAAAGTTGTTGGAATGAAATAACATTAATGAACTTTTGAGTTTTTATTATTAAATTTTGATAGAATTTTTGAGTTTTTGGCCAAATTAATTAGAGGAGTTTATAGAAAGGGTAAAAATGACAGAGAGATAATAGATTGGGGAATTTGAATTATTTATCTTAACTCTAGATTATCTTTCAAAATTCATTCGATACTATATTCCTTTGTTAACCAACCTTTCTCTCTTCTTTCTCTCTTTGATTAATTTGGATATTTGGAGCATATGACAATGTTTTAATGATTCTAACATAATAATTAAGCATATAACTAGTTATGTAGCAAGCACCATAAAATATCTCCTAAGTTTTTGAATTAAAAAATCCAATCTCCAAGAAAGATACTAGTTTTAGCAAATACGTCCAATTCTGTCAATTACCATATATCCAGCAAAGTTTTAAGGGAAAATTATGTTAGGGGCCTTAGGTCCAAAAAACAATAGGTTTTAGTCTCTAGGTGCAACAAAAATTGAAAACTTCCTAATACCTAAGTTTCAAATTTAAAGATCCCTACAGAAGTTAATACTCGTATTTTGTATATGTATATTTCAAAAATACCTATATTACCCCTCCCTCTTCTCCATTAATTCTAATAATAAGCCTGAACCCCTCAATCTCCCCACTTCTTTCTCAAGATATCTTTCCATGGCCTCCTTTTCATAACACCATCTATATCAAATCCCATCAAATGGGTTTTGGGATTAATGGAGCTTTGGAGAAGGTGACGAGGGAAATGAGTATGGATTTGATAGGTTTCGACTTTTCAAGAACGATACGAGAAAGGAGAATGTTATGAGAAGAAATAAATGTTGGGTTTGATGGTTTTAAAAAGGAAGATGAGGAGGTAGACAAAATGAGTTTTTGGGCTTGATAGGTTTTCAAAGAGAGACTTTGTAGAGAAATAAAATGTGTCACGTGATTTATAATGGAAAATTGGGTTTAGATTTGATAGGGTTTTGAAACAAAAGACGAGGATAGAGAAGAAAAAAGGCTTAAGAAGAAAAGATAAATATAGCAGTTTTCCTAATAGATGTAGCAGTTTCAGGTAAAATGTAGTATTTTATTATGTAGCACGGGTTTAGATATGGAAACATAATAAACTCAGTGCTCTAAATGATAAATGTAATATTGATTTGAAAGGACGGTATCGGTACAAAAAATTTACACGTTAATTAATGTACAAAAAGGACGTACAAAAAGGACTGAAACAAAAATATTTGATCTAGGAAGTTTTTAATAAGCTTTTTTCAATCTACGGACTAAACCTTATTAATTTTGGGACCTAAGGATTTACTGATCTAAATACTTGTTCTCTAGGTTATAATGTTTGCTCATCTATTAAAGGCTTATTACACAGAAACCCCGTTTACCCAACTTGGCCAAAACTACTCTCACGTTTAAGCCCATCGTCAAAACCTCCGGAAATTTCACTCCGTTGTAGATAAACCCCCCATCGTTTGACTTTTTAACGTTTTGAGCCAATTATTGGGCCATGTGACAGTATTTGTATTTTTGTTCCAAAATTACCCTCCTCTCACTATATCTACCCGTGTTCTCTAAATTACAATCCAATAATTCCAGATTGGGGATTCTTCTCCAAATCTACACAGTTAAGATAATAACCTAATACATCTTAGCTTAAAATATAGGCCTTAATCAAAAGGAGTTGCTAAAAATGAAACATAGACATGAACAAGAACAAAATAACAATCTCACTTGATCAGTTGATCGCGCTCGAACAAGATTGAGTCCGTCGTCAACTCACGAACCGAGCGTTCCGCACCCGTCATTGATCGAGATTCAGTCGAAATTCGATGGAGTTTGACAATGGTTGAATTTTTACTAGAGAAAGAGGAGGTTAATTAGGTCAACTACTCCTGCACTTAAATGAAGGGGGTGTTGTTTTTTAATAGAGTGAAAGTTTGAGGGATTTCTACGAGCGTTTAAACGTGAGGATGGTTTAATTACAGGATGGAATCCATGAAGTAAGCCTTCATGAAAACATTCTCAGCAAAATCTAGCATTGACATAATAAGGCAAACACAAAACTTCTTCATGATCAAATTGTTCGTAATGGTTGCTCATAGAGCTCGCATGCAACAGAACAAAGTAATTGGACTAGATTATGAATGATGCTCAAGTTCAATCCATAGGCGATATATATATCGGCTCATAAAATAGTAATTGCCTCACCTTTTCCATTAGAGCTCATGATGGCATCAAGCTCTTGACCTGAAATCGACCTCAATCGATGCCTTTGCATGGAGAGTCTAGATCTCAACGGTACCATTTAATAACGATTATTCCCTATCAATTTTATCTTTTCTTCGCTTCTCCTCTCACGCTATCGATCTTGGGATGGGAGTCGACCAAAGGAGAGTGGCGATGAAACCCTAGCTGTCAATGTGGCGCTATGTATTTTTGGGATGGGGAACCCCTGCTGTTTTCCTACCTACTGTAGATCCGGAGCTTTTGATTGCACCACACAAACAACGCCACAAAATTCTGGACCATCGTGACCGTTGATTTAAAATAAAAAAAATTCTGGACCGTTGATCTTAATAGCAGGGAATAAGAAAGGCTGATAATAGCAGGAACTCCGGATTCGTAATTTTAGGGTATTAATGCGCTAAATTTCACTATTCCTTTTATCCCATGCATATCTACTCTAAAACTACATTTCTATGTTGAATTAAATAGGCCGGGACGACCACAAACTATGGTTGTGATCGCATGCTCCCCCTATTTTACGCTATTGAATGCAGCAATGGGGCTGCGGGCAACTGCAATCCTTTTATTATTCTATATTCCTCCTCCAAAACTTTGTACTTATATATGTTTTTTATGTACCGTAACATTTCGAAAATTTAAATGTTTAATTTAGAATTTTTTAATTAATAAAATGAACTTTTTATATATGAGAACAATTAAATAAATTGGGTTTTTATAATTAATGATATATTTAGTTTTATTTCAACCAGAGAGTATTTAAGTAAATTGGTTTTCTTTTATTTAATTAGTGCACACATATACAATTAATTAAGTCTCTTAAATATAAAAATATGTTTAAACCTTAACCCAAGATTTAGTTGTCATGACAAGTTAATCTTCTCTTTTAAATTCTAATTTGTTTTACAAACTATCTTGGTAGAGTAAAACAAAGAGGCATAGCGAGAGGATGAAGGTTAATTTAATATCGAGAATGGGAGAGTGAGAAATAGAAGGTCATAGGATGGCACTTGCGATTCTTCTCATAATTTTCCTATCTCTTCTTCTTCTACTATCTTTTCCTCATATTTTCTCTAACTCCCAAGATTCTTACACACACATACCAATCACTACACAAACCATACCATTTTCTTTGTAAAAGTTTTAGTAGAGGCCAAGACTTCAACTTGAGGCCGCTTTGCAAACTTGAAACTTCCCATAATCTCAATCAAGAGCTATATTATACTATTTTTATTTAAGTTTTATCAATTACTTGCCATGAGAACACTAATTGTTTATTTAAGGTCAAGTTCCATTAAGTTTGGGTTGGAAAAATCAGTGGCATGTATAGAGTTTCGAATTTTTTTGATAACTCTCTGTCGATAATTAGTTAAAATTTAAAACTACAAAATTATAGATAATAAGCTTATCTTTTAGCAAAAACATTTTGATTAAGTTTTACTATAAAATGAATTTTATACAAATTTTTAAAGGAAGGGTATCCAAATTTGAAATTTCATTTGCAGTGACCGTTTTTCACTCAAATTGTAATAATTTTCTTAATTTTTATATTAACAATTTGGAAAATTTCAAAATTGTAGATTGTAGATAATTTTGTGTAGATATCTCTAAAATTTTCATTTGCCTTATTCATTGTACAAAATCTAGGGATATCATTTTTTTAGTGTAAAGGTGTTTTCTGGTCTAGTAAAATTATCCAAAAACATGTTTTAATTTTGTATTTTATTTCACATTCTATACTTAGAAATTGAAGTATCAAAGTTAACTCCTTTATATGTATGCAGAATTTTAGTTTGAGTCCACATATCGTATTTACTATTTTTGGTGATTTTTCAAAATGAGCCCAAAAACTGTCAATTTCAGAACTTCCATTATAAAATCCGCAAGCGTTTAAAGTTGAAATTCGACGATTCGGGGTAGTTCTAGATAACTTCGCACATGATTAGAGCACGATGGTCGCACGTTTTAAGTTACGTAAGTTGGTTCGCTTAGTATATGTATGTATATCGGTATCGGTAGTCTAGATTCTCACGTGTGTAAGTTGTTGTTTCGATATTTAGGATCGGTCGTGGAGGCATCTGACGCGGCGAGGAAGGGCAAAGCGTTTGTTGGCTTCGACTGGTACGAGTCGACTTTTGATGAGTAGATTAGGAGCATCTATAAGTGGGAAATCGGGCGGATGGCGTATAGCACCCCCGACTACCAGAAAATTTACAAAACTTCACGTCGCTATTTTAAACCATTCACGACACTTGATTGCATTACCATTCTATTAGTATTGTATTGAGTAACATACCATATTCTATATCTATATTTGCTTGCATTGTCGTGTGTTATTTATACTTAGTTAAATGCCATGTTTCATGTTAAATTTTAACTTTTATATTCTAATTGCCATGCTTATATGCACATACTTGATAGAACATTGCACAACTACGAACGATTGCCTTTTTGCACAACCACAGACGTGTATTCTACACTACACATCGTTGGTACTGCCATGACACTTAAAACTGCTATGTTATTAATATTAAATTATCTCCATACTATTAGTAAGTATTAATTGCTGCTTACCATATTTTCGTTATGCGTTATATATGGTTGATATTGTGAGATTCCGGCCTTTATTGATGATGATATATATCAGTGGTATGGGACACTAATATGTGTGTGTGTGTGTGTGTGTGTAATTATTATTGTATAATAATTATAAAGCTTGTTTGTATGTGATGATATCTGGATATCGAGGAAGGGGGGAGAGACCAGTACGGATATCACGGTTTTTTTTTGTGGTCTGTATGGTGTGATCCGATAATCGAGAAAGAGGAAGAGACTGATTCGGATACACCGGTGTAAGATATTATTGGTGTAATCCGGTAATCAAGGAAGGGGAAGAGACCGATTCGGATACACCGGTGTGAGATATGTTTGGTGTGATCTGGTAATCGAGTAAGGGGGGAGAGGCCGATTCCGATACATCGGTGTGAAATATGTTTGGTGTGATCCGGTAATCGAGAAAGGGGGAGAGACCTATTCAAATACACCGGTGTAAGATATGATTGGTGTGATCTGGTAATCGAGGAAGGGAGAGAGACTGATTCGGATGCATCGGCGTGATATGATGAGATTCTGGTTAGCGAGGATTGACACGGATTTTGTAATGATTTTATAAGTGATGTTGATTTCATCATGCTCACTTTTATTCACCATGCTTATTATATAGTATATACATATATCTTATGATGTTATTTCTATTCACCGAGTTGGCAACTCACCCTCGTTGTGCCTTAGTTCCTTGCAGGATAGACCGTGTTTACTGCCGAAAGACCGGACCAAGACGTTGGGGCGTCTGGCCTGAATTTGGGGACAGATGCTATTTGGACATATCCATCCACCTCTCCGAATATACCAAGTTGATTTATGGCACTATATATCGGAGGTTTGGATAGATGCAACCGTTGTAGCAGACTTTATCAGATTCCCCCTTATTTGTGAGGGTTTTTTTATTGTGATGACGCTCTTCCCTGCAGACGCAAGCCCCTGCAGTTAATTACGTTATCGTGTTGCGATAACCACTTTCTCCTTCTCTAGTAGTTCACATCATGTCGTGTGTTATTTTGTTTTTTTTAAGGTTGCCCATGGATTGTATATGGATACTAGTATATGTTGTCGCTCGTAGGACGCGGATTAGTCCAAATCTATATATTTTAGATTTGGGTTTGAGTTTTGAACTTAGGTTATATATTCCTTTAGTTCAAAAATATTTTGTTTTATTTAAGGACCGTTAATCTAGTTTGAAATTAAGATCAACTTAAATATATGAGCATTTGGGCTTAATTTATTTTTAACTAAGGATACGTTAGCCATATTTGAGACTGAGATCAACTTAGCAATATTTTAAAGATCATTTTTGCTTAAGATCCAACAAACAGAGCATTTGGGCTCAGCTGCAAGAAACTTCAGAAACTTAGCTAATTTGGGGTTAGTCTACTCGGTCTTGGGCCTTCCTTTTTGTTTTACTCACAAGTGCTAAGCACTTATTATAGCTCTGGCTCTCACGTGTGAAACATGTAAGGCACTCGGATATGGGCGATGCCCAATCAGTGCTAAGCACTTAGCCATTTTGACTGAGTATAGAATGCTAAGCACTTAGTATGACACTTATGTGGGAAGAACGTGAGGCGCTAAGCATTAATTTTGAGTTTTGTTTGTTCGCCCCTTTTTCTCTATACAGAAGTGCTAAGCACTTGGTTAGAGTTCTGGCGCTCACGTGTGAAGTGCGTGAGGCGTTTAGCTTTTTCATTTTGAGCACTCATGTGGGAAACACACGAGGCATTATAATAGCGCTAAGCACTAATTTTTCTCTGGCGCTCACGTGTGTTTTACGTGAGATGCCAAGTTCTTTTTCTTTTTTAGAGATTTAATCTCTGTTAATGACATTCTGGCCATTGATGATCATCAAGATTTCTATTTTGAAGACCTTAGATCGTTTTTTTGGAGAACTAAGTTCTTCTTTTCTTTTTATAAGAACTAAGTTCTTCTTTTCTTTTTATAAGAACTAAGTTCTTTATATAGGGTTAAACCCTAATTTCGGAGGAATTAAATTCCCAGAACATATGCTGTCTTTTTTCTTTTTAATCTAGTTCTTTTTCCCTAAGTTTTGAGTCTGAAGAACAGAATCTCTCCGATGTGAAGAGATTTGCTTTGCAAATCTCAAATCGGAGGAAGGACTAAGTTTTCGCATGAAGGGTTAAACCCTTGTTTCCATTATACTAGGCAAATGAGATATTTTGATCTCTTCTTTTTTTTACCTAGCATTTTTGAAGGAGGGAGATTTTCTTCTTCTTTTGAGAAGTAAATTCTTTGTTATTTGTGGAACGTTTTTGAAAGCCTTTTGTATTTTTTTCACAGAAACTTATGGGGGGTTCCCTTTATATGAGAATTGAAGTCTCGGGTCCTTTATATAGGAGAGGCAAATTGTTAATTAGTTTTGAGAAAATCTCTCATTGAGAGATTCCAATTGATTTAATTGGTCTCAAAATTATTCGAGGGATTTTATCCACCGTTGGATCTTTAATCCAGTGATTTTCGTTTCACATAATATGTTTTCTTGTTTTTAACAAGATTGGGAAAATATTTTCCCATATACAGAATTTTATTCTATCAAGCAGTGTGTTTAATCACCATTTAATTTTTAATCTAAGGATGCTCGGTTTAACAGAGGACACTCTTTCTTTATTTCAAAGGATGAAGGAAATATATTCCTATTTCATTGGATCTTTGTTCCAACCACTTTCTGTTTAATAGAAAATATCCTTCTCATTTAGAAAGATTAGGGAGATATTCCCCCCATTAGAATTTAATTTTATATTTGGTGATTTTTTAATCACGCTTGGATTTTTGATCCAACGGTACTCTGTTAACAGAGAATATCTCTCTTTTGGAAAGGTCAAAAGAGGTATTTTCCCAAGAGTAGAATTTAATTCTGCATAAGGAGGCGGCCTCACGTGTTCAACACGTGAGGCTTATTTAGCCTTTTTCATTTAGCGCTCATATGCCTTGCATATAGATGCTCACGTTTTTAATACGTGGGGTCAATTTGGTCTTTGGCCACTTACTCTTAGTGTTTATATACTTTGCATACAAAATAGAATTTAATTCTATGCATAGAGTATAACTCTATCTGAAGCTAATGCTTCAAAAGGGTGTTCTCATGTGTTTAACACGTGACCCCAATATGAATTTTTAAATCTGTTTATTTAGTGCTTATATGCTTTACACATAGACACTCATGTGTTTAAAACATGAGGCCTATTTAGTATTTAATTGTTTGGTTGCAGCGCTTATATGCTCTGCATATAAGCGCTCACGTGTTTAACACGTGAGGCTTGAGACACGGGGAATTCTCTTCTCTTTTCTTTCCCTTTTTATAAGGGAACAAATGCCCTATAGCGTTGCTCTTACGTGGCTTACACATGAGTGCAACACTGTCTATCTTTACCACCGTTGGATTGTTTTGGCGAATGGGAAGTTGAACCGCTCCCACCACGTCTTATAAATGGAGCCTTTGGCCCTTGAGATGACTACTATTTTTTCGTCTTCTTCCTTAAGTTTCTTTCTTCGTTAAGAATTTAATTCTCATTTCAGAGCTTAGATCTCTATTCACAGAACTACTTCTGATCAGAGTTAAACTCTGCCAAAAAAATTTGGTAAGAATTATGAACAGAGCTTAGCTCTTAAAAGACCCCCCTTTTTTCTTTGTTTTGGATTTTTAACCCATTAACAGAGTTTGGCTCTTTTCTTGAACCGATCTCTTAGAGATCCTAAAAAAGAACTTTTTCCTTTTTTTTTGAGTAAACCGTGGGTTTTGAATCAATGGGTATTCTTGAGAATTGTTGGTTCTTTTCTTAGGGTTTTACCCTATCATTGATCCTGATCTTTGAGGGTCTTTGGAATTTATTTCCATTATATTTTTTTAATTTGTTTCCCATCATGGGGATTTCTGGTATTTAATCCCATCATTAGGGAAATTTAATTCCATTTTGTCTTACAGAGTTTAGCTCTGAATTTTTTGGAACTTTGGGGATTTTATTCCATTTTCTGTTCTTAAGTATTTTCCTTTTTAGGGTTTTAATACCCTCTTTACAGATTTGAGTCTGTTCTTATCTTTTAAAAGAGCCAATTTTTCAAAGATATTGGGAGTTTTTAGCTCCACTGTTCACTTAATGAGAATCCTTTCAGATTCTCACAATGAGCACTTTGTCTCATTATTGACGGACTGCCATTTTGATTTCATGGGGTTCACTAGTTTTTTAGTTAGTAGTCCCATAAGATCAAGTCACACATTTTGTTGATTTTTTTGTTCCCATTTTTTGGTATAATGGCCTCACTTCCATATTTCCTTTATACACGCTCAGAGATTGCTTTCCCACAGTCACCGTTAGACGAAGAAGTGATGTCTATGATTAAGAATCACGATAAGGACAAAAAGAGCCTTCTACCATGAGGTGTCTGGTATGGTCATATTATAAGGGGTCGTCGCGGTTTTATGTGTGGAGTATCAACGGAACCTATTCGTTCGATTCAGTTTACGGAGCGTTCGTGTACTGCTTATGCAGTGGAGGCGGTTAATTGGACTCCTGAAGGGCGGCTTGAGCCATCAACGACAGGGATACCCAATCAGCCCTCAGTAGCTATCGACATTCTGGGACGCCGAATATGCCAAGGCGAGGCTCGACCTTGGTGGCAGGTCTATAAGATAGGCGTCATCTCGCGGCATCCAGCAGGCTACCTTCCTTAAGCCCGGTATATTCTCTCCTCCCAATGCTTACGTTTGCAGAAAGTTGGATTATACCAGGTGCTGTACGCATTTTTGTTCTACTATCATACTCCTCACGTTTTGTGGGTTAAAGCCTTTTTAAACCAATAGAATCTTCCAACGCACACGTTCCTACTGGGGGATCGCGAAGTTTCTATTTCGCTGGAGGAATTCCGAGAAATTTCGGCACTGCCGATCAGGGGAGAACACTACAAGGAATTACTACCCCCTGACGGGTACGTTTTTGCTACGGTGCCAGTCTTGCATGAAGGCTTGACAACTGAGAATGCTGTTCAGCACAAGCATCCAAATTTAATCAAGACCTTAGGCATTTTTGAGAGCCTGTTCGTGGCATCAGAAGGGCAAGGTGTTAGTTTGATGCTTTCATCGCTCGCTTCCTACGTAAAGATGTTCTATCCAAGAAAGCTTTGAAATTTGCGAAGATCGAGAATCCTTTCGGATTTAGCCTGGAGAAATTGCCGACTAAAGAAGAAGATCTGCCACAATTTTATATCCCAAGTTCGTAGGCCGTGACTTTTAATGCGATTGCTGTCCCGGGTATGGACGAGAAAACATTCTTTATGGGCTTCATCGGTCTTTGGCTCAGCTGGTTTGCCATGCCGATACATCGGCGCTTTATGCGAGCCTCCGTCTTCTACCCCGCACATCGCATAACCGAAGGAGCACGATTGGCCATTGGCATTGCAAGGTTATCACACCTGTATCATAGCTTAAGTACCGCAACCAACATTTCAAATCCAGGTGCAAACACCGTGAACTTCTCCCTCCATTACTTCACATCCTGGATCGAGATGCACGTGTTAGGCGCGTTTGATGTGCACCGACGACCTAATTTTTATGAGTCTTATACTGTTCTATGAGTCATGAGATTGGTTGATGCCTCCGCTCCTGATCCGACTCAGTTAGGGGCTTTGCGCGTGCTGCTTTACCCGTATTCAAACGAAGGTGGCATAGTTTTCAATGATCGGGTTCTTTCTGCACCAGCGGGGCCTATTCAATAGTTGTTTGATCTATTGAAGAATGGAACGCCGATTTTGAAACATAAGGAGATCATGTACTTGTTTTCGATTAGGCCAGGGTACTTGGTGTTTCGATTGAACGATGTTGCTCTCTTCATACGGTATAATCCGCATCACTTTGCCCAACAGATAGGTTATAACCAAGGTGTCCCCCTTGAAGCTTTCTTTGTTGATCTTACTCTCTCGCTGGAGATTGCCCGCAACGCTATTCATCACTTCATGAGGCTGAACATTGGTTCTCTCTTCATGATCCCCGAGCCCGATTACATTCCAAGGCCTGTGGGACTTCAAGAGCTGGTATCGTCACCGGGTCACTCCCATCATCACAGAGGAGAGACGAGTGCTTTTTGAGTGTAAGGCCTTTGCGCCTGCCCAGGCCATCAATGTTCTGTTGTGACCACGGTCGGTCGTTCGCCTTACTCTGAGAGACATTGATTCAAGGGTCATTCCGAAAGCTGCTCGAACAGAGTCGTCCTCCCATATTGCAGGTATGCCAGTTCGTACTGGAGCTGGCGCGGGGGCTTATGACAAAGCACAAGTTGCGGCATTATCAAAGTCGGATCCTGAGGATGAAATTGGGCAACGCCGTGCAAAGGTGCCTAAGGGGAGGAAGCGTCCTTCTACGAGTGCTAGCTTAGGCCCTAAAAGGAGAAAGAAATCGGTCGCACATTTAATCGATACCTTGCTCAGGTCTGAGCCTCTCACTTGTGATGAGCCTATGTTTGCGCACGAACCAGATGATGGTCTTATTTTTCCTGATACATCTGTCGAGGAGGCTGCTCAGCTGGCCGAAGCCTTAAAGCGATCACAGGATGAGACTGAAATGTGAGCCCTAAGAAGGGAGGCTTTCCCCCCGTTGAGTTCCATGATGTTGATCCGGCTCCTGCTATGTTACCCATAGTTCCTTTAACGCCGGAAGAAGAAAGGACTCTCAAACAGCTGATATCGGCCACTTCTGAAGACGGGGCTGCTCTGAAGGCGGGTAGAGCTCTATCTTCGATCGAAGCTTGACGAGCGTGGTTAACCAGGAAAGAGGCGGCTCGAAGAGGCCATACTTTAGGCTCCTTGGCGTATCGGTATGTATCTTTTACATCCTTCTTAGTAAATGATTTACATTGCTTTCGTATTGCATTCGTCCTTACATATTTTCTTTTGTAGGGCCTTCCGTGGCGGGTACAGCTTCGAGCCCAGATCGTGCCTTAGAGCCTCTGGTGATGACTTTTATTCCTTTAGCGGAGGCTGCCGGAACAGCTAAAGACTGTAAATATTCCCAGCGTCGCACCGGAGGATGTAGAGGAGATTCCTGAGGCTGCTGTCCCTTTGATCTAGAATGGACAAAGTATTGAAGGTAATCTTATATTTTTCTTTCTGTTTAATGACCTTTCCATATGCTTGACCCTTCCTTTCTCTCAGAATTGCGGGAATTGGTGTCCTCTATTGTAGATCGTTCTTCGGAGGAAACCTTCTTACGTCTACTTAACATGGTGTCCTCGCACTCGATCCCCCCCACAGCGCATCGTCCTGTCTTACGACCAAGGTTGGTATTCTTTTGCCTTCCGTATTGTATTTTCATAATGATACTGACGTGCCCTTTATTTTAAACCATAGTCCTATAGGCTGATGATGAAGTTGAAGTTCTTGATGGGCCTGAGGATTTCTCAGACTTGCCTTCTGTGGTCGTGGGTAAGTGACGCTTTAGCCCTAGTATTCTTTTATTTATTTCCTATGCGGAAAGGCGACTAACCATACATGTATCTTCAC
Organism: Agapanthus africanus; assembly: GCA_030015575.1. Classification (NCBI taxonomy): domain Eukaryota; kingdom Viridiplantae; phylum Streptophyta; class Magnoliopsida; order Asparagales; family Amaryllidaceae; genus Agapanthus; species Agapanthus africanus. The sequence goes on along the minus strand of CM057348.1, from coordinate 158,233,677 downwards.
AGTTTTGCCAATCCTGACTCCACTAGAGTCCCATATTTGCATGCTGTCGGTCCCTTATGTTAAGCGTATGTGTGAGAGGATGACGAAACAGAGTATTCAGTCACTGGCCACTCTTATTGAAGATCTCCATGCTGGCACTTCCGTCATGGCAGAGGAATTTGCTGTCGAAGCTAATGCTTCTTTGTCCGTACTTACCACCTGCCATGACGAGACGTTGGTGCGTACTTGGGTTGAATATTGCCGTCAAGTGGAGGCTTCTCTATATGGAGTCGAATGCATATGTCTTCCCTCTGATATCTTATCTGTAAAGACCAACTTGCATAAATGGATTGATCGGTGTGCGGCCAACCTCTGATCTTGTGAAATGAGGCTCAACCGGAAATTTTCACAGAGAGAGCTGGCCTCGAAGGCTTTGGGGGAAATTCAAGCCCAGCTCAAAACCAAGACTACTCGGGCCTATGAAATTTGGCGGGTCCTTCAGGAGGCGATTACGGAGGTGGTGGCTCTTGATAAAACTGTCATTTTTACGCATGAAATGGTTGAGACTCACAAGACTGCTGAGAAAGTGCTTGAGCATCGGTTTTATTTATATCAACAACAACAGGCGTAGGCAGGGGCACAGCTTGCGGCGCTGCTAGAGCTTGAGGCAAAGGTCTGGCGGAAAAATGATGATCTAGTTGGCTTATTGAACCGTCCACCGTCTTAATTTTTTGTCGCTGTATTCCCCCCCTTTTATCTTGTATTCATTTTGGTTTATGAATAAAATACATATTTTTTTCATGTCTGCGCCTCTCTATCTTTTGATGTCTTGATTTGGCACTAATTAGTTTATTTAATCATTTCGGAGCTTGTAGTTTATGTCCTCATTTCGGAGTCTTTAGTTTATGTCCTCATTTCGGAGTTTGTAGTTTATTCACTCTGTTCTCCTCTGAAACACGGAGACGCGACCGCGCAGGTTCGTCTTGCTTGAATTTAAGGGGGAAGATGCTAATTGGTGCTATCTGTCCACCTCTCCGAAGATGCCAAATTGATTTATGACACCGTATATCGAAGGTTTAAACGGATGCGGCCGATGTAGCAGACTTCGTCAGATTCCCCCTCGTTGAGGGTTTTTTTTTATTGTGGGGACGCTCTTCCCTATAGGCGCAAGCCCCTGCAGTTAATTACGCTACCGCATCGCGGTAACCACTTTCTCCTTCTCCAGATGGTCACTTCGTGTCGTGCGTGTTTGTTTTGTTTTTTGGTTGCCCGTGGATTGTATACGGAGACTAATTTATGTTGTCGCCCGTAGGGTGTGGATTAGTCCAAATCCGTATTTTTCTTAGATTTGGGTTTGGGGGTTGGGTTTAAGGATATGTTAGTCTCATTTGAGACTAAGATCAACTTAAACATTAGTTAAGGATACGTTAGTCTAATGTTAGACTAAGATCAACTTAACGGGATCGTTTAGATCCAACAAAAGAGCGTTTGGGCTCTATTATGTAGTTTAGGGACATTGTAGTCGATTACCAGTTTAAGGACATGGTGGTCCAATGTTAGTCTAAGGACATTACGGTCCAAGGTTAAGGATATCATAGTCCATGAGTTTAAGGACCCCACAGTCCGAGGTTAAGGACATCATAGTCCATGGGCTTAAGGACCCCACAGTCTGAAGTTAAGGACATCATAGTCCATGGGCTTAAGGACCCCACAGTCCGAGGTTAAGGACATCATAGTCCATGGGGTTAAGGACCCCACAGTCCATGGAATGATTGGTTATCGGGACCCGTCACCTCTTTGAAGACGTTGAAGGATTACAACGACAAATCTCAAAGGAGTGAAGAGATGTACCCTTGAACCAAAAGTGATTGGGAAATCTGTAGTCCAATTTAGGACTAAGATCAATTAATTAGATTACGAGCACATGGGCTCAGTTGAATCTGAATTGAGGACTTATGGCCAACTTGGGCTAAGTCCACTTAAGTTTGAAATGTTGGCCCTTTGTTGAACTGTTGAACATTTGTCTGGGTTCAGCCCTCCCATTATTTAGCAATGCTAAACAGGGGTTTGGGGCTCTGACAACATTTTGTCTTTGGCTGAGCACTAACCATTCATTATAGCTCTGGATTTTAAGGTTCATTTGAAGGGGAAATTTGCCTCTGGAAAACTTAGCCAATTTGGGCTAAGCTTGGTTTTTTTTAAAATAGTGTTAAACACTAGAGGATATTTGGCGATCACGTGTTCCCACGTGATGCGCTTAAAATAGTGTTAAACACTAGGGACAAAACGCTTAAAATAGTGTTAAACACTAGAAATGAGGTGGTCACGTGGGGACACGTGAGGCATCTAAAGATGGGGCCAGACTTCCTTTATTTTCTTCCCACACTTTTAGTCTTTAAGGCCGTCACGTGTGAGCACGTGATGGGCATCCATCCACTGGATATTAAAGGGATTTGTTAGGGGTCACATGGGGACACGTGAGGGCGCCCATAAATTGGTACTGCCTTTGGATTTGTTGTTATTTGTTTTGAGGGTCACGTGTGAGCACGTGAGGCATTGCCTCCAAGTTTTTTTTTTCTTACTCATTTTGAGAAATCTGTTTAGGGGTCTCGTGGGGGCGCGTGACCATGTCTCATTCGTTCTTTTCTGATCATTGAAGGAAGGGTCACGTGTTGCCACGTGACCGGGTTTACGTGCATGGATAATTTAAGTTCTTTGTTTGAGAATTCAATTCTTTGGTAGGGTTAAACCCTGATTTTGTTTTGAGGAATTAAATTCCTATGTATATGGAAGAATTAAATTCTTTAAACTCAACTCTCCCTCTAAGTTTTGGATCTGCATAGCAGAATCTCCCCGATAAGAATTAAATTCTCAATTTGTGGGGAGATCTGTTTCTGCAGATCTTCAACCATGAAGAAGAACTAAATTCTTGTTTTAAGGGTTAAACCCTGTTTCTGTTGGAGGAATTAAATTCCTAAGTATTTGGGGGAATTAAATTCCTTAAACTCAAATTCTCCCTCTAAGTTTTGGATCTGCATGGCAGAATCTCCCCGATGAGAATTAAATTCTCAACTTGTGGGGAGATCTGCTTCTGCAGATCTTCAACCAAAAGAAGAACTAAGTTCTTATTCAGAAGAGTTAAACTCTTAATTTGAGAATTAAATTCTCTTTGTTTTATGGAGCTTAGATCTCTTTCCCCTTTCTCACCTAGGGTTTCTTTTTTCTTCCGAAGAAATCTTCTTTTCTCTCTGGAGAATTAAATTCTCTTCTTTTTTCTCTCTTTCTGTTGTATTTTCTAAAAAAAATCCAAGAATCCTTCTCTTCTCTTCCTGGCTCCTATTTATAGGAGAAAGAAAAGAATCAGTTTGTTTAGTCAATCTTTCATTAAAAAATTTTAATTGATTTTGTAACCAACATGATCTTTTAGATCACTCGGTGAATTTTATTCACCATTGGATTTTTAATCCAAAAGATATTTTGTTTGTTATTCTTGGTGAATTTCAGGAAAATCTTTCCTTGTATAGAATATTTCTATAAATTGGTGATTTTTAATCACCATTGGATTTTTAATCCAACGGTGCTCCACTTTACAGAGCACAATCTTTTTTTTGTTTGGAAAGATTTAGAGAGATATTTTCCAGTTTGGGTTCTCGATTCCTTCTTAATTAGAATTTAATTCTATTAGTTCAGAAGGCTTAAAAGCCTATCACGTGTTGGCACGTGATCCCACTGTTTGATCATCTAAATAGAATTTAAATCTATTAATTAAAGAGCTTAGGAACCCATCACGTGTTGACACGTGACCCCCTTGATTAATATTTTAACCAAAATTTAATTCTGCTGTTTTAAAGAACTAAGGAATCATCACGTGACCCTTGGTCACGTGTGAGCACGTGATTCCCCATTGGGGGTTTTCCTTGCTGCTTTATTATATCTTTTAATCACTTTCAGTGGGTTTAAAGGCCCATCACGTGTAGGCACGTGACTCCTGTTGATTAGAATTCAATTCTATTATAACAGAGTCTCCAGGAAACCATCACGTGTCAGCACGTGACCCTTGGTCATGTGTGAGCACGTGATGCCCCATTGGGGTTTCTTTCCCAAAATTTTATCAGGGAACACACTCATTTCGGAGTCTCTAGTTTATGTCCTCATTTTGGAGTTTGTAGTTTATTCACTCATTTCGGAGTCTTTAGTTTATGTACTCATTTCAGAGTTTGTGTATACCTCCCTTGGATTTACAAGCAAACTTGTCCTAACGTTGTATGTAGATAATCCCCATTCTTTACGATAGGGGTCCATTAGGTTTGTGGTACTAGGGTTTTAGTCCATGGTACCGTCAAGTTGGCTGATGTATTCCCCAATATACAGTCTTTAAGCCGCTGTTCGAGTAGCCCCACGACTGTCGTGTCTCTGATCCATTCAGGAGCTGGACAAGACGTCTTCAAGTAATCTCCTTAGGTCATATTACCGTCAGAAGAGCAAGCGTTAGGAATTTGTCATGACGCTTTTTTACTTGAGGTTAGGCTCAATTTGGAGCCCCGATGAGTCATAACCGCACCTTTCTGGGGTGGGATGATCTCCAATAGTATTTTAGGATTTATATGAGTTGCTGTTAAGACCCGAAGCTAGGAAATGTCTTCACTTCGTTTTTTTCTTCGACGACGTCGCGCCGATTCTTTGTTGAAATAGGGTAGACATCTGTAGGACCTCTATACTGTATGTATTTCAATTGAAGTCCGGAGCTAGGAATATGCCATTGCTCCAATTTCATTTGATAGTCACGTCCGCATTCTGCTGAAATGAGGGGGAACATCTAGATAATCTCTAGATTGTATATGAACCGTCGAGACTTGGAGCTAGGATTTTGCCATTACTCCATTTTTTCTTTGACCCTTGGGTCTTTTGTTAACGTTGCATCTGCATCCTGCTGGAAAGTGAAGAACGTCGGGGTGATCTCTACGCTTTAGATGTTTCCATTAAGACCTGAAGCTAGGATTTTACCGTCACTTCACTTTTATTTGATTGTTGTGTCTGCCCCTGCTGGAATGAGGGAGGGACACAGAGATAGTCTCTACGTTGTATATGTATCGTTAAGACTTGGAGCTAGGATTTTACCATGGCTCTATTTTTTCTTTGACCCTTGGGTCTTTCTTGTTTGATGGTGACATTGCGTTTGCATTCTGCTGGCATGAGAGGGAATGCGTGGATAGTCTCTAGGTTGTATATGAACCGTCAAGACTTGGTTCTCCTTTTGACGGAGCGTGGTGGGAGAATATGGTCCCTTTTCCTTTATTTGTGCCCATAGATCGTATACAAGAGTCAATATGGACATACTTGCAGGGCAGAAAAGTTTCATTTTCATTTCATTTTTTATTTCTTTCCGCGATGCTCTATCTTTTCAGCTTTTATGTCGTGAAAGTCGCGATTGCCCAATCATTTCGGCTTTTTACCGCAGTACCCAATCATTTCGGCTATTTTTTATTTTTACCCACTGCTTTTTATTGCGAGTTGCCTAAACATTTCGGCTTTTTTTAGATTTGAAATCTGATACCAATCTTGGCATCAGTATCGCTACCACTGGAATATTGCCAGGAGCAAATCATCATTTGCCGTAAGAGGACTTGGAGTTGACACCTGTTTAGGCATCAGTATCGCTACCGCTGGAATATTGCCAGGAGCGAATCATCATTTGCCATGAGATGACTTAGAGTTTGACACTTGCATGTAACATTTCAGAAAATATAAAATATTATTTTTGGAATTTAATATTAAAATAATATATTTCACGAAAACTACCCGATTTGCGAAATTGGGTTTTCGTAAAAAGGTATAAATATATACCAATAATTTGAAATTTAAAATGATTTTATTCATTTAAAGGTATATTCATCGGATTTGGCATTTTAAAATTTATTATATGCAGTTTGGATAAAAACCAATTAGTGCACTGTTAATCGCGATTAGGCCAAATCCGTGTCTCTATAGTTTTCCATGGCTAGTGCACCATTTCATGTTATGTTTTGGTTACTTGTTGTCTGCTTGTGTTGTTTTTAGGGTATTGTGTGTTTTGGTGTTAAAAATAAAAAGAAAAGAAAAAGGGTAAAAGGGTAAATGGGTAAATAAGTGAGAGAGAGTGAGTTTAAGTGAGAGAGAGGGGGGGGGGGGGGCTGCCTCATTCTTTTCCCCAACCTTTTCTTTCTTCATCTTCCTCAACCTCATTCCCCCTCCTCCTCTACCCCAAGAAATATCTCAATTTTTTCATCCAAACCCTAAATCCCTTTCATTAAAGTTGATCCCCTCTTCACCCTCTACACTTTGGACCCATCAATGTTGGATTTTGAGGACTTTGGACTTCTAGAGTTTTGCTTGGTTGCATCCATGAGGTATATTTCCCTTCACTTAGTTAGTTTATGTTTTCCTAGCATTCTAGTTAGTTTAGAATTGGGTTAAGGTGTGGATTTGTGAGCTTGGAAATTCCAAGAAGGATTAGGGTTTGAGTTGTGTTGTGATGTTGTGTAGAGGTTGTTACTAGACCTTAGAGTTAGAATTCCGGTTAAACTTGAGACTTGAAACCCAACACTTGAACTTAGAAGTTTTTCCGATATCGGGTTTTAATAGTTTGCGAGGTTTACATGATATCAGCTATGACCCGAGAGCACCACTAAATAAGTTCCCATGACCATGAGACGTGCAAGCAACCATGAACCACCCCCTGAAACCTGATCCCCTACCTCCTATATCTGGCCGCAAATTTATTCTCTGTGGCCGCAAATTGCGGCCACATTAGAGGGGAATCTGTATATTTTTGGTGGGTAGCCTTGTTTTGTGATATCTAGACTAACCCCATGTGCAAAATCCTTTAGTTTTGTCCTATAGTGAAATCTGGGAGGGGTTTTCCTAGGTTGTTGTTTTCGGGTTTTGCGATTCTTAAACTTGGGTTTTGGTATTTGATATTTTTTTTTTGGGTTGTTTGGCGTTTGTACGTCAACAAAAAGAGTTGTTTGGTTGGTTTTATACGCGTAAGCTATAGGTTCTAACCTATAAGCAATACGCGTGCCGTATTGGATTTTCGGAATTTGATGTTAATAGCGATTTTGATTGTGTATTATTGTAGGTACCTTCACGTGGATTCCGAGGCGATGGAGCGTGGCGTCATCGACTTGGGTGAGCAAGGACCAGGTGAGTGGATCTATATCTACGGGGGAAGTCGGGTGGATGGCGTATAGCACCCCCGCAAAATTATTAAATGGAAATTGATCTATAGGATACAGTCGTAGAAACCTAGATTAGGAAACGAGGGATATAGTTTAAAAGATAGTTAGTGATAATATTAGTGATATGACTTATAAACATGTAGTTGCAACATAATAGGTATGAGTTTTAGGATAGCATGACACTTGATGTATAAAGTAGAATGTATTTATAAAATTTGACTTAATGTGATGAAAAGAAAATACGATGTGATGTGATAACTTGATGATATGTTGGTATACGGATACGAGTCGATATGTGATAATTGATACCTTTGCCAGTCCCATGATCTGAGATTGATACGGATGGAACCTGAGAGATAGGTGTATATATATATGGATAATGTTGTGAATCTTGTGAGTTAAGCCATACGAGACGTGAGGTCCGTACCCTCTTTGTCGCATAGGTTGGTAGGATCTTATATTGTTTAATGACGCCGTATGATGAGTTACCGTACGTAATGAGTTAATTGATGATTGATCCTTACCCTTGACTAGAGGATGCCGATTGATAGATTCACCGACTCGGTCATGTTAGATACGTATACCTTATACCTTTTAGCTGCCGATTTACTTTATGCTACTTTCATGTCATTACCATTGCATTTCATATACCTGTGCTAGTATACCTGCACCATTATCGATGATGCGTATGTCACACTTACACAGATTTGCCGGCTCACACACTTCATCATCGATAATTGCCATGTCACCACACAGTAGAATAGCTGCATCATGATATGACTCTTTGCATAATTTACTTGCTATAGTTACATATACACCGTTATACGATGTTGCATTTGACTTTGGAGGAATTGGGAACCGCAGGATATATTTTAAAACTGGATTCATTTTAAAGGGCGGTTTTCCCTTGATATGTGCATCTTACTCTTACTTGTTGCATTATATACAGATATGCTTATATTTCTGTTATATGTCGCATACATCATGATACGCAATTGAGATATGCTGTTTTCATGAGATTTCTGGATTGAGAACCGTGGTTATTTCAAAATAAAATATGTATTGTTTTTAAAAACCCGGTTTCTCTTCATATGATATTTGTATAGTCCACCATGAGTTTTCTCGGCTCTTGAGCGATATCATACACCCGATTCGAGGAGGAGGAGGAACCATCTGCGGGTGCATGGTGGACCCGGTATGGTACCCTGGGACGAGAAGGTCGCAGATGATGACGTTGAGCCCGGCAGAGGGACCACCGCCTACTGATGATAGTATTTGGACCTGGCGGTTATCCGGAGGATACCGACCGGAGTCATGAGGTGGATACAGGCCGGTCCGGGTAGCCGGAGCCTGAGATATGAGGATTTACGTGTCGATGCTGGACACGGGTTTCATGATATTTTTGATGTCGATGCTGGACACTCAAGTTCTATGATTTGTTGTGTCATTGATGGACACACATTCTTTGATATTATCATACATTTACATGCATATGCTTTTAGGATGTTTCGGGTGGACGAGATCCACATGCATACCGGCATTGATTATATTGTTGTATGATATCCACTTGCATACTTGCATTTATTTATTGTTGGCACATATTCAGATATGGTCAACCTAGATATCATAGTATTACCTTTATGATATAGTTGACCTAGGAATCGTTATTTATTCGATTTCTACCTGTTGATGTTTTCTACTCACGAGTTGGCAACTCACCCCCATTGTACCACAGTTCTTACAGGTTGACTGCATGGATTGGTAGCGGTATCTTTGGCACACAGCTGCATTTGGGTGACTTGCTTTGGTAGGTGGGGACATTTGCATCGTGCCAACTCCTGTACTTATTATTCATGTTGTATCTAGTTAACTCCATCAATCAAAACTAGTATTTGTATAAATAGTAAGACTTAGTGAGACTTGTAGTTGCGAGATTGAGCGATGGGTTTTATGTTCGTTTATTAGGTTGATGTCTTGCTTTATTCATTATCTTTTGTGGTGAACTTCGCCGTTGGGCGTCGTATACTTATATTTATGTTTTGCGTGGTTGTGGATCCGCCGTTTGGCCAAGAGCTAGCTCCCACTTGGGGATGCCTTTTATATATATTCATGTATTTGTGGTTTTTGGACCAAAATATACAAGGGAGGTGCTGCCCAAATCTTTAAAAAGATGAACATGTTTTACACAAGTTGGATAAACTTGCATTTTCATGTTCCCTTTTCTATGCATTCAAGAAAACACTTTTCTTTATTATACCTTATTTCAAAACCGCACATATTTTATTTCTTTAAAAGGTTTAGATTTCTGGGTTTCAGCTTACTTGGATTTACGTTACGCCTTTAGACGTTGCGTGATTTAAGTGCTGGTCACGAGCTAATATTTCGGGTCGTGACAAAGTTGGTATCAGAGCACTAGGTTTAATCTTTGTTCGAGTTTAGGTTTGACTATGTGGAGTCTGGGGCGTAATTATTTCGAAACCTAGGCTTGACCTTACGGAACTTAGACTTGAACATGGGGTATTAAACCCGAACTTTCGTTACATAGGCTGACCCTGATTGATGGAGTAGGTAACTGTTAGTGTATATGCCCTGGAGGCCATTACTGTATCATACTGGTTTGTATATTACTTAATGGAAGCTTGGGATATTCACCTTGTATATACAATCTTGCTCAAAATGGTAGTATGCTACTTGGTTTTGTTTCTACTTCAATGTGTACATGTGTTTATTTTGTGATATCACCTATACGCATTAGTGGAGCCCTTAGGATCTTTGCTTGATTACCAGCGTTGTGATGGCAGTCACACTAGTGGGGGCTGGGTAATCTATAAGCACATCCTTATACAGGTCCCTAGTCGCAGGACTATCGAGACAGGGCATCGATACTCCGGAGTAGACTAGCGCATGCGCTTCTCATCCCAGTGTGGGAGACGGTCTGTCCCACAGCCGTCAGTACGTCGTACTTGAGATAGTATGCTGGTGCTCGTTAGGTTACGAGTACACTGGACAGGACTCGTCGGGAACTGACTAGTTGGTTTTTTATACCTATCGTCAGTTATCAGTTCCCAGGTGACATGAGTACAGCTTAGTCCGCTGACTTGACACTGGCACTTCGCCTCGAGTGTGTTCCCACTGTACTTTGACTACTACCCTACCACGGCTCAAAGGAGTGGTGCAAACAGGTGGTAGTTGGGGTGCAGTCTCGAAGCACTTGGAGGCAGTGCCGGTTAGACAGGATTCGTCTCTCCCGGTATTGGGGGTTGACATCGCGCTGTGTCTAGGAGAGCCATTACACGAGTAGTCCCTGGCCAGGGCAAGCAAGATAAACTGGTAGGCTTCCAGTGTTATCTCAGGGTGTTTTGGGCTTCACTCCGACACGACTTGTACCGCTATTGGGGGGACTGACGTTTACCGCCCCCTAGGCCCGACATGCGATGTATCAGACGAACAGACCGGACTGTACGGAGAATGTCACATTCAGACTCAGTAGGAGTTCAGATGGGTTTTACCTCGTCAGTCTTCTTATCGGCATCTACCTGGGGACCGTTACGCACAGCTAGTGCCGCTTGCGGTCTGTGGTTAAACCCACTGCCAGCGTAGTGTCGAGTCTTTAGAGTCCCATACAGAGGGCTATTCGCCTCTGGGCAAAACTGAGTAGAGGTCGCATGGTTTTTGCGGCAGGGTTCGTTCTCATCCGCGCACTTGTGCACGTTTGGAGTCCGGAAGGTTTATACTAGCAGGCTCTGGTTTGAGCCAGATACTGGTATATGTTTTGGGGTTGCTTTTATCTCTCAGTATTCTTGTTCCTCGGAACGAGAATGCAGGTGTGTATGCACAGTTGTTTGAGGCGGAGGAAGAGGTCTTTCATTAGGTTTTCGGAACGGGTGCGTATGCACAGTTGACAGTCGTCTTTTTCCAAACCCTAATGGATTTATGAAATATCAATTAATAATAGTAATTAAATGAAATTGTGTCATGGTTGGTTTTGTTGACTTGTTGACCATGGTTGACTTGTTGACCATGGTTGAATGTTTGACCATCATCATTACTTTGCAAGGATACTCCTTGATTCTAGCTTACATTCATTTAATGAAGTGATGATAGTGGTCATTCCAAAAACAACCACCAACTATTTCATTTTGAATTATTATTATTAATTAGATAATTCTTTTTCCTTTTGTTATGGTTGCAAAAGGAAAATGAGCTCATTCTATCATATTCATTCTCTCTCCTCACTTCATCTTCTTCTTCCTCAAGCTCAAGGAGAATCCTTCTCATGTGTTGAGAATCCCTCTCCTTGAAAGAGAAACACCCCATAGATACTCTCTACTCTCTCTAAGGTTCAAGGTTTAGCAAGCCGGAGATCCTAGTTCACTCTAAGTTCGAGAAAGAGCCCGAAGGTTGAACCCTCAGGTGGATCCATCTTTGACGGAAGAAGGCTACGAGGAAAGAACCATCAACCTCTACTAGGTTTCAAGAAGAAGGAGTTCAAGTTAGGTATAACCACTTTGCCGAGTAGTTAACTCTCCTTTGCATGTTTGCTAGTTTAGTTTAGAAAAGATCCCGACTTTGTTAGTCCATGTTGCCCCATGCGCTAAAAATTTGACTTTTATACCATTTCCGCCTCCCCGTAAGAACCGGGGGGTCGCAACGTGGACTTACAGTGGTATCAGAGCCTAACTAAACTTAAACTAGCTTGGTAGCGAAGTGTATGGAAGTTCGAAACGGAAAAATCACAAAAACCGGAAATACAAAACCCTAAGTTTCTGTTGAAAATTTTTGTGCTCTAAAATTAAAAAGTTTTACTCCTAAAATCGGCTCAGGGTTTTGTAAAAACACCCACCAAAAATGATCCCATGAATCCTTCAATCCGCCGCGGATCCGCGGCCATAGGTATTCTTTTTGCCGCGGATCCGCCGCCGTTTGGGCTCTTCATGTGATGGGTTTTGTGCAGTGTTCTTCTGGTAGGGTTTTGGGATTTTTCAGATGGTTTATTTGTGCCCAGGTTTTCCAGAAAAGAAATTTACTTTTGGGGTCTTATAAATCCGTATTTTTTTTTCGAACTTCGCTACACTTTGGCTATATTGGTTATATCTGTGATGTTTGAATGTATTGAACGTCGGCTAATCGCTATATGTCGATTAGTCGGGGTTATACATATCTGTGATCTGTGTTTGCTGATGGTTTGTGTATATGAATGCGTTGGACTGTCGCGGGTGAATAGCCGGGGTGGATGTGAGATGAGCGTTTTCTTTTCTTTCATTCATTGTAAATGTAAATTGATGTAATATTATTATTTGTATGGCCGCACAACCGGGTCGGGGTTGTAGCCGTCATTGTATAATTCTTTTTACTGTTTTTGCTCCTAGGATAGACCCATGGAGGGGTGCACAAACTACCGGGTACTTGGCGGGTAGTTTGCCGCACCCGTAGGGGTCTTGGGTGGGGTATTTGCTATTCACCGCGACCGTGTAATCCGCTTTTCGTTGCAGGCTCGAACGGATTGCGGATTCCTAGTATATCCAATGTATTCATCTGTGATTTGTAATGTCTATCATTGCTATATATTTATAACTATTTAGGCGTTGCTTATGTTTTACAGCCGCGCTAGCCCAACCCCCGCTCTGTCGTTAGTTAAGTAACCTAACGGGTGATGACGGGACCCCGTGGCGAATGCGAATGGCATAAGCGTATGTCATATTTTGGTTGTTTTCTGCAATGGTAGGATTAAATGATGGGACGCATTAAAAGAACTAATGCAAGAATATCACGCATTAAAAGAACTAATGCAAGATAATAAACCAAGTTAAAGTCGTTGGAACACTTTCGAAAAACCACTCGGTTCTTTTCAAAACTAACTTTTAAAAGCGGAGCTTGAGCCACTCCTTCTAAAAGCTATCTCGTTCCATCGATTATATCAAGTTCACTACGTTCACGGTTTTACCAAAACCATTCGTAGCCCTCCGTCGTTTCGCATGAACAGGCAATAGTATTCAAGCTATGTATGTTGGTCAAAGTCAAGGCATAGTGATTGGTAGCTATTGGGTGTTCATGTGTAGCATAGATAGATGCGTTGGTTTGGGACAGTCGTACTGCCATTTTGGCCAAAGTCAAGGGTAGGTACGGGTGGATCCAAATTAACCTGAATAGTGACGGGTAGAACTTTACATGTGACTTATGATATTTTGGCCAAAGTCAAGGTCATAAGAGCATGGGGCAAAAATCCACATCGGGAGTTTCATAAGTACTGAAACTTGCTAGATTTGCATACCATTTGGAGTGTGATGATTCTGGTAGGATTCCTTCAGTTTCGTCACGCGATGATATTTGGATCCCGATCCTACTGTGAGTATATGCTATTCCTCGGGAAATTTCTCACTAAACGATCAATGCTATAAACCTAGTAGGTGCCTAGAAAGGTGTTAGCGGGCTACGCCCCCAGGGAAAAGAGGTTCTTAAATTAAGGAACTTCGCGAAAGCGTTGGAAAACCTCCCTCGAAGTACCGACACTGGCCTGGCTGAACGGTTAAGCAAGTATTATGCGGTGGGATTGATCCCGACTGATTCTTCCTTTATGGTTTGAGGAGGGATTCGAGAGACAGTGGGAGCCATCCTGTTTAGACAAATTAAAAACCACTCTAAACTTGCAAGAGCATCGTGCTAAAGTGTTTCTTCTCTCCCCCTTGCAGCGACCAAATCGAAATGACTGGACTTAAGTTACTTCTAGATAAAAACATACTGATAGGGCCAAACTACAAAGATTGGCTCAGGAATGTCAAAATGGCAATCACTTACGACAAGCTGGGGTATCTTCTTACCACCAAAGCTCCCCCCGTCCCAGGTCCCACCTCCAGCGTCACGGATAAGGAAATCCGTAAGACTTGGGAGATTGATTGCGCGAAGGCCAGGTGCCTCGTGCTTGCCTCTATGGACAACGAACATCAGAGGAGGCACGAGAATATGGACTTAGAATCCATATTTCTTCATACAAAAGAACTGTATGGAGAGCAGTCTCGTATCGCAAGATACGAAGTGTCGAAGAAGTTATTTTCGGCAAAGTTGGCCGTCGGATCATCGGTAGCGGACCACATGCTTAAGATGATTGGCTACATTGAGGAGCTCGCGGAACTTGGGACCACGTTGGAAAGCGAACTCTATACGGATTTAATTCTCCAGTCCCTTCCATCCACTTACGCCCAGTTTATACTGAACTTCAACTTATAAGAAAAAGAAGTTGAACTTTCAGAACTCCTCAATATGCTGAGGAGCGCAGAGGGCACCCTACAGAAAGGTAGGGAAACACCCGCTTTGTTTGTAGGAGGATCTTCTTCTTCTAGGTCCAAGGCGAAAGCCAAGGGAAAGAGGAAGAAAGCCCCCGCCAAACCAAGGGGCGGTGTTAGTAAAGTGGGTACGAAGGGAAAGGAAAAGGCAACAAAGATAGCGGGGAAGCTTGTGGGAAAGGAAGAATGCTTCTATTGTCATAAGAGTGGACACTGGAAGAAAGATTGCAGGGATTGGAAAGCCAGGACACAGGAACTGAAGCAGGTTGCGGCTTCAGCTTCAGGTGTGTATGTTATTGAAAACTGTCTTTCGATAAACTCTACTTCCTGGGTATTGGATACCGGATCAGGATCTCATATCTGTAATTCTTTGCAGGCGTTGAGAAACCGTAGGGTTTTGAAGGCAAGTGACATGACCCTCAGAGTTGCGAACGGAGCTAGCATGGATGCTAAAGCCGTGGGGGACTATCACCTGGGAATGTTAGATGGACATGTTTTGGTTTTGCGTAATTGCATTTTTGTACCCAACGCAACTTGTAATATCATTTCTGTATCTTTGGTTTCTAAAGAAGGTTATGAATTTACGTTTGTAAGTAATGTTGTAAACATTCACCTTAATCAAGTTCTGATTGGGTCAGGTACACTGAGCAATGGTATATACGTATTAAACCAACCACAGATTTTCAATGTCCAGAATACACACAAAAGAAAGTCTCCGGAAATCAATCAGACTTTCTTATGGCATTGTAGACTGGGTCACATCAATGAGAGAAGGTTGACTAAGTTACATACAGAAGGATATTTGGATCCGTTCGAATATCAATCGTATGCCACTTGTCAATCCTGTCTCAAAGGAAAGATGACAAAGACTCCGTTCACTGGACACGGAGTAAGAGCGAGCGAGCTCTTGGGACTCGTACACAGCGACGTGTGCGGTCCAATATCTACACATGCGCGAAGCGGTTACTCTTACTTCATTACTTTTATGGATGATTTTTCAAGGTACGGTTATGTCTTCTTAATGAAACATAAGTCCGAAGCCTTTGAAAAGTTCCAGGAATATAAGAATGAAGTAGAAAAACAGACCGGCAAAAGTAACAAGATTCTAAGATCGGATCGAGGTGGAGAATACTTAAGTGCCGAGTTCCTGAATTATTTAAAAGAGAATGGGATTCTCTCTCAGCTTACTCCTCCATACACTCCGCAACACAACGGTGTATCGGAGAGACGGAACCGAACCCTATTGGATATGGTACGGTCCATGATGAGTAACGCTGAGTTACCGCGATCATTCTGGGGGTATGCGCTAGAATCAGCTGCGTACCTTTTGAACCGAGTTCCTACTAAGACTGTGCCTACTACACCATATGAGATGTGGTGTGGGAAGAGGCCCCATCTCAGTCACATTAAGACTTGGGGAAGTCCAGCTTTTGTTAAAAAGCAGCATGCGGACAAGCTCGAGGCGCGCTCAGTACTGTGTAAGTTTGTGGGATATCCAAAGAATTCCAAGGGATATCTCTTCTACTACGAGGAGGAACAAAAAGTTCTTGTTTCTCGTCATGCCCACTTTCTAGAACACCAGTTCTTAGAAAAAGAATTAAGTGGGAGCGCAGTAGAACTGGAAGAAATTCCAGAACCACAGACTATTACTGAAAGCTTAGTGGAACCAGAGGGTTCAAATAACAGGACATTCCTACGCCGCTCCGCAGGAGTAGTAGGCAGTCTCATCCGCCCGAGAGATACTACGGTTTTCTCATAGACGGGGATAGAGAGGATTGCATCATAGATTATGATGAGCCTACTAGCTTCCAGCAGGCCGTTCAGAGCGTTGACTCGGTAAAATGGCTGGATGCAATGCGGACCGAAATGGAGTCCATGTACACCAACAAAGTATGGACGTTGGACATTGCTCCAGACGGGGTAAAACCCGTAGGATGCAAGTGGATCTTCAAAAGGAAGATTGGTGTAGATGGACAGGTTGAGACCTATAAAGCTAGACTTGTAGCAAAGGGTTTCCGTCAAAGACCTGGCTTGGACTATGACGAAACCTTTTCTCCAGTGGCCATGCTGAAATCCATTCGGATCCTTCTTGCCATTGCTGCCTTCCACGATTATGAGATTTGGCAGATGGACGTAAAAACCGCTTTTCTAAATGGAAATTTAGAGGAGTGTGTCTATATGGATCAGCCAGAGGGTTTCATTCAGAGTGGGAGCAGCGGAAAGGTGTGCAAGTTGCTTAAGTCCATCTATGGACTAAAGCAGGCATCGCGGAGTTGGAACATCTGCTTTGATGAGACGGTCAAAGAATTTGGCTTTATCAAAAATCCAGATGAACCATGCATCTATAGTAGATTTGTAGCAAGAACTGTAGTATTCATCGTTTTATACGTGGATGACATTCTCTTAATAGGAAATGATATTCCTATGCTACAATCTGTCAAGGGATTCTTGTCACACAGGTTCTCCATAAAAGACCTGGGTGATGCCTCATACATCCTGGGGATCCGGATCCATCGTGATAGATCCAAGAGGATATTAGGACTTTCACAGTCCAGGTACATCGACACCGTACTGAAAAGATTCAGTATGGAAGATTCCAAGCGCGGTAATCTACCGGCTTGTCACGGGATCACCCTCTCTAAAGAGATGTCCCCCAAGACTGATTTGGAGAGGGATCGCATGTCTATTATACCCTACGCTTCTGCGGTAGGCTCTATAATGTATGCGATGTTGTGTACCAGACCGGATGTAGCTTATGCACTGAGTGTGGTAAGCAGGTATCAATCAAACCCTGGGGAGAAACACTGGATAGCGGTAAAGAACATTAAAGAACATTCTCAAGTACCTGAGAAGGACTAAGGAGATGTTCTTGGTGTATGGCGGAAAAGACCTCCAGATCGAGGCCTTTGCTGACTCCAGCTTCCAGAGTGACAAGGATGATTCCAAGTCCATGTCGGGTTTTGTCTTTACCCTCAATGGAGGGGCGGTGTGTTGGAAGAGTTCCAAACAGGAAACCGTTGCAGACTCGACGATGGAAGCGGAATACATCGCTGCATCTGATGTCGCAAAAGAAGCTGTCTGGATGAGGAAGTTCTTGAAAGAACTTCAGGTGGTTCCGTCCATTGTTGACCCAATACCTCTGTATTGCGACAACAACGGGGCTATAGCTTTAGCAAAGGAACCCAGGTCCCATCAGAGATCCAGGCACATCTTGAGGCGGTATCACCTGATCAGGGAGATCGTGGATCGCCAGGAGATCGAGGTTCGGAGAGTCGCTTCAGAAGATAACACTGCAGATCCATTCACCAAGGCCTTACCCCAGACTCAGTTCGAGCGGCTGATCGAGATGATAGGTCTTCGATACGCCAGTACATGGCCTTAGTGCAAGTGGGAGATTGTTAGTGTATATGCCCTGGAGGCCATTACTGTATCATACTGGTTTGTATATTACTTAATGGAAGCTTGGGATATTCACCTTGTATATACAATCTTGCTCAAAATGGTAGTATGCTACTTGGTTTGTTTCTACTTCAATGTGTACATGTGTTTATTTTGCGATATCACCTATACGCATTAGTGGAGCCCTTAGGATCTTTGCTTGATTACCAGCGTTGTGATGGCAGTCACACTAGTGGGGGCTGGGTAATCTATAAGCACATCCTTATACAGGTCCCTAGTCGCAGGACTATCGAGACAGGGCATCGATACTCCGGAGTAGACTAGCGCATGCGCTTCTCATCCCAGTATGGGAGACGGTCTGTCCCACAGCCGTCAGTACGTCGTACTTGAGATAGTATGCGGGTGCTCGTTAGGTTACGAGTACACTGGACAGGACTCGTCGGGAACTGACTAGTTGGTTTTTATACCTATCGTCAGTTATCAGTTCCCAGGTGACATGAGTACAGCTTAGTCCGCTGACTTGACACTGGCACTTCGCCTCGAGTGTGTTCCCACTGTACTTTGACTACTACCCTACCACGGCTCAAAGGAGTCGTGCAAACAGGTGGTAGTTGGGTGCAGTCCCGAAGCACTTGGAGGCAGTGCCGGTTAGACAGGATTCGTCTCTCCCGGTATTGGGGGTTGACATCGCGCTGTGTCTAGGAGAGCCATTACACGAGTAGTCCCTGGCCAGGGCAAGCGAGATAAACTGGTAGGCTTCCAGTGTTATCTCAGGGTGTTTTGGGCTTCACTCCGACACGACTTGTACCGCTATTGGGGGACTGACGTTTACCGCCCCCTAGGCCCGACATGCGATGTATCAGACGAACAGACCGGACTGTACGGAGAATGTCACATTCAGACTCAGTAGGAGTTCAGATGGGTTTTACCTCGTCAGTCTTCTTATCGGCATCTATCTGGGGACCGTTACGCACAGCTAGTGCCGCTTGCGGTCTGTGGTTAAACCCACTGCCAGCGTAGTGTCGAGTCTTTAGAGTCCCACATAGAGGGCTATTCGCCTCTGGGCAAAACTGAGTAGAGGTCGCATGGTTTTGCGGCAGGGTTCGTTCTCATCCGCGCACTTGTGCACGTTTGGAGTCCGGACGGTTTATACTAGCAGGCTCTGGTTTGAGCCAGATACTGGTATATGTTTTGGGGTTGCTTTTATCTCTCAGTATTCTTGTTCCTCGGAACGAGAATGCAGGTGTGTATGCACAGTTGTTTGAGGCGGAGGAAGAGGTCTTTCATTAGGTTTTCGGAACGGGTGCGTATGCACAGTTGACAGTCGTCTTTTTCCAAACCCTAATGGATTTATGAAATATCAATTAATAATAGTAATTAAATGAAATTATGTCATGGTTGGTTTTGTTGACTTGTTGACCATGGTTGACTTGTTGACCATGGTTGAATGTTTGACCATCATCATTACTTTGCAAGGATACTCCTTGATTCTAGCTTACATTCATTTAATGAAGTGATGATAGTGGTCATTCCAAAAACAACCATCAACTATTTCATTTTGAATTATTATTATTAATTAGATAATTCTTTTTCCTTTTGTTATGGTTGCAAAAGGAAAATGAGCTCATTCTATCATATTCATTCTCTCTCCTCACTTCATCTTCTTCTTCCTCAAGCTCAAGGAGAATCCTTCTCATGTGTTGAGAATCCCTCTCCTTGAAAGAGAAACACCCCATAGATACTCTCTACTCTCTTTAGGGTTCAAGGTTTAGCAAGCCGGAGATCCTAGTTCACTCTAAGTTCGAGAAAGAGCCCGAAGGTTGAACCCTCAGGTGGATCCATCTTTGACGGAAGAAGGCTACGAGGAAAGAACCATCAACCTCTACTAGGTTTCAAGAAGAAGGAGTTCAAGTTAGGTATAACCACTTTGCCGAGTAGTTAACTCTCCTTTGCATGTTTGCTAGTTTAGTTTAGAAAAGATCCTGACTTTGTTAGTCCATGTTGCCCCATGCGCTAAAAATTTGACTTTTATACCGTTTCCGCCTCCCTGTAAGAACCGGGGGTCGCAACGTGGACTTACAGTAACTTGAGTAGAGTGACGTACCGTACGTATGTTCCGCGGCATATTTACGATACGATACTCCACTTAAGGAACCTTAGGATTTACACATATTGATATCCTTGATTCTATTTGTTTCCATGATTATACTCTTATTGATTCCGTTCCTCCTTATGATCATGTATCCATTTTGGGGATCTGTTGATTCCTTTCATTCCATTGATATGGTTTCATCGATACATGCTTGAGGTTCCTGTCACTATGGTTTCAGCGCAGATTGAGCTGCTGCTAGTATTGCTGTAACAACCTAGTTCATTTATACCAATTCCAGTTCCCGTATTTACTTATCTGTGGTATTTTCTTAATTTATCATGTTTGGGTGCGAATGGTATTTGACATTTTACTTTGCATTCGACCCGACCCGCTTGCTTGAACCTGTTTGATTCATATTTATGAATTACCTTGACTTGTTACATAGACACGTGCATTTCATGTATACTGCATACTGGCATTTTACCTGGTATTGCATCTTTTACCATATAACATTTTAGGTCATGTAAAATAATTTAAAATTGCATTTCATAGCCTGCATGATACCCATAACCCCGTGGTAGCATCCGCACATCTTGTTCTCGTCCCGTTCAGTGAAACGGGCGTGTTTGGATGGCTACGCGCACGTACATGCATCCGTTCTTGAGGGTATGCATTTTCGTTACCTGTGTAGGATTCCTAGGCACACTAATGAGGTCTCACAAGGCATCAACCATGCCAATTTCATATTTTACAAGTGCCGAGAAACCCTAATACGGATCGTTAACTAGATTTTAGGCGATAACGATAACAAGTTAACAAATTAACTATGAGTAAACCGAAAATACAACCTTTGTAGATCCGGTCCTCCACCTCCATGGCTCCGTGTTGACGTCCCACCGCTGTCCATATCGAATACCGGACTCTAGCATCGGCTTCATCGGAGAAATGGGCGGGGTAGGTCGTCGACTTCGATGCCGAAGATGATCTACGTCGAGGCATAACAAGATCAAGCTCCCACTTCACCAAGTCATGAAACTTGTGAAGAAAACATCCTATACTACTTGGCAAGAGGTAGAGGATGAAGAAATAGGAAGTGGGTTCACTTTTTAATTGGATTTCTCACTCTTTTTCTCAAGTTGCCATTGATGGAGGCAAGCTTTCTTCCTTGAAGAAAAAGAAGAAGAAGATGATAATAATATGATAAGTATTTCAAAAATAAGAAATAATATGATACTTATCATAATGGTAACCATAGTTAGGTGTAGAGAATAAATCATGGTTAGGTTGAATGGTTAGGGTTAAGCATGAGACAAAGATGGTGGACTTGTTCAAAGCTTCAAGAAGCTTCAACAAGCAAACAAAGAAAGCCACCATTTTTCCCTTTGCCAAAATGAATGAATAAATAAATAAATAAGCAAATAAATCAAGTGAAACCCTAACCATTGACCAACCATGGTTTAAACCAAACATACACCCAAACTAACATGTATCATCAAACATGATACAATCTTGTGCACAAAAATATATCCTATATACAACTTGTGAACTTCAAGTGAGAAAATCCATTTAAAGTGAACCAATACTAGTTAATGCAAAGTAATATATCAAATATATAATTATACATTAAATCATTAAATCAACACTTGATTCAATGATCCGGTCAGGTCGCATATAACCGACTAGTATCCAATGTATCGGCTTATCGAATCAATCCTCGATTCGATAACTATGTTATATCGCATACAACCAATCGATACATTAATCGCGAGAATGGAATACGGTATCGCATACACGCATTATTCTCGGTCCCGCACATATCTCATATGCGCTCCTATTTTGTTTCGCTTGAACCAGGAAACCTCTGTGTAGGACTCTAAAGACTCATCAATACGCCGGCAGCAGATGATGATCATATCAAACACCCACAAGCCGCAAGCGTTCTGCTAAACGTAATGGCCACCCGGGTATTGAGCGATCAGAAGATCGATGAGCAAGCCCGCTCACACTCCTGTGAATCCAACCAGTAACACTTATCGTACGGTCCGGTCTCGTCGTCTGATATGTCGCATATCTCGCCTAGGGGTGGTAAACGCCAGACCCCAATAGCTCGATAAGTCGTGTCGATATGAGGTCTATAACAGTTCGAGAAACTACAGGTAACACTTACCAGTAAATCTCAGCAACCCTGGCCAGGGATTTCCGGTTATAGCCAATCGAACACAGTGCAACATCAACTCCCTATACCGGGAGAGACGAATCCCCTCCTATCGCTCATTGCCTCCATGTGATTCGGGACTGTACCCAAAAACCACCGTTTTGCACGCCCTCTTGGACGTGGTAAGGTGGAAATCAAAGCACAGTGGGAACCACACAAGACTCTATGACTATCTCGGGTCAACAGACTACTCTGTACCAGTGTCACCAGAGAACTGCCATCTGACGTAAGGTATAATACCATCTGGGAGTTCTCGGCGAGTCCGTCCAGTGTACCCAGTCTCCACTGAGCACCCGTATATCATCTCTGATGTCAAACACCAATGGATATGGGATCATCCATCGCCCATCTGTATGGGTCGAGAAGGTATACGCTAGTCTACACTGGTATATCGATGCCCCATCTCGATATACCCACGACTAGGGACCTTGCAGGATGTACTATGGACTACCCTGTCCCCACTAGTATGATCCGCATCATAGTCCAGGTAGTCAAGTACACATCCTAAGGGCTTTACCAACATGTAACAGAGAGACAATCAGTGTACACGTTAAGGTAAAGAGCAACCAGATAGCATACTATCATGTCGAGCAAGAAAGTCCTCCTATATATGTCCAAGCATCCACTACAATATACATCCTATGTATAGTAATGCCTCTAGGGCATACATATAACTAACAACCTGATCATTCGTTTTGAATTTTGAAAGTCGCATATATTTTTCATATTTTAAATCTGAATTTTTAGACCCGACCCGGACATGTTTTGGAGTAAGTTTGTAATTGCCAAATCTCAAAACGGACTAATATTATATTCTATATATTCAATCTGTTAACAAACTTTAAAATAAACAAAATATATTTTAATATAATAAATCTTTAACATAACCTCACATGCTCTCTCTCTTCACACATATATATAAATTGTATATTTTTTTAAAGGATTCTTTATATATCTCAATTAACTCTCTCCGTTTCTTTTAAATATTAATCCTTTTAATATTTTTTTTAAACCTACACGTCTCTCTCTCTCTCTCTCTCCACCCTCATTTTCTTCTTCCTTTTTCCACGATTGAACCCCTGCCTGCAACCCTCGTCGCCTCGTCACCGCCTCCACCCTCGCCTCAGCCCCTCGTCACCAACACCCTCGCCTCACCTCCTCACCCCTCATCCACACAGCCTCCTCATCTCCCGACCTCATCTTCCTTCCCCGACGACCCACCTTCTCCAAACCCATCAACCCTGCCTCACCGTCGCCCTCACGCCGATGACCCCTCGTCTTCACCCTCGGCTTTCTTGTCACCCTCTCCTTTCTCCTCCTCGACCTCGTCGACTCTCTCTCCTCCTTCTCGTCTCCCCTGGTATTCCCTGCACACCCCACAACCTAGAATCCGTCACCCTCCTCGCCGGTGATCCCTGCCTCCATCTCGTCGGCCTCATTGCTGACCATTCTCGTGAGCCTCCCCTCTTGACCACCTCCTCACCTTTCTATCCCCTCACCCGAACGAAATTCCCTGCAAACCCTTACACCCACCTTCTCCGAATCATTACCTGCACTTCCTACCTCGCGGAGACCTCCTTGACGACTGTACCCCGTCATCGTCGTCATGTTCTCTGCCTCGCCTTACTCCCTTCTAAACCCAGAACACCAAACCCCAGTTCCCTCCTCTTCTTCTTCTTCTTCTACTTCTTCTTCTTTTCTCTTTCTTGATCTTTTTTCCGGTGATCGCCGGAGACCCGTTGCCGACGTCACCCCATCACCACGACCCCTCTGACCCAGAGCACCACACCCTAGAGACCACCTTCTCCTTCTTCTTCTCCTTTCTTCTTCTTCCTTTCTTTTCTTCTATTTACTTCTTAATTTCTTGTCTTCCGATCACCGCCGGAGCCGTGCTCGCTACCGACGATCCGAGCAACGTAGTGGACGTTTCTAGCCAGCGTGGTCACTCTCTTGCATTACCTGGTCCTGTTCCGTACGCGTGAGCGTGCATCGAGACTTTTACCAACATTGGACACTGCGTACGCATCCCGTATTGTGATCCGTTCAGGCAAGTTAATCTTGCTACATGCTATATAACTCATTTACACCTATTTAAATAAATACCATACCTGTAGTTTTAATCTAGTACCCCATGTTTAGTTTTATAACGTTTCGATATTCCGTTTGCATCCGTTTGCATCATTTTAAATCTAGATCATGAAAACTAATCTTGTTGCATACTAGATTACATTATACTGCATCCCACATTACCATTTTACAGCTTTACTGATTACGGATACCCGTTTGCATCCATCTCATTTGAAATATATATAACTGCATCCATAGATCATATTAATACATAACACTGTGATATTAACACTCCATGCTTAATAAACTGCATCCTAATTAGTATTGGAACTATAAATGTAACCCTAGTTGATAATGGTGCATCCATATCTTTGAATTTATATCTATTGGCATACCACATCACATTATTCCATTTTTATTGTCATACTGGTACCCCATACTTGTTTTTGTGTACCCATGCTTATTACAGTTGATTATGAGCATCCACTCGACACTTGTGCACTACCTGACATGACCTGATACCCTACTACTTGACATGACTTGATACCTGTGCACTACTTGATATGACTTGATACCTGTGCACTATCTGACATGACCTGATGTACCACAGCTTGACACATTACCTGATCTTGTTACTAATGCCG
This sequence comes from Agapanthus africanus, assembly GCA_030015575.1. NCBI lineage: Eukaryota > Viridiplantae > Streptophyta > Magnoliopsida > Asparagales > Amaryllidaceae > Agapanthus > Agapanthus africanus. The sequence continues at coordinate 158,208,784 of CM057348.1, read as the reverse complement.
ACAATCTTGACCTGTTGTCCTTACGGACATATCCTGTTGTCTATTCATACAAACCTGTACTTGTTTGATCCTGTGTTGGCATTAGCTCCAGATTTATCAATACCTGACTTAAACACATAACTTGGGGGTATGGGGAAATCAATGATGAAACCTGACTTGTAACTCGACAGTTCGATGCCTTTACCGATCAGTCTTACGGGCTAGGCGAGCCCCGGGATGCTGCTGCTGACATCATTCATCGTTACATACTACCTTTTACTGCCTAGCAGCACGTCTCGGATTCAGCCCGAGAATCTTGACCATGGTCCCGGGCATGCACGTGATACTATTGAGTTACATCGATGATTCATTAAATTGATTTCAAAGACTTGAGAGCAGTTAACCCAGTAAACCAGTTTAGATTACTCACTGCACATCACCTGTGCCTTACCCTTCACTGTCCTTATTTATGTTACTGTTATACCTGTTTACCGTTCATACTCATACCTGCATGACTTGCTACTCCCTGATTATATTATTATTGATGTTATGACGCACTGACGTCTGGGTTTTGCATGGCCCAGATCCTCTGCCTTTGTCACAGGCTAATCAGGAGTATTTTTCGCCGTCAGGCTGAGCAGTGAGGATCCAGTTAGTATCCAGTTTTACTTTCCAGGTGTTTTGTTTATTGGATTTATTGCTTCCGCATATTATTTCTTGACTCGTTTATTCTGGCATATGGACATGTACTAGATAGTTATTTTATTTTCCTGTTCTTGATATCTCCCAGACAGCCGTAATGTGACCGTGGAAGGATGTTTCCTAGCCACAGGTAGCATGGTTGGCTCTGTCACGTGCCGATCTTAGCGCACTCTGGGAAGCGGGGCGTGACAGGGTTTGTTTGGTATCAGAGCCATAGGATTTAGGTTAATCGGGTTTGATTCTTTTGTAGTTGGGTATTGGACCCAATACACGAATCAGAAAATCCGTGATTAGGAACATGTCCTGCCACATTGTTATTATGATTCTTGAATCATATCTTTCTCTTGACCCCTGTCCTGACGATATGCAAACAACTTTGCATCTCGAGTTGAAACTCTTTTGGTTCCCTATTGTTTCTTCCGTCCTATTCCTTTGATTCTGATACTAGGATTTGGGCGACTTGAACGGAGTTATGTGATTGTAACTATGAACTGCAGCATGGTTACAATGCGGTACTCTATTTAAGTAACTTGGAGTCCTGGTCTTGTTTCATTTCCTTGTTTCATGGTCGTTCTATTACCTTGGTTCTCTCCGTTTCATTACTTACCAGTTTATGTTTTGCAGATTTCTTGGTGACCGATACCGGCAGTTATGAAGTTGTCTTGGAAATTGATGGTCTCACTTTCCACGCTCACATTGATTGTAGGGCAAAGAAAGTAATTTTCCAGATTCCCTGACATCCGGAGTTTGTTTTGCTGGAGGTAGAAGTTCTGTCGGGCTAGTCGAGTTTAGGGCTAGGCCGACAAGCAATGTTCTTTCGTCAATGGAAGTTGATAAGGAGGAAGCGCCAGCTGTAGTTTGAGAGTTCATGAACGTGTTCGAGGACATCTCGGGTTTACCGCCAAAACGAGATGTAGAGTTCGCGATCGATCTTGTTCCCGGTGCAGCGCCAATCTCAAAGGCGTACTATCCGATGGAACCAGTGGAGTTGGAAGAAGTAAAGAAGCAGGTTACCGAATTGCTAGAGAATGGTTAAATTCGCAGCAGCAATTCACCTTGGGGAGCTCCAGTTCTTCTAGTCAAGAAGAAAGATGGCACAAGGAGGATGTGCATCGATTATCGAGAATTAAACCGGGTGACTATTAAGAACAAGTACCCGATCCTTCGCATTGACGAATTATTCGAGCAGCTTAGTGGCGCGAGGGTATTCTCGAAGCTGGATTTGCGATCCGGATATCATCAGGTCCGAGTTAAATCAGAAGATATTTGCAAAATGGTGTTCAAAACTCGGTATGGACATTACGAGTATTTAGTAATGCCATTCGGAGTAACGAATGCACCGGCGATATTTATGGACTTGATGAACCGAATCTTTTCACCATTCTTGGACCAGTTTATAGTGGTGTTCATTGATGATATTCTGGTTTACTCGAGGAGTATTGAAAAGCACGCAGAACACTTGAAGATCGCATTGCAGACATTGAGGCAAGAAAGATTGTATGTAAAGATGAGCAAGTGCGAGTTTTGGCTTGATGAAGTGAAGTTTTTGGGGCATGTCGTGTCCGGAGATGGAATCGCCGTTGATCCCGAAAAGATTGCAGCAGTTCGAGATTGGCCGATTCCGAAGAACGTTGCAGAGATCAAGAGCTTTCTTGGACTTGCCGGGTATTACAGAAGGTTCGTGGAGAATTTTGTTCATTTGGCTGAGCCTTTGACCAAGCTTACGCGCAAGGAGGTACCATTTGTGTGGACGGATAAGTGTGCGTCAGCTTTTGAGGCGTTGAAGCAGAGACTGATAACCGCTTTTATTTTGACCGTACCAGACAGTTCCGGAGGATTGGTGATTCACAGCGACGCATCTGGGAAAAGATTGGGATGTGTTTTGATGCGACATGGAAAGGTTATAGCTTACGCATCGAGACAGTTGAAGACCCATGAGAAGAATTACCCAACTCATGACTTGGAGCTAGCAGCTGTGATTTTCGCTTTGAAGATTTGGAGACACTACCTATTGGGCGAAAGGGTCGAAGTATTCACTGATCACAAAAGCCTGAAGTATGTGTTCACACAAAAGGAGCTTAATATGTGTAACGTTTTGAAAATCGTTTCGGTGAAATTTCAGAAAATCGGTAAAATAAGGGGGTTTTCTGTAAAAAGTCAAAATACAAATATCTTTATTATAAAATTAAATATACATATTCTAGCTATGAAATTGCTAGTATTTGGTGTTTATTGAGCCACTGGTGAAATTTCAAATTTTCTGATAATTTTCCGAAATTAATTATTTTAATAATATTTTAAGCCGTCAGTAATACGTTTAATTAGGGAAAATTACAAATTGGAATGGGTTGATACAAATTTTATAATTCTTGGCACATTAAACAAAATTTTAAAATATTGTTTCTGAAACGAAATCGTTTGCCAAAACGGTTTAGAAATTATTGAAGAAAAAAGGCTTTTTAGTGAATTTAGTGTAAATGGATATTTGGGGTATAATATTTATCATTTTTCATCACCCCACACCCATACCCATACTCACACACCCCCATTTTTCCTTCCCCATGGCTGAATTCAGCAGCCTCCCCTCAATTGTCCCCACTTGTGTTGCAAAAGAAAAGAAAGAAAAGAAAAGAAAAGAAAAGAGAATGATAGAAGTAAAAGGTGGACTTTTGACCCCATTCTCTCTCCAATCACCTCACACTCTCTTCTCCCCCCTCATTGGCCGAGCCATTTCTGAATTCCTGCAGCCCCTCCCCTCTCTTTTCCTCATCTCATCTCTTCTCCAAAAATCCCACCCTTTTTATCTTCAAAAATTCATCAAATTCCATCCAAAATCAAAACAAAATCAAAATCCAACTCCTATCCATTTTTCATTTGCCTATCTGGCATGGATCTAGGGAATAAGATTTCAATTTGGGAGGCTATGGGTGCTTGTGGATCTTCAAATATTTTTGGGTATAATTTCTAAACCTTTTGCTTAATTTGTTAGTTAATTTCTTAAAGCTAATTTATTTAAGTGTTAATTAGGCTTTGGTTGCAAGTTTGGAAATTCTAGAATTGGGTATGGATCAAGTTAGGGTTTTATATCATTTGATCATGGTTTAAGTGTATAATTTAACATATTATGGCATGTAAAATCTTACCTAGTAACTAGTTTGCTAATTGTTATTTTAAAATTTGTCTAATTAAGCTATTTTGCTAACTAGGGTTTTTGGAAAATTATTAAATGCTTTAGATTAAATATAATTATGGTTTCATATCATTATTAATATTATATTGAGTGGTTTAATGACTTTAGTTCATGAAAATCCAAGCTAAATTGTTGTTTGTGTATTTCTGCTATAAAATTGTTAAAATTGGGTATTTTGTAAACTAAAATTTTGGGGTTAATGAAATTTATTGGGATTAAATTATGGAAATTGTTTTTATGACTTATTTAAGATATTTAATAAGTATTATGGTCGCTAGATTTGTTTAAACGTCGAGTTTTGTACTAAAACGGGTAACTTTTGCTTGCTAGATTTTCGGAAAAATGGCTTTTAAGGTGAATTTGGGGTTTTTGTGAATTTTAACCTATTTTATATTATAGTTAGTGTTCGTGGATGCGCAAATGAGTGTGTTTGGGTTTTATCGATGGTTTGACATTTGTACATCGATATCGAGGGTTGGTTTGACTATTCTTGCATGCATAAGCGATAGGTTTTGACATATGCGTGATACGCGTGCCGATTTGATTTTCGTATGCCGTTTCGATTTCGAATTTGGTTTTAATGCTATACGGTGCGTTATGATATGTAGGTACCCCATGTGGACTTCAAGATGACAAGAAAGCGCGTGGCGACGTCGGCACCGGCGAGCGAGGACCAGGTGAGTAGATTTATATCTACGGGGAGAAGTCGGGTGGATGGCGTATAGCACCCCCGCAGTTCGTGGTGATGTATACGAATACGTATACACACATATATTTTGATTATATATTTTATGTTGATATGAGACTTGATGGTAATGGTAGATTCTAGGTGTTCATGGATTAGTTTAGTGTTAGTTGCGAAACCCTAGAGTAGTCCTTACACCCACACACGCACACACACACATGCATACATCTATGTTATTACCTGTGCGTATATGGGGAGATGTGTTTATGTGTTCACCTGGGTATGGGACTAGGTGTTCACATACTGGTTTTGCGGATGATACTTGGGATTGAGATGAGATTTGAGTTGAGGCCGTGAGATCGGTGATATGGCAGGATTCGTACTTGAGATACGTCCTGATGTTATAGCGGATCTTTGGATGACGATGCCATGTGAATAGTGATTTTAGTAGTGTACTAGACGTAGGTCAGTACCCCAGATGATGATCTTGATAAAGAGGATACCAGATGAACACTGTGTTGAGTATGATATTGACCCGTACCCAGATTTGGGGATGCCGTACGACGGATTTACATACGAGCTATATATTGATGATTGATCCGCACTCTTGACTTGGGTGTCTGATTTTAGATATGGTATCGGATATGATATTATTGAGGCGGGATCACCGACTAATATATATACAGGTATGTATATGTATCGACTCAGATGTTAGACGGTTTCCTTACCTGTAGTTCAGCTTGTTAGTTCAGCCGTATAGTTTAGTGTAGTTGTTAGACTAGATTAGACTCCTACCTATTTCAAAACTAACGAATCATGGGTATTTTAAAAGACAGGTCAAGGGATTCTACGGATATTTCAAAAGACGTATCTTTTCTTAAAAACACCGTAGCCCTTATTTTCAAAACACTGCGATTCGTGTTATTTCAAAAGGCACTATTGTAGGACTTATATTAGGGTAATGCGGATTAGTTATCTTTGTGTCTAGTATTCAGCTCCCGCACATTATTGCGGTTGCTCCGCATCGCATACTTACATTGTTATTTCATATTGCATTGTTGATATTATGCTGTTAGAACACCAGCACCATTACCGATGATGCGTATGTACCACGTACACTTACTTGCCGGCTCACACACATCTTCATCGGTAATTGCCATGTCACGTACACCTTAGGAAATATTATTGCTTAATTTAGCTTGATAGCTAGTAGTTGACATGATATTAGTGTACTTACCTTATATGCCAGCTTAGATATTGTAGTTATTACTTGTCACTTCATGCATACTGTTATTCATTGTTATGCCATATTCATGGATTCTCATGCCTATATTCATGGTTTTACATGCTATTGATGATTTGGATTCGGATTTCCATGAGATTTTCTGGATTTGGGGGAAAACCGCAAAACTTGTATAAGCTTCTTTCCTCTCTTTTAAATAAAAAATGCGGTTTTCCCATGATGTATGAGTCGTCCACCATGAGTTTGCTGATGGATTTCGAGACCCGATTCGAGGACATGGATGAACCGTTTCGGGTACATGGTGGGCCCGGTGCGGTACCCCAGGGCAAGAAGATCGTGTTATTGACGTTGAGCCTGTGCAGGGGAGCACGACCGACCAGTGATATTACCTGACGCGTCGGATATCCGGAGGATACCGTCGTGGTCATGAGATGGATGCTAGGGGCCGGCCTGGACTGACGGCGCCCTAGTCATTATGATTGAGACATTGAGATTTCGAGATATTGAGGTACAGAGACTGTGATACAGAGATATCGAGATATTGGGATTACGTTTTGTGCCGATGCTAGGCACTGTTTTATGCTGATTTCATTATGATACCTCATTTTTAAAATACAGAAATCTCACTGATTTATGAAAGCAGTTTTCTTCAGTACATGCATTCTGTTTCATGCATTCATACATCATCCATATGATACATTGCTACCCGAGGCACTGACACGGGCACATGGGATTACACTTGGGTTAGATATTTGCAATAACTATGGTTATGGGTTGCTGGTTATATATTTGAGGATTATATATTATGATCGTATGACCTAGGATTGCGTCATACATGCGATTTTTATTCGTAGATGTTTTTTTCTATTCACGAGTTGGCAACTCACCCCCGTTGTGCCCCAGTTTCTTGCAGCTTTGCCGTACAGGTTTCATTACGGCTTTGCGGGCACAGTTTCGTTCGGGTGACTTGTTAGTAGGTGGGTTTATTGGTATCATACCCATCATATTACCTTGTATAGTATTATTCAGTTGTATCTAGTAAATTCCATCAACCAAACATGTATTTATTTTGAGATAGAGACCAGTGATGTTATTCTTTCGACCTTAGAGTCGCGCGTTATATTTCTTGTGGTTTTGAGTTTCCTTTTGAGTTTTGATCCTCGCCCTTGGCGTTGTATATTACATTACTTGTGTGGTTGTGATCGTCGATTGACGAAGAGCTAGCTCCCGCTTGGGGTGCCTTTTATTGATTTCGTACACTATTCATGTTGTATCCCGTTTGGGGGCCAGTATTTACAAAGGAGACTCTGCCGAAATTTTCAAGAAATATTTGATGTTTTTAAAAAAACGCATAATTCGGCTTATGCTAATAAAACCACTTGATTGAAATTGGTTTTTCCTTCACTCTACTACTCTTCTTGGTTTGGATTTCTGGGTTTTCGGCTTACTTAGATTACGTACGCCTCGAGACGTTTCGTAGTTTAAGTGCCGGTCATGTTCCGTACTTTCGGGACTTGACAAAGTTGGTATCAAAGCGCTAGGTTTACCTTCGGAGCGTAGGATTACCCATGGTTGATGGAATAGGTGACTAAAGTAGAGTGACGTACCGTGGGTATGTTCCGCGGCATACTTACGATACGCTACTCCACTTAAGGAGCCTTAGGATGTACATTTCTTTGTTCAGTATTATATTCATTCCTGATCTAGCCTCATCGGTACCAGTTATGGTTTTGCTGCTACGATTATGGACAGGGAGAGCTACGGCTAAAGTTGCGGTCAGCACGAGCTCGTTATGAACGAGGACTGACCAGGGCGTGATTCCGGCGACATGCGATTGCATTGAGAGGCGTCGTTTGATTGTGTTTCTGCGCCACGAGCGTTTGGATGGATCGCTGTATGAGATTACTCGGATGTGCAGATCAGCGCCAGAGGATTGAGCCAATGATAGAGGCCAGCCAGATTTTGATGACCGTTGGCGTATTGCTTACTCCTGATGATTGAGGCACTGTTCAGCATGTAGACGAGTGAGCCAGTCATTGCTGCGAATGACGAGATATCGCCCTAGATGTTGGAGCTTTTGCAGTACGAGTGGTACTAAGAGATGATAGAAGGTCGCTAGTCACCAAGGATGAATGACTAGGACATGCAGTTTGTTTGCTACCCCGATGCGAGGTCATCAGATAGATTGATTCCAGCTAGAGACGACTTCACGCGGAGACGTTGAGAGTCGACAGAGACGATCGAATGTCGGCAACCTATTATTCTAAGTTTAAAGTATTCGGAAAGACATGCAAGCAATTCTATGGACCCTCTAGAAGAATGAAACCCTAACTCGACATTATGACCGTGTGAAAGCCTTTGAACCTTAGGGTTTGCGGCAGTTCCGCGGTGCCATTAGTGAGGCTTGGGTTTGCCCTTCTACGGCTGGACCATCGATGCTGTGGTATGTACTCGATACTATTAAACTGTACCCAAGATGTTGAGCTCTTGGGGGATTATGAGGTTTTGACGAATCGATCAAATGGTTCGACTTCATTCGGATGCTAGGTGGTGAGATGTATTTCTTGGGAGACTCCAGATACGAGGATAGCCGTTGGAGCTCAGTCCATGCAGCCACGACGAGACGAGTTTGAAGCAGCCGACATTAGAGAAAGTGGAGTAAGAGGTTCGTACGAGATCTTGATGAGACGACGTTCCACTCCGCCGACATCAGAGATGCGATACGTATGCCGAGGCATTATACTTGGATATACCTTTCAGAAGGAGTCGTGATGATTATGCAGCCGTTCCGGAACGAGAACAGATCTAGTAAGGGACGATGACTTCCGGACAGTTCGGCAGAGACGAGATTTGGGAGAGATTTCGACAGGACCTTTCTGGAATAAATTACGAGAAGACTTGGACCCAGGAGTGGTCATGTTATGCACACCGGTAGGCCAGAGTTCAGGATCGTCGACGAGACATGCTATGAGTGACCACGACAGTTGGCCAGAGGTTCTTAGAGGAAGTGCTTGAGCGGGGACTATTCCGCCATATTTGATTTCGGTATTTTGGGCGATCTATTCGCATGATTGATTTTGATGATTGAGTTTCATGATATTTGTTTTCATGGACCATGCTTGCACCTGCTGAGTATTTGCGATTTTGCACAGTTGTTGCACTTGATCTCGTTTTCGTGCATTGGTTTCACACGTTTATGATTTTATGGGTTTCATACAGTTGAGTTAATTTCGTGCGTATATACGCACACGATTTGGTTTTTGCACTCGGTATGATTCACATATGCTTGCAGTGCAGTGATACGCATTTTGTGCACTTAGATGCACTGGACTTCAATTTCGATTATGATGCTCGATATTGGTTTTGTGCACCTTGTGCACCTGATTGGATTTTGCGCATGTTCGGCGCTTGATATTGGATTTCATGATTTCGTGCATGATAGATGCACCTGCCTTGGATTTTCACGCATGTTGAGTGCATGTTTTTGTAGGGTTCCTAGGCACTCTCAAGAGGTCTCACAAGGCATCAACCATGCCAATTTCAAATTTTACGGTGCCGAGAAACCCTAGATACGGATCGTTGGCTAGAATTTTAGGCGAAAAACAAACTAGTTAACACTTAACTACAAGAATACGGAAATACAACCTTTGTAGATCCGGTGCTCCACCTCCATAGCTCCGTGATGATGTCTCTCCGCTGTCCTCATGCAATCCCAGGCTCTAGCGTCGGCTTCATCGGAGAAGAGGCGGGCTAGGTCATCGACGACGATGCCGAAGATGATCTACGTCGAGGCATCGCTAGATCAAGCTCCACCTTCATCAAGCCTTGAAAACTTGTGAAGGAAACACACTCTACTACTTGGCAAGAGGTAGAGGATGAAGAAATAGGAAGTGGGTAGACTTTAGAATTGGATTTCTCACTCAATTTCATCAATCACCATTGATGAAGAAAGGTTTTCTTCATTGAAGAAGATGAAGAAGAAGAAGATAATATCATGATAAGTTATTCAAAAAGAATGATAAAAAGAATACTTATCATCATAATAACCATGGTCAAGTGTAGAGACTAAACTAAGGTTAAATGAAGTGGTTAGGGTTAAGCATGAGACAAAATGGTCACAAAGTCAAAGCTTCATGAAGCTTCAAAGAAAAAACAAAACTTGCAACCATTTCATTTCATATCTTTTCCAAATAAATAAATAAATAAATGATTAATAAAAAGAAAACCCTAATCATCAATTTAACCATGGTTTAGTTCTTTACACTTAACCAAATAAGCATGTATCATCAAACATGATACAAACTTGTGCACGAAAATATATCACATATACAATGTGCACGAACAAGTGAGAAAAACCATTTAAAGTGAACCAATACTAGTTAATGCAAAGTAATATATCACATATATAATTATGCATTAAATCATTAAATCAACACTTGATTTAACGATCCGGTCATATCGCATACAACCGACTAATATCCAATGTATCGGCTTATCGAATCAACCCTTGATTCGATAACTAGGTTATATCGCATACAACCAATCGATACATTCATCACGAGAATGAAATACGGTATCACATACACGCATTATTCTCGGTCCCGCACATATCTCATATGCGCTCCTATTTCGTTTCGCTTGAGCCAGGAAACCTCTGTGTAGGACTCTAAAGACTCGTCAATATGCCGGCAACAGGTGATGATCATATCAAACACCCACAAGTCGCAAGCGGTCTGCTAAACGTAACGGCCACCCGGGTATTGAGCGATCAGAAGATCGACGAGCAAGCCCGCTCACACTCCAGTGAATCCAACCAGTAACACTACCGTACAGTCCGGTCTCGTCGTCTGATATGTCGCATATCTCGCCTAGGGGTGGTAAACGTCAGACCCCAATAGCTCGATAAGTCGTGTCGATATGAGGTCTATAACATTTCGAGAAACTACTGGTAACACTTACCAGTAAATCTCAGCAACCCTGGCCAGGGATTTTCGGTTATAGCCAATCGATCACAGCGCAACATCAACTCCCTATACCGGGAGAGACGAATTCCCTCCTATCGCTCATTGCCTCCATGTGATTCGGGACTGTACCCAAAAACCACCGTTTTGCACGCCCTCTTGGACGTGGTAAGATGGAAATCAAAGCACAGTGGGAACCACACAAGACTCTATGACGATCTCGGGTCAACAGACTACTCTGTACCAGTGTCACCAGAGAACTGCCATCCGACGTAAGGTATAATACCATCTGGGAGTTCTCGGCGAGTCCGTCCAGTGTATCCAGTCTCTACTGAGCACCCGTATATCATCTCTGATGTCAAACACCAATGGATATGGGATCATCCATCGCCCATCTGTATGGGTCGAGAAGGTATACGCTAGTCTACTCTGGTATATCGATGCCCCGTCTCGATACACCCACGACTAGGGACTTTGAAGGATGTACTTATGGACTACCATGTCCCCACTAGTATGATCCGCATCATAGTCCAGATAGTCAAGTACACATCCTAAGGGCTTTACCAACATATAACAGAGAGACAAACAGTGTACACGTTAAGGTAAAGAGCAACCAGATAGCATACTATCATGTCGAGCAAGAAAGTCTTCCCTATATATGTCCCAGCATCCACTACAATATACATCCAATGTACAGTAATGGCCTCTAGGGCATACATATAACTAACAATCTCCCACTTGCACTAGGGCCATCTGATAGCAGTGGTTGTAGTATCTCATACTCAACCATCCCATAAAAGTCTCTCTCTGGGAACAGGCCTTTGTGAGTGGATCCGCTGTGTTGTTCTCTGAGTCTACTCTCCAAACCTCGATCACCCTGGAGATCAAGCATCTCCATGATCAGGTGATACTGCCTTAGAATATGTTTGGATCACTGATGGGAAGGGTGTTCCTTGGCATAAGCCACAACTCCATTGTCTCACAATGGTAGGAACGCAGTTCATCTCATGAACCAATATACACCCAGACTGCCTCTTTGGTAGCATCTTAAGTAGCGATGTATCCTGCCTTTATCGTCTAGTATGTCACGATATCTAGCTTGGAACTCTTCTAACATACCGTCCCTTTACTGAGGGTAAAGACAATGCCTGTGACTGACATTCAGTCGTCTTTATCATCCTGGAACCCTTCCAGTGATTCTCCTCAGGATCGGTTGATACCGTCTCACTACAACTAGTGAGAATCCTAACATCCAATTAGATCTATCTCATAGATCCAAAACCCAGGATTTAGTAGGTATCAGTTTGATCCTATGTGGAGAATCTTTGTGATGAGCGGAGATTGATCGAGCGTAGCATAAGAAACTCCTTTCTTATCAAGAGCATGACATCCACGTACTCTACGAGGATCATCACCATACTCCCTACTACCTTTTTGTATATACAAGGTTCATCTACCATTTTGATGATGTCAAACTCTTTGACTATTTCATCAAAACAGATGTTCCAACTCCGCGATGCCTGCTTTATCCTATAAAGCATCTTGCACACGTTTCCGCTGCTCCCACTGTCTACGAGGTCCTCTGGCTGTGTACTTATAGACGCTCTCTTCTAAAACATCATTTAGAAAAGCTGTCATGACACCCAACCACCAGATATCGTAGTCATGGTATGTAGCCGTGGCAAGTAGGATCCGGATGGACTTAAGCATAGCCACTGGAAAAGGTTTCATCATTTTCCACGCCTGGTCGATGACGAAAACCTTTAACAAGTCTAGCTTTGAAAGTCTCAACTTTTCCATCTATACCATGTAATCTTCTCAAGATATACTTGCTCCTGATGGGGATTTAACCCTTCAGATATAGCAACTAAAGTCCATACTTTGTTGGTGTATAAGGATTCCATCTCAGATCGCTAAGCATCCAGCCATTCTTACAGAGTCTTACTCCTGATGGCCAGCTCGAAGCTAGTTGGGTCATCATCTCATGATGCAATCCTCGCTCCCACTGTCATAGAGAAACCGAAGTATCTCTCAGGTGGGTGAGGAACCCTACTAGATCGGCGGAGAGGCTGAGGTTCGTTGGTAACTATTGAATCCTTTGGTTCTATCAAATCATCAGCCGCAGTTTGTATAGCTGGAACATTTCCAGTTCTACATAACTGACTTTGCCTCGAGCTTGTCCGGATTTTGCTTTTCAGACATAGGCCGGACAACCCCAAATCTTAACTAGCTTAAGACATGGGCTCTTCCCATTCCATATCTCATATGGAGTGGTAGGCAGTGATCTGATTCGAACCCTATTCAATAGGTATGCAGCTTCTCAAGTGCATAACTCCCAAAAGGAAATAGGTAACTCAGTAGTACTCATCATAGAGCACACCTTAACATATAGGGTGTAATTGCTCCACCCCGATATACCATCGTGCTATGGTGTATACAGAGGAGTAATGCTGAGAGAGAATCTCATTCTCCTTTAGAATAGTCCAGGAATTCCATGCACAAGTATTCTCCTCCCTGATCTCATCATAGGACATAATACTTATACCCGTATTTTGGTTCTCTACTTCTCGCTTATATTCTGTGAATATCTCAAAAGGCTCGGACTCATGTTTCAACAGGAACATATGTCTGAATCTTGAGAGATTATCAGAGAATGTAATGAAGTACAAAGAACCAGTCCTGGCATGTGTAGACATGGGACCTTACATACATCAACATGTATCATCCCAAGAGTTTACTAACTCTTTCTCTGTTTCCAATAAACAGAGCTGTGGTCATCTTATCTTTGTGACATGACTGGCGAGTTTCACAAGATGTAAATTCAAACAGATTTAAATATGCATCTAAATATAACTTCAGCTAGTCAGGTCGCATTGATATGACCTAGTCTACAATACCTCAAGAAGGATTCGTTCATTTCTGAACTCTTCCTCTTGTGTGTGTTCTGTATACTAAGAACTGTAGTTTGATTTAGAACATCAATGCTTTTAGATAACGTGCCTGATCCGATCAACTTTTGATATAGGAAATGTTCAAAACATTATCCAACAATACAAAATTTTATCATTTCTTTACTGATAAAGAGACTGATATGATTTTGTATATCAGGTTCGGTATCTAATAACATTCGTTCAGAATCAATGTATTGGTAATACAGGGTGACAGTGACCAACAGACTTGGCTGCAACTCTTGCCCCGTTTTCTGCCTCATGAAACTTATCACCCGTTCTCAGTCCTCTACCTTTCTTTTATATCCCTATGTAACAGATTACATATCTGGGATCCTGATCTGGTATCACATACCCAGGACGTAGAGGATACAGAAAAACAGTTCTTTGTAATGAACACACCCGAAGGAGATGCATCATATGCACTTTCTTCGTTTGGGCGGCACGGGAAATCTGGTATTCCCCAATTTCCTGCTCTGTCTTATAACAATTATAAGTTGGAGCGGGACCAACGTTCCCCAGCTCAGTATAACAAGCGGGTTCGGTCAATTATCCGTATTATTATTTTGATTAAGGCGTGATATGGTCGCTACCTGGAGAGAGAGAGAAGAAAACACTCAGCGTGCGCTCTTTCAAGAATAGATTGGTTATTATTTTATCTAATCAGGATGGCTCCCACTGCTTTTTATCAAATCTTCCTTCAAACCCTAAAAGGAAAGACTAGCCGGGATTAATTACACACTACAAGTTCGCCAATCTTTCAGCCAGGCCAGTGTCGGTACTTTGAGGGAGGTCCCCCGTGCTTTCGCACGAACCTAATTAATGTAAACCTCGTTTTCCCAGAGGCGTAACCCCGTTGACACCTTTCTAGACACCTACTTGATCGGCTAATTGTAATGTGTAAAACTCTCCCAGGAGTAACTCTTACTCGCAGCGGGTATCGGGATCCAACTATCTCATAGAAGGTATGCAATCTCATTGCAAATTTCAACACTTGAAATTCCCGATAATATTTTGCCCCTAGCAGCTATATGACCTTAACATAGTCAACAAATCATAAGTGCTAGTCAAGTTCAACCCGTCATTTCCCGATTGAATTAAACCCATCCGCACGACCCTTAACATAGTCAACAAAGTCGCACGACTACCCTAATCCAATCACATCATATGCTTATGCAGATAAGCACTAATTAGCTACCGCACACTACGCCTTAACATAGTCAACAAACGTAGCACGAATACTAACTAGTACTTATCTGAAATGACGGAGGGGTACGACAGGTTTTTCTGAAAACCTATTGCGTAATGAACTTGATATCGTTGTAGAATCAAATGATTTTAAAAATGGAGTGCTTTTGAGGCTTTTCTAGTTTTGCTAAAGGAGTCACTCCCGGTGAAGGGATCGTCGGTCCTTTCCTCGTCGAATGAGGTGCGGGATATATCATATATATCACTGTGCAAAGCAAAAACTCTTAAAAGCAATCAAAAGACAAACCGAGTGTGTAGCATCTGCCAGTTATTGCTAAAGGAGTCACTCCCGGTAAAGGGATCTCGGTCCTTTCCTCATCGAATAAGGTGCAGGATATATCACATATACCTCTGTGCAAAGCAAGAACTGTAGCTACCTGTTTTATTTTGAAATTCGATTCTACAACATCTTAGGTTTCTTTTATTTCATTAATCACATTAATGAAGTCCCATCAATTAAGTACCTAAACATCACAGATAAATACGACGTACACTTATGCCATTCGCATTCGCCTCGATGTCCCCTCGTGCACCGTTAGGTTAGGTAACTAACGACAGAGCGGGGCAGGGCTAGCGCGGGTGTAAAACATAAGTAACGTCTATATAATATATCATATATACTATATACTGTATCTATCACAGAACATCACATGATCACATCACAGATATCGCAGCAGAAGTATCATATGAAATATTGGATATACTAGGACGTCCGTGTTTTCAATACGAGCCAGTATAAAACACGGATTCCACGGTCGTGATGAATAGCCAAACCCACACCCCTAGACCCCTACGAGAGCGGCAAGCAACCCTACCAATTCTAGAGTTAGGAGACCCGGACTCGACTCCTCGAGTTAGTCTCCCACTGGACTCCAGAACCCGGTTACTTGTGCCCTCCTCCTTGGGTCTATCCTAGTGCGGAAAAGTAAATAATATACAAAAGGTGACATCTTCCGCAACCTGGAAGTGCCCCAATAAAAGAATATTACATACAAGTTTTTACATGAATGAAAATGAAAAATACTCATCTCACATAAAAACCCCCGGCTATTCAAACACGACGATCCAATATAACATATCCAGCAACACATAACATCACATGTCATCAGCGTAAGTAAATATGTCCATCCCAATTGTCGTTGACATATAGCAATGAAACCGGCGATATCACATATTACACTTACGGTCACAGAAAAGAAAGTGTAAAACTACAACAGTTGGAATCCGCAACCTGCATAGACATCGCATGCCTAATCAAATGAATACCTTAGACATCACATGCCTAACTATTATAAACCCCGCATTTTAGTTTCATTATCGAAAACACTTTTCAATATCAAGTCGGGCAATTCAACAAGATTCCCGACATCATGATCGAATGCTCGTCGCAAACTTCAGTAGACGGCCGCACCCCCGATACCGTCGACGAAGTGCACCAAGGCGGAACACCGCTACCGCGAGCACCCTGACGGATGCTTTCGGCGATGGGGTTCTCCTACAGTCACTTGGTCGGGGTTATGGAGTGAGGCTGTCTATTAAGTTTACCCGGCGAGTATCCGCGTACGCTACGTGATTGCGACGGACTTTTGATCACATCAAAATTCCGTGGCAACCGATCAAGTGAGACTAAACTGCTATGTTTATAACATTCATTCAGTTATCTCATAACTTCTTGTGAATTCCAATTATTGTATCCCATTCCGGATAAATAGAAAATGTTAAACTTTCCGATCGAACAGTCAAACACCCAAGTTTTCCCGAAACAGATCAACTCTTGAAACAAGTCTAAAAACATTCAGTTCGTGCCTCAGTACCAACGGTCCAGCTGTAGAAGAGTCAAGCCAACGCCTCACATGTGGCACGCCGTACTGCCCCAAACCCGAAGGTTCAAAGGACAGTTCAAGACGGTCACATAATCGAGTTAAGGTTTGTTGTCTTCTAGAGGGACCATCGCGTTACTTGCACTACTTAGAACGTCTTTAAACCACGGAAAAATCCAACACTTGGAAATTTCCCGACAGGGGAAAAATTGGGTATTTATATCCGGCCGAACTTTTTAACATATTCTAAAATACCCGGAAATCCACACAGACAAAATTTGATAATCCGATCGAATATACGAATCCCCAAAACAACCCCAGAAAATTCAACTCTTGAATAAAATATTAAAATTATCCAGAAAACACAGGAGTCAAATATAACAATTACTGTGCAAACAAAAGTCAAAGATTCAACATAACGGCCGCGGAACCGCCGCGCCACGTGGGGTAAGGCCGCAGTTCCGCGGCAGTTTGACGGAGTTAGGGCTCCGTTTTGCACAGTAATTCATAAAAAACCCTGCTTAATTTTCTGCATATTTTTAATATGGAAAAAACCAGATTTTTAAAAATTGGACAGAGAGCAATTTGGAAATGGATTTTCGGGTTCGTTCGGACTTCAAACTCCGTCTAGACTTCGCCTAAGGCTCTAGCTAGGCTCTGATACCACTGTAGGGTTCCTAGGCACTCTCAAGAGGTCTCACAAGGCATCAACCATGCCAATTTCAAATTTTACGGTGCCGAGAAACCCTAGATACGGATCGTTGGCTAGAATTTTAGGCGAAAAACAAACTAGTTAACACTTAACTACAAGAATACGGAAATACAACCTTTGTAGATCCGGTGCTCCACCTCCATAGCTCCGTGATGATGTCTCTCCGCTGTCCTCATGCAATCCCGGGCTCTAGCGTCGGCTTCATCGGAGAAGAAGCGGGCTAGGTCATCGACGACGATGCCGAAGATGATCTACGTCGAGGCATCGCTAGATCAAGCTCCACCTTCATCAAGCCTTGAAAACTTATGAAGGAAACATACTCTACTACTTGGCAAGAGGTAGAGGATGAAGAAATAGGAAGTGGGTAGACTTTAGAATTGGATTTCTCACTCAATTTCATCAATCACCATTGATGAAGAAAGGTTTTCTTCATTGAAGAAGAAGAAGAAGAAGAAGATAATATCATGATAAGTTATTCAAAAAGAATGATAAAAAGAATACTTATCATCATAATAACCATGGTCAAGTGTAGAGACTAAACTAAGGTTAAATGAAGTGGTTAGGGTTAAGCATGAGACAAAATGGTCACAAAGTCAAAGCTTCATGAAGCTTCAAAGAAAAAACAAAACTTGCAACCATTTCATTTCATATCTTTTCCAAATAAATAAATAAATAAATGATTAAGAAAAAGAAAACCCTAATCATCAATTTAACCATGGTTTAGTTCTTTACACTTAACCAAATAAGCATGTATCATCAAACATGATACAAGCTTGTGCACGAAAATATATCACATATACAATGTGCACGAACAAGTGAGAAAAACCATTTAAAGTGAACCAATACTAGTTAATGCAAAGTAATATATCACATATATAATTATGCATTAAATCATTAAATCAACACTTGATTTAACGATCCGGTCATATCGCATACAACCGACTAATATCCAATGTATCGGCTTATCGAATCAACCCTTGATTCGATAACTAGGTTATATCGCATACAACCAATCGATACATTCATCGCGAGAATGAAATACGGTATCACATACACGCATTATTCTCGGTCCCGCACATATCTCATATGCGCTCTGTCACGACCCGAAAGAGCACGTGACTGGCCCTTGAACCATATGAAGTCTATAGGACCCCATCTGATCCAAGTAAGCCAAAAGCCCAGCAATCTAAAACCATTTAAAGAGTAAATAAGGAAAAACTGTTTTTGAAAGGTAAGGAAATCATGTTTGGAAATCAAAGTTTTTAAATAACTAAGCCGAATATGCATTTTTTTAAAATGTGTAACCTTTCCTGAAAATTTCGGCAGAGTTTCCTTTGTAAAAACTGGCCCCGAACGGGGTACAACAAGAATAATATATATGAAATGATAAAAGGCATCCCCAAGCGGGAGCTAGCTCTTCGTCCATCGACGGTCACAACCACGCAAGCAATAATAATATACAACGCCAAAGGGCGAGGATCAAAACCCAAAAAAAAAGAAACTCAAAACAGCCAGAAAACCGTAATACTACTAGCGCGACTCTAAGGTCGAAATAAAACAACACTGTTTTCTAAGTCTGAAACAATACAAGTTTTGGTTGATGGAAATTCTAGATACAATAAATGATACATGAACAATGGCGGTTCTGATACAAAAGAACCCACCTATCCAAGCAAGTCGCCCATAAGGAAGCAGTGTGCCATAAATGCCGCTATGAAATCTGTACGGCAAAAACCTGCAAGGACTGGGGCACAACGGGGGTGAGTTGCCAACTCGTGAATAGAAAATATCTACAAGCAGAGATCGAATGCATGACCCATCCTAGGTCAATACGATCAGATATAAATAAACCTCAATATGAATAAAGCTGAAGCATGCTAAACTGGCAATGTAATCTCTACATGAGTGTAATGCCAAGTGCTCGTGCTAGTGCCTCAGGTAATAGCATGTCATGAATATGAGGTATGATCAATGTAATCAAATCTGCACACACGTGGATCCCGTCCACTCGTCACTCAATGACAATACCCATCATGCAAGTAAATATCATGAAACCTGTGCATGGAAATATGAGGATATAACCCACCCGTGTCCCTCGCGACACGTCAAAATCATGGAACCGGAGTGCCCAGCATCGGCACTCGAAAACATCATGAAAACTGTGCCCAGCATCGGCACATAAATCCTCATATATCGAGCTCCGTCAGTCCGGATCGGCCCGCGGGCTCTGTCTGCGGTATCGGCCCTCGGCCCCGGCAGGACGCCCAAATCTATCCATCGACTCTGGTCAGTATCCTCCGGATAACCGCCAGGTCCAACCAATCACCGGTAGGTGCTCGCCCGCCTCCAGGCTCAATCGGCAAAGCTCATCGATCATCTTGCCGAGGGGAACCATACCGGGTCCACCATGTACCCGCAATCGGCTCATCCACTCCTCGATTCGGGTTTCACATGTCGCTCTCAGCACCGAGAAAACACATGGTGGACGCACTGAAATATCATATCAAGGGTAACCGGGTTTTTAAAGCAATGACATATTCTCTTTTGAAACACTCTCGGTTCCCAAATCCAGAAATATCATAGAAACAACATATCTCAATGCGTATAGTCAAAAGCATGAAGTATGCGACATGTAAAGGAAGGTATGCACATCATCATGTCATGCAAGGATCATATACTGAATGCAATAGTACTACAGTGTAGTGACATGGCAATTATCGATGATGAGTGTGTGAGCCGGCAACAAGTGTACGTGGAACATATGCATCATCGATAATGGTGCTGGTGTCCTAGCAGCATGACTGAAATATAACCACAGTACAAGCGATGCAATGCAAATAGCATGAATATGCGGAATCGAATAATCAACGCAAAAGTAAAGAATCTACACCAATCTGTACAAGTCATGCAGGGGTGCTATTTGAAATAAGACGAATCAGGGCTTTTGGAAAAACAAGGGCTACGGTGTTTTAAGAAAAGATACATCATTTGAAAATATCCGTATGATCCTTCTGCCTATCTTTAAAATATCCCCGATTCGTTAGTTTGAAATAGGTATGACTCGGTCCAGTCTAATGTCTACTAAGTAATCTAGATAGGAGGGGTAAGAAACCACATAATCTGAGTCAATACATATAGATATGATAGTCGGTGATCCCGCCTCAATAACATATCGTAAGATATCCTCGAGTCATGAGTGCGGATCTATCATCAATATCGGCTCGTACGGTAGATCGTCGTACGGCATCCCAATAGCTGGGTAGGGGTCAATATCACAGTACCTCATCACATATCAGGTATCACTATCATCAGATCGCATAATCTGGGGTACTACTCTAAGTCTAGTACAAATCGATACCATCTATAAAAATATGAATGCGGGTAAAGCACATGTCCAAAGGCCCGCTAAAACTATCATATCGCACCTCGAAGACAAGCTATGTCACATCGCCGATCTCACGGCCTCACATCAAGTATCATCTCAAACCACGTATCATCCTCAAATCCCGTATATAAACACATAGTCCCATACCCATGTGTAGATATACGCACCATCATATGCACTCTAATAAATGAAAGAATGAATGCAAGTATGTGTGTAAATGTATGTGTGAGTGCAACCACTACTCTAGGGTTCGCACTATACTAAACCAATATATTCTTATCATCAAAATATCATTATTACCATCAATAACCCTAAACAACACAATATAAATATTCGTGTGTATACGTATTCGTATACATCACCACGGACTGCGGGGGTGCTATACGCCATCCACCCGACTTCTCCCCGTAGATATAAATCTACTCACCTTGCTTCTCGTGTGCCAAAGCCGATGTCGCTATCTTCACCTCCTTTGCCTCAACATCACGCGGGGTACCTACAAGTATATCACAATGCTAAAGCACATGAAAATCACATCGGAAACCAAAATAGCACACGCTACCCGCATAGGTAAAAACCTATCGACTCGCATGTAAACACAATCAAAATCCACTTGTCGTTGACGTCCAAACGCCACCAGACAGGAATGAATCACCAAATACCAAAATCCATGCTAAAACAAGTCCCAAATTATACACCAACATAGGAAAATCAACCCAGATTTCACCCTAGATGGAATCAGTCAAAACTAGACATACTCAGGGTCAAAACTAGAGGAAATGGGGGCATGCACAGAAAACGAGGCAATTCCTTAAAATACCTTATTTTAGAATTTTCCATAATTTTTCCCCATTTATCTGTATTTAATTATACCAGAATATTAAAATATTCATTAAAATAATATTAAATTATAAAATTTCCCAAAAATCATATTTTATTATTTTGAAGACGTTACAATCTACCCCCCTTAAAGAAATTCGGTCCCCGAATTTAAATTTAAACCCCCAAATACTAAAATATTTCAATACAAATTCCATGTCATCGGGGCTCCGAAATCATCTATACATAAAACATCATAGCGCAATGCATGCGCATGAGTACTGAGCAGATAACTCAAAAGCAACACTCCATCAAGCATCCACAATCATCGGAGTCATGGTAACGACACAATGTCAAATCCAATACAAAATCAATATGATATGGACCAAGACTATACATGTAGACACCCAATCTATACATGTAATTAGCTGATGCAACTGTATGCCAAATCTTTTTAAGTCGCTGTGCGATGCGCGTAACACTGCACAGTGGCGGACGTTTCTCATAAGAAAATAACTATATATGTGTATATATATCCTTTGTTTAATAAGCACGTTCCACCATTTTGAAAATAATCAGAAGGGTTTCCTAGTTTTTAAAACGTTTTGTGTCATATCGGACACGTAGGTATATACTGAGACTATAGCTCGCTTTTCGGAAATCCCTTCGATAACTATCGATGCATGCAAAATATATCCAGGCACTGTCCACTGACTAGTCCTGCTCAGTATGAAAGCAAATATCCCACATCATAAAAATGTACTGCTCCAAAAGGAATAAATTCCAAAAATGCACATAACACCACCCTGTGCGTCTGACGCGCACGGAAATCAAAATCCATATATGCGCTAAACATGTGCACAAAACAACATCTAGGTGCAACGGGTGTGCACGAAGCATCTGTCATAGGCAACATGTGTGCCTGACAGCCAAAACAGGTGCATCTGACATGCACGAAGAATCTCGATTTAGTGCATCTGGTGTGCCCCAAAATCGTATCTCAAAACATGCGCCCAACATGCGCGAAAATTCAAATCAGTGCATCCATCATGCACGAATGAAAATCTAGACCCTGCGCACTCAATATGCACGGAATCACAAAATCCAATAGCAACGTCGAATATGCGTAAGTCCAGTCAAAAGCACGGAGTGCAAGAATCCACATCAATATCACAATCAAAATCGACATACCGAAAGGCATCAAATCGAAGTCAGGTGCAATCGTAATGCACAAAATATAAATCCGGTGCAACAAAGGCACGAAATATAAATCTGATGCGATAAACGCAAGAAACATAAAACTGGTGCGACAAATGCACGAAGTATAGAACTGGTGCATCCCATGCACAAATACCAAGCAATAACTCAAATACGTAAGCAGCAACACCAAGTGTATCCAGATATGAAGAAAATCATAAACGTGTGCAGCTGCGGGCACAAAACACATATCGATGCACTACAAGTACATATAAGCTATACCGAGTGCAAAATCAAAACACTAAAATTACATGAAACTCTGCTGGAAGCGTAAATCAAATCACCAGCATAAAATAGGCATGAAATCGCAATCAACAGCTCAAGAGTAATAACTATGTACAAGGTATAAATACCCAGTAGGTGCAACCATGGTGCACAAAATCAAATATCATGAAACTTAGTCATTAAGACTAAATCATGCGAATAGATCGCCCAAAATACCGAAATCCAAAGCAACGGATACGTGATAATCAAATCACAAAATCACAAATCATAATTACCGTCGTCGGTATACCCTCCTTCAGGGTCGAGAAGGTACCGGTACATCCGAAGCTAGCGGCGCAAGATATCTACTTGCCTCTTGCTCGCGGCTGGCGTCCTCTGCCTCTGGTTCCTGATCTTTCCTGTAGATTACCAACTCGCAATCCATCGGCTCATCAGCCCGGTCAGGTGTGCTGACAGGAACGATTTCGTTCTTGCACTTCCCTGGTCATCTCTCGGTCAATCCTCACGACCGCTCGTAAAGCAGCACATCTCTGGCGCCGACCTCGGGTCCTCTGAATGCATATCACACATCCGATCCTGGGTGCAACTCTTATTGCAGCAGTGTACTGGAAGGAATCCTACTCAAGGTCTCTTCTGATCTTGCCTAAGCCAAACTGTAAGGAGGCTGGTACTCTGGCGTAATCCTTTCTCGCTCTCTGGACCTCTGCGTCCTTAGTACAACATCTCCTCGGAAGTTGGTCGCATCTCTGCGCCTCTGTATGCATGTCCGGCCTTTAATCTTAACGGGGTGTAGTAACAGCTCGTCTGCCTCTCGCACGAACTTCTTGTCCCGCTTGTCTGTATCATCGACCATTCGACGTCGCGTCTTTATCTGCACACTGCAATGTCCTCGGCTACGGTCCACCCGAAGTCTCTAACACGGACTCGAAATCACGAACTCAGTATCTTCATCACTCAGTAGAAGATATCTAGCCGAACACATCCTCAGCGTGCATATCGCATCTCTGATGTCAGCGGAGTGGAACGTCATCTCGTCGAAATCTCGTGCAAACTCTTTACTCCACCTTGCTCCACTATCGACTGATTCGGACTCATCTCATCATGGCTACACAGACTGCGCTCCGACGGCTATGCTCGTATCTGGAGTCTCCCAAGCAGTGTCCCATCACATGATATCCGAATGATGTCGAATCATCCGATCGACTCGTCAGAACCTCACAATCCCCCAAGAGCTCAACATCTCGGATACAGTTTAATAGTATCGAGTACATGCCACAGCGTCGGTGGTCCAGCCGTAGAAGGGCAAACCCAAGCCTCACTAATGGCGCCGAGGAACTGCCGCAAACCCTAAGGTTCAAAGGCTTTCACACGGTCATTAAGTCGAGTTAGGGTTTCATTCTTCTAGAGGGTCCATAGAATCACCTGCATGTCTTTCCGTATACTTTAAACTTGGAAAATGGGTTCCTGACCTTCGATCGTCTCAATCGACTCTCAACGAATCTGCGTGAAGTCGCCTCTAGCTGGAATCAATCTATCTGATGACCTCGCATCGGGGTAAGCGAACGAACCACATGTCCTAGTCATTAATCCTCGGTGACTAGCGACTCACTATCACATCTCTAAGAATATGCTCATGCTGCAGTAGCTCCAATCATCTGGGCGATATCTCATCACTCGCAGCAACAACTGGCTCATTCGTCGGTACGCTAAGCAGCGCCTCAACCATCATGAATAAGTGATACATCAACGGTCATCACATCCTGGCTGGCCTCTATCAGTGGCTCAATCCTCTGGTACCGTCCGGTACATCCTAGAAATCTCACAGCAGCGATCTGTCAAACGCCCATAGTGCGGAAACACAAAATACGAAGCCTCAATGCAACCGTATGTCTCTGGAATCACGCCCCGGTCAGTCCTCGTCCGCGACGAGCTCATGCTGACAATTCGAGCCGTAGCTCACTCTGCCCGTGCAATCGCGGCAGCAAAACCATAACCAGTATCGATGAAAATAGATCATAGGAAGGAATATGACACAATGCAAGGAAATGTACAACCTAAGGTTTCTTAAGCGGAGTGGCGTGTCGTAAGTATGCCGCGGAACATACCAACGGTACGTCACTCTACATTAGTCACCTATTCCATCAACCAAGGGTCATCCTACGCGAAGAAAGTTCGGGTCTAATACCCCCTCGACCAAGTCTAAGTTCCGTAAGGTCAAGCCTAAGTTCCTTATATAGATAACGCCCTAGGCTCCACATAGTCAAACTTAGACTCGAACCAAGGTCAACCTAGCGCTCTGATACCAACTTTGTCACGACCCGAAAGAGCACGTGACTGGCCCTTGAACCATATGAAGTCTATAGGACCCCATCTGATCCAAGTAAGCCAAAAGCCCAGCAATCTAAAACCATTTAAAGAGTAAATAAGGAAAAACTGTTTTTGAAAGGTAAGGAAATCATGTTTGGAAATCAAAGTTTTTAAATAACTAAGCCGAATATGCATTTTTTTAAAATGTGTAACCTTTCCTGAAAATTTCGGCAGAGTTTCCTTTGTAAAAACTGGCCCCGAACGGGGTACAACAAGAATAATATATATGAAATGATAAAAGGCATCCCCAAGCGGGAGCTAGCTCTTCGTCCATCGACGGTCACAACCACGCAAGCAATAATAATATACAACGCCAAAGGGCGAGGATCAAAACCCAAAAAAAAAGAAACTCAAAACAGCCAGAAAACCGTAATACTACTAGCGCGACTCTAAGGTCGAAATAAAACAACACTGTTTTCTAAGTCTGAAACAATACAAGTTTTGGTTGATGGAAATTCTAGATACAATAAATGATACATGAACAATGGCGGTTCTGATACAAAAGAACCCACCTATCCAAGCAAGTCACCCATAAGGAAGCAGTGTGCCATAAATGCCGCTATGGAATCTGTACGGCAAAAACCTGCAAGGACTGGGGCACAACGGGGGTGAGTTGCCAACTCGTGAATAGAAAATATCTACAAGCAGAGATCGAATGCATGATCCATCCTAGGTCAATACGATCAGATATAAATAAACCTCAATATGAATAAAGCTGAAGCATGCTAAACTGGCAATGTAATCTCTACATGAGTGTAATGCCAAGTGCTCGTGCTAGTGTCTCAGGTAATAGCATGTCATGAATATGAGGTATGATCAATGTAATCAAATCTGCACACACGTGGATCCCGTCCACTCGTCACTCAATGACAATACCCATCATGCAAGTAAATATCATGAAACCTGTGCATGGAAATATGAGGATATAACCCACCCGTGTCCCTCGCGACACGTCAAAATCATGGAACCGGAGTGCCCAGCATCGGCACTCGAAAACATCATGAAAACTGTGCCCAGCATCGGCATATAAATCCTCATATATCGAGCTCCGTCAGTCCGGATCGGCCCGCGGGCTCTGTCGGCGGTATTGGCCCTCGGCCCCGGCAGGACGCCCAAATCTATCCATCGACTCTGGTCAGTATCCTCCGGATAACCGCCAGGTCCAACCAATCACCGGTAGGTGCTCGCCCGCCTCCAGCCTCAATCGGCAAAGCTCATCGATCATCTTGCCGAGGGGAACCATACCGGGTCCACCATGTACCCGCAATCGGCTCATCCACTCCTCGATTCGGGTTTCACATGTCGCTCTCAGCACCGAGAAAACACATGGTGGACGCACTGAAATATCATATCAAGGGTAACCGGGTTTTTAAAGCAATGACATATTCTTTTTTAAAACACTCTCGGTTCCCAAATCCAGAAATATCATAGAAACAACATATCTCAATGCGTATAGTCAAAAGCATGAAGTATGCGACATGTAAAGGAAGGTATGCACATCATCATGTCATGCAAGGATCATATACTGAATGCAATAGTACTACAGTGTAGTGACATGGCAATTATCGATGATGAGTGTGTGAGCCGGCAACAAGTGTACGTGGAACATATGCATCATCGATAATGGTGCTGGTGTCCTAGCAGCATGACTGAAATATAACCACAGTACAAGCGATGCAATGCAAATAGCATGAATATGCGGAATCGAATAATCAACGCAAAAGTAAAGAATCTACACCAATCTGTACAAGTCATGCAGGGGTGCTATTTGAAATAAGACGAATCAGGGCTTTTGGAAAAACAAGGGCTACGGTGTTTTAAGAAAAGATACATCATTTGAAAATATCCGTATGACCCTTCTGCCTATCTTTAAAATATCCCCGATTCGTTAGTTTGAAATAGGTATGACTCGGTCCAGTCTAATGTCTACTAAGTAATCTAGACAGGAGGGGTAAGAAACCACATAATCTGAGTCAATACATATAGATATGATAGTCGGTGATCCCGCCTCAATAACATATCGTAAGATATCCTCGAGTCATGAGTGCGGATCTATCATCAATATCGGCTCGTACGGTAGATCGTCGTACGGCATCCCAATAGCTGGGTAGGGGTCAATATCACAGTACCTCATCACATATCAGGTATCACTATCATCAGATCGCATAATCTGGCGTACTACTCTAAGTCTAGTACAAATCGATACCATCTATAAAAATATGAATGCGGGTAAAGCACATGTCCAAAGGCCCGCTAAAACTATCATATCGCACCTCGAAGACAAGCTATGTCACATCGCCGATCTCACGGCCTCACATCAAGTATCATCTCAAACCACGTATCATCCTCAAATCCCGTATATAAACACATAGTCCCATACCCATGTGTAGATATACGCACCATCATATGCACTCTAATAAATGAAAGAATGAATGCAAGTATGTGTGTAAATGTATGTGTGAGTGCAACCACTACTCTAGGGTTCGCACTATACTAAACCAATATATTCTTATCATCAAAATATCATTATTACCATCAATAACCCTAAACAACACAATATAAATATTCGTGTGTATACGTATTCGTATACATCACCACGGACTGCGGGGGTGCTATACGCCATCCACCCGACTTCTCCCCGTAGATATAAATCTACTCACCTTGCTTCTCGTGTGCCAAAGCCGATGTCGCTATCTTCACCTCCTTTGCCTCAACATCACGCGGGGTACCTACAAGTATATCACAATGCTAAAGCACATGAAAATCACATCGGAAACCAAAATAGCACACGCTACCCGCATAGGTAAAAACCTATCGACTCGCATGTAAACACAATCAAAATCCACTTGTCGTTGACGTCCAAACGCCACCCGACAGGAATGAATCACCAAATACCAAAATCCATGCTAAAATAAGTCCCAAATTATACACCAACATAGGAAAATCAACCCAGATTTCACCCTAGATGGAATCAGTCAAAACTAGACATACTCAGGGTCAAAACTAGAGGAAATGGGGGCATGCACAGAAAACGAGGCAATTCCTTAAAATACCTTATTTTAGAATTTTCCATAATTTTTCCCCATTTATCTGTATTTAATTATACCAGAATATTAAAATATTCATTAAAATAATATTAAATTATAAAATTTCCCAAAAATCATATTTTATTATTTTGAAGACGTTACACGCTCCTATTTCGTTTCGCTTGAGCCAGGAAACCTCTGTGTAGGACTCTAAAGACTCGTCAATACGCCGGCAGCAGGTGATGATCATATCAAACACCCACAAGCCGCAAGCGGTCTGCTAAACGTAACGGCCACCCAGGTATTGAGCGATCAGAAGATCGACGAGCAAGCCCGCTCACACTCCAGTGAATCCAACCAGTAACACTACCGTACAGTCCGGTCTCGTCGTCTGATATGTCGCATATCTCGCCTAGGGGTGGTAAACGTCAGACCCCAATAGCTCGATAAGTCGTGTCGATATGAGATCTATAACATTTCGAGAAACTACTGGTAACACTTATCAGTAAATCTCAGCAACCCTGGCCAGGGATTTCCGGTTATAGCCAATCGATCGCAGCGCAACATCAACTCCCTATACCGGGAGAGACGAATTCCCTCCTATCGCTCATTGCCTCCATGTGATTCGGGACTGTACCCAAAAACCACCGTTTTGCACGCCCTCTTGGACGTGGTAAGATGGAAATCAAAGCACAGTGGGAACCACACAAGACTCTATGACGATCTCGGGTCAACAGACTACTCTGTACCAGTGTCACCAGAGAACTGCCATCTGACGTAAGGTATAATACCATCTGGGAGTTCTCGGCGAGTCCGTCCAGTGTACCCAGTCTCTACTGAGCACCCGTATATCATCTCTAATGTCAAACACCAATGGATATGGGATCATCCATCGCCCATCTGTATGGGTCGAGAAGGTATACGCTAGTCTACTCTGGTATATCGATGCCCGTCTCGATACACCCACGACTAGGGACTTTGAAGGATGTACTTATGGACTACCATGTCCCCACTAGTATGATTCGCATCATAGTCCAGATAGTCAAGTACACATCCTAAGGGCTTTACCAACATGTAACAGAGAGACAAACAGTGTACACGTTAAGGTAAAGAGCAACTAGATAGCATACTATCATGTCGAGCAAAAAAGTCTTCCCTATATATGTCCCAGCATCCACTACAATATACATCCAATGTACAGTAATGGCCTCTAGGGCATACATATAACTAACAGTTTTGAGATGCAATTTGGTGCACACTAGATGCACTAAATCGAGATTTTTCGAGCATGTCAGATGCACCTGATTTTGCTGTCAGGCACACACGTTGCCTATGACAGATGTTTCGTGCGCACCCGATGCACTTAGATCTTGTTTCTGCACACTTGTATGGCACGTATATGGATTTGATTTCCGTGCGCACCAGACGCACGTAGTATTCATATGCGTATTTTGGGATTAATTTCTTATAGAGCAGTACGTTTTTATGATATTTATATATATATATATTTGATATTTACGTGTATAGTTTCGAGTTATATCATATTGGTGTTGTATTGGATTTTACATTTGTGTCTTTACCATGACTCCGATGATTGCGAGATGCTTGACGGAGTTTTGATTTTGAGTTATATGCTCATTTGTCTTGCGCATGCGCTGCGCTACGATTTATTTTATATATTTATGATTTCGGAGCCCCGACGACTTGATAGTTTTGCTTAGATGTTTTAGTAATTGGGGGGAGTTTTAATTTAAATTCGGGGACCGAATTTCTTTAAGGGGGGAAGATTGTAACGTTTTGAAAATCGTTTCGGTGAAATTTCAGAAAATCGATAAAATAAGGGGGTTTTCTGTAAAAAGTCAAAATACAAATATTTTTATTATAAAATTAAATATATATATTCTAGCTATAAAATTGCTAGTATTTGGTGTTTATTGAGCCACTGGTGAAATTTCAAATTTTCTGAAAATTTTCCGAAATTAATTATTTTAATATTATTTTAAGCCGTCAGTAATACATTTAATTAGGGAAAATTACAAATTGGAATGGGTTGATACAAATTTTATAATTCTTGGCACATTAAACAAAATTTTAAAATATTGTTTCTGAAACGAAATCGTTTGCCAAAACGGTTTAGAAATTATTGAAGAAAAAAGGCTTTTTTAGTGAATTTAGTGTAAATGGATGTTTGGGGTATAGTATTTATCATTTTTCATCATCCCACACCCATACCCACACTCACACACCCCCATTTTTCCTTCCCCATGGTTGAATTCAGCAGCCCCCCCTCAATTGTCCCCACTTGTGTTGCAAAAGAAAAGAAAGAAAAGAAAAGAAAAGAAAAGAAAAGAGAATGATAGAAATAAAAGGTGGACTTTTGACCCCATTCTCTCTCCAATCACCTCACACTCTCTTCTACCCCCTTATTGGCCGAGCCATTTCTGAATTCCTGCAGCCCCTCCCCTCTCTTTCCCTCATCTCATCTCTTCTCCAAAAATCCCACCTTTTTTACCTTCAAAAATTCATCAAATTCCATCCAAAATCAAAACAAAATCAAAATCCAACTCCTACCCATTTTTCATTTGCCTATCTAGCATGGATCTAGGGAATAAGATTTCAATTTGGGAGGCTATAGGTGCTTGTGGATCTTCAAATATTTTTGGGTATAATTTCTAAACCTTTTGCTTAATTTGTTAGTTAATTTCTTAAAGCTAATTTATTTAAGTGTTAATTAGGCTTTAGTTGCAAGTTTGGAAATTCTAGAATTGGGTATGGATCAAGTTAGGGTTTTATATCATTTGATCATGGTTTAAGTGTATAATTTAACATATTATGGCATGTAAAATCTTACCTAGTAACTAGTTTGCTAATTGTTATTTTAAAATTTGTCTAATTAAGCTATTTTGCTAACTAGGGTTTTTGGAAAATTATTAAATGCTTTAGATTAAATATAATTATGGTTTCATATCATTATTAATATTATATTGAGTGGTTTAATGCCTTTAGTTCATGAAAATCCAATCTAAATTGTTGTTTGTGTATTTCTGCTATAAAATTGTTAAAATTGGGTATTTTGTAAACTAGAATTTTGGGGTTAATGAAATTTATTGGGATTAAATTATGGAAATTGTTGTTATGACTTATTTAAGATATTTAATAAGTATTATGGCCGCTAGATTTGTTTAAACGTTGAGTTTTGTACTAAAACGGGTAACTTTTGCTTGCTAGATTTTCGGAAAAATGGTTTTTAAGGTGAATTTGGGGTTTTTGTGAATTTTAACCTATTTTATATTATAGTTAGTGTTCGTGGATGTGCAAATGAGTGTGTTTGGATTTTCTCGATGGTTTGACGTTTGTACATCGACATCGAGTGTTGGTTTGACTATTCTTGCATGCGTAGGCGATAGGTTTTGACCTATGCGTGATACGCGTGACGATTTGATTTTCGTATGCCGTTTCGATTTTGAATTTGGTTTTAATGCGATACGGTGCGTTATGATATGTAGGTACCCCATGTGGACTTCGAGAAGACAAGCAAGCGCGTGGCGACGTCGGCACCGGCGAGCGAGGACCAGGTGAGTAGATTTATATCTACGGGGATTGTTGATCGATTGACCCAGCCAACTCATTTCATACCATTTCGAGTTGGCCAGTCAACGGAAACGTTAGTAGAACGGTACATGCAGGAGATTGTGAGATTGCATGGAGTACCTGTGAGCATCATGTCCGACCGTGACACCCGATTCTTATCACACTTCTGGAGGAGCTTACAGGAAAGTTTTGGGGACTCGATTGAAGTTTAGCACAGCTTATCATCCTCAAACAGATGGCCAGTCGGAGAGAACGATCCAAACTCATGAAGACATGTTGAGAGCTTGCATGTTAGACTTCAAGGGTTCATAGTGTAAGTCTACGTTGCTCACCCCGGTTCTTACGGGGAGGCGGAAACGGTAAAAAACGATTTTTGACACAAAGGCAACATGGACTAAAAAGAGGATCTTTGCTAAACAAAAACCTAGCAAACTACATGAGGTTTTATCTACTATGTCATAGAGATTATACCTCACGAAACCGGTCCTCCGGGTTTTCTCTCCGCTGTCCTTCACGTCCATCCAAGCTCCGAGGATCGATCCGGATCTTGATCACCTCTGCGGCCTCCTAGAGTTGAAGACGATCCACCCGAGAGTTTGTGTTCCGAGCTCCACCTCAAACCGAGATAACTAGGGCAACAAGGTTGCTAAGCTTGATGTCCTAGGTTGTGTAGAAGAAGAAGATGGATGTGTTTGTCAATTTGGATCCTTATTTTCTCAACACATGAGATCAAAGGAAAAATCAAGAGGAGGAAGATGAAGGAGCAACCATGGAGCTTCTCATTTCAAGAGAGAGAATGAGAATAGAATTATGAACCAAAGAAAATGAACCATGGAATAATAATACATAAACATCATCATTACTAATCTTTTCATGATAAAGTGGATGGCTACCTTGACTTGACCATTTTCATCACAAAATAAAATCAAAACCAAAAGAAGACTCTAGACCTCTCATGAAGATCCTAGTCAACTTTGGTCAAACGGTCAACAAAGTCAAGTATGGTCAAATGGTCAAAGCAATTAGCCATAACATAATTATCACTAAAAAGATTAGTAAATAATGTCCCCGGCTCATAATGGTTTTGACCGAACTAACTGTCAAAACCCTAATGAGCCCGCCTCATAATGGTTTTGACCAAATCAACTGTCAAAACCCTAATGAGGCACCTCCTTCTTCTTCTCTCCTCACAACTGTGCATACACACCCGCATCCGCATTCCGTAGAATGCGAATGCACAGAAGACAAAACTAATCCATCCATACAATACTAGAATCCGGCTTAAACCAAAGCCCACTAGTATTGTCTGCCCGAATAGCATACGCACACAAGTGCACGTAAGTGATCGTAGCCTTGCCGTAAAACCATACGGCCTCTACACCTTTCGCTCAGTGCAGGGAAACTCTCTGTGTGGGACTCTAAAGACTCGATATTACGCTGGCAGTAGGTTTAACCACAGACTGCAAGCGGCACTAGCTGTACGTAACGGTCCCCAGGTAGATATCGATAAGAAGACCGATGAGGTAAACCCATCCGAACTCCTACTGAGCCTGAATGTGACAATCTTCGTACAGTCCGGTCTGTTCGTCTAAGAATATCGCATGGCCGGCCTAGGGGGTGGTAAACGTCAGTCCCCTAAAAGCGGTACAAGTCGTGTCGGAGTGCAGCCCAGAACATCCTGAGATAACACTGGAAACCTACCAGTATATCTCGCTTGCCCTGGCCAGGGACTTTGTGTAATGGCTCTCCTAGACACAGCGCAATATCAACCCCCAATACCGGGAGAGACGAATCCTGTCTAACCATCACTGCCTCCAAGTGCTTCGGGACTGCACCCAACTACTACCTGTTTGCACGACTCCTTTGAGCCGTGGTAGGGTAGTAATCAAAGTACAGTGAGAACACACTGGAGGCAAAGTGACGGTGTCAAGTCAGTGGACTAAGCTGTACTCATGTCACCTGGGAATTGATAACTGACGATAGGTATAATACCAACCAACAGTTACCGACGAGTCCTGTCCAGTGTACTCGTAACCTAACGAGCACCCACATACTATCTCCAGTACGACGTACTGATGGCTGTGGGACAGACCATCTCCCCTGCTGGGATGAGAAGCGTATACGCTAGTCTACTCCGGAGTATCGATGCCCTGTCTCGATAATCCTACGAATAGGGACCTGTATAAGGATGTGCTTATAGATTACCCAGCCCCCATAAGTGTGACTGCCATCACAACGTTGGTAATCAAGCAAAGATCCTAAGGGCTCTACTAATATGTATAAGCGATATGCTAAAAGAAACACATGCACATAATAAAGTAGAAACAAACCAAGTAGCATACTACCATTTCGAGGAAGATTGTCTATACAACTGTGAATATCCCAAGCTTCCATCAAGTAATATACAAACCAGTATGATACAGTCTAGGGCATATACACTAATAATCTCCCACTTGCACTAAGGCCATGTACTGGCGTATCGAAGACCTATCATCTCGATCAGCCGCTCGAACCGAGTCTGGGGTATGGCCTTCGTGAATGGATCTGCAGTGTTATTCTCCAAATTTACACTCTTCACCTCGATCTCCCAGCGATCTACGATCTCCCTGATCAGGTGGTACCGCCTCAAAATGTGCCTGGACTTCTGATGGGACCTGTGTTCCTTCGCTAAAGCTATAGCGCCGTTGTTGTCACAATACAGCGGTATTGGATCAACAATGGTAGGAACCACCTGAAACTCCGTGAGGAACTTCTTCATCCAGACAGCTTCCTTTGCGGCATCGCAAGCAGCTATGTACTCCGCTTTTATAGTTGAGTCAGCAACGGTTTCCTGCTTGGAGCTCTTCCAGCAAACCGTCTCTCCATTGAGGGTAAAGACATAACCCGATATGGACTTAGAGTTATCCTTGTCACTCTGGAAGCTGGAGTCAGCAAAGGCCTCGATCTGGAGGTCTTTTCCACCATACACCAAGAACATCTCCTTAGTCCTTCTCAGGTACTTGAGAATGTTCTTTACTGCTATCCAGTGTTTCTCCCCTGGGTTCGACTGATACCGGCTTACAACGCTCAATGCGTATGCTACATCTGGTCCGGTACACAACATCGCATACATTATAGAGCCTACCGCAGATGCGTAGGGTATAGATGACATGCGAGCCCTTTCCAAATCAATCTTGGGAGACATCTCTTTGGAGAGGGTGATTCCGTGACAAGCCGGTAGATTACCGCGCTTTGAATCTTCCATACTGAATCGTTTTAGTATGGTGTCGATGTACCTGGACTGCGAAAGTCCCAACATCCTTTTAGATCTATCACGATAGATCTGGATCCCCAGAATGTAGTTGGCATCGCCCAGGTCCTTCATAGAGAACCTCTGTGACAAGAATCCTTTGACTGACTGTAGATAGGAATATCATTTCCTATTAGGAGAATGTCATCCACGTACAAGACGAGGAATACCACAATTCTCCCTACAATCTTACTGTAAATGCATGGTTCATCTGGGTTTTTGATAAAGTCGAATTCTTTGACAGTATCATCAAAGCAGATGTTCCAACTCCGCGATGCCTGCTTCAGTCCATAGATGGACTTGAGCAACTTACACACTTTACCGCTGCTCCCACTCTGAATGAATCCCTCCGGCTGATCCATATAGACGCATTCTTCCAAATTTCCATTTAGGAAAGCCGTCTTTACGTCCATCTGCCAGATCTCATAATCGTGGAAGGCAGCAATGGCAAGAAGGATCCGAATGGATTTGAGCATAGCCACTGGAGAAAAGGTCTCGTCATAGTCCAAACCAGGTCTTTGACGAAAACCCTTTGCAACAAGTCTAGCTTTATAGGTTTCAACCTGTCCATCTACACCAATCTTCTTTCTGAAGATCCATTTGCAGCCTACGGGTTTTACCCCTTCTGGAGTAAAGTCCAAAGTCCAAACTTTGTTGGTGTACATGGACTCCATCTCGGTCCGCATTGCATCCAGCCATTTTACCGAGTCACCGCTCTGAATGGCTTGCTAGAAGCTAGTAGGCTCATCATAATCAATGGTGCAATCCTCTCTATCCCTGTCTATGAGAAAACCGTAGTATCTCTCGGGCGGATGAGACTGCCTACTACTCCTGCGGAGTGGCGCTGGGATGTCCGGTTCTCCTGAAACTTCTGGTTCTTCCAAGCTTTCAGTAATAGCTTGTGGTTCTGGAATTTCTTCCAGTTTTACTGCGCTCCCACTTGTTCCTTTTTCTAAAAACCGATGTTCCAGAAAGTGAGCATGACGAGAAACAAAAACCTTTTGTTTCTGTGCGTAATAGAAAAGATACCCCCTGGAGTTCTTTGGGTATCCCACAAACTTACACAGTACTGAGCGTGCCTCGAGTTTGTCCGCATGCTGCTTTTTAACAAAAGCTGGACATCCTCATATCTTCAGATATTGAGGATGGGGTTTCTTCCCACACCACATCTGATATGGTGTGGTAGGCACAGTCTTGAAGGGAACCTTGTTCAAAAGATATGCAGCTGATTCTAGTGCATAACCCAGAAGGATCGCGGTAACTCAGCCTTACTCATCATGGAACGAACCATATCCAATAGGGTTCGATTCCGCCTTTCCGATACACCGTTGTGCTATGGTGTAAATGGAGGAGTAAGCTGAGAGAGAATTCCATTCTCTTTTAAGTAGTCCAGAAACTCGGCACTCAAGTAGTCACCACCTCGATCAGATCTCAGTGTCTTGATACTTTTGCCTGTTTGTTTTGCAACTTCATTCTTATATTCCCGAAATTTCTCAAAGGTCTCGGATTTATGCTTCATCAGGAAGACATGTCCATACCTAGAGAAATCATCTGTGAAAGTAATGAAGTATGAATAACCACTTCACGCATGTGTAGACATTAGACCACACACGTCACTGTGTATGAGTCCCAAGAGCTCGCTCGCTCTTACTCCTTGTCCAGTGAACGGAGTCTTTGTCATCTTTCCCATGAGATAAGATTCACAAGTGGTATAAGACTGATACTCGAACGGATTCAAGTATCCCTCTTTATGCAACTTAGTTAACCATGTCTCATTAATATGACCCAGTCTACAATGCCATAAGAAAGCCTGATTTAATTCCGGAGACTTTCTTTTAAGTGTGTTCTGGACACTGAAAATCTGAGCTTGATTCAATACGTATATCCCGTTTTCTAATGTACCTGACCCAATCAGAACTTGATTTAGGTGGATGTGGACCACATCGCTTACAAAAGTAAAATCATATCCTTCCTTAGAAAGTAAGGATACAGATATGATATTACAAGTCGCACTAGGTATATACAAACAGTCACGCAGAATCAATATCTGCCCAGTTGTCAGTCCAAGATGATATTCCCCTACGGATTTAGCGTCCATGCTCATTCCGTTAGCAACCCTGAGAGTCATATAACCTATCCTGATAACCCTACGGTTTCTCAGAGCCTGTAACGAATTACAGATATGAGATCCTGATCCGGTATCCAATACCCAGGAAGTAGGGTTAACTGACATACAGTTCTCTACTACAAACACGCCCGAAGCCGAAGCCACAATATGCTTCGAATCCTGGCTACTGGCTTTGCTAGCCCTGCAATCCTTCTGCCAATGTTCATTCCCGTAACAATAGGAATGTCCCTCTTTTACTACATCCAGTCCCAAAACTTTTGCCCTTCCCTGTCCTTCTACTTCCCCGGTTTCCTTCAGGGTATAAGCAGAGGGCAGAGATTGTAGAATCAAGTCAGTATTTGATCCGTTCTTCAACGTGGTCTTCAGGTCCATGAGCTCAAGATAGCTGGTCTCTGTAAGGACGTTGCCCCCTACAGATGACCCGATAGCCAACCTCGCTTGAAGCAATTCGTTCGAGGTCTCATATCTTGCGATATGAGATTGCTCTCCATATAAATCTTTGTTATGGAGGAAGATAGAAACTAAGTCCATCTTCTCGTGTTGCCTCTGGTATGCACCATCAACTGAGGCCAACACGAGGCACTTGGCTTTCGTACAGTCTTTTTCCGATGTCTTTCGGATATCAATATCCGTGACAGGGGAAACTGGTCCTGATACGGCGGGGGTTTGATTAGTTAAGAGGTGTCCCATCTTGTCATGGGTAATGGATATCTGGACAGACCTTTGCCAATCATAACAGTCAGATTCAGTCATTTTATTATCTAGATGTAACCTATGTGTGGTCACTGGGTCGCTGCAATTAAGAGAGAGAGAAGAAAACACTCAGCATGATGCTCTTGCAAGTTTAGATTGGTTTTTAATTTATCTAAACAGGATGGCTCCCACTGTTTCTCGAATCCCTCCTCAAACCAAAAAGGAAGAATTAGTCAGGATCAATCTCACCGTACAATACTTGCTTAACCGTTCAGCCAGGCCAGTGTTGGTACTTCGAGGGAGGTTTTCCAACGCTTTCGCGAAGTTCCTTAATTAAGTAACCACTTTTTCCTGTGGGCGTAGCCCCGCTAACACCTTTCTAGACACCTACTTGGTTTATAGCATTGATCGTTAAGTAAGAAAGTTCCCGAGGAGTAGCATATACTCACAGTAGGATCGGGATCCAAATATCATCGTGTGATAAAACTGAAGGAATCCTACCAGAATCATCACACTCCAAATGGTATGCAGCGCTAGCAAGTTTCAGTTTCTTTAGAAACTCCCGATGTGGATTTTTGCCCCATGCTCTTATGACCTTGATGAAGGCCAACATATCATAAGTCACATGTCAAGTTCTACCCGTCATTATCCAGGTTAATTTGAACCCAACCGTACATACCCTTGACGAAGGCCAAAATAGTAGTACGACTGTCCCAAACTAACGCATCTATCTATGCTACAGATAAATATTCAGCAGCTACCAATCACTATGCCTTGGCGAGTAGCTTGAATACTACTGAATATTTAACTGAAATGACGGAGGGCTATGAATGGTTTTGGCGAAACCGTGAATGTAGTGAACTTGATATAATCGAAGGAACCTGATAGTTTTTAAAAGGAGTGGTTTAAGCTCCGCATTTTTAAAAGTTTTCTGTTTTGAAAAGAAACCGAGTGGTTTTGAAATTGTTCCAACGACTTTAACTTTGGTTTATTTTCTTGCATTAATTTAATGCGTCCCATCATTTAATCCTACCATTGCAGAAAACAACGAAAATATAACGTACGCTTATGCCATCCGCATTCGCCACGGGGCCCCGTCATCACCCGTTAGGTTACTTAACTAACGACAGAGCGGGGGCTGGACTAGCGCGGATGCAAAACATAAGCAACGCCTACTAGATATCATATATAGATATATACATTCGTCAGATGCAATGATAGCCATTCCAGATCACAG
Organism: Agapanthus africanus; assembly: GCA_030015575.1. Classification (NCBI taxonomy): domain Eukaryota; kingdom Viridiplantae; phylum Streptophyta; class Magnoliopsida; order Asparagales; family Amaryllidaceae; genus Agapanthus; species Agapanthus africanus. The sequence goes on along the minus strand of CM057348.1, from coordinate 158,169,279 downwards.
ATGAACACTTTGGATATACAAGGAATCCACGTTTCGTTCGAGCCTGCAACGAAAGACGAATTACACGGTCGCGATGAATAGCCAAACCCTACCCTGGACCCTTACGGGTGCGGCAAACTACCCGCCAAGTACCCGAAGTGAAGCAACCTCCCTCAACAACGTGAGTAGGCCACTCGGCACTTCGAGATACCCGGTAGTTTGTGCACCCCACCTTGGGTCTATCCTAGGAGCAAAAACAGTAAAAAAAAATAATATACAATGGCGGCTACAACCTCATCCCGAATGTGCGGCCATAAAAATAATATTACATCAATTACAAATTTCACATTGAATGAAAGAAAAAGAAACTCTCATCTCACAAACCTCGGCTATTCATCCACGATAATCCAACGAGTTCATATACACAAACCATCAATATTACAGATCATAGATATGCACAACCCCCACTAATCGACGTATAGCAATTAGTTGACGTTCAGTGCATATATCACATCACAGATAAAATCCATTAGCCAAAGTCTACAGAATTTTGATCAAAAATACGGATTTGCAACTACCCCAAACACAACTTTGTTCTCTGGAAATTCTGGGCAGAAACAAAATACTTTAAAAATCCCAAAACAAAACACTGAACACACTGCAGCAAAACCGAGTCACGGCTGAGTCAACTCGGCCGCGGATCCGCGGCCAAGCGCATGGTTTGGCCGCGGTTCCGCGGTGAGTTGGCCGAGTCAGTGGCTCGTTTTTGCTGTGTGTTCTGACAAAACCCTGAGCCGATTTTTAAGGTATGTCAAATTATTTTTGGAGTTGTTTTAAAAATCGGCAGAAAGTTCATTTTCCGGACATGTTTCGCGATTTTTTCTCGGATCTAAATTCTAAAAACTTTGCTAACATGCTAGTTGTTGTTTAGCAAGGCTCTGATACCACTGTAAGTCCACGTTGCTCACCCCGGTTCTTACGGGGAGGCGGAAACGGTAAAAAACGATTTTTGACACAAAGGCAACATGGACTAAAAAGAGGATCTTTGCTAAACAAAAACCTAGCAAACTATATGAGGTTTTATCTACTATGTCATAGAGATTATACTTCACGAAACCGGTCCTTCGGGTCTTCTCTCCGCTGTCCTTCTCGTCCATCCAAGCTCCGAGGATCGATCCGGATCTTTGATTACCTCCGCGGCCTCCTAGAGTCAAAGACGATCCACCCGAGAGTTTGTGTTCCGAGCTCCACCTCAAACCGAGGTAACTAGGGCAAAAAGGTTGCTAAGCTTGATGTCCTAGGTTATGTAGAAGAAGAAGATGGATGTGTTTGTCAATTTGGATCCTTATTTTCTCAACACATGAGATCAAAGGAAAAATCAAGAGGAGGAAGATGAAGGAGCAACCATGGAGCTTCTCATTTCAAGAGAGAGAATGAGAATAGAATTATGAACCAAAGAAAATGAACCATGGAATAATAATACATAAACATCATCATTACTAATCTTTTCATGATAAAGTGGATGGCTACCTTGACTTGACCATTTTCATCACAAAATAAAATCAAAACCAAAAGAAGACTCTAGACCTCTTATGAAGATCCTAGTCAACTTTGGTCAAACGGTCAACAAAGTCAAGTATGGTCAAATGGTCAAAGCAATTAGCCATAACATAATTATCACTAAAAAGATTAGTAAATAATGTCCCCAGCTCTTAATGGTTTTGACCGAACTAACTGTCAAAACCCTAATGAGCCCGCCTCATAATGGTTTTGACTAAATCAACTGTCAAAACCCTAATGAGGCACCTCTTTCTTCTTCTCTCCTCACAACTGTTCATACACACCCGCATCCGCATTCCGTAGAATGCGAATGCACAGAAGACAAAACTAATCCATCCATACAATACTAGGATCCGACTTAAACCAAAGCCCACTAGTATTGTCTGCCCGAATAGCATACGCACACAAGTGCACGTAAGTGATCGTAGCCTTGCCGTAAAACCATACGGCCTCTACACCTTTCGCTCAGTGCAGGGAAACTCTCTGTGTGGGACTCTAAAGACTCGATACTACGCTGGCAGTGGGTTTAACCACAGACCGCAAGCGGCACTAGCTGTACGTAACGGTCCCCAGGTAGATATCGATAAAAAGGCCGATGAGGTAAACCCATCCGAACTCCTACTGAGCCTGAATGTGACAATCTCCGTACAGTCCGGTCTGTTCGTCTGAGAATATCGCATGGCGGGCCTATGGGTGGTAAACGTCAGTCCCCTAAAAGCGGTACAAGTCGTGTCGGAGTGCAGCCCAGAACATCCTGAGATAACACTGAAAACCTACCAGTATATCTCGCTTGCCCTGGCCAGGGACTTTGTGTAATGGCTCTCCTAGACACAGCGCGATATCAACCCCCAATACCGGAAGAGAAGAATCCTGTCTAACCGTCACTGCCTCCAAGTGCTTCAGGACTATACCCAACTACTACCTGTTTGCACGTCTCCTTTGAGCCGTGGTAGGGTAGTAATTAAAGTACAGTGGGAACACACTCGAGGCGAAGTGACGGTATCAAGTCAGCGGACTAAGCTGTACTTATGTCACCTGGGAACTGATAACTGACGATAGGTATAATACCAACCAAAAGTTCCCGATGAGTCCTATCCAGTGTACTCGTAACCTAACGAGCACCCGCATACTATCTCTAGTACGACGTACTGATGGCTGTGGGACAGACCATCTCCCCTGCTGGGATGAGAAGCGTATACGCTAGTCTACTCCGGAGTATCGATGCCCTGTCTCGATAATCCTATAACTAGAGACCTGTATAAGGATGTGCTTATAGATTACCCAGCCCCCACAAGTGTGACTTCCACTACAACGCTGGTAATCAAGCAAAGATCCTAAGGGCTCTACTAATATTTATAAGCGATATGCTAAAAGAAACACATGCACATATTAAAGTAGAAACAAACCAAGTAGCATACTACCATTTCGAGCAAGATTGTCTATACAACTGTGAATATTCCAAGCTTCCATCAAGTAATATACAAACTAGTATGATACAGTAATGGCCTCTAGGGCATATACACTAACACATGGGAGGATCATCTACACTTGGTGGAGTTTTCTTACAACAACAGTTTTCAGGCGACTATTCAGATGGCTCCATTCGAAGCATTGTATGGTCGCAAGTGTCGCTCACATGTTTGTTGGGACGATATTGGAGAACGAAGATTGTTGGGACGGGATTTGATCGTGCAGACCGTAGAGAAAGTTAATACTATCCGGAATCATATGAAGGCAGCGCAAGATCGACAGAAGAGTTGGGCGATATATCGAGAAGACCTCTAGAGTTCGCTGTTGGTGATTTGGTATTCTTGAAGATATCACCGACTAGAGGGGTGATTCGTTTTGGAAGTCGAGGAAAGCTTAGTCCTCGATTCGTTGGACCTTTTGAGATTTTGGAGCGTGTTGGAGAAGTGGCGTATCGATTGGCATTACCGTAATCTTTGGCAAATGTTCATGACGTGTTTCACATATCTCAACTCCGTAAATATGTTCGAGATGAAACACACGTGCTGGACCATTCGGAGCTGACTGTACGAGAAGATTTGACTTTTGAGGAGCGACCGATGTCGATTGTTGATCGAAGAGAAAAGGTTCTTAAGAACAAGGCAATCCTTCTAGTACTTGTTTCTTGGGGAAATCGCTCGCATGGAGAATCAACTTGGGAACGAGAAGATGAAATCCAACAGAAGTTTCCACATCTATTCTTGTAGTTTCTTGATTGTTTATCCTTTCTTGTTCTTGGAATTTCGAGGACGAAATTCTTTTTGTAGTTGGGTATAATGTAACAACCTAGTTCATTTATGCCAATTCCAGTTCCCGTATTTACTTATCTGTGGTATTTTCTTGATTTATCGTGTTTGGGTGTGAATGGTATTTGACATTTTACTTTACATTCGACCCGACCCGCTTGCTTGAACCTGTTTGATTCATATTTATGAATTACCTTGACTTGTTACATAGACACGTGCATTTCATGTATACTGCATACTGGTATTTTACCTGGCATTGCATCTTTTACCATATAACATTTTAGGTCATGTAAAATAATTTAAAATTGCATTTCATAGCCTGCATGATACCTCTAACCCCGTGGTAGCATCCGCGCATCTTGTTCTCGTCCCGTTCAGTGAAACGGGCGTGTTTGGATGGCTACGCGCATGTACATGCATCCGTTCTTGGGGGTATGCATTTTCGTTACCTGAGCATTCGTTTTGAATTTTGAAAGTCGTATATATTTTTCATATTTTAAATCTGAATTTTTAGACCCGACCCGGACATGTTTTGGAATATGTTTGTAATTACCAAAATCTCAAAACGGACTAATATTATATTCTAATATATTCAAACTGTTAACAAACTTTAAAACAAACAAAATATATTTTAATATAATAAATCTTTAACATAACCTAACCCGCTCTCTCTCTCTCTTCACACATATATATAAATTCTATATTTTTTAAAGGATTCTTTATATATCTCAACTAACTTTCTCTGTTTCTTTTAAATATTAATCCTTTTAATATATTTTTTTTAAACCTTACACATCTCTCTCTCTCTCTCTCTCTCCACCCTCATTTTCTTCTTCCTTTTTCCACGATCGAACCCCTGCCTGCAACCCTCGTCGCCTCGTCACCGCCTCCACCCTCGCCTTAGCCTTTCGTCACCAACACCCTCGCCTCCACCTCCTCACCCTCATCCACACAGCCTCCTCATCTCCCGACCTCATCTTCCTTTCCCGACGACCCACCTTCTCCAAACCCATCAACCCTGCCTCGCCGTCGCCCTCACGTTGGTGACCCCTCGTCTTCACCCTCGTCTTTCTTGTCACCCTCTCCTTTCTCCTCCTCGACCCCGTCGACTCTCTCCCCTCCTTGTCGTCTCCCCTGGTGATTCCCTGCACACCCCACAACCTAGAACCCGTCACCCTCCTCACCGGTGATCCCTGCCTCCATCTCGTCGGCCTCACCGCCGACCATTCTCGTCAGCCTCCCCTCTTGACCACCTCCTCACCTCTCTATCCCCTCACCCGACGAAATTCCCTGCAAACCCTTACACCCACCTTCTCCGAATCCATTACCTGCACTTCCTACATCGCCGGAGACCTCCTCGACGACTGTACCCCGTCATCGTCGTCATGTTCCCTGCCTTGCCTTACCTCCCTTCTAAACCCAGAACACCAAACCCTAGTTCCCTCTTCTTCTTCTTTTCTCTTTCTTTCTCTTTCTTGATCTTTTTCCGGTGATCGCCGGAGACCCGTTGCCGATGTCACTCCATCACCACGACCTCCTCTGACCCAGAGCACCACACCCTAGAGACCACCTTCTCCTCCTTCTTCTCCTTTCTTCTTCTTCCTTTCTTTTCTTCTATTTACTTATTGATTTCTTGTCTTCCGATCACCGCCGGAGCCGTGCTCGCTACCGACGATCCGAGCAACCCAGTGGACGTTCCTAGCCAGCGTGGTCACTCTCTTGCATTACCTGGTCCTGTTCCATACGCGCGAGCGTGCATCGAGACTTTTACCAACATTGGACGCTGCGTACGCATCCCGTATTGTGATCCGTTCAGGCAAGTTAATCTTACTACATGCTATATAACTCATTTACACCTATTTAAATAAATACCATACCTGTAGTTTTAATCTAGTACCCCATGTTTAGTTTTATAACGTTTCGATGTTCCGTTTGCATCCGTTTATATCATTTTAAATCTAGATAATGAAAACTAATCTTGTTGCAAACTAGATTACATTATACTGCATCCCACATTACCATTTTACAGCTTTACTGATTACGGATACCCGTTTGCATCCATCTCATTTGAAATATATATAACTGCATCCATAGATCATATTAATACATAACACTATGATATTAACACTCCATGTTTAATAAACTGCATCCTAATTAGTATTGGAACTATAAATGTAACCTTAGTTGATAATGGTGCATCCATATCTTTGAATTTATATCTATTGGCATACCACATCACATTATTCCATTTTTATTGTTATACTGGTACCCCATACTTGTTTTTGTGTACCCATGCTTATTACAGTTGATTATGAGCACCCACTCGACACTTGTGCACTACCTGACATGACCTGATACCCTACTACTTGACATGACTTGATACCTGTGCACTACTTGACATGACTTGATACCTGTGCACTATCTGACATGACCTGATGTACCACATCTTGACACATTACCTGATCTTGTTACTAATGCCGACATTCTTGACCTGTTGTCCTTACGGACATATCCTGTTGTCTATTCAGACAAACCTGTACTTGCTTGATCCTGTGTTGGCATTAGCTCCAGATTTATCAATACCTGACTTAAACACATAACTTGGGGGTATGGGGAAATCAATGATGAAACCTTACTTGTAACTCGATAGTTCGATGCCTTTACTGATCAGTCTTACGGGCTAGGCCAGCCCCGGGATGATACTGCTGACATCATTCATCGTTACATACTACCTTTTACTGCCTAGCGGCATGTCTCAGATTCAGCCCGAGAATCTTGACCGTGGTCCCGGGCTTGCACGGGATACTATTGAGTTACATCGATGATTCATCAAATTGATTTCAAAGACTTGAGAGCAGTTAACCCAGTAGACCAGTTTAGATTACTCACTGCACATCACCTGTGCCTTACCCTTCACTGTCCTTATTTATGTTACTGTTATACCTGTTTACCGTTCATACTCATACCTGCATGATTTGCTACTCCCTGATTATATTATTATTGATGTTATGATGCACTGACGTCTGGGTTTTGCATGGCCCAGATCCTCTACCTTTGTCGCAGGCTAATCAGGAGTATTTTCCGCCGTCAGGCCGAGCAGTGAGGATCCAGTTAGTATCCAGTTTTACTTTCCAGGTGTTTTGTTTATTGGATATATTGCTTCCGCATGTTATTTCTTGACTTGTTTATTTTGGCATATGGACATGTACTAGATAGTTATTTTATTTTCCTGTTCTTGATATCTCCCAGACAGCCGTAATGTGACTGTGGAAGGATGTTTCCTAGTCACAGATAGCATGGTTGGCTCTGTCACGTGCCGATCTTAGCGTACTCTGGGATGCGGGGCGTGACAATTGCAGTCAGGGCGAGCTCGTCATGGACGAGTACTGACCATCGTGTTTTCTGGTGACACGAGAACGTCTCGATTTTGTATTGGTGTTGTGACTTCTCGTTTGAGGTGAGTGTTCGGCGTTGCATCGTATGATCGGGACGGCGATAGAGGCTGCCAGTGGTGAGAGGACTGTTTATGTACAGCATACCTCAGAGATTTTAATGTCGTCTACCGTGCAGACAGATGACCCAGCTGTTGCTGAGATTGATGTGATGTCGCTTCCAGAGCTTATGAGCTGAGATCGCTGGAGTTTTCAAGCAGAGATACGACAGATGATAGCTAGTATATCTTGAGTTGAGAGACGAAGGGTATTCACATGTTATCTAGGTGAAGTTAAAAAGTTCGAAACGAATGTCAGAAGCCCATTTTTCCAAGTTTAAGGTATTCGGAGGAACATGCAAGTAATTCTGTGGACTCTCTAGAAGAATGAAACCTTAACTCGACATGATGACCATGGAACCACTTTTGAACCTTAGGGTTTGCGGCAGTTTAGCGGTGCCATCAGTGAGGCTTAGGTTTGCCCTTCTACGGTTGGTCCATAGGTACTGTGGCATGTACTAGATATTGTTAAACTGTGCTCAGGTGTTGAGCATTCGGGGAATTATGGGACTTTGACAAATCGAACGAAAAGTTTAACATCGTCCTGATATCATGTGATAGGAGACCAGTAAGCTGACCAGCTTCAGATTGAGGACCTCACCCAGATTCGTTGTGAATTGATCGAGAACGGACGAGTATTGAGTATTCCTCCGATGGTATGGACGAGTTTCCGAGGACGTGTTCGGCTAGAGATCTTCTACAGAGTGATGAAGATACCGAGTTCGTGATTTCGAGTCCGTGTGAGTGACTCTGGATTGACTGTAGCCGAGAAGATTGCAGTACGCAGATAGCATGACGTGACGTCGAAGCAGACGATAATAAAGATGAGTGGAACAAGAGGTTCGTACGAGATGTCAACGAGCTGTTGCTACTGCCTGTTAAGATTAGAGATCTGATATATTTATACAGAGGCGTGAGATACGACCAGTTCTCGAGGAAAAGCTGTGCTGAGAACGCAAATATCCAGAAAGCGAGAAAAGATTTTGTAAGAGTACCAGCCTCCGTATAGTTCGGCATAGGCAATATCGGAAGAGACCTTGAGCAGGTTCCTTCCAGGACACTGCTGCAATAAGATTTGCACCTAGGATTAGATGTGTGACGTGTATTCAGAGGACCAGAGGCCGACGCCAGTGACGTACTGCTTTACGAGTGGTCATACTAATTGGCCAAGAGACGACCAGAGAAGTGCCAGAGCGGAATCGTTTCCGTTAGCACACCTGACTGAACCGATGAGCCGATGGATTGCGAGATTGGTAATCCACGGAGAAATGAGGACCCAGAGGCAGAGGACGCCAGACCATGAGCAGGAAGCAAGCGGATGTTCTTGCTCTGCCAGTTTTGGGCGCACCAATATATTTTTTCGATATTGTAGGAGGTGTACCTTAATGTCATTTGTTGCGATTTGCGTTTGTGATCCGAGTATCATGCTTATATCGCTTTGATTTGAGTTTTGATGATGAGTTTTATGATATTAATTTCGTGCACCATTGCTGCACCTACTGGGTATTTATATTTTCATGCATAGTTATCGCACTTGATATATGATTTACACACCGTTGTATTGGTTTATGATTTGTGCATATCTATTGCACTTGATATTGATTTTGTGCTTTGGCTGCACATGTTTATGATTTCCTGTATTTCATACCGTTGACTTGATTTTGTGCGTGTGGTACGCACTTGATTTGATTTTGCACTTGGTATAGCTTATATGTGCTTGCAGTGTATTGATATGTGTTTTGTGCACGCAGTTGCACACGTTTATGATTTTATACACCTTGGTACACTCGTTGTTTCTTTTTATGCACTTGAGTTATTGATTGGTATTTTGTGCATTTGATGCACCAGATTTGTATTTTTTTGTGCATTGGTTACACCAGACTTATATTCTTCGTACATGCTATTGCACTAGATGTTTTTTATGGACCCAACAGATGCACTTGATTTGGATTTTCACGCATGATATGAGATGCGATTTTGTGCACACCGGATGCACTCGATTGAGATTTTCGTGCACAATAGATGCACCAGATATTGTTTCCGTCCACACCCGTTACACTGGACAGATGCTTTCGTGCACACCCGTTGCACTTAGTTTTGCTTTGTGCATATTGTGGCACCTGTGTTTGGATTTGATTTCCGTGCGCACCAGACGCACGTAATTGTTGGATACACCTTTTAAGGCTGATTTTGCTCTTGAGCACCTTATTTTCATGATGAGTACTATTTTATGTAGTAGCCAAACATGACTGATCTGAAGACAGTACCTGAGTATTTTTCATGCACTAAAAAGTTAACAAGAGGTTTTCAAAAAAAAAGGGGAGCTACAGTCTCACTATTTCCTATGTGTCCGCGAGAGGCACAAACGTTTATAAAGGAAAACCTTTTGGGATATTTCAAGACGGCGGAACGTATAATTCGAGTAAAAACATATATAAGTATATTTACTACTTTACAAATGAGCGTCCACCCCTTCTTGCCGTGAGTTACGCATCACACGGCAATTCAGAAAAGACTTTACATGTGTTTTATTCAGTTTTAAGACTTTTCCAAGGATGCGTGCTATATATGTATTATAGTATTTGACTATGCATATTGGATTTCAGTAGTGGATTTCGAGATCTGTATCTCTCTTGTAACGCCGATGATATGCGTGAAAATCCGATGATTTGCGAGACGCTTGACGGAGTTCGATTTTGAGTTTGTATTCATTTTCAGTCGCATGCGATGCGCTGTGGCTTTCTATATCTTCCATGATTTCGGAGCCCCGTCGATTTGAGTTGATTACTGAAATGTTTTCGTATTTGGGGGTTTAAATTTAAATTCGGGGACCGAATTTCTTTAAGGGGGAAGATTGTAACATTTCAGAAAATATAAAATATTATTTTTGGAATTTAATATTAAAATAATATATTTCGCGAAAATTATCCGATTTGCGAAATTGGGTTTTCGTAAAAAGGTATAAATATATACCAATAATTTGAAATTTAAAATGATTTTATTCATTTAAAGGTATATTTATCGGATTTGGCATTTTAAAATTTATTATATGCAGTTTAGATAAAAACCGATTAGTGCACTGCTAATCGCGATTAGGTCAAATCCGTGTCTCTACAGTTTTCCATGGCTAGTGCACCATATCATGTTATGTTTTGGTTACTTGTTGTTTCCTTGTGTTGTTTTTAGGGTATTATGTGTTGGTGTTAAAAATAAAAAGAAAAGAAAAAGGGTAAAAGGGTAAATGGGTAACTAAGTGAGAGAGAGTGAGTTTAAGTGAGAGAGAGAGAGAGAGGGGCTGCCTCATTCTTTTCCCCAACCTTTTCTTTCTTCATCTTCCTCAACCTCATTCCCCCTCCACCTCTACCCCAAGAATCATATCAATTTCTTCATCCAAACCCTAAATCCCTTTTATTAAAGTTGATCCCCTCTTCACCCTCTACACTTTGGACCTATCAATGTTGGATTTTGAGGACTTTGGACTTCTAGGGTTTTGCTTGGTTGCATCCATGAGGTATATTTCCATTCACTTAGTTAGTTTATGTTTTCCTAGCATTCTAGTTAGTTTAGAATTGGGTTAAGGTGTGGATTTGTGAGCTTGGAAATTCCAAGAGAAGGATTAGGGTTTGAGTTGTGTTGTGATGTTGTGTAAGGGATGTTACTAAACTTTAGAGTTAGAATTCCAGTTAAACTTGAGACTTGAAACCCAACACTTGAACTTAGAAGTTTTTCCGATATCGGGTTTTGACAGTTTGCGAGGTTTACATGATATCTGCTATGACCTGATAGCACCACTAAATAAGTTCCCATGACCATGAGACGTGCAGGCAACCATGAACCACCCCCTGAAACCTGAGCCCCTACCCCTTATATCTGGCCGCAAATTTATTCTCTATGGCCGCAAATTGCGGCCACATTAGAGGGGACTCTGTATATTTTTGGTTGGTAGCCTTGTTTTGTGATATCTAGACTAACCCCATATGCAAAATCCCTTAGTTTGTCCTTTAGTGAAATCTGGGAGGGGTTTTCCTAGGTTGTTGTTTTCGTGTTTTGCGATTCTTAAACTTGGGTTTGGTATTTTATATTGTTTTGGGTTGTTTGGCGTTTGTACGTCAACAACAAGAGTTGTTTGGTTGGTTTTGTACGTGTAAGCTATAGGTTCTAACCTATAAGCAATGCACGTGCCGTATTGGATTTCGGAACTTGATGTTAATATCAATTTCGATTGTGTATTATTGTAGGTACCCTCGCATGGATTCCGAGGCGACGGAGCATGGTGTCATTGACTTCGACGAGCAAGGACCAGGTGAGTAGATCTATATCTACGGGGGAAGTCGGGTGGATGGCGTATAGCACCCCCGCAAAATTATTAAATGGAAACCGATCTATAGGATACAGTCGTAGAAACCTAGATTAGGAAACTAGGGATATAGTTTAAAAGATAGTTAGTGATAATATTAGTGATATGACTTATAAACATGTAGTTGCAACATAATAAGTATGAGTTTTAGGATAGCATGACACTTGATGTATAAAGTAGAATGTATTTATAAAATTTGACTTAATGTGATGAAAAGAAAATACGATGTGATGTGATAACTTGATGATATGTTGGTGTACGGATACGAGTCGATATGTGATAATTGATACCTTTGCCGGTCCCATGATCTGAGATTGATACGGATGGAACTTGAGAGATAGGTATATATATATGGATAATGTTGTGAATCTTGTGAGTTAAGCCGTACGAGATGTGAGGTCCACACCCTCTTTGTCGCATAGGTTGATAGGATCCTATATTGTTTAATGACGCCATACGATGAGTTACCGTACGTGATGAGTTAATTGATGATTGATCCTTACCCTTGACTAGAGAAGGCCGATTGATAGATTCACCGACTCGGTCATGTTAGATACGTATACCTTATACTTTTTAGCTGCCGATTTACTTTATGCTACTTTCATGTCATTACCATTGCATTTCATATACCTGTGCTAGTACACATGCACCATTATCGATGATGCGTATGTCACACTTACACAGATTTGCCGGCTCATATACTTCATCATCGATAATTGCCATGTCACCACACAGTAGAATAGCTGCATCATGATATGACTCTTTGCATAATTTACTTGCTATAGTTACATATACACCGTTATACGATGTTGCATTTGACTTTGGAGGAATTGGGAACCGCAGGATATATTTTAAAACTGGATTCATTTTAAAGGGCGGTTTTCCCTTGATATGTGCATCTTACTGTTCCATGTTGCATTATATACAGATATACTTATATTTCTGTTATATGTCGCATACATCATGATACACAATTGAGATATGCTGTTTTCATGAGATTTCTGGATTGAGAACCGTGGTTATTTCAAAATAAAATATGTATTGTTTTAAAAACCCGGTTTCTCTTGATATGATATTTGTATAGTCCACCATGAGTTTTCTCAGCTCTTGAGCGATATCATACACCCGATTCGAGGAGGAGGATGAGCCGTCTGCGGGTGCATGGCGGACCCGGTATGGTACCCCGGGACGAGAAGGCCGCAGATGATGGCGTTGAGCCCGGCAAAGGGACCACTACCTATTGATGATAGTATTTGGACCTGACGGTTATCCGGAGGATACCGACCGGAGCCATGAGGTGGATACAGGCCAGTCCGGGTAGCCGGAGCCTGAGATATGAGGATTTACGTGTCGATGCTGGACACGGGTTTCATGATATTTTCGAGTGTCGATGCTGGACACTCAGGTTCTATGATTTGTTGTGTCATTGATGGATACACATTCTTTGATATCCTCATACATTTACATGCATATGCTTTTACGATGTTTCGGGTGGACGAGATCCACTTGCATACCGGCATTGATTATATTGTTGTATGATATCCACTTGCATACTTGCATTTATTTATTGTTGGCACATATTCAGATACGGTCACCCTAGATATCATAGTATTACCTTTATGAAATAGTTGACGTAGGAATCGTTATTTATTCGATTTCTACCTGTTGATGTTTTCTGCTCACGAGTTAGCAACCCACCCCCGTTGTGCCACAGTTCTTGCAGGTTGACCACATGGATTGGTAGCGGCATCTTTGGCACACAGCTGCATTTGGGTGACTTGCTTTGGTAGGTGGGACATTTGCATCGTGCCCACTCTTGTACTTATTATTCATGTTGTATCTAGTCAACTCCATCAATCAAAACTAGTATTTGTATAAATAGTAAGACTTAGTGAGATTTGTAGTTGCGAGATTGAGCGTTGGGTTTTATGTTCGTTTATTGGGTTGATGTCTTGCTTTATTCATTATCTTTTGTGGTGAACTTCGCCGTTGGGCGTCATATACTTATATTTATGCTTTGCGTGGTTGTGGATCCGCCGTTTGGCGAAGAACTAGCTCCCGTTTGGGGATGCCTTTTATATATTCATGTATTTGTGGTTTTGGACCAAAATATACAAGGGAGGTGCTGCCCAAATTTTTAAAAAGTCGAACATGTTTTACACAAGTAGGATAAACTTGCATTTTCATGTTCCCTTTTCTATGCATTCAAGAAAATACTTTTCTTCATTATAGCTTATTTCAAAACTGCACCTCTTTTATTTCTTTAAAAGGTTTAGATTTTTGGGTTTCAGCTTACTTTGATTTACGTTACACCTTTAGACATTGCGTGATTTAAGTGCTGGCCACGAGCTAATATTTCGGGTTGTGACACAGCATCGCTACCACGGGATTATTTCCAGGAGCGAATCATCATTTACTGTGAGAGGACTTAGAGTTTGACACCTGTTTAGGCATCTGCATCGCTACCTCTGGAATATAGCCAGAAGCGAATCATCATTTGCCTTTGTCAATTTGAACAAAGGTGGCTTAGCAAACATGGTTAGGATTCTGTCGATTAAGGCTTTTTGACTTTATGAGCTGTAAGGGTCTCATAAAGGTATTTCTCTCTACGAGTCGAGAGGGTCTCGTAGGTGTACGTTCTCTTTAGAAGTCATGAGGACTCCTAAGTGGTATTTTCCCTTGCAAATCGTAAGGATCTTACAAAAGTGTTTTCTCCTTATAAGTCGAGAGGACTTATAAGTGTTGTTCATCATATGGGATATTTCTTGCCATTGGTGGAACTTGGTAGGGAATTGTTTATTTATGCCCATGGATTATATACAAGGGTCAATATTAGACCGCCTGTAGGGCAGCTTAGGGGATATGACGGCTTAAGAACTGGTTTAGATCTCTGTAACCTAAGACTTTTGAATTTTATGAGCTGTGAGGGTCTCGTAGGGGAATTCTCCTTACGAGTCGTGAGGATCTCGCAAGCGTAATTTTTCCTTAGGAATCGTATAAATTCCTAAGTGTGTTCCTTTATGAGTTGTAAGGATCTCATGCAGGTACCTTTTTTTAACAAGTTCGCGCCCTCTCGGGTTTTCACTAGCTCGCTGGAAATCCTGCTGTTTTTACTCACGGCGTCCTTTCGGGTTTTCATCCGTGCCCATTTCGCTTGTGGACATACTCTTTTTTTAATGGCCCGTAAGGTAACACACAATTAGCTGTAAGTCCTGATCTCCTTCAAAGAACCACCATATAGGACTTGGGAGAGATATGAATCGTTTATGCCCAGAGATTGTATACGGTAATCGATATGGGGATTCACCGTAGGGCTAAACGTGTGAGTTTAAGGACATGACCGTCCTTTATTGCCATATTTTGGGGCAAAATGCTAGTTTAAGGACGTTCCGGTCCAACATTCCCGTTTTGGGGACGAATGTTAGTTTAAGGACGTTTCGGTCCATTATTCCCATTTTGGGGACGGATGTTAGTTTAAGGACATTTCGGTCCATTATTCCCATTTTGGGGACAAATGTTAGTTTTAAGGACATTTCGGTCCATATTAGTTTAGGGACATCTCGGTCCGTTATTAGTTTAGGGATATCTCGGTCTGTTATTAGTTTAAGAACGTTTTGGTCCAAGATTCCCATTTTGGGGACGAATGTTAGTTTAAGAACATTTCGGTCCATTGTTAGTTTAAGAACGTCTCGGTCCATTATTGGTTTAAGGACGTCTCGGTCCAGCATTCCCATATTTAGGGGCGAAGTTTAGTTTAAGGACATTTCGGTCTATGATCACCATTTATGAGGCGGAATGTTAGTTTAGGGACTTCTCGGTCCAATGTCACCGTTTTTGAGGCGACAGAGCTTTTTGGATACTACTCTCAGAGTTCTGACTCAGGAAGATAGCGAGCGGACACAAGTGTCATCATCTATCATTGACCTAAGTCATGACTCTTCAAGCGTAGTACTTTTTGAGGAATCGGCCGTTTATTGGCCGGAAGGGTCTTTCACCATGTATATCTATGAGCAGGTAGGCTCCATCTTGGTAGACTTTGTTTATGATGTATGGGCCTTCATAGTTTGGCTCGAACTTCCCCGTTTTGCGTGATTAGGGATCATTGGTCTTTTGACGACTAGCACGAGTTCACCTTGGCGGAATGTTCTCGGCCTGGTTAGTCTTTCGTATAACCGTGTCATCCTTGCCTTATGAGCCTCCAGATTTTGCTGTGCTATATGGTGAGTTTCGTCGAGGGAGTTAAGCTCCTCAAGCCTAAGATGAGCATTTTTTTCATCTGTCAGCTTGTATCGAACTGCTTCTCATAGAGAGGGGAGTTCTATTTCCAACGGGAGTACTGCTTCCATGCCGAACACCAATGCGTATGGTGTTGTATTCGTGGCCGTCTTGAACGTTGTTCGGTACGCCCAAAGATCTTCATGCAACCTTTCGTGCCAGTCCTTTTTGTTTCTGGACACCGTCTATTTTATGATCTTTATCAAGGTCTTATTGAAAGCATCAGCTAGACCGTTGGCCTGAGGATTATAGATTGAAGAGTATCTCCAATCTATTTTATGCTGCTGTGCGAAGCGGTTAATTTTATGACTTCTATAAGCTGGCCCATTATCCGAGATTATCCGTCATGGGGTGCTGAACCGATAGATGACATGGGTCTTGAAGAAATGGAGGATATTCTCCGTCTTCACCTCCCTCAGTGGTACTGCTTCTACCCAGTTAGAGAAATAGTCAGTCATTGCCAATATGAACCGATGTCCTTTGGAGGATGCTGGTTCGATGAGGCCGATTATATCGGTTTCCTACATTTCGAACAGCCAGTTAGCCATTGTTGGGTGTAGCGGATTTTGATGTTGATGGATGAAATCCCTGTGAATTTGGCACGAGTGACTCTGCTTTGTATATTCGAGGCAGTCCTGAATCATTGTGGGCCAATAGTAACCCATCTTTTTATCTTCAGCTTCATCTTTGTTCCAGTTTGGTGAGAACCGCAGAGTCCATCGTGTATTTCTTGGACGACTTTCTCTGCTTCCTCCGGCTCCAGGCATCTTAGCCATAGACAGTCGAACGATCTCTTATATAGAGTATTATTGACGAAGGCAAAAGACAAAGCTTTTTTCATGAGCTGATGTCTAAATGACGTATTTTCGGGCGTTCGTTGGGACTTAAAGTAGTCTATGAAGACTTCCCTCCAGTCCTTGACCTTTTCTTCATCCTCTATTTGAAGGGTTACTTGTTCGGTCGGTTCTTTTCCTTCGGATGGCTTTATTAGGTCTTCCGAAGATATTTCTATTGGCGTGAGAACTCTGCGGCTTTGCACAATGATCCTCACATCATCAAGATCTTCATCGGCCAATTCCTTAGCTAATTTGGCCAATGCATCTGCCTTGTCGTTTTCCTCACACGGTATGCTTTCCAGCGTTTTGGAAGGGATTTGTGTCAGCAGTTGCTGCACTCTTTCACCATTCTTTATCAGCTCTGGCTTGCATGTCTAATAGTCGCCATTTACTTGGCCGATGATCGGCTGGGAGTCTCCATATATGAAGAGGTCTTTGATTCCCATGTCGATAGCGATCTTAAGACCTGTTATCAAAGCTTCATATTCAGTTTCGTTATTAGTCCTTGGCTCTGTTAAGGAGAGAGTATAACGCAATATCCCTCCTTGCGGAGTCACGAAGATAAGGCCCACCCCGGCTTTGATTATGGGGGTGTTTGGCTTTTGCCGCTTCATGGAAGATGCTACATCGAAGTAGAGTTCTCATTGGGAATTATTTTCTTCTTTGATTGCATCGAACGCATGTTCGTCAGGCAACTCGCAATTTAAAGGGGAGTTGGCTGGTATCGGATGCTCTGCGAGAAAGTCAGCAATGGCCTAACCTTTCATTGCTTTAAGGAGAGGATACGTTACTGAGAACTCCATCAGGAGGAGGGCCCATTTGGCAAGCCTTCCTGTTAGTATGGCCCTTTATTGGATATAGTGCCCTCAAAGTCAATTATTGGATCGCAGGCACGTGATTGCAATGATTGAGGAGGACCTATACCAGTAGGACAGTCTTACTCGAGATGATAGTATGCTATCTGGTTTGCCTTTATCAGTCGTGTACAGGTTCAGGTGACTGATCACCGTTACACGTTGATAGAGCCCTTAGGATCTTGCTTGACTACCAACAGTATGAGGGCGATCATATACGTGAGAGTTCGGTAGTTCATAAGAACATCCATAATAGTGGTCCCTAGTCGTGGGAATTTCGAGACAGGGCATCGATACTCCGGAGTAGACTAGTGTATACAGTCGAGGCCCCGACGAGGGGCGGTGGACGGTCTCACAAGCCGTTGGTGTCAGTTGGATCACCTAAGATGTATACATGTGTTCATTGGGTTATGAGTACACCGGACAGGACTCGCCGGGAACCTGCTAGTTGGTATTATACATATCGTCAGATAGCAGTTCCCTGGTGACATGTGTACAGGTTAGTTCATCGACCTGAGGTCGTCATTTGTCTCGTGTGAGTTTCCACTGTGCTTTGATTTCTACCCTACTACGGCTCAAAGGAGTCGTGCAAACAGGTAGTTTTTGGGTACAGTCCCGAGCCACATGGAGGCACGTGAGTGGATCGGCAGGGGATTCGTCTCTCCCGGTATTGGGGGTGGAGATCGCGCTGTGTCTAGGAAAGCCATTACACCAAGTCCTTGGCCAAGGCAGGTGAGAATTATTGGTAGGTACTCCGGTAGTTTCTCAGGGTGTTCAGGGCTTGTCTCCGACACGACTTATACCGCTATTGGGGGTCTGGCGTTACTAGCCCTCTAGGTCGGATATGCGATACTCATAGACGAACGGACCGGACTGTATATACATTGTCACTGTTAGGCTCAGTAGGGTTTCCGGATGAGTTCGCTCATCGGCCTCCCTTGAGGTCAGTCCATGGGCAGCCGTTACGCACAGCTAGTGCCTCTGACGGCTTGTGGTTAAACCCACTGCCAGGGTACTGACGAGTCATTAGAGTCCCCCACAGATAGTTTCCCAAGTTCGGGTGAAACGTTGTAGAGGCCGTATGGTTTTATGGCAGGGTTCGGAAAATGCACGTGCGTTTACGCACGTGTCATATTTCGGGCAGATAATACTGGTGGGCTTTGGTTTAAGCCGGATCCGAGTATTATACTGTGTAGATATAATATCTTTGTCTCAGTTGCATTTGTATTCGGTCGTAATACAAATGCGGGTATGTTTATACTGTTACGGGGTTATCCTGAAATTCGTTTCGGGATCACTTTTAGAAGTTGCCAGTTTCCAGTTTTCTATCACACGTATTTAACATTCGGTTTAATACGGATTTATCTTTTCTTGGGTGAGTCATGAGGATGAGTCATGAGAAGGTTCTAGACTTGGTGACTAGGATTAGTGAGTCACTCATTTGCATTAATGGTTGATGACTAGGCCTGTGACTCATTAGTTTTCATTTAATGTTTTTGATGATGTGTTTAATGAGTCACCCTTTACCATTAATTCCTTTTGTTTGGATGAAGGATATTTGATTAAGATCTTTTAGCTTATGGTTACCCTCCCTTGCTCCTACCCTCACCCCCTCCTTATATATGGCCGGCCCCTCCCCTCCTCCTCACTCACTCACTTGGTTGAAAAAGATTATGATAGTTTTAGTGTATGGAAATTTCCATAGCTCATTTTCCATTACCCGATTCAAATGACAACTTCATTAACCGTTCGTCCATGGCTTTGGACGAAGTGAGACAAAGTGTTCTACTCATTCTCTACATCAATCTTGGTCATCTCTTTTAGCAAACATGATGACCGAGTTGCCTCGGGTCAGAGGCGGGAGCCCGTTTAAAGATCTGATGACGTGGTGCCACCTGGACGACGAGACCGGAGATCGAGAAGATCGGAGCAGCCGCAACAGAGCGTAGGATGATGGTTAAAGAACGAAGGACTCGGATCGTTCGGTATAACCTTTCTACCCTCTTTACAGTTTGTTAGTTTAGCGTTAATGGAAGATCCGGGTTATAGTATGCGATAGCGCCAGTTATAAAAGTTTTTGTTCCGCATTTGGCGTTTGAAAGACGGCCGGGGCGCTACCGTAGACTTACATGGTATCAGAGCCTCACCATTAAGCTTTACTAACTTGTGCTAACACGTTTAAAATATCGATCGAACGGATTTTCGAAAACCGCAAATTTCAAGTCTAAAGTTTCTGTTAATTTTCAAACTGGTCTAAAAATCATTTTGACCATACCAGAAAATCGAGCAGGGCTTTTAAGGAAAACTGGAGAAATTCGACAAAGTGATATCACTGTTCCGCCGCGGATCCGTGGCCCAAGCTAGGGTTTGGCCGCGGATCCGCCGCAGGAAAGTGAGATCAATTAGTTAAATTTCTACAGTAGCTTCTACTTGGGAAATTGTGGTTTCTGGAACTGTTCTTTTAGGCCCAGTTTTTGTTACTGTACAGCAGATGTACGTGGGGCCCATTTCGGGAAATTTTGTCGATCGAAATTTTAAACTTGTTTGTTTACAGTACTTACATTATATCTTCGATCGTGAATGTCATTCGAGCGGTAAACCGCGTCTGATTGTTATAGTTCTTTTAGACGGGTTTGCGAACGTGACATTCGCGTTGATGTTCTGTGTTGTGCTGTGATGTTGCGGATTTGTCGTGGTGGATAGCAGTGTGCAATGTTAGTGCAGTTTGGATTTATTTGTACATTTGATATTGCGGGGCGAGCGTCCAACATGTGGACTGCCATCACTGCCTGTTTGTATAGTATTCTTTTGGGGCACGACTGGGCTGAGGTCGTTGTACCCGTTGTATATATTTTTCATTTCTGTACTAGGTTTACCCCGCGACGGAGTGCACGGATAGCCGGGTTCTGGAGGGCAACGGGTCCGCATCTCATGGCTTTGAGAGGCAGTGGGGCCTCACTCTAGAATTGGAAGACTATTCGCCACACTCGTAGGGGGTACAGGTTGACCCAAGGAGGGGTGCTCAAGTTACCAGATTCCGTGAAGTGCCGGGTAGTCCATTCATTTTGCTGTAGGGGGCTGCCTCGCTTCAGGTTTTGGCGGGTAACTTGCCGCACCCGTAGGGGTCTAGGTTTCATTGCACAGGCTATCCACACGACCAAGAGAACATCGGGTTTCAGTAGCGGCTCTGTGAAACCCGGGGATCCCAGATTATCTGTATTGTTCTGTGATGCTTATTACTTTTCTGTAATGTTGCATATTATCACGCCTGGAGCGATTATTATATATTGGTATATATACTATTAGATGTTGTATATGTTTTACACCCGCGCTAGTCCAGTGCCCGCTCTGTCGTTAGTTAAGTAACCTAACGGGTAAAGACGGGACCCAGTGACGAATGCGGATGGCATATACGTACATTTTATTTTCGTTCTTTTCTGGTGTGATTTATTGATGGGACTGCGTTGATTTTGATCAATGCAAAGGAAAACAAACCTGTTTGGATGTTGTTGGAACAGTTTTAAAAAGTGTTATTACAAAGACGTTTCCTTTTGTTTTGCATAGCGGAATTCGGTGGAATATCCTGCACCTCATTCCACGAGGCAAGGGCCGAGATCCCTTCACCGGGAGTGACCCCTTGGGCAGAAGTTTGCGTCAGGGTAATAACTTCACTATAGTCGATTACAAGTTGCTTTGCATCGCGGTATTCAGTTGGAATATCCTGCACCTCATTCCACGAGGAAAAAGCCGAGATCCCTTCACCGGGAGTGACCTCTTTAGCAAAAGGTTTTCGCCACTATATTTTTATAAAAAGCTATCAGGTTCCTTCAACGAGATCAAGTTCATTGCGTTAAAGGTTTTTCGCCAAAAACCAGCCGTAGCCCTCCGTCATTTCTTATGGATGGTCAGTAGTATTCAAGCTATGTTTGTTGGCCTTCGTTAAGGCATAGTGTTTGGTAGCTGCTGGGGTATTCATTTGTTGCATAGATAGATGAGTTGGTTTGGGACAGCCGTATTACCTTGTTGGCCTTCGTCAAGGGTATGTACGGGTGGGTTCAAATTAACAAGATAATGATGGGCAGAACTTGATATGTGACTTATAATTTGTTGGCCTTCGTCAAGGTCATAAGAACATAGGGTAAAAATCATATCGGGAGTTTCTAAAGAAACTGAAACTTGCCAGGCATGCGCATACCTTCTGGAGTGTGATAACGCGAGTGGATTCCGTCACGTTATCATGCGATGAGAGTTGGATCCCGATTCCCACTGATGAGTTGGTTTACTCTTCGGGTGATCCCGATTGATTCTTCTTTTAGGTTTGGAGGAGAATTTGACAGTACAGTGGGAGATTTCCGGATTAGATAAAGTGATAATCATTCTGATCTAGGTTAGAGTGCACGCAGAGTGTTTCTTTTCTCTCTCTCTTTGGCAGCGACCTTTGACCGACCCTAGACTATGACTCAGTGACCAAGTTGACCGAACCTTCTTAAAATACTGGCTTTTGGATTGTCTGAGTTGCATAAGTCATTGCCGCTCCTTCTTTTACCCTTTGCTTTTCTCAAAACACCCCGTATTATTACGGACATCCACTTCCATTGGATAGATCCATCGTATGGTTATATACAAACTCGAAGGGACTTCTTCGAGGATGGATCCAGGTTCAGGAGAAATTGAATTGGTTTATTCAGTTGTCTTTTATTATTACCTTCTCTCAGGTTGCGAGGGCTCCTTGGTTTAGGAGAGTACACCTATTACGCTTATTGGATAGTCTTATTCCAAACCATAGGCAGGTGCCGAAAGGTAGGGAATGAAGAAAACCAATTAGCCTAAGTAGGGTGTACAGAAGGTAATATGTAAAGACAAAATAAAGGGATTGGAAAGAGGGCAAAGTAAATTGCGACTGCTATCATTCACGACCAAACCGCGTACTTCATCGCCACTCCTATTTCACCTTTGCTTTTTTCCCCAGTTTGGGAGAAATAGAATAAGGTATTATTCAGTTGTCTTTTATCATCACCTTCTCTCAAGTTGCGAGTACTCCTTGGTTTAGGAGAGTACACCTATTATGCTTACTGGATAGTCTTCTTCTAAACCATAGGCTGGTGCCGAACGGTAGGGAAGGAAGAAAACCATTTAGCCTAACGATGGTGTACAGAAGGTAACGACTAAAGACAAATAAAGGGATTTGGAGAGATGTCAATGAAATATACGGTTATAGTCATGAATTGGATTATGGAAGAGGCATTACTAGGAATACCAGGATACCCCTACGAAACATTTTCATGTTTCGGTGCATTGTTAAAGGAAAACTGATTTCCCGATCAGTTACTTACTCCAGAGTATGTATTTACCAGGTATGATTCTCACATCTGTATGGTTTTACAGATGATGAGTGGGAGTAAGTTATTGGGAATTAGGTGATCATTTTCATTATATCGGAATTCGTTGTAATTGGTGATATTTGAGGAAGTTGCCTGAGTTATTGCCGGCAGGCATGTATTTGGTTTTGAGTATCCGTTGTTGTGCACCAATTTCAAAATGATATATCTGTACATTTATTTTTATAAAGTGAGATATAAATTTTGATATTATGTCGATGACATTTACCTACATCAGTTGACGATTGGGTAAGGAGCATTGAACAACGGAGTAGTTCTTAACCATAAGTACAGTTTTCAACCTACGATGCACAGGTTTTGAGTTATTGAACTCAGCGGACTTATATAGAGTATTGTATATTGTCCAGTGTCCATCAGGACAAAGGGGTTGGTCCTCGTACTATGTTCTGTTTACTTATGACTTCTCTAGTTTTTAGACAAGTGTTTCGTAGAAATACAAGGTCTAAGTTTTGAGAAGTTGTGGGTATAAGAATAAAGTAGAGAACCAGATGTCGCAAGTATCAGGATTCTTCAAAGAGATCGAAGATGTAGATTCTTGTGATAGGTATTCAGATGATGGTAATGGTTTTGAGAAACTTGTTTCTCTTTCGGGTTACTCATAATTGGATGGATTCCTAAGTTGAGTAATGCTGATTAGCCTCTTTCCACTAAAGTTGATATGCACTGGAGACAGTTGCATGATTAGAATCTGGTTCCAATTAAATAAGTGCCAAAGTTTCTATATTGGATATAGAATGGTTCATATC
Source organism: Agapanthus africanus (assembly GCA_030015575.1). Classification (NCBI taxonomy): domain Eukaryota; kingdom Viridiplantae; phylum Streptophyta; class Magnoliopsida; order Asparagales; family Amaryllidaceae; genus Agapanthus; species Agapanthus africanus. The sequence goes on along the minus strand of CM057348.1, from coordinate 158,145,531 downwards.
TTAATGATGTTAAGGTACGGGGAGTTGTCCGGCTTATGCTTAAAACCAGACTCTGGATAACTCAGGGCACGTTTCTGTAATAGCAGTTTGTGGGTTGGCCCGGGCTATGTCGAGGGTTGACTTTCTACCATCTGGAAGATCAATAGTGATATTGTTCTTGACTCACCACAGTTTTAGTAAAATGGATTTTTTCAGAAAACAGTAGTGAGAGTATGGTAGAACTGGAAGTGATTCCAGAACTGCAAACGATTACGGAAAATTTAATAGGACCTAAAGATTCAATCAGGTTTGATATTCCATTAGCCACTCCGCAGATATGGTGGGTAACCTCAGGCACCCTAGAGGTACTTCAGTAGCCTTAAGGACGGTGACAGGGAGGTTCCTGTTTACCCAGACTTGACACTACTGTTGTTCCAGACTATGAGACCCGGCAGGATGTTAAGTATAGCGTCGTTCTAAACTAGTTTTAGAAGTGCACATGTATATTATTCTGCCAGAGGGTTGTTGTGGTCAGTGGGAGCAGCGGAAGCATAGCGGGCAAGTAGCTCATGTCTATTTATAGACTAGAGCAGTTATAGCGGAGAGAGATCATCTATTTTTGATGTGACAGTCATGGGTTTGACTTCATCAGAATAGGGGATGGATCTGTTAAGAAGGTAGTAGGGTATGATGTCTTGGTATTTGGATGACATACACAGAGTAGGAAGTAAAATTCCTATACTACGATCGGTTGTACTGTGGTCGTCACACAGTTGTTTCTCCACAAAGGATATGGATATAATATCTGACATTCTGGTTTCTGGATCTATGGTTTTAGATCTAGATTTGGGTAGTTTCCCAATGTGGGTACTTTGATAGTATTCTAATGGTTTTTAGAATAGATGACTCCTGGCATGGTGGTGTACCTGCAGGTGATGGAGTCACCCTCTCTAAAGGTGTCTTACAGACTAAAGGGGAGAGGGAAGTGCATGATTGGCAGATCACTTGCTTAGGCAATTGAGTCGATCGTGAGATGTCAAGTACCACACCAGATGTTGTTTTTGCACTAGATGCGATAAGCTTATATTAATCCAATCCTGAAGAAACATAAGGAAGCAGTTTTAGAACATAAGTGCATGTTCTACGGATTTGATGACGGCAGCCTCCTTCGGGAGACGGTTATCATTCTAGGCTTCAAAGGTGACATAGATGACAGAGTGATTGTCAGAGTTATAGTTTTTCCTCTGACGAAGAGGGACAGTATTATGGACAGGTGGTCCAGGAGGATACTGTGGGAGGCATGGTGCCGGATACTGATTAGGTTCAGTGATCGATACAGTCTAAGAAGTTTGGATTTGGAGTTCATTTATGAACTAGGTCCCATCAGATATCCAGACATATTCTAAGACAGGTATTACTCAATTCGGGAGATGGCTTTCTCCGCGAACATGAGATTAAGAGAGACATAGAAAGAAACAGCAGGGCGGATCCACTCACTGAGGCTATTTCTCAAACACAAGAGTTTTACAAACGGGCTTTGTGAAACTGATTAGTAGAGGAGTTGGATGTTCGGTATCACATGGGCTGTGAGTATGCGACATCGCAATAATTAGCCTTAAGTGCAAGTGGGAGATTGTTCGATATAGTGTCCTCAAAGTTAATTATTGGATCGCAGGCACGTGATTGCAATGATTGAGGAGGACCTATGCCGGTAGGACAGTCTTACTCGAGATGATAGTATGCTATCTGGTTTGCCTTTATCAGTCGTGTACATGTTCAGGTGACTGATCACTGTTACACGTTGATAGAGCCCTTAGGATCTTGCTTGACTACCAACAGTATGAGGGTGATCAAATACGTGAGAGTTGGGTAGTCCATAAGCACATCCTTAATAGTGGTCCCTAGTCGTGGGAGTTTCAAGACAGGGCATCGATACTCCGGAGTAGACTAGTATATACAGTCGAGACCCCGACGAGGGGCGGTGGCCGGTCTCACAAGCCACTGGTGTCAGTTGGATCACCTAAGATGTATACAGGTGCTCATTGGGTTATGAGTACACCGGACAGGACTCGCCGGGAACTTGCTAGTTGGTATTATACATATCGTCAGATAGCAGTTCCCTGGTGACATGCGTACAGGTTAGTTCATCGACCTGAGGTCGTCATTTGTCTCGTGTGAGTTCCCTCTGTGCTTTGATTTCTACCCTACCACAGCTCAAAGGAGTCGTGCAAACAGGTAGTTTTTGGGTACAGTCTCGAGCCACATGGAGGCACGTGAGCGGATCGGCAGGGGATTCGTCTCTCCTGGTATTGGGGGTGGAGATCGCGCTGTGTCTAGGAAAGCCATTACACCAAGTCCTTGGCCAAGGCAGGTGAGAATTACTGGTAGGTACTCCGGTAGTTTCTCAGGGTATTCAGAGCTTGTCTCCGACACGACTTATACCGCTATTGGGGGTCTGACGTTACTAGCCCCTTAGGCCGGATATGCGATACTCATAGACGAACGGACCAGACTGTATATACATTGTCACTGTTAGGCTCAGTAGGGTTTCCGGACGAGTTCTCTCATCGGCCTCCCTTGAGGTCAGTCCATGGGCAGCCGTTAAGCACAGCTAGTGCCTCTGACGGCTTGTGGTTAAACCCACTGCCAGGGTACTGACGAGTCATTAGAGTCCCCCACAGATAGTTTCCCCAGTTCAGGCGAAACGTTGTAGAGGCCGTATGGTTTTATGGTAGGGTTCGGAAAATGCACGTGCGTTTACGCACGTGTCATATTTCGGGCAGATAATACTGGTGGGCTTTGGTTTAAGCCGGATCTGAGTATTATACTGTGTAGATATAATATTTTTGTCTCAGTTGCATTTGTATTCGGTCGCAATACAAATGCGAGTATGTTTATACTGTTACGGGGTTATCCTGAAATTCGTTTCGGGATCACTTTTGGAAGTTGCCAGTTTCCAGTTTTCTATCACCCGTATTTAACATTCGGTTTAATACGGATTTATCTTTTCTTGGGTGAGTCATGAGGGTGAGTCATGAGAAGGTTCTAGACTTGGTGAGTAGAATTAATGAGTCACTCATTTGCATTAATGGTTGATGACTAGGCCTGTGACTCATTAGTTTTCATTTAATGTTTTTGATGATGTGTTTAATGAGTCACCCTTTACCATTAATTCCTTTTGTTTGGATGAAGGATATTTGATTAAGATCTTTTAGCTTATGGTTACCCTCCCTTGCTCCTACCCTCACCCCCTCCTCATATATGGCCGGCCCCTCCCCTCCTCTTCACTCACTCACTTGGTTGAAAAAGATTATGATAGTTTTAGTGTATGGAAATTTCCATAGCTCATTTTCCATTACCCGATTCAAATGGCAACTTCATTAACCGTTCGTCCATGGCTTTGGACGAAGTGAGACAAAGTGTTCTACTCATTCTCTACATCAATCTTGATCATCTCTTTTAGCAAACTTGATGACCGAGTTGTAGGGTTACTAGGCACACTAACAAGGCTCTACAAGGTATCGACCATACCGGATTAAAATTTTAGTCGTGCCGAATAACTCTTAACAGGATCTTTGCTAGAAATTTAGGCTAACATATGAAAGTAAATCACATTTACACTAAGTGAAAACGAAATACAACCTTTGTAGATCGGTCTTTCACTTCATATGCTCCTTGATGTAGTCCCTTCGCTGCGATCATCCAACTCCCGGACTCTCGGACGGCTCCATGAGAAAATTGCAACGGGATCGCTTGAAGTCTTCGAGGCCGAAGATGATCTACGTTGAGGGAATACGAACTCAAGTTTCTACTTCACTAACTAGAGAATTAGTGAAGTAAACACCCTAAACTAAAGTGCTAGTCTAGTAGAGGATAGTGAGATAGGAAATGGGTACTCTTTAGAATTTGATTTCTCACTTTGGTTCTCTCTCTTTTTCAAACCCTAGCATGAATATGAAGGAGGAAGAAGATGAGCTTAAAAATGAGAATGGAAAAATGATCAAGAGAGAGAATGAGCTAACCATGGTGAGTGAGTATCATATACTAACTCATGTAGAGACATTACCATGGTTTAATTATAGTGGTTAGGTTTATGAATATGCTAAGTAAAAACAAAACTAGTTGACATTGGTTAATGCACTCACAAGCTTCATGAAGCTTCATGCACTCGAACAATTATCCACTAATTTTGTATTTACTTTGTATATTAAAACCCCACCCATATAATTATAATGGTGTATGTCTCATACTCCCATGTAGTGTGTATCAACAACCATGATACAATTTGTACACAAATAAATATATATTACATATATATTAACTTGTGCACAAGTGAGAAAAACAAATGCTTAAAGTGAACCAATGTTAGTTAATGTAAATTAGTATATCATATATATACAATTATACACTAAATTATTAAATCAACACTTGACTTAATAATCCGGTGATATTACATACAACCGACTAACATTCAATGTATCGACTTATCGAATCAACCCTTGATTCGATAACTTGGTTATATCGCACATAACCGATCGACACAAGCATCGCGAGAATAGAATACGGTATCACATACTCGCATTATTCTCGATCCCGCACATATCACATATGCACTCCTATTTCGTTTCACCTGAGCTAGTAAAACTTCTATGTAGGACTGTAAAGACTCGTCAATACGCCGGCAGTAGGTGATGATCATATCAAGCACCCACAAGCCGTCAGCAGTACTAGCTGGACGTAACGGCTACCCGGGTATTGAGCGATCAGAAGATTAGCAAGCAAGCCCGCTCCAACTCCTGTAAAAGCCTGACAGTGACACTACCGTACAGTCCGGTCTCCTCGTCTGATATGTCGCATATCGGTTCTAGGGGTGGTAAACGTCAGACCCCAATAACCGATAAGTCATGCTGATATGAGGCTCATAACGGGTCGAGAAACTACTGGTAACACTTACCAGTAAATCTCTAAACCAGCCCTGGCCAGGGACTTCCCTGTTATGGCCAATCGAGCATAGCGCAACATCAACCCCCAATACCGGGAGAGATGAAACCCCTCCTATCGCTCATTGCCTCCATGTGACTCGGGACTGTACCCAAAAACCACCGTTTTGCACGCCCTCTTGGACGTGGTAAGGTGGAAATCAAAGCACAGTGGGAATCACACAGGACTCTATGACGATCTCGGGTATACAGACTAACCTGTACCAGTGTCACCAGAGAACTGCCATCTGACGTAAGGTATAATACCATCTGGGAGTTCTCGGCGAGTCCGTCCAGTGTACCCAGTCTCCACTGAGCACCCGTATATCATCTCTGATGTCAAACACCAATGGATATGGGATCATCTATCGCTCATCTGTATGGGTCGAGAAGGCATACGCTAGTCTACTCTGGTATATCGATGCCCCGTCTCGATATACCCACGACTAGGGACCTTGAAGGATGTACTTATGGACTACCATGTCCCCACTAGTATGATCCACATCATAGTCCAGGTAGTCAAGTACTCATCCTAAGGGCTTTACCAACATGTGACAGGGAGACAATCAGTATACACGTTAAGGTAAAGGGTAACCAGATAGCATACTATCATGTCGAGCAAGAAAGTCCTCCCTATATATGTCCAAGCATCCACTACACTATACATCACATGTATAGTAATGGCCTCTAGGGCATACATATAACTAACAATCTCCCACTTGCACTAGGGCCATCTGACAACAGTGGTTGTAGTATCTCATACTCAACCATCCCATAATAGTCTCTCTCTGGGAATAGGCTTTTGTGAGTGGATCCGCCTTGTTGTTCTCTGAGTCTACTCTCCTGACCTCGATCCCCTGGAAATCAACCATCTCCATGATCAGGTGACACTGCCTCAGAATATGTCTGGATCACTGATGGGATGGGCGTTCCTAGGCATAAGCCACAACTCCATTGTCTCACAATGGTAGGAACGAAGTTCATCTCATGAACTAATATACACCCAGATTTCCTCTTTGGTAGCATCTTTGGTAGCGATGTATCCAGCCTTTATCGTCTAGTATGCCACAGTATCTAGCTTGGAACTCTTCCAACATACCGTCCCTTTACTGAGGGTAAAGACAATGCCTGTGACTGACTTTCAGTCGTCCTTATCACCCTGGAACCTTTCCAGTGATTCTCCCCAGGATCGATTGATACCATCTCACTACATCTAGTGAGTATCCTAACATCCAATTAGATCTATCTCATAGATCCAAAACCTAGGATTTAGTAGGTATCACTTTGATCCTATATGGAGAATCATTGTGATAAGCGGAGATTGACCGAGCGTAGCATAGGAAACTCCTTCCTTATCAAGTGTATGTCATCCAAGTACTCTACGAGGATCTCCACCATACTCCCTACTACCTGTTTGTATATACAAGGTTCATCTACCATTTTGATGAAGTCAAACTCTTTGAATACCACAAAATAGATGTTCCAACTCCGCGATGCCTGCTTTATCCTATATAGCAGCTTGTACACGTTTCCGCTGCTCCCACTGTCTACGAAGCCCTCTGGCTGTGTACTTATAGACGCTCTCTTCTAAAACATCATTTTAGAAAAGCAGTCATGACACCCAACCACCAGATATCGTAGTCATGGTATGTATCCGTGGCAAGTAGGATCTGGATGGACTTAAGCATAGGTACTTAGGAAAGGTTTCAACATAATCCATACCTGGTCAATGATGCAAACCTTTAACAAGTCTAGCTTTGAAAGTTTCAACTTTTCCATGTACACCAAGTAATCTTCTCAAGATATACTTGCTCCTAATGGGGATTTAACCCTTCAGATAAAGCAACCAAAGTCCATACTTTGTTGGTGTATAGGGATTCCATCTCAGATCACTAAGCATCCAGCTATTCTTACAGAGTCCCACTCCTGATGGCCTGCTCGAAACTAGTTGGGTCATCATCTCATAATGCAATCCTCGCTCCCACTGTCATAGAGAAACCAAAGTATCTCTTAGGTGGGTGAGGAAACCTACTAGATCGGCGGAGAGGCTGTGGGTCGTTGGTTACTATTGAATCCTCCGGTTCTACCAAATCGTCTGCTGTAGTTTGTATAGCTGGAACTCCTTCCAGTTCTACCTCATGTCCATTAATTTCTTCTCAAGAAATTCCCTTTCACAAAGGTGGCATGTTGAGAAACAAAACATTTTTGTTTCTCGGTTTGGTAGAAGATATTCCCTTGCGAATGCTTAGGATATCCAACAAACTTGCACAGATCAGACTTTGCCTCGAGCTTGTCCGGATTTTGCTTTTAGACATAGGCCGGACAACCCTAAATCTTAATAAAATTAAGGTATGGGCTCTTCCCTTTCCATATTTCATATGAAGTGGTAGGCAACTGATTTGATTTGGAACCCTATTCAATAGGTATGCAGCTTCTCAAGTGCATAACTCCCAAAAGGAAATAGGAAACTCAGTAGTACTCATCATAGAGCACACCATATCACATAGGGTGCTATAGCTCCGTCCCGATATACCATCGTGCTATGGTGTATACGGAGGAGTAATGCTGAGAGAGAATCTCATTCTCCTTTAGAATAGTCCAGGATTTCCGTGCTCAAGTATTCTCCTCCCTGATCACATCAAAGGACATAATACTTATACCCTTATTTTGGTTCTCTACTTCTCACTTATATTCTGTGAATATCTTAAAATCTTCGGACTTGTGTTTCAACAGGAACATATGTCTGAATCTTGAGAGATCATCAGAAAATGTAATGAAGTACAAAGAACCGGTCTTGGTATGTGTAGAAAGGGGACCTTCATACATCAACATGTATTAACCCAAGAGTTCACTAACTCTTTCTCTGTTTCCAATAAACAGAGCTATGGTCATCTTATCTCTGTGACATGACCAGCAAGTTTCACAAGATGTAAATTCAAACTAATTTAAATATGCATCTATATGTAACTTCAGCTAGTCGGGTCGCATTGATATGACCTAGTCTACAATACCTCAAGAAAGATTCATTCATTTCTGAACTCTTCCTCTTGTGTGTGTTCTGTATACTAAGAACTGTAGTTTGATTTAGAACGTCAATGCTTTTAGATAACGTGCCTGAACCGATCAACTCTTGATATAAGAAATGTTCAAAACATTATCCAACAATACAAAATTATATCCTTTCTTTACTAATAAAGAGACTGATATGATGTTGTACATCAGGTTTGGTATCTAATAACATTTGTTCAGAATCAATGTATTCTGGTAATACAGGGTGATAGTGACTAACAGACTTGGCTGCAACACTTGCACCGTTTTCTATCTCATGAAACTTATCACCCGTTCTCAGTTCTCTACCTGTCTGTAGCCCATGTAACAGATTACATATGCGGGATCCTGATGCGGTATCACATACCCAGGACGTAAAGAATACTGAGAAACAGTTCTCTGTAATGAACACACCCGAATAAGATGCATCAGTATGCACTTTCTTCGTTTGGGCGGCACGGGAAATCTGGTATTTCCTAAATTCCTGCTCTGTCTTATAACATTTATAAGTTGGAGCAGGACCAACGTTCCCCAGCGCAGTATAACAAGCGGGTTCGGTCAATACATCCGTATTATTATCTTGATTAAGGCATGATATGGTCGCTACCTGGAGAGAGAGAAGAAAACACTCAGCGTGCGTTCTTGCAAGAATAGATTGGTTATTATTTTATCTAATCAGGATGTCTCCCACTGTTTTTATCAAATCTTCCTTCAAACTCTAAAAGGAAAGACTAGCCGGGATTAATTACACCCTACAATTTCGCCAATCTTTCAGCCAGGCCAGTGTCGGTACTTTGAGGGAGGTTCCCCGTGCTTTCGCACAGACCTAATTAAAGTAAACCTCGTTTTCCCAGAGGCGTAACCCCGTTGACACCTTTCTAGATACCTACTTGATCGGCTAATTGTAATGTGTAAAACTCTCCCAGGAGTAACTCTTACTCGCAGCGAGTATCGGGATCCAACTATCTCATAGAAGGTATGCAATCTCATTGCAAATTTCAACACTTGAAATTCCCGATAATATTTTTCCCCAAGCCTCCCATGACCTTGACGGAGGTCAACAAACCATAGGGTGCAAGTCAAGTTCAACCCGTCATTTCTTGATTGAATCAAACCTACCCGCATGACCCTTGATGGAGGTCAACAAGGTCGTACGACTACCTTAATCCAATCTGCATCATATGCATAAGCAGATAAATACTAGTTAGCTACCGCACACTACGCCTTGACGGAGGTCAACAAACGTAGCACGAATACTAAGTAGGACTTATCTGAAATGACGGAGGGCTACGACAGGTTTTTCTGAAAACCTATTGCGTAATGAACTTGATATCGTTGTAGAATCAAATGATTTTAAAATGGAGTGTTTTTGAGGCTTTTCTAGTTTTGCTAAAGGGGTCACTCCTGGTGAAGGGATCGTCGGCCCTTTCCTCGTCGAATGAGGTGCAGGATATATCATATATATCACTGTGCAAAGCAAAAACTCCAAAAGCAATCAAAAGACAAACCGAGGGTTGTAGCATCTGCCAGTTATTGCTAAAGGGGTCACTCCCGCTGAAGGGATCTCGGCCCTTTCCTCATCGAATAAGGTGTTGGATGTTCTACAAGGAACACCGCGATGCAAAGCAAGAACTGTAGCTACCTGTTTTTGAAAATTCGATTCCACAACATCTTTTAGGTTTCTTTTCTTTCATTACTCATATTAATGAAGTCCCATCATTTAAGTACCTAAACATCACAGATAAATACGACGTACACTTATGCCATCCGCATTCGCTTCGATGTCCCCTCGTGCACCGTTAGGTTAGGTAACTAACGGCAGAGCGGGGTAGGGCTAGCGCGGGTGTAAAACATAAGTAACGTCTATATAATATATCATATATACTATATACAGTATCTATCACAACATATCAAAAGATCACATCACAGATATCGCAACAGAAGAAACATATGAAACATTGGATATACTAGGACGTCCGTGTTTTATTTTGAGCCTCTATAAAACACGGATTTCACGGTCGCGATGAATAGCCAAACCCACACCCCTAGACCCCTACGAGAGCGGCAAGTAACCCTGCCAATTCTAGAGCTAGGAGACCCGGACTCGACTCCTCGAGTTGGTCTCCCACTGGACTCTAGAACCCGGTTACATGTGCTCTCCTCCTTGGGTCTATCCTAGTGCGGAAAAGTAAATAATATACAAACCAATAAAAGAATATTACATACATTTAAATTTTACATGAATGAAAATAAAAACTCTTATCTCACATAAAACCCCCGGCTATTCAGAACGCGACGATCCAATATAACATATCCAGCAACACATAACATCACATGTCATCAACGTAAGTAAATATGCGCATCCCAATTGTCGTTGACATATAGCAACGAAACCGGCGATATCACATATTACACTTACGGTCGCAGAAAAGAAAGTGTAAAACTACAACAGTTGGAATCCGCAACCTCCTTAGACATCTCATGCCTAACAGTTATAAACCCCGCATTTTAGTCTCCATATCGAAAACACTTTTCAATATCAAGTCGGGCAATTCAACAAGATTCCCGATAAGTGATCGAATGCTCATCGCAAACTTTAGTAGACGGCCGCACCCCCGGATGCCGTCGACGAAGTGCACTAAGGCGAAACATCGCTGCCGTGAGCACCCGAACGGATGCTTTTGGCGACGGGGTTCTCCTACAGTCACTTGGTCGGGGCTATAGGGCATAGCTGTCTATTAAGTTTACCCGGCGAGTATCCGCGTACGCTACGTGATTGCGACGGACTTTTGATCGCATCAAAATTCCGTGGCAACCGATCAATTGAGACTAAACTGCTATGTTTATAACAATCAAATTAGTTATCTCATAACTACTTGTGGATTCCAAATATTGTATCATATTCCAGATAAATAGACAGTGTTAAACTTTCCGATCGAATAATCAAAACACCCAAGTTTTCCCAATTGGTTCACAACACTTGAGGGGAGTTTAAAAACATCCATCACATGCCACAGTACCAATGGTCCAGCCGTAGAAGGGTCAAGCCAACGCCTCACATGTGGCACGCCGTACTGCCCCAAACTCTAAGGTTCAAAAGGCAGTTCAAGACGGTCACATAATCGAGTTAAGGTTTGTTGTCTTCTAGAGGGTCCATTGCGTAACTTGCACGATTTAGACGTTCTCAAACAACGGAAAAATCCAACACTTGGAAATTTTCCGGGTCGGGAAAAAGTGAGTTATTGATATCCGTTCGAACTTTTTAATACTTTCTAAATATCCGGAAAACAAAACGAAATTAAATATTCCGATCGAAACAACGATTACAAAATAAACCCCAGAACACTCAACACTTGAGTCAGATATAAAATACCCAGAAAATAGAAATTTTAGATACGGGTGTTACAGTGGCAAAACGAGTCAATAGGTCATCCGTACGGCCGTGGTTCCGCGGCAGGAGCATGTCATTTCCGCGGTTCCGCGGCCACGTGGAGGACTTAGTGGCTCATTTTCCATGGTAATTCTTAGAAAACCCTGCTGAATTTTTTAGGTATATTTAATTCAGAAAAATCCCAGTTTTGAAATTTTTTCCAGAGAGGGGGTATAATTTGACGTATCGGGTTCGATCGGGGTTTTAACTTCGTTAACACATCGCCTAATGTTCTAGCTAGGCTCTGATACCACTGTAGGGTTACTAGGCACACTAACAAGGCTCTACAAGGCATCGACCATGCCGGATTAAAATTTTAGTCGTGCCGAATAACTCTTAACAGGATCTTTGCTAGAAATTTAGGCTAACAAATGAAAGTAAATCACATTTACACTAAGTGAATACGAAATACAACCTTTGTAGATCGGTCCTTGACTTCATATGCTCCTTGATGTAGTCCCTTCGCTGCGATCATCCAACTCCCGGACTCTCAGACGGCTCCAAGAGAAAATTGCAACGGGATCGCTTGAAGTCTTCGAGGCCGAAGATGATCTACGTCGAGGGAATACGAACTCAAGCTTCTACTTCACTAACTAGAGAATTAGTGAAGTAAACACCCTAAACTAAAGTTCTAGTCTAGTAGAGGATGGTGAGATAGGAAATGGGTACTCTTTAGAATTTGATTTCTTATTTTGGTTCTCTCTCTTTTTCAAACCCTAGCATGAATATGAAGGAGGAAGAAGATGAGCTCAAAAATGAGAATGGAAAAATGATCAAGAGAGAGAATGAGCTAACCATGGTGAGTGAGTATCATATACTAACTCATGTAGAGACATTACCATGGTTTAATTATAGTGGTTAGGTTTATGAATATGCTAAGTAAAAATAAAACTAGTTGACATTGGTCAATGCACTCACAAGCTTCATGAAACTTCATGCACTTGAACAATTATCCACTAATTTTGTATTTACTTTGTATATTAAAACCCCACCCATATAATTATAATGGTGTATGTCTCATACATCCATGTAGTGTGTATCAACAACCATGATACAATTTGTACACAAATAAATATATATCACATATATATTAACTTGTGCACAAGTGAGAAAAACAAATGCTTAAAGTGAACCAATGTTAGTTAATGTAAATTAGTATATCATATATATACAATTATACACTAAATTATTAAATCAACACTTGACTTAATAATCCGGTTATATTACATACAACCGACTAACATTCAATATATCGACTTATCGAATCAACCCTTGATTCGATAACTTGGTTATATCGCACATAACCGATCGACACAAGCATCGCGAGAATACAATACGGTATCACATACTCGCATTATTCTCGGTCCCGCACATATCACATATGCACTCCTATTTCGTTTCGCCTGAGCCAGTAAAACCTCTATGTAGGACTCTAAAGACTCGTCAATACGCCGGCAGTAGGTGATGATCATATCAAGCACCCACAAGCCGTCAGCGGTACTAGCTGGACATAACGGCTATCCGGGTATTGAGCGATCAGAAGATCAGCAAGCAAGCCCGCTCCAACTCCTGTAAAAGCCTGACAGTGACACTACCGTACAGTCCGGTCTCCTCGTCTGATATGTCGCATATCGGTTCTAGGGGTGGTAAACGTCAGACCCCAATAACCGATAAGTCATGCTGATATGAGGCTCATAACGGGTTGAGAAACTACTGGTAACACTTACCAGTAAATCTCTAAACCAGCCCTGGCCAGGGACTTCCCTGTTATGGCCAATCGAGCATAGCGCAACATCAACCCCCAATACCGGGAGAGATGAAACCCCTCCTATCGCTCATTGCCTCCATGTGACTCGGGACTGTACCCAAAAACCACCGTTTTGCACGCCCTCTTGGACGTGGTAAGGTGGAAATCAAAGCACAGTGGGAATCACACAAGACTCTATGACGATCTCGGGTCTACAGACTAACCTGTACCAGTGTCACCAGAGAACTTCTATCTGACGTAAGGTATAATACCATATGGGAGTTCTCGGCGAGTCCGTCCAGTGTACCCAGTCTCCATTGAGCACCCGTATATCATCTCTGATGTCAAACACCAATGGATATGGGATCATCTATCGCCCATCTGTATGGGTTGACAAGGCATACGCTAGTCTACTCTGGTATATCGATGCCCCGTCTCGATATACCCACGACTAGGGACCTTGAAGGATGTACTTATGGACTACCATGTCCCCACTAGTATGATCCGCATCATAGTCCAGGTAGTCAAGTACTCATCCTAAGGGCTTTTCCAACATGTGACAGAGAGATAATCAGTATACACGTTAAGGTAAAGGGTAACCAGATAGCATACTATCATGTCGAGCAAGAAAGTCCTCCCTATATATGTCCAAGCATCCACTACAATATATATCACATGTATAGTAATGGCCTCTAGGGCATACATATAACTAACACGAGTTGCCTCGGGTCAGAGGCGGGAGCCCGTTTAAAGATCCGATGACGTGGTGCCACCTGGACGACGAGACCGGAGATCGAGGAGATCGGAGCAGCCGCAACAGAGCGTGGGAGATCCGGGTTATAGTATGCGATAGCGGATCGTTCGGTATAACCTTTCTACCCTCTTTGCAGTTTGTTAGTTTAGCGTTAATGGAAGATCCGGGTTATAGTATGCGATAGCGCCAGTTATAAAAGTTTTTGTTCCGCATTTGGCGTTTGAAAGACGGTCGGGGCGCTACCGTAGACTTACACCCTTGACATTAGATATTTGAGAGAATCCACCTTTGTAATACCTTAGAATGCGATTAGAGTTAATTAAGCGATATAATGCGGTTTTTAATAAAATTTAACTAATAATTGTTTTCACATATTTTATTATTATTAATTAATATTTTATTTAATTATTTTCGTACTTGCACACACATGTGCATGTTAATCCTAAGGTTAAGGATGTGTTAACTATGTTTTGTTAGCATGGCACCTAAACCATTATTATGATATGTCATGTATTTATATATTTAGTTTTTTTAAGCAAAGGGTTTTAATTGTTTTGAAAATGTTATGATGAGAAGGGTTGAATATTGAAGGAAAGATGAGGCATGGGGCAAGCATGGGGAGCAATTAATGAAGAGAGAGAGAGAGAGAGAGAGAGAGAGAGAGAGAGCATGGCTCATTCTCACCTCACCCTCTCACTCTTTCATTTTCTACACCTCACTCCCTCTCATTTCTCCACAGACACTCACAACTCTTTCATTTTCTTCTTCTCATCTTCTCCACTAAAATTCTTCACTTGATCCATATTTCCCCACAAACCTTAAGCCTAAACCTTCTTCAAACCTCACTAAACCCTTCATAACTCATGCTAAAGCCCTCTTATGATGACTTGGAGCTTGATGGCTAGGGTTTCATTCAAGTTGTGGTGAGGTATTGATCTCAAATTATTAACTAGGTTCTAAGGAAGTTGTTTTGATAATAAGTTTCAGTTTAAAACCTTGTAGTTATAATTTTGTGCAAAATATCATATTTTTGCTAGTTTTGTGTCTATGTTGAATCTGCTGTTGTTAGGGTGATCCACAATTTAATCTAACAATAAGGTAGCATGATGATAGAGCCCTGTGTGTACCCTAGGAACCCGGACTCTACCCTTCATTGTTGGCCTGGCGAGAATCAAGTTTGGCCCGGCGCCGCCGGTATTTGTGTAGGCTTAGGTGATGGTTTTTGGTGGGTTGCTCTCTGTTGGGTATTTATGGTATTTGGTACACTTTGTTTTTCCTATATTATCTGTATGTAAAATATGGAACTGTTTAGCTAATTTTAGCGTTTCGATATCGTGCGATACGGATTATTCGAATTTGTTTAAGTGCTTCATGTAGCTTGCAGCCATAGGTTTGGTTTTGGGTGTCGCTGCACGCGTTATCCCGCTAAGCTAACACTTGGTAGCTTGTGGGAGTCGATTCGTTAGTTGCCGTCGTTTCCGTGTGTTATTGGAAAGTTTGCTAATTACACTTGTTATGATTTTGTGTTATATTAGGATCGATTGTGGGGACTTTGGACGCTGCTAGGAAGGGGAAAGAGGTGATTGGATTCACCTAGCTCGAGTCCGGTTAGTAGATTTAACATCTACGGGGGAATCGCCTGTATGGCGTTATGAATCGCCTGTATGGCGTTATGCGTCGAAGGCTAAATTCGGTGATATAATCATATGCTTATATATATATATATATATATATATATATATATATATATATATATATATTGATCGTGCATGAGTACCATTTTGCACATCCTATTACCTGTTGTACATGGGCATAGTATTATTGGACACTGCACCATTACTAACGGTTCATGTTGCACGCGCACCGAATTGTATGCCACACACACACCATTGGTATTTGCCATGACACGCACACTATAGAAATTACCATGGATAATATATTGTACCGCTTCCATTATTATTAACAGTTAGACATTGATTCTTGTTCTATTGCACATTATGAATTTCATCATACGTACATACATACATGCATACATACATACATTGCTATAGTCATATATATACTCTCATATGATGTTGCATTTCGATTTCGTGGATTTGGAAAACCGCAAGATACCTTTAAAACTTGATATATTTAAAAAGAGCGGTTTTCCCTTGATATGCTCACATTACTGTTCTATATTTGCATACATCTTATTCATGGATATATGCATTGAGATACTGATTTCATGCGATTTCTAGATTTGAGAACCGCGGATATATTTCAAGGGAAATTATAAATTGTTTTAAAAACGCGGTTTCTCGTGATGTGATTTCGAGGAATCCACTATGAGTTTTCTCGGTTCAGAGCTTATTTTCGAGACCCAATTCGAGAAGTTAGACGGACCGTCTGCGGGTACATGGTGGACCCGGTAAGGTATCCCAGGGCAAGAAGATCGTGTGGATGACGATGAGCCTGGAAGGAGGGAGCACTACCTACCGGTGATACGTTAGGTTCGGCGGTTATCCGGAGGATAATGGCCAGAGTCGTGAGATTGATATGAGGGCTGATCAGAATATGCGACCCCTGAGATCTGAGTATTTACGTGTCGATACTTGACACGAGTTTCATGATGTTTCGCGTGTCGATGTTGGACACTCAGGTTCCATGATATGATGGATATGAGGGCCGATCAGAGTGACGGCGTCTGAAATATTGGGATTTAGGGTGTTGTTGATAGACACCGGATTTTTATAATGATGATTCATTGATGAGGATTATGTTTTATCCCATACTCAGGATTTATTATGACATGCACTGTTTCATATAGTTGTTGTACCCTGTTGGTGTACCTTGATCATGATTTGTTGCATATCCGTATTATTATACTTATACCATCAGATTGCATATTTCAGATTATCGCTTTTCGTGCATGCTTGCGATTATCTGTATGATGTTATTTACTATTCATGAATTGGCAACTCACCCCCGTTGTGCTACAGTGTTTTGCAAGCTTGACCCTCAGTGTAGTCGCGGCAGGGCTCCTTATTGCATCTACTTCTACGGATACCGCTACTGTTGGTCGTGATTTTGGTGTAGGTGGGTTTTGCGGGTATCCGTATGATTCCATTGTATATCTTATTTTATATCTAGTACTCTCCATCTACCACTTACATATATTTGACTTAGAGACGAGATTGTGAGGATCGATATTGTATTATTTATGCTTCTGGTGTCGTGCTCGTGTGAGCCGGCTTTTATTTATGTTGCGATGCTGTTTTCACTTCTTATTTACTCATTTCTTCGCCACGACGTCGTATATATACCTGTTGTGGTTGTGTTCCACCTTTTGGCGTGAGTTGCTCCCGTTTGGGGATGCCTTTTATATATTCTATGCTTATACCAATTTGTGGTTAGTTTTTACAAAGGAGATACTGCCGAAATTTTTAAGAAAAAAAATTTAAGTTGAGATTTTATAACTTGAGATTTTTAAATGTTTTTAACTACTTTTATAACTTTACTTCTTTTCTTGGTTTAGATTTCTGGGTTTTCGGCTTACTTGAATTGCATTATGCCTTTTGACGTCGTGTGATTTAAGTGCCGGTCGCGTTCCTAAATTGGGTCGTAACAAAGTTGGTATCAAAGCGCTGGGTTTTACCTTTCGGAGTGTAGGATGACCCTTGGTATGATGGAGTAGGTAGCTTAAGCATAGTGACGTAGCGTGTGTATGTTCCGCGACATACTTATGACACGGTACTCTGCCTAAGTGACCATAAGACATATTTTCTTTTAATTCCTTCCTTGATTCCATATATCCTTATGATTCGATTTCTATATTCTTATCGAATCCTGTTTTCTTATTCCAGCCACTATGCCCCCAAAGACTATGAGGGTACAGAGAGCTGCCGCTAGAGCCGAGGTCAGGGCAGGCTCGTCTGAGACGAGGACTGACCAGGACGATACGCCTATTCTTCAGGAGAAGATTGATCCACCTTCTCCAGGACGTATTGCTAGGGTAGGGGCCAGTATTCAGGATTTGCGTCAGATGGTGGGATCGTTGGTTGAGACCAGTCGAGTACAGAGATCAGAGGTTGTTCCACCTATTTCGAGGACCGTGATGGTACCAACTGCTCAGACAGTCGTACCTACCTCTACCGAGATTATTGCTGTATCCTTATCAGAGTTTATGAGGCTAAAGCCTCCGGTTTTCACCGGCACCGACGCAGCTGAGGATCCACAGTCGTTCCTCAACTGGATGGCCAGGATCTGTCGTTCACTGAGATTCTCTGATGTGAGATCGGTAGAGTTCGCTAGTTTTCATCTGGAGGGTCTTGCCCAGACTTGGTGCGAGTTTTTGGAGAGAGGTCGAGCCGCAGGTCTTCTTCCTATGACCTGGGTTGAGTTCGCGACGGTTTTTCTTGCTCGTTTTCTCCCGCCGAGCGTCAGAGATGCTCGAGCTCGCAGCTTTGAGTCTTTGCGCCAGACTCCTGGTATGACAATGGCGGAGTATGATATTCAGTTCACCCAGCTATCCATTTATGCTCCATATTTGGTGGATACTGAAGAGAAGCGCGTCAAGAGATTTGTACGAGGCATTGTTACCCAGTTGTTCCTCTATATAGGCGCCCAGCACTTTGATATGTATGCAGCCGCGGTGGACGCAGCCCTAATGTTAGAGGAGCGTATTTCTGAGACTTCAGTCGTTCCGGGACCGAAGCGGATTCGTACTGATGTATCAGCCCAGAGACGGATAGGTAGACGCCACGGCAGACCCCCTCCAGGCCGTGGTGATAGCAGAGGCTTAAGACGAAGCCAGTTATATAGCTCTTACCCACAGGGTCAGCAGCCGTTGTCTGGATGTTTCCGGTGTGGGAGTCAGTATCATCGCGTTAGAGATTGTATTGAGGCATGTCAGGGCGAGGCAGTAGTTCCGCATGTTACCTTACCACCTTCTCCACCTCAGAGAGTATTGCCCCTTACGTCTATTGTTGCTTCATGCCAGACCCATGCTTAGAGAGGTCGTGGTTGTAAGTCTATGTAACCCACCTCGGTACTTACGGGGAGGCGGAAAGAGTAAAAATCAAATTTTTATCACAAGGGAACATAGACTAACCATGAAGGATCTTTGCTAAACAAAAACTAACAAACAATCTACGAGTTCTAACTACTAGGTTAGAAGGTTATACCTAGTTCTTGAACTCCTTCCCTTCTTGTTGTGGTCCTCCTTGATGTGAGCTCCTTGGAGTGGTGTAGACGGCTTCTCCTCTTCGTCTTCTCTTTGCCAAAGAAAGATCCACCCGAAGGCCTCTACCTTGAGCTCCTACCTCAACCAAGAAGTAACTAGAGTGCTTGGCTTGCTAGACTAAGAACCCTAGAGTGAGTAGAGAGGTGTTTTGATGGTTTGATCTCACAAAGCTCATGTTTTTCAACTCATGAAACAAGAGAGCTTTTGAGAGAGGAAGAGAAGAGAGCTTTTCAAGAGAGAGAAAGAGCAAGAGAGAATTAGAATAATATGAACCTTGCTTTCATATGAACCAAAAAGAATAATGAAAATTTTAATTAGGATAAATTGTCATAATAAATGCTAAGCATGCTCACAAAAAAATATCCAAGTCAACATGGGTCAACATGGTCAAAGGGTCAAACCTAATTGACCATAATACAATTATCACTAATTAAAACTCATTAATCAATTTCCTCAATCTCATTATGGTTTTATCAAGTCAATGCTCAAAACCCTAATGAGGTTCCTCCGCCTCTGTCAACTGTGTATGCACACCCGCATCCGTGTTCCGAGAAACACGAACACTATGAGACAAGATCAATCCCAAAACAAATACTAGGATCTGGCTTAAACCAAAGCCCGCTAGTAAAAACTGCCCGGACACCAAACGTGCACAAGTGCGCGTATGTGAACGAACCCCGTCGTAAAACCATATGACCTCTACTCTGTTTTGCCCAAAGGTGAACAACCCTTTGTGTGGGACTCTAAAGACTCGACACTACGCTGGCAGTGGGTTTAACCACGGCCGCAAGCGGTACTAGCTGTACGTAACGGTCCCTAGGTAGATGCCAATAAGAAGAACGATGAGGTGAACCCATCCGAACTCCTACTGAGCCTGAATGTAACAATCTCCGTACAGTCCGGTCTGTTCGTCTAAGAGTATCGCATGTCGAGCCTAGGGGGGCGGTAAACATCAGTCTCCTAATAGCGGTACAAGTCGTGTCGGAGTGTAGCCCAGAACACCCTGAGAAACGACTGGAAACACTACCAGCAAATCTCGCTTCCCCTGGCCAGGGACTTTGTGTAATGGCTCTCCTAGACACAGCGCGATATCAACCCCTAATACCGGGAGAGACGAATCCTGTCTAACCGCTACTGCCTCCAAGTGCTTCGGGACTGCACCCAACTACTACCTGTTTGCACGACTCCTTTGAGCCGTGGTAGGGTAGTAATCAAAGTACAGTGGGAACACACTCGAGGCGAAGTAGCAGTGTCAAGTCGACGGGCTAAGCTGTACTTCTGTCACCTGGGAACTGTTATCTGACGATAGGTATAGTACCAACCAACAGTTCCCGACGAGTCCTGTCCAGTGTACTCGTAACCTAACGAGCACCCGCATACTATCTCTAGTACGACGTACTAATGGCTGTGGGACAGACCATCTCCCCTGCTGGGATGAGAAACGTATACGCTAGTCTACTCCGGAGTATCGATGCCCCGTCTCGATAATTCTACGACTAGGGACCTGTATAAGGATGTGCTTGTAGATTACCCAGCCCCCACTAGTATGACTGCCATCACAACGCTGGTAATCAAGCAAAGATCCTAAGGGCTCCACTAATATGTATAAGCGATATGCTAAAAGAAACACATGCACATATTTAAGTAGAAACAAACTAAGTAGCATACTACCATTTTGAGCAAGATTGTCTATACAACTGTGAATATCCCAAGCTTCCATTAAGTAATATACAAACTAGTATGATACAGTAATGGCCTCTAGGGCATATACACTAACAGTGGTCGTGGTGGTTTTGTTCAGAGGGGACGCGGTGGCAGAGGCGGAGGACAGCCGGATGCCGATAGAGGGCAGGCCCGAGTTTTTGTGTTGACTCCTCAAGATGCGCAGGCGTCGAATGCAGTAGTGACAGGTACTCTTCCAGTGTGTTCCTTCGATGCATGCATATTATTCGACCCAGGATCTACGCACTCGTATATTTCCACACACTTCGTACCGAGATTGGACCGAGATTCGTCCTTGTTAGATTAGCCGCTTGTCGTGATTACTCCCGTTGGTGAGTCTTTTATTGCGCGGCATGTGTTTCAGTCCTGTGCCATTCGTATTGAAGATAGAGATTCATCCGTCGATTTGATCCTTCTTGATATTTTTGACTTTGACGTTCTCCTTAGCGTGGACTGGTTAGCTACTTGCTATGCGTCTGTGGACTGCCGTGAGAAGGAAGTTAGGTTTTGTTTTCCGGCCGAGTCAGTTCTTATTGTGCAGGGGGACCGTAGTGCTGCCCCTCACAGTTTGATTTCTGCCTTTTGCGCTAGTCGTCTCTTGAGGAAAGGATGTTGGGGATTATTACCCTTTATTCGTGATACTGAGCCACGACAGATCCGTTGGACCAGGTTCTTATTGTGAGAGAGTTTCCCGACGTATTTCCTTATGAGTTACCTGAATTGCCGCCAGAGCGCGATATCGAGTTTTACATCGAGTTGATTCCCGGCATGGAGCCTATTTCTATACCGCCTTATCGGATGGCCCCGGCGGAGCTTAAAGAGCATAAGGATCAGTTGCAAGAGTTGCTTGACAGGGGACTTGTTCGTCCAAGTGTTTCGTCTTGGGGAGCTCCTGTTCTTTTCGTTAAGAAGAAGGATGGCAGTATGAGACTGTGCATTGATTATCGTCAATTGAACCGAGTTACGGTGCGGAATAGGTATCCTTTACCTCGCATTGACGATTTGTTTGATCAGCTCCAGGGTGTGGGACATTTTTCGAAGATTGATTTAAGGTCGGGTTATTATCAGTTGCGGGTTCGGAATGATGACATTCCGAAGACTGCTTTTCGTACGCGCTATGGGCATTATGGGTTTTTGGTGATGTCGTTCAGACTCACCAATGCCCAGCAACGTTTATGGATTTGATGAATCGGATTTTCAGGTCGTTCCTTGACCAGTTCATTATTGTGTTTATTGATGACATTCTGGTCTACTCCAGAAGTCGAGAGGAGCATGAGCAGCACTTAAGGATTATCTTGCAGATATTGAGAGAGCACCAGCTGTTTGCTAAATTCTCGAAGTGTGCATTCTGTCTTGATAGTGTTGACTTCTTGGGTTATGAGGTTACGGGAGATGGTATACAAGTGGACCCAAAGAAGATCGAGGCCGTACAGCTTTGGCCTAGACCTGTATCAGCGACAGAGGTCCGCAGCTTCTTGGGCTTAGCCGGTTATTACCGCCGTTTCGTGCAAAATTTCTCGAGTATCGCTGCACCACTGACCGGACTGACCCGGAAAGGAGTTTCTTTTCTTTGGACTGAGGCATGTAAGTAGAGTTTCCAGCAGTTGAAGACTCGTTTGACGACTGTACCAGTTCCATCTTTGCCTTCAGAATCAGGCAGCTATGTCGTTTATTGTGATGCTTCTCAAGTGGGGCTAGGTTGTGTGTTGATGCAGCATGAGAGAGTTATCGCTTATGCTTCTCGGCAATTGAAGAAGAACGAGTAGAACTATCCCACTCATGATCTTGAGATGGCCGCGATGGTCTTTACGCTTAAGATTTGGAGACACTACTTGTACGGAGAGTCGTGTCAGATCTTCACGGACCATAAGATCTTGAAGTACATCTTCCAGCAGCGGGATCTAAATTTGAGGCAGTGCCGTTGGATGGAGCTTATGGAGGATTATAATTGTGAAATCCTTTATCACCCGGGCAAGGCGAATGTAGTAGCTGATGCTTTGAGTCATAGGACCGGAGGTAGCTTGTTTCATTTGAACGCAGTTCAGAGACAGTCTTCTACAAATTGGTAGATCTTGTGCGATAGTAGAGTACAGTTCAAGTTCACTTCCGCTGGAGGGCAGCTTGTTCATGTCCGCGCCCATCCACTTCTACTTGATCATATCCGTGAGGCGCAGCCCGACGATACTCGTTTGTCTGAGATTTTAGAGCATGTTCGGCAGAGTAGAGATTCAGAGTTTGTGATTGATGACCAGGGTGTGCTAAGTTTTGGGACTTGTCTGTGTGTGCCAGATTCCGAGGGGCTAAGACGCGAGATCCTAGAGAAGGCACTTTAGTCAGCATACAGTGTTCATCCAGGTTCCACCAAGATGAATCGTGATTTGAGAGATATCTACTGGTGGAAAGGGATGAAGAGACATGTTTTGGATTTTGTTTCGAGGTGTCTGACTTGTCAGCAAGTCAAGGCTGAGCATCAGAGACCGGAAGGAGAGTTGTAGCCTTTACCCGTTTCGGATTGGAGATGAGAGAAGATCTCTATGGATTTCGTTGTGGGTCTACCCAGGTCCAGTCGATGGTATGACTCCATTTAGGTGATTGTTGACCGGTTGACGAAAGCGGCTCACTTTCTTCTAGTGAAGACCACTTTCGGATTTGCTCAGTATGCTCAGCTGTACATTGATGAGATTGTGCATTTGCACGCCATTCCTTCATGCATTGTATCCGACAGAGGCACCCAGTTTACCAGTCGTCTTTGGCAGAAACTTCAAGAATTTTTGGGCACCCGGTTGAGTTTTAGCACTGCTTTCCATCCGCAGACCGATGGTCAGTCAGAGCGAACTATACAGAGTCTTGAGGATATGCTTCGGGCATGCGTGCTTGATTTTGGTGGCTATTGGGATTGTCACTTGCCCTTGATAGAGTTCTCCTACAATAACAGTTTTCAGGAGACGATTCAGATGGCAACTTTTGAGGCTTTGTATGGTAGAAAGTGTCGATCGCCAGTTTGTTGGACCGAACTCAGCGAGAGCGGGATTTTGGGACCACAACTAGTTCAAAAGAATACGGAGAAGATCCAGTTGATTTATGACAGAATGAGAGTAGCCCAGTGCAGGCAGAAGTCTTATGCTGACTGTCGTCGTCGCAGACTTGAGTTCGCAGTGGGTGATCATGTATTCCTACGGATTTTTCCGATGAAAGGCGTGATGAGATTTGGGAAGAAAGGGAAGCTTAGTCCCAGATTTGTAAGTCCTTTTAAGATCCTTGAGCGAGTTGGTACCGTTGCCTGTCGTTTGGTAAGTCCGCACAGTTTTTCGGATGTTCACACTATATTTCATATATCAATGCTTCGCAAGTATCTTCATAACCCTTTTCACATGATTCAGCACCAGACCATCCAGCTGGAGCGCGATCTTTCTTTCACCGAGCAGCCGGTAGTTATATTGGATCGGCAGATGACTTAAAGGTCTTACCATCAGTGAAAGTTCTTTGGCATGGCCCGAATAGCGAAAAGGTCACATGTGAAGCCGAGAGCGAGATGTGGAAGAAATTCTCTCATCTCTTCGAAGGTACGCATAGTAAGATTTTTAAATTCGGGGATCGAATTTCTTTAAGGGGGAAGATTGTAACACCTTAAAATGTGATTAGAGTTAATTAAGCGATATAATGCGGTTTTTAATAAAATTTAACCAATAATTGTTTTCATATATTTTATTATTATTAATTAATATTTTATTTAATTATTTTCGTACTTGCACACACATGTGCATGTTAATCCTAGGGTTAAGGATGGGTTAACTATGTTTTGTTAGCATGGCACCTTAACCATTATTATGATATGTCATGTATTTATATATTTAGTTTTTTTTAAGTAAAGCGTTTTAATTGTTTTGAAAATGTTATGATGAGAAGAGTTGAATATTGAAGGAATGATGAGGCATGGGACAAGCATGGGGAGCAATTAATGAAGAGAGAGAGAGAGAAAGAGAGAGAGAGAGAGAAAGATAGCATGGCTCATTCTCACCTCACCCACTCACTCTCTCATTTTCTTCACCTCACTCCCTCTCATTTCTCCATAAACACTTACAACTCTTTCATTTTCTTCTTCTCCTCTTCTCCACTAAAATTCTTCACTTGATCCATATTTTCCTACAAACCTCAAGCCTAAACCTTCTTCAAACCTCACTAAACCCTTCACAACTCATGCTAAAGCCCTCTTGTGATGACTTGGAGCTTGATAGCTAGGGTTTCATTCAAGTTATGGTGAGGTAATGATCTCAAACTGTTAACTAGGCTATAATAAAGTTGTTTTGATAATTAGTTTCAGTTTAAAACCTTGTAGTTATAGTTTTGTGCAAAATATCGTATTTTTGCTAGTTTTGTGTCTCTGTTGAATCTGCTATTGTTAGGGTGATCCATAATTTAATCTAACAATACAGTAGCATGATGATAGAGCCCTGAGTGTACCCTAGGAACCCGGACCCCACCCTTCATTGTTGGCCCGGCGAGAATCAAGTTTGGCCCGACGCTGCCGGTTTTTGTGTAGGCTTAAGTGATGGTTTTTGGTGGGTTGCTCTCTGTTGGGTATTTATGGTATTTGGTACACTTTGTTCTTCTTATATTATCTGTATATAAAATCTGAAACCGTTTAGCTAATTTTAGCGTTTCGATATCGTGCGATACGGATTATCCGAGTTTGTTTAAGTGCTTCGTGTAGCTTGCAGCCATTGGTTTGGTTTAGGGTGTCGCTACACGCGTTAGCCCGCTAAGCTAACACTTGGTAGCTTGTGGGAGTCGATTCGTTAGTTGCCGTTGTTTCCGTGTGTTATCGGAAAGTTTGCTAATTACACTTGTTATGATTTTGTATTATATTAGGATCGATTGCGGGGACTTCGGATGCTGCTAGGATGGGAAAAGAGGTGATTGGATTCACCTAGCTCGAGATCGTCCGGTGAGTAGATTTAACATCTACGGGAAAATTGCCTGTATGGAGTTATGCATTGAAGGCTAGATTCAGTGATATAAGCATATGCTTATGTGTGTGTGTGTGTGTGTGTATGTGTGTATTGATCGTGCATGAGTACCATTTTGCACATCCTATTACCTGTTGTACATGGGTATAGTATTATTGGACACTGCACCATTACTAACGGTTCATGTTGCACAAGCACCGAATTGTATGCCACACACACACCGTTAGTAATTGCCATGACACAAACACTATAGAAATTGCCATGGATAATATATTGTACCGCTTCTATTATTATTAACAATTAGACATTAATTTTTGTTCAATTGCGCAGTATGAATTGCATCGTACGTACATACATACATGCATGCATACATACATTGCTATAGTCACATATATACTCTCATATGATGTTGCATTTCGATTTCGTGGATTTGGGAAACCGCAAGATATCTTTGAAACTTGATATATTTAAAAAGAGCGGTTTTTCCTTGATATGCTCACATTACTGTTCTATGTTTGCATACATCGTATTTCATGGATATATGCATTGAGATACTGATTTCATACGATTTCTGGATTTGAGAACCGCGGATATATTTCAAAGGAAATTATAAATTGTTTTAAAAACACGGTTTCTCGTGATGTGATTTCGAGACGTCCACCATGAGTTTTCTCGGTTCTGAGCTTGTTTTCGAGACCCGATTCGAGGAGTTGGACGAACCGTTTGCGGGTACATGGTGGACCCGGTAAGGTATCCCGAGGTAAGAAGATCGTGGGGATTACGATGAGCCTGGCAAGAGGGAGCACTACCTACCGGTGATAGGTTAGGCTCGGCGGTTATCCGAAGGATACCGGCCGGAGTCGTGAGATTGATATGAAGGCCGATCAGAGTATGCGGCGCCTGAGATATGAGTATTTACGTGTCGATGCTGGACACGGGTTTCATGATGTTTCGAGTGTCGATGTTGGACACTCAGGTTCTATGATGTGATGGATATGATGGCCGATCAGAGTGACGGCGCCTGAGATATTGGGATTTAGGGTGTCATTGATGGACACCGAATTTTTATGATGATGATTCATTGCTGAGGATTATGTTTTATCCCACACTCAGGATTTATTATGACATGCACTGTTTCATGTAGTTATTGTACCCTGGTGGTGTACCTTGATCATGATTTGTTGCATATCCGTATTGTTATACTTATGCCATCAGATTGCATATTTCAGATTATCGCTTTTCGTGCATGCTTGCGATTATCTGTACGATGTTATTTACTATTCATGAGTTGGCAACTCATCCCCATTATGCAACAATTTTTTGCAGGCTTTACCCTTAGTGTAGTTGCGGCAGGGCTCCTTATTGCATCTACTTCTGCGAATACCGCTACTGTTGGTCGTGATTTTGGTGTAGGTGGGTTTTGCTGGTATCCGTATGATTCCATTGTATATCTTATTTTGTATCTAGTACTCTCCATCTACGACTTACATGTATTTGACTTTGAGACGAGATTTTGAGGATCGATATTGTATTATTTGTGCTTCTGGTGTCGTGCTCGTGTGAGCCGGTTTTTATTTATGTTGCGATGCTGTTTTCACTTCTTATTTGCTCATTTCTTCGCTCCGGCGTCATATATATACCTGTTATGGTTATGTTCTGCCTTTTGGCATGAGTTGCTCCCATTTGGGGATGCCTTTTATATATTCTATGCTTGTACCCGTTTGAGGCCAGTTTTTACAAAGGAGATGCTGCCGAAATTTTTAAGAAAATAAATTTAAGTTGAGATTTTATAACTTAAGATTTTTAAATGTTTTTAACTACTATTTTATCACTTTACTTCTTTTCTTGGTTTAGATTTCTGGGTTTTCGGCTTACTTGAATTACGTTACACCTTTTGACGTCGCGTGATTTAAGTGCCGGTCGCGTTCCTAAATTGGGTCGTGACGACCTTCGATATGAGATGGACCTCATGTGCCAAGGCGTAATGTTTGAGCTTCGTTATTGCGAAGATCAGAGCCAGGTAATGCTTTTCGATGGGGGAATAGTTGTTTTCTGCCCCGAGGAGAACTCGGTTTAAATAGTATAGAGCTCTCTCCTTTCCCTGATCATTCTTTTGTGCCCATAATGCGCCTAAAGAACCCTCAAGGGCCGTTGTATATAGGATAAAGGGTTTTCTCTTAACCGGAGCGGTCAATACCGGTGGATTTTGCAGGTATTGCTTGATTTCGTCCAGTGCATGTTCCCCCAAAATTTAAACTATATAAAAAGAGCTAAGTTCTGTTAAATTTAGTTAAGGCAATGCCTCACGTACCCCTCACGGGAGCGCCAGCGCCAGCACCAAGCCTTGGGATTAAATCCTATGGTGGCGCCGCACGTGAAGCTCGCGTGGGCGCCAATGTGAAAAGCACAGGAGCACTTATTATATAAGAATTAAATTTTTATACGGCGCCGCATGTGCTCCTCACGTGGGCGCCAATGTGCAAAGCACAGGAGCGCCTAGAATTAAATTCTTAAGTGACGTCCACGTGCATAGCGCTGGCGCCTAAATTAAAACCAAGTAGAATTAAATTCTACAGGGGGATGTTTCCCTAAAAACTGGGATACTCTCTGATAAGCAGAGTCGTTGGATCAAAGATCTATTGGTGATAATAAATCATCAGATAATAGAATAAAATTTTATTAAGGGAAAATATTCCCCTAATCTTTCTAAATGAACAAAAAATTGTTGGATCGAAGATCCAATGAAATGGGAAAATATTTCTCTATATCTTTTTAAACAAAAAAAGATGTGCTCTCCATAACAGAGAGCCATTGGATTAAAAATCCAATGATGCATAAAAATCACCGTTTGACAGAATAAAATTCTGTATATGGGAAAATATTTCCCCAATTTTGTTAAAAATAAGAAAACATATTCTGTAAAACAGAAACAATTGGATCAAAGATCCAACGGTGGGTAAAATTCCCCAAATCAATTTTGAGACCAATTAAATCAATTAGAATCTTTCAATAAGAGATTTTCTCAAAACTAATTAGCAAATTTGCTTCTACTATATAAAAGACCTGAGACTTCAAGTCACACACACAGAGGCTCAGAGACAGAGAGACATACGCTTGGAGATAGAAGAAACCCCCCATAAGCTTATGAAAAATGCAGAAAGCTTTAAAATCAATAGAGAAGAAGAAGACTTGCCTCATCAAAAAACCCTAGGTAAAAAAAAAAAAGAACACAGAGACCAAAATATCTCTTTTTATCTATCTAAGGGTTTAACTCTTCTCAAAGAACTTAGATTTTTCTCTAGATCAGAGATCCACACGACAAATCTCCCACAAGCTGAGAATTTAATTCTCATCGGGAAGATCTTGTTCTTGAGAAATAAAGATTCAGAAAAGAACTAGATTAAAAAAAGAAAGAAGGAAAAAAAAACATATGTTCTAGGAATTTAATTCCTCCGAAATTATGGTTTAACCCTACATAAAGAACTTAGTTATTATAAAAAGGAAAGAAGAACTTAGTTCTCCAATGAAGAAAAAACGATCCAAGGTCTTCAAAATAGAGATCTTGATGTTCATTAATGGTCAAAATACCATTAATAGAGATTTAATCTCTAAAAAAGAAAAACATTAGCGCCGCACGTGCTTCCTACATAGACGCCTTCAACAGATTCCCAAAACAAAAAAGGAAATCAGCGCCTCACTTGAAAAACACGTGGGCGACCAAAGCAGAAGGCTAGCGCCTCACATGAAATACATGTGAGCGTTGAATAAAAGCACTCAGCACTTCATAAACAGCCAAAAAGGCTGAGTGCTTAGCACTGATTGGGCAGTGCCTAGCACCTCATGTGCTCCTCACGTAGATGTGATTGTCGTAACAACGCGATACGTTTTATGATATGCGTTCTACACTGTTCTCTACTTACCGCAATCAAGACAGTGTCGCTTTGCAGCTAGCCGGTTGAGCACGGATCGATCCATAGGGAGATGGTAGTATATCCGTTCGTGTTTTAGACAAGTCAATGAAAGAATGTATATATGTGTTCAATTCTATCCTAAGTGTTTGTATGTATATTCAAGTAAGCTTGTTAGGGTTAAGCTTAGTTAGTAGAGTTAGGATTAGTCTTGTACTTGTCTTTTGCCATTCTTAAAACGATATTGGGATAATCGAAAACAGCGGGGATTAGGAGGACATAGGAATGGGATTTGCGAGTTTAAGCAAGCTTTTCAACACTAAATCCATTTTTAGCGCCCCTTATCCGTCCGCTAAATGCGCTTATTTCCAACCCTAGGCCAAACACCCACAACCATGTATCCAATTAAGTCACAACTACATGTCACGTTGTAGTGCGCTTAAAGGTCCGTAGTTTCGTCCTCGAATAACAACTCCTTCTCGACTTAAGTCGCGGCTATATGTCACGTATAGCGCGCCTAAGTGAGAGGGCTACGTTTGTTTGGTCTAGGTTCGTTTTAGGATGTTTGGCGAAGAGAAGCACAAGGGATTTTTCCGTCCCTCATACTAACCTTCCTTCGCTCCTAACAAGTATGGAAATTATTCACATATGAAAATGAAAAGAAAACAAAGCAAGAAAGAAGCAAAGAAAGAAAGGAAAAATACGGTTTTACAAGCTAACTATTTGGGTCCTCACCTAAGCAAGGAACTCCGTCGAGTATCATGGCTTGAAAATAATACGGATAAGAAGGGAAGGAGAATAAAACAAGCAATGAAATATTAACAACTACTTAACAACAAGAAACAAAATTACACTTAGGAATTAAAATTACAATACAAGAATTAAAAGATACAAGTTAAATAAAACCCCCCATCTTCATTGATTTTCCGCTCAAGAGCTATCACTACACTTTAATGGAGAATAGATGAAGAGGAAGAAGAAGACACAAACTAATCTACACTAAATCCTAACAAAGAAGAAGCATCCTTACAATGGCTCAAAACTGGAGTATTTATAAGCAGAGAGCTGAAACCCTAGGGCCAAATTCTGAGCTCATACAAAGTTACAAAACTACCCCCAAAATATCTTCAGATGCCGATTCAACTCGGCCGTGGAACCGCTACATAAGTTCCAATTTGGCCGTGGTTCCGCGGCTCTTTGGGCGGGTTATGTTGTCGTTTTTTCTGGGGTTGCTTGTGTTGCTATCTTCTGTTGTTCTACATGTCCCAAATTGCAAATTGCTTCCAAAATTTCTTCAGATTTGCAACAGTCCAAAATGGCTTCACTTTTAATTTATTTGACCTTTATCTCCCTCGAGCTCCGCGCACTCATTGAATCTTGTGCTGCCCCTCTCGTGCTCTGAGCTTGTTCGAGACACGAATGACCACTGTTATTTGTCTTGTCTCTTGAACTGGTAAGCGGCACTGGAC
Organism: Agapanthus africanus; assembly: GCA_030015575.1. Lineage (NCBI taxonomy): Eukaryota > Viridiplantae > Streptophyta > Magnoliopsida > Asparagales > Amaryllidaceae > Agapanthus > Agapanthus africanus. The sequence goes on along the minus strand of CM057348.1, from coordinate 158,114,304 downwards.
GGATACGGATGACCGGAACCCGGCTTTTATCTATTTGTGGCAGATGTTATGGATTTTGGCGTAAATGTGGAGATTTTGTATGATTTGCGTTATTTTGGACTAGGAACATGTAACCTGTAAATATGTAGCAAACACGGATCAAAAGCACCTGCCTATAAACAAACGAGCAGAAGAATGGGCGGTATTAAATGCAATATTCTGGTATGAACAAACACCCCCAAACTTAACTTTTGCTCATCCCGAGAGAAACCAACTATTCACAAAAAGTCCTAAACTCACTTTCGCAGGGAACGCGATTGCACTGAGCTCGTGCAACAAGCCGTTAAAGCTCTAGGTGTCCCTAGTAGGAGGAGTGTTGTCTCTTGAGGGTTTTCAGCGGATTTCACCCACAAAATCCCGTCAAGTTAGTTTCATAAGTTAACATTGATTCTGCTCCTACAATTTAGTATCTAAGTTAGAAATTCTATCATCCTAAGTTAGAAATATCCAACCCTTATGTTTCACTCCTCTAATTTATTCAACCTCAGATCCTATACGTTTTACAGTTTAGAAAGATCTCAGTTTCTCTTGAGTTCCTTCTAAAGTGCGGTCTCCAATCAGAGATTTTTATCATCTTTACGGAAAACATAAGTTTTATTCTTTATTCCTATCTTTCCTCCGAACATCGAATGTATACCCCTACACGTGTGTATAATTTCACCCCTACACTTAAGAATTCAATTCAAGCTATAGTATCCTTGCCCTAATACCTAATACTATTTCTTTTCGTTTAACGATGGACGGTTTTGCTCACACACCTTTCATGCGACTATTAATGCTTCTTGAGGCACTAACAGCTGATTACTGAATGTGTGAGCTTAAAGCATAACTAGCAGTTTCCAGGTCTTGACTTTATTTATTTTTTCTTTTCTTTTCTTTCTTTTTCAAGACCGGAAATATTTTTTAATGATGCTCTTTTGGTGGTTAGCTTTAAATACCGTTTTTTCTTTCATACTAGGTTTTCAGGCAAGAGTATTTCTAGGTATCCTTTACTATCCCAAGTTTCAAGGTGCGTGTATGTGCAGTTTGTAGGGTATATACTTTCTAAATTTGGACTTAAGAATAGAAACTATTTTTCAGAATTATCCTTCAGTAAAGTTTTCAATACTTTCCCTTCATCTCGACTTAACTCAAGAACTGAACTCAAGATTATCTACTTCTATAAAAAAACCGTAAGGACGTATAATTACCAAGGTTAAACAGAAAGAGGATTATTTTTAGGGTTTTCAATTCCTAAGCCTAGGATTTAGTTATTTTTAACGTATTAACTAAACTTTCAGAATAAAAAATCTCAGTTGCCCTATTAGCTAACTTGACGACAAAGTTTTTATATTTTTACAAAATTTTTTGATGGTTTTTAAAATAAGTATGCAAATGCAAAATATACACATAAATGCGAAGATAGAAAGCTCACCGAGCACACCCCCAAACTTAAACTTGACAGTGCCCTCACTGTCAGGCTACACTAAGAGGGTCAAAATTGTCGGCACTCCCCTGTTTTTCTATTTTTGTTTTTTTAAAACAGAAAAAGGAAAACAAAATATATATACACAAAAATCCTCCCCCAAACTTAAGTGAAACAGTGTTTCCATTGTTTAAGCGTTAAAGTTCAGAGTTAGGGGGGAAGAGAACAAAATCAATCTATACAAGGCCTTACACAGGCCAAAAGTGAGCACCGACCATTCAAAAATTTTATCGGGATAAGGCCCGGGCTGGTGAAAGAATGAGGAGAGGAAAGAAATGGAAAATACACGAGACTGTGTGTGAATGGAAGTGATATACGGTCCCGGTATATGAGGAGAAGAATGGCGGAAAGGATAAAGAAATGGAGTACGAACTTAAGGGTAAAAATGGAGTGAATAAATTAGTACAAGATATGATGATCGATGTGAAAAAAATCGATTGTACTAATCTATCAACCCGTCGAGAAATGGGGTCAAATCCCTTAAGATTTGTGAGAAAACATGAGTAGACCGAACTTGGTAAACCAGACAATGAAAATGAAAGTGATACGGTGTCTTGTAAGGTCGGAACGATGGAAAGGATAGAGAGGAGTGATCGAGGAATGAGATTGGTTAAACGTTTAGGAGGGTTTACACAGTCAGTGAAAGGGACAAGATGAATTGGAAAATCCGACTCATCAAGTAAAACTGGTTCATCCTCAAAACTATCCTCAAAATTCTGCTTATCCATGCCTTTATCATTAATATCTAGACGCATATGAAGTTCGGGAAAAACAGTTAATGACTCAGGATGATGTCCACACGGAAGTGAAAGGACATGATGATTTGGTGAGAAAAACTCATCCAAAACTGTGGGTTCATCATCCAAAATATTCCCAGCGTCAATATCCTCAATCAAGTGAAAATCGATTTTCTCAGACACCTCATCAAAAGCATGGATTTCAATCAATTCAGGTTCAAGAGTGGAGGTGTAGAGATCAAAGGGATTGGGTGTGGTTTCACTTGACAGGGTCCCTTCACAATCTGGTAAATCAAACACTACAAAGTTACACAACTCATCAAACGTTCTATCTTCAATCGGTGAATCATTTGGGACACTCGATAGACCTTCAAAACCGAAGTTGCAGAATTCAATTTGCAACGGGTAGGTTTGATTTGGAAGGGTGTACTTCTCACTTTCACGAATCAAATTCTCAACCTGTCCTATCGCCTCATCATACCTTGGAAAATATGGAGCTAGTTGGAAACTAGCTACCGGTTCATTAGGTTGTATGAGGGCGGCCATGGACGCATTCAAATCCATCATCTGTTAGTATGACGCTACCCGAAAATCTTCAAATGACTGTTCCAGACTAGACATGGGTTGTGAAGGGGTTTCAGTAAAAAATTCAAAGTTGTTTGGATACTGGAAACTCCCAAAAGGTTGTTTATAAGCAATGTCTAGAGAAGGTGTAAATGTCGGGTAGGACTGGTAGGAATCAAATGGTTGGAAAGGAGTAGGGTCAACATTTGGATAAGAAGGTGAATGGAATTGTTGATCCAAAGAATTGGACGTGGTGAGAGGAGTGAAAGATCGGCTATGAGATTGTTCAATTCTGTCGACAATGGATATGGGTTTTGGAGCTGCAACATGACTCTCAAAAGCGGTATCAACGTAAGAAGGTAGTGGAGGTTGAAACGGTTGATACAAGGTGGATGGCAGAGTCTAGTTGTTTGTCCTAGACACGTCTATCCGATCTTTCAAAGAAATTTTGGGCATGGAGGGATCGTTCGACGTTCGACCAAAACAAGAACCGTAAGAAGAAATGTCTGGTTGTGGGTACCAAAGTTCGACAAGAGTTAGGCGTTTTGGGGGTACCTATATTATGAAAAGGTAGGGAGGGTGGAAAGTGGTTGAATTTTTATAAATTTTTGATTTTTTTTGAAATTTTTGAAATTATTTTTTTAGTAGTTTTCGAAATTGTTTGTTTTGAAAGAATACGGAATTATGGGACTAAACTTTACATAAGCATAATCACAATCACAATATGCACAAACAATCACTTAGAGATAGGGTCTTCAAAGTCCAACTAGACCGTTCCTAGACTTCCAAACGACAAGTTGCAGGATAACTCTCGAATCGCCTCTTCACTGCCAATTGTGGCCAGGTAAGCACAAGTGAGATAACGAGGGTTCCGCTCACGAATCACCGTGAGACGGGCCTTTTAAAATTACCTCCTCACTTGTCTAGCCTAGGCACCACAAAATCAAGTTTAGATAAACGACCGATTCCCCGCAACCCTCACTTGTCCTAAATGAGCACGACAAGTCCTTATAGGTTTGGTCTAGATATTTTTTATTAGCTCAAGATAATGCGTATGCTTTTTGTGATTTGTGGGGTCTTAGGAAGGGTGATGAAATCCCCACCCAATCTTAATTGGTGTTTAAGCCCCTTAATGTCCGTATTATTATATGCAAAGTGTATAAACAAACAAACTCTAAAACAACAAAAAATTTTATTGGCAGGGGCACAATCTGTACAAAGAGACCTGCATAAAATACAGTTTAGTGGAATTCACAGAGAAAAATAGAAGGAATAGAAGGGGTGGAAAAAAATTGGGGCCAAGAACCCACAATAGAACCGCGGAACCGCCGCACAACCCAAGCTTTGACCGCAGTTCCACGGTCAAAATGTGGACTTGGGGCCTGGAACTTTGGTCCCTGCACTCCTTTTTCTCTGTACGACAGAATAAAAATCTCTATCTCTTGATTTGAATACTGTACTTGCTCCAGATAACCTACATACTTGCACACAAAAATTATCAAAAATAACAAAAAAATGGTTTTTTATATTTATTTTATTATATATATACAAAAAAAATTAACCCGAATAAAAAGAAAGAAAATACGTTACCGTCTCCCCGGCAACGGCGCCATTGATTGTGGCAGAAACAACGTGATATGTTTTATGATATGCGTTCTACACTGTTCTCTATTTACCGCAATCAAGACGGTGTCGCTTTGCAGCTAGCCGGTTGAGCGTGGGTCGATCCACAGGGAGATGGTAGTATGTCCGTTCGTGTTTTAGACGAGTCAATAAAAGAATGTATATATGTGTTCAATTCTATCCTAAGTGTTTATATGTATATTCAAGTAAGCTTGTTAGGGTTAAGGTTGGTTAGTAGAGTTAGGATTAGTTTTGTACTTGTCATTTGCCATTCTTAAAACGATGTTGGGATAATCGAAAGTAGCGGGGATTAGGAGGAAATAGGAATGGGATTTGCGAGTTTAAGCAATCTTTCCAACGCTAAATCCATTCCTAGTGCCCCTTATCCGTCCGCTAAATGCGCTTATTTCCAGCCCTAGGCCAAACACCCGCAACCATGTATCCAATTAAGTCACAACTACATGTCACGTTGTTGTGTGCTTAAAGGACTTCTCGACTTAGGTCGCGGCTATATGTCACATATAGCGTGCCTAAGTGAGGGGGTTGCGCTTGTTTGGTTTAGGTTCGTTTTAGGATGTTTGGCGAAAATAAGTATAAGGGATTTTTCCGTCCCTCATACTAACCTTCCTTAGCCCCTAACAAGTATGGAAACTATTCACACATGAAAATGAAAAGAAAACAAAGAAAGAAAGAAGTAAAGAAAGAAAGAAAAAATACGGTTTTACAAGCTAACTACTTGGGTCCTCACCTAAGCAAGGAACTCCGTCGAGTATCATGGCTTGAATAATACGGATAAGAAGGGAAGTAAAATAAAAAAACAAAGAAATATCAACAACTACTTATTAACAAGAAACAAAATTACACTTAGGAATTAAAATTACAATACAAGAATTAAAAGATACAAGTTAAATAAAAAACCCCATCTTCATTGATTTTCTGCTCAAGAGCTATCACTACACTTTAATGGAGAATAGATGAAGAGGAAGAAGAAGACACAAACTAATCCACACTAAATCCTAACAAAGAAGAAGCATCCTTACAATGGCTCAAAACTGGAGTATTTATAGGCAGAGAGTTGAAACCCTAGGGCTAAATTCTGAGCCCATACAAAGTTACAAAACTACCCCCAAAATATCTTCAGATGCCGACTCAACTCGGCCGCGGAACAGCTACATAAGTGCCAATTTGGCTGCGGTTCCGCGGCTCTTTGGGCGGGTTATGTTGTCGTTTTTTCTAGGGTTGCTTGTGTTGCTCTCTTCTGTTGTTATACATGTCCCAAATTGCAAATTGCTTCCAAAATTTCTTCAGATTTGCAACAGTTCAAAATGGCTTCACTTTTAATTCATTTGACCTTTATCTCCCTCGAGCTCCGTGCACCCATTGAATCTTGTGTTTCCCTCTCGTGCTCTGAGCTTGTCCGAGACACGAATGACCACTGTTATTTGTCTTGTTTCTTGAACTGGTAAGCGACACTAGACGGATATGGATGACCGGAACCCAGCTTTTATCTGTTTATGGCAGATGTTCTGGATTTTGGAGTAACTGTGGAGATTTTGTCTGATTTGCGTTATTTTGGACTAGGAACATGCAACCTGTAAATATATAGCAAATATGGATCAAAAGCACCTGCCTATAAAGAAACAAGCAGAAGAATGGACGGTATTAAATGCAATATTCTAGTATGAATAGGACGCCACACAAAAAGTGATTAACACTTCATAAATAGCCAAGAAGGCTGAGTGCTTTGCACTGATTGGGCAGCGTCACGTGCTCCTCACGTGGGTGCCACACAAAAAGTGCTTAGCACTTCATATACAGCCAAAACAGATGAGTGTTTAGCACTGATTGGGCAGCACCCATAATTGAAGGGTTCATATGATACCCATGCGAGCGCCAGAACGTCATGCAAATGCTTAACACTTTTGCATAAACAAGAAGGCTTAACAAACAGAGCCCAAATATGTGCTTATGACTTTCGAACACAAAAAAGGCTTAGCAGACTAAGCCCAAATTGGTTTAGTCTCTAAAAGGGTTTTCTTACAACCGAGCCCAAATGCTCTGTTGTTGGATCTACATTAAAAATGATCCTTAAAATTTTGCTAAGTTGATCTTAGTCTCATATATGGCTAATGTATCCTTAGTTAAAAATAAATTGAGCATAAATGCTCATATATTTAAGTTAATCTTAATTTCAAACTAGATCAACGGTCCTTAAATAAAACAAATCCAAATCTAAAATATACAGATTTGGACTGATCCGCGCACTACGGGCGACGACATAAACTATTCTCCGTATACAATCCACGGGCAACTCAAAATAAAACAAATACAACATGACACGAAGTGAACCACCGGAGTAGGAGAAAGTGGTTATTGTAACGCGATAACGTAATTAACTGCAAGGGCTTGCGCCTGTAGGGAAGAGCGTCCCCACAATCAAAAGCCCCTCATAAATGAGGGGGAATCTGATAAAGTCTGCTACAACGGTCGCATCTATCCAAACCTCAGATATATGGTGCCATAAATCAAATTGGTATCTTCGGAGAGGTGGATGGATATGTCTAAATAGCATCTACCCCTAAATTCAGGCTAGACATCCCAACGTCTCGGTCCAGTCTTTCGGCGGTGAAGAGTGCATTTTGGCACTTTTGATTCCAGATGAACGGGGTCCCCTTCTTCATCAAATGACTGTAGGGACGGAATTTTCAGGAAAGGTTGGGTATGAACCGTCGGATATACGTGAGATTTCCTTTGAGAGGCCCAGCTGTTTGAGAGTTCTTGGCGTGGACATTTCCATAATCGCTTTGATCTTTAAAGGATCGATTTCGATACCCCGGTGACGTATGCTGAACCCCAGGAATTTGCCTGAGGAAACTCCAAACACGCATTTTAGAGGATTCATCTTCAGATTATATTTCCGAAGACGTTGGAACACTAATTTTAGATTTTCCCAATGTTCCTCATGAGATTTGCTCTTTACCATAAGGTCATTGATGTAGCATTCGACAATCTTATGGATGAGGTCATCGAAGATCTTTGTCATGGCCCTCTGGTAGGTAGCGCCGGTGTTCTTCAAACCGAAGGGCATTACTTTATAGCAGAATATGCCCAACGGGGTCCGGAAAGCAGCATGCTTCCGGTCTTCAGGATGCATTTTTATTTGGTTGTATCCTGAAGATCCATCCATGAAGGAGAAGACCTCATGGGTAGACATGTTATCGATCATGTTGCTTTATTCTTGAGGACCTTTTCTTGTCGATCCACAATCGCCATTGGTCGCTCTTCATATGTTAAATCTTTCCTTACTGTCAGTTCTGAGTGATCTAGGACATGCGTCTCATCTCGAACATACTTATAGAGTTGAGATATATGAAACACGTCATGAACACCCGCCAAGGATAGTGGTAAAGCCAATTGATAAGCTACTTCTCTAACACACTCGATAATACCGAAAGACCCCACGAATCGAGAACTAAGTTTGTCTCAACTACCAAATCGGATCACTCCTTTCGTCGGTGATCTCTTCAAGAATACAAGATCACCTACTGCGAACTCGAAAGGCCTTCATCCAGTATCAGCCCAACTTTTCTGACGATCTTGTGCCACTTTCATATGATTTCGGATTAAGTTCACTTTCTCCACCGTTTGCACAATAATATCCGGTCCTAATAATCTTTTTTCTCCAACATCGTCCCAACAGACAGGCGAGCGACACTTATTCCGTATAATGGTTCGAATGGAGCCATCCTGTCACGACCCGAAAAAAGCACGTGACTGGCACTTGAATTATGTGAAGTCTATAGGACCCCACCTAATTCAAGTAAGCCAAAAGCCCAGAAATCTAAACCTTATAGGGAATATAGTGGAGGTGCAGTTTTGAAAGAATGGTATAATGAAATCAAGTTCTTTCTTTAAAATATATAAGTGATAATATATGAAAAACAGAATCTTTGTATTTAACTTGAAAAACTTTTCGTCATTTAAAATTTGGACAGCACCTCCTTTGTAATTTTCAACCTAAAAACGAATACAAGCAATATAATATAAAGCATCCTCAAGCGGGAGCTAGCTCTTCGCCAGTTGGCGGAAACAACCACGCAATAATGTAAATATACACCGCCGAAGGGCGAGGATCAAAACACAAAAGGAAAGCAAGAAAACTAAAGTATCATCAAAAAAATCCAAACAATAATGAAAATACATGAGCACAACTCTAAGGCCGAAAGAATACAAAACAAGGGTTTCTAAGCCTACTAAATATATAAGTCTGGTTGATAGATCTTTTAACTAGATACAACCGGAATAAAATATAAAGTACAATGGTGGTCACGATGCAAGTGATCCCACCTACCCAAGCAATCACCCAGAAGAAAAAGCGGTGTGCCAGCAAATCCGCTACGAAACCTGTACGGCAAAACCTGCAAGAAACTGTAGCACAACGGGGGTGAGTTACCAACTCGTGAGTAGAAGACATCGCTGAGTAGAAACCGAATGTATGACGATCTCCTAGGTCATACAGTAGATAACAACAATATATATAGACATCGGGTAATAACAAGGGTAACATTATATGCATGTGCGTAAGTGTAATACCAAGTACTCGTGTCAGTGTCACTAAGTAATAACATGTCATATATATGATGCATGAATACATCATGAATGAATGATCAACATGAAATCTGGATATATCTGTATGAGAAAACTGTGTTCTTATCTTAGTAAAATTTTAGTATTTAAAAACTGGAGTATCATCAAATGAAATCGACAAAATCTATGTCAAACACCGACACAATATATACATCAATATCCCGGTAGCCATCTCTTAGATCGACCCTCAAATATGTCAAATCACACAACTCCGGTCGGTATCCTCCTGATAACCACCGGGTTAATAATCACCGGTAGGCAGTGCTCCCCTGCCGGGCTCAACATCTCTCTATATGGCCTTCTTGTCCCGGGGTACCTCATCGGGTCCACCATGTACTCGCAGACGGTTCATCTCACTCCTCAAATCGGGTATGTGTACGCACGTGGCTCAAGAACCGAGAAAACTCATGGTGGACGCTACACACATTATATCACGAGAAACCGCATTTTTCTCTTAAGAATTAAAATCATGAGTTTATAAATATCACTTGCGGTTTCCCCAAATCCAGAAATCACATGAATACGGAAATCTCCAAAAGAATCACAATCTATGAGTATACAATGAGATAATAAATACCGACATAAAGCCAATGATCAATGCATATCTAGAATGTATGGATGCAATGCATGTGGCATCTAAGTAAGAAATACAATGTCTACACTAGCATTTAAGATCATGAATGTAAAACAATACTACTTCTACAGATTGTCAGATTATATGAATGGAGTAAAGGTTTTCTAGTGTGTACATGGCATGGCAATTACCGATGATGATGTGTGTAAGCCGGCAAGCAAGTGTACGTGCAATATATGCATCATCGGTAATGGTGCTGGTGTCCTAACAGACAAGATCATAATAGCTAAAGAAAACACTTGTATAAATATCTACAATGTAATGAGTGTAGTATAAGCATAGCAGAAAGTAAACATTAAATGAAACTAAAGGACTAAACTAAGAAACCGAGTGAAAGGTACTAAGAAATATATATTATTCCGAGCCGATATATCTAATAGTCGGCGATCCAGCCTCATATCATCATGTATGGTAATAATACATCGTACTACATCCTCGAGTCAAGAGTGCTGATCAATCATCATATACATCTCGTACGGTAATATCCATCGTACGGCATCCTCAAAATTGAGGGTATGGGTCAAATATCTTAATAAATCATCATTCGCACGGTATCAATCTTTGTACTATATCAATATCATAAATCAGTGGTACGGATCTAAGGTCTCGTACAATCCATTATTCATCGAGTCACATGTTATCGCATATTTGCATATGTATCACCCAACGATCCTTTAATATGTCATATCATAAACAGTGTCTCAACTCAATCACATATCATTACCTCACGACATCAAGTCCAATCATATCGAATCATATCCATATAACATATCATATGCTCATCTCACGTGTATATGTGTGTGTGTGTGTGTATATATATATATATATATATATATATATATATAAAATCAAACACACCCATACACACACATACACGCATGCATATACATACATCTATATATACCAAGTGTATGTATGTGTGCGAGTGTGCAACAACATATAACTTAAAGTTCACAACTAAGGTAATAAGGCTAAGTATATATCTACCTACAACTACGCTTAATCTATCCTATGGTCTCCTAGGATTCTACTCGCTAAGTAACCAAAACTCACGTCTACACAAATATATATAATTATATAACCCTAAGCTACGGTTGCGGGGTGCTATATGCCATCCACCCGACTGCCCCCGTAGATATATATCTACTCATCTTGACCCTCGCTTGCTGTCACGCCCCACTTCCCGGTGTACGGCGAAGGAGACGCGACTAGGCCGCTACGTATTTACTGTGAAGTAAATACGCTAAGCGTATCTAAGCAATATAAAGTAAATACACAAGAGACAAAAGATATGAACTGAACAACAACTTTATTTATTAACATTCTTTTGTACAATGCATGGAAAAGTAAATACATGGAATAAAGCGATGCCTAAACAATGGCATAGCAGAAATGAAAAGTACTGAAATGGAAAGTGTACAATGACTAGAGCTCGGGGTCTTCACTGAACTGGTCCATGTCTTCAGCAGTGGGCTCGATCTCTGAAGTGTCCAGATCACTTGACAACATTCAAAGAAGAAAGAAAGAGAATGTCGTCAGCGAACAGGTCGTTCGGTAAGTCCCAAAGATAAGGGAGAAATAGAATAGACAGAATAAGAAGGTATCTTTTAAAGTTGTATTATATTGTTGTAATGTTGTGTTAACGCTGTCTCGTGCCACTTTTAACACCTTCCGTACCAATCTACCTCTTAAACCCTGAGATGTCTTGTTTGTATTGTTAGTATTGTAAATTGTATTGATTGTATAATTGGATGACTGACCGAAACCATTATATCAGTAAACAGATGTAACCGTAGAATCATGTAAATGGAATAACTAGAGAACCATGTAAATGGAATGTATATCCATGGTTCGGTTCAGTCAAGTTGTATAGATTGATAATTGGATTCATGGATTCATGTTGAATTGTAATATTGAAGATTGTAGATTGTACTTGAATCATATTCAAGTCAGATTATAATGAGAATCAAACTGAGCCAGACAATTAGAAAGGTAAATTGAAGTCCTGATTGTTTTGATGTTATCGGTAACCGCTGCACATGGGCGACAGGATTTGTGTCTTTTTCAAAAACGATTACCGTATTGATAACACCGTTGTTAAGTTGTCTACCTTAGATAGGCAAGCACCCACTTCTCCGGCTCCATGAGGCTCAAGAGATTGGTCCCGCTTAAACCCTTATTTAGTAGGGTCTTCAGGGTAAATTATAGAACTTGAGGGAGTTTTATGTAAAAATACTCTTGTATAGTTTTCAAAATATACCCCAAGTATTTATTAATCTTCTTTAGAGCTGTAATGAATGTAGATTTTATATTGTGATATTTCTAGTGAAAATATCCTATTTTCATAATAAGTGGTATTTATTTGTAATATTGGTTTTGTATGGAATTCATGGTATTTTAGTGTAAAATTGATTCTTGTGATTTTTTTAAGAAAAAGGTGGAATATTTATATCATAGCAGAATAGGTATTTTACTGATAAATATACATATATTTATACAAAAATAATTTTAATATATATTTTATATTCTAAAAATCTCATTTTCTTAAGATGTCGTATTTTAAATCTTTCGAGACCGAATGCTCCTTGCGGAGGTCTGAATCTCGCACTACTAAGCCCAAGGATGTGCGATAATCTGCACCATCCTGAATGGGTTCTCCAAAATGGGTTGTAGCGGCGCTTTGCAAAGATTTGTATAAATACTAAATCCTTTAGAAAACGGTTTTATTAAGTAAATGGTATTTAAATGAAAATGTGTCGTTTTCCCGTATTCTATGTTCCCAAAGGTATGGTGCTATGTTGCATATGAGTATGTGAGGAGGTAGGTCATTATCTCGTGATCTACTTAAAGGTATAGCAAGGTTTTGTGATGTTGAAGATGGAATTGAAACTATGTGGTATTTACATGAAAAAATGCGGTAAAATGAAATAGCAATTGTTTTGTGATATGAAACTTGATCAATTTGGTTGATTAGTATTTAATAGTCAACATGAGAGAGTTTAAGTATAATTGTATTAACGAGAAGTGATGTTTTATAAAGAAAACCGAATCGGAAATCAGATTTATTCCGATTCTTTCGGGTTTTGTAAATCCGTATTTTTAGAATAAAAAAGGAAGATAGAAATGGGACTTACGGTTTTGGACAACTAGAAGAGGGAGATGGTTCGGAAGGAGTCGGCGGTGCGTCGTTTCGTCGCCGGGAGTTCCTACGGACGTTTCCAGAAAATCCGCCGAAGAATTTGCCGGAGCTTCGCCTTTCACTCACTTCGATTGCACACAAAGTTTTCTTGAGAATTCTAGAGAGTTGGCTCAGAGTTTGGGGTGAGAGGGTAGAAGGTTAGGGTGGTATTTATAGGGTTAGGCTAGGGTTAGGGTATATGTAGGGTTTTAATTTAAAAAATTATAAAATGTATTAAAAATCTTTAAAAATTGGAGTAAATAGGGTATAATGAGCTCTCTGGAAGTGGTATGCAGATTGAAAGTATGCAGGGGGGTCGGGCATGTGAAGAGGAACCAATTTGTAGTTGACGACTCGGCCGACCGGCCGAGTCCGGCCGGCGGCGCCGGCCCGAGTCGGCCGAGTCCGGCCGAGTCGAGGGCTCAGAATGTGGGGGGTTGCCGGAGGTAGTCACTAGTACTTTCAGTTTTGTGGGTGTAGTAGGAAAATCTGGAGTTATCACGTGTTGACCGTTGGGCTTCTATAAAATTTAAAACAAAATAAATATTAAAAATAATGTGGGGCATGGGATTTAAACTCTGGTGGCCTGGTTCAGCAATGCAAGGTATTACCAATGAGCTAAAAGCTCTTTCTTGTAATTATGGAGCTGATTAATTACTTAAAGTAATAACAGTAAATGTAAATACCCCAAGTATACATTAATTTTTAAGCAAATTTTGTACACTAAAAATGGAGTTGTTGCATTATTTTAACTTGTAATTAAAAAGAAAATTAATTACTTATATCTTGTGCTCAGGCTAAAATACCCCTTTCTGGATTTTTGAAAAAATTGTACAGAAATTTGTACAGGAAATTTAGGGTTGTTACACTTGCCGAAGTCGATGATGCCACGCTCTCCCTGGTCGTCTGAATTCTACGCAAAGGTACTTACAGTTTTCAATACGTTATATCATAACCACAAATTAAATACGAAAACTAAAACGGCACACGAGATGTACATAGGTTAGAACCTACGGACTACGCATGCAAGAATAACCAAACAACTGTCGACGTTGTCATACAAACGTCAATCGACCGAGATAAAACCCAAATATCAAAACTCAAGTTATAAAAACTGCAAAATGTAAACAACAACTTGGGAAAATAGCAGCCAGATTTGCCTCAGGTGAGAATTGGGGCATTTAGCATATATGATAGGTCTAATTACTGAACAAGGGAGCCATGGACCAAACACGAACTAATTCCATCATGCACAGGCAGCAAATTGCGGCCAAAAGAAGGATATTTACGGCCAGAAATTTGAATAGGGGTCTCAGGTTTTAGGGTTAGCTCTATAGTCACCTGCTTACCTCATAGTAATTGCTAAATAATTTTCTAAGTCTCCGGGTCATAGCAGATCTCAAAAATTCATCATAATTCCCACAATTTCCGATATCGGGGATTTCCAAGTTCAAGTCTTAGGGGTTTCTATACTTGGTTTGGTCTAGGTTTTAACACTAAAGGGGTTGTAGTCACTAAAAACACCTCACTTGCACTTTTTCAATACACACAAACCCTAAACCTCATCTTGAAATATTCTAGCATCACTAAACCACAAAAGTTTAACTCTAAACTACACTAGGAGGTAAGGAAACTAAAATTCTAAACTAAGAGTGTAGGATTATATCTCATTTGGCAACTCAAGAATTTTCTTGAGTTGCTCAAAGCCTTCAAAACCTTAACTTGTTGATACCATCATGCTTGTAGTGAGCTTGTGCACATCTTTTGTGAAGAAACTTTGGTATTTTGGGGTGGTTTGAAGGGTGTTTGTGAGGTGGTAGTAAGGTGGAGGATGAAAGGGAAAGAGGTAGCGGTGAGGAAATAAAATGAAGAGAGAAGTGAAAAGAAAGAGCCATAGTTACAAAAGAACCCCCCCTCTCTCTTCCTCCCATGCCATGCCCATACCTATTTATCCCCGTTTTCTTTTCTTTTCTTTTTTTTGGAACCAAATCATTTTAAAAACAAGGATGAAGACATGATTCATATCAATAAAAATGTAACAAGTATATGTGACATGCTATGGTGCATGTCAATTGCATAAATCGGATTAATGCAAGATTAGTGAAATGTTAATCAAGTTTAACAAAATTTTCATATAATTAATCGTATAATATTTATAAAATATCCAAACCACATTTCCTTCTTTCAAAATCAATAATTATATTAATTTTCTGAATTATTTTTCAAACTATACATGTATAATTATACCGTATCATTAAAACAAATTTTCACATTTTTAATAATATTCATGAAATTTATCATTTTAAATATTTAAATTTCGAAAATAATATTTTTATTTTCTCGAAATATTATAATCTTCCCCCCTTAAATAAATTCGGTCCCCGAATTTAAATTTAAACCCCCCAAATACTTAAAAAATTTCAGTCAATAAATCATATCAACGGGGCTCCGAGTATCATGAATACATAAAACATATCTTAGTGCAATGCATGTGCATGAAAACGAGGGTAAAACTCAAAATTAAAACTCTGTCATGCGTCATGCAATCATCGGAGTTATGATGAAAATAAAAATGTCAAAATCCAATACGAAAATCAAACATGATATCGATATGGCTATAACATACATGCAGTACACATCGTTGTAAAAACGTCAAAACCACCAAACGAAAGTGCATGCAAAATCCTTTTCAAATCACCGTGCGATGCGCGTATCACGGCACAAGTAGCGGACGTTCATTATAAGGAAAATAGTTATACATATATACATATTTTTTATTTAACATATACGTCCCGCCTTTGAAAAAATAATTTAGAAAGGTTTTCTTTATAAAATTTCGTGTCATCATGGACACGTAAGAAAATATTGAGACCATAGCTCTTTCTGAAAATCTCTTCCGTAAATATCAATGCATGCAAAATACTCAGGTACTGTCCTCAGACCAGTCCTGTTCGGTTACTAAACCGTAGTATGTATCATAAAATCATGATGCTGGAAATGAAATCAATCTCAATAAAGTATATAAATATGCCACGTGCGTCTGGTGCGCACGGAAATCAAAATCAAGACAGGTGCCACGAATGTGCACAGAAACAAAACCCAAGTGCAACGTGTGTGCACGAAAACATCTGTCCAGTGCAACGGGTGTGCATGACAACAATGTCAGGTGCATCTAATATGCACGAAAAATCTCGATTTAGTGCATCTGGTGTGCACAAAATCACATCTGGTGTGCTAAATGTGTGCAAGAATCCAAATCATGTGAACAAGGTTCACGAAAACAAATATCGAATATCACAATCGAAATCGACGGTATACAACATACATCAATCCAAATCAGGTATACCATAGTATATAAACTCGTAAACGTGTGCATCTACGTGCACAAAATCATATTAAGTACTAAAAGCTCGTGTAAATTACACCGAATGCATATGTCAAAATCATGTACGAAATCAAATCAAATATCCCGGGGTGCATAAAAATGAATCGAGCGCAAAGAATGTGCACAAAACAAAAACCAACACAACTGATATGTAGAATGTGCCCCTGTGGTGCATATAGAAAATATCAATCATAAAACAAATCGTCATAATACTGAAATCAAACAAGGAAAACGTGATATCCGAATCACCAAGTCGCATATCATAATTAATTATCGTCGATGTGCCCCTCTTTCAATGTCGAAAACTGCCGATGCATCCAAGGATGGCAGAGCAAGAATATCTACTTGCCTCTTGCCCACGGTCTATTGCCGTCTGCTCTTATGTCCTTATTTCTCACCGCGGATCACCAGTTACATGACTCCTAGGCTCGACAGCCCGATTCGGGGTACTGACGAAAACAGTCCCGTTCTGGCGCTTTTCTGAAGATCTCCTGACCAATTACATGGCCACCCGTAACGTATCTCGTTAATGATGGAAAACTCTGGCTCACTGAGTGCGCGTAATACGACCGATCCTGGGTCCAAGTCTCCTCCTATAGTATTCCAGAAGGATCCTGTGGGGTCTCTCCCAAATCTCATCTCTGCAGGACTGCTCGGAAGTTGGCATTCTATACTAAATCCATTTTCTTATTCCGGGACAGTTGCATTCTTTTCATGACTTTTCTCTGGAATTATGGCTGCATTTTATGCCTCTGCATGCATATCAAATCTCTAATGTCAACGGAGTGGAACTTCATCTCGTCAAGATCTCGTACGAACCTCTTACTCTGCTTTCCTTCAGTATGGACCAATTTGGACTCATCCTTTCGTAGCTGTGTGGACGGCGCTCCATTTGGCTGCAGTCGTATCCAGAGTCCCCTTTTCCGAAGCTACGAACTCGGTATCCCTAATATCCTGTAGTAAGCATCTGGCCAAAACGTCCTCGGAAACTCGTCCAAATTATCGGAGTGATGCGCTTATGCTCGTCCTTTCTCGATCGACTTACAACACGCCTATGTGAGGTCCACTTTTAGCTAAAACTAGCCAATCTGGTGATCTCGCATTGGGGTATCCAAACGAACAACATGTCCTAGTCTTTATCCAAGGGAGACTAGCAATCTTCTATCATATCCCCATGTATAAACTCATGCTACATTAGCTTCATAATTCTGGGGGCGATACCTTATCAACTCAGCAACAGTTGGCTCATCTGTTCGCACGGTAGACAACGCCTCAATCACCTGGCGTAGAGGGTACTATAATAATCTTCGCAATATGGCTGGCTTCTATCAATGGCCTGGTCATCTGGTGTAGATCTCGAACACTCGCGTCAATGAGAAAACATAGTAAAACGATATATCGAAACGCTCGTGTCATTCGAATACATCCTGGTCAGTCCTCGTCCATGACGAGCTCGTGCTGACCATATCTCTAGCCGCAACTTTATCTGCTCATGTAACCATGGTAACATAAACCACATTCCGATATCGATGAGGATAGATCATAGGAACGAATATAATACAGTGCCTAAGAAGTGTACATCCTAAGGCTTCTTAAGCGGAGTAGCGTATCGTAAGTATGCCGCGGAACATACACACGGTATGTCACTCTACATAAGTCACCTACTCTATCAACCAAGGTCAACTTATGCGACGAAAGTTTGGGTCTAATACCCCCTCGGCCAAGTCTAAGTTCCGTAAGGTCAAGCCTAGGTTCCAAATATATTTAAACGCCCTAGACTCCGCATAGTCAAACCTAGACTCGAACCAAGGTTAAACTTAACGCTCTGATACCAACTTTGTCATGACCCGAAAAAGGCACGTGACTGGCACTTGAATCATGTGAAGTCTATAGGACCCCACCAAATTCAAGTAAGCCAAAAGCCCATAAATCTAAACCTTATAGGGAAAATAGTGGAGGTGCAGTTTTGAAAGAATGGTATAATGAAATCAAGTTCTTTCTTTAAAATATATAAGTGATAATATATGAAAAACAAAATCTTTGTATTTAACTTGAAATTTTTTTCGTCATTTAAAATTTAGGCAGCACTTCCTTTGTAATTTTCAACCCAAAAACGAATATAAGCAATATAATATAAGGCATCCTCAAGCGGGAGCTAGCTCTTCGCCAGTTGGCGGAAACAACCACGTAATAATGTAAATATAAAACGCCGAAGGGCGAGGATCAAAACACAGAAAGAAAGAAAGAAAACTAAAGTATCATCAAGAAAATCCAAACAATAATGAAAATACATGAGCGCGACTCTAAGGCCGAAAGAATACACAACAAGGGTTTCTAAGTCTACTAAATATACAAGTATGGTTGATGGAGCTTTTAACTAGATACAACTGGAACAAAATATAAAGTACAATGGTGGTCACGATGCAAGTGATCCCACATACCAAGCAATCACCCGGAAGAAAAAGCGGTGTGCCAGCAAAGCCGCTACGAAACCTGTACGGCAAAACCTGGAAGAAACCGTGGCACAACGGGGGTGAGTTGCCAAATCGTGAGTAGAAGAAATCACCAAGTAGAAACCGAATGTATGACAATCTCCTAGGTCATACAGTAGATAACAACAATATATATAGACATCGAGTAATAACAAGGGTAACATTATAAGCATGTGCGTAAGTGTAATACCAAGTACTCGTGTCAGTGTTACAAAGTAAAAACATGTCTAATACTAAGTACTCGTGTCAGTGTCACAAAGTAATAACATGTCATATATATGATGTATGAATACATCATGAATGAATGATCAACATGAAATCTGGATATATCTGTATGAGAAAACTGTGTTCTTATCTTAGTAAAATTTTAGTATTATAAAACTGGAGTATCATCAAATGAAATCGACAGAAATCCATGTCAAACACCGACATAATATATACATCAATATCTCGGTAGCCATATCTTAGATCGGCCCTCAAATCTGTCAAATCACACGACTCCGGTCGGTATCCTCCGGATAACCGCCGGGTCAATAATCATCGGTAGGCTGTGCTCCCCTGCCGGGCTCAACATCTCTCTATATGGCTTTCTTGCCCCAGGGTACTCACCGGGTTCACCATATACCCGCAGACGGTTCTTCTCACTCCTCGAATCAGGTATGTGTACACACATGGCTCAAGAGCCGAGAAAACTCATGGTAGACGCTACACACATCATATCACGAGAAACCGCATTTTTCTTTTAAAAATTAAAATCATGAGTTTATAAATATCACTTGCGGTTTCCCTAAATCCAGAAATCACATGAATACAGAAATCTTCAAAAGAATCACAATCTATGAGTATACAATAAGATAATAAATACCGACATAAAGCCAATGATTAATGCATATCTAGAATGTATGGATGCAAATGCATGTGGCATTTAAGTAAGAAATACAATGTCTACACTAGTATTTTAGATCATGAATGTAAAACAATACTACTTCTACAGATTGTCAGATATATGAATGGAGTAAAAGTTCTCTAGTGTGTACATGGCATGGCAATTACCGATGATGATGTGTGTGAGCCGGAAAGCAAGTGTACATGCAACATACGCATCATCGGTAATGGTACTGGTGTCCTAACAGACAAGATCATAATAGCTAAAGAAAACACTTGTCTAAATATCTACAATGCAATAAGAGTAGTACGAGCATAGCAGAAAGTAAACATTAAATGCAACTAAAAGACTAAACTAAGAAACCGAGTCAAAGGTAATAAGAAACCTATAATATTCCGAGCCGATATATCTAATAGTTAGCGATCCAGCCTCATATCATCACGTATGGTAATAATACATTGTTCTACATTCTCGAGTCAAGAGTGCGGATCAATCATCATATACATCTCGTACGGTAATATCCATTATACGGCATCCTCAAAATCGAGGATACGGGTCAAATATCATATTAAATCATTATTTGCACGGTATAAATCTTCGTACTATATCAATATCATAAATCAGTGGTACGGATCTAAGGTCTCGTACAATCCATTATTCATCGAGTCACATGTTATCGCATGTTTACATATATATCGCCCAACGATCCTTTAATATGTCATATCATAAACAGTGTCTCGACTCAATCACATATCATTAACTCACGACATCTAGTACGATCATATCGACTCATATCCATATAACATATCATATCCTCATCTCACGTGTGTGTGTGTGTGTATAATCAAACACACACACACACACACAGACACACATCTATATATACCAAGTGTATTTGTGTGTGCGAGTGTGCAACATCATATAACTTAAGGTTCATAACTAAGGTAATAAGGATAAGGATATATCTACCTACAACTATGCTTAATTTATCTTATGGTCTCCTAGGATTCTACTCGCTAAGTAACCAAAACTCACGTCTACACAAATATATATAATTATATAACCCTAAGCTATGGTTGCGGAGGTGCTATACACCATCCACCGACTTCCCCCGTAGATATACATCTACTCACCTTGACCCTCGCTTGCCGAAGTCGATGATGCCACGCTCTCCCTGGTCGTCTGAAGTCCACGCAAAGGTACCAACAGTTTTCAATACGTTATATCGTAACAACAAATAAAATACGAAAACTAAAATGGCACACGAGATATACATATGTTAGAATCTATGGACTACGCATGCAAGAATAACCAAACAACTCTCGATGTTTTCGTACAAACGTTAATCGACCGAGATAAAACCTAAATATCAAAACTCAAGTTATAAAAACTGCAAAACGAAAAGAGCAACTTGGGAAAATAGCTGCCAGATTTGTCTCAGGCAAGAATTGGGGCATTTACCATATAGGATATGTCTAATTACTGAACAAGGGAGCCATGGACCAAAAACGAACCAGTTCCATCGTGCCCAGGCCGCAAATTGCGGCCAAAAGAGAGATATTTGCGGCTAGAAATTTGAATATGAAGGGTTTCCTTAGCACCACTACTAGGGTTTGGTAGCATCACACATGCCATATTAAAAAATTTAGAGGGTGCTAAAGAGACTATCCTAAGGATCAGACTAGAAAAGGTAGGGTAACACTAAACTTTAACACAATCCACAAGTAGTAAAGTACTAGGTTTAGAGAATACAACCTTTGTAGCTCCCTTCGCTAGACTCCTTGGCTACTTGAGAGTTGAAAGAAGCTTGCTTGAGATCCTCCAAGTCCACGACGATCCACCCGGAGTCCTTTTTGTCCAAGCTTAAAGCTCCACTTGATCAAGATGATGAAGTTGAAGCTAACACTCTAAACTAATGGGCAGGAGTAGTATAGAATGGTGATGTGGTTTGTTTTCTCACTTCAAAATCCTAACTTGATCACTCTTTCACTCACTATCAAAACCTATAGAGAAAGAGAGATAAAGGAAGAAGAAGATGGTAATATGAGAACTCAAGATAATGATAAAGCTTAAGATAAAAATGAGAATAGAAAATATATATATTTTCTTCTTCTCATTCTTAACCCAAGTTAATAAATATCTAGATATTTCTTTTGAAGCTCTAATGGCCATGGAAAAATAACTCATGGTTAACCCTTGGTTTAGTGTAAGAATAAAATAATCAACCATGAGTGATTATCCATTTCCATTAATCCAAAAAAATAAATATCAACATATTTACTAACATGTGAGTCTTATATTGCTACCATCAAGTGTATCAACAACCATGACACACATGTGTATGCATGTATGTGTGCATGCACATCCATATGTGCATCAATGTAAACATGTGCATACATGCATGCATACACCAAAAGACAAAAGGGTTTAAAGTGAAAATGCTAATGGTCAATGTTAAATCAACACTTGATTTAGCAAACCGGTCATATCTCATACGACCCGACCAATAGCAAACCGCCCGATTAATATACGGTATCATATACACGTATTTAATCGAGTCCCCGCGCATATCATATATGCACACCACATCGTTTCGCCTGGGCTAGGTAACTCCATTGTGGGACTCTAAGACTCGTCAATACGCCGGTAGTGGGTGATGATCATATCAAGCACCCCCAAGCCGCAAGAGGTCAGCTAAACGTAACGGCCACCCGGGTATTGAGCGATCAGAAGAAAACAAGCGAACCTATCACAACTCCCGTCGAGCCAACCGGCAACACTACCGTACAGTCCGGTCTCTTCGTCAGATATGCTGCATATCGAGTCTAGGGATGGTAACATCGACCCCAATAACTCAATAAGTCGTGCCGATGAATGGTCTATAACAGATCGAGAAACTACTGATAACACTTATCAGTAAATCTCAACAGCCCTGGCTAGGGACTTACTGATATAGCCAATCGAGCACAGCACAACATCAACTCCCAATACCGGGAGAGACGAAACCCCTCCTATCGCTCATCGTCTCTATGTGTCTCGGGACTGTACCCAAAAGCCACCTGTTTTCACGACTCAGTAGAGCCGTGGTAGGGTGGTAATCAAAGTACAGTAGGAGAACACACACGACTCTATGACGATCTCGGATCTACGGACTAACCTGTACTAGTGTTACCTGAGATCTGCTATCCGACGATAGATATAATACCATATAGGAGTTCTCAGCGAGTCCGTCCAGTGTACCCAGTCTCTACTGAGCACCCGTATATGATCTCGATGTCAAACATCAATGGATGTGGGAACATCCATCGCCCATCATATGGGTCTAGTATCATATACGCTAGTCTACTCTGGTATATCGATGCCCCATCTCGATACACCTACGACTAGGGACATTTTAGGATATGCTTATAAACTACAGACGTCCCACTAGTATGATCTCCATTATAATCACAGTAGTCAAGCAAATATCCTCAGGGCTTTATCAACATGTGTAAATGAATAAAAGCATGATCAAGTCAACATGTCAGATAAAGAAGAACCAGATAGCATACTATCATGTCGAGCAAGAATGTTATCTGTATATATATATACATGTATAAATACATCCACTATCATATAATGGCCTCTAGGGTATACATATATCCAACAATCTCCCACTTGCACTAAGGCCAGTTATTGGCGTATCTCATACCCAACATCTCAAAAAGTCGCTCATGCTGCTGCTGAAGGAGGGCCTTGGTGAGTGGATCCGCAGTGTTATTCTTTGTGTCTACTCTCCTAATCTCGATCTCACGGCGATCTACAATCTTCCGGATCAAATGAAAGCGTCTCAGGATGTGTCTGGACCGCTGATGGGACCTGGGCTCCTTGGCTAATGCCATAGCCCCATTATTATCACAATACAATGGTATTGGATCAATAATGGTTGAAACTACTCCTAGCTCCGAGACGAACTTCCTCATCTAGACGGCTTCCTTGGCGGCATCATTCGCAGCAATGTACTCAGCTTCTATCGTAGAGTCTGCAACGGTATCCTGCTTGGAACTCTTCCAACTTACCGCCCCTCCATTGAGGGTAAATATAAACCCAGAGATAGACTTGCTGTCGTCCTTATCACTCTGGAAGCTCGAATCGGTAAAGGCCTCCATTTGGAGATCTCCGTTACCATACACCAAGAACAATTCTTTTGTCCTTCGCAAGTACTTAAGAATGTTCTTCACAGCTATCCAGTGATTCTCCCTTCGGTTGGATTGATATCTGCTTACTACACTAAATGCATAAGCTACATCTGAGCGTGTACATAACATTGCATACATTATAGAACCTACTACCGAAGCATAGGGTATAATGCTCATGCGAGCTCTCTCTTCATCGGTCTTTGGGCAAAAGTCTTTGGAGAGAGTGACTCTATGGCAAGCCGGTAAGGCACCCCGCTTGGAGTTTTCCATACTAAACCTCTTTAGGATGGTGTCGATGTACCTGGTTTGGGACAATCCTAATAAGATTTTGGATCTATCCCTATAGATCCGAATGCCCAGAATGTATGTGGCATCACCTAGGTCCTTCATGGAGAACCTTAGTGATAAGAAAGATTTGACCGACTGTAGCATAGGAATATCATTTCCTATCAGAAAAATGCCATTCACGTACAATACGAGGAATGTGACAGCTCTCCCTACAGCCTTCTTATAAACACAAGGTTCATCTGGATTTTTGATGAAATCAAACTCTTTGATAACATCATCAAAACAGATGTTCCAACTCCGTGATGCCTGCTTTAGTCCATAAATGGATTTAAGCAATCTACATGCTTTCCCGTTGCTCCCACTATCAATGAAGCCTTCTGGTTGATCCATATAAACGCATTCTTCTAAATCACCATTTAGAAATGCAGTTTTAACGTCCATCTGCCAGATTTCATAGTCGTAGTGAGCAGCAATAGCAAGTAGGATCCGAATGGATTTAAGCATGGCTACGGGAGAAAAAGTTTTGTCATAGTCCAGACCTGGTCTTTGACGAAAACCCTTTGCCACAAGTCTTGCCTTATAGGTCACCTTCCCATCTACACCAATCTTTCTTTTAAAGATCCATTTGCACCCCACGGGTTTTACCCCAGGGGGTACAATGTCCAAAGTCCATAACTTGTTGGTGTACATAGAATCCATTTCAGATCTCATGGCATCCAGCCACTTCACAGAGTCTCCACTCATGATAGCTTGCTGAAAGCTGGTAGGATCATCATCCTCCATGATGCAATCTTCTCTATCACCATCAATGAGGAAACCGTAGTACCTCTCCGGTGGCCGAGAAGTCCTACCAGATCTACGGAGTGGCTGAGGTTCATTAGTTTCTGCTGCAATAGCCGGTTCAACCAAGTCGTCATTTGTAGTTTGTGTTTCTAGAACCTCTTCTAGATCCACCGCACTGCCATCTGTATCATTTGTAAAAAACTCTTTTTCTAAAAATGTGGCATGCTGAGAAACAAACACCTTTTGTTCCTTCTTGTGGTAGAATAGATATCCATAAGAATTCTTTGGATATCCCACAAAATTACACATGACTGACCGTGTCTCGAGTTTGTCTGGATTTTGCTTTTTAACATAGGCCGGACAACCCCTAATCTTAATTCGTTTAAGAGATGGTCTCTTCCCATGCCATATCTCATATGGCGTGGTAGACACGGTTTTGGTTGGGACCCTGTTCAGTAGAAACGCTGCAGTCTCCAATGCATGCCCCCAAAATGAGACGGGTAACTCGTTATCACTCATCATGGAACAAACCATATCTAATAGGGTCCGATTCCGTCGTTCTGACACACCGTTGTGCTGTGGTGTGTAAGGAAGAGTGAGCTGAGAGAGAATCCCATTCTTTTTTAGGATGTCTGCAAACTCTGTACTAAGGTACTCCCCACCTCGATCTGATCGAAGCATTTTGATACTCAATCTGGTTTGTTTTTCTACTTCAAGTTTATATTCAGTGAATTTCTCGAAAGCTTCGGATTTGTGCTTTAATAAAAATACATGAGTGAATCTTGAGAAATCATCAGTGAAAGTAATGAAGTATGAAAAACCGCTTCTTGCCTGTGTAGACATTGGCCCGCATACATCACTATGTATGAGGCCTAAGAGCTGAGTATCTCTTTCTCCGTATCCTGTAAACGGAGTTTTGGTCATTTTACCCTTGATACAAGACTGGCAAGTTGCATAAAATTAAAAGGTTCCTAAGCACACTATAGAGGTCTCACAAGGCATCAATCATGCTAATTTCAAATTTTATGGGTGCCGAGAAACCCTAATACGGATCATTGACTAGAAATCTAGGCGAAATACTAATCTAGTTAACATCTTAAGGAAAGGAGAGAGGCTACAACCTTTGTAGATCCGGATATCCACTTCCTTAGCTCCACATAGACATCCTCTCGCTGTCCGTCTCGAATCCTAGACTCAATCGTCGGCTTCATCGGAAAAACGAGCGGGAAAGGTCGTCGGCTTCGTGCCGAAGATGATCTACGTCGAGGTTTCACAAGTTTAAGCTCCGACTTCACCAAGTTGTGAAACTTGTGAAGAAAACATCCAAAACAACTTGGCAAGAGGTAGAGAGTGAAGAAATAGGAGGTGGGTTCACTTTAGAATTGGATTTCACTCACTTTTGCTCAAGTTGCCATTGATGGGCTTAAGCTTTTCTTGAAGAAGAAGATGATCAAGAAGAAGAAAGAATATGATAAGTGATTTAAAATGAAAAAGAAAACAATACTTATCATATCCTAACTAAGGTTAAGTGTAGAGAATAGACCATGGTAAGTGGGAATGGTTAGGGTTAAGCATGAAGACAAAATGGTCTCTTTAGTCAAAGCTTCATGAAGCTTCAACAAGCTTCATGACAAAAAGAAACCATTTTATTTTCTTTTATCCATTTAAATAAATAAAGAATGGATAAATAAATAGATGAATAACTCTAAACCCTAACCATTATCATAACCATGGTTTAATTCTTTGCACAAACCCAAGTAAATATGTATCATCAAACATGATACAATCAAGTGCACACAAAAGCATATCACATATACAATGTACACTTCAAGTGAGAAAATCCTTTTAAAATGAACCAATACTAGTTTATGCAAATTAATATATCAAATATATAATTATACATTAAATCATTAAATCAACACTTGATTCAATGATCCGGTCATGTCGCACATAACCGACTAGTATACAATGTATCGATTTATCGAATCAATGATTCGACAACTAGGTTATATCGCATACAACCAATCGAAACATTCATCGCGAGAATGAAATACGGTATCACATACACGCATTATTCTCGGTCCCGCACATATCTCATATGCGCTCCTATTTCGTTTCGCTTGAGCCAGGAAACCTCTGTGTAGGACTCTAAAGACTCGTCAATACGCCGGTAGCAGATGATGATCATACCAAGCACCCACAAGCCGCAAGCGGTCTGCTAAACGTAACGGCCATCCAGGTATTGAGCGATCAGAAGATCGACGAGCTTGCCCGCTCACACTCCTGTGAATCCAACCAGTAACACTTACCGTACAGTCCGGTCTGTTCGTCTGATATGTCGCATAACAAGTCTAGGGGTGGTAAACGTCAGACCCCAATAACCGATAAGTCGTGCCGATGTGAGGATCATAACGGGTCGAGAAACTACTGGTAACACTTACCAGCAAATCTCTGATCAGCCCTGGCCAGGGACTTCCCTGTTACGGCCAATCGAGCACAGCGCAACATCAACCCCCAATACCGGGAGAGACGAAACCCCTCCTATCGCTCATTGCCTCCATGTGACTCGGGACTGTATCCAAACACCACCGTTTTGCACGCCCTCATGGACGTGGTAAGGTGGAGATCAAAGCACAGTGGGAATCACACAAGACTCTATGACGATCTCGGGTCTACAGACTAACCTGTACAAGTGTCACCTGAGAACTGCCATCTGACGTGAGGTATAATACCATCTGGGAGTTCTCGGCGAGTCCGTCCAGTGTACCCAGTCTCCACTGAGCACCCGTATATCATCTCTGATGTCAAACACCAATGGATATGGGATCATCCATCGCCCATCTCATGGGTCGAGAAGCGTATACGCTAGTCTACACTGGTATATCGATGCCCCGTCTCGATACACCCACGACTAGGGACCTTGAAGGATGTACCTATGGACTACCATGTCCCCACTAGTATGATCTGCATCATAGTCTAGGTAGTCAAGTACACATCCTAAGGGCTTTACCAACATGTAACTATTAGACAGTATAAAGAGACTAGTATACATGTTAAGATAAAGAGTAACCAGATAGCATACTATCATATCGAGCAAGAAAGTCATCTCTATATATGTCCAAGCATCCAATATAATATACATCATCTGTACAATACTGGCCTCTAGGGCATACATACAACTAACAATCTCCCACTTGCACTAGGGCCAGCTGCTGTAGTATCACATACCGAGCATCCCGAAGAGTCTCTCAAACTGTATCTGGGGAATGGCCTTTATGAGTGGATCCGCCGTGTTGTTCTTCGTGTCAACCCTCCTGACCTCGATCTCCCGGCGATCAACTATCTCCCGGATCAGGTGATACCGCCTCAGAATATGCCTGGATCACTGATGGGACCTGGGTTCCTTGGCCAAAGCCACCGCTCCATTGTTATCGCAATACAAAGGTATTGGATGCTCAATGGATGGAACCACTCCAAGTTCAGTAATGAACTTCTTGATCCAGACAGCCTCTTTGGCAGCATCGTTGGCAGCGATGTATTCAGCCTCCATCGTCGAGTCTGCCACGGTTTCCTGCTTGGAACTCTTCCAGCTAACCGCCCCTCCGTAAAGGGTAAAGACAAATCCCGACTGCGACTTAGAGTCGTCCTTATCACTCTGGAAGCTCGAATCGGTAAATGACTCCACTTGGAGTTCCCCGTTACCATACACCAAGAGCATCTCTTTAGTCCTTCGTAAGTACTTGAGAATGCTCTTCACAGCTGTCCAGTGACTCTCTCCAGGATCAGCTTGATACCTGCTCACTACACTTAGTGAGTATGCTACATCGGGTCTGGTACATAGCATCGTATACATGATAGAGCCTACAGCCGAAGCATAGGGTATCCCTTGCATGCGAGCTCTCTCCAAATCAGTCTTGGGAGACATCTCTTTGGAGAGAGTGACTCCAGAGATTGTGGGCAAGTTCCCACGCTTGGATTCTTCCATACTAAACCTCTTTAGTATGGTGTCAATGTACCTGGATTGGGACAATCCCAATATCCTTTTGGATCTATCTCTATAGATCCTAATTCCCAATATGCAGGAGGCATCACCAAGATCTTTCATCGAGAATCTTTGTGATAAGAAGAGCTTGACCGATTGCAGCATAGGAATATCATTTCCTATCAAGAGTATGTCGTCCACGTACAATACGAGGAAGACAGCCTTACTTTCTGCAACCTTCTTGTAGATACAAGGTTCATCTGGATTTTTGACGAAATCAAACTCTTTGATAACGACGTCAAAGCAGATGTTCCAACTCCGCGATGCTTGCTTTAATCCATAAATGGATTTAAGCAGCTTGCATACCTTCCCGCTGCTCCCACTGTCTACGAAGCCCTCTGGCTGAGTCATGTACACGCACTCTTCTAAATCACCATTTAGAAAGGCGGTCTTAACATCCATTTGCCAGATTTCGTAGTCATGATATGCAGCGATGGCAAGCATGATTCGGATGGATTTAAGTATAGCCACTGGAGAAAAGGTTTCGTCATAGTCCACACCTGGTCTTTGACGAAAACCTTTTGCTACAAGTCTAGCCTTGAAAGTCTCCACTTTCCCATCTACACCAAGTTTCTTCTTGAAGATCCACTTGCTCCCAATGGGTTTTACCCCTTCAGGAGCAACGTCCAAAGTCCATACTTTGTTGGTGTACATGGATTCCATCTCGGACCGCATAGCATCCAGCCATTTCACTGAGTCCCTACTCGTGATGGCCTGCTCGAAGCTAGTTGGGTCATCATCCTCCATGATGCAATCCTCATTGCCACCATCCATGAGAAAACCGTAGTATCTCTCAGGTTGGCGAGGAACCCTACTAGATCGGCGGAGAGGCTGAGGTTCATTGGGAGCTACTGAATCTTCTGGTTCCACTAAATCTTCAGTTATGGTTTGTGTATCTGGAACCTCTTCCAGCTCTACCACTTTGCCACTAATTTCTTTTTCAAGGAATTCCTTTTCTAAAAAGGTGGCATATTGAGAAACAAACACCTTTTGTTCTTCAGCATGGTAGAAAAAATATCCTTGTGAATTCTTGGGATATCCCACAAACTTGCAAAGAACTGACCGTGCCTCGAGTTTGTCTGGATTTTGCCTTTTGACATAGGCCGGACAACCCCATATCTTAACTCGTTTAAAATATGGTCTCTTCCCACTCTATATCTCATATGGTGTGGTAGGTACAGATTTATATGGAACTTGATTCAATAGGTATGTTGCTGTTTCCAGCGCATATCCCCAGAAGGAAATAGGTAACTCAGCTGTACTCATCATAGAGCGCACCATATCTAATAGGGTGCGATTTCTCCTCTCCGATACACCGTTGTGCTGTGGTGTATAAGGAGGAGTAAGCTGAGAGAGAATCCCATTCTCTTTTAGGAAGTCCAGGAATTCATTGCTCAAGTATTCACCTCCTCGATCAGATCGTAGGATTTTAATACTTTTTCCGGTTTGGTTCTCAACTTCTTGTTTATATTCTTTAAATTTCTCAAAAGCTTCTGATTTGTGTTTCATCAGGAACACATACCCGAACCTAGAGAGATCGTCAGTGAATGTAATGAAGTATGAAGAACCATCCCTGGCATGTGTAGACATAGAACCGCATACATCACTATGATCAGTCCCAAGAGTTCGGTAACTCTTTCTCCGTGTCCCGTAAACGGAGTTTTGGTCATCTTGCCTTTGAGACATGACTGGCAAGTGTCATAAGATGAAAATTCGAACGGATTCAAATATCCATCCTTATGCAACTTAGCCAGTCGTGTCGCATTGATGTGACCCAGTCTACAATGCCACAAGAAGGATTCGTTCATTTCTGAACTCTTCCTCTTGTGTGTGTTTGTTATGCTCAGAACTGTTGATTGATTTAGAACATAAATGCCATTGCACAACGTGCCTGATCCAACCAACTTTTGGTTACGGAAAATGTTCATAACATTGTCCTGTAATACAAAATTATATCCCTCTTTACTCAGCAAAGAAACCGATATAATGTTGCATATCAGGTTCGGCATGTAATAGCATTCGTTCAGAACCAATGTATTTCCAGTTGGTAATACAAGGTGATATTCTCCGACAGTCTTAGCTGCAACAATTGCACCATTTCCAACTCTAATGTCTTTATCACCTTCTCCAAGTTCTCTACCTTTCTTAAGCCCATGTAACTGTAGGGTTCCTAGGCACTCCCAAGAGGTCTCACAAGGCATCGAACATGCCAATTTCAAATTTTACGGTGCCTACAAACCCTAAACTACGGATCGTTTGCTAGATTTCTAGGCGAAAAAGATAACTAGTTAACACTTAACTACAAGATACGGAAATACAACCTTTGTAGATCCGGTGCTCCACCTCCATAGCTCCGCAACGAAGTCCTCTCCGCTGTCCAAATCAAATCCGGGCTCTAGCGTCGGCTTCGTCGGAGAATGGGCAAGCTAGGTCGTCGATGTCCATGCCGAAGATGATCTACGTCGAGGCATCGCTAAATCAAGCTCCGACTTCACCAAGTCAAGAAACTTGTGAAGAAAACACACTCTACTACTTGGCAAGAGGTAGAGGATGAAGAAATAGGAGTTGGGTTAACTTTAGTTTTGGATTTCTCACTCTTTTCCAACAATCACCATTGATGGAGCTTGGTTTTCTTCAAAGAAGAATGAAGAAGAAGAAGAGCAAGAAGAAGATAATTGTTATGATAAGTTAATTTCAAATAAAAATGAAAATCAAAACTTATCATAATCCAACCATGGTTATGTGTAGAGACTAAACTAGGGTTAGTGGGAATGGTTAGGGTTAAGGATAAGATAAGAATGGTTACAAAGTCAAAGCTTCATGAAGCTTCAACTAAACTCCAAAACTAGCAACCATTCTTTTCTCATCTCTTCAAAATAAATAAATAAATAAATAAGTAAGAAAAGAAAACCCTAACCACTCTCACAACCATGGTTTAATGTTCACACAAATCCAAGTTAACATATATCATCAAACATGATACAATCAAGTGCACAAAAATATATCGCATATATAATGCGCACATCCGAGTGAGAAAATCCATATAAAGTGAACCGATACTAGTTAATGCAAAGTAATATATCAAATATATAATTATGCATTAAATCATTAAATCAACACTTGATTTAACGATCCGGTCATATTGCATATAACCGACTAGTATCCTATGTATCGGCTTATCGAATCAATCCTTGATTCGATAACTAGGTTATATCGCATACAACCATTCGACACATCCATCGCGAGAATAGAATATGGTATCACATACACGCATTATTCTCAGTCCCGCACATATCTCATATGCGCTCCTATTTCGTTTCGCTTGAGCCAGGAAACCTCTGTGTAGGACTCTAAAGACTCGTCAATACGCCGGTAGCGGATGATGATCATATCAAATATCCACAAGCCGCAAGCGGTCTGCTAAACGTAACGGCCACCCGGGTATTGAGCGATCTGAAGATCGACGAGCAAGCCCGCTCACACTCCAGTGAATCCAACCAGTAACACTACCGTACAGTCCGGTCTGATCGTCTGATCTGTCGCATATCTCGCCTAGGGGTGGTAAACGTCAGACCCCAATAGCTCGATAAGTCGTGTCGATATGAGGTCTATAACAATTCGAGAAACTACTGGTAACACTTACCAGTAAATCTCAGCAACCCTGGCCAGGGATTTCCTGTTATAGCCAATCGAACACTGCGCAACATCAACCCCCCTATACCGGGAGAGACGAATCCCCTCCTATCGCTCATTGCCTCCATGTGACTCGGGACTGTACCCAAAAACCACCGTTTTGCACGCCCTCTTGGACGTGGTAAGATGGAAATCAAAGCACAGTGGGAACCACACGAGACTCTATGACGATCTCGGGTCAACAGACTACTCTGTACCAGTGTCACCAGAGAACTGCCATCTGACGTGAGGTATAATACCATCTGGGAGTTCTCGGCGAGTCCGTCCAGTGTACCCAGTCTCTACTGAGCACCCGTATATCATCTCTGATGTCAAACACCAATGGATATGGGATCATCCATCGCCCATCTGTATGGGTCGAGAAGGTATACGCTAGTCTACTCTGGTATATCGATGCCCCGTCTCGATACACCCACGACTAGGGACTTTGAAGGATGTACTTATGGACTACCATGTCCCCACTAGTATGATCCGCATCATAGTCCAGGTAGTCAAGTACACATCCTAAGGGCTTTACCAACATGTAACAGAGAGACAAACAGTGTACACGTTGAGGTAAAGATCAACCAGATAGCATACTATCATGTCGAGCAAGAAAGTCCTCCCTATATATGTCCCAGCATCCACTACAATATACATCCAATGTACAGTAATGGCCTCTAGGGCATACATATAACTAACAATTTCCCACTTGCACTAAGGCCATCTGTAGCAGTGGTTGTAGTATCTCATACTCAACAATCCCATAAAAGTCTCTCTCTGGGAACAGGCCTTTGTGAGTGGATCCGCTGTGTTGTCCTCTTAGTCTACTCTCCAAACCTCGATCACCCTGGAGATCAACTATCTCCATGATCAGGCGACACTGCCTTAGAATATGTCTGGATCACTGATGGGACCTGCGTTCCTTGGCATAAGCCACAACTCCATTGTCACACAATGGGAGGAACATAGTTCATCTCATGAACCAATATACACCCAAACAGCCTCTTTGGTAGCATCTTTAGTAGCGATGTATCCTGCCTTTATCGTCTAGTATGCCACGGTATCTAGCTTGGAACTCTTCCAACATACCGTCCCTTTACTGAGGGTAAAGACAATGCCTGCGACTGACATTCAGTCGTCTTTATCACCCTGGAACCCTTCCAGTGATTCTCCCCAGGATCAATTGATACCATCTTACTACATCTAGTGAGAATCCTAACATCCAATTAAATCTATCTCATAGATCCAAAACTCAGGATTTAGGAGGTATCATTTTGATCCTATATGGAGAATCATAGTGATAAGCGGAGATTGATCGAGCGTAGCATAGGAAACTCCTTCCCTATCAAGAGTATGTCATCCACGTACTCTACGAGGATCGTTACCATACTCCCTACTACCCTTTTTGTTTATACAAGGTTCATCTACCATATTGATGATGTCAACTTCTTTGACTAATCCATCAAAACAGATGTTCCAACTCCGCGATGCCTGCTTTATCCTATAAAGCATCTTGCACACGTTTCCGCTGCTCCCACTGTCTACGAAGCCCTCTGGCTGTGTACTTATAGACGCACTCTT
Organism: Agapanthus africanus; assembly: GCA_030015575.1. Taxonomy (NCBI): domain Eukaryota; kingdom Viridiplantae; phylum Streptophyta; class Magnoliopsida; order Asparagales; family Amaryllidaceae; genus Agapanthus; species Agapanthus africanus. Next base: position 158,080,107 of record CM057348.1, on the reverse strand, counting down.
CTAAAATATCATTTAGAAAAGCAGTCATGACACCCAACCACCAGATATCGTAGTCATGGTATGTAGCCGTGGTAAGTAGGATCTGGATGGACTTAAGCATAGATACTTGAAAAGATTTTATCATTATGATCCATATCTGGTCAATGATGCAAACCTTTAGCAAGTCTAGCTTTGAAAGTCTCAACTTTTCCAAGTACACCAAGTAATCTTCTCAAGATATACTTGCTGCTGATGGGGATTTAACCCTTCAGATATAGCAACCAAAGTCCATACTTTGTTGGTGTATAAGGATTCCATCTCAGATCGCTAAGCATCCAGCCATTCTTACAGAGTCGTCACTCTCGATGGCCTGCTCGAAACTAGTTGGGTCATCATCTTATGATGCAATCTTCGCTCCCACTGTCATAGAGAAACAGAAGTATCTCTCAGGAGGGTGAGGAACCCTACTAGATCGGCGGAGAGGCTAAGGTTCGTTGGAATCTACTGAATCCTTTGGTTCTACCAAATCATCTGCTGTAGTTTGTATAGCTGGAACATTTCCAGTTCTACATAACAGACTTTGCCTCGAGCTTGTCCGGATTTTGCTTTTAGACATAGGCCGGACAACCCCAAATCTTAACCAACTTAAGATATGGGCTCTTCCCTTTCCATATCACATATGAAGCGGTAGGCAACTGATTTGATTGGAACCCTATTCAATAGGTATGCAGCTTCTCAAGTGCATAACACCCTAAAGGAATTAGGTAACTCAGTAGTACTCATCATAGAGCACACCTTATCACATAGGGTGTGATTGCTCCGCCCCGATATACCATCGTGCTATGGTGTATACGGAGGAGTAATGCTGAGAGAGAATCTCATTCTCCTTTAGACTAGTCCAGTATTTCCGTGCTCAAGTATTCTCCTCCTTGATCTCATCATAGGACATAATACTTATACCCGTATTGGTTCTCTACTTCTAACTTATATTCTGTGAATATCTCAAAAGGTTCGGACTTATGTTTCAACAGGAACGTATGTCTGAATCTTGAGAGATTATCAGAGAATGTAATGAAGTATAAAGAACCAGTCCTGGCATGTGTAGACAGGGGACCTACATACATCAACATGTATCAATCCCAAGAGTTCATTAACTCTTTCTCTGTTTCCAATAAACGGAGCTATGGTCATCTTATCTTTGTGACATGACTGGCAAGTTTCACAAGATGTAAATTCAAACTAATTTAAATATGCATCTTTATGTAACTTAGCTAGTCGGGTCACATTGATATGACTTAGTCTACAATGCCTCAAGAAGGATCCGTTCATTTCTGAACTCTTCCTCTTGTGTGTGTTCTGTATACTAAAGAACTGTAGTTTGATTTAGAACGTCAATACTTTTAGATAACGTGCCTGAACCGATCAACTTTTGATATAGGAAATGTTCAAAACATTATCCGACAATACAAAATTATATCGTTTCTTTACTAATAAAGAGACTGATATGATTTTGTATATCAGGTTCGGTATCTAATAACATTCGTTCAGAATCAATGTATTGGTAATACAGGGTGACAGTGACCAACAGACTTGGCTGCAACTCTTGCCCCGTTTTCTGTCTCATGAAACTTATCACCCGTTCTCAGTTCTCTACCTTTCTGCAGCCCTATGTAACAGATTACATATCTGGGATCCTGATCTGGTAACACATACCTAGGACGTAAAGGATACCGAGAAACAGTTCTCTGTAATGAACACATCCGAAGATGATGCATCAGCATGCACTCTTTTCGTTTGGGCGGCACGGGAATTCTGGTAATCCCCAATTTCCTACTCTGTCTTATAACAATTATAAGTTGGAGCGGGACCAACGTTCCCCAGCTCAGTATAACAAGCGGGTTCGGTCAATATTCCGTATTATTATCTTGATTAAGGCGTGATATGGTCGCTACCTGGAGAGAGAGAGAAGAAAACACTCAGCGTGCGCTCTTGCAAGAATAGATTGGTTTTTATTTTATCTAATCAGGATGGCTCCCACTGCTTTTTATCAAATCTTCCTTCAAACCCTAAAAGGAAAGACTAGCCGGGATTAATTACACACTACAAGTTCGCCAATCTTTCAGCCAGGCCAGTGTCGGTACTTTGAGGGAGGTCCCCCGTGCTTTCGCACGAACCTAATTAATGTAAACCTCGTTTTCCCAGAGGCGTAACCCCATTGACACCTTTCTAGACACCTACTTGATCGGCTAATTGTAATGTATAAAACTCTCCCAGGAGTAACAATTACTCGCAGCGGGTATCGGGATCCAACTATCTCATAGAAGGTATGCAATCTCATTGCAAATTTCAACACTTGAAATTCCCGATAATATTTTGCCCCTAGCAGCTATATGACCTTAACATAGTCAACAAATCATAAGTGCTAGTCAAGTTCAACCCGTCATTTCCCGATTGAATTAAACCCACCCGCACGGCCCTTGACAAAGGCCAACAAGGTCGCACGACTACCCTAACTCAATCTGCATCATATGCATAAGCAGATAAGCACCAGTTAGCTACCGCACACTGCGCCTTGACAAAGGCCAACAAACGCAGCACGAATACTAACTACTACTTATCTGAAATGACGGAGGGCTACGTCAGGTTTTTCTGAAAACCTATTGCGTAATGAACTTGATATCGTTGTAGAATCAAATGATTTTAAAATGGAGTGCTTTTGAGGCTTTTCTAGTTTTGCTAAAGGAGTCACTCCCGGTGAAGGGATCGTCGGTCCTTTCCTCATCGAATGAGGTGCGGGATATATCATATATATCACTGTGCAAAGCAAAAAACACTTAAAAGCAATCAAAAGACAAACCGAGTGTGTAGCATCTGCCAGTTATTGCTAAAGGAGTCACTCCCGGTGAAGGGATCTCGGTCCTTTCCTCATCGAATAAGGTGCAGGATATATCGTATATACCGCTGTGCAAAGCAAGAACTGTAGCTACCTGTTTTATTTTGAAATTCGATTCTACAACATCTTAGGTTTCTTTTATTTCATTAATCTCATTAATGAAGTCCCATCATTTAAATACCTAAACATCACAGATAAATACGACGTACACTTATGCCATCCGCATTCGCCTCGATGTCCCCTCGTGCACCGTTAGGTTAGGTAACTAACGGCAGAGCGGGGCAGGGCTAGCGCGGGTGTAAAACATAAGTAACGTCTATATAATATATCATATATACTATATACTGTATCTATCACAGAACATCACATGATCACATCACAGATATCGCAGCAGAAGAAACATATGAAATATTGGATATACTAGGACGTCCGTGTTTTCAATACGAGCCAGTATAAAACACGGATTCCACGGTCGTGATGAATAGCCAAACCCACACCCCTAGACCCCTACGAGAGCGGCAAGCAACCCTACCAATTCTAGAGTTAGGAGACCCGGACTCGACTCCTCGAGTTGGTCTCCCACTGGACTCTAGAACCCGGTTACTTGTGCCCTCCTCCTTGGGTCTATCCTAGTGCGGAAAAGTAAATAATATACAAACGGTGACAACTTCCGCAACCTGGAAGTGCCCCAATAAAAGAATATTACATACAAGTTTTTACATGAATGAAAATGAAAAACACTCATCTCACATAAAAACCCCCGGCTATTCAAACACGACGATCCAATATAACATATCCAGCAACACATAACATCACATGTCATCAACGTAAGTAAATATGTCCATCCCAATTGTCGTTGACATATAGCAACGAAGCCGGCGATATCACATATTACACTTACGGTCACAGAAAAGAAAGTGTAAAACTACAACAGTTGGAATCCGCAACCTCTTTAGACATCGCATGCCTAATCAGATGAATTACTTAGACATCACATGCCTAGCAATTATAAACCCCGCATTTTAGTCTCATATCGAAAACACTTTTCAATACCAAGTCGGGCAATTCAACAAGATTCCCGACATCCTGATCGAATGCTCGTCGCAAACTTCAGTAGACGGCCGCACCCCCGTTACCGTCGACGAAGTGCACCAAGGCGGAACACCGCTACTGCGAGCACCCGAACGGATGCTTTCGACGACGGGGTTCTCCTACAGTCACTTGGTCGGGGCTATGGAGTGAGGCTATCTATTAAGTTTACTCGGCGAGTATCCGCATACGCTACGTGATTGCGACGGACTTTTGATCACATCAAAATTCCGTGGCAACCGATCAAGTGAGACTAAAGTGCTATGTTTATAACATTCATTCAGTTATCTCATAACTAATTGTGAATTCCAATTATTGTATCCCATTCCAGATAAACAGAAAATGTTAAACTTTTCGATCGAACAATCGAACACCCAAGTTTTCCCGATACAGATCAACACATGAAATAGGTCTAACAACATTCAGTTCGTGCCTCAGTACCGACGGTCCAGCTGTAGAAGGGTCAAGCCAACGCCTCACATGTGGCACGCCGTACTGCCCCAAACCCGAAGGTTCAAAGGGCAGTTCAAGACGGTCACATAATCGAGTTAAGGTTTGTTGTCTTCTAGAGGGTCCATCGCGTTACTTGCACTACTTAGAACGTCGTTAAACTACGGAAAAATCCAACACTTGGAAATTTCCCGACAGGGGAAAAATTGGGTATTTATATCCGGTCGAACTTTTTAACATATTCTAAAATTTATCCGGAAAGCCACACAGACAAAATTTGATACTCCGATCGAAACACCGAATCCCCAAAAACACAGCAGAAAAATTCAACTCTTGAATAAATATTAAAAATTCCCAGAAAACTCAGCTCTTTGAACTAGGAATTACTGTGCAAAGGAACAGGGCTGACGTCATCAAGGGGCCGCTGATCCGCCGCAGAAGCCATGCTTCTGCCGCGGATCCGCCGCGAAATTTACTGTTCACCAGAAACTTTTTGCACCGTAATTCTTATTTTTCCCTGCTGAATTTTTTAGCAATTTTTAATTTGGAAAAATCCACGATTTTAGAAAATTTCCAGAGAGCAATTTTGATTTGGGGTTTCGGGTTCGATCGGGTTTCAAATTCCGTCTAGACTTCGCCTAAGGCTCTAGCTAGGCTCTGATACCACTGTAGGGTTCCTAGGCACTCCCAAGAGGTCTCACAAGGCATCGAACATGCCAATTTCAAATTTTACGGTGCCTACAAACCCTAAACTACGGATCGTTTGCTAGATTTCTAGGCGAAAAAGATAACTAGTTAACACTTAACTACAAGATACGGAAATACAACCTTTGTAGATCCGGTGCTCCACCTCCATAGCTCCGCAACGAAGTCCTCTCCGCTGTCCAAATCAAATTCGGGCTCTAGCGTCGGCTTCGTCGGAGAATGGGCAAGCTAGGTCGTCGATGTCCATGCCGAAGATGATCTACGTCGAGGCATCGCTAAATCAAGCTCCGACTTCACCAAGTCAAGAAACTTGTGAAGAAAACACACTCTACTACTTGGCAAGAGGTAGAGGATGAAGAAATAGGAGTTGGGTTAACTTTAGTTTTGGATTTCTCACTCTTTTCCAACAATCACCATTGATGGAGCTTGGTTTTCTTCAAAGAAGAATGAAGAAGAAGAAGAGCAAGAAGAAGATAATTGTTATGATAAGTTAATTTCAAATAAAAATGAAAATCAAAACTTATCATAATCCAACCATGGTTATGTGTAGAGACTAAACTAGGGTTAGTGGGAATGGTTAGGGTTAAGGATAAGATAAGAATGGTTACAAAGTCAAAGCTTCATGAAGCTTCAACTAAACTCCAAAACTAACAACCATTCTTTTCTCATCTCTTCAAAATAAATAAATAAATAAATAAGTAAGAAAAGAAAACCCTAACCACTCTCACAACCATGGTTTAATCTTCACACAAATCCAAGTTAACATATATCATCAAACATGATACAATCAAGTGCACAAAAATATATCGCATATATAATGCGCACATCCGAGTGAGAAAATCCATATAAAGTGAACCGATACTAGTTAATGCAAAGTAATATATCAAATATATAATTATGCATTAAATCATTAAATCAACACTTGATTTAACGATCCGGTCATATCGCATATAACCGACTAGTATCCTATGTATCGGCTTATCGAATAAATCCTTGATTCGATAACTAGGTTATATCGCATACAACCATTCGACACATCCATCGCGAGAATAGAATACGGTATCACATACACGCATTATTCTCGGTCCCGCACATATCTCATATGCGCTCCTATTTCGTTTCGCTTGAGCCAGGAAACCTCTGTGTAGGACTCTAAAGACTCGTCAATACGCCGGCAGCGGATGATGATCATATCAAACATCCACAAGCCGCAAGCGGTCTGCTAAACATAACGGCCACCCGGGTATTGAGCGATCTGAAGATCGACGAGCAAGCCCGCTCACACTCCAGTGAATCCAACCAGTAACACTACCGTACAGTCCGGTCTGATCGTCTGATCTGTCGCATATCTCGCCTAGGGGTGGTAAACGTCAGACCCCAATAGCTCGATAAGTCGTGTCGATATGAGGTCTATAACAATTCGAGAAACTACTGGTAACACTTACCAGTAAATCTCAGCAACCCTGGCCAGGGATTTCCTGTTATAGCCAATCGAACACTGCGCAACATCAACCCCCCTATACCGGGAGAGACGAATCCCCTCCTATCGCTCATTGCCTCCATGTGACTCGGGACTGTACCCAAAAACCACCGTTTTGCACGCCCTCTTGGACGTGGTAAGATGGAAATCAAAGCACAGTGGGAACCACACGAGACTCTATGACGATCTCGGGTCAACAGACTACTCTGTACCAGTGTCACCAGAGAACTGCCATCTGACGTGAGGTATAATACCATCTGGGAGTTCTCGGCGAGTCCGTCCAGTGTACCCAGTCTCTACTGAGCACCCGTATATCATCTCTGATGTCAAACACCAATGGATATGGGATCATCCATCGCCCATCTGTATGGGTCGAGAAGGTATACGCTAGTCTACTCTGGTATATCGATGCCCCGTCTCGATACACCCACGACTAGGGACTTTGAAGGATGTACTTATGGACTACCATGTCCCCACTAGTATGATCCGCATCATAGTCCAGGTAGTCAAGTACACATCCTAAGGGCTTTACCAACATGTAACAGAGAGACAAACAGTGTACACGTTAAGGTAAAGATCAACCAGATAGCATACTATCATGTCGAGCAAGAAAGTCCTCCCTATATATGTCCCAGCATCCACTACAATATACATCCAATGTACAGTAATGGCCTCTAGGGCATACATATAACTAACAGTAACTGATTACATATATGGGATCCTGACCCGGTATCTAATACCCAGGACGTAGGGCAAATGGAGAAACAGTTCTCTGTAACGAACACACCCGAAGAAAATGCATCAACATGTACTTTCTTCATTCGGGTGGCATGGGAATCCTGGTATTCCCCTATATCCTGTTCATTCCTATAACTCTTATAAGAAAGAACGGAACCAACGTTCCCCAGCACAGTATAACATGCGGGTTCGGTCAATACATCCATATTATTATCTTCATTAGGGCATGAAATGGTCGCTACCTGGAGAGAGAGAGAAGAAAACACTTTAGCGTATGCTCGTGCAAGATCAGATTGGTTATTATCTTATCTAATCAGGATGGCTCCCACTGCTTTTTATCAAATCTTCCTTCAAACCGTAAAAGGAAAGACTAGCCGGGATTAATTACACACTACAAGTTCGCCAATCTTTCAGCCAGGCCAGTGTCGGTACTTTGAGGGAGGTCCCCCGTGCTTTCGCACGAACCTAATTAATGTAAACCTCGTTTTCCCAGAGGCGTAACCTCGTTGACACCTTTCTAGACACCTACTTGATCGGCTAATTGTAATGTGTAAAACTCTCCCAGGAGTAACTCTTACTCCCAGTGGGTATCGGGATCCAACTATCTCATAGAAGGTATGCAATCTCATTGCAAATTTCAACACTTGAAATTCCCGATAATTTTTTGCCCCTAGCAGCTATATGACCTTAACATAGTCAACAAATCATAAGTGCTAGTCAAGTTCAACCCGTCATTTCCTGATTGAATTAAACCCACCCGTACGACCCTTAACATAGTCAACAAAGTCGTACGACTACCCTAATCCAATCTGCATCATATGCATAAGCAGATAAATACTGGTCAGCTACCGCACACTACGCCTTAACATAGTCAACAAACGTAGCACGAATACTAACTAGTACTTATCTGAAATGACGGAGGGCTACGACAGGTTTTTCTGAAAACCTATTGCGTAATGAACTTGATATCGTTGTAGAATCAAATGAAGTTTTGAAATGGAGTGTTTTTGAGGCTTTTCTAGTTTTGCTAAAGGGGTCACTCCCGGTGAAGGGATCGTCGGCCCTTTCCTCGTCGAATGAGGTGCGGGATATATCATATATATCACTGTGCAAAGCAGAAACTATAGAAGCAATCAAAAACAGACCGAGTTTGTAGCATCTGCCAGTTATTGCTAAAGGAGTCACTCCCGGTGAAGGGATCTCAGTCCTTTCCTCATCGAATAAGGTGCGGGGTATATCATATATACCGCTATGCAAAGCAAGAACTGTAGCTACCTGTTTTGTTTAAAATTTGATTCTACAACATCTTAGGTTTCTTTTCTTTCATTAATCACATTAATGAAGTCCCATCATTTAAGTACCTAAACATCACAGATAAATACGACGTACACTTATGCCATCCACATTCGCCTGGATGTCCCCTCGTGCACCGCTAGGTTAGGTAACTAACGACAGAGCAGGGCAGGGCTTGTGCGGGTGTAAAACATAAGTAACGTCTATATAATATATCATATATACTATATACTGTATCCATCACAGAACATCACATGATCACATCACAGATATCGCAGCAGAAGAAACATATGAAATATTGGATATACTAGGACGTCCGTGTTTTCAATACGAGCCAGTATAAAACATGGATTCCACGGTCGTGATGAATAGCCAATCCCACACCCCTAGACCCCTACGAGAGCGGCAAGCAACCCTACCAATTCTAGGGTTAGGAGACCCGGACTCGACTCCTCGAGTTGGTCTCCCACTGGACCCCAGAATCCGGTTACTTGTGCTCCCCTCCTTGGGTCTATCCTAATGCGGAAAAGTAAATAATATACAAAAGGTGACAACTTCCGCTACCTGGAAGTGCCCCAAATAAAAGAATATTACATACAAGTTTTTACATGAATGAAAATGAAAAACACTCATCTCACATAAAAACCCCCGGCTATTCAAACACGACAATCCAATATAACATATCCAGCAACACATAACATCACAAGTCATCAACGTAAGTAAGTATGCATACCCCAATTGTCGTTGACGTATAGCAACGAAACCGGTGATATGAACATACTACACTTACGGTCACAGAAAAGAAAGTGCAAAACTACAACAATTGGAATCCGCAACCTCTTTAGACATCACATGCCTAATCAAATGAAATACTTAGACATCACATGCCTAACAGTTATAAACCCCGCATTTTAGTCTCATTATCGAAAACTCTTTTCAATATCAAGTGAAACTAAACCGCTAGATTTATAACATTCATTCAGTTATCTCATAACTGTTTGTGAATTCCAATTATTGTATCACATTCCAGATAAACAGAAAATGTTAAACTTTCCGATCGAACAGTCGAATACCCAATTTTTCCCGATACAGCTCAACACATGAAATAAGTCTAACAACATTCAGTTCGTGCCTCAGTACCAACGGTCCAGCCGTAGAAGGGTCAAGCCAACGCCTCACATGTGGCACGCCGTACTGCCCCAAATCCGAAGGTTCAAAGGGCAGTTAAAGACGGTCACATAATCGAGTTAAGGTTTGTTGTCTTCTAGAGGGTCCATCGCGTTACTTGCACTACTTAGAACGTCGTTAAACTACGGAAAAATCCAACACTTGGAAATTTCCCGACAGGGGAAAAATTGGGTATTTATATCCGGTCGAACTTTTTAACATATTCAAAAAATTATCCGGAAAGCACTTAGACAAAGTTTGATAATCCGATCGAAATACCGATTCCCAATGCAACCCCAGAACACTCGACTCTTGAGTCAAATTAAAAATTCCCAGAAAACTCAGCATAATAAAATATTAATTACTGTGCAAAACAGGAGTGATGATGTCATCAAGTTGCCGCGGAACCGCCGCAGAAGCCAGGCTTCTGCCGCGGTTCCGCCGCACTATTTACTGTTCATGGGATAAATTTTGCATCGTAATTCTTAGATTTCCCTGCTGAATTTTTTAAGCATTTTTAATATGGAAAAATCCCAGATTTTAGAAAAAGTCCAGAGAGCACTTGGGTTTTAGGGTTTCGGGTTCGTTCGGGTTTCAAACGTCGTCTAGACTTCGCCTAAGGCTCTAGCTAGGCTCTGATACCAGTGAAAGGTTCCTAAGCATACTATAGAGGTCTCACAAGGCATCAATCATGCCAATTTCAAATTTTATGGGTGCCGAGAAACCCTAATACGGATCATTGACTAGAAATCTAGGCGAAATACTAATCTAGTTAACATCTTAAGGAAAGGAGAGAGGCTACAACCTTTGTAGATCCGGATATCCACTTCCTTAGCTCCACGTAGACGTCCTCTCGCTGTCCGTCTCGAATCCTAGACTCAATCGTCGGCTTCATCGGAAAAACGAGCGGGCAAGGTCGTCGGCTTCGTGCCGAAGATGATCTACGTCGAGGTTTCACAAGTTTAAGCTCCGACTTCACCAAGTTGTGAAACTTGTGAAGAAAACATCCAAAACAACTTGGCAAGAGGTAGAGGGTGAAGAAATAGGAGGTGGGTTCACTTTAGAATTGGATTTCACTCACTTTTGCTCAAGTTGCCATTGATGGGCTTAAGCTTTTCTTGAAGAAGAAGATGATCAAGAAGAAGAAAGAATATGATAAGTGATTTAAAATGAAAAAGAAAACAATACTTATCATATCCTAACTAAGGTTAAGTGTAGAGAATAGACCATGGTAAGTGGGAATGGTTAGGGTTAAGCATGAAGACAAAATGGTCTCTTTAGTCAAAACTTCATGAAGCTTCAACAAGCTTCATGACAAAAAGAAACCATTTTATTTTCTTTTATCCATTTAAATAAATAAAGAATGGATAAATAAATAGATGAATAACTCTAAACCCTAACCATTATCATAACCATGGTTTAATTCTTTGCACAAACCCAAGTAAATATGTATCATCAAACATGATACAATCAAGTGCACACAAAAGCATATCACATATACAATGTGCACTTCAAGTGAGAAAATCCTTTTAAAATGAACCAATACTAGTTTATGCAAATTAATATATCAAATATATAATTATACATTAAATCATTAAATCAACACTTGATTCAATGATCCGGTCATGTCGCACATAACCGACTAGTATACAATGTATCGATTTATCGAATCAATGATTCGACAACTAGGTTATATCGCATACAACCAATCGAAACATTCATCGCGAGAATGAAATACGGTATCACATACACGCATTATTCTCGGTCCCGCACATATCTCATATGCGCTCCTATTTCGTTTCGCTTGAGCCAGGAAACCTCTGTGTAGGACTCTAAAGACTCGTCAATACGCCGGTAGCAGATGATGATCATATCAAGCACCCACAAGCCGCAAGCGGTCTGCTAAACGTAACGGCCATCCAGGTATTGAGCGATCAGAAGATCGACGAGCTTGCCCGCTCACACTCCTGTGAATCCAACCAGTAACACTTACCGTACAGTCCGGTCTGTTCGTCTGATATGTCGCATAACAAATCTAGGGGTGGTAAACGTCAGACCCCAATAATCGATAAGTCGTGCCGATGTGAGGCTCATAACGGGTCGAGAAACTACTGGTAACACTTACCAGCAAATCTCTGATCAGCCCTGGCCAGGGACTTCCCTGTTACGGCCAATCGAGCACAGCGCAACATCAACCCCAATTACCGGGAGAGACGAAACCCCTCCTATCGCTCATTGCCTCCATGTGACTCGGGACTGTACCCAAAGACCACCGTTTTGCACGCCCTCATGGACGTGGTAAGGTGGAGATCAAAGCACAGTGGGAATCACACAAGACTCTATGACGATCTCGGGTCTACAGACTAACCTGTACAAGTGTCACCTGAGAACTGCCATCTGACGTGAGGTATAATACCATCTGGGAGTTCTCGGCGAGTCCGTCCAGTGTACCCAGTCTCCACTGAGCACCCGTATATCATCTCTGATGTCAAACACCAATGGATATGGGATCATCCATCGCCCATCTCATGGGTCGAGAAGCGTATACGCTAGTCTACACTGGTATATCGATGCCCCGTCTCGATACACCCACGACTAGGGACCTTGAAGGATGTACCTATGGACTACCATGTCCCCACTAGTATGATCTGCATCATAGTCTAGGTAGTCAAGTACACATCCTAAGGGCTTTACCAACATGTAACTATTAGACAGTATAAAGAGACTAGTATACATGTTAAGATAAAGAGTAACCAGATAGCATACTATCATATCGAGCAAGAAAGTCATCTCTATATATGTCCAAGCATCCAATATAATATACATCATCTGTACAATACTGGCCTCTAGGGCATACATACAACTAACAAAAATTTATATTCAAAAGGGTCTAAATATCCATCTTTGTGTAACTTGTTTAGTTTTATTTCGTTAATATGACCAAGTCTACAGTGCCAAAAAAAAAGCTTCATTTATTTCTGAAAGTTTTCTTTTATTAGTGTGTTGTATGCTGAAAATTGTGTGTTGATTTAGGACGTATATCCCGTTATTAAGTGTACCATACCCAACCAACATTTGATTCTGGTTAATGTTCATAACATTATTCTGCAATGCAAAATTATATCCTTCATTGTCTAACAAAGAAACAGATATTATATTACAAAGCATACTAGGTACATAATAACATGGGTTCAAAACCAATATACATCTAGACGGCAACCCCAAGTGATACTCTCCCACTGCAACAGTATGTACATTGGAACCATTTCTAACCTGGAGAGTATGGTCACCTGTCTTCAAAATCTTGCTATTTCTCAGCCCCTGCATAGAATTGCAAATGTAAGAACCTGAACCGGTATTTAATGTAGGGTTCCTAGGCACACTAATGAGGTCTCACAAGGCATCAACCATGCCAATTTCAAAAATTTCCGGTGCCGAGAAACCCTAATGCGATCGTTAACTAGAGTTTAGGCGAAAAATAGAACTAGTAAACTTCTTTACTATTAAGTGAACGGAAATACAACCTTTGTAGATCCGGTCCTCCACCTCCATAGCTCCGTGATGAAGTCCCTCCGCTGTACCCATCGGATCCCGGACTCTCGTAGTGGTTTCATCGAAGAAATGATCGGGCTAGGTCGTCGACTTCGATGCCGAAGATGATCTACGTCGAGGCAACACAAGATCAAGCTCCAACTTCACCAAGCCATGAAACTTGTGAAGAAAACACCCTATACTACTTGGCAAGTGGTAGAGGATGAAGAAATAGGAAGTTGGTTCACTTTAGAATTGGATTTCTCACTCTTTTCATGAAATCACCATTGAAGGTTGCAAGCTCTCTTCTTCTTGAAGAAGAAGAAGAAGAAGAAGAAGAAAAAGAATATCATAAGTATATCAAAAAATAGGAAATAATATGATACTTATCATATTTGCAACCATAGTTAGGTGTAGAGAATAAACTAAAGTTAGGTTGAATGGTTAGGGTTAGGAAAAGAACAAGAATGGTCAAGCTTTCAACACTTCATGAAGTTTCAACAAAACAACAAAATAAGCCACCATTCTCTTTATCTTTCCGAAATGAAATAAATAAAATAAATAAATGAATAAGTGAATCAAATGAAACCCTAACCATTAACTAACCATGGTTTAAATCACACACTAACCCAAGTTTGCATGTATCATCAAACATGATACAAACTAGTGTACAAAACTATATCAAATATACAATGTGCACATCAAGTGAGAAAATCCATCTTAAGTGAACTAATACTAGTTAATGTAAAGTAATATATCAAATATATAATTATACATTAAATCATTAAATCAACACTTGATTTAACGATCCGGTCATATCGCATATAACCGACTAATATCAAGTCTATCAATGTATCGAATCAACACTTGATTCGGTAACCCGGCTATATCACATATAACCGACCAATGATATAAATCGCGAGAATAGAATACAGTATCACATACTGGTATAATTCTCGGTCCCGCACATATCTCATATGCGCTCCTATTTCATTTCGCTTGAGCCAGGAAACCTCTGTGTAGGACTCTAAAGACTCGTCAATACGCCGGCAGCAGGTAATGATCATATCAATCACCCACAAGCCGCAAGCGGTCTGCTAAACGTAACGGCCACCCGGGTATTGAGCGATCAGAATATCGACGAGCAAGCCCGCTCACACTCCTGTGAATCCAACCAGTAACACTTACCGTACAGTCCGGTCTCGTCGTCTGATATGTCGCATATCTCGCCTAGCGGTGGTAAACGTCAGACCCCAATAGCTCGATAAGTCGTGTCGATATGAGGTCTATAACAGTTAGAGAAACTACATGTAACACTTACCAGTAAATCTCAGCAACCCTGGCCAGGGATTTCCAGTTATAGCCAATCGAACACAGCTCAACATCAACTCCCTATACCGGGAGAGACGAATCCGCTCCTATCGCTCATTGCCTCCATGTGATTCAGGACTGTACCCAAAAAACACCGTTTTGCACGCCCTCTTGGACGTGGTAAGGTGGAAATCAAAGCACAGTGGGAATCACACAAGACTCTATGACGATCTCGGGTCTACAGACTAACCTGTACTAGTGTCACCAGAGAACTGCCATCTGACGTAAGGTATAATACCATCTGGGAGTTCTCGGCGAGTCCGTCCAGTGTACCCAGTCTCCACTGAGCACCCGTATATCATCTCTGATGTCAAACACCAATGGATATGGGGTCATCCATCGCCCATCTGTATGGGTCGAGAAGTTATACGCTAGTCTACTCTGGTATATCGATGCCCCGTCTCGATACACCCACGACTAGGGACCTTCAAGGATGTACTTATGGACTACCATGTCCCCACTAGTATGATCTACATCATAGTCTAGGTAGTCAAGTACACATCCTAAGGGCTTTACCAACATGTAACAGAAAGACAATCAGTATACACGTTAAGGTAAAGAGCAACCAGATAGCATACTATCATGTCGAGCAAGAAAGTCCTCCCTATATATGTCCCAGCATCCACTACAATATACATCCTATGTACAGTAATGGCCTCTAGGGCATACATATAACTAACATTTAATACCCAGGAAGCAGAGTTTATTGAAAAACAGTTTTCTTTCACAAACACACCTGAAGCGGAAGCATCCCCATGCTTCTTCTTCTTGCGCTCCAAGTACTCAGTGCAATTGCGCTTCCAGTGTCCCGCTTTGTGGCAGTGATAACATTCCCCTTTCCCCGATTCCCCAGCTTTGGACTTGTCTTTCCCCTTAACCTTTTTAACTCCACCTCTAGGTTTGGTGGGTTTCTTCTTCATCTTTCCCTTAGCTTTACCCTTCGGGTGAGAGGAGGAAGATGGCCCAACAGTTAAAGCGGGAGTCTTCACTGACTTCAGCGTGCTCTCTGGACTCCTTAACATATTAAGGAGTTCAGGTAGTTCCTTCTCCATGTTGTGCATGTTGAAGTTAACTACAAATTGAGCAAAGGTGGAGGGGAGAGACTGCAGAATAATATCAGTATATTGCTCATTGTCCATTGTCCACCCAATGTCCTCAAGCTCTTCTATGAGAGCTATCATCTTCAGAACATGGTCTCCTACTGGTGTGCCAGGGGTCATCCGCGTCTGAAACAACTTTCGTGACGCTTTGTATCGTAAGACACGAGATTGCTCCCCATACAATTCCTTGAATGGAAAAATATGGATTGGACGTCCATATTCTCGTGCTGCTTCTGATGTGTGTTATCCATCGATGCAAGCATGAGGCATTTGGCCGTGGCACAGTCAGCGTCCCATATCTTGTGGACTTCCTTATCCGCAACTGAAGATTTAGGACCTGGGACGGATGGGGCTGGAGCCGTGAGGACATATGACACCTTATCATAAGTCAAGGCAATGTTAAGGTTCCTCAGCCAGTCTTTATAATTGGTCCCATTCAGTTTATTTTTATCTAGTAGAGCTTGAGTCCTATCAATGGTATCTGCCATTAAGAGAGAGAAAAGAATACACTCAGCGAAAGCACTTGCAAAGATCAGATTGGTTATTATCTTATCTAATCAATGTCTCCCACTGCTTTAATCAAGTTTTTCTTTCAAACCTTAAAAGAAAACTAGCCAGGATTAATTACAGTCTAAAACTTCACTAACCGTTCAGCCAGGCCAGTGTCGGTACTTAAGGGAGGTTCCCCGTGCTTTCACACGGACCTAATTAATATAAACTTCATCTTCTGATCAGTCGAAAATATTGCATTTTTAACACATCAATTTCCCTACGATTTGCAATCATCTAAAGGTGTTCGGTATGAATATAGCACATATTAGCAATTTGTCTGTAAAATACCAAATAACATGTGTTATACATTATAACCGGCATTTTGAGGGAAATTGAGTGTTTATTATTGCACGCATGATCTTTATATATCGCAACACTTGTCTCGAGATTGTATGCAGGAAGTTCCAGGAAAAGAGCCGAAACTGCTAAAAGTGATGATAAAAATACGCCAAGTCCAAGACTTGTGATCTGGCAGTAAACAAGAATGATTTAAAAGATTCCAGATATCAGAAAAATACCCTAAGGCCAGCACCAAAATAACCATAAAGTTTCATGCATCAAGCCATCTAAACGGCCGCGGATCCGCGGCCGAATAGGCCTGTTGGCGGCGGATCCGCGGCCACGTGGACTAAAAGGGGGCAGAATACTTTGTCGGGCTTCTCCTTTCAAATGGAAAACTTCTTCAAGACACTTCAGTCTCCAGAGATCTCCAGAAGCTTCCGTCCTAACAGCCAAGCTTCTTGTACAAGCCTAATTCCTCCAAGCTTCTCTTGTAAGCTTGGTAACTAATTAAATCTAGCAGGTTCTACTCAACTACCAAGCTTGCAAGAGAAGCTAAACCTAGCTTAGCTTCTAAAGGAAGCTAAACCTAATCAAGCTTCTAGGGGAAGCTAAAGAAGAAGGCTATATAAAGGGACCTAAGGCTTCATCATAAAGGTTGTTCAACAATTCCAAACACAAGTTGAGTGACACAACTTGTGCATCCAAACCCTAGCCCAAATACAATTCAAAATCCAAATCAAGATTCATCGAGTACAAAATCAAGCAAGAATCCATCGAGCCTTTTTAAAGCAACGCCGATCTTCATCCGAGCAAGTGATCCACGACGATCCACGACTCACGAAGACGATGCGTAGCTAATTCGACGATCGAGTTCTCTCCTCAATTCTTGTAGTCTTTGAGTGAATTGTAATGAAACGTTGAATAATGAAAGGTGAAAATTCTTGATCTTGCTTTTCTTTACATTTGAGCATTATGATGAGTTCTCAATTCTTGATTGTTTTTTTTCATGATGTTTGAGTGAAAACTCCACTCGTGGAGGAATCGAGAAAATAGATAGATGACGATGATTAAATCCTTGAACGATTCTTAAGTCTTATGAGTTTTGTAAACTTTAGGAAATTGAATCATCGACAACCTAGTTTCGAGCGAGATGCTTTCTTGAATGTTTTCGCTCTAAATTAGAGATCAACGATCGATGATTGAATTTCCTAGAGGTTAGAATTTGAATGCTAATCAACGAAAGGACAAGGGATATAATGAAGAAACCCTAGTTTCTTCAAGAGATCCCTAAACCTCGTTGATCGTCATCGATCTAGCAACAAATCTTCAATAGATAAGAATTTATAATCACAAGTATTCATCATCACTATTGATTGGATCGATTCCTACGAGCCTCTTTACAAATCTTGATAATTCATTTGATTTGGACAATTCTTGATTCTTGATTCTTGATCTATAGTATTTCTTGATATTAGATCTAGTTCTTTATAATTCTTGAAACTAAATTTCAAAATTCTTGAATCATTTTCTTTTCTTCTTTAATTTTCAATTCAACTAAAACAATTACGATCAAATCACACTTTCCCTGTGGACGATCCGCACTCGCTAACGAACCTACAATTGACACCGTTATTGATTGTGGTTTACAAATTTCTTTGGTTGTGAACTTTACACTTTTCTAAACACGACATCGAAATAAAAGATCAATCAAATGGCGCCGTTGCCGGGGATAGTGTGCTAATTTGTTCGTTTTTGAAATTTGAGTTGAAAGATTTATTAATCCATCAGAATTTTTAGATCAAAATTCGCACAAACACTAAACGATTCATTGTGATTTGTTACAAGGAGATCTGGAGTCTGTGGTGCGAGAGGAAAATTTTTCTGAATATTCCAGAGAGTTCAGTGAGTGGACATAAGCATTTGTACCAATTTCTGTGCAGGGATTCATTTTACTGACCGCGGATCCGCGGTTTTGGAAGCTTACTGCGGTGGAAACACGATGGTTCTAGGGTTTCACTGCTTCAAATTTTTTCGGTGAATTTCTGACTTTCATCTCCTCCTTGATCTGCTCCATTAATCAATTTCTGCAGGTTTCTTAGCAAAAATTCGCAGCGCCGCAAAAATAAAAATTGTTGCGTGTTTGATCTTGGTTGTTTTCATTTTTAATACGGAAATTAAGAGGCAAAGACCAAATTCAGATTAGGTCGGGAGTTCATTACCCTTCCTAAGCCCCAAAAATCACAAAATTGCATCCGCATTACCCTCATTAACTAAAAAATATCTAGACATGACTCTAAGGACCGTCGCGCTCACTTAAGACAGAAGGAGGTCGTGGGTAATCTATTGCTTATCCGCGCTTCTTTTGTGGTGTCTAAGACAAGTGTGTCTAAGGCAAGTGGTTACTTAATTAGGCCCTCTACTTACGTAGTGGAGAACCTCCCACTTACCTGGCCACAGGAGAGACAAAGAGGCAGTAGAGGATCTATCTTGCGACTTGTCTTCTGGAAGTCTAGGAGCGGTCTAGAGACTTGACCTAGGTGACCACTAGATTTTAGGGCTGCTTGTACATTTTTTGTGATTTGAATTTTTCAAAAATCCGTATCTTTTTCAAAACAAACACCAAACTCATCTTTTCCTTAATTATCACTTAACGCTGCCACTTGTGCTAAACCATTTAGTGCATGCTCGGTTGGACACGGGATTCTAGTGCCCGTCTTGTCCGCGTTCCTCCTATCGACTCCGAAGTCGGTAATTCTACGTTTACTTTTTCTTTACCCACCACCACACCCACTTCGATGGACAATTCTCCATCGAACTTCTTTACCACTACTCTGCCACCGTCCGCAGGTGCGCAGAATCCGCCCCGCATCTCTCTCCAAGAGAGATGTTACCCTATGCGAGGTCCTCTTTCGACCTGTCTCACCATTCCACCAGCCAATGGGGACAACTTTGAAATCAAACCCCAATACATCAATCTTCTACCCAAATATCACGGTCTCGAGTCTGAAGATGCATATGTCTTTATTACCAAATTTGAAAATATATGCGCTATGATGGGTACCTCACAGCTGTCTGTGGATACTATGCGTCTACGTCTTCTCCCATTTACCTTGTGCGATATAGCCGAGAAGTGGTTTTATAACACAACCACATATTCTATTTCAAACTCGGAAGAGTTCGTCGCAGCTTTCCTAAAGAAATTCTACCCCAATCATAAAACAGCTCGAGTCTGTAGCGAAATAAATCAATTTACCCAGCTTCCAAATGAACCATTCTCGAAGTGTTTTGAACGCTTCAAGGATCTGTTAGTTCAATGTCCACATCACGGAATTCCTAGATGGGATCTGTGCAGAATCATTTATGAGGGCTACCACAAAACAGAACCTTGAATTCATGTGTCAAGGCACTTTCATGACTAAAGATGATGGTGAAGCCTGGAGATTCTTAGAAGATTTCGCTGAAAAATCTTTACAGTGGGAGGGTGTAAACCAGTCATCGTCTAGGGGTGGCATTCACCAAATTGATGTTTCCATAGGAGTTAGAGCTGAAATGGCAACAATGCAAAAGAAGCTCGAAGCTATGGAACACAAATTGTTAGCAGCCTCCCTAAATCAGATGTCACTCCCCAAAACTGTATGTGGATGTTGTTCTGATCCATCACATCTTACGAAAGAATGTCCATTGAATTCTCCATTTCAAGGTCAAGAGCATACTAATGCTGCTTTCCAACAAAGACCTAGAAACGATCTGTATTCTTCCACTTATAATCAGGGTTGGAGGAATCACCCTAACTTTAGTTGGAACCAACAACAAAATCAAAACACGGTTCCAAACCAAAACAATTTTCAAAGGGCTCCTCCACCACAACAGCAGCCACTTCAACTAACTCAGCACCCCTATCAATCACAAAACTTTCAAAATCCGGTCAACACTTCTGCACCGTCTAGTTCTTTGTAGTTGACCGGTTCTGATGAATTCTCTTCATTCGCACAAACTATGAATTTTCTTTTGACAAATTTTATGCAAGTTTCGGCTGAAATAAAGACTTCTGTCGATAAAATCCAGAAAAACTCTGACTCTCATGGTGAGAGTATTAAATCGATGGAAGCAGAAATTGCAAGACTAAAAGCCGAAATGAGTGCGAGAGAGAAAGGGAAACTTCCGTCTCAACCCTTACCGAATCCTGGGCATTACAATGTGAATGCCATCACAATGTTGAGATCAGGAAGAGTGCTGAATAATCACGTTGGGGAAGAAATTGATGATCATGAAAAATCTGTCAATAATACCCCAGATGAGACCTTTCCTTTCACACACACTTCTACTTCTGATCCTTGTTCTTCTACCCCACCACCTTCTTCCGAGCCTATTCTCCGTTTCCCACAAGGCTCGACACCTCAGCAAACCTCTTCTAGTCCACCAAAGACGATCCCCACTCCTATTTTGGGATCATGTCCACACACACCACCTTCTCCAATGATGGACCCAGCTCTTATCGCTAAACCTCCTTATCCGAATCGGTTAAGGGAGAACAAATCGAGTCCACATATAGAGAAGATTATGGAAATGTTCAAACAGGTTAACATCAACATCCCTCTTCTAGATGCTATCCAACAAGTCCCCGCTTATGCGAAAATTCTTAAAGACTTGTGCACTAGGAAGAGGAAGACTCAAGTGTCAAAGAAGGTCTTCATGACTAATAATATTAGCACTGCTTTTACCCCACAACTACCAAAGAAACGTAAGGACCTAGGATGTCCTACGATATCGATTTCTATTGGGGGTAAAAACATCAACCGTGCTTTACTTGACCTGGGCGCAAGTGTTAACCTGCTTTCATATTCTGTCTACGAGCAGTTAGGGATTGGAGAGTTGAAACCTGCTCATTGCACTCTCCAAATGGCAGACCGTTCAATCACCAAAGCTAGGGGTGAACTGGAGGATTAGTTGATAAAAGTCGGGGAATTCGTATTCCCTGTGGACTTTATTGTTCTTGATACACAACCTGTAGCAAACCCAAGGAACCAAATTCCGGTGATTTTGGGTCGACCATTCCTTGCCACTTCCAATGCTGTCATTAACTGTCGAAACGGTTCAATGAACCTATTTTTTAGAAAAATGACAATTGAACTGAACATCTACAAAATTGGAAGTCAGCCATCTGAACCCTCTGCTCACATACTTGATGTTTGCTCTGTCCACGAGATTGCTCCCAAAAGTTGCGAAGTTAATGAACTTTGCTTTGAAGATCTCGACGATACTAGCACATCAATGTTTGATCTTGCACATCTTACTGAGGACACGTTTTCCACGCTTGAGTCTGACACTCTTGACTCATCAACTTCCGAGTTTGTATCTTTTGCAGGCTACGAACTTCTTTGTGACTCTGAATATCATTCGATGATCCCACCTTCTATAATTTCTCTGCCAGAATTAGATCTCAAACTTTTACCTTCTCATCTTAAATATGCATATTTAGGTGAGAAAGAGTGTCACGACCCGAAATAGCCCGTGACTGGCACTTGAATCATATGAAGTCTATAGGGCCCCATCTAATCCAAGTAAGCCAAAAGCCCAGAAATCTAAAACCATTTTAGGGAGTAAATAAAGAAAACTAGTGTAAAGGAATGAAGAAAACTTGTTTTAAATCATGGTTTTTAAATAACTAAGCCGAATATGCATTTTTAAAATGTATAGTCTTTTCTGAAAATTTCGGCAGAGTTTCCTTTGTAAAAACTGGCCCCGAACAGGGTACAACAAGGATAATATATAAGCAATGATAAAAGGCATCCCCAAGCGGGAGCTAGCTCTTCGTCAATTGACGGTCACAACCACGCAAGCAATATAATATACAACGCCAAAAGGCGAGGATCAAAACTCAGAAAGAAACTCAAAATCAACATGAAAACCATAATACTGCTATGCGCGACTCTAAGGTCGAAATAATACATAACTGATTTCTAAGTCTGAAACAATATACAAGTTTTGGTTGATGGAATTTCTAGATACAATGAGTAATACATGTACAATGGTGGTTCTGATGCAAAAGAACCCACCTACCAAAGCAAGTCACCCATAATGGAAGCAATGTGCCAGAAAAGCCGCAATGAAACATGTACGGCAAAACCTGCAAGAACTGTGGCACAACGGGGGTGAGTTGCCAACTCATGAATAGAAAATATCTACAAGCAGAGATCGAATGTATGACCCATCCTAGGTCAATACGATCAGGTATATAAATAAACCTCAATATGAATAAGTCTGAAGCATACTAAACTGGCAATGTAACCTCTATACATAAGTGTAGTGCCAAGTGCTCATGCCAGTATCTCAGGTAATAGCATATCATAAATATGAGGTATGATCGAATGTAATCAAATCTGTATATATGTGGATCCCGTCCACTCGTCACCCAATGATAATAACCATCATGCATGTAAATATCATAAAGCAGATGCATGGAAAAATGAGGATATAAACCATCTATGTCCCTCGCGACACATCAAATCATGGAACCGGAGTGTCCAGCATCGACACTCGAAAACATCATGAAAGCTGTGCCCAGCATCGGCACGTAAATCCTCATATATCGGGCTCCGTCAGTCCGGATCAGCCCACGGGCTCTGTCTGCGGTATCGGCCCTCGGCCCCGGCAGTACGCCCATATCCATCTATCGACTCTGGTCAGTATCCTTCGGATAACCGCCAGGTCCAACCAATCACCGGTATGTAGTAGTCCCTCTGCCAGGCTCACCGTCTACTATACAACGAATCCGTTCTCGCCCCGGGGTACCATACCGGGTCCACCATGTACCCGCAATCGGCCTCATCCGCCTCCTCGAATCGGGTTTCACATGTCTTTCTCAGCACCGAGAAAACACATGGTGGACGTACTGAAATATCATATCAAGGGTAACCGGGTTTTTAAAACGATTAAATATTCTTTTTTGAAATACCCGCGGTTCCCAAATCTAGAAATATCATGGAAACAACATATCTCAATGCGCATAATCAGAAAGCATGATGTATGTGACATATAAATGAAGTGCAAGTATAACAGTATATCATGCAGCATGGAATCATAGTATGCACATACAAGGGTCATATCCTGATGCAATAATACTATTGTGTAGTGACATGGCAATTACCGATGAAGATGTGTGTGAGCCGGCAAGTAAGTGTACGTGGTACATACGCATCATCGGTAATGGTGCTGGTGTCCTAGCAGCATGATTGTAATATATCAATAAACACAAGCAATGCAATGCAAATAGCATGAATATGCGGAATCAAATAATCAACGCAACAGTGAAGAATCTACCTCAATAAATATATCATTCAGCTTTGCCATTTGAAATAAGACGAATCAGGGTTTTTGGTAAAATAAGGGCTACGGTTTTTAAGAAAAGATGCGTCGTTTGAAAATATCCGTAGAATCCCTCTTGCCTATCTTTAAAATATCCCGATCCGTTAGTTTTGAAAAATGGTATGACTCGGGTATAGTCTAATGTCTACTAAGTAATCTACATCCAACTATCAAGTCAATCGGGAGAGGTATGGAAACCACCTACATCTGAGTCGATATATGTATATAATTATAATAGTCGGTGATCCCGCCTCAATAGTATCACATACGATACAATCTACATCATATAATATCCTCGAGTCATGAGTGCGGATCTATCATCAATATAAAGCTCGTACGGTAAATCGTCGTACGACATCCCAATAACTGGGTACGAGTCAATATCACATTCATCTCATCAATATTTGGTATCCTTATCATCATATCACGTGATCTGGGGTACTGATCTAAGTCTAGTACAATTGATACCATCTAAACAAATATAAGCGCGTGTGTAAAACACACGTCCAAAGGCCCGCTAAAATCTCGTATCGTATCCCAAATACGAATCACATCATATCGCCGATCTTACGGCACCATGCCCAAAACTCATCGACTCATCTTCAGTATCATACACTATCCTCATCATCATGATATAAGTGTAGCAATAAGCATGTGTGTGCGTGTGGGTGTAAACCTATGCTACGGTTTGCAACTAGGAAAATACACTAGTTCACTTCTAACCCTAAATATCCATAGTACACCTAACACATCTATGATCTCTATGTCACTCAATAAGCTATCATATATATAGTATATATAGTATACTAGACATCGAAATGCGGGGTACTATACGCCATCCATCCGATTTTCCCCGTAGATATAATCTACTCACTTGGTCTTCGCTCGCCGAAATCGATGACGCCGCGCTTCTTCGCCTCGGAATTCTTGCGAGGGTACCTATAATAATAAACAGTCACAATACGTATTAAAATCGAGGCAGAAAACCGATACAGCGCACAGTGTGCTCATAGGTTGGAACCTATGGCCTAAACGTGCAAATCAATCAAACAATCCCTGTTGTCGATGTACGAACACCCGACAACAAAATACAAATCCAAATATCAAGAAAGTGTATTTTAAAATACGGAAAACATAGCCTAAAACACACCAAAATGCTCCTAGATTTTCCCCAGGTGACAATTAGCCAAAACTGCATATATGAGGGGTCTATTTTAGTGCAAAAGGAGCCATGAACCAAATCTGGGATCCAATTTCCCTGATCTGGCCGCAAATTGCGGCCAGAATGAATATATCTGCGGCCTGGGGTTGGAGTTAGGGGCTCGGGTCTCTATGGTAGCTTCCTAGGTGCCTGCACGACTCCCAGTAATCCCAAAATCAATTCTAGTGGTCCCGGGTTGCTCCAGATTCCAAAAATACCTTCACAAATCACACATTTATCCGATGTCGGGTTTCTAAATCTGTATTCCGGATTTCAAGTATTTGTTTTGGGTCATAATTCAAGCACTAGGGTGTTGGGGTGGCCTCTACTGATCTCAATTTCACAACACAACTCTCAATTCCCTCAAACCCTAACTAGGTCTTCCTTAAGTCCACAACATCACCCGATATTGATTCAATTTTAACATAGGGGTATAAGTAATGCAAAAACTAATCTAATGGTTCAGTAAATACCTCATTTGGCAACTCAAGAAAATTCTTGAGTTGCCCTAAGTGGCCAAATTCCCTGCTTTCTTGGTCCAATGTGTAGATCTTGAGCTTGTGCACACTTTTTGTGAAAAGGGAGTGGGGTTTTGAGTTTGTTTTTGAGGTGATTTGGGACTTGAAGAGGGGGGGGGAGAAGAGGGAAAGGCAGCAGCTGAAGGAGAAGAGGTGGAGGGAGAGGAAATGGTGAAGGAAATGGCTAAGTCAACACTAACCCTTCTCTTTTCTCTCTCACCCATACCTACTACCATATTCCCTTTCCTTTTTCTTTTCTTTTCTTTTCCCTCTAAATCCTTTCTCACTCAAATAGTAAACCCAAACAACATGGTAGAAAATAAAACACAAGTGTAGAAAAATGAAATGTGCATGTTTTGCACAAAACACCCCCAAAATCCGATTAGCGATTTTTAATCGCGATTAGCACTAAATTAGCATATAATTAATCATAGAAACTTAAAAATGGCTTAATCCCATAAAATACCCTATTTTTTAATTTTCCATAATTTTTCCAAAATTTTCCCCATCTATTTGTATTTAATTATACCGAAATATTAAAATATTCATTAAAATAATATTAAATTATAAAAATTCCCAAAAATAATATTTTATTATTTTGAAATGTTAAAATGAGTCTTTACCTGTGATCATATCCGCTTCTCTAGCCTCAGAGTAAGAGAATGCACTTTTGACGGTATTGAGATCTAATAGGCAGGTGTTTGGTTGGACTATGGCTGACATCAAAGGGATTGGTCCCTTGATTGTGGAACATCATATACATCTGATGGATGAAGCCAAGCCAACCCGAGAACCATAGAGACGGTTGAACCCCGTCATGAAGGATGCGTTGAAGAAAGAAATCGTCAAATGCCTTGACAATGGTATCATTTACCCAATCTCCGATAGCCAATGGGTAAGTCCAATTCATGTCGTCCCTAAGAAATCTGGCATCACAGTCATTAAAAATGAGGCAAATGAGTTAATCCAAACATGCGCTCAAACTGGGTGGCGTGCATGTATTGATTATAAGAAACTCAATGCCGCAACGAGGAAAGACCACTTTCCTCTACCTTTCATTGACCAGATGCTAGAATGCTTAGCTGGACAGGAATATTACTGCTTCATGGATGGATACTCTGGCTATAATCAAGTCCCTATTGCCAAAAAGGATCAAGATAAAACCACATTTACTTGTCTTTTTGGTACTTTTGCTTATAGACGCATGCCCTTTGGGTTATGCAATGCTCCTGCTACATTTCAGCGGTGTATGATGGGTATATTCTCGGACATGTTCGAGAATTTTTTGGAGATTTTCATGGACGATTTCTCGATATTCGGAGATTCTTTTTCTGACTGCCTATCTCATCTTGACGCAGTTCTTACTCGTTGTAAAGAGAAGAACTTAATCTTGAATTGGGAAAAATGCCATTTCATGGTCCAAGAGGGAATTGTGCTTGGACATGTTATTTCACGAAAAGGTATTGAGGTTGACAAAGCTAAAATTGATGTCATTCAAAACCTTCCTCATCCCAAATGCGTCAAGGATATACGATCTTTTTCTTGGTCATGCAGGCTTTTACAGGAGATTCATTAAGGATTTTA
The DNA here is from genome assembly GCA_030015575.1 of Agapanthus africanus. Lineage (NCBI taxonomy): Eukaryota > Viridiplantae > Streptophyta > Magnoliopsida > Asparagales > Amaryllidaceae > Agapanthus > Agapanthus africanus. Next base: position 158,052,809 of record CM057348.1, on the reverse strand, counting down.
GCAAAATTTCTAGACCCTTAACTCTTCTTTTGACCAAGGACACAACTTTTCACTTTGACTCGGATTGTGAGGCAGCATTCGACTCACTCAAACACTCTCTCACTACAGCCCCCGTTCTATCTTCTCCAGATTGGAACTACCCTTTTGAGTTTATGTGTGATGCATCAGATTTTGCAGTTGGTGCAGTCTTAGGACATCACATTGAAAAGATGCCACACGTGATTTATTACGCAAGTAAGACCCTGAACGATGCTCAAATTAACTATACAACTACCGAAAAAGAACTTTTGGCAGTTGTATTTGCATTAAAAAAATTCAGGCCTTACTTGATTGGCTCACCTATTATTGTGTACACTGACCACTCCGCCTTGAAACATCTTTTGGCGAAGAAAGATGCTAAAGGTAGGCTAATATGTTGGATCCTTCTATTATAAGAATTTGATCTTGTTATTAAAGATAAGAAAGGATGTGAAAACGTTGTAGCCGACCATCTTTCACGCATCTCTTCTTCACCTGTGACCCTGCCGATCAATGATTCTTTTCCGGACGAACAACTCTTGAATGTATCCGATGAACCTTGGTTCAGGGATATTGTGAATTATCTTACCACGGGACTTATTCCCCGTGAATGGTCAAAACAGGACAAACATCGATTTCTATCCCAAGTAAAATACTTTTACTGGGATGAACCCTATTTGTTTAAGTATTGTCCTGACCAGATCATTCGCAGGTGTGTCCCTAATGACGAATTCAAGAGTGTTCTATCTTTTTGTCATGATCAGGCATGTGGGGGTCATTTCGGTCCTCGAAAAACAACGGAGAAGGTTTTGCAATGCGGTTTTTATTGGCCGACTTTGTTCAAAGATGCATTTGATCATTGCAAAACCTGTGCACGGTGTTAACACACGGGTAGGATTTCCCGGAGAAATGAGATGCCACAACAACCCATCTTAGCGGTTGAAATTTTTGACGTTTGGGGTTTTGACTTTATGGGTCCTTTTCCCTACTCCTTTGGGAATCTGTACATATTGCTTGCGGTTGATTACGTCTCGAAGTGGGTTGAAGCTATTCCTTGTCGCACTAATGACAAAAAGGTTGTCATTAGGTTCTTTAAAAAAACATCTTTTCGCGATTTGGACACCCACGCGCTATCATTAGCGATAACGGGACGCATTTCTGCAATTGGTCTTTCGAGAGTTTGATGCGGAAATATGCAATCAACCACAAATTTTCCACACCCTATCATCCCCAAACGAGCGGGCAGGCTGAGATTTCAAACAGACAAATCAAACAAATTCTGGAGAAGACTGTTTCTAAAAATCGAAAAGATTGGTCAACCAAATTGACGGATGCTCTTTGGGCATTCCGAACTGCATATAAAACCGATCTAGGGATGTCTCCTTACAGACTAGTGTTTGGGAAGGCTTGTCACCTTCCGGTCGAGATTGAGCACAAAGCAATGTGGGCCATTAGAGAAATCAAATTTGACTTAAATCATGCCTGCAACTTTCGGAAGCTACAATTAAACGAGCTAAGCGAACTCCACGATGAAGCTTATGATAATGCTGAAAGGTTCCTGGGCACCCTAATGAGGTCTCACAAGGCATCGATCATGCCAATTTAAAAAAAATACGGTGCCGAGAAACCCTAACAAGGACCGTTGGCTAGAATTCTAGGCGAAAATATAATCTAGTTAACAACTTAACTACAAAGAAACGGAAATACAACCTTTGTAGATCCGGTGCTCCACCTCCATAGCTCCGCAACGAAGTCCCCTCGCTGTCCAAATGAATTCCCGGGCTCTAGCGTCGGCTTCGTCGGAGAAATGGCGAGCTAGGTCGTCGATGTCCATGCCGAAGATGATCTACGTCGAAGCATCGCAAGATCAAGCTCCAACTTCACCAAGTCAAGAAAACTTGTGAAGGAAACACACTCTACTACTTGGCAAGAGGTAGAGGATGAAGAAATAGGAAGTGGGTAGACTTTAGATTTGGATTTCACACTCTTTTTCATCACTTGCCATTGATGGAGGCAAGCTTTCTTCACTTGAAGAAATGAAGAAGAAGAAGGTAAATGTTATGACAAGTTAATTCCAAAAAGAAAATTAAAAGAATACTTATCATAACCAAACCATGGTCAAGTGTAGAGAATAAATCATGGTTAGTGGGATGGTTAGGGTTAAGCATGAGACAAAATGGTCACTTGGTCAAAGTCTTCATGAAGCTTCATGAACAAAACAAAACATGCCACCATTTTCTCATTTGCTTTTCTTTTTCCAAAATAATAAATAAATGAATAAAATGAATAAGGAAAAAGTAAACCCTAACCATTTCATTAACCAAGGTTTAATTCTTTACACTTAACCAAAAGGCATGCATCATCAAACATGATACAAGCAAGTGCACAAAATCATATCGCATATGCAATGCGCACATCCGAGTGAGAAAATCCATCTTAAAGTGAACCAATACTAGTTAATGCAAAGTAATATATCAAATATATAATTATGCATTAAATCATTAAATCAACACTTGATTTAACGATCCGGTCATATTGCATATAACCGACTAGTATTCTATGTATCGGCTTATCGAACCAACCCTTGATTCGATAACTAGGTTATATCGCATACAACCTTTCGATACATTCATCGCGAGAATGGAATACGGTATCACATACACGCATTATTCTCGGTCCCGCACATATCTCATATGCACTCCTATTTCGTTTCGCTTGAGCCAGGAAACCTCTGTGTAGGACTCTAAAGACTCGTCAATACGCCGGCAGCAGGTGATGATCATATCAAGCACCCACAAGCCGCAAGCGGTCTGCTAAACGTAACGGCCACCCGGGTATTGAGCGATCAGAAGATCGACGAGCAAGCCCGCTCACACTCCTGTGAATCCAACTAGTAACACTACCGTACAGTCCGGTCTGATCGTCTGATATGTCGCATATCTCGCCTAGGGGTGGTAAACGTCAGACCCCAATAGCTCGATAAGTCGTGTCGATATGAGGTCTATAACAATTCGAGAAACTACTGGTAACACTTACCAGTAAATCTCAGCAACCCTGGCCAGGGATTTCCTGTTATAGCCAATCGAACACAGCGCAACATCAACCCCCTATACCGGGAGAGACGAATCCCCTCCTATCGCTCATTGCCTCCATGTGATTCGGGACTGTACCCAAAAACCACCGTTTTGCACGCCCTCTTGGACGTGGTAAGATGGAAATCAAAGCACAGTGGGAACCACACAAGACTCTATGACGATCTCGGGTCAACAGACTACTCTGTACCAGTGTCACCAGAGAACTGCCATCTGACGTCAGGTATATTACCATCTGGGAGTTCTCGGCGAGTCCGTCCAGTGTACCCAGTCTCCACTGAGCACCCGTATATCATCTCTGATGTCAAACACCAATGGATATGGGATCATCCATCGCCCATCTGTATGGGTCGAGAAGGTATGCGCTAGTCTACACTGGTATATCGATGCCCCGTCTCGATACACCCACGACTAGGGACTTTGAAGGATGTACTTGTGGACTACCATGTCCCCACTAGTATGATCCGCATCACAGTCCAGGTAGTCAAGTACACATCCTAAGGGCTTTACCAACATGTAACAGAGAGACAATCAGTGTACACGTTAAGGTAAAGGTCAACCAGATAGCATACTATCATGTCGAGCAAGAAAGTCCTCCCTATATATGTCCCAGCATCCACTACAATATACATCCAATGTACAGTAATGGCCTCTAGGGCATACATATAACTAGCAATCTCCCACTTGCACTAGGGCCATCTGTAGCAGTGGTTGTAGTATCTCATACTCAACCATCCCATAAAAGTCTCTCTCTGGGAATAGGCCTTCGTGAGTGGATCCGCCGTGTTGTCCTCTGAGTCTACTCTCCTAACCTCGATCACCCTGGAGATCAACCATCTCCATGATCAGGTGATACTGCCTTAGAATATGTCTGGATCACTGATGGGACATGCGTTCCTTGGCATAAGCCACAACTCCATTGTCACACAATGGGAGGAACATAGTTCATCTCATGAACCAATATACATCCAAACAGCCTCTTTGGTAGCATCTTAAGTAGCGATGTATGCTGCCTTTATCGTCTAGTATGTCACGGTATCTATCTTGGAACTCTTCCAACATACCGTCCCTCCACTGAGGGTAAAGACAATGCCTGTGACTGACATTCAGTCGTCCTTATCACCCTTCCAGCGATTCTCCCCAGGATCATGTGATACCATCTCACTTCGACAAGTGAGAATCCTAACATCCATTTAGATCTATCTCATAGATCCAAAATCCAGGAGTTAGTAGGTATCATTATGATCCTATATGGAGAATCATTGTGATAAACGGAGATTGACCGAGCGTAGCATAGGAAACTCTTTCCCTATCAAGAGTATGTCATCCACGTACTCTACGAGGATCACCACCATACTTCCTACTACCTTTTTGTTTATACAAGGTTCATCTACCATTTTGATGATGTCAAACTCTTTGACTAATCCATCAAAACAGATGTTCCAACTCCGCGATGCCTGCTTTAATCCTATAAAGCATCTTGCACACGTTTCCGCTGCTCCCACTGTCTACGAAGCCCTCTGGCTGTGTACTTATAGACGCTCTCTTCTAAATCATCATTTAGAAAAGCAGTCAAGACACCCAACCACCAGATATCGCAGTCATGGTATGTAGCCGTGACAAGTAGGATCTGGATGGACTTAAGCATAGCTACTTGAAAAGGTTTCATCATTATCCACACCTGGTCAATGATGCAAACTTTTAACAAGTCTAGCTTTGAAAGTCTCAACTTTTCCATGTACACCAAGCAATCTTCTCAAGATATACCTGCTCCTGATGGGGATTTAACCCTTCAGATATAGCAACCAAAGTCCATACTTTGTTGGTGTATAAGGATTCCATCTCAGATCGATAAACATCCAGCCATTCTTACAGAGTCTCACTCTTGATGGCCAGCTCGAAACTAGTTGGGCCATCATCTCATGATGCATTCCTCGCTCCCACTGTCATAGAGAAACCGAAGTATCTCTCAGGTGGGTGAGGAACCCTACTAGATCGGCGGAGAGGCTGAGGTTCGTTGGTTTCTACTGAATCCTCTGGTTGTACCAAATCATCTGCTGTAGTTTCTATAGCTGGAACACTTCCAGTTCTACATAACAGACCTTGCCTCGAGCTTGTCCGGATTTTGCTTTTAGACATAGGCCGGACAACCCCAAATCTTAACTAGCTTAAGACATGGGCTCTTCCCTTTCCATATCTCATATGGAGTGGTAGGCAACTGATTTGATTCGAACCTATTCAATAGGTATGCAGCTTCTCAAGTGCATAACCCCTAAAAGGAAATAGGTAACTCAGTAATACTCATCATAGAGCACACCATATCATATAGGGTGTGATTGCTCCGCCCCGATATACCATCGTGCTATGGTGTATTCGGAGGAGTAATGCCGAGAGAGAATCTCATTCTCCTTTAGAATAGTCCAGGATTTCCGTGCTCAAGTATTCTCCTCCTTGATCACATCAAAGGACATAATACTTATACCCGTATTTTGGTTCTCTACTTCTAACTTATATTCTGTGAATATCTCAAAAGGTTCGGACTTGTGTTTCAACAGGAACATATGTCTGAATCTAAAGAGATCATCAGAGAACGTAATGAAGTATAAAGAACCAGTCCTGGCATGTGTAGACAGGGGACCTACATACATCAACATGTATCAATCCCAAGAGTTCATTAACACTTTCTCTGTTTCCAATAAACAGAGCTGTGGTCATCTTATCTTTGTGACATGACTGGCGAGTTTCACAAGATGTAAATTCAAACTAATTTAAATATGCATCTTTATATAACTCTAGCTAGTCGGGTCACATTGATATGACCTAGTCTACAATACCTTAAGAAGGATCCGTTCATTTCTGAACTCTTCCTCTTGTGTGTGTTCCATATACTAAGAACTGCAGTTTGATTTAGAACATCAATGCTTTTAGATAACGTGCCTGAACCGATCAACTTTTGATATAGGAAATGTTCAAAACATTATCCAACAATACAAAATTTTATCATTTCTTTACTAATAAAGAGACTGATATGATTTTGTATATCAGGTTCGGTATCTAATAACATTCGTTCAGAATCAATGTATTTATAATACAGGGTGACAGTGACCAACAGACTTGGCTGCAACTCTTGCCCCGTTTTCTGCCTCATGAAACTTATCACCCGTTCTCAGTTCTCTACCTTTCTGTAGCCCTATGTAACATATTACATATCTGGGATCCTGATCTGGTATCACATACCCAGGACGTAAAGGATACTGAGAAACAGTTCTGTATAATGAACACACCCGAAGATGATGCATCAGCATGCATTCTCTTCGTTTGGGCGGCACGGGAATTCTGGTAATCCCCTATTTCCTGCTCTGTCTTATAACAATTATAAGTTGGAGCGGGACCAACGTTCCCCAGCTCATTATAACAAGCGGGTTCGGTCAATTATTCCGTATTATTATCTTGATTAAGGCGTGATATGGTCGCTACCTGGAGAGAGAGAGAAGAAAATACTCAGCGTGCGCTCTTGCAAGAATAGATTGGTTATTATTTTATCTAATCAGGATGGCTCCCACTGCTTTTTATCAAATCTTCCTTCAAACCCTAAAAGGAAAGACTAGCCGGGATTAATTACACACTACAAGTTCGCCAATCTTTCAGCCAGGCCAGTGTCGGTACTTTGAGGGAGGTCCCCCGTGCTTTCGCACGAACCTAATTAATGTAAACCTCGTTTTCCCAGAGGCGTAACCCCGTTAACACCTTTCTAGACACCTACTTGATCGGCTAATTGTAATGTATAAAACTCTCCCAGGAGTAACAATTACTCGCAGCGGGTATCGGGATCCAACTATCTCATAGAAGGTATGCAATCTCATTGCAAATTTCAACACTTGAAATTCCCGATAATATTTTGCCCCTAGCGTCCTATGACCTTGACGCAGGCCAACAAACCATAGAGCGCTAGTCAAGTTCAACCCGTCATTTCCTGATTGAATTAAACCCACCCGCACGACCCTTGACGCAGGCCAACAAAGTCGCACGACTACCCTAATCCAATCTGCATCATATGCATAAGCAGATAAATACTAGTTAGCTACCGCACACTACGCCTTGACGCAGGCCAACAAACGTAGCACGAATACTAATTAGCACTTATCTGAAATGACGGAGGGTTACGACAGGTTTTTCTGAAAACCTATTGCGTAATGAACTTGATATCGTTGTAGGATCGAATGAATTTTGAAATGGAGTGTTTTTGAGGCTTTTCTAGTTTTGCTAAAGGAGTCACTCCCGGTGAAGGGATCGTCGGTCCTTTCCTCGTTGAATGAGGTGCGGGATATATCATATATATCACTGTGCAAAGCAAAAACACTTAAAAGCAATCAAAAGACAAACCGAGTGTGTAGCATCTGCCAGTTATTGCTAAAGGAGTCACTCCCGGTGAAGGGATCTCGGTCCTTTCCTTATCGAATAAGGTGCAGGATATATCATATATACCTCTGTGCAAAGCAAGAACTGTAGCTACCTGTTTTATTTTGAAATTCGATTCTACAACATCTTAGGTTTCTTTTATTTCATTAATCACATTAATGAAGTCCCATCATTTAAATACCTAAACATCACAGATAGATATCACGTACACTTATGCCATCCGCATTCGCCTCGATGTCCCCTCGTGCACCGTTAGGTTAGGTAACTAACGACAGAGCAGGGCAGGGCTAGCGCGGGTGTAAAACATAAGTAACGCCTGTATAATATATCATATATACTATATACTGTATCTATCACAGAACATCACATGATCACATCACAGATATCGCAGCAGAAGAAACATATATGAAATATTGGATATACTAGGACGTCCGTGTTTTCAATACGAGCCAGTATAAAACACGGATTCCACGGTCGCGATGAATAGCCAAACCCACACCCCTAGACCCCTACGAGAGCGGCAAGCAACCCTACCAATTCTAGAGTTAGGAGACCCGGACTCGACTCCTCGAGTTGGTCTCCTACTGGACTCCAGAACCCGGTTACTTGTGCCCTCCTCCTTGGGTCTATCCTAGTGCGGAAAAGTAAATAATATACATCAACGGTGACAACTTCCGCAATCTGGAAGTGCCCCAATAAAAGAATATTACATACAAGTTTTTACATGAATGAAAATGAAAAACACTCATCTCACATAAAAACCCCCGGCTATTCAAACACGACGATCCAATATAACATATCCAGCAACACATAACATCACATGTCATCAACGTAAGTAAATATGCGCATCCCAATTGTCGTTGGCATATAGCAACGAAACCGGCGATATCACATATTACACTTACGGTCACAGAAAAGAAAGTGTAAAACTACAACAGTTGGAATCCGCAACCTCCTCAGGCATCGCATGCCTGACCAAATGAATTACTTAGACATCGCATGCCTAACAATTATAAACCCCGCATTTTAGTCTCAAAATCGAAAACTCTTTTCAATATCAAGTCGGGTAATTCAACAGGATTCCCGACATCCTGATCGAATGCTCGTCGCAAACTTCAGTAGACGGCCGCACCCCCGATACCGTCAACGAAGTGCACCAAGGCGGAACACCGCTGCCGCGAGCACCTAAACGGATGCTTTCGGCGACGGGGTTCTCCTTTAGTCACTTGGTCGGGGCTATGGAGTGAGGCTGTCTATTAAGTTTACCCGGCGAGTATCCGCGTACGCTACGTGATTGCGACGGACTTTTGATCACATCAAAATTCCGTGGCAACCGATCAAGTGAGACTAAACTGCTTTGTTTATAACATTCATTCAGTTATCACATAACTTTTGTGAATTCCAATTGTTGTATCAGATTCCGGATAAACAGAAAATGTTAAACTTTCCGATTGAACATTCGAACACCCAAGTTTTCCCAATACAGATCAACACATGAAACAAGTCTAAAAACATTCAGTACGTGCCTCAGTACCAACGGTCCAGCCGTAGAAGGGTCAAGCCAACGCCTCACATGTGGCACGCCGTACTGCCCCAAACCCGAAGGTTCAAAGGGCAGTTCAAGACGGTCACATAATCGAGTTAAGGTTTGTTGTCTACTAGAGGGTCCATCGCGTTACTTGCACTACTTAGAACGTATTTAAACTACGGAAAAATCCAACACTTGGAAATTTCCCGACAGGGGAAAAATTGGGTATTTATATCCGGTCGAACTTTTTAACATATTCTAAAATTTATCCGGAAAGCCACACAGACAAAATTTGATACTCCGATCAAAACACCGAATCCCCAAAACAACTCCAGAAAATTCAACTCTTGAATAAAAATTAAAAAATCCCAGAAAATCCAGCACCCGAAACCATGAATTACTGTACAAATATTATAGGACAATACAATAATAAGGCCGCGGAACCGCCGCATAAGCAGGGCTTATGCCGCGGTTCCACCGCGTTCTGGAAGCTTCAATGGAAAAATTTTGTATCGTAATTCTTAGGTTTTCCTGCTGAATTTTTTACGAATTTTTAATTTGGAAAAAACCATGTTTTCAGAAAAAGTCCAGAGAGCACTTTTGTGATCGGGTTTCGGGTTCGTTCGGACTTCAAACTCCGTCTGGACTTCGCCTAAGGCTCTAGCTAGGCTCTGATACCAGTGAAAGGTTCCTGGGCACCCTAATGAGGTCTCACAAGGCATCGATCATGACAATTTAAAAAAAATACGGTGCCGAGAAACCCTAACAAGGACCGTTGGCTAGAATTCTAGACGAAAATATAATCTAGTTAACAACTTAACTACAAAGAAACGGAAATACAACCTTTGTAGATCCGGTGCTCCACCTCCATAGCTCCGCAACGAAGTCCCCTCGCTGTCCAAATGAATTCCCGGGCTCTAGCGTCGGCTTCGTCGGAGAAATGGCGAGCTAGGTCGTCGATGTCCATGCCGAAGATGATCTACGTCGAAGCATCGCAAGATCAAGCTCCAACTTCACCAAGTCAAGAAAACTTGTGAAGGAAACACACTCTACTACTTGGCAAGAGGTAGAGGATGAAGAAATAGGAAGTGGGTAGACTTTAGATTTGGCTTTCACACTCTTTTTCATCACTTGCCATTGATGGAGGCAAGCTTTCTTCACTTGAAGAAATGAAGAAGAAGAAGGTAAATGTTATGACAAGTTAATTCCAAAAAGAAAATTAAAAGAATACTTATCATAACCAAACCATGGTCAAGTGTAGAGAATAAATCATGGTTAGTGGGATGGTTAGGGTTAAGCTTGAGACAAAATGGTCACTTGGTCAAAGTCTTCATGAAGCTTCATGAACAAAACAAAACATGCCACCATTTTCTCATTTGCTTTTCTTTTTACAAAAGAATAAATAAATGAATAAAATGAATAAGGAAAAAGTAAACCCTAACCATTTCATTAACCAAGGTTTAATTCTTTACACTTAACCAAAAGGCATGCATTATCAAACATGATACAAGCAAGTGCACAAAATCATATCGCATATGCAATGCGCACATACGAGTGAGAAAATCCATCTTAAAGTGAACCAATACTAGTTAATGCAAAGTAATATATCAAATATATGATTATGCATTAAATCATTAAATCAACACTTGATTTAACGATCCGGTCATATCGCATATAACCGACTAGTATTCTATGTATCGGCTTATCGAACCAACCCTTGATTCGATAACTAGGTTATATCGCATACAACCTTTCGATACATTCATCGCGAGAATGGAATACGGTATCACATACACGCATTATTCTCGGTCCCGTACATATCTCATATGCACTCCTATTTCGTTTCGCTTGAGCCAGGAAACCTCTGTGTAGGACTCTAAAGACTCGTCAATACGCCGGCAGCAGGTGATGATCATATCAAGCACCCACAAGCCGCAAGCGGTCTGCTAAACGTAACGGCCACCCGGGTATTGAACGATCAGAAGATCGACGAGCAAGCCCGCTCACACTCCTGTGAATCCAACTAGTAACACTACCGTACAGTCCGGTCTGATCGTCTGATATGTCGCATATCTCGCCCAGGGGTGGTAAACGTCAGACCCCAATAGCTCGATAAGTCGTGTCGATATGAGGTCTATAACAATTCGAGAAACTACTGGTAACACTTACCAGTAAATCTCAGCAACCCTGGCCAGGGATTTCCTGTTATAGCCAATCGAACACAGCGCAACATCAACCCCCTATACCGGGAGAGACGAATCCCCTCCTATCGCTCATTGCCTCTATGTGATTCGGGACTGTACCCAAAAACACCGTTTTGCACGCCCTCTTGGACGTGGTAAGATGGAAATCAAAGTACAGTGGGAACCACACAAGACTCTATGACGATCTCGGGTTAACAGACTACTCTGTACCAGTGTCACCAGAGAACTGCCATCTGACGTCAGGTATATTACCATCTGGGAGTTCTCGGCGAGTCCGTCCAGTGTACCCAGTCTCCACTGAGCACCCGTATATCATCTCTGATGTCAAACACCAATGGATATGGGATTATCCATCGCCCATCTGTATGGGTCGAGAAGGTATGCGCTAGTCTACACTGGTATATCGATGCCCCGTCTCAATACACCCACAACTAGGGACTTTGAAGGATGTACTTATGGACTACCATGTCCCCACTAGTATGATCCGCATCACAGTCCAGGTAGTCAAGTACACATCCTAAGGGCTTTACAACATGTAACAGAGAGACAATCAGTGTACACGTTAAGGTAAAGGTCAACCAGATAGCATACTATCATGTCGAGCAAGAAAGTCCTCCCTATATATGTCCCAGCATCCACTACAATATACATCCAATGTACAGTAATGGCCTCTAGGGCATACATATAACTAACAAATGCTGTAATTGTAAAGAATCGGACTAAGGTATTTCACGATAAAAACATTTTGAGAAAAACTTTTACACCTGGTCAACAAGTCCATCTTTATGATTCACGACTCCATATTCATGCGGGTAAGCTACGATCTCGGTGGAAATGACCTTTTATTGTGCGGTGTGTATACCCGCACGGGACAGTTGAGGTTTAAAATGTTGAAAACGGTACAATTTTCAAAATAAATAGACATCGATTAAAACCGTATTTTTCTACTGACCACTTGGAGGAGCTCCTGTTTTTACAGGAGCCGCTTTATAATGACTGATTTTCCTCCACCTCACCTCCATGACTTGATAATTTTTTCGCATCTTTAGAATGGAGGTGGGTCAACTTGTATATACATTTTATAAAAAATAAAAAATATAATAAAAAATATAATAAGCAAAACAATATAAATTTTGTACATAAGTGAAAAGAATAAGTTTAGGGGAGGATTTTCACGATCATATTTATTGCCCCATTAATAAATTTCCTCTCAGACTTACAGGTTTTTGTGATCTAGCGGATGGCAACAGTGAGGACACTGCTGAAAACAAGTTTGGGGGAGATTTGTGCTTATTTGCGCATCATTTGCATCATACTTTGCATAAGCACAAAACTTTTAAAAACATATAAAAATTTAAAAAAATTTCAAAAGATAAAAATATTTAATATTTAATTTGATAATAAAAGATTAGATAATGAAAAATTACATCCAAAATATCGGAAAAATTTAAGAAAACCAAGAAAATTTGAAGTTTTCTTAAACGAACTAGTAATAAGTAGCTATGAGCCGTTGTCCCAAGGGTTAGTAAGATGAAGGAAGTCACTAATCTGAGGATAAAAATAAGTCTGAAAAATAGTTTCTATTCTGGAAGCCAAACATTTGAATGTTGATACCCTACTATTCGCACTTACATACGTCTTGAAGCTCGGGATAGTAGAGAATACCTTGAAATACTCTTGTCTAAAAGCCAAAGTTTTAAGGAAATTATAAATGAATAAAATATAAATGGTGTAAAAAAAAATGAACACTGGTTTTGTTATCACCAAGACAGCAATAAAAAAATATAGCGAGGGTGCTTCATCACCTAGTGCCTTAGACCAACTGGTCTGAGAGTCACTGCTAAGCCTTAGGTGGTGCAAGACAAGGAAAATACTAATACACCTAATAAGCAAGCACATGAGTAATCGGTCGGTTAGTACCTCAATAAGTATTAACGGTCGCATGAAAAATGTGTGAGCAATTCCATCTAAATATTCATCAATTAAAAAGTACTGAGGTAGATGGACAAGAGTATGATAGCTTGAATTGAATTCTCCGAGTGTAGAGATGTCTTTTACACAAACGTAGGGGTATATGATCGATGTTTGGAAGAAAGATAGGAATGAAGAATAAAGACGAGGTTTTATTGAGAGATGATGTGATTTCTAATATCTTTTCATGACTATTAAGATAGAGCTCATGACAACCGAAAAGCCAGTATTAGTTGGAAACTCTAATTTTCAAAGTCTTTCTTTTATAATTCTTATCTTTGCATGTAACTTTCACGGTCTTCCTTTTATTATTGGATTTTGTGGGTGCAATCCGCTGAAAACCCTCAGGAGACAACACTCCTCCTACTAGGGACACTTAGAGGTTTAAAGGCTTATTGCACGTGCTCAGTGCAATCGTGTTGCCTACGAAAGTGTGCTAGTTAGTTTTTCTTTTTCTTATATTTTCTCCTTCTCTTTCTAATAAAACAATTTTGCTCGAGACGACCAAAATTAAGTTTGGGGGAATTTGATCAGTCGAAAATATTGCATTTTTAACACATCAATTTCCCTACGATTTGCAATCATCTAAAGGTGTTCGGTATGAATATAGCACATATTAGCAATTTGTCTGTAAAATACCAAATAAAATGTGGTATACATTATAACCGGCATTTTGAGGGAAATTGAGTGTTTATTATTGCACGCATGATCTTTGTATATCGCAACACTTGTCTCGAGATTGTATGCAGGAAGTTCCAGGAAAAGAGCCGAAACTGCTAAAAGTGATGATAAAAATACGCCAAGTCTAAGACTTATGATCTGGCAGTAAACAAGAATGATTTAAAAGATTCCAGACATCAGAAAAATACCCTAAGGCCAGCACCAAAATAACCAGAAAGTTTCATGCATCAAGCCATCTAAACGGCCGCGGATCTGCGGCCGAATAGGCCTGTTGGCGGTGGATCCGCGGCCACGTGGACTAAAAGGGGGCAGAATACTTTGTCGGGCTTCTCCTTTCAAATGGAAAACTTCTTCAAGACACTTCAGTCTCCAGAGATCTCCAGAAGCTTCCGTCCTAACAGCCAAGCTTCTTGTACAAGCCTAATTCCTCCAAGCTTCTCTTGTAAGCTTGGTAACTAACTAAATCTAGAAAGTTCTACTCAACTACCAAGCTTGCAAGAGAAGCTAAACCTAGCTTAGCTTCTAAAGGAAGCTAAACCTAATCAAGATTCTAGGGGAAGCTAAAGAAGAAGGCTATATAAAGGGACCCAAGGCTTCATCACAAAGGTTGTTCAACAATTCCAAACACAAGTTGAGTAACACAACTTGTGCATCCAAACCCTAGCCCAAATACAATTCAAAATCCAAATCAAGATTCATCGAGTACAAAATCAAGCAAGAATACATCGAGCCTTTTTAAAGCAACGCCGATCTTCATCCGAGCAAGTGATCCACGACGATCCGCGACTCATGAAGACGATACGAAGCTAATTCGACGATCGAGTTCTCCCCTCAATTCTTGTAGTCTTTGAGTGAATTGTAATGAAACGTTGAATAATGAAAGGTGAAAATTCTTGATTTTGCTTTGCTTTACATTTGAGCATTATGATGAGTTCTCAATTCTTGATTGTTTTCTTTTTCATGATGTTTGAGTGAAAACTCCGCTTGTGGAGGAATCGAGAAAATAGATAGATGACGATGATTAAATCCTTGAACGATTCTTAAGTCTTATGAGTTTTGTAAACTTTAGGAAATTGAATTATCGACAACCTAGTTTCGAGCGAGATGCTTTCTTGAATGTTTTCGCTCTAAATTAGAGATCAACGATCGATGATTGAATTTCCTAGAGGCTAGAATTTGAATGCTAATCAACGAAAGGACAAGGGATATGATGAAGAAACCCTAGTTTCTTCAAGAGATCCCTAAACCTCGTTGATCGTCATCGATCTAGCAACAAATCTTCAATAGATAAGAATTTGTAATCACAAGTATTCATCATCACTATCGATTGGATCGATTCCTACGAGCCTCTTCACAAATCTTGATAATTCATTTGATTTGGACAATTCTTGATTCTTGATCTATAGTATTTCTTGATATTAGATCTAGTTCTTTATAATTCTTGAAACTAAATTTCAAAATTCTTGAATCATTTTCTTTCTCCTTTAATTTTCAACTCAACTAAAACAATTACGATCAAATCACACTTTCTCTTTGGACGATCTGCACTCGCTAACGAACCTACAATTGACACCGTTATTGATTGCGGTTTACAAATTTCTTTGGTTGTGATCTTTACACTTTTCTAAACACGACATCGAAATAAAAGATCAATCATCTTCCCAGAGGCGTAGCCTCGTTAACACCTTTCTAGACACCTAATGGGTTAGCTAATTGTAAACTGCAAAACTCTCCTGGTAGCAACTATTGCCCACAGTGGGATCGGGATCCAACCATCATATGGAAGATATGCAATCTCTTTGCAAATTTCAACTCTTGAAATTCCTGATATGGTTTTTACCCCTACCACTCATGACCTTGGCTATGGTCAACAAATCACAAGCACTAGTCAAGTTCAACCCGTCATTTCTTGATTAATTAGACCCGTTCACATGACCCTTGGCTAAGGTCAACAAAGTCACATGCCCGTCCCAATTAATCTGCATCATATGCATTGTTGGAAGACATCACTTAGCTACCGTACACTACGCCTTGGCTAAGGTCAAAAAACGTAGCACGAATACTAAGTACACTACTTCCTAAAATGACAGAGGGTTGCAGATGGTTTTTAAGAAAACCTTTAACGCTTTGAACTTGATATCGTCGTAGAATCAAATGGTTTTCAAAAGAAGTGGCTTAAGCTCTGCAGTTTTGAAATGTAGCTTTTTCGTAAAATGCCAAATGGTTTTCAAATCCGATTCTACAACATCTTTTTAGGTTTATTTTTCTTCACATTAATCATATTATTGTTGTCCCATCATTAAAGTCCTTAAGCCAATCACAGAAAAGAAACGAAAATACAATGTACGCTTTTGCCATCCGCATTCGACGCAATGTTCCGTTATGCACCGTTAGGTTACTTAACTAACGGCATACCGCGACGGGACTAGCGCGGGTGTAAAACATAAGCAACGTCTATTATATATCTCATATATAATATAGCATTCGTCTCAGATATAATAAGCAATCAAATCACAGAATATAGGCAGCAGAAACACAGATACGATAATATAGGATATACTAGGACGTCCATATTTAGTATTTAGCCAACAATAGAAAATACGGATTCCACGGTCGTGATGAATAGACAATCCCACACCTAGACCCCTACGAGAGCGGCAAGTGACCCTACCAATTCTAGAGTTAGGAGACCCGGTCCCGACTTCTCGAGATGGTCTCCCACTGGACTCTGAAACACGGTCACTTGTGCTCTCCACCTTGGGTCTATTATAATGCGGAAAAGTAAATAATATACAACAATGGTGACATCATCCTCAACCCGAAAGTGCCCTAAATAAAAGAATATTACATACAAATGAATTTTACATGAATGAAAAGTAAAAATCTCATCTCACGTAAAAACCCCCGGCTATTCGATCACGACAATCCTATACATCATAGCACAACAACACATAGCATCACATGTTATCAACGTAAGCAAGTGTGCGTACCCCAATTGCCGTTGACATATAGCAACGAAACCGGCGATACGCATACTACACTTATGGTCGCAGAAATAAGTATCATATACTACTAGGCGATGTCAAACCCTTCGATCAAATTAGCGAACAACCATATTTCCCAGCAAGCTCAATACTTGAGCACCGTTAAACAGTACCCAAAAAACTATGCCACAGTACTTTATGGGCCATTCGTAGAAGGGCAAACCCAAGCCTCATTTTTGGCGCCACTAACTACGATAAACCCTAAGGTTTAGTCGCAGTTCTGTGGTCACATCTCGAGTTAGGGTTTCATTCTTCTAGAGGGTCCATAAGAATACCTGCATTATATATTGAGTACGTTCAACCTGAAAAATACCAGTGTTTGATAATCGTTCGACCTGTTTAACGTCGTCTAGGTTACCAATACAATGCTAAAAAATACGAATACGAAATACTTCACAAAGAGTCCATTACCAAACTAACATCACATGCAATTTTGGACTACCCAAACAATACCAGAAACCCCAGATCATGATGTACAGAGTACTGGTGCAATACGAGCAGGGGAGGAGCCAAATTGGCAGGCGACGCCGGAATCCCTGGCTCAGGGCTCGGCCAAAATCCGAGCCTCCCACTCGTATTTCACCTGTGTTCTTGTATTATCATAAATGCCACTTTGCAGTTGTTTAAAAAATTTTTAGACCACTTTTTAAAAATTTTCCGGATAGCATTTTCAAGGGTTTCTAAAACCGTATTTTTGCGGAGGTTTTCGTTTTCGGATTATCGTAATATTGTCTAGGCTTCTAGTTAGGCTCTGATACCATGAAGGGTTTCCTTAGCACCATTACCAGGGTTTGGTAGTATCACACATACCATATTAAAAAATTTAAAGGGTGCTAAAGAAACTATCCTAAGGAACAAACTAGAAAAGCTAGGGTAACACTAAACTTTAACACAATCCACAAGTAGTAAACTACTAGGTTTAGAGAATACAACCTTTGTAGCTCCCTTCGCTAGACTCCTTGGCTACTTGAGAGTTGAAAGAAGCTTGCTTGAAATCCTCCAAGTCCACGACGATTCACCCGGAGCCCTCTTTGTCTAAGCTCAAAGCTCCACTTGATCAAGATGATGAAGTTGAAGTTAACACTCTAAACTAATGGGCAAGAGTAGTATAGAATGATGATGTGGTTTGTTATCTCACTTCAAAATCCTAACTTTATCACTCTTTCAGTGACTATCAAAACCTAGAGAGCAAGAGAGAGAGGAAGAAGAAGATGGCAATATGAGAGCTCAAGATAATGATAAAGCTTAAGATAAAAATGAGAATAGAAAATATATATATTTTCTTCTTCTCATTCTTAACCCAAGTTAATAAATATCTAGATATTTCTTTTGGAGCTCTAATGGCCATGGAAAAATAACTCATGGTTAACCCTTGGTTTAGTGTAAGAATAAAATAATCAACCATGAGTGATTATCCATTTCCATTAATCCAAAAAAATAAATATCAACATATTTACTAACATGTGAGTCTTATATTGCCACCATCAAGTGTATCAACAACCATGACACACATGTGTATGCATGTATGTGTGCATGCACATCCATATGTGCATCAATGTAAACATGTGCATACATGCATGCATACACCAAAAGACAAAAGGGTTTAAGTGAAAATGCTAATGGTCAATGTTAAATCAACACTTGATTTAGAAAACCGGTCATATCTCATACGACCCGACCAATAGCAAATCGCCCGATTAATATACGATATCACATACGCGCATTTAATCGGGTCCCCGCGCATATCACATATGCACACCACATAATTTCGCCTGGGTTAGGTAACTCCATTGTGGGACTCTAAAACTCGTCAATACGCCGGCAATGGGTTATGATCATATCAAGCACCCCAAGCCGCAGGAGGTCAGCTAAACGTAACGACCACCCGGGTATTGAGCGATTAAAAGAAAACAAGCGAACCTGTCACAACTCCCGTCGAGTCAACCGGCAACACTACCGTACAGTCCGGTCTCTTCATCAGATATGCTGCATATCGAGTCTAGGGATGGTAACGTTGACCCCAATAACTCAATAAGTCGTGCCGATAAATGATCTATAACATATCGAGAAACTACTGATAATACTTATCAGTAAATCTCAACAGCCCTGGCCAAGGACTTACTGATATAGCCAATCGAGCACAGCACAACATCAACTCCCAATACCGGGAGAGACGAAAACCCTCCTATCGCTCATCGTCTCCATGTGTCTCGGGACTGTACCCAAAAGCCACCTGTTTGCACGACTCAGTAGAGCCGTGGTATGGTGGTAATCAAAGTACAGTGGGAGAACACACAAGACTCTATGACGATCTCGGGTCTACAGACTAACCTGTACCAGTGTCACCTGAGAACTGCTATCCGACGATAGATATAATACCATATAGGAGTTCTCGGCAAGTCCGTCCAGTGTACCCAGTCTCCACAGAGCACCCGTATACGATCTCGATGTCAAACATCAATGGATGTGGGAACATCCATCGCCCATCATATGGGTCTAATATCATATATGCTAGTCTACTCTGGTATATCGATGCCCCATCTCGATACACCTACGACTAGGGACATTTTAGGATATGATTATAAACTACAGACGTCCCACTAGTATGATCTCCATCATAATCACAGTATTCAATCAAATATCCTCAGGGCTTTATTAACATGTGTAAATGAATAAAAGCATGATCAAGTCAACATGTCAGATAAAGAAGAACCAGATAGCATACTATCATGTCGAGCAAGAATGTCATCTGTATATATATATACATGTATAAATACATCCACTATCATATAATGGCCTCTAGGGCATACATATATCCAACATAATAGGGGCCTCTGGTTTTAGGGTTAGCTCTATAGTCACCTGCTTACCTCACAGTAATTGCTAAATAATTTTCCAAGTCTCCGGGTCAAAGCAGATCTCAAAAGTCATCATAATTCCCATAATTTCCGATATCGGGGATTTCCAAGTTCAAGTCTTGGGGGTTTCTATACTTGGTTTGGTCCAGGTTTTAACACTAAAGAGGTTGTAGTCACTAAAAACACCTCAATTGCACTTTTCCAATACACACAAACCCTAAACCTCATCTTGAAATATTCTAGCATCACTAAACCACAAAAGTTTACTCTAAACTACACTAAGAGGTAAGGAAACTAAAATTCTAAACTAAGGGTGTAGGATTATATCTCATTTGGCAACTCAGGAATTTTCTTGAGTTGCTCAAAGCTTTCAAAACCTCAACTTGTTCATACCATCATGCTTGTAGTGAGCTTGTGCACATCTTTTGTGAAGAAACTTTGGTGTTTTGGGGGTGGTTTGAAGGTTGTTTGTGAGGTGGTAGTAAGGTGGAGGATGAAAGGGAAAGAGGTGGAGGTGAGGAAATAAAATGAAGAGAGAAGTGAAAAGAAAGAGCCATGGTTACAAATGAACCCCCCTCTCTCTTCCTCCCATGCCATGCCCATACCTATTTGTCCCCATTTTCTTTTTCTTTTTTTTGAAACCAAATCATTTTAAAAACAAGGATGAAGACATGATTCATATCAATAAAAATGTAACAAGTATATGTGACATGCTATGGTGCATGTCAATTGCATAAACCGGATTAATGTAAGATTAGTGAAATGTTAATCAAGTTTAACAAAATTTGCATATAATTAATCGTATAATATTTATAAAATATCCAAACCACATTTCCTTCTTTCAAAATGAATAATTGTATTAATTTTCTGAATTATTTTCCAAACTATATATGTATAATTATACCGCATCATTAAAAACAAATTCTCACATTTTTAATAATATTCATGAAATTTATCATTTTAATTATTTAAATTCCGAAAATAATATTTTTATTTTCCTGAAATGTTACACATCCGTATAGTTGCCTGAAAACCGTTATTATAAGAAAACTCCACCAAGTGCAAATGATCCTCCATGAACCCTTGAAGTCTAATATGCATGCTCTCAACTTATTTTCAAGAGTTTGGATCGTTCTTTCTGACTGACCATCTGCCTGAGGATTATAGGTCGTGCTAAACTTCAAGAGAGTTCCAAAACTTTCCTGTAGACTCCTCCAAAAGTGTGATAGAAATCGAGTATCACGATCCGAAACAATGCTCACGGGTACTCCATACAATCTCACAATCTCTTGCATGTACCGCTTTGCCAAAGCCTCCATCGACTGACCAACACAAAACAGTATAAAATGAGCTGCCTTGGTCAATCTATCGACAATCACCCAAACTGAATTATTGCCTTTTGGACTCTGATTGATCATAAATTTCCGATTGTGTGTATCAAATCAACTCAAATGATTCCCGATAACGGTTTCATTTGATTGTAAAGAATTCTCGTTTGTGTAAATCGAATAAAACGAATAAGTGTCTTTGTGTCGGTAATTAGAAAATGTATAGAATCACAATCAAAGAATTATATTTGACCACAATCAATTACGGTGTCGGTTGTAGATCGTAAGCGAGTGCGGATCGTCCACAGGGATTGTGCGATTCGTTTCTGTATTTAATTTGTTTGAATTGAAAAGTTAATCGAAAAGAAAAGAAAACATGATTCAAGATTTTATCGATTGATTCAGGTGTCACTAATCTAATCAAGAATCAAGAAACTGATAAACAATCGAGAATCGGGTTTCAATAATATTTCCAACCAAAATGTCAAGAATCTAAATGAGGCTAGTAGGAATCGATCGGATCTATAGACGTAATGTAATCTCAAGATATCGTGTTCTTGTCCTTCGAAGAATTGATACTAGATCGATGATGATCGATGAGAGTTAGGGCTTTCTTGTGAAACTAGGGTTTCATCATTTAACCCTTGTTCTTTCGTCGATATCATTCACATTCTAGCCTCTAGCAATTTCAAGAAACGATCGTAACTCCCCAATTTCAAGCAATATCAATCAAGAAAGCATCGTAACGAACTGGGTCGTCGATTCTTGAACTTGCTAGGGTTTACAAAACTCGTAGGATTCAAGAATCGATTTAAGATATATTACATCATCATTCTATTGATCGTCTCGACTCCTCGACGAGCGGAGTATTACTCAAACATCACAACAAGAATTACAGCTAGAAATTTAGATTGAATCATGATGCAAGAATTTAAAGAAAACAAGATAAAAGAATATCACCTTTTATTTATATCAACAATTTGATTACAGTCGCTCAAGAACTACAAGAGGAAGAACTAAATTATCGATCTGGCGTCGCTCGTCTCCGTGAGTCGCGGATCGGCTTGGACCACTTGCTCTGTTGAAGATCGACTTCGCTCATAAAAGGTTGTAGGGCTTCTTGCTTGATGGGGTACTCGGGATCTTGGCTTTTGATTGGAATTAGGGTTAGGGTTTCACACAAGTCTTCTCACTAGACTTGTGGAAGAAGATGAAGAAAGAGAGTGAATGGATTGACACTAAAATTGGGGATCAAGTCTCCTCTTTTACAAGTGAGCCTAGGGTCTTATTTATAGATCTCCCAAACCCTAAGCCTTGAGTTTGAAATAGAAGTTCCCTCCAAAAGTTTGTTGAAAGACTTCTAGAAGTAGTTAGTTAGGCTTAGCTTAGGGTTTAAGCTAGGGTTTAAGGAGAAGTTTCTAGAATGATAGGCTAGCTTAGTGTTGATCCAAGGGTTTGCTGATCTGGCAGAAGGTTCTGGGGTCTTCTGGAATTTGACATGTCTTTCTGAAGTGTAGGCCCTGAGAGAAGCATTGTGCACCAAAATTTTAGGGCTGACGTGGCATAACTGCCGCGGTTCCGCGGCAATGGCTGGCTTAGGCCGTGGAGCCGCGGCCATTTAGCTGAGTTGTGGCTTCATCTCTCTTGTGTTGGCTTCTTATGTCTTCAAATATCTTTTGGGATATATTGAATTCCTGAATGCCTTTTAGATCAATACCAGATTCCAAATCCTTGAGTTGGCGTATCTTTTAGCAGTGTAAATTTGAGCAAGCTTCTGATTTTCCTGCACGGATCTCAAAACAAGTGTTGCGCAATATAGGGATGATGCGATGCCATGAAATGCAGTCAATTTCCTTAGAAATGCCGGTTTTAAGGTCTAACACATGTAATTTGATATTTTACGACAGTTTTGCTAATATGTGAAATATGAATACCGTACACTTCTAAATGAATGCAAAAGATAGGGAAATTGCCGTGTTAAAAATACAATATTTTCGACTAATCAAATTCCCCCAAACTTAATTTCGATCGTCTCGAGCGAACATTTTATTAAAAAGAGAAGGAGAAAATAAAGAAAGAGAAAAACTAACTAGCACACTTTCGTTGGCAACACAATTGCACTGAGCACGTGCAACAAGCCTTTAAACCTCTAGGTGTCCCTAGTAGGAGGAGTGTTGTCTCCTGAGAGTTTTCAGCGGATTGCACCCACAAAATCCAATAATAAAAGAAAGAACATGAATATTACATTTAAAGAAAAGAATTGTAAAAGAAAAGCTTCGAAAATTAGGGTTTCCAACTAAGCTAGCTTTTCGGTTGTCATGAGCCCTATCTTAATGGTCATGAAAAGATGTCGGAAATCACGTCCTCCCTCAATAAAACATCGTCTTATTCTTCATTCCTATCTTTCTTCCAAACATCGATCATATAACCCTGCGTGTGTGTAAAGACATCCCTACACCCGGAGAATTCAATTCAAGCTATCATACTCTTGCCCATCAGCCTCAGTACTTTTTAATTAATGAATATTTAGATGAGATTAATCACACACTTTCATGCGACCGTTAATACTTCTTGAGGTACTAACCGACCGATTACACATGTGCTTGCTTATTTGGTGTATTTTTCTCGTCTTGCACCATCTCAGGCATAGCAGTGACTCCCAGACCAGTTGGCCTTAGGGCACTAGGTGAAAAGGCACCCTTGCTATATATTTTTTATTGCCCTCGGTGATAACAAAACCAGTGTCCATTTTTCTCACCATTTTATATTATTTTATTTTATTTTATTTTATTTCCTTCATACATCGGCTTTAAGACAAGAGCATTTCAAGGTATCCTCTACTATCCCAGGCTTCAAGACGTGTGTAAGTGCGAATAGCAGGGTAGTAATGTTCAAAATGTTTGGCTTCCAGAATAGAAACTATTTTTCAGACTTACTTTTATCCTCAGATTAGTGACGTCCTTTATCTTACTAACCCTTAGGACAACGGCTCATAACTACTTATTACTAGTTCGTATAAGAAAACTTCTAATTTTCTTAGTTTTCTTAAATTTTTCTAATCTCATGGATGTAATTGTTCACTATCTAAACTTTTATTATCTTATTTATATACAAAAAAAGTGTAAATATTAAAATTATTTTTATACTTGAAAATTTTTAAATTTTTATGGGTTTTGAAAATTTTTAAATTTTTATAGATTTTTAAAGAAATGTTTTGTGCTTATGCAAATGATATACAAATGATGCAAAAATAAGCACAAACCTTCCCCAAACTTGTTTTCAACAGTGTCCTCACTGTTGCCAACCGCTATACCTACAAAAACTTGTATGTCTGGGAGGAATTATTAATGGAGGCAAAATATATAACTGAAGAACTTCCCCTAAACTTACTCTTTTCACTCACCTCCATTCAAAAGATGATGCAATGATATACTGGACATGAAGGTGAGACGGAGAATTTTAATCCAAATAAACTGGCTCTTGTAAGAACAAGAGCTCCTCCGTGGGGTCAGTGGAAAAATACGGCTTTAGTCTATGTCCATTCACTTTGAAAAAGGTGCCGTTTTTAACATTTTCTACTTCTACTGCCCCGTGCGGGTATACAGACCGCACAACAAAAGGTCCCTTCCATCGAGATCGAAGCTTACCCGCGTGAAGGTGCAATCGTGAATCATAAAGAAGGACTTGTTGACCAGGTGAAAATGTTTTCCTCAAAATGTTTTTATCGTGAAAAACCTTAGTCCTATTCTTTATGATTACAGCGTTATCATAAGCTTCATCGCGGAGTTCGCTTAGCTCATTTAGTTGCAGCTTCCGAAAGTTGCAGGCTAGGTTTAGGTCAAAATTTATTTCTTTAATAGCCCACAATGCTTTATGCTCTATCTCGACGGGTAAATGACATGCTTTCCCAAACACTATCCTATATGGAGACATCCCTAGGTCGGTCTTATATGCAGTTCGGAATGCCCAAAGAGTATCCGTCAGTTTGGTCGACCAGTCTTTTCTATTTTTAGCAACAGTTTTCTCCAGGATAAGTTTGATCTGTCTGTTTGAGATTTCAGCCTGCCCGCTTGTTTGGGGATGATAGGGTGTAGAAAGTCGGTGGTTGATTGAGTATTTCCGCATCAGAGTCTCGAAAGACCTGTTGCAGAAATGTGTCCCATTATCGCTAATAATAGCGCGTGGGTGTCCAAATCGCGAAAAGATATTCTCTTTTAAGAACTTAATGACAACTTTCTTGTCATTAGTGCGACATGGAATGGCTCTACCCACTTTGAGACATAATCAACCGCCAGCAGTATGTACAAATTCCCAAAGGAATTGGGAAAGGGACCCATAAAATCAATGCCCCAAACATCGAATATTTCAACAACCAAGATGGGTTGCTGAGGCATTTCATTCCTCTGGGATATTCTACCCGTGTACTGATATTGTGTACAGGTTTTGCAATAGTCAAATGCGTCCTTGAATAAGGTCGGCCAATAAAATCCACATTGCAAAACCTTCTCCCCCGTCTTTCTAGGACCGAAGTGACCCCCACAGGCCTGATCATGACAAAAAGAAAGAACACTCTTGAACTCTTCATTCGGGACACACCGGCGAATGATCTGATCAGGACAATATTTAAACAGATATGGCTCATCCCTGTAATAATGTTTTACTTGGGATAGAAAGCGGTATTTGTCCTGTTTTGACCAATCGCTGGGTATCAGTCCCGTGGCATGATAGTTCACAATATCCCTGAACCATGGTTCATTGGATACGTTCAAGAGTTGTTCGTCAGGAAACGAGTCATTGATCAGCAGGGTCACAGGGGAAGAAGATGTTAGTTATATGTATGCCCTAGAGGCCATTACTGTACATAGGATGTATATTGTAGTGGATGCTGGGACGTATATAGGGAGGACTTTCTTGCTCGACATGATAGTATGCTATCTGGTTGAACTTTACCTTAACGTGTATACTGATTGTCTCTCTGTTACATGTTGGTAAAGCCCTTAGGATCTGTACTTGACTACCTGGACTATGATGCGGATCATACTAGTGGGGACATGGTAGTCCATAAGTACATCCTTCAAAGTCCCTAGTCGTTGGTGTATCGAGACAGGGCATCGATATACCAGAGTAGACTAGCGTGTACCTTCTCGACCCATACAGATGGTTGATGGATGATCCCATGTCCATCGGTGTTTGACATCAGAGATGATATACGGGTGCTCAGTAGAGACTGGGTACACTGGACGGACTCGCCGAGAACTCCTAGATGGTATTATACCTCACGTCAGATGGCAGTTCTCTGGTGACACTGGTACAGAGTAGTCTGTTGACCCGAGATCGTCATAGAGTCTTGTGTGGTTCCCACTGTGCTTTGATTTCCATCTTACCACGTCCAAGAGGGCGTGCAAAACGGTGGTTTTTGGGTACAGTCCCGAGTCACATGGAGGCAATGAGCGATAGGAGGGGATTCGTCTCTCCCGGTATAGGGAGTTGATGTTGCGCTGTGTTCGATTGGCTATAACAGGAAATCCCTGGCCAGGGTTGCTGAGATTTACTGGTAAGTGTTACCAGTAGTTTCTCGAACAGTTATAGACCTCATATCGACACGACTTATCGAGCTATTGGGGTCTGACGTTTACCACCCCTAGGCGAGATATGCGACATATCAGACGATCAGACCGGACTGTACGGTAGTGTTACTGGTCGGATTCACTGGAGTGTGAGCGGGCTTGCTCGTCGATCTTCAGATCGCTCAATACCCGGGTGGCCGTTACGTTTAGCAGACCGCTTGCGGCTTGTGGGTGTTTGATATGATCATCACCTGCTGCCGGCGTATTGACGAGTCTTTAGAGTCCTACACAGAGGTTTCCTGGCTCAAGCGAAACGAAATAGGAGCGCATATGAGATATGTGCGGGAC
Source organism: Agapanthus africanus (assembly GCA_030015575.1). Lineage (NCBI taxonomy): Eukaryota > Viridiplantae > Streptophyta > Magnoliopsida > Asparagales > Amaryllidaceae > Agapanthus > Agapanthus africanus. The sequence goes on along the minus strand of CM057348.1, from coordinate 158,025,751 downwards.
CGAGAATAATGCGTGTATGTGATACCGTATTCCATTCTCGCGATGAATGTATCGAAAGGTTGTATGCGATATAACCTAGTTATCGAATCAAGGGTTGATTCGATAAGCCGATACATTGAATACTAGTCGGTTGTGTGCGACATGACCGGATCATTGAATCAAGTGTTGATTTAATGATTTAATGTATAATTATGTATTTGATATATTACTTTGCATTAACTAGTATTGATTCACTTTAAATGGATTTTCTCACTCGGATTGTACACATTGTATATGTGATATACTTTTGTGCACTTGATTGTATCATGTTTGATGATACATGTTTACTTGGTTAAGTGCAAAGAATTAAACCATGGTTAAAAGAATGGATAGGGTTTCATTTCCTTTATTTATTCATTTATTTATTTGTTTATTCATTTTGGAAAAGGAGAGAAAAGAATGGTTGCTAGTTTTGGAGTTTAGTTGAAGCTTCATGAAGCTTTGATCAAGTCAACCATTCTTATCTCATCCTTAACCCTAACCATTCCCACTAACCATGATTCATTCTCTACACTTGACTATAGTTAACATTATGATAAGTTTTGATTTTCTATTGATTTTAAAATAACTTATCATAAGAACTAGCTTCTTCTTCTTCATCTTCTTCAATGAAGAAAGCTTCTCTTCATCAATGGTGGATTGATGAAACAAGTGAGAAATCCAAATCTAAAGTCTACCCACTTCCTATTTCTTCATCCTCTACCTCTTGCCAAGTAGTAGAGTGTGTTTTCTTCACAAGTTTCATGACTTGGTGAAGCGAGAGCTTGATTTAGCGATGCCTCGACGTAGATCATCTTCGGCATGGACATCGACGACCTAGCTTGCCCATTCTCCGACGAAGCCGACGCTAGAGCCCGGATTTGATTTGGACAGCGGAGAGGACTTCGTTGCGGAGCTATAGAGGTGGAGCACCGGATCTACAAAGGTTGTATTTCCGTATTCCCTTAGTTAAGTGTTAACTAGTTATCTTTTCGCCTAGTTTTCTAGCAAACGATCCGTAGTCGGGTTTCTCGGCACCGTTAAAATTTTTAATTTGGCATGATCGATACCTTGTGAGACCTCATTAGGGTGCCCAGGAACCCTACAGTGGTATCAGAGCCTAGCTAGAGCCTTAGGCGAAGTCTAGACGGAATTTGAAGTCCGAACGAACCCGAAACCCCAAACCAAACTTGCTCTCTGTCCTTTTTTGAAAACAGTGAGTTTTTCAACATTAAAAATTACTAAAAAATTCAGCAGGGAAATCTAAGAATTACGATGCAAAAATTATTTCATGAACAGTAATTTTCGCGGCGGATCCGCGGCAGAAGCATGGCTTCTGCGGCGGATCAGCGGCCCCTTGATGACGTCAGCCCTGTTCCTTTGCACAGTAATTCCTAGTTCAAAGAGCTGAGTTTTCTGGGAATTTTTAATATTTATTCAAGAGTTGAATTTTCTGGGATTGATTTGGGGATTCGGTGTTTCGATCGGAGTATCAAATTTTGTCTATGTGGCTTTCCGGATAAATTTTAGAATATGTTAAAAAGTTCGACCGGATATAAATACCCAATTTTTCCCCTGTCGGGAAATTTCCAAGTGTTGGATTTTTCCGTAGTTTAACGACGTTCTAAGTAGTGCAAGTAACGCGATGGTCCCTTTAGAAGACAACAAACCTTAACTCGATTATGTGACCGTCTTGAACTGCCCTTTGAACCTTCGGGTTTGGGGCAGTACGGCGTGCCACATGTGAGGCGTTGGCTTGACCCTTCTACGGCTGGACCGTTGGTACTGAGGCACGAACTGAATGTTGTTAGACTTATTTCATGTGTTGATCTGTATCGGGAAAACTTGGGTGTTCGATTGTTCGATCGGAAAGTTTAACATTTTCTGTTTATCTGGAATGGGATACAATAATTGGAATTCACAATAGTTATGAGATAACGGAATGAATATTATAAACATAGCAGTTTAGTCTCACTTGATCGGTTGCCACGGAATTTTGATGTGATCAAAAGTCCGTCGCAATCACGTAGCGTACGCGGATACTCGCCGGGTAAACTTAATAGACAACCTCACTCCATAGCCCCGACCAAGTGACTGTAGGAGAACCCCGTCGCCGAAAGCATCCGTTCGGGTGCTCGCGGTAGCGGTGTTCCGCCTTGGTGCACTTCGTCGACGGTATCAGGGGTGCGGCCGCCTACTAAAGTTTGCGACGAGCATTCGATCAGGATGTCGGGAATCTTGCTGAATTACCCGACTTGGTATTGAAAAGTGTTTTCGATTTTGAGACTAAAATGCGGGGTTTATAATTGTTAGGCATGCGATGTCTAAGTAATTCATTTGGTCAGGCATGCGATGTCTGAGGTGGTTGCGGATTCCAACTGTTGTAGTTTTACACTTTCTTTTATGTGACCGTAAGTGTAATATGTGATATCGCCGGTTTCGTTGCTATATGTCAACGACAATTGGGATACGCATGTTTACTTACGTTGATGACATGTGATGTTATGTGTTGCTGGATATGTTATATTGGATCGTCGTGTTTGAATAGCCGGGGGTTTTTATGTGAGATGAGTGTTTTTCATTTTCATTCATGTAAAAACTTGTATGTAATATTCTTTTATTGGGGCGCTTCCAGGTTGCGGAAGTTGTCACCTCTTGTATATTATTTACTTTTCCGCACTAGGATAGACCCAAGGAGGAGAGCACAAGTAACCGGGTTCTGGAGTCCAGTGGGAGACCAACTCGAGGAGTCGAGTCCGGGTCTCCTAACTCTAGAATTGGTAGGGTTGCTTGTCGCTCTCGTAGGGGTCTAGGGGTGTGGGTTTGGCTATTCATCACGACCGTGGAATCCGTGTTTTATACTGGCTCGTATTGAAAACACGGACGTCCTAGTATATCCAATATTTCATATGATTCTTCTGCTGCGATATCTGTGATGTGATCATGTGATGTTCTGTGATAGATATAGTATATAGTATATATGATATATTATATAGACGTTACTTATGTTTTACACCCGCGCTAGCCCTGCCCTGCTCTGTCGTTAGTTACCTAACCTAACGGTGCACGAGGGGACATCGAGGCGAATGCGGATGGCATAAGTGTACGTCATATCTATCTGTGATGTTTAGGTACTTAAATGATGGGACTTCATTAATGAGATTAATGAAAGAAAAGAAACCTAAGATGTTGTAGAATCGAATTTCAAAATAAAACAGGTAGCTACAGTTCTTGCTTTGCACAGCGGTATATGTGATATATCCTGCACCTTATTCGATAAGGAAAGGACCGAGATCCCTTCACCGGGAGTGACTCCTTTAGCAATAACTGGCAGATGCTACACATTCGGTTTGTCTTTTGATTGCTTTTAAGTGTTTTTGCTTTGCACAGTGATATATATGATATATCCCGCACCTCATTCGACGAGGAAAGGACCGACGATCCCTTCACCGGGAGTGACTCCTTTAGCAAAACTAAAAAGCCTAAAAAACACTCCATTTCAAAATCATTTGATTCTACAACGATATCAAGTTCATTACGCAATAGGTTTTCAGAAAAACCTGTCGTAGCCCTCCGTCATTTCAGATAAGTTGTATATAGTATTCGTGCTGCATTTGTTGGCTTTCGTCAAGGTGCAGTGTGCGGTAGCTATATGCTGCTTATCTGTTAGCATACGATGCGATTGGATTAGGGTAGTCGTGCGGCTTTGTTGGATTTCGTCAAGGGTCGTGCGGGTGGGTTTAATTCAATCAGGAAATGACGGGTTGAACTTGACTAGCGCGCTATGGTTTGTTGGCTTTCGTCAAGGTCATAGCACGTTAGGGGCAAAATATTATCGGGAATTTCAAGTGTTGAAATTTGCAATGAGATTGCATACCTTCTATGAGATAGTTGGATCCCGATACCCGCTGCGAGTAAGTGTTACTCCTGGGAGAGTTTTACACATTACAATTAGCCGATCAAGTAGGTGTCTAGAAAGGTGTTAACGAGGTTACGCCTCTGGGAAAACGAGGTTTACATTAATTAGGTTCGTGCGAAAGCACGGGGGACCTCCCTCAAAGTACCGACACTGGCCTGGCTGAAAGATTGGCGAACTTGTAGTGTGTAATTAATCCCGGCTAGTCTTTCCTTTTAGGGTTTGAAGGAAGATTTGATAAAAAGCAGTGGGAGCCATCCTGATTAGATAAAATAATAACCAATCTATTCTTGAAAGAGCGCACGCTGAGTGTTTTCTTCTCTCTCTCTCCAGGTAGCGACCATATCACGCCTTAATCAAGATAATAATACGGATTATTGACCGAACCCGGTTGTTATACTGAGCTGGGGAACGTTGGTCCCGCTCCAACTTATAATTGTTATAAGACAGAGCAGGAAATTGGGGAATACCAGAATTCCCGTGCCGCCCAAACGAAGAAAGTGCATGCTGATGCATCATCTTCGGGTGTGTTCATTATACAGAACTGTTTCTCAGTATCCTTTACGTCCTGGGTATATGATACCGGATCAGGATCCCAGATATGTAATCTGTTACATAGGGCTACAGATAGGTAGAGAACTGAGAACGGGTGATAAGTTTCATGAGGCAGAAAACGGGGCAAGTGTTGCAGCCAAGTCTGTTGGTCACTGTCACCCTGTATTACCAATACATTGATTCTGAACGAATGTTATTAGATACCGAACCTGATATACAAAATCATATCAGTCTCTTTATTAGTAAAGAAATGATAAAATTTTGTATTGTTGGATAATGTTTTGAACATTTCCTATATCAAAAGTTGATCGGTTCAGGCACGTTATCTAAAAGCATTGATGTTCTAAATCAAACTACAGTTCTTAGTATACAGAACACACACAAGAGGAAGAGTTCAGAATTGAACGAATCCTTCTTGAGGCATTGTAGACTAGGTCATATCAATGCGACCCGACTAGCTGAAGTTACATGTAGATGTATATTTAAATCAATTTGAATTTACATCTTATGAAACTTGCCAGTCATGTCACAAAGATATAATGACACCAGCTCTGTTTATTGGAAACAGTGAAAGAGTTAATGAACTCTTGGGATGATACATGTTGATGTATGTAGGTCCCCTGTCTATACATGCCAGGACTAGTTCTTTATACTTCATTACGTTCTCTGATAATCTCTCAAGATTCAGTCATATGTTCCTGCTGAAACATGAGTCCGAACCTTTTGAGATATTCACAGAATATAAGCGAGAAGTAGAGAACCAATACGGGTATAAGTATTATGTCCTATGATGAGATCAAGGAGGAGAATACTTGAGCACGGAATTCCAGGACTATTCTAAAGGAGAATAAGATTCTCTCTCAGCATTACTCCTCCGTATACACCATAGCACGATGGTATATCGGGGCGGAGCAGATACACCCTATTTGATATGGTGTGCTCTATGATGAGTAATACTGAGTTACCTTTTTCCTTTTGGGAGTTATGCACTTATGAAGCTGCATACCTATTGAATAGGGTTCGAATCAAATCAGTTGCCTACCACTTCATATGTGATATGGAAAGGGAAGAGCCCATGTCTTAAGTTAGTTAAGATTTGGGGTTGTCCGGCCTATGTCTAAAACCAAAATCCGGACAAACTCGTGGCAAGGTTAGTTATGTAGAACTGGAAAGGTTCCAGCTATACAAATTACAGCAGATGATTTCAAAGAACCAAAGGATTCAATAGTTACCAACGAACCTCAGCCTCTCCGACGATCTAGTAGGGTTCCTCACCCACTTGAGAGATACTTCGGTTGCTCTATGACAGTGGGAGCGAGGATTGCATCATGAGATGATGACCCAACTAGCTTCGAGCAGGCTATCAGGAGTAAGACTCTGTAAGAATGGCTGGATGCTTAGTGATCTGAGATGGAATCCATGTACACCAACAAAGTATGGACTTTGGTTGCTACATCTGAAGGGTTAAATCCCCATCAGGAGCAAGTATATCTTGAGAAGATTACTTGGTGTAGATGGAAAAGTTGAGACTTTCAAAGCTAGACTTGTTAAAGGTTTGCATCATTGACCAGGTGTGGATTATGTTGAAACCTTTTCTAAGGATCTATGCTTAAGTCCATCCAGATCCTACTTGCCACGGCTACATACCATGACTACGATATCTGGTGGTTGGGTGTCTTGACTGCTTTTCTAAATGATGATTTAGAAGAGAGCGTCTATAAGTACACAGCCAGAGGGCTTCGTAGACAGTGGGAGCAGCGGAAACGTGTGCAAGATGCTTTATAGGATAAAGCAGGCATCGCGGAGTTGGAACATCTGTTTTGATGGATTAGTCAAAGAAGTTGACATCATCAAAATGGTAGATGAACCTTGTATATACAAAAGGGTAGTAGGGAGTATGGTGACGATCCTCGTAGAGTACGTGGATGACATACTCTTGATAGGGAAGGAGTTTCCTATGCTACGCTCGATCGATCTCCGTTTATCACAAGGATTCTTCAATAGGATCAAAATGATACCTACTAAATCCTGGGTTTTGGATCTATGAGATAGATCTAAATGGATGTTAGAATTCTTACTAGATGTAGTGAGACGGTATCAACCGATCCTGGGGAGAATCACTGGAAGGGTTCCAGGGTGATAAAGACGACTGAATGTCAGTCGCAGGCATTGTCTTTACCCTCAGTAAAGGGACGGTATGTTGGAAGAGTTCCAAGCTAGATACCGTGACATACTAGATGATAAAGGCAGGATACATCGCTACTTAAGATGCTACCAAAGAGGCTGTTTGGATGTATATTAGTTCATGAGATGAACTATGTTCCTACCATTGTGTGACAATGGAGTTGTGGCTTATGCCAAGGAACGCCGGTCCCATCAGTGATCCAGACATATTCTAAGGCAGTATCACTTGATCATGGAGATGGTTGATCTCCAGGGTGATCGAGGTTTGGAGAGTAGACTCAGAGGACAACATAGCGGATCCACTCACAAAGGCATGTTCCCAGAGAGAGACTTTTATGGGATGGTTGAGTATGAGATACTACAACCACTGCTATCAGATGGCCCTAGTGCAAGTGGGAGATTGTTAGTTATATGTATGCCCTAGAGGCCATTACTGTACATAGGATGTATATTGTAGTGGATGCTGGGACGTATATAGGGAGGACTTTCTTGCTCGACATGATAGTATGCTATCTGGTTGAACTTTACCTTAACGTGTATACTGATTGTCTCTCTGTTACATGTTGGTAAAGCCCTTAGGATCTGTACTTGACTACCTGGACTATGATGCGGATCATACTAGTGGGGACATGGTAGTCCATAAGTACATCCTTCAAAGTCCCTAGTCGTGGGTGTATCGAGACAGGGCATCGATATACCAGAGTAGACTAGCGTGTACCTTCTCGACCCATACAGATGGGCGATGGATGATCCCATATCCATCGGTGTTTGACATCAGAGATGATATACGGGTGATCAATAGAGACTGGGTACACTGGACGGACTCGCCGAGAACTCCCAGATGGTATTATACCTCACGTCAGATGGCAGTTCTCTGGTGACACTGGTACAGAGTAGTCTGTTGACCCGAGATCGTCATAGAGTCTTGTGTGGTTCCCACTGTGCTTTGATTTCCATCTTACCACGTCCAAGAGGGTGTGCAAAATGGTGGTTTTTGGGTACAGTCCCGAGTCACATGGAGGCAATGAGCGATAGGAGGGGATTCGTCTCTCCCGGTATAGGGAGTTGATGTTGCGCTGTGTTCGATTGGCTATAACAGGAAATCCCTGGCCAGGGTTGCTGAGATTTACTGGTAAGTGTTACCAGTAGTTTCTCGAACAGTTATAGACCTCATATCGACACGACTTATCGAGCTATTGGGGTCTGACGTTTACCACCCCTAGGCGAGATATGCGACATATCAGACGATCAGACCGGACTGTACGGTAGTGTTACTGGTCGGATTCACTGGAGTGTGAGCGGGCTTGCTCGTCGATCTTCAGATCGCTCAATACCCGGGTGGCCGTTACGTTTAGCAGACCGCTTGCGGCTTGTGGGTGTTTGATATGATCATCACCTGCTGCCGGCGTATTGACGAGTCTTTAGAGTCCTACACAGAGGTTTCCTGGCTCAAGCGAAACGAAATAGGAGCGCATATGAGATATGTGCGGGACCGAGAATAATGCGTGTATGTGATACCGTATTCCATTCTCGCGATGAATGTATCGAAAGGTTGTATGCGATATAACCTAGTTATCGAATCAAGGGTTGATTCGATAAGCCGATACATTGAATACTAGTCGGTTGTGTGCGACATGACCGGATCATTGAATCAAGTGTTGATTTAATGATTTAATGTATAATTATGTATTTGATATATTACTTTGCATTAACTAGTATTGGTTCACTTTAAATGGATTTTCTCACTCGGATTGTACACATTGTATATGTGATATACTTTTGTGCACTTGATTGTATCATGTTTGATGATACATGTTTACTTGGTTAAGTGCAAAGAATTAAACCATGGTTAAAAGAATGGCTAGGGTTTCATTTCCTTTATTTATTCATTTATTTATTTGTTTATTCATTTTGGAAAAGGAGAGAAAAGAATGGTTGCTAGTTTTGGAGTTTAGTTGAAGCTTCATGAAGCTTTGATCAAGTCAACCATTCTTATCTCATCCTTAACCCTAACCATTCCCACTAACCATGATTAATTCTCTACACTTGACTATAGTTAACATTATGATAAGTTTTGATTTTCTATTGATTTTAAAATAACTTGTCATAAGAACTAGCTTCTTCTTCTTCATCTTCTTCAATGAAGAAAGCTTCTCTTCATCAATGGTGGATTGATGAAACAAGTGAGAAATCCAAATCTAAAGTCTACCCACTTCCTATTTCTTCATCCTCTACCTCTTGCCAAGTAGTAGAGTGTGTTTTCTTCACAAGTTTCATGACTTGGTGAAGTGAGAGCTTGATTTTGCGATGCCTCGACGTAGATCATCTTCGGCATGGACATCGACGACCTAGCTTGCCCATTCTCCGACGAAGCCGACGCTAGAGCCCGGATTTGATTTGGACAGCGGAGAGGACTTCGTTGCGGAGCTATGGAGGTGGAGCACCGGATCTACAAAGGTTGTATTTCCGTATTCCCTTAGTTAAGTGTTAACTAGTTATCTTTTCGCCTAGTTTTCTAGCAAACGATCCGTAGTCGGGTTTCTCGGCACCGTTAAAATTTTTAATTTGGCATGATCGATGCCTTGTGAGACCTCATTAGGGTGCCTAGGAACCCTACAGAAGAGATGCGTGAAATATGGTCAGCTACTACTTTTTCGCATCCTTTCTTATCTTTGATAACAAGATCGAATTCTTGTAACAGAAGGATCTAACGTATTAGACGTCCTTTTGCATCTTTCTTCGCCAGAAGATGTTTTAAGGCGGAATGGTCAGTATACACAACTATAGGAGAGCCAATTAAGTAAGGCCTGAATTTTTCTAATACAAATACAACCGCTAAGAGTTCTTTTTCTGTGGTTGTATAATTGATTTGAGCATCATTCAGGGTCTTACTAGTATAGTATATCACGTGTGGCATCTTTTCGATGTGCTGTCCTAAGACTGCACCTACTCCAAAATCAGATGCGTCACACATCAGCTCAAAAGGGTAGTCCCAGTTTGGTGATGATAGCACGGGGGCTGAAGTGAGTGAGTGTTTAAGTGAGTCGAAAGCTGTCTCGCAGTCCGAGTCAAAATGGAAGGTCGTATCCTTGGCCAGGAGAAGAGTTAAAGGTCTAGCAATTTTGCTAAAGTCCTTAATGAATCTCCTATAAAAGCCCGCGTGGCCAAGGAAATATCGAATATCTTTGACGCTTTTGGAATGAGGGAGGTTTTGAATGACATCTATCTTAGCTCTGTCAACCTCAATGCCTTTCTGTGAGATGACATGTCCAAGAACAATTCCTTCTTGGACCATAAAATGGCATTTTTCCCAGTTCAAAGTTAAATTCTTCTCTTTGCAACGAGTAAGAACAGCGTCAAGATTCGATAGGCAATCAGAAAAAGAGTCTCCAAAAATCGAGAAATCGTCCATAAAGATCTCCAGAAAATTCTTTACCATATCAGAGAATATCCCCATCATACACCGCTGAAAGGTAGCGGGAGCATTGCATAACCCAAAGGGCATGCGACTGTAAGCAAAGGTACTAAAAGGACAAGTAAAAGTGGTTTTATCTTGATCCTTTTTGGCGATGGGGACCTGATTATAGCCTGAGTATCCATCCATAAAACAATAATACTCTCGTCCCGCTAAGCGTTCCAGCATTTGATCAATGAATGGTAGAGGAAAATGGTCTTTCCTCGTGGCAGCATTGAGTTTTCTATAATCGATACATACACGCCACCCAGTTTGGGCGCGTGTCTGAATCAACTCATTTGCCTCATTGGTTATAACAGTGATACCGGATTTCTTAGGAACGACATGTATAGGACTCACCCATTGGCTATCGGAGATAGGGTATATAATACCATTATCTAAGCATTTGACGATCTCTTTCATCACAGCTTCCTTCATGACGGGATTTAACCGTCTCTGTAGTTCTCGGGTTGGTCTGGCATCATCCATCACATGTATATGATGTTCAACTATCAAGGGACTAATCCCTTTGATGTCCGCCATACTCCAACCAAACGCCTCCTTGTTAGATCTCAATACCGATAAAAGTGCATTCTCTTGCTCTAATGCTAGAGAAGCGGAAATTATAACCGGTAAAGACTCCTTCTCACCTAAATAAGCATATTTAAGATGAGAGGGTAAAATTTTGAGATCTAATTCGGGCGGAGAAATGATAGAAGGAGGGATCATTGAGTGATTTTTGGATTTACAAAGAAGCTCAGAGCCTGTGAAAGATACAGACTCGGGTGGAGAAAAATCAAGAGTGCAGGACTCAAGTGTAGAAAAAGTGTCCTCACTAAGATCTTGTGTGAAATCAAACAGAGATGTGGTAATGTCAGCGAGATCAGAAAAGCAAAGTTCCTCAGCTCCACAACTATCAGGAGCGATCTCATGGACAGAGCACACATCTAAAATATAAGCAGAGGGTTCTGATGGCTGACTTCCAACTTTGTAGATATTTAGTTCAATGGTCATATTTCCAAATGATAAGTTCATTGAACCATTTTTACAGTTTATAACAGCGTTGGAAGTGGCAAGGAAAGGACGACCCAGAATCACCGAAATTTGGCCCCGGGGGTTTGCTACAGGCTGTGTGTCGAGCACAATGAAGTCTACAGGGAAAACAAATTCCCCGACCTTTATCAACACATCCTCTAGTTCACCCCTTGGTTTGGTGATACAACGGTCTGCCATTTGGAGAGTGCAGTGAGCAGGTTTCAGCTCTCCAATCCCTAGTTGCTCATATACAGAATATGGAAGGAGGTTCACACTTGCGCCAAGGTCTAGAAGAGCACGATTTATGTTTTTACCCCCAATAGAAATCGATATTGTAGGACATCCTGGGTCCTTTCGTTTCTTTGGTAGCTGGGGAATAAAAGCAGTGCTGATATTATTAGCCATAAAGACCTTCTTCGGCACTTGGGTCTTCCTCTTCCTAGTGCACAAGTCCTTAAGAATTTTCGCATAAGCGGGGACTTGTTGAATCGCATTTACGAGAAGGATATTGATGTTAACCTGTTTGAACATTTCCATAATTTTCTCCATATGAGGACTCGTTCTATTACCCCTTAACCGATTCGGGTAAGGAGCTTTCGCAATAAGCGCCGGGTCCATCATAGGAGAAGGAAGAGGGGGTAGACGTGATCCCAAAAGAGGTGTGGAGACCATCTGTGGAGAACTATAAGGGTTGGGTTCAGGTGTCGAGCCTAAAGGGAAATGGAGAATAGGCTCGCGAGAAGGTGGTGTGGTAGAAGAAGAAGGATTAGAAGGAGAAGTGTGTGTGTGAGGAAAGGTCTCAGCCTGGGTGTTAATGATAGGATTTTCAATATCATCAATACCTTCCCCGACATGGTTGTTCAACACTCTTCCCGATCTCAACGTTGTGACGGCATTTACATTGTAATGCCCAGGATTCTGTAGGGGTTGAGAGGGAAGTTTCTCTTTTTCTCTCGCACTCATTTCGGCTTTAAGTCGTGCGATTTCAGCTTGCATCGATCTGATACTCTCAGCTTGGGACGCTGAGTTTTTCTTTATCTCACTGACGGAAGATCTAACCTCAGTCGAAACCTCTATGAAATTTGATAAAAGTGATTTCATGGTTTGAGTGAATTGAGAGAATTCGTCAGAACAGGTCATAGGATTAGACTGTGCAGGAGTGTTGACCTGATTTTGGAAGTTTTGTGACTGGTAGGGGTGCTGAGTGAGTTGAAGGGGTTGCTGTTGTGGTGGAGGAAGAGCCCTTTGAAATTGATTCGTGTTTGGAACCGTGTTTTGAGATTGGTTTTGGTTCCATGCGAAATTCGGGTGATTCTTCCAACCCTGATTGTACGTGGAAGAATATGGATCATTTCGAGGTCTTTGAAATGCGGCATTAGAATGCTCGTGACCTTGAAACGCAGAGTTTAATGGACATTCTTCCGTTAAATGAGACGGATCAGAACAACACCCACAAACAGTTTTGGGGAGCGACACTAGGTTTAGGGAGGCTGCTGCAAATTTGTGTTCCATAGCGTCGAGCTTCTTTTGCATTGCTGCCATTTCAGCTCGAACACCTATGGACACATCTATTTGGTGTACGCCACCCCTATTCAATGGTTGGGTTCCACTCTCCCACTGTAGTGATTTTTCAGCGAACTCTTCTAAATACTTCCAAGCTTCCCCATCATCCTTGGTCATAAAAGTACCTTGACACATGTTTTCAAGGCTCTGTTTAGTGTTTGGGTTAATGCCTTCATAAATGATTCGGCACAATTCCCATCTCGGGATGCCGTGATGAGGACGCTGAACCAATAGATCCTTGAAACGTTCAAAACATTTTGAGAATGGTTCAGTAGGGAGCTGGGCAAATTGATTTAGTTCGCTACGGATTTGAGCTGTCTTTTGTATTGGGTAAAATTTCTTAAGGAATGCAGCGACGAATTCTTCCCAATTCATGATAGAATGTGCGGTAGTGTTATATAGCCACTTCTCGGCTATATCGCACAATGTAAATGGAAGGAGTCGTAGACGCATAGCATCCACTGAAAGTTGTGACGTACCCATCATTGCGCATACGTTTTCAAATTTGGTAATGAAAACGTAAGCGTCCTTAGTCTCCAGTCCATGGAATTTGGGTAAAAGGTTGATATACTGGGGCTTAATCTCAAAGTTATCCCCATTGGCTGGTGGTGTGGATAAACAGGTCGAAAGAAGACCTCGAATAGGGTAACACCTCTCCTGGAGAGAGATGCGAGGTGGATTCTGTGCACCAACGGACGGCGGCAGATTAGGGTTAAAGAAGTTTGATGGATTAGGATCCATCGGTGTGGGTGTGGTAGTGGGTAAAGGAAAGGTAAATGGAGAAATATCGACTTCGGAGTCGATAAAGGGTACGCGGACTAACCGGGCACTAGAATCCCGTGTCCAGCCTATCTTGTACTAAAAAGGGTTAGTACAAGTGGCAACGTGGCTTATAATTAGGGGTATGAATGAATGCGGTGTTTGCTTTGAAAAAGGGACGGATTTTTTTGAAAAAATGATGCGACACAACAAATGCAGCACGCAAAACCCTAGAATCTAGTGGTCACCTAGGTCCGGCTCTAGACCGCTCCTAACTGCCAAAAAACAAGTCGCAGGATAGAATCCTCCACTGCCTCTTTGTCCCCTTGTGGCCAGGTAAGTGCCAGGTAAGTGGGAAGGTACTCCACTACGTAAGTAGTGGGCCAAATTAATAACCACTAGCCTTCGACACACTTGCCTAGACACCACAAGAAAACGCGGATAAGCAATGAATTACCCACGGCCTTCTCTTGTCCTAATTGAGCGCGACGGTCCTTAGAGTCATCTCTAGATATTTTTTAGTTAATGTGGGTCAATGCGGATGCAAGTTTTGTGGTTTTCGGGGTCTAGGAAGGGTAATGAAATCCCTACCTAATTTGGATTTAGCCGTGCCCCTTAATATCCGTATTAATATGCAAATAACCAAGAAACAAAATCACGCACAAATTTACTTTTGCAATTTGCGAGCTGCGATTATTTGCAAAGAAGCCTGCAGAAAATTATTAGTTGGAGATAAAAAGAGGAGAGAGGAGAAGGTAAGAAGTACCTGAGAGAAAAATTTCACAGAGATCCCTCCAAGATGCCGCGGTTCCGCCGCAATAGCCTCCTAATGTCGCCTTTCCGCGGTCTAACAATGAGTTCACTGCACCAAATTTCACCAGCAAGCTACTGTATACTTCCTCAGTTCTCTGGAATTTTCGAAAAAATTTTCCAATTTCCGAGCAAGCTCCAGATCTCCTTGCAATAAACCACAACAAATTGTTTAGGGTTTGCACGAATTTTGATCTCAAGAATCACAATGGAATAAATCTTTCAATTCGAATTTTGATATAAAACGAATTAGCGCGTAATCCCCGGCAACGGCGCCATTTGATTGATCGTAAATTTCCGATTGTGTGTATCAAATCAACTCAAATGATTCCCGATAACGGTTTCATTTGATTGTAAAGAATTCTCGTTTGTGTAAATCGAATAAAACGAATAAGTGTCTTTGTGTCGGTAATTAGAAAATGTATAGAATCACAATCAAAGAATTATATTTGACCGCAATCAATTATGGTGTCGGTTGTAGATCGTAAGCGAGTGCGGATCGTCCACAGGGATTGTGCGATTCGTTTCTGTATTTAATTTGTTTGAATTGAAAAGTTAATCGAAAAGAAAAGAAAACATGATTCAAGATTTTATCGATTGATTCAGGTGTCACTAATCTAATCAAGAATCAAGAAACTGATAAACAATCGAGAATCGGGTTTCGATAATATTTCCAACCAAAATGTTAAGAATCTAAATGAGGCTCGTAGGAATCGATCGGATCTATAGACGTGATGTAATCTCAAGATATCGTGTTCTTGTCCTTCGAAGAATTGATACTAGATCGATGATGATCGACGAGAGTTAGGGCTTTCTTGTGAAACTAGGGTTTCATCATTTAACCCTTGTTCTTTCGTCGATATCATTCACATTCTAGCCTCTAGCAATTTCAAGAAACGATCGTAACTCCCCAATTTCGAGCAATATCAATCAAGAAAGCATCGCAACGAACTGGGTCGTCGATTCTTGAACTTGCTAGGATTTACAAAACTCGTAGGATTCAAGAATCGATTTAAGATATATTACATCATCATTCTATTGATCGTCTCGACTCCTCGACGAGCGGAGTATTACTCAAACATCACAACAAGAATTACAGCTAGAAATTTAGATTGAATCATGATGCAAGAATTTAAAGAAAACAAGATAAAAGAATATCACCTTTTATTTATATCAACAATTTGATTACAGTCGCTCAAGAACTACAAGAGGAAGAACTAAATTGTCGATCTGGCGTCGCTCGGCTCCGTGAGTCGCGGATCGGCTTGGACCACTTGCTCTGTTGAAGATTGGCTTCGCTCATAAAAGGTTGTAGGGCTTCTTGCTTGATGGGGTACTCGGGATCTTGGCTTTTGATTGGAATTAGGGTTAGGGTTTCACACAAGTCTTCTCACTAGACTTGTGGAAGAAGATGAAGAAAGAGAGTGAATGGATTGACACTAAAATTGGGGATCAAGTCTCCTCTTTTACAAGTGAGCCTAGGGTCTTATTTATAGATCTCCCAAACCCTAAGCCTTGAGTTTGAAGTAGAAGTTCCTTCCAAAAGTTTGTTGAAAGACTTCTAGAAGTAGTTAGTTAGGCTTAGCTTAGGGTTTAAGCTAGGGTTTAAGGAGAAGTTTCTAGAATGATAGGCTAGCTTAGTGTTGATCCAAGGGTTTGCTGATCTGGCAGAAGGTTCTGGGGTCTTCTGGAATTTGACATGTCTTTCTGAAGTGTAGGCCCTGAAAGAAGCATTGTGCACCAAAATTTTAGGGCTGACGTGGCATAACTGCCGCGGTTCCGCGGCAATGGCTGGCTTAGGCCGTGGAGCCGCGGCCATTTAGCTGAGTTGTGGCTTCATCTCTCTTGTGTTGGCTTCTTATGTCTTCAAATATCTTTTGGGATATATTGAATTCCTGAATGCCTTTTAGATCAATACCAGATTCCAAATCCTTGAGTTGGCGTATCTTTTAGCAGTGTAAATTTGAGCAAGCTTCTGATTTTCCTGCACGGATCTCAAAACAAGTGTTGCACAATATAGGGATGATGCGATGCCATGAAATGCAGTCAATTTCCTTAGAAATGCCGGTTTTAAGGTCTAACACATGTAATCTGATATTTTACGACAGTTTTGCTAATATGTGAAATATGAATACCGTACACTTCTAAATGAATGCAAAAGATAGGGAAATTGCCGTGTTAAAAATAAAATATTTTCGACTAATCAGACTCCGTGGTAATGCTGTCACGAAATCCATGGTTATGTGTTTCCACTCCATTGAGGAATCGGAAGTGGTTGCAATAAACCAGCTACCCTTTGTTGTTCAGCCTTGACTTGCTGACACACCAAGCATTTTGATACTTAGCAAGCAATCTCCCTTTTCATTCCTTCCCACCAGAAATGTTGTCACAGATCTCTATACATCTTCGTACCCGCGGATGTACGGAATACGCGGAACTATGAGCCTCCTTCATGACTTCTTCAAGAACATCTTCTTTGGGCACACATAAACGACTACCATATCATAACGAACCATCTTCATGAATTAACAGATCCGTTCGAAATCCTACTTCTACTTTTTCTCGAAACTTTTGCAATCTTGGTACGTACGACTGTGATGCTTTAATGTTATCGATCAAGGATGACTGTACTTGCAACTGCATCAACTATCCCGAAGAATTTGGGAGTACAATCTCCAATTCAAATCTTTGAAGATCAGCTATAATCTCCTTCTGTGCAGTCAATATCCGTATCGCTGGCAACCGACTTAGAGCATCCGGCAATACATTAACTTTCCCGGATGGTATTTTAGATCAAGATCATATTCAGCCATTAGTTCTAACTATCTACGATTCCTCATGTTGAGCTCTTTCTGTGTGAACCCATACTTTAGACTTTCGTGATCGGTAAATACTTCTACCCTTTCACCCAATAAGTAATATCTCAAAATCTTTAGAGCAAAAATCACTGCTACTAACTCCAGATCATGAGTTGGGTAGTTCCCCATGTTGCATTAGAACACATTCTAAGCCTTTACAAGATGCGTCGCTGTGAATAACCAGCCCTCCGGAACAGTTTGGCACTGTCAAGATAGGAGTGGTGGTCAATCTTTGCTTCAACGCTTCAAAAGCTGACGCACATTTCTTGGTCTATACGAATGGTACCTCCTTTCGTGTTAGCTTGGTCAATGGCTCTGCTATTTGAGCGAAGCTCTCCACAAACCTTTTATAGTATTTGACAAGTCTAAGAAAACTTCTGATCTCCCCTATATTCTTTGGAATTGGCCAATCATGAACAACTACAATCTTTTCAGGGTCAACGACAATTCCATCTTCGGATACGACATGACCCAAGAACTTCACTTCTTCGAGCCAAAACTCACACTTGCTCATCTTAGCATATAACTTTTCTTGTCTCAATGTTTGCAGTGCGATCCTCAAATGTTCTGCATGCTTATCTTTGCTCCTCGAATAGACCAGAATATCATCAATAAACACCACTACGAACTGGTCCAGGTACGGTGAAAAGATTCGGTTCATCAAGTCCATAAATATTGCCGGTGCGCTAGTAACTCCAAATGGCATCACTAAGTACTCGTAATGCCTCTATCATGTTCGGAATGTCATCTTCCAAATATCTTTTGATTTCACCCAAACTTGATGATACCCGGATCGCAAATCCAACTTCGAGAATACCCTCGCGCCACTGAATTGATCGGATAATTCGCCGATGCGAGGGATTGGGTACTTGTCATACGCTGACTTATTTAATTAAGTAACTTCGTGAAAGCGTTGGAAAACCTCCCTCGAAGTATCAACACTAGCCTGGCTGAACGGTTAAGCAAGTATTGTACAGTGAGAATAGTCCTGGCTAATTCTTCTTTTATGGTTTGAGGAAAGATTCGAGAAACAGTGGGAGCCATCCAGTTTAGATAAATTAAAAACCAATCTAAACTTGCAAGAGCATCATGCTAAAGTGTTTTCTTCTCTCTCTCTCTCATTGCAGCGACCTTGTGACCATGACTAGGTAACATCTAGATAACAAGTGACTGAATCTAACTTATATGACTGGCAAAGGTCTGTCCAGATGTCCATTGCCTATGACAAGCTGGACCACCCTATTACTACTCAAGATCCCGCCATCCCAGGTCCAGTTTCCACCGTCGCGGATATGGATATCCGTCAGACAAAGGAAAAGGATAAAGCGAAAGCCAAGTGCCTCGTGTTGGCTTCAGTTGATGGTGTATACCAGAAGCAGCACGAGAAGATGGACTCAGTTTCCATCTTTCTCCATAACAAAGATTTATATGGAGAGCAATCTCATATCGCAAGATATGAGACCTCGAACGAATTAATTCAAGCGAGGTTGGCTGTCGGGTCATCTGTAGGGGACGACGTCCTTACAATGACCAGCTATATTGATGAGCTCAAGGACCTGGAGACCACGTTGAGAAACAAGTCATACGCTGACTTATTTCCACAGTCCCTACCTCTACTAACACCCTGAAAGAAACCAGGGAGACACAAGCTCTGTTTAATGGGGGACCTTCTTCTTCTACATCCAGGGCGAAAGCAAAGGGTGAAGAGAAGAAGACCTCTAAAAAGCCGATATACGGTGTCGGTAAAGTAGGAGGAAAGGTAAGAGCAAAAGTTTCGGGACTTGGTGTAGGTAAGGAGGGATGTTCCTATTGTTATGGGAACGGGCATTGGCAGAAGGATTGCAGGGCTTTGGAAGCCAGTAGCCAGGATACGAAGCATGTTGTGGCTTCTGCCTCAAGTGTGTTTGTAATTGAGAATTGTTTGTCAATTAACTCTACTTCCTGGGTACTAGATACCGGAGCAGGATCTCATATCTGTAATTCATTACATGCTTTGAGAAACCATAGAGTTATAAGGGTAGGTGATTTGTCTCTCAGAGTTGCAAACGGAATGAGCGTGGACGCTGAATCCGTGGGAGAATATCGCCTAGGTTTGACAAGTGGGCAGATATTGATTCTACGTAACTGTTTGTATGTACCTAGTTTGACTTGTAATATCATATCAGTGTCCTCACTTTCGAGAGAGGGATATGATTTTACATTCGTAAGCGATGTAGTTCACATCCACCTAAATCAAGTTCTGATTGGGTCCGGTACATTAGATGACGGTATATACGTATTGAGTCAAGCTCAGGTTTTCAATGTCCAGAACACACTTAAAAGAAAGTCTCCAGAAATAAATCAGGCTTTCTTATGGCATTATAGACTAGGTCACATCAATGAAACACGGTTGACGAAGTTACATAGAGAAGGATATTTGAATCCGTTCGAATATCAATCTTATGCTACTTGTGAATCTTGTCTCATGGAAAAGATGACAAAGACTCCGTTTACTGGACACGGAGTAAGAGCGAGCGAGCTCTTGGGACTCGTACACAGTGACGTGTGCGGTCCAATGTCTACACATGCGCGAGGTGGTTATTCCTACTTCATTACTTTTACGGATGATTTCTCTAGGTATGGACATATCTTCTTAATGAAGCATAAATCCGAGGCCTTTGAGAAATTCCGGGAATACAAGAGTGAAGTGGAAAACCAAACAGGCAAAAGTATCAAGACACTGAGATCTGATCGAGGTGGTGAATACTTAAGTGCCGAGTTCCTGGGTTACTTAAAAGAGAATAGAATTCTCTCTCAGCTTACTTCTCCATACACACCACAACACAACGGTGTATCGGAAAGGAGGAATCGAACCCTATTGGATATGGTTCATTCCATGATGAGTAAGGCTGAGTTACCGCGATCTTTCTGGGGTTATGCACTAGAATCAGCTGCATATCTTTTGAACCAGGTTCCAACCAAGACTGTGTCTACCACACCATATCAGATGTGGAGTGGGAAGAAACCCTGTCTTAAACATTTTAGGACATGGGGATGTTTAGCTTTTGTTAAAAAGCAGCATGCGGACAAGCTCGAGGCACGCTCAGTACAGTGTAAGTTTGTGGGATATCCAAAGAATTCCAAGGGATATTATTTCTATCACGCAGAGGAACAAAAGGTTTTTGTTTCTCGTCATGCCCACTTCTTAGAAACTGAATTTTTAGAAAATCAGAAGAATGGGAGCGCAGTAGAACTGGAAGAAATTCCAGAACCATAAGCTATTACTGAAAGTTTGGTAGAACCAGAAGTTTCAGAAGAAAGGGACGTACCAGCACCTATCCACAGAAGTAGTAGGCAGTCTCATCCGTCCGAGAGATACTACGGTTTTCTCATAGACGGGGATTGAGAAGATTGCATCATTGATAATGATGACCCTACTAGCTTCCAGCAAGCCATTCAGAGCGGCGACTCGGTAAAATGGCTGGATGCAATGCGGACCGAAATGGAATCCATGTACACTAACAAAGTATGGACTTTGGACATTGCTCCAGATGGGGTAAAACCCGTAGGATGCAAGTGGATCTTCAGAAAGAAGATTGGTGTAGATGGACAGGTTGAAACCTATAAGGCTAGACTTGTTGAAAAGGGTTTCCGTCAAAGGCCTGGTTTGGACTATGACGAAACCTTTTCTCCAGTGGCTATTCTCAAATCCATTCGGGTCCTTCTTGCCATTGCTGCCTTCCACGATTATGAGATGTGGCAGATGGACGTAAAGGCGGCTTTTCGAAATGGTAATTTGGAAGAGTGCGTCTATATGGATCAGCCAGAAGGATTCATTCAGAGTGGGAGCAGCGGTAAAGTGTGCAAGTTGCTTAAGTCCATTTATGGACTAAAGCAGGCATCGCGTAGTTGGAACATCTGTTTTGATGATACTGTCAAAGAATTTGACTTTATCAAGAATCCAGATGAACCATGCATATACAGTAAGATTGTAGGGAGAGTTGTAGTATTCCTCGTCTTGTACGTGGATGACATTCTCCTAATAGGAAATGATATTCCTATGCTACAGTCAGTCAAAAGATTCTTGTCACAGATGTTCTCCATGAAGGACCTGGGTGATGCCACCTACATTCTGGGGATCCAGATGTATCGTGATAGATCAAAGAGGATGTTGGGACTTTCGCAGTCCAGGTACATAGACACCATACTGAAAAGATTCAGTATGGAAGATTCTAAGCGCGGTAACCTACCGGCTTGTCACGGAATCACCCTCTCCAAGGAGATGTCTCCCAAGACTGATTTGGAAAGGGATCGCATGTCGATTATACCCTACGCTTCTGCGGTAGGCTCTATAATGTATGCGATGTTATGTACCAGACCAGATATAGCATACGCATTGAGCGTTGTAAGCCGGTATCAGGCAAACCCAGGGGAGAAGCACTGGATAACAGTAAAGAACATTCTCAAGTACCTTAAGAGGACTAAGGAGATGTTCTTGGTGTATGGCGGAAAAGACCTCCAGATCGAGGCCTTTGCCGATTCCAGCTTCCAGAGTGACAAGGATGACTCCAAGTCCATGTCGGGTTATGTCTTTACCCTCAATGGAGGGGCGATCTGTTGGAAGAGTTCCAAGCAGGAGACTGTTGTTGACTCAACGATGGAAGCGGAGTACATAGCTGCTTGCGATGCCGCAAAAGAAGCTGTCTGGATGAAGAAGTTCCTCACAGAACTTCAGGTGGTTCCTACCAGTGTTGGCCCAATACCTCTGTATTGCGACAACAATGGCGCTATAGCTTTAGCGAAGGAACCCAGGTCCTATCAGAAGTCCTGACACATCTTAAGGCGGTATCACCTGATCAGGGAGATCGTAGATCGCCGGAAGATCGAGGTAAAGAGAGTAAATACAGAGAATAACACTGCTGATCCATTCATAAAGGCCATTCCTCAGACGCTGTTCGAGAGGCTATTCGAGATGATAGGTCTGCGATATGCCAGTACATGGCCCTAGTTCAAGTGGGAGATTGTTAGTGTATATGCCCTAGGGGCCATTATTGTATCATACTAGTTTGTATATTACATAATGGAAGCTTGGGATATTCACAGTTGTATTGACAGTCTTGCTAAAAATGGTAGTATGCTACTTGGTTTGTGTCTACTTTAGTATGTGCATATGTTTCTTGTAACGTATAGCTTATATATATTAGTAGAGCCCTTATGATCTTTGCTTGATTACCAGCGTTGTGATGGCAGTCACACTAGTGGGGGCTGGGTAGTCTATAAGCAACATCCTATACAAGTCCCTAGTCGTAGGATTATCGAGACAGGGCATCGATACTCCGGAGTAGACTATTGTATATGCTTCTCATCCCAGTTGGGAAGATGGTCTGTCCCACAGCCATCAGTACGTCATACTGGAGATAGTATACAGGTGCTCGTTGGGTTACGGGTACACCGGACAAGACTCACGGGGAACTGTTGGTTGGTTTTATACCCGGCGTCAGTTAACAGTTCCCAGGTGACATGAGTACAGCATAGTCCGCAGACTTGACACTGCTACTTCGCCTCGAGTGTGTCCCACTGTTCTTAGATTGCTACCCTACCACGGATCAAAGGTGTCGTGCAAACAGGTAACAGTTGGGTGCAGTCCCGAGCACTTGGAGGCAGTGGCGGTTAGACATGATTCGTCTCTCCCGGTATTGGGGGTTGATATCGCACTGTGTCAGAGAGCCAATACACAAAGTCCCTGGCCTGGGCAAGCGAGATTTACTGGTAGGTTCCAGTAGTTTCTCAAGGTGTAATGGGCTACGCTCCGACACGACTTATACCGCTATTAGGGGACTGACGCTTGCCGCCCCCTAGGCCCGATATGCGATAGTCTTAGACGAACAGACCGGACTGTACGGAGATTGTCACATCAGGCTCAGTAGAAGTTCGGATGGGTTTCCTCATCGGCCTTCTTATCGACATCTACATGGGGACCGTTACATACAGCTAGTGCCACTTGCGGTCTGTGGTTAAACTCACTTCCAGCGTAGTGTCGAGTCTTTAGAGTCCCACACAGAGAGTTTTCCTGCTCCAAGCGAAACGATATAGAGGTCGTATGGTTTTACGACAAGGGTTCAGATGCATACGTGTTTAAACGCACGTACGACGTTCGGACAGTTTTTACTAGCCGGCTTTGGTTTAAGCCAGATTCTAGTATCGGGTTATTGGATTTATACAGTCTAAAGTTTTTCCGTGTTTTCACGGATTGGAGGGGCGTTCTCGTAATTTTCCGGGAAGCTTCTAGAAGCATGGTGACTTGGGGGTTAAGGTGGCATAAGCATTTATTGCTTAATGACTCATTTGTGTGATTCATCCTTAGAGTTAATGCTTCATTTATTGAGCTTATGACTCATGTGATGAATCACACAAGATGAATGCATCAACCATGATGATTAATCATTTATATTATTTATTTGATAAATTGTTATAGTTGTTATATTCTAAATGAGTTCATTTTCAATATCATTCTTATTCTCACTTCTCTCTCCTCAAGCTCTCTCTCTTCAAACCCTAACCCTAACCTCTCATGTGTTGAGATCAAGGGTTAGCTAGACTAATACATCCATAATCCAACTCTATATCACCTAGGTTGCTTAGATTAGCACTTTGAGAAACCTAATTAGCTCAAGTTAGAGGTCAAGCTTGGAGTAGGAGCTCTCGGGTGGATCGTCTTTGACTCGAGGAGGCCGTAGAGGTGCCGACGTTCCAAAGAACCTACGAGGAGTGGAGGACAGCGATAAAGACCCGAAGGACAAGTAACGTGAGGTATAACTTCAGATCAGAGTAGTTAAACCTTTCGTAGTTTGCTAGTAATGGTTTAGATACGATTCATGCACTCAAGTCCGTGTTACGAAGCTTTGATAATTGTTTTTCATATATTCCGCCTCCCCGCAAGTTCGTGGGGTGCGTGACATGGACTTACAGTGGTATCAGAGCCAACTAAACCATTACTAGCTTGTTAGCAACTAATTAGAACTTCAATCATCGGAAAACACAAAAACAACACCCCGAACACCCTAACAGTTTCTGTTAATTTTAAACTTGTCGAAAAAAATATTTGATATACCTTAAAATTCACAGCAGGGAAATATAAGAAAACTGGGAAAATACGAGCTCTCAACTCGGTTAGATGGCCGCGGATCCGCGGCACAATAGTGCTTTTGGCCGCGGATCCGCCGCCGAGTCAACTCCGAGTTGACTCGGATTTGCGCAGTAATTCATATATTTTGGTGTTTTGTTTTCCTGTATATTCTGTTTCTGCCCAGGTTACTTCTATGCTGGCTTGCATTTGGGGTAGACACGGAAAAAGGTTGTCGATCGATATTCTAAGTTATTTGCTAATCGGGTTTTTATCTGTAATGTTTAATGTGTTCGTAAACCTCCCCTAACTGCTAGTATATCGGTTGGCAGGGGGTTGCATATTTCTGTAATGTTTACTGTTTGTGTATATGAACTTGATTGGATCGTTGTGATGATTAGCTGGGGTTTGAGATGGGTTTTATATTCATTCATTCGATGTAAATTGTAATATGATGTAATATTCTTTTGCGGAGCACATCCAGGTTGCGGTTGTAGCCACCGTTGTATTATTTCATTTACTATTTTTAGCTCCTAGGATAGACCCAAGGTGGGGTACACAGACTACCGGGTACGTTGAAGTGTATAGTGGCCTACTCACGTTGTTGAGGGAGACCGCTTCACTTCGGGTACTTGGCGGGTAGTTTGCCGTACCCGTAGGGGTCTAGGGTGGGGTAATGGCTATTCATCACAACTGTGTAATCCGTCTTTTGTTGCAAGCTCAAAGGAAAAGCGGATTGCTTGTATATCCAATAATGTTCATCTGAGATCTGGAATGCCTATTATTGCGTCTGACGAATGTACAATATCTATATATGATAGCTATTTAGACGTCACTTATGTTTTACACCAGCGCTAGCCCAGCCCCCGCTCTGTCGTTAGTTAAGTAACCTAACGGGTGATGACGGGACCCAGTGGCGAATGCGGATGGCATAAGAGGACGTTGTATTTTCGTTGTTTTCTGCAATGATAGGTTAAATGATGGGACGCATTATTTTAATGCAAAGAAAATAAACCAAAGCTGAATCGTTGGAACAAATTTAAAAGAAACCACTCGGTTATTTTAAAAGAGCAGAATTTTTAATTGCGGAGCTTTAACCACTCCTTTTAAAAAAGCTATCAGGTTCCTTCGATCATATTAAGTTCACTACGTTCACGGTTTCGCCAAAACCAGTCGTAGCCCTCCGTTATTTCTTATGAATGGTCAGTAGTATTCAAGCTATGTTTGTTTGGCCCTTAGTCAAGACATAGTGATTGGTAGCTGCTGGGGTATTCATTTGTTGCATAGATAGATGAGTTGGTTTGAGACAGTCGTATTATTTTGTTTGGCCCTTAGTCAAGAGTATATATGGGTGGGTTCAAATTGACAAGATAATGATAGGTAGAACTTGACATGTGACTTATGATTTGTTGGCCCTTAGTCAAGGTCATAAGAACATGGGGCAAAAATCCATATCGGGAGTTTCTAAAGAAACTGAAACTTGCTAGTGTTGCATACCATTTAGAGTTTGATGAATGTTGGTAGGATTCCTTCAACATTATCATACGATGATATTTGGATCCCGATCCTACTGTGAGTATATGCTACTTATCAGGAGATTCATCACTTAACGATCAATGCTATAAACCAAGTAGGTGTCGAGAAAGGTGTAAGCGGGGCTACGCCCCCAGAGAAAAGAGGTTATTTAGTTAAGGAACTTCGCGAAAGCGTTGGAAAACCTCCCTCGAAGTACCGACACTAGCCTGGCTGAACGGTTAAGCAAGTATTGTACAGTGAGAATAGTCCTGGCTAATTCTTCTTTTATGGTTTGAGGAAGGATTCGAGAAACAGTGGGAGCCATCCAGTTTAGATAAATTAAAAACCAATCTAAACTTGCAAGAGCATCATGCTAAAGTGTTTTCTTCTCTCTCTCTCTCATTGCGACCTTGTGACCATGACTAGGTTACATCTAGATAACAAGTTGACTGAATCTAACTTATATGACTGGCAAAGGTCTGTCCAGATGTCCATTGCCTATGACAAGCTGGACCACCCTATTACTACTCAAGATCCTGCCATCCCAGGTCCAGTTTCTACCGTCGCGGATAAGGATATCCGTCAGACAAAGGAAAAGGATAAAGCGAAAGCCAAGTGCCTCGTGTTGGCTTCAGTTGATGGTGTATACCAGAAGCAGCACGAGAAGATGGACTCAGTTTCCATCTTTCTCCATAACAAAGATTTAAATGGAGAGCAATCTCATATCGCAAGATATGAGACCTCGAACGAATTAATTCAAGCGAGGTTGGCTGTCGGGTCATCTGTAGGGGACGACGTCCTTACAATGACTAGCTATATTGATGAGCTCAAGGACCTAGAGACCACGTTGAGAAACATGTCATACGCTGACTTATTTCCACAGTCCCTACCCTCTACTTACACCCTGAAAGAAACCAGGGAGACACAAGCTCTGCTTAATGGGGGACCTTCTTCTTCTACATCCAGGGCGAAAGCAAAGGGTGAAGAGAAGAAGACCTCTAGAAAGCCGATATACGGTGTCGGTAAAGTAGGAAGAAAGGGAAGAGCAAAAGTTTCGGGACTTGGTGTAGGTAAGGAGGGATGTTCCTATTGTTATGGGAACGGGCATTGGCAGAAGGATTGCAGGGCCTTGGAAGCCAGTAGCCCGGATACGAAGCATGTTGTGGCTTCGGCCTCAAGTGTGTTTGTAATTGAGAACTGTTTGTCAATTAACTCTACTTCCTGGATACTAGATACCGGAGCAGGATCTCATATCTGTAATTCATTACATGCTTTGAGAAACTGTAGAGTTATAAGGGTAGGTGATTTGTCTCTCAGTGTTGCAAACGGAATGAGCGTGGACGCTGAATCCGTGGGAGAATATCGCCTAGGTTTGACAAGTGGGCAGATATTGATTCTACGTAACTGTTTGTATGTACCTAGTTTGACTTGTAATATCATATCAGTGTCCTTACTTTCGAGAGAGGGATATGATTTTACATTCGTAAGCGATGTAGTTCATATCCACCTAAATCAAGTTCTGATTGGGTCTGGTACATTAGATGACGGTATATACATATTGAGTCAAGCTCAGGTTTTCAATGTCCAGAACACACTTAAAAGAAAGTCTCCAGAAATAAATCAAGCTTTCTTATGGTATTGTAGACTAGGTCACATCAATGAAACACGGTTGACGAAGTTACATAGAGTAGGATATTTGAATCCGTTCAAATATCAATTTTATGCTACTTGTGAATCTTGTCTCATGGGAAAGATGACAAAGACTCCGTTTACTGGACACGGAGTAAGAGCGAGCGAGCTCTTGGGACTCGTACACAATGACGTGTGCGGTCCAATGTCTACACATGCGCGAGGTGGTTATTTCTACTTCATTACTTTTACGGATGATTTCTCTAGGTATGGACATATCTTCTTAATGAAGCATAAATCCGAGGCCTTTGAGAAATTCCGGGAATACAAGAGTGAAGTGGAAAACCAAACAGGCAAAAGTATCAAGACACTGAGATCTGATCGAGGTGGTGAATACTTAAGTGCCGAGTTCCTGGGTTACTTAAAAGAGAATAGAATTCTCTCACAGCTTACTCCTCTATACACACCACAACACAACGGTGTATCGGAAAGGAGGAATCAAACCCTATTGGATATGGTTCGTTCCATGATGAGTAAGGCTGAGTTACCGCGATCTTTCTTGGGTTATGCACTAGAATCAGCTGCATATCTTTTGAACCAGGTTCTAACCAAGACTGTGCCTACCACACCATATCAGATGTGGAGTGGGAAGAAACCCTGTCTTAAACATTTTAGGACATGGGGATGTCCAGCTTTTGTAAAAAAGCAGCATGCGGACAAGCTTGAGGCACGCTCAGTACAGTGTAAGTTTGTGGGATATCCAAAGAACTCCAAGGGATATTATTTCTATCACGTAGAGGAACAAAAGGTTTTTGTTTCTCGTCATGCCCACTTCTTAGAAACTGAATTTTTAGAAAATCAGAAGAATGGGAGCGCAGTAGAACTGGAAGAAATTCCAGAACCACAAGCTATTACTGAAAGTTTGGTAGAACCAGAAGTTTCAGAAGAAAGGGACGTACCACCTATCCGCAGAAGTAGTAGGCAGTCTCATCCGCCCGAGAGATACTACGGTTTTCTCATAGACGGGGATCGAGAAGATTGCATCATTGATAATGATGACCCTGCTAGCTTCCAGCAAGCCATTCAGAGCGGCGACTCGGTAAAATAGCTGGATGCAATGCGGACCGAAAGGGTGTCCATGTACACTAACAAAGTATGGACTTTGGACATTGCTCCAGATGGGGTAAAACCCGTAGGATGCAAGTGGATCTTCAGAAAGAAGATTGGTATGGATGGACAGGTTGAAACCTATAAGGCTAGACTTGTTGCAAAAGGTTTCCGTCAAAGACCTGATTTGGACTGTGACGAAACCTTTTCTCCAGTGGCTATGCTCAAATCCATTCGGATCCTTCTTGCCATTGCTGCCTTCCACGATTATGAGATCTGGAAGATGGACGTAAAGACGACTTATCTAAATGGTAATTTGGAAGAGTGCGTCTATATGGATTAGCCAGAGGGATTCATTCAGAGTGGGAGCAGCGGTAAAGTGTGCAAGTTGCTTAAGTCCATTTATGGACTAAAGCAGGCATCGCGGAGTTGGAACATCTGTTTTGATGATACTGTCAAAGAATTTGACTTTATCAAGAATCTAGTTGAACCATGCATATACAGTAAGATTGTAGAGAGAGTTGTAGTATTCCTCATCTTGTACGTGGATGACATTCTCCTAATAGGAAATGATATTCCTATGCTACAGTCAGTCTAAAGATTCTTGTCACAGAAGTTCTCCATGAAGGACCTGGGTGATGCCACCTACATTCTGGGGATCCAGATGTATCGTGATAGATCAAAAAGGATGTTGAGACTTTCGCAGTCCAGGTACATAGACACCATACTGAAAAGATTCAGTATGGAAGATTCTAAGCACGGTAACCTATCGGCTTGTCACGGAATCACCCTCTCCAAAGAGATGTCTCCCAAGACTGATTTGGACAGGGATCGCATGTCGATTATACCCTACGCTTCTGCGGTAGACTCTATAATGTATGCGATGTTATGTACCAGACCAGATGTAGCATACGCATTGAGCGTTGTACGCCGGTATCAGGCAAACCCAGGGGAGAAGCACTGAATAGCAGTAAAGAATATTCTCAAGTACCTGAGGAGGACTAAGGAGATGTTCTTGGTGTATGGCGGAAAAGACCTCCAGATCGAGGCCTTTGCCGACTCCAGCTTCCAGAGTGACAAGGATGACTCCAAGTCCATGTCGGGTTATGTCTTTACCCTCAATGGAGGGGCGGTATGTTGGAAGAGTTCCAAGCGGGAGACCGTTGCTGACTCAACGATGAAAGCGGAGTACATAGCTGCTTGCGATGCCGCAAAAGAAGCTGTCTGGATGAAGAAGTTCCTCACAGAACTTCAGGTGGTTCCTACCAGTGTTGTGTTGGATATAGTGCCCTCAGAGTCAATTATTGGATCGCAGGTACGTGATTGCAATGATTGCAGAGGACCTATACCGGAAGGACAGTCTTACTCGAGATGATTGTATGCTATCTGGTTTGCCTTTATCAGTCGTGTACAGGTTCAGGTGACTGATCACTGTTACACTTTGATAGAGCCCTTAGGATCTTGCTTTACTACCAACAGTATGATGGCGATCATATACGTGAGAGTTGGGTGGTTTATTAGCATATCCTTAATTGTGGTCCCTAGTCGTGGGAGTTTCGAGACAGGGCATCGATACTCCGGAGTAGACTAGTGTATACAGTCGAGACCCCGACGACGGGTGGTGGCCGGTCTCACAAGCCACTGGTGTCAGTTGGATCACCTAAGATGTATACAGGTGCTCATTGGGTTATGAGTACACCGGACAGGACTCGCCGGGAATCTGCTAGTTGGTATTATACATATCGTCAGATAGCAGTTCCCTGGTGACATGTGTACAGGTTAGTTCATCGACCTGAGGTCGTCATTTGTCTCGTGTGAGTTCCCACTGTGCTTTGATTTCTACCCTACCACGGCTCAAAGGAGTCGTGCAAACAGGTAGTTTTTGGGTACAATCCCGAGCCACATGGAGGCACGTGAGCGGATCGGCAGGGGATTCGTCTCTCCCGGTATTGGGGGGTGAGATCGCACTGTGTATAGGAGAGCCGTTACACAAAGCCCACAGCCATGGCAGGAGATTTACTGGTAGGTACTCCAGTAGTATCTCAGGGTGTTTTTAGGCTACACTCCGACACGACTTATACTGCTATTGGGGGTCTGACATTACTAGCCCCCTAGGCAGATATGCGATACTCATAGACGAACGGACCGGACTGTATATACATTGTCACTGTTAGGCTCAGTAGGGTTTCCGGATGAGTTTGCTCATCGGCATCCCTTGAGGTCAGTCCATGGGCAGCCGTTACGCACAGCTAGTGCCGCTGACGGCTTGTGGTTAAACCCACTGCCAGGGTACTGACGAGTCATTAGAGTCCCCCACAGACAGTTTCCCAAGTTCGGGCAAAACATTGTAGAGGCCGTATGGTTTTATGGTAGGGTTCAGAAAATGCACGTGCGTTTACGCACGTGTCATGTTTCGGGCAGATGATACTGGTCGGCTTTGGATTAAGCCGGGTCCGAGTATTATATTGAGTAGATATAATATCTTTGTCTCAGTTGCATTTGTATTCGGTCCTAATACAAATGCGGGTATGTTTATACTGTTACGGGGTTATCCTGAAATTCGTTTCGGGATCGCTTTTGGAAGTTGCCAGTTTCCAGTTTTCTATCAGCCGTATTTAACATTTGGTTAAATACGGATTTTGTCTTTTCTTGAGAAGAGTGTGGATGCTTCTAGAAGGTTCTAGAAGAGGTGATTAGGCTTGTGACTCATTTATTCATTAATGGTGCTTTAATGGTGCATTTATTGTGTTCATACTTTGTGTTCACACTAGATATTTTCTTATTGTCACATCCCCCTCTCCTACACTCACCCCCCTCCTATATATGGCCGGCCCCTCTCCTCTCTCTCATTTACACTTGATAATTCATTTGGAAAAAGATTATGATAGTTTTGGGGTGTATGGAAATTTCATAGCTCATTTCATTTCATCACCCGATTCGAGTAGCAACTTCATTAACCGTTCGTCCATAGCCTTGGACGTAACGAGACAAAGTATTCTACCCATCCTCTACATCATTCTTGGTCGTCTCTTTTAGCAAACTTGACGACCGATTTGCCTCGAGTCAGAGGCGGGAGCCCGTTTAAAGAATCATTGACGTGGTGCCACCTGGACGAGCAGATCGGAAATCGACGAGATCGGAGCAGCCGCAACGGAGCGTGGGATGATGGTTAAAGAACGAAGGACTCGGATCGTTCGGTATAACCTTTCTACTCTCTTTACAGTTTGTTAGTTTAGCAATAATGGCAGATCCGGGTAATAGTATACGATAGCGCCAGTTAAAAGTTTTTGTTCCGCATTTGGCGTCTGTTAGACGGCCGAGGCGCTACCATAGACTTACATGTTGGTCCAATACCTTTGTATTGCGACAACAACGGCGCTATAGCTTTAGCGAAGGAACCCAGGTCCCATCAGAAGTCCTGACACATCTTAAGGCGGTATCACCTGATCAGGGAGATCGTAGATCGCCGGGAGATCGAGGTAAAGAGAGTAAATACAGAGAATAGCACTGCTGATCCATTCACAAAGGCCATTCCTCAGACGCAGTTTGAGAGGCTATTCGAGATGATAGGTCTGCGATATGCCAGTACATGGCCCTAGTGCAAGTGGGAGATTGTTAGTGTATATGCCCTAGGGGCCATTATTGTATCATACTAGTTTGTATATTACATAATGGAAGCTTGGGATATTCACAGTTGTATTGACAGTCTTGCTAAAAATGGTAGTATGCTACTTGGTTTGTGTCTACTTTAATATGTGCATATGTTTCTTGTAACGTATAGCTTATACATATTAGTAGAGCCCTTAGGATCTTTACTTGATTACCAGCGTTGTGATGGCAATCACACTAGTCGGGGCTGGGTAGTCTATAAGCAACATCCTATACAAGTCCCTAGTCGTAGGATTATCGAGACAGGGCATCGATACTCCGGAGTAGACTAGTGTATATGCTTCTCATCCTAGTTGGGGAGATGGTCTGTCCTACAGCCATCAGTACGTCGTACTGGAGATAGTATACAGGTGCTCGTTGGGTTACGGGTACACCGGACAGGACTCACGGGGAACTGTTGGTTGGTTTTATACCCGACGTCAGTTAACAGTTCCCAGGTGACATGAGTACAGCATAGTCCGCAGACTTGACACTGCTACTTCGCCTCGAGTGTGTCCCACTGTTCTTAGATTGCTACCCTACCACGGCTCAAAGGAGTCATGCAAACAGGTAGCAGTTGGGTGCAGTCCCGAGCACTTGGAGGCAGTGGCGGTTAGATGGGATTCGTCTCTCCCGGTATTGGGGTTGATATCGCGCTCTGTCAGAGAGCCATTACACAAAGTCCCTGGCCAGGGCAAGCGGGATTTACTGGTAGGTTCCAGTAGTTTCTCAAGGTGTAATGGGCTACGCTCCGACACGACTTATACCGCTATTAAGGGACTGACGCTTGCCGCCCCCTAGGCCCGATATGCGATAGTCTTAGACGAACAGACTGGACTGTACGGAGATTGTCACATCAGGCTCAGTAGGAGTTCGGATGGGTTTCCTCATCGGTCTTCTTATCGACATCTACCAGGGGACCGTTACGTACAGCTAGTGCCCCTTGCGGTCTGTGGTTAAACCCACTGCCAGCGTAGTGTCGAGTCTTTAGAGTCCCACACAGAGAGTTTCCCTGCTCCAAGCGAAACGATATAGAGGTCATATGGTTTTACGACAAGGTTTCGGACGTATACGTGTTTAAACGCACGTACGACGTTCGGACAGTTTTTACTAGCCGGCTTTGGTTTAAGCCAGATTCTAGTATCGGGTTATTGGATTTATACAGTCTAAAGTTTTTTTGTGTTTTCACGGATTGGAGGGGCGTTCTCGTAATTTTCCGGGAAGCTTCTAGAAGCATGGTGACTTGGGGGTTAAGGTGGCATAAGAATTTATTGCTTAATGACTCATTTGTGTGATTCATCCTTAGAGTTAATGCTTCATTTATTGAGCTTATGACTTATGTGATGAATCACACAAGGTGAATGCATCAATCATGATGATTAATCATTTATATTATTTATTTGATAAATTGTTATGGTTGTTATATTCTAAATGAGTTCATTTTCAATATCATTCTTATTCTCACCTTCTCTCTCCTCAAGCTCTCTCTCTTCAAACCCTAACCCTAACCTCTCATGTGTTGAGATCAAGGGTTAGGTAGACTAATACATCCATAATCCAACTCTATATCACCTAGGTTGCTTAGATTAGCATTTTGAGAAACCTAGTTACCTCAAGTTAGAGGTCAAGCTTGGAGTAGGAGCTCTCGGGTGGATCGTCTTTGACTCGAGGAGGCCGTAGAGGTGCCGAAGTTCCAAAGAACCTACGAGGAGTGGAGGACAGCGATAAGGACCCGAAGGACAAGTAACGTGAGGTATGACTTTAGATCAGAGTAGTTAAACCTTTCATAGTTTGCTAGTAACGGTTTAGATACGATTCATGCGCTCAAGTCCGTGTTACGAAGCTTTGATAATTGTTTTTCATATATTCCGCCTCCCCGCAAGTTCGTAGGGTGCGTGACATGGACTTACACTTCTGCCCATGAATTTGCTTCTGCGGTAGTTTCTGAATATCGTTTCTTAATCGTAGCTTTGAAGGGCAAGCACTGATGGTATGGTCAGCTGATCCACAAACTAGACAAAGTCCAAGCCTCCTTTGACATTCCTTATATAGGTGTCCGAGTAGATGGAAAAAGTCACAAATCACACTTCTCTTCTGATCGGATACAATAGAGTTCTTCATGGGTACAATGCCTCAATTTTTTACCGGAATGCTTCTGCATGCAGGAGCTCGGTTTGGCGTAAATGCCGGCTTCCGCACTACAACCTCTTGCTGTAGATTACCCTTTGTTTTCACCGATAAACTCTATTGCTCCCTGGTTGCCTTGAGAACTTGGGAGAAAGTGGTCAATCCCAGAGATATAATATGTCTCTGAATCTCTACATCCAAGCTATGCATAAACCTCCGTGCCCTATCTACCTCATTGGCAACCAAAGGATCTACAAATCGACTGAGCCGGGTCCACTCAGCTGCATGCACATCAACGGATCCACCATTCTGTTTCAAGCTAATAAACTTCTCTTCCATTTCTTCCCAAGCAGACTGTGGAAAGAACTTCTCTAAGAAACTTCACGAAAACTCTTCCCAACTGATCGGCTTGGTCAGACGGGTCTCCTCTACAAGCGACCACTTGCGAGCATAATCTACCAATTAGATGCGTACTACATCCACCCTTTTCACATCTAGAATCTGCGCGACAACAAGCAAGTTCTCTGTATCAACTAGCCACTGCTCCGCTGGCAATGTCTCCTCTAATCCTGTAAATGTGGAAGGACCGAGCTTTCTAAAGTCCACCACAGTGCCCTCACGTTTTGCTGGCCTGGGTGCTACTGCAACTACGGACTGCTGGATCGTCCGCAGACCCTCCTGGAAAGTCTTAGCCTGCCGCTGATTCGGCCCAGTTTAACGCTTCTGGTTTTCAAGCATACCACGTATAATTCCAAGCAATGCGGCGTTATCAACACGCCTCTGGTATGACCGTGAATCTCTATCCACCACGATTTGTCAAAACCGTGTCGAGAAGCCCGAGTTGCTGGTGAAGCCAAGACACTAAAGAGGATAAGCAACGGTAAACATGATTCAATAGATAAGATAGCTATAGATTCAAGTCTGGCAAGATAGTATTGTGGCGGGACATGTTCCTAATTCTGAATTTCCTGATTAGTGTATTGAGTTCGATACCCAACTACAAAAGAACCAAACCCGACAAACCCTAAATCCTATGGCTCTGATACCAAACAAACCCTGTCATGCCTCGCTTCCCAAGATACATAATTACGGCACACGACAGATCCAACCATACTACCTGTGGTTAGGAATCATCCCTCCACAGTCATATTACTGCTGTCTATCGGATATCAAGAACAGTAAAATATAATGTAGCTAACACATGTCCATCTTCCACAGTAAATAAAATCAAGAAAATGCATAAAGCGGAAACGAATCAAGATCCAATAAACAATAGTATCTGAATCACGTCCCAATATGAGCTCACATCAATAGAAATAAAACTGCTGAAATAACTAAACTAAGAGTCTCTAAACTAAATAGCTAACTCCTCATTACTCGGCTTGATTTCTAAAGTACTCTTGATCTGCCTACGATAAAAGTAGAGGAACCGGGCCATGCAAAATCCAGATGTCGGTGCGTCATAATATCAAAATTAATAGTAGTAACCAGGATATGATGCTATTATTAAATAAGAATGTAAATAATAAACTTTCTGTTTAACAGAAAATATCCTTCTCATTTAGAAGGATCAGGGAGATATTTCCCTCCCGATAGAATTTAGTTCTATATTTGGTGATTTTTAATCACTATTGGATCTTTGATCCAATAGTTCTCTGTTAACTGAGAATATCTTTCCTTATCAGAAATGATCAAGGGTGGTATTTTCCCAAGAATAGAATTTAATTCTATATAAGGAGGCGTTCTCACGTGTTTAATACGTGACCCCGATGAGAGTGTTTTGCCTATTTTATTATAACATTTCAGAAAAATATAAAATATTATTTTTAGAAATTAATATTAAAATAATATATTTCGTGGAAACTACCCGATTTGTGAAATTGGGGTTTTCGTAAAGTGGTATAAGTATATACCAATATTTGGAAATTTATTGGAGATTTAAATGATTTATTTATTTTAATGATATTTATCGGATTTTTTTTGGATAAAATCCATGTTTTTACAATTTTCATGATTTTGCACCATGTCGTGTGCATGTGTGCATGTTGGATTTGTGACTTGTGAGTTATGAGAGTTAGGAAAAATGAAGAAAAGAAAAGGGAAGAAAGAGATTGAGTGTGAATGTAATAGTTTTAGATGCCATGGGATATTTGTGAATGAAACAAAAGAGATTAGATATTTTGAGAGAGAGAGGTGAGTGTAGAGAGATATTTTGAGAGTGAGAGAGTGAGCCTAAGGGTTTACTTGGCTGCCCCATTCCCTCATTCCCCATTGTTTCTTCACCATTTCTTCATCTCCATCACTTCCCTCACTACCCCCCATGCATCCTCTTCATTTCCTTGCCAAAACCCTATGCACCCTTCACTAAAAACATGCACCAAACCATTCTAAACCATTAGAACTAATCAAGTTTGGATTTTGGAGACTTGGGCAACTCAAGAAAGTTCCTTGGTTGCTATTAAGGTAATCCTTTCACTTTAGTTCAGAGTTTGTGCTTAATATCGTATTTTAGTATAGAATTAGAGTTATTTGGAATATGTGATCTTAGAAAGTTATAGGTTGCTGTTGTGTGGCCAAATAAGGTGTAGTGAGTGTTTACAAGACCTTAGAGAGTGATTTAGAGGCCTGGAAATGAGTTTAGAAACCGATACACAAGGTTAGAATTGTTCCGTGTCGGTTTTATGAAACCTTAAGGCCTACAGGGAATCTGGAGCAACCTAGGGTAATTCTGAGAAAAACAAACAATACCAGAGACCTAGTGGGACCAATAGGAAGCCACCCTACAAGTACGAACCTCTCACCATTTGGCCGAGCTCGCCGGATTTGGGGGCAATATGGCCGGCCAAATGTAGGTGTTTGGTGTTGTAATTGGTCCAGTAGCTCATACACTCCATATACTACCCCATAGTACTGTTTGTTTATCCCCATTTTACCTGAGAGAGAATCTGGGAGATTTTGTGAGTGGGTTTTGATTATGTTTTTCGTATCTTGGAATTATTGATTGTGATATTTGGTTTCATATTTGGTCGTTGGATGTTTGTACGCCAATGACAATGGATTAGTTGGTTGGTTTTGCATGCGTAGGCTATAGATTCTAACCTATAGGCGTTTCGTGTGCCGTATTGGTTTTCCGAACTCGATTTTAATAGCGATTAAAATTGTGTATTTATTGTAGGTACCTTTGCGTGGATTCCGAGACGACGGAGCATGGCGTCATCGACTTCGAAAAGCAATGATCAAAGTGTGTAGATCTATATCTACAGGGGAATTCGGGTGGATAGCGTATAGCACCCCCGCAAATTTATTATGGAAACCGATCTATATATGTGGAATATGATTAAGGAAACCATGTTAGTAACTTATGGATACGGTTAAAGGATTAGTAGGTAACATGATATGATAAAATTGATATGTATGAGATTTAGAGTAGCATGATATGAGATTTATAAGATAGAATGCATACATAAAATGACTTGATGTGAGATATTAATATGATGAAAGAGTATATGATGTGATATGATGACTTAGTGTGATATGTCGTTATATGGATATGAGTCGATATGAGATAGTTGATACCTTTGTCGGTCCTACGATATGAGTTTGATACGGATGCGACTTGGGATATAAGTATATAGATATATATAATGTTGTGAATCTTGAGTGATATGCCGTACGAGACATTTGGTCCGTACCCTCATTGTCATATAGGTTGATAGGATCCCCAATTGTTAATGCCTCCGTATGATGATTTACCGTACGTGATGAGCTTTATGATGATTGATCTGTACCCTTGACTAGAGGATGCCGTACGATAGATTATACCGTGCATGATGTTGTGAGGCGGGATGCCAATTGATAGATTCACCGACTCGGTCATGTTAGATACGTATACCCCCATAGCATTTAGCTAACGATGTACTTTATGCTACATTCATGTCATTCTCATTACATTACATATACTTGTGCTAGTACACCTACACCATTATCGATGATGCGTATGTCACACTTACACAGATTGGCCGGCTCACACACATTCATCATCGAAAATTGCTATATCACTACACAGTAGAATTGCTGCATCATGATATGACTCCTTGCATGATTTACTTACTATGCTCACATCATTATGTTATGTTGCATGACATACCCTGCTATAGCTGCACATATACATATGTGATATTGTATTGGTTAGAGACAATTGAGACGTTGATTCTTATTCCATTGTGCATATGAATATAGCATACACATATACCTTGCTATACCTACATGCTTACACATATACCTTGCTATAGCTACATGTTCACCTTTATATGATGTTGCATTAAATTTTGGAGAAATTGGGAACCACATGATATATTTAACAACTTGATGCACTTAAATAGCGGTTTTCCCTTGATATGCTCATATTGCTGTTTTATGTTGCATATATTATATTGCATGGATTTACGCATTGAGATATGGATTTCATGTGATTTTATGGATTTGAGGACCGTGGTATTTCAAGAAAGTATGCATTGTTTTGAAAACCCGGTTTCTCCTGATATGATATTTCGAGACGTCCACCATAAGTTTTCTCAGTTCTGAGACTTGTGTTAGAAACCTGATTCGAGGAGCGGTAGGCACCGTCTGCGGGTACATGGTGGATCCGGTATGGTTTCCCGGGGCAAGAGGTGATTTTCGTGGTATAGACGATGAGCATGGCAGGAGGGTTAGTACCTACCGGTGATAGTATTTGGACTCGGCGGTTATCCGGAGGATACCGACCGGAGTTATGAGATCGATATAGGCCGATTCGTACTGCCGGAGACCACGGGCCGATTCCGCAGACGGAGCTTATGGTTTCATGATGTTGCGAGTGTCGATGTTGGACACTCAGGTTCCATGAGACTTACAGATTTGAGGGCCGATCTGAGGATGTGGTGCCTGAGCTATGAGGATTTATGTGTCGATATTGGACATAGGTTTCATGATGTTTCGAGTGTCGTTGTTGGACACTCAGGTTCCATGATTTGATGTGTCATTGATGGACACACATTCTTTGATATCCTCATATATTTACACGCATATGCTTTATGATATTTACATGCATGATGTTGTTGTGTCATTGGTTGACACGTGGATAATATCCACATGCATACATGCATTGATTATATTATTGGATGATATCTACATGCATACAGGCATTGATTATATTGTTGGATGATATCCACATGCATACATGCATTGATTAATGTACTGTCTGATCATTTGAACCTTGTCTACCGTCTGAACAATAAGTTCGGGGCCCAATAATCTTCTCTCACTCACGTCATCCCAATAAACAGGAGATCGACATTTCCACCCGTAAAGTGCTTCGAATGGGGCCATCTGGATGCTAGCTTAGAAACTGTTGTTATAAGAAAACTCCACCAGATGGAGGTGATCCTCACAAGAACCTTGAAAGTCTAGCATGCACGCCCTCAATATGTCCTCGAGCGTCTGAATAATACGCTCGGACTGTCCGTCCGTCTGTGGATGGTAAGCCGTGCTGAACTTGAGGCGTGTACCCAGACTCTCCTGTAAGCTCTTCCAAAAGTGTGAAATGAATCTAGTGTCCTGATCTGAGACTATACTTACCGGAACTCCGTGGAGCCACACTACCTCTTGCATGTATTTCTCCGCAAGAGACTTTGTCGACTGTCCCATCTGGAAGGGTATAAAATGTGCTGCTGTCGTAAGACGGTCGACGATAATCCAAACAACGTTGTTGCCTCTTGGACTCCATGGTAAAGCAATCACAAAATCCATAGTGATGTGCTCCCATTTCCATTCGGGTATCGGAAGCGGTTGTAACAGTCCAGCTGTTCTCTGGTGTTCAGCCTTTACTTGCCGGCATACTAAGCACTTGGATACAAACCGTGCAATCTCTCGCTTCATCCCGTTCCAACAATAGTGCTACCTCAGATCTCGATACATCTTCGTGCCTCCCGGATATACAGAATAAGTTGAACTGTGAGCCTCATCTAGTACTTCTTCTCTAACATCTCCCTTGGGAACGCAGAGTCTGTTACCGAATCTCAAAGAACCGTCTTGATGTATGAGTAAGTCTGTCCTTAGCCCGGCTTCCACCTGCTCTATGAACTTCTGCAATTGAGGATTCTCAGCTTGTGCAGCCCTAATGCGATCTACAAGTGAAAACTGCACCTGTAACTGCCAAAACCGCCTGATTGCACTCGGTGTAACAACCTCTAGTTCGAGCTTATGAAAATCCTCAATGATGCCCCTCTGACTGGTCAACATCATGACCGCTGGCTTGCAACTAAGAGCATCGGGTACAATATTTACTTTCCCCTGATGGTACTATAAGTCTAAGTCGTAGTCCGCCATTAGTTCTAACCATCGGTGTTGTCTCATATTCCATTCTCTATGTATGAACATGTATTTCAGACTCTTGTGATCCGTATACACTTCCACCTTTTCTCCCAGTAAGTAATGTCTCCAGATTTTCAATGCGAAAACCACTGCGGCTAACTCCGAGTCGTGTGTGTTGGATATATATGCCCTAGAGGCCTTCATTGTATAGGATGCTAGGGATATGTATGTACATGATAGTCTTGCTTGATATGATAGTACGCTATTTGGTTTGTCTTTGTCTTAATGTATGATATATTTTACTTGGTATTTATATATGTATGTTGATAAAGCCCATAGGGTGTTTGCCTGACTACCGGCGTTGTGATGGCAGTCATACTTGTGGGAGCTGGATAATCAATAGGCACATCCTTAGATGTCCCTGGTCGCAGGAGTATCGAGATTGGGCATCGATACTCCGGAGTAGACTAGTGTATACATATCTAGACCCTGAGGAGGGGCGATGGACTGGTTCCGCAGCCATTGGTGGAGTGTGATCAGTCGAAAATATTGCATATTTTAGTCGGCAATTTCCTCATCATTTGCATCCATATAGAAGTGTACGGTATTCATAATTCACATATTAGCAAATCGGTCGCAAAATATCAGATTACATGTATTCGACCTTAAAACCGGCATTTCTAGGGAAAATTGACTGCATTGCATTACATGGCATATTTTCTATATCTTGCAACCCGTGTTTCGAAGTCTATGCAGGAAAAGAGAAGCTTGCTCGATCATTAGCTTGCTCGACCATTACAATCGCTCGTAAACTCACTAAATTCAAATCTGGTACCAATA
Organism: Agapanthus africanus; assembly: GCA_030015575.1. NCBI lineage: Eukaryota > Viridiplantae > Streptophyta > Magnoliopsida > Asparagales > Amaryllidaceae > Agapanthus > Agapanthus africanus. The sequence goes on along the minus strand of CM057348.1, from coordinate 157,984,280 downwards.
CAAAGGAGTAATTGCAATTCAACATGTCAGATGAAGACCCACACTGCAGTACAAGACCACACCAGGAGCTACAGGGCCCAAGCCTCCACATTGGCCGCGGATCCGCGGCAGGGTCTTGCTTAGGCCGCGGATCCGCGGTTGGTTAAAGGAATCACTTCCTCAATTTTGGTGCACAACTCCTGTTTCATGGCCTACAGTTCAGAAATGTACTCCAAGTTCCAGAAAACTCCAGAGACTTCTACCAGATCAGCAAACACTTTGAGTTTCATTAAACTAGCCTAATCATTCTAGAACTTTCCCTAAACCCTAGCTTAAACCCTAAGCTAACTCCTAACAAACTCCTTCTAGAAACTCTTCAACAAACTTTGGGAGGGAAAGTTCCAATTCAAACCTAAGCCTAGGGTTTGGGAGTTCTATAAATAAGACCCTAGGCTCACTCATTATTCATCTTGGCAACCTTGGGAAAGCTTAGAAAAAAATCAATCTCTTTCTTCATCTTCTTCCTCCTCAAGTTTAGTGAGAGAGCTTGTAGGAAACCCTAACCCTAAATCCAACCACAATTCAAGATCTTGAGTGCAAGCCAAGCAAGATGCCTTCAACCCTTTTATGAGCCGAGCCGATCTTCAATCGGGAAAGAGATCAAAGTAGATCCACGATCCACGGAGACGAGCGAAGCCGAGTCAACGATTGATTTCTTCTTCTTGTAGATCTTGAAAGAATGTATTGAAATTGTTGATTAAATAAAAGGTGATATTCTTTTATCTTGTTTTCTTTAAATTCCGCATCATGTTATCTTTACAATTCTTGAATATTATCTGTGTGGTGATGTGTGAATAAAACTCCGCTCGTTAAGGAGTCGAAACGATCTTTAGTATGATGATGTAACAAATTTGCAATCGATTCTTGAATCCCACGAGTTTGTAAACCCTAGCAAGTTCAAGAATCGACGACCCAATTCGTTGCGATGCTTTCTTGATCGACATCGCTCGAGATTGGGGAGTTCCGATCGTTTCTTGAAATTGCTAGAGGCTAGAATATAAATGGTATCCTCGAAAGAACAAGGGTTAAGAGATGAAACCCCAATTTCATCAAGAAAGCCCTAACTCTCGTCGATCACCATTGATCTAGTATCCATTCTTCGAAGGACAAGAACACGAAACCTTTTAGATTACATCACGTCTAAAGATCCGATCGATTCCTACGAGCCTCTCTTATATTCTTGATTGTTGATTGGAAATATTATCGAAACACCGATTCTTGATTGTTTATAGTTTCTTGATTCTTGCATAAAGAATAGTGACACTCGAATACAAATCATTCTTGAATCATGTTTTCTTTTATTGTTGCTTAACTTTTCATTTCAAACGTATCAAAGATATAAATGAATCATGCAATCCCTGTGGACGATCCGCACTCACTACAAACTACATCCGACACCGTAGTTTGATTGCGGTCAAAATATTTTTTGGTTGTGATTTCTTTACAATTTTATACAAACACAACGGAAAATCGATCAATCAAAATGGCGCCGTTGCCGGGGATCGCGCTAATTCATTTGCATTTTTAGTTTGAAGTGAAAGAATTATTACGTTTTACTTCTTGAAATCAAAATTCGTACAAACTCTTACACGTGTGTTGTGATTTGATTGCAAGGTGATCTGGAGCATTCTGTGCTGTGATAAAATTGTTTGGAGAGTACCAGAGAACAGAGGGAAGCAACAGCAAGAAGCTGTTGAAATATTGTGCAGTGAACCCACAAGCTAGGCGCGGAAGCGCGGCATTTAGGTGGTACCTGCGGCGGAACCGCGGTCCCACAGAGGGATCTCTGTACCATCTTTCTTCAGGTAATTTCTTGCTCTCTCCTCTCTCCCTCTTTTAGCTCCAACTAACACTTTGCTGCAGGATTCTTTGCAAATAAATCGCAGCGCCGCAAAGCAAAATAAAAATTGTGTGTGATTTTGATTTCTTGGTTGTTTGCATTCTAATACGGAAATTTAAGGGGCACGGCCAAATCCAAATTAGGTGGGGATTTCATTACTCTTCCTAGGCCCCGAAAATCGCAAAACTTGCATCCGCATTACCCCCATTAACTAAAAGAAATCTAGAGAAGACTCTAAGGACTGTCGCGCTCAATAGGACAAGAGAAGGTCGTGGGTAATTCATTGCTTATCCGCGTTTTCTTGTGGTGCCTAAGGCGAGTGTGTCTAAGGCTAGTGGTTATTAATTAGGCCCACTGTAGTGGTGGTTCCTTCCCACTTACCTGGCACTTATCCGGCCACAGGGGGACAAAGAGGCAGTGGAGGATTGATCCTGCGACTTGTCTTTTGGCAGTTAGGAGCGGTCTAGAGCCGGACCTAGGTGACCATTAGATTCTAGGGTTGTGTGCTGCATTTGTTTTGTCGCATCATTTTTTCAAAATCCGTCCCTTTTTCAAAAGCAAGCACCGCATTCATTTTTCCCCTAATTATAAGTCAACGCTGCCACTTGTACTAACCCTTTTTAGTGCAAGATAGGCTGGACACGGGATTCTAGTGCCCGTTTAGTCCGCGTACCTCTTATCGACTCCGAAGTCGATATTTCTCCATTTACCTTTTCTTTACCCACTACCACACCCACACCGATGGATCCGAATCCATCGAACTTCTTTAACCCTAATCTGCCGCCGTCCGTTGGTGCGCAGAATCCTCCCCACATTTCTCTCCAGGAAAGATGCTATCCACATAGAGGTCCTCTTTCGACCTGCTTATCCACACCACCAGCCATGCCGTCCTCTTTCGATCCTGATCAGTAGATTCTAGGATGGTCTTGAGCCATGCCGACACGACTTGTACGGTTATTAGGGGTCTGACGTCCACCACCTCCCTAGACCATACATGCGATACTCTTAGACGAACAGACCGGACTGCACGGATATTGTCACGGACAGGCTCAGTAGGATTTCGGATGGGTTACCTCATCGGCTTTCTTATCGACATCTACCTGGGGACCGTTACGTACAGCTAGTGCCGCTTGCGGTATGTGGTTAAACCCACTGCCAGCGTAGTAGTCGAGTCTTTGGAGTCCCACACAGAGATTTCCCAAACCCAGGCGAAAAGATATAGAGGTCGTATGGTTTTACGACAAAGGTTCGGACGCATACGTGTTTAAACGCACGTACGACATTCGGACAGTTTTTACTAGCCGGCTTTGGTTTAAGCCAGATTCTAGTATCAGGTTATTGGATTTATACAGTCTAAAGTTTTTCTGTGTTTTCATGGATATGAGGGGCATTCTCGTAATTTCCGAGAAGCTTCTAGAAGGATGTGACATGAGGGGTTAAGGTGGCATTTTCATTAATTGCTTTAGTGACTCATTCATATGATTCATCATATCATTAAATGCATCATTAATGCATCATTAATGATCTAATGACTCACATGATGAATCACTCTTCTTGAATAAATGAAGCATGGTGAATAATCATTTAATTGATATTATTTGACAATTCATTATGTTTGATATATTCAAGTGAGAAGCTTTTCTATTCTCATTATCATCTCCACCTTCTCTCTCCTCAAGCTCTCTCTCCTTCTCCAAACCCTAATCCTACCACTCATGAGTTGAGAACAAGGATTAGGAAAGACTAAACACTCCATAACCCATCTCTACATCATCTTAGTTCCTTTATTAGCAACTAGAGAAACTAAGTAACCTCAAGTTTAGAGGTTAAAGCTTGGATTAAGGTTCTCGGATGGATCGTCTATCACGGAAGGAAGCCAAGGAGGACGTGGAGATCTAAGTAGGCCGTAGATATCGTAAAGACGAAGGACTAGAATCATTTGGTATAATCTCTTTACATAGTAGTTTAGAACTCTATGCTTATTGTTAAGTATTGTTTAGAAACGATCTTCGGTTAGTTGATGTTCGCTTTATAAACATGATTGTTTTTCAAATTTCCGCCTCCCCGCAACTCGTGGAGTGTTTCACATTGACTTATAGTGTGTTAGGTAGTTCCCCTCGTGATTCTTCAGCTACCGTGAGGCATAAGCAACTACCCGACCGTTTTTGCATCTGAACACAGCCTAAACATTTCCCTGAAGCATCACTGTGTATCACCAAACCATCTGAATCGTCTGGCACTGTAAGAATAGGTGTCGTGGTCAATTTCTGTTCCAGTATCTCAAAGCCTGAGTACATTCCTCTGTCCATACGTAAGGCCCTTCCTTCCAAGTCAGCTAAATTGGGGGTCAGGTGATTACAAGGTTCAAGGATGAGATAAAGTAATTACTCGCAATACGGGAAAGCAATTTTGTAAGAAGAATCAATTAATGCATCAAACAGGTTTAAAGGTACAATACTTCAGGGAAAAATTGATTGAACCAGAACTTTATTATTCAGAAAATCTTGACAGAGTACAATTGAGAGTTAAACGTGGCCCTAAACTATACATCGTTTTTATTTGGCCCTAAGAAAAGAAAATAAGCCGCGTCAGTCGCGATTGTGGAAGTTCAACAAGTTGCGATAAGTTCTCGCGCTAAGATGGAGGCGTTTATTCCCATAGTGCCTTGCCTGGATATCTGCTTAAGGTTCTTCAGCCTCGAGTTCCTTTTCACTCGAGGTTTCATCTTCCGATTCCTCCTCGGCTGGAGGTTCGTCTTCAGATTCCTCCCCTATAAGGTTTTCTTCTCCTAGCTCTTCCTCTTCGGCGGGAGCTTCCTCATCAGAATCCTCCTCCATATGCTCTGCCTCTTCCGGGTCCTCTTCTGGATCCTCTTCTATAGGGTCTTCCTCAGGATTCTCCTCTTCAGGATCCTCATCTTCAGGATCCTCATCTAGATCCTCCTCTACTACATTTTCCTGTGGATCCTCTTCTATCGGGTCTTCTTCGGGATCCTCTTCCACTGCATTTTCCTGTGGATCCTCTTCTATTGGGTCTTCTTCGGGATCTTCTTCTTCAGGGTCCTCCTCTTCATCGTCAGAATCATTAATTATATTGATCTCTGGAGCTGCGACATCGACTCCCTCATCCTCGGATTCGCTGTCGTCAAAAATGACATGTGGGCCATCGATCTCGTCATCTGAACTCACTAATATACAGTCGAAAGAAACGCCGGACCGAGTGTCCTCATCGAGAAGCGGTGCTGCCCCAGGGTTGGCCATGGCCTGAAAAGTAAGGGTCATGATTAGATAGTGGAGCACGAAGGAAAATAACGATTAATGATGTGAAACACGAGGAAAAGATAAAGTAGATAAGATTCAAAACATGAACTTGAGTGGTGATGCACAAGTAGTATATGGGAGTGGTGATGCATAAGTAGTATATGGAAGTGCAATCTTATTGAACTGCAATCTTATTCTAGGAACCGCTAAATTGAACCGCAATCTTATTCTAAACCCAGGGCTCTGATACCAACAAAACCATGTCACGCCCCGCTTTCCAAAATACGGAATACGAGACAAGGCCAGCCATGCTTCTACGATCTAGGAAAAATCCTGTCGTAGTCACATTTCGGCTTCTAACATTATATGGTAATCAGTAAAACTCAGCACGGATAAAGAAAATGCAGTCACTAAAACTATCGGATATAAAGAAAACTGAACTCAATGGAATTAAACAGGGGGAAACTAACCAGGGATGTCAATGGAGAAATATAACATGTTCACTAGTCTGGATCTTCATGGTCTTCTCGAGATCAGATGAATCCACCTCTATCACAGAGCATGCAGACTCAGGTCGTCAGGGCGACACAATAGCAATATTATAATAGTATTAATGAGGCAAGAAAAATAAAAGTAATAATGATGGGGATAATAAATGCAGGCAATTGATATGTCAATAAACAAATGCAATGTATGATTGGTGTCCCTATCGGTGTTTAAGTCACTTTGAAATCGAGTTGTGGAAAGGGATGATCATGTTTAACGAGGGTCTCGTACATATCCGAGACTACGGCCCACTGTTGCCCGGGACATAACCCTGTCAGCCGGACCGCTAGATCCAAACGTAATATATATAAGACTCGCTGTTCGAATAACCATCCTCTAAATCACTGACCTCGCTAAATACAATTTCCTTTCCACTTCGATTTCCCCGCTTTTCCCCAGGTTTCACTATCTATGAGTATGGGCTAGTGGTGTACAAGTACGCATCAATAACATGGTTTTATTCACTATTCACTGTATTGTCACTATCACGAACCATTCACTTTTCAGTGGCGTACTTGACACAACTAAACCGATAATATTCACGTTCGACAATGCATTATACACTGAAACTTAATAATGACGTGCACTATCGCTAGAGGTATTACGGTCGGGTATAATATGTGCATTTATGCCGCTAAACAAATCATGTGCAATGGAAGTTATTATGCGTCTTATGAACTTATAAAAATCGCATTAAATCATACTTTCAGTATTAAGTAAAATGATACAAAAGCGGTAACAAGTAAACTCGGTCGGAAGTTCAACGAAATTGGTTTCAAGTCGATCGGGTTTCGGGTTCGCAAATTCATAGTGTTTGGCAAAATGTCCAAGACTCTATGATTGACAAAAATTACTCTTGTCAACCAAAGAACTCGAAGGTCCGATAATAAAAGACCACTCCTCCGCCATACAACGGGGGACTTTTCCAAAACACGTGCCTGTCACAACGGCTCCTTCAACTCCAATCTCTTATAAAAGAACGAGGCTGGAGAAAACTCTACCGCCCGCGGCAAATTACAAAGGCGATGGATCTAAACGCCCCAAGTCTGGGGGCATTATCATTCATACGGTCTATATAACAAATGGGCAAGAAGGGAGCTGTGCTTCGGTAAGTCATTGACTGCAAACTCGGTCGCTGACTAAGGCTCAGGAGCAACAACAGAAGCTCAAAGAAATGTTGAACAAAATGACGGCATTCATCGGACAGAAAGAAAGTCCAGACAAAGAGGCTGAACAGTGCCAAAAGTTAAAGACCGATATAGAGTTTTTACGAAGGGTGCTTGATAGAAAGGACAAAGAGGCTGCTGAGCAAGCTGCTAATATAAATCAAATGGCTCTCTTATTCCAAGACATGTTTAGAATATTGATCTAACCAGAACCCCCAGCCAAAGATCCGCCGATAATCATCGAGGATGACAGAGGGAAAACATCAAACCCTCCTCCGGCCTTATCAGCGGCCAAAGAGGAAACGATCTCCAAGGCCGCCCTTGATGATTACATTGCTCAACAAATAAGAGCTCATCATGCTAATGAAGCCGCTGGCCAAATTGTCAGAACCGGGAGACCATATCCAGGCTGGTATGATCAAATAAAATACCCTCCGGGATATACAATCCCCAAGTTCCATGTCTACAAAGGAACAAGCAACCCTCACCAACACGTCGCGCAATTCAGAGCTCTGTGCGGCAACACTAGAGGCGACGACAAATTTTTGCTTCGCCAGTTCGTTGGCAGCCTTTCAGAAACAGCCTTCGAATGGTACTCGGAGCTCCCAAATGACTCCGTGAAAACATTTGCAGAAATGGAGATACTGTTCACAGAGTGGTTTGCCAGCGTGAGCGAACGCACTCCGATCACGACATTAATCAATGCTAAGGTAAAACCGAGAGAAACATGGGTCCAATACACGATCCGGTGGCGGAACCTATGGTCTAAGTGTGAACAACACATTGAAGAATCTCCTGCCGTGGGCATATTCATCGGGACCCTGGATCCTCAAACGGCTGTGTCCCAGTTCATGACATTCTTCAAACTAACTACCTTCCAGGCTTTGATAGATAAACTGGCCCAAATGGACCAGATAGGCCATGGGACCTCCTCCTCAAATAAGGACCCTCAAAATGCTAAGGGTAAAGGGAAAACAGCCTTTGTTGCCAACACGCAACAACAGCCAAGTGACCCAAAACCAGCTGCTCGCCAAAATAACGCACATCCGCGCCTTTTCTTGGAAGAAAAACTAGGACGTGCTTACTCATTTCCCCGCAACAAAATGAGGAGACTGTTCGAATTGGCAATGTGCAATAAACTCATCACATTGCCAGACCCGCGGCATCAGCCGCAACCCGACGACGTTAACAACCCTAACTACTGCTCCTATCACCGAATGGTGAGCTACCCGGTCGAAGATTACTACGTTTTCAAAAACTGGGTTGAGGACTAGTATCAATAGGGGAAATTTGCACTGTCTGATAACTGGAAGGTAAACCCACCCTAGAAACACACTCCCAAAATGGTGGACGTGCATGGGGCATCATGCTCACTCGTAGAAGAAACTCCATAGGAAGTCGTTCTTTCAGTAAAAACCAAAAGAATGCTGAAGGATATATATGCATATCCGGCGATCAGGTGGAAAAGCCCACTTGAACCCGAAATAATCGAAGGGATGTTAAAATCTTGTCCCGCACCGAAAATTGTTGACGAGGGGAAAAACTCCCAAGTCAAGCCTTCGAAGTCTTCAAAGAAGAAGACCAAGAAGCCCGTGCAGCCTGCCGAGTATGACGACAAGCGCACGGATTTACAAAAATACATAGATGCGCTGGAGGAGTATAACCAGAAGGCGCGGACACCGGTCGCGCTCGAAGAATTGCTCAAGCATATTCTTGAGGGCGAAGATAGTGACAATGATGAAGGAAATGACTCATCACAGGATACTGAAGACTATGTAGCAAGTTGCCACATGGTTTCCCATTCTTCGTTATATGACGAAGAGGCTCCCTTAGCGTCAGAAAACAACACAGAGGAACTGGGGGCAGAATCGGCGCTAAAATCCCTGGAACTGCCAGAAGAAGACCTGATCGAGAGGCTGCTAAATGAAAGCTTTCAAGAAAGCAAAGTTGACCGAGAACGCGAGACAACCATATATGAAAAGGCTAAGAGTCAGCGTCTAGATAAAGAAGTTGCGGCGAGAACGAGTCGTAAAGTACTCTAACCAAACCAAAACACACCTGCAACAAATAAGAGTAGGATCAAAATAGAGAAGCGGTTCGCCAAAGCCCTGTCAATGGAGATGAAGCTGCCACCTTTCATAAAGAACACTCTCGAGGTCATACGCCTCGATGGAGAAGATTCGCACCTAAAATAATGTCTATATCATCCGAAGGGTAATGCACCCCATCGAGGAATGCAGTGCCTTCAAGAAGTGGTGGCAAGGATATGTTGCCCATCAAAAACACTTCAAGAGGATGAAGCGCGAAACTCGCGCTCATCGACGGCAAAATAATAGGACGAATGCACATCAAGAAATGACTGGCAACTGTCATATGTTTAGTACTAGTTTGGATGGATGAAAATCTCCAGTTCTTACATTCGAGAGTGATTCTGAGGATGAAACACCCCTCAACCCTCTTTTCAAAGACTCCGCCTCCGAAAAAGAAGAGGAGGAGAAGAACTGCGAAAATATTCAGCTGCGTATCCACACGCTGCCTAAGAAGAACCTCAAACCTACAAACAAATATTCGAACAAAAAAGACAAAGGGAAAGGGAAAATCCCTGAGGAGATCGCCCTTGATGATGAAGCAATCAAAGAGCTCACCGCAAAAGATCCGCCTAAGAAAAACAAGGTGGATTACAATGTCTTGGCACATCTGAGGAAAATACCTTCATAACTGAGCATATTGGATTCTCTCCTCCTGTATAAAGTGGCACGGGATTCCCTGATCAAGGCATTACGAGTGACCGATCAATTCCAAGCTTTCCTCATGGAAGAGAAAATGAAAAATGAACCGACAGAGGTCCATACAACTGATATTACATTCAACGATGAAGATCTCTTCCTTGGTACGTGCGAACACAATCGCTCGTTATATGTCACCGAGTACTGCCACGATATCAAGATAGGGAAAATCCTCGTTGCCAACGGATCCTCCGTTAACCTTCTCAACATGAGGGTGCTGAAGAAAATTTGCATGAACGTTCAGCACCTTGTCCGAGATAAAATTACCATCTCCTGGTTCGACTCACAGTCGTCACGAACACTTGGCTCCATAATACCGACGCTACGCTTTGGGTTGCTTGTCACTGACATCAAATTTCACATCATTGACGCCAAGACTTTCTATAATGCTTTTCTCGGCATGCCTTGGTTACACGAGTATAATGTAATCCCTTCTACACAATATCAGTGTATGAAGTATTTCAAGGACGGCTCGGAATACACCGTCATGGGAAAGCTAAATCTGTTCTCAGTCAACGAAGTCCGAAAATACGAAGACGCAAAGTACTTCCTACCAGACTTCGAGAATACGGAAAAGGTGCCACAAGCCAGAGAATAAATAGAAATCCGTCGCCACTATCCCGATCTTTGGGAGCGATACCGAGAAAGATGAAGAAATAGTCTACTAAGAGCAGACCCAAAAAGAAAATAATAACCCCGGACCATCTACTCCTATCTTGGTCTTTGGCAGCGACTAAGAGGACAAAGCCAATGCTGTATTCTCCGTCTGCCCGTCAATGCAAACTTTTGTCAAAGAAGATCAAAGTCTACAAATTACAATGGCTCTGTCTCGGCATTACAAGGAACTTGATGCGCTCGATACATACAGTGTACAAAAGCTACAAACTTTCTATATACCTTCTAAGCGAAAAGGTGAAAAGGCGATCTTCTTCTACCAATCTACGAAGACTAAAGTAGAAAAAGAAGTCTGGTATGGTGCCGATTTCGCACACGACGGGATTCAACCCATCCGTCTGCCAAGATATTACGCGGAGAGATTGAAAAGACTGTTAAGATGCCAAGGTGTACCCCTCGAACAAACTGTTCGACAAGACCAATTCTACAAAAAGATTTGGGATATTCCCGGGACTCAGCGAAAGATGCCCAATGGGAAGATGGAGACAACCGGGATCGGATATGAAATGGAATGGGAGCAGAATTGGTCCATGAAATGGGAGAAGATTTACAATTACTACGTCGTAAACAGCTCAAGTGAAGCGGAGAACGCTCTTCCAAATAGCCGTGACATCAAATCAGAGCAAGCTCCTGTTCTAAAAATGTTGAGTCCATCGCCTGAAGAACAAATTGACAAGTTAATAAAAAAAGCTTGTCAAACTAGCCGGGATAACCACAGCCACAAAATAGCCATTTATGAAAAGGCCAGGACATAGCGTCTCAGTCAGCAATCTACGGAGAAAGTAGACAGTAATGCTCTTCATCCCCGGCCCGCTATATGTTCTCGTGAAAGGGGAAAACCCCAGAATGGAGGCAAAAATAGGGCAATGAACGTAAACAACGTTCGAAAACAACAAAGCGGATCCAATACGCTGTTCGATCGAGAAAAGCTCGAGTGGAGCCCGTCCTTTATAAAGAAGATGGGTTGGGAATATTCTTTTCCTCAAGATAAGACAAGGAAAATATTTAACCTTTTCATCAAGCACCAAATGATGACGCTTCTGGAGTCTCGGCACACCGAACAAATAAATGAAGTCCATCACCCGGATTACTGCTCCTATCACCAAGTAATAGGTCATCCTCTTGAAAACTGCTTCACCTTCAAAAACTGGGTAGAAGACCTGTATCGATAAGGTAGATTTATGTTATCCGACAGCTGAAGGGTAACCCCACCATAAAGTATGAGCAAAAAGGACCTGCACTGTCAAGTTAAGACCAGCTCAACCAAAAGAATGAAAGCGAACTTGTACCTGCCATATGATAACACTTTCAAAAGAGGGAGGGCACAAAACTATGAATGACCTCTACAGGTGATTCTCCAACGAAAATGAGAACGAGGTGATCTCAGAGTTTCCACCAGCACCAAAAGAGCTGGAAGATGGGATACACACTACGGAGGACAACCTAAGAAAAATTGACTTAGGGACGGAAAATGATCCGAGGCCAACGTTCGTTGGTGAGCTACTATCTGAAAAACAGGTGGCCACATTAAAAGACGTGCTCATGCAGTATAAAGATTGCTTCGCCTGGAATTACTCTGAAATGCCGGGTTTAGATCCAAAAGTGGCAGTACATAAACTGGCAATATCACCAGGTATAAAGCCAATCAAACAGGCGCTAAGAAGGATGCGACTCGAACTTGAGATGAGTATCAACGCTGAAGTCAAGAAATTAATCGACTCCGGCTTCATCCAAGAAGTTCAATATCCCGACTGGATCGCTAACATCGTTCCAGTGATGAAGAAAAATAGGACGGTGCGCATCAGCGTGGATATTCGGGACTTTAACAAAGCTTGCCCGAAGGACGACTTTCCAGTGCTCGTTACCGAGTTTATGATCGATAAAAAGTCTACCCATGAGGTCTTCACCTTCATGGATGGATCTTCAGGATACAACCAAATAAAAATTCATCCTGTAGACTAGAAGCATACCGCCTTCTGCCCCCCGCTGGACATATTCTGCTATAAGGTAATGCCCTTCGGGTTGAAAAACGGTGGCGCTACCTACCAAAGGGCCATGACAAAGACTTCAATGACCCCACCCATGAAATTGTCGAATGCTACATTGACGACCTTGTGGTAAAGAGCAAATCTTACGAGGAACATTGGGAACATCTAAAAATAGTATTCCAACGTCTTCGGGAGTATAATCTGAAGATGAATTCTCTAAAATACGCGTTTAGAGTTTCCTCAGGCAAATTCTTAGGATTCATCATACGTTACCGGGGTATTGAAATCGATCCCTCAAAGATCAAAGTAATTATGGAAATGCCCACGCCAAGAACCCTTAAACAACTACGGTCTCTCTAAGGAAGGCCCATGTACATCCGGCGGTTCATAACCAACCTTTCCGGAAAATGTCGTCTCTACAGTCATTTGATGAAGAAGGGGACCCCGTTCGTCTGGGATAAAAAGTGCCAAAATGCACTGTACGAAATTAAACAATACCTGCAAAATCCGCCGGTATTGACTGCTTCGGTTAAGGGAAAACCTCGTATCCTATATACAACGGCCCTTGAGGGTTCTCTAGGAGCATTATGGGCATAAGAGAATGATCAGGGAAAGAAGAGAGCTCTGTACTGTTTGAGTCGAGTTCTCCTAGGAGCAGAAAACAACTATTCCCCTATCGAAAAGCATTGCCTGGCACTGAGCTTCAAAATAACTAAGCTCAGACATTATTTATTGGCAGATGAGGTCCGTCTCATATCGAAGGTGCATCCTCTCAAATATCTAATGTCAAGGGCTATACGAACAGGAAGGATTGCTAAATGGGCCCTCCTCCTGATGGAGTTCTCGATAACGTATCGTCCCCTCAAAGCAGTGAAAGGACAGGCCATTGCCGACTTTCTTGCGGAGCATCCGATACCAGCTGACTCCCCATTAAATTGCGAATTATCAGGTGAACATGCGTTCAACGCAATCGAAGAAGAAAATGATCCCCAATGGGAACTCTACTTCGATGGAGCATCTTCCGTGAAGAGGCGAAAGCAAAACACCCCCATAATCGAAGCTAGGGTGGGCATTATCTTCGTGATTTCGTAAGAAGGGATATTACGTTATGCCGTCTCCTTAACAGAGCCAAGGACTAATAACGAAGCTGAATATGAAGTTTAATAGCAGGTCTCGAGTTCGCTATCGACATAGGAATCAAAGACCACCTCATATATGGAGACTCCCAGATGATCGTCAGCCAAGTAAATGGCGATTATCAGACATGCAAGGCAGAGCTAATAAAGTATGGCGAAAGAGTGCAGTGACTGCTGACACAAATCCCTTCATATACCCTGGAAAGTATACCGCGTGCGGAAAACAGCAAGGCGGATGCATTGGCCAAATTGGTTAAGGAATTGGTCGATGAAGACTTTGATGCCGTGATGATCATTGTGCAAAGTCGTAGGGTTCTCGCACCAACAGAAATATTTTCGGAAGACCTGATAGAGCCATCCGAAGGAAAAGAAACGACCGAACAAGTAGCCCTTCGAGTAGAGGACGAAGAAAAGGTCATCGACTGAGGGAAATCTTCATAGACTACTTCAAATCCCAACGAACGCCCGAAAATGCATCGTCTAGACATCTGCTCATGAAACGAGCTTTGTCTTTTGCCCTCGTCAATGATACTCTATATAAGAGATCATTCGACTGTCTGTGGCTAAGATGCCTGGGGCCAGAGGAAGCAAAGAAAGTTGTCCAAGAAACTCACGACAGACTCTGCGGTTCTCATCAAGCCGGGCATAAAATGAAGCTGAAAATAAAAAGAATGGGTTATTATTGGCCCACGATGATTCAGGACTGCCTCGAATATGCGAAGCAGTGTCACTCATGCCAAATTCATGAGGACTTCATCCATCAACATCCAAATCCTTTACACCCGAGAGTGGCTGGTTGGCCGTTCGAAATGTGGGGAACCGATATAATTGGCCCTATCAAACCGGCATCATCCAAAGGACATCGGTTCATATTAGCAACAACTGACTACTTCTCTAAATGGGCAGAAACAGTACCACTAAGAGAAGTGAAGACGGAGAATATCCTCCACTTCTTCAGAACCCATGTTTTCTATCAGTTCGACAATTTGCAACAAATAATCTTGGATAATGGGCCAGCTTATAGAAGCCATAAAATAAGCCGCTTCCCACAGCAGCATAAATAGATTGGAGATACTCTTCTGTCTATAATCCTCAGGCCAACGGTCTAGCTGAAGTTTTCAACAAGACTTTGACAAAGATTATAAAACAGACGGTGTCTAAAAACAAAAAGGACTAGCACGAAAGGTTGCATGAAGCTCTTTGGGCATACCGGACAACGTTCAAGACGGCCACGAATACAACACCATACGCATTGGTGTTCGGCACAGATGCAGTGCTCCCGTTGGAAATAGAACTCCCCTCTTTACGAGTAGTGGTTCGATAAGAGCTGACAGATGAAGAAAACGCTCATCTTAGGCTTGAAGAGCTAGACGCCCTCAACGAAACTCGCCTTATAGTACAGCAAAATCTGAAGGCTTATAAGGCAAGGATGACACGGTCATACGAAAAACTGACCAGGCCGAGAACACTCTGCCAAGGTGAACTCATGCTAGTCGTTAAAAGACCAATTATCCCCAATCTTGCAAAACGGGGGATGTTCGAACCGAACTATGAAGGTCCGTACATTATAGACAAAGTCTACCAAGGTGGTGCCTACCCGCTCATGGATATGTATGGCGAAAGACCCTTCCGGCTGATAAACGGTCGATTTCTAAACAAATACTACGCTTGATGAGTCTTGACTTAGGTCAACGACTAATAACTCTCCCAGGTCCCACATGATGAAGTCCTTAGAAAAAGATCGGAGCCTACAGCTAACGGTGTGTTACCTTACTGGCTGTCTAAAAAAAGGGTGTATGTCCACAAGAGAAATGGGCACGGACGAAAACCCGTAAAGACGCCGAGAGTAAAAACAGCAGGACTGCCAGCGAGCTAGTAAAAACCTGAAACGGCGCGAACTCATTGGAAAAAAAGACATGTCCACAAGCTAATTGGGCATGGATGAAAACCCGAAAAGGCACCGTAAGTAAAAACAGTAGGACTGCCAGTGAGCTAGTGAAAACCCGAAAGGGCGCGGACTCGTTAAAAAAAATCAGCATGAGATCCTTATGACTCACAAAGGAACGATGCACTTAGGAGTCCCCATGATTCATAAGGAGAAATTACACTTGCGAGATCTTCACAACTCGTAAAGAGAATTTCCCCCTATGAGACCCTGACGGCTTATATGATTCAAAAGTCTTAAATTACATGGATCTAAACCTGTTCTTAAGCCATCAAAAAAATCCTACAAAACCCTTTGCCCTACAGGAAGTCCAATATTGACCCTTGCATACAATCCACGGGCATAAATAAATATTCTCCAACCAAGTTCCACTAATGAGGAAAAATGTCCCTATATGGCAAACGACACTTGTAAGCCATCTCGACTTACAAGGAGAAAATACCCTTGTAAGATCCTTACAACTTATAAAAGAAAAACACACATAGAAATTCTCACGACTCCTAAGGAGAAAATACACCTACAAGATCCTCTTGACTCGTAAGGAGAAATACCTATATGAGACCCTTACGGCTCATAAAATCGAAAAGCCTTAGTAGACAGGAGCGATGCTGAAGCCTTCTACCTTATAAAAAAAGGGGGAGAAAGAAAAAAGAATTCCCCATGTCTTAAGCCTCACGTATTAAACACAAGAGCGTCTATATGAAAAGCATATAAGCGCTGCAACCAAATAACTAAAGGCTAAACAGGCCTCACGTGTTAAACACGTGAGCGTTTACATGCAAAGCATATAAGCGGCAAATAAACTGATTGAAACCTACATTGGGGTCACGTGTAAAACACGCGAGAACACCCTTTTGAAGCATTAGCTTCAGATAGAGTTAAACTCTATATATAGAATGAAATTCTATTTTTATATGCAAAGCATATATACACTGAGAGTAAGTGGCTAAAGGCCAAATTGACCTCACGTGTTAAACACGTGAGTGCCCATATGCAAGGCATATGGACGCTAAATAAAATAGGCTAAACACACTCATTGGGGTCACAAGTTAAACATGCGAGGATGCCTCTTTATATAGAATTAAATTCCATTCTTGGGAAAATACCACCCTTGATCTTTTATAATAGGGAAAGATATCCTCTGTTAACAGAGAACCGTTGGATAAAAAATCTAATGGTGATTAAAAATCACCAAATATAGAACTAAATTCTATCGGGGGAAATATCTCCCCGATTCTTCTAAATGAGAAGGAAATTCTCTGTTAAACAGAAAGGTGTTGGATCAAAAATCCAATGAGATGGAAAATATTTTCTATATCTTTCTAAATAAAGAAAGATGTGCTCTGCTAAAAAAAGAGCTCTTGGATTAAAAATCCAATGGTGGTTAAAAATCACCGTTTAATAGAAAAAAATTCTATATATGGGAAAATATTTTCCCAATCTTATTAAAAACAAGAAAACATATTATGTAAAATAGAAATTCTTGGATCAAAGATCCAACGGTAGATAAAATTCCGCAAATAATGTTTGAGACCAATTAAATCAATTGGTATCTCTCAAAGAGAGATTTTCTTAAATTAATTAACAAACTTGCCTTTACTATATAAAGGAACTGAGACTTCAAGTCTCATATAGAGGATCGACCTCATAAGTTTCTCCACAAAAAATGAAATAAACACAGAATTTAATTCTCAAGAGAAGAAAAAGATCAACTTTCTTTCAAACTCTAGGTAAAAGAAAAAGAAGAGATCAAAATATCTCCTTTGCCTAGCATAAATGGAAACAAGGGTTTAACCCTTCATACAAAAAACTTAGTTTTTTCTCTGATTTGATATTTGCAAAGTAAATCTCCCCACAAGTTGAAAATTTAGTTCTTATCGGGGAGATTCTGTTCTTCAGACTCAAAACCCAGGAGAAAAGAATTAGGTTAAAAAGAAATAGAAAGAAAAAGAAGCTATGTTCTGGAAATTTAATTCCCCTGAAAGTAGGGTTTAACCCTAAAAAGAAATTTAGTGCTTATAAAAGAAAAAACATAAGAACTTAGTTCTTAATCCCGGATCTTCAAAATAAAGATATTGGTGATCATTACTGGTCAAAATGCTATTAATAAAGATTCAATCTCTAGAAAAGAAAAAGAATTAGCGTCTCACGTGCTTCCCACATGGGCGCCCAAAACAAAAGGCTAGCGCATCACGTGAAATATATGTGAGCACTGAGTAAAAGTACTTAGCACTTCATATACAACCAAAATAGCTGAGTGTTTAGCACTGATTGGGCAACGTCCAGACCTCACGTGAAAAACACGTGGGTGCCCAACAAAATAAAATGAGACAGAGCCGCACGTGCTCCTCACGTGGACGCCATACAAAAGTGCTTAGCACTTCATATTTAGTCATAATGACTAAAGTGCTCAGCACTTATTGGGCAGCGCCCATGACTGAATGCTTCACATGATACACATGTTAGCACCAGCGCCCAAACAAGTGCTTATACTTTTGCATAAAAGGAGAAGGGCTGAGCAAATAGAACCCAAATAAGTGCTTAGCACTTTCGAGTAAAAGAAAAAGAAAGAAGAAAAGACTGAGCAGACGAAGCCCAAATTAGCTAAAAGTCTCTCTTTCTCTGAAATTTCTAGCAGCTGAGCCCAAATGCTCTATCGTTGGATTTTAACTAAATCTAATGATCCTGAAAATGTTACTAATTTGATCTTAGTCTCAAACAGGACTAATGTATTCTTAGTTAAAGTAAATTGAGCCCAAATGCTCATACGTTTAAGTTGATCTTAGTCTCAAACTAGATTAACGGTTCTTAAACCAAACAAAATATTCAAAAACCCAAATATAAAAATATACGGATTTGTACTGATCCGCGCCCTACGGGAGATGACATAAACTACTCTCCGTATACAATCCACGGGCAACCAAAACAAATAAAATAATACATGACATAAAGTGAACTATTGGAGCAAGAGAAAGTGGTTATCGCAATACGATAATGTAATTAGCTGCAAGGGCTTGCGCCTGCAGGGAAGAGCGTCCCCACAATCAAAAACCCTCACAAATGAGGGGAATATAATAAAGTATGCTACAACGGTCGCATCTGTCCAAACCTCCGATATATGGTGCCATAAATCAACCTGGTATCCTCGAAGAGATGGATGAAGAAGTCCAAATAGCATCTGCCCCCAAAATTCAGGTCAGACGTCCCAACGTCTCGATCCGGTCTTTCGGCGGTGAATAGATTTTGGCATGCCCAGTGGGACCTTTTCCTCATTCCACTCCACACTTCGTGTGTCGTGTTTCGCGAACAAAATCGTGGTTCACTATGGTTGCCCTTGGATTAGAGGTACTAAAACTTGGTGTCTTGCTCATGTCTAGAAAATCAATGGCCCTCAACTGCACCTCATGCAAAAGCAACTCCCGCTCCACCCCAACTGGAGGAGTGACCTATGGGCCCAACACGACCTCTATTTTCTCAATGCCGATGGGGCAAGTTACACAAGTCACTACCGGACTGTTCTTCGGGACCATGCTCCCACCTGTGAGTTTCGGTGCCCCGACGCTATTAGAAGAAGCTCCTAGAAGATCGGTCTTCGATCGATTGGCAACCACGACGGCCCCTATCAGCAAGCCTTCAAACTCTGGCGTCTCCGTCTTCAACAGGCTGATCAAAAGCTCGAACGGGCCCGTAAAGAAGCTCGTGATACCTGAAAGGGCTTCCCTAAAATGGTTAGCCATTCCTGCCCATGCGACAGGTGAAGTCATCAAAGGTGCTTCGCTTATCAGACGGTCAGTCTTCGAAAGATTTGCCGTCTCTCCTCAAACCCTATCAAGGACGTCGGTCTTCAACAGGCTGACGATGATTGATACCCCTCAGCAAAGCCAGGGGCATGATGAATCTGCTTCCAAAACTGAGGCGGTCCCTTCTGCAAGACATGCTCGACGTCGCCACTGGCGCCGAGTGAAAGAAGCTGGGAGCAATTCCCTTTCTGGACTCACCCCACCAGCTCCTAAAATTCCAAGACTCTTTGATTGACTAAAACTACTCCCGTTGACCAATGAAATCGAATGTTCGACAAGAAAAAGACCAATACTCCGCCATACAATGAGGGACTTTTTCTAAACCGGTGCCTGTCACAATGGCTCCTTCAACTCTGATCCCTCATAAAAGAACGAGGCTGGAGAAAGCTCTACCACCCACGGCAAATTCCAAAGGAGATGGATCTAAACGCTCCAAGTCTGTGGGTATAATCGTACATACAGTTTATATGGCCAACAGTAAAGAAAAGAGCCGTGCTTCGGTGAGTCACCGACCGCAAACCCGATCACTGACAAAGGCTCAGGAGCAGCAATAAAAGCTCCAGGAAATACTGACCAAAATGGCAGCACTTACTGGACAGAAAGAAAGTCCAGATAAAGAGGCCGAACAGCGCCAAGAGTAGGAGAACGATACATAGTTTCTGTGAATGGTGCTAGAGAGGAAGGATAAAGAAGCCGCTGAAAAAGCTGCTAATATAAGGCCGATGGTCTCATGTTCCAACACATGGTTGGAATGATGATCCAGTCAGAACCCTCGGCCGAAGATCCGCTGATAATCATTGAGAATGGCAGAGGGGAAACATCAAACCCACCTCCGGCCTTATCAGCGGCCAAGGAGGAAACAATCTCCAAGGCCGCCCTTGATGATTACATTGCTCAACAAATAAGATCTCATCAAGCCAATGAGACCGCTGGCCAAATTGTCAGAACTGGACGACCATATCCAGGCTGGTATGATCAAATCAAATACCCGCCAGGATATACGATCCCAAGTTCCATGTCTACAAAAGAACAGGCAACCCTCATCAATGTGTCGCGCAATTCAGCGCTCTGTGCGGCAACACCGGAGGCGACGACAAACTGTTGCTTTGCCAGTTCGTCAACAGCTTGTCAGAAACAGCCTTCGAATGGTACTCGGAGCTCCTAAATGACTCCGTAAAAACATTTGCATAAATGGAGCTACTGTTCACACAGCTGTTCGCTAGCGCGAGCGAATGCACTCCAATTACGTCATTAATCAATGTCAGGATAAAACCGGGAGAAACATGGGCCCAATACACGATTCGATGGCGGAACCTGTGGTCTAAGTGCGAACAGCGAATTGAAGAATCTCTTGCCATGGGAATGTTCATCGGGACCCTTGATCCTCAAACGATTGTGTCCCAGTTCATGACATTCTTCAAACCAACTACCTTCTAGGCTCTGATAGATAAACTGGTCCAAATGGACCAGATGGGCCATGGTCCCTCCTCCTTAAATAAGGACCCTCGAAATGCTAAGGGTAAAGGGAAAGCAGAGTTTGTTGCCAACACGCAACAACAGCCAAGTGACCCAAAACTAGCCGCTCGCCAAAACAACGCGCGTCCGCGCCCGTCCTTGGAAGAAAAACTAGGACGTGCTTACTCGTTTCCTCGCAACAAGATGAGGAGACCGTTCTAATTGGCAATGCGCAATAAACTCGTCATATTGCCAGACCCATGGCGTTCGCCGCAACCCGGAGACATTAACAACCCTAACTACTGCTCCTATCACCGAATGGTGAGCCACTCAATCGAAGATTGCTATGTCTTCAAAAACTGGGTTGAGGACTAGTATCAATAGGGGAAATTTTCACTGTCTGATAACTGAAAGGTAAGCCCACCCCAGAAGCACTCCCAAAAAGGTAGACGCGCATGGGGCATCATGCTCACTCGTAGAAAAAATTTCATGGGAAGTCGTTCTTTCAGCAAAAACCAAAAGAATGCTGAAGGATATACATGCTGTTAAAAATATGTATGACCTAGATACTATTATTGTATACTATAGTAGATGCTTAGACACACACACACACACACACACACACACACACACACACATATATAGAGAAGACTTTTTTGCTTAACATGATAGCATGCTATCTAGTTACTCTTTATCTTAATATGTTCACTTGTTTAAGTTTACTGCCTCTTTAATACATGTTGATAAAGCCCTAAGGATGTTAGCTTGACTACCATGATTATGATGTAAATCATACTAGTAGGGCATGAGTAGTCTACAAGAACATCCTAAATAGTTCCTGGTCGAAGGAGTATCGTGACAGAGCATTGATATTCCAGTATAGACTAGTGTATACGTTTCTTGACCCAGTATTAGGGCGATGGATGATCCCATATCCATTGGTGTTTGACATCAAAGATTGTATACATGTATTCATTAGAGACCGAGTACACTGAACGGACTCGCCAAGAACTCCTAGATGGTATTATACCTATCGTCAAATAGCAGTTCTCCGGTGACACTCGTACAGGTTAGTCTGTAGACCCGGAATCGTCATAGTGTCTTGTGTTCTTCCTTCTGTGCTTTGATTTACACCTTACCACGGCTCTGCTGAGTCGTGCTAATAGGTGGATTTTGGGTACATTCCCGAGACACATGGAGGCAGAGAGCGGTAGGAGGGGTTTCGTCTTTCCCGGTATTGGAAGTTGATGTTGTGCTATACACGATTGGCTATAACCATAAGTCCATGGTCAAGGCTGATGAGATTTACTAATAAGTGTTTTCAGTAGTTTCTTGATTGGTTATAGCCCACACATCGGCATGACTTATCGAGTTATTGGGGTCTGACGATTCCACCCCCAGACTCGATATGCGGCATATCAGGTGAAAAGACCGGACTGTATGGTAAGTGTTGCTTATTGTCTCTACGGGAGTTTGAAAAAGTTTGCTTGTTGATCTTCTATTCGTTCAATACCTGGGTAGCCGCTACGTCCAGCTAGTACTGCTGACGGCTTGTGGGTATCTGATATGATCATTTCCTACTGCTAGCGTATTGACGAGTCTTAAAAGTCCCACATAGAAGTTTATAAACTCAAGCGAAACAAAGTAGGGCACATATGGAGATATGTGCGGGAGCTTGATTAACTACGAGTATGTAATACCGTATTTTAATCTAGCGTTTTTTTATATTAGTCGGGTTTTATATGAAATGACCGGATTATTAAATCAAGTGTTGATTTAATAATAAGCTAATTACTCATTATAATTCTTTTCTTAATATTTTTATATATATTTGATATATGTATAAATGTATCATGGTTGATGATACAAAAAACATGGCAATGCAAGAATCGCATTGGAGAAATTGAATATATAGATATTGATAAATATGTGAATAAGAAAATGAAGAGATGAGTCATGGCTTCTAAGAGGTTCTCAAAGACTCTAGTAAGCATGACTCATTCTTTTCTATTTATTTTATTCACCCATATTTATCTCTCTCTCATTCTTATCTTGAAGATACATTCACTTCTTGCCAAGGTTCATCTTCTTCATTCCCCTCTCTAGATATTTTCTAAGTTGGAAAAAGAAAAGAAAAGAGAGAATTTTAGTGAGAAAAATCCTACTTCTTCAACCTATACTAGAATAGCAAGCTAGTGTAGGTTGTTTACTTCACCTTTTCTTTGATTAGTGAAGTAAGAGTTTGAGTCAAAGAAGCTTCGTGGTGGATCATCATAGACGACGAAGATCTCAAGCAATCTCGTTCCACTTTCAAGCGAAGTCGTAGAGGAGCTCAAGGACTTCTACACGGAGCACTCGAAATGTTCGATCGATCTACAAAGGTTGTAGTTCCCATTCACTTAGTATAAAACCCTAGTTACTTTTATTGAAACCCTAAATCTCTAGTTCGATTCATGTTATACTTAGCTCTTTAGTTTATTAAAATTGCTTACATGCTTTTGTTAAAACCCTAGTTGAGGTGCTAAGACATACTTACACAGGCATGTCTAACGGTTAGGTGGAAAAGCCTACTTGAAGTCGAAATAATCGAAGGGATGTCAAAATCTCGTTCCGCACCGAAAATTGTTGACGAGGGGAAAAACCCCCAAGTCAAGCCTGACCTCAAAGAAAAAGACGAAGACCAAGAAGCCTGTGCAACCTGCCAAGTATGATGAAAAGCGCACAGATCTAAAAAAATATATTGACGCGTTGGAGGAGTACGACCAAAAGGTGCGGACATCGGTCATGCTCCAAGAGTTCATCAAGCATATTCATGAGGATGAACATAGTGACAATGATAAGGAAAATGACTCATCAGAAGACACCGAAGACCATGTAGCATGTTGCCACATGGTCTCCCATTCATCGTTATATGACGAAGAAGCTCTCTCCGCGTTAGAAAACAACGCAGAAGAACTGGGGGCAGAATCGACGCTAAAATCCCCGGAACTGCCAGAAGACCCGATCGAGAGGTTGTTAAACAAAGCCTTTCAAAAAGTAAAGTTTACCGAGAACGCGAGACAACCATATATGAAAAGGCTAAGCATCAGCGTCAGGATAAAGAAGCTGCAGTGAGGATGAGTCGTAAAGTACTCCGACCAAACCAAAGCACACCTGCTATAAATAATAGAAGGATAAAAAAAGAGAAGCGGTTCGCAAGCCCTGTCAATGGGGATGAAGTTGCCACCTCTCGTAAGGAACACTCCCGGGATCTTGTGCCTCGATAGAAAAGAATCACATCCAGACTACTGCCTATATCATCAGAGGGTCACTCACCCCACCGAGGAATCCAGTGCCTTCAAGAAGTGATGGCAAGGATACATTGCCCATAAAAAACACTTCAAAAGAATGAAGCATGAAGCTCACGCTCATTGACGATAAAGTAGTGGGATGAACACACATGAAGAAACGACTGGCAACTGTCATATGGTTGGTACTAGTTCGAATGGAGGAAAATCTCCAGTTCCTACGTTTGGGAGCAATTCCAAGGATGAAACGTGTAACAACCCCAAACTTTCTGTACAATTTTTTTCAAAAATACAGAAAGGGGTACTTGAGCCTGAGCATAAGTTATAAGTTTGTTTTGCTTTTGAACAGCAAGAAGGAGCTTGTAGCTCATTGGTAATACCTTGCACTGCTGAACCAAAGCACCATAGTTCAAATCCCATCAGCCACATTGATTTTTTAATTAGTTTTCTTTTAATCTTTTTAGAATTCCAAGAGTCTACACGTGCATAACCCGTAAAACCAAGAGTCACACATAAAATAAATGACTCCACTGTGGTAACCAAGCGACGGGGGAAACGTGGCGTCGAGACCCGGCCCGACTCGGCTGACTCGGGCCGGCGACTCTGCCGAATCGGCCGGCGCCGCCGGTTTAGGTGAGTCAAAACCCTGATTTTCTTAAACTCCTTGAAACCTTTGGCTACCCCACTCCCCCTGCACTATTTAAAATCTCTGAAATTAAACAGAGAATTAAAACACCCCTTTTAATTTTTTAAATGCAAAAATTTAATACAATTTTTATCAAACCCTTTCATCTACCCTAAACCCTAATTTTTCCTATAAATACCACACCTAAACTCATCCCTCCTCACTTCTAAATCTCTGTCCAAGCTCTCAAGAAAATTCCCTAGACTTTTTGTATGCAAGTGGAGTTAGCGAAGGGCGAAGCTCCGGCGAACTTCCGACGACGTTCCGAGGAGATTCCGGCGACGAAACGACGCACCGGCACCTCCTAATTCTTCCTTTTCCTCTCCTCTCTACTGCAATATAGTAAGTCCCTTTCCCCCTTCTCTTTACTATTCTAAAAACTTAGAATTCTAAAACCCGACGGAAATGGAGTTAATCCGACTTCCGATTCGGTTTTTCCTTAAAAATCATATTTTTCCTAAACACAATAATACCAAACTCTCACATCATGATCATTAAACATTAAAAAAACATACTGAGAAGTTTCATATCAAAAGAATTTATATTTCAATTTTTATAGTATTTTTTCAGAGAAATACCATATAGTTTAGTTTCGACATAAATCTTATAATTTCTTGCTATACCTTTAGATAGTTCACAAGGTAATGACCTACCTCCTCACAACACTCATATGTAACATAGCAGATGATATTTGGGAATATAGTTTTGGAAAAATACGATTTTACACAAAACTACCTTTAACTTATAAAAACCATTTTCTACAAGATATGTATTTTTAACAAATCTTTGCAATGTGCCGCTACAACCCATTTTGGGGAACCCGTTTGGGATAGTACGGATTATCGCACATCCTTAGGCTTAGAGTGTGAGATGCAGACCTCCGTAAGGAGCATACGGTCTCGAAAGATTTAAAAATACAATTTTCTTTAGAAAATGTGATTTCTATTATAAATTAAACTTATATTTTTAATAAATAAATATATATGTAATTAATATCAAAATATCTATTTTTAATATTTATAATATTCTACATTTCCAAAATTCAAGAAAAACATTCCATTTACAAGAAAATACCATGTAATTCCATACAAGTTCAATACTTTACAATTAAATACCATATGTTATGAAAAATATGTTTTATTCACTAGAAATGTCACAATTATAAAATATACATCAATGAAAACTTTAAAGACGATAATAAAATACTTGAGGTGTATTTTGAAAATTATACAAAATTATTTTTACATAAAACCCCCTCAAGTTCTATAAATTACCCTGAGGACCCTAGTAATTATAGGTTTAAGCGGGACCAGTTTCTTGAGCCCAGGGAGCTGGAGATATGGGTGCTTGCCTATTTAAGGTAGACAACTTAACAAATGGAGTTATCAATACGGTAATCGTCTTTGAAAAAGACACAAATCCTGCCGTCCATGTGCAGCGGTTACCGATAGCACCAAAACCTAATTCAGAATTCAATTTCTTTTCTAATTGTCTGACTCATACTGAGTCTCAATATAATCAATCTGACTTGAATGAGATTCAAGTATATATAACAATTCAATATGAATCCATATATTCAATCTGTTTAATATATTCAATCTGTATTGACTGAACCAAACCATGGATATACATCCATCTACATGATTCTCCAGTTACATCCATTTACTGATATCATGGTTTCGGCAAGTCATCCATCTATATACAATGTACAATTCAAACAATACAATTTACACTTCAATTTACAATCAAGACATCGCGGGGTTTATAAGGGGTAGTTTGGTACGGAAGGTGTTAAAAGTGGCACGAGACTGCAACCATTAGACACCTAACCTGAATTCAATCGCCGTTGTTCCGGGTATTATTGACGGAGCCTTGTACTCTATATACCGTAGTCTCTGGTCTAATGAGACTCCTCTTGTATACACTGGCCTCTTCTGTACCAAGCTACAAACAACAGCGTTAACACTAAATACAACATTATAATAATATAATACAACTTTAAAAGCTACACACTCTCTCTGTCTATTCTACTTCTCCCTTATTTTTGGGACTTACCGAGCGATTGTTCGCCGACGACATTCCTTTTGCTTCTTTTTTGGAATGTTGTCAGGTGGATCGGACCTTCAGGAGATCGAGACCACCAGCGAGGATTTGGATCAACTGACTTTCGACCCAGAGCTTTAGATTCCTTGTACACATTTACATTCTGTATTTTCTATTTCTGTTATACCACTGTTTAGGCATTGCATTCCATTCCATGTATTTACTTTTCAGATGTATTGTAAAAAGAATGTTAATAAATAAAGTTGTTGTTCAATTATATTTATTGTCTCTGTATCTTGTGCATTTTACTTATATTACTTAGATACGCTTAGCGTATTTACTTCAAAGTAAATACGTAGCGGCCAGTCGCGTCCCCTTCACCGTACACCGGGAAGCGGGGCATGACAAAACGTCCCTCAACCCTCTCTTCAAAGACTTCACCTCAGAAAAAGAAGAGGGGGAGAAGAACAACGAGAATATTCAGCTGCGTAACCATACGCTACTCGAGAAGTACCTCGGACCTACAAACAAAGGTTCGAACAAAAAAGTCAAAAGGAAAGAGAAAATCTCTGAGGAAATTTCCCTCGATGACGGAGTGGTAAAAGAGCTCACCACAAAGGATCCTCCTAAGAAAAACAAGGTGCATTACAACGTCCTGGCACATCTGAGGAAAATACCCTCGCAACTGAGAATATTGGATGCTCTCCTTCTGTCCAAAGTGGCACGAGATTCGCTGATCAAGGCATTACAAGAGCTCGATCAGTTCCAGGCTTTCTTAGCAAAAGAAAAGATAAAAGATGAACTGGCATAGGTCCATACAGCTGATATTACATTCAGCGATGAAGATCTCCTCCTCAGTACATGCGAGCATAATCACCCGTTATACGTCACTGGATACTGCCACGACATCAAGATAAGAAAAATCCTTATCGACAATGGATCCTCCGTTAACCTTCTCAACGTGAGAGTGCTGAAGGAAATTTTCATGAACGTTCCGCACCTTGCCCGAGATAAAATTACCATCTCCGGGTTCGACTCACAGTCGTCACAGACGCTTGGGTCCGTAATTCTGACTCTATGCTTCGTACTGCTCGTCACTGATATTAAATTTCATGTCATTGACTCCAAGACTTACTATAACGCTTTGCTCGGTAGGCCTTACTTACACGAGTACAATGTCATCTCATCTACACAACATCAATGTATGAAGTATTTTAAGGATGGTTCGGAGTACACCGTCATGGGAGAGCTAAACCTGTTCTCGGTATACGAAGTCTGGAAATACGAAGACACAATGTACTTCCTACCAGACTTCGAGGATACTGAAAGGTGCCACAAGCCGAAGAATAAACAGAAATCTGTTGCCAATATCCCGATATTTGGGAGCAATACTAAGGAAGACGAAGAAATAGTCTACTTGGGGAAACCAAAAAAAGAAAACAATAAGCCCAGACCATCTACTCCTATCTTGGTCTTTGGCAGCGACTCTAAGGATGAGACCAACGCAGTGTTCTCCGTCCGCCCGTCAATGCAAACTTTTGCCGGAGCAGACCAGAGTTTACAAAGTACAATGGATCTGTCTCGGCATTACAAGGAACTTGATGCACTCGATACATACAGCGTACAAGAGCTACAAACATTCTCCGTGCCTCCTAGACGAAGGGTTGAAAAAGCGATCTTCTTTTACCAATCTACGGAAACCAAAGTAGAAAAAGAAGTCTGGCATGGTACCGATTTTGCACTCGACAGGCTTCAATCCATCTGTCTGCCAAGATTACGCGGAAGGATTGAAAAGGCTGTTAAGATGCTGAGGTATACCCCTCGAACAAACTGTTCGACAAGTATAATTCTACAAAAAGATTTGGGATATTCCCGGGACTCAGCGAAAGATGCCCAATGGAAAGATGGAGACAACCGGGCTCGGATATGTTCGGTCCAGGAAACGGGAGCTGATTGATCATCTTCTCGTGTGTGTTTGGAAATTGTTTCACAACCAAAGAAATTTATACCGCAATCAATTAACGGTGTCGATGCAGCGCGTTAATGAATACGGATCGTCCACTGAGAAAGTGTGATTTGTTCGAAATCGTTTTATTTGAGTTGAAAAGAAAAGATAAAAGAAAATGATTCAATATTCATGAGATTTTAGTTTCAAGAATAATAAAGAAATAGATCTAGGATCAAGAATTGATAAAGATCAAGGAAATGTCCAAACCAATTGAATTATCAAGATTTGTAAAGTAGATTGTAAAAATCGATCAAATTAATAGTGATGATGAATACTAATGATTACGAATTCTTATATATTGAGGATTTGTTGCTAGATCGATGATGATCAACGAGGTTTAGGGATCTATTGAAGAAATTAGGGTTTCTCTTTCATCATCCCTTGTCTTTTCATTGATTATCATTCAAATTCTAGCCTCTAGTAAATTGAATCACCGATCGTTGATCTCTAATTTGGAGCAAAAACATTCAAGAAAGCGATCTCGCTCAAATTAGGTCTTCGATGATTCAATTTCCTAAAGTTTACAAAACTCATAAGACTTAAGAATCGTTCAAGAATTTAATCATTATCATCTACCTATTCTCTTGATTCCGCTACAAGCGGAGATTTCACTCACACATCATGAAAAATGGAAGAATCAAGAATCGATAAATTTTCATAATGTAAGAATGTAAAGAAAAGTAAAATTTATAATTTTCACCTTTATTAATCGACGATTAGGTACAATTCACTCAAAGATTATAAGATTTGAGAAGGTAACTAGATCCGCCGAAATTAGCTTCGCATCGATCTTCTTGAGTCGTGGATCGTCGTGGATCTCTTGCTCGGATGAAGATCGGCATTGCTTCAAAGGATCTTTATTTGCTTGCTTGAGTCGCTTCTCGATGAATCTTGATTTGGCTTTGGAATTGGATTTGGGCTAGGGTTTTGAGTTGCAAGTTGTGTCACTCAACTTGCGGGTGAATTGATGTATAATGATCAAAAACTGAACAACTAATCAAAAACTAATTAACTCTTGAACCACCTTTGTAATGAAGCTCTAGGTGCCCTTTTATAGTTTTCCCTTTAGCTTCCCCTAGAAGCTAGGTCTATCCTCCCTTGGAAGCTAGGTAGTTGAAGAGAAGTTTCTAGATTAAGGTAGTTAGCTAGCTTACAAGAGAAGACTTGCTGTTGGAGGGAAGCTTCTGGAGAATTCGAGGAACTGAAGCGTCTTGAAGAAGTTTTTCCATTGAGAAGAAGCCACGTGGAGGAATTTCAGTTGCCGATGAGTCGGATCAGCCACGGATCCGCGGCGGATCGGCCTGACTCGGCCGCGGATCTGCGGCCATCTGGTGGAGTTGCTGCATGAAATTTCTAGTGATGATTTATGTTGGCTTTATGGCACTTTCCTGATGTCTGGAATATTTTTATACTTTCTTGTTTACTACCAGATCTCAATTCTTTGACTTGATGCGTTTTATCAGCACTTTTTTAATTCCTGCTCTTTAACCTGGAGAATTTCCTGCATACAATCTCGAGACAAGTGTTGATATACAAAGATCATGCATGTAGTAATAAACACACAATTTCCCTCATAATGCCGGTTATAAAGTATAACACATGTTATTTGATATTTCACAGACGAATTGCTAATATGTGCTATATTTATACCAAACACCCTTAGATGATTAGAAAGAGTAGGAAAATTGATGTGTTAAAAATGCACTATTTTCGACTGATCAAATTCCCCCAAACATAATTTTGGTCGTCTCGAGCAAACATCTTTTATTCGGGTGAAAGAGAAAATATAAGAAAAAGAAAAACTAACTTGCACACTTTCATAGGCAAACGATTGCACTGAGCATGTGCAACAAGCCTTTAAACCTCTAGGTGTCCCTAGTAGGAGGAGTATTGTCTCCTGAGGGTTTTCAGCGAATTGCACCCACAAAATCCCATAATAAAAGGAAGACCGTGAAAGTTACATATAAAGATAAGAATTGTAAAAGAAAAACTTTGAAAATTAGAGTTTCCAACTATACTAGCTTTTCGGTTGTCATGAGCCCTATCGTAATAGTCATGAAAAAATGTTAGAAATCACATCATCCCTCAATAAAACATCGTCTTTATTCTTCATTCCTACCTTTCTTCCAAATATCGATCATATACCCCTACGTGTGCGTAAAAGACATCCCTACACTCGGAAAATTCAATTCAAGTTATCATACTCCTGTCCATCTACCTCAGTACTTTTTAGTCGGTGAATATTTTAGATGGAATTGCTCACACATTTTTCATGCGACGGTTAATATTTCTTGAGGTACTAACCGACCGATTACTTATATGCTTACTTATTAGGCGTATTAGTATTTTCCTCGTCTTGCAACACCTAAGGCTTAGCAGTGACTCCCAAACCAGTTGGTCTAAGGCACTAGTTGATGAAGCACCCTTGCTATATTTTTTTATTGCTGCCTTGGTGATTACAAAACCAATGTTCATTTTTCTACGCCATTTTATCTTTTTATGCTTCATTTATTATTTCCTTCATACTTTGGCTTTTAGACAAGAGCATTTCAAGGTATCCTCTACTATCCCGAGTTTGAAAACGTGTGTACGTGCGTATAGTAGGGTATCAACATTCAAATGTTTGGATTCCAGAATAGGAACTATTTTTCATACTTATTTTTATTCTCAGATTAGTGACTTCTTTCATCTTACAAACCCTTGGGACAATGGCTCATAACTACTTATTACTAGTTCGTTTAAGAAAACTTCTCATTTTCTTGGTTTTCTTAAATTTTTCTAATCTTTTGTATGTAATTTTTCACTATCTAATCTTTTATTATCTTATTTATGTACAAAATTTTTTATATGTTTTGTGCTTATACAAAGTATGATGCAAAATGATGCGTAAATAAGCACAAACCTCCCCCAAACTTGTTTTCAACAGTGTCCTCACTATTGTCTTCTGCTAAATATCAAAAACCTGTAAGCTTGGGAGGAAAATTTATTAGCGGGTACATGAAATATGATCGTGAAAATCCCCCCCCCCCAAACTTATTCTTTGGCTCACCATTTTGAGTAAAAATTTTATTTTCAAGAGCCAGATTATACCCCCCCAAACTTGAGTTAAACAATGTTAATCTTTTAAAATCATAAGAGGGGGTCAAAGTTATTGGTCAATGCCAAGCTTTGCAAAGACCGAAAGTCAACACCAACCATTCGAAGATTTTATTAGTGTAGTGCACCAGTTGGTGGAAGAATATGTTGTATAGAGCCAGGAAAAAGTGTGGAAAAGATAAGTGGTGGGATAGAATGTGTTTGCGTCTCGTTTTGGAGAGATGACACAGTGATTGTGATGATGGATTACTCGCATTCTCTTTATAGTCCAGAAGAAGGGGTGGAGGTTCAATTTCTTTTTGGAGTTAATTCATGTCAACACCCGTGTTTGCTAAAAATACGAGCTCCTCAGCGAAAATTTTCTCAAAGCTTTCATCGATCCCCCGAAGAATAATGTGATCAAAAAGCGCAGGGTGATCTTCAGACTCCAAAAACGGTTCAAAATCAGTGTTAGATGTTGACCCGGACAACTCGGTGGAAGAGTCCGTATATGTATAATACATAGTTGGGTCAAACAACAACATATGAAAAGAGTCTAGATCAGTATCATGAGGCTGATCAAATTCGCTGCTGTCGACATCCATTAATTCGACAGAACATGCTTGAGCAGCAGGTTCAGAGGGTACACTTCCCAACTTGTAAATGTTATGCTCAATTGACATCTTCCCGAAGGATAGGGTCATAGAGCCATTACGACAGTTGATTATAGCATTGGAAGTGGCCAAAAAGGGTCGACCAAGATCACCGGAATTTGATTCCATGGGTTAGCTACAGGCTGTGTATCGAGTACAATAAAGTCTACAGGGAATATAAATTCCCCGATTTTTATCAACACATTCTCTAGTTCACTCCTAGGTTTGGTGATTGATCGGTCGGCCATCTGGAGAGTACAGTGAGCTGGTTTCAACTCTCCAATCCCTAACTGCTCATAAACCGACTAAGGAAGCAGGTTAACACTTGCGCCAAGATCAAGTAGAGCACGGTTAATGTGTTTACCCCTAATAGAAATAGAAATAGTAGGATAGCCAGGGTCCTTACGTTTTCTAGGTAATTGTTGGGGAAAATCTGTGTCTACAGTCTTTGACATGAACACCTTTTTTGTCACTTGAGTCTTCCTCTTCCTAGTGCACAAGTCTTTGATAATTTTCGCATAAGCCAGGACTTGTTGTATAGCATCTAGGAGAGGGATATTGATGTTAACCTGTTTAAAGATTTTAGTGATATTCTCCATTTGCGGACTTGGTCTGTTTCCCCTTAACCGATTGGGATAAGGAGCTTTAGCAATAATAGCGGGGTCCAACATTGGAGAAGATCGTGTGGGTAGGAAAGATCCAAGAATAGGAGTGGGGATCGTCTTTGGTAGACTGGAAGAAGTGTGCTGAGGGTTCGAACCTTGGGGAAAACGGAGAATAGGCTCGGAAGAAAGCGGTGGGGTAGACGAACTGGGGTCAGAAGTAGAAGTAGAAGTGGAAGGAAAAGTCTCAGCCGGGGTATCATCGATTGATTCTTCATTATTATCAATCTCTTCACCAACATGGTTGTCTAGCACTCTTCCAGATCTCAACATGGTGATAGCGTTCACATGATGTGAATAGCCAGGATTTGGTACAGATTGAGCTGGAAGTTTCCCTTTCTCTTTAGCACTCATTTCGGCTTTTAATTGTGCAATTTGTGCTTCCATCGATTTAATACTCTCACTTTGGGAGTCAGAGTTTTTCTGGATTTTATCGACGGAAGACTTCATCTCAGCCGAAACTTGCATGAAATTTTTCAGAATCAAATTCGTGGTTTGTGCGAGTGAAGAGGAGTCATCAGTACCGGTCATTTGCAAAGAATTGTTATACGGTGCAGATGTGTTGACCGGATTTTGAAAGTTTTGTGATTGTTGGGGGTGTTGACTTATTTGAAGTGGTTGCTGTTGTGGTGGAGGACCCCTTTGGAAATTGTTTTGGTTTGGAACCGTGTTTTGAGTTTGTGATTGGTTCCAAGCAAAGTTCGGATGATTTCTCCAACCCTAATTATAAGTGGAAGAATACGGATCGTTTCTAGGTCTTTGTTGGAAAGCAGCATTGGCATGCTCTTGACCTTGAAACTGAGAATTTAAAGGACATTCTTCCGTAAGATGAGATGGATCAGAACAACATCCACAGACAGTTTTGGATAGTGACATCTGATTTAGGGAGGCTGCTAAAATTTTTTGTTCCATAGCTTCGAGTTTCTTTTGCATTGCTGCCATTTCAGCTTTAACTCCTATGGAAACATCAAGTTGATGAATGCCACCCCTAGACGATGACTGGTTTTCACTCTCCCACTGTAAAGTTTTTTCAGCGAAATCTTCTAAAAATCTCCAGGCTTCACTATCATCTTTATTCATGAAGGTGCCTTGACACATGGATTCAAGGGTCTGTTTTGTTGTAAGATTAATGCCCTCATATATGATTCTGTACAGATCCCATCTAGGAATTTCGTGATGAGGACATTGAACTAACAGATCCTTGAAACGTTCAAAACACTTCGAGAATGGTTCATTTGGAAGCTGGGTAAATTGATTTATTTCGCTACGAACTCGAGCTGTCTTATGATTAGTATAGAATTTCTTTAGGAAAGTTGTTACGAATTCTCCCCAGTTCGAAATAGAATGTGCGGCTGTGTTATAAAGCCGCTTCTCGGTTATATCGCACAGAGTGAATGGGAGAAGACGTAATCTCATAGCATCCACAGAAAGCTGTGAAGTACCCATCATAGTGCATACATTTTCAAATTCGGTAATAAAGACGTATTCGTCTTCAGACTCAAGATCGTGATATTTTGGTAGAAGATTGATGTATTGTGGTTTGATTTCAAAATTGTCCCCATTGGCTGGTGGAATGGTGAGACGGGTCGAAAAAGGACCTCGAATAGGGTAACATCTCTCTTGGAGAGAGATGCGGGGTGGATTCTGTGCACCTGCGGATGGTGGCAGAGTAGTGTTAAAGAAGTTCGATGGAGAACCGTCCATCGAAGTGGGTGTGGTAGTGGGTGAAGAAAAAGTAGATGTAGAATTACCGACTTCAGACTCGATAGGAGGAACGCGGACAAGACGAGCACTAGAATCCCGTGTCCAGCCGAGCATGCACTAAATGGTTTAGCACAAGTGGCAGCGTTAAGTGATAATTAAGGAAAAGATGAGTTTGGTGTTTGTTTTGAAAAAGATACGGATTTTTGAAAAATTCAAATCACAAAAAATGCATAAGCAGCCCTAAAATCTAGTGGTCACCTAGGTCAAGTCTCTAGACCGCTCCTAGACTTCCAGAAGACAAGTCGCAAGATAGATCCTCTACTGCCTCTTTGTCTCTCCTGTGGCCAGGTAAGTGCCAGGTAAGTGGGAGGTTTTCCACTACGTAAGTAGTGGGCCTAATTAAGTAACCACTTGCCTTAGACACACTTACTTTAGACACCACAAAAGAAATGCGGATAAGCAATAGATTACCCACGACCTTCTTCTGTCCTAATTGAGCGCGACGGTCCCTAGAGTCATGTCTAGATATTTTTTAGTTAATGAGGGTTATGCGGATGCAAGTTTGTGATTTCCGGGGCTTAGGAAGGGTAATGAAATCCCCACCTAATCTGAATTTGGTCTTTGCCCTTTAATTTCCGTATTTAAAAATGCAAACAACCAAGATCAAACATGCAACAATTTTTCTTTTTGCGGCGCTGCGAATTTTTGCAAAGAATCCTGCAGAAATTGGTTAATGGACAAGAGCAGGGAGGAGATAAGAAAGACATAAATGGACCTAAAAATTTTGGTGCACTGAAGCAGCTATCTTGCCGCGGATCCGCCGCAAGAAGCTACCTATGGCCGCGGTTGAGCGGTCCTTTAAGAAGATACCTGCACAAAAATTTCAGGAACTGTTCCAATTGCCTCTCTGGACTTTTTGAGATGTCCTGAAAATTTTTCCTCTCGCTCCAGAGATTTCAGATCTCCTTGCAACAAATCACAACAAATCGTTAAGCGCTTGTTGCAAATTTTGATCTAAAAAAAATTCTGATGGAATAATAAATTTTCCAACTCAAATTACAAAAACGAATAAATTAGCACACGATCCCCGGCAACGGCGCCATTTGATTGATCATCTTCTCGTGTGTGTTTGGAAATTGTTTCACAACCAAAGAAATTTATACCGCAATTAATTAACGGTGTCGATGTAGCGCATTAATGAATACGGATCGTCCACTGAGAAAGTGTGATTTCTTCGAAATCATTTTATTTGAGTTGAAAAGAAAAGATAAAAGAAAATGATTCAATATTCATGAGATTTTAGTTTCAAGAATCATAAATAAATAGATCTAGGATCAAGAATTGATAAAGATCAAGAAAATGTCCAAACCAATTGAATTATCAAGATTTGTAAAGTAGTTTGTAGGAATCGATCAAATTAATAGTGGTAATGAATACTAATGATTATGAATTCTTATCTATTGAGGATTTGTTGCTAGATCGATGATGATCAACGAGGTTTAGGGATCTATTGAAGAAACTAGGTTTTCTCCTTCATCATCTCTTGTCCCTTCATTGATTATCATTCAAATTCTAGTCTCTAGTAAATTGAATCACCGATCGTTAATCTCTAATTTGGAGCGAAAACATTCAAGAAAGCGATCTCGCTCAAATTAGGTCTTCGATGATTCAATTTCCTAAAGTTTAAAAAACTCATAAGACTTAAGAATCGTTCAAGAATTTAATCATCATCATCTACCTATTCTCTCGATTCCGCTACAAGCGGAGATTTCACTTACACATCATGAAAAATGGAAGAATCAAGAATCGATAAATTTTCATAATACAAGAATGTAAAGAAAAGTAAAATTTATAATTTTCACTTTTATTAATCGACGATTAGGTACAATTCACTCAAAGATTACAAGATTTGAGGAGGTAACTAGATCCGCCGAAATTAGCTTCGCATCGATCTTCTTGAGTCGCGGATCGTCGTATATCTCTTGCTCGGATGAAGATCGGCGTTGCTTCAAAGGATCTTTATTTGCTTGCTTGAGTCGTTTCTTGATGAATCTTGATTTGGCATTGGAATTGGATTTGGGCTAGGGTTTTGAGTTGCAAGTTGTGTCACTCAACTTGCGGGTGAATTGATGTATAATGATCAAAAATTGAACAACTAATCAACAACTAATCAACTCTTGAACCACCTTTGTAATGAAGCTCTAGGTGCCCTTTTATAGTTTTCCCTTTAGCTTCCCCTAGAAGCTAGGTCTATCTTCCCTTGGAAGCTAGGTCTGTCTTCCCTTGGAAGCTAGGTAGTTGAAGAGAAGTTTCTAGATTAAGCTAGTTAGCTAGCTTACAAGAGAAGACTTGCTGTTGGAGGGAAGCTTCTGGAGAATTCGAGGAACTGAAGCATTATGAAGAAGTTTTGCCGTTGAGAAGAAGCCACGTGGAGAAATTTCAGTTGCCGATGAGTCTGATCAGCCGCAGATCCGCGGCGGATCGGCCTGACTCGGCCGTGGATCCGCGGCCATCTGGTGGAGTTGCTGTATGAAATTTCCAGTGATGATTTGTGTTGGCTTTATGGCACTTTCCTGATGTCTAGAATATTTTTATACTTTCTTGTTTACTGTCAGATCTCAAGTCTTTGACTTGATGCATTTTTTCAGCACTTTTGTGATTCCGGCTCTTTAACCTGGAGAATTTCCTGCATACAATCTCGAGACAAGTGTTGATATACAAAGATCATGCATGTAGTAATAAACACACAATTTTCCTCATAATGCCGGTTATAAAGTATAACATATGTTATTTGATATTTCACAGACGAATTGCTAATATGTGCTATATTTATACCAAACACCCTTAGATGATTAGAAAGAGTAGGGAAATTGATGTGTTAAAAATGCACTATTTTCGACTGATCAGGAGCAGATCTACAGTTGCCGTGTCGTAACCAGCTCAAGTGAAGCGGAAAACACTCTTCCAAATTGTTAGTGATGTATGCCCTAGAGGCCATTATTGTATAGTATTGGTTTGTTTATTACATTTTGGAAGCATGGGATATACATGGATATAATAACAGTCTTGCTTAATATTGTAGTATGCTACTTGGTTTGATTCTATCTTAATATGTGTATATGTTTCATTTAACGTATCGCTAATACATATTGATAGAGCCCTTAGGATCTTTGCTTGACTACCAGTGTTGTGATGGCACTAGTGGGGGCTGGGTAGTCTATAAGCACATCCTTATACAGGTCCCTAGTCATAGGATTATCGAGACGGTGCATCGATACTCCAGAGTAGACTAGTCTATACGCTTCTCATCCCAGCATGGGAGATGGTCTGCCATACAGCCATTAGTACGTCGTACTGGAGATAGTATGCAGGTGCTCATTGGGTTATGAGTTACACTGGACGGACTCGTGGGGAACTGCTGGTTGGTATTATACTTATTGTCAGGTAGTAGTTTGTTCATCACAGAAAACAACATTTTAATACCGCTAATTCGTTATCTATTTTTATTTATATCGGTGCTATTAATCAGTGTCTGCTCTGTAATTACAGTTTACAGGTATTCGTGATAAAATACCGGAAACACATTCAAAATCACGGATATATCGTCTGTGAGCCGACACTGCAACCGGAACTGGAAACCGACCGATATCCAAAGAGTTTTTGCAAATAATTTGTGTGCACAATATTTTGGTCCAACATAATACATGTGCACACATGCTCTTTGGCAATAGAACCATGATGGGGCTGCCATGAATCATGGCATAAGTGGGCATGGTGTGATGTGCATTGATGGTGCAATAAATGCTTAAAGTGTTGATGTGAGATGTTGCGCCAAGTTTCCTTCCAAATCTCTGCATACAAACCAGGTTATTTTAAACCAAACAAACAACACCAGAGTGATATGGGGGAACACATATACCTACCATGAAAACCCGAGCCCCATAGCTCGGAATTTGGCCGAGCACAAGCCTTCCAAATCCGGCAAGCTCGGCCTCCCATGCTCCAATGGTCCCCATATTTTCTTTGTGTTAGTATTTATGCCCTAGAGGCCATTACTGTATCATACTAGTTTGTATATTACTTAATGGAAGCTTGGGATATTCACAGTTGTATTGACAGTCTTGCTAAAAATAGTAGTATGCTACTTGGTTTGTGTCTACTTTAATATGTGCATGTGTTTCTTTTAACATATTGCTTATACATATTAGTAGAGCCCTTACGATCTTTGCTTGATTACCAGCATTGTGATGGCAGTCACACTAGTGGGGGCTGGGTAGTCTATAAGCACATCTTATACAGGTCCCTGGTCGTAGGATTATCGAGACGGGGCATCGATACTCCGGAGTAGACTGGTGTATACGCTTCTCATCCCAGCTGGGGAGATGGTCTGTCTCACAGCCATCAGTACGTCGTACTGGAGATAGTATGCAGGTGTTCGTTGGGTTAAGGGTATACCGGACAGGACTCGCCGGGAACTGCAGGTTTGTTCTATACCCATCGTCAGATAGTAGTTCCCAGGTGACATGAGTACAGCTTAGTTCGTCGACTTGACACTGCTACTTCGCCTCGGGTGTATTCCCAATGTACTTAGATTACTACCCTACCATGGCTCAAAGGATTCGTGCAAACAGGTAGTAGTTGGGTGCAGTCCCGAAGCACTTGGAGGCAGTGACGGTTAGACAGGATTTGTCTGTTGGCTATAGTGCCCTCAAGGCAATTATCATAGACGCGGACTTGTGATTATGATGATTGAGTGAGGACCTATACCGATAAAGCAGTCTTACTCAAGATGATAGTATGCTATCTGATTTGTCTTTATCATCATATACATGTTGATAGAGCCCATAGGATTCTTGCTTGACTGCCAGTATTATGATGGCGATCATATATGTGAGAGTTGGGGTCTATAAGCACATCCTTAAATGTCCCTAGTCGTAGGAGTATCGAGAACGGGCATCGATACTCCAGTATAGACTAGTGTATACTGATCGAGACCCCGATGAGGGGCGGTGGCCAGGTCTCACAAGCCATTGGTGTTAGTTTGTTCACCTAAGATAGTATACAGGTGCTCATTGGGTTATGAGTACACTGGACGGACTCGCCGGGGACCTTCTAGTTGGTATTATACCTATTGTCAGATAGCAGTTCCTAGGTGACATGTGTATAGGTTAGTCTGTTGACCTGAGATCATCATTTATCTCGTGTGAGTTCCTACTGTGCTTTGATTACTACCCTACCACGGCTCAAAGGAGTCGTGCAAACAGATTTTAGTTGGGTACAATCCCGATCCACATGGAGGCAGTGATCGGATCGTCGGGGATTCGTCTCTCCCGGTATTGGGGGTTGATGTCGCGTTGTGTACGGATAGCCATCACCATAAATCCGTGGCCATGGTGGACGAGAATTATCATCCAGGATCGATAGTTTCTCAGGTGGTGATGAGGTTTCATACCGACACTAAATATCGCGTTGTTAGGGGCTTGACTTTATCCACCCCCTTAGACTCGATATACGATACTCTTAGACGAACAGACCGGACTGTATGGATATTGTCACTGTCAGGCTCAGTAGGGGTTCAGAATGAGTTTGCTCGTCGGCCTCCCTTTTGCTCAATACCTGGGTAGCCGTTACGTACAGCTAGTGTCGCTGACGTGCTTGTGGTTAAACCTACTGCCAGCGTATTGACGAGTCTTTAGAGTCCCACACAGAGGGTTTTTACGGTTCAGGCGATTTGGTGTACATGTCGTATGTTGGTACATACAGGTGTCCGATTAAATATGTGCGTGTTGCCAAGACTTTAATCGGACGGTTGATAATACTAGCAGCTTAGGATTAAGCCGGATTGTTAAATCGGGTTTTTGATTTAATAATTTATATATGTGGGGGGGTTCATTTTTCATTTGATTCATTACATTCATCACTCTCTCACTATCTCAAGTTCACACAAACACTTAGCATTATTTTTGCTCATGCCAAAAGCTTTCACCTCCTTCATCTTCTTCTTGAGTCTCTCATTGAGCTCATGGGTAGAGAGGAAAATTGTAGTGACACTTTCATGCACCCCCACTCTCCATCGCTAGAGACTTTGGAGCGTAGGTTACCTCGTTTGTCGAGGTTGGAGTTTGCGCCGTTTCCCTCGGGTGGATCATCGGAGATGGAGGAAGACCGGCAACTAAAGATCATCAAGGAGCCACAAGGAGCTTGGAATGAAGACCGAAGGACACGGATCAACTCGGTATAACGATTCTAACTCTTAGTTAGCTCGCTAGAATAGGGTTTAAGGTCGATCCGGAAATCGGGTAACGGTAGCGCCGGTTTAATAAATTTTTGTTCCGCATTTTGGCCGCATTTCGATGGCCGGGGCGCTGCCGGAACCCTTCATGGTATCAGAGCCACCCTTTAAACCCCTTACTAGCTTGTTTAAACGTGCTTAAAGATCGATCGGCGGAAATTTCCAAAATCACGGTTTCATTTTTCTGTTCTCTGCCGATTTTCAAAAGTGTTCAAAAAATATTTTCCAGTGGCTTAAAAATCCGTGCAGGCGATTTTAGGGGTACAGAAAAAAATTTGGGCTTTTGATTCCTCTAAAGCGCCGCGGAACCGCCGCACTTACCCCCTATTGGCGGTGGATCCACGGCCATTTAGTGGCGACGGGCTTCAAAATGTTTCCTGTAGCCCCCTGACTTGGAATTGTGATTTTTGTAATATCCTGTTTTGGCCCAGGTTTCTGTGAAGTGTTGGTTTTGCTATTGGGACCAATTTGGAACTTAGTCGATCGATATTTTAAGTGTGCGTTTAACAGTACATACATTTCTATCTGGGACCGTGAATGTCATTTAATCGGTAAACCCCTCTAACTGCTATATGTTCTTTTAGACGGGTTTGCGAACGTGACATTCACGTTGATGTTCTGTGTTGTGCTATGATGTTGGTTGGATTGTCGTGGTGGATAGCCAGTGGTGCAATGTTAGTACAGTTTAATTTCGTTTGCACATTTGATATTGCGGAGCGAGCGTCCGACATGTGGACTGCCATCACTGCCAGTTTGTATATTATTCTTTTAGGGCACGACCCGGATGAGGTCGATGTCACCCTTGTATATTATTTTCTTTTATGTACTAGGATTACCCCATGGTGGGGTGCACGAATAGCCGGATTCTAGAGGGCAACGGGTCCGCATCTCATGGCGTTGGGACGGAGGGGACCTTACTCTAGAATTGGCAGGCTATTCGCCGCACTCGTAGAGGGTATAGGTTGGCCCAGGAGGGTTGCTCAAGTTACCGGATTCAGTGAAGTGCTGGGTGGCCCATTCACGTTGTTGAAGAGGGTTGCCTCACTTATGGTTTTGCGGGTAACTTGCCGCGCTCGTAGGGGTCTATGTTTTCATTGCACAGGCTATCCACACGACAGGGAACGTCGGGTCTCACTTGCGGCTCAAGTGAAACTCGGGGCTCCAG
This sequence comes from Agapanthus africanus, assembly GCA_030015575.1. Classification (NCBI taxonomy): domain Eukaryota; kingdom Viridiplantae; phylum Streptophyta; class Magnoliopsida; order Asparagales; family Amaryllidaceae; genus Agapanthus; species Agapanthus africanus. The sequence continues at coordinate 157,942,070 of CM057348.1, read as the reverse complement.
ATTATCCACCATTCTGTGTTTCTTCTGTGATGTTTCTGTGATGCTGCTTTATATCATGCCTGGGATGAATGTTATATATATATTTATATATATTAGTAGATGTTGTATATGTTTTGCACCCGCTCTAGTCCAGCCCCCGCTCTGTCGTTAGTTAAGTAACCTAACGGGTGATGACGGGGCCCAGTAGCGAATGCGGATGGCATATACATACATTTTATTTTCGTTCTTTTCTGGTGTGATTAATTGATGGGACTGCATAGATTCTTATCAATGCAAGGTTAAAAAAAACCCATATATGATGTTGTTGGAACCAAGTTTTTTATAAAAAAAAACTGACATTACAGACGTTCTCTTTCGCTATGTACAGTGGTATTCGGTTATGAATATCCAGCACCTCATTCGACGAGGCAAGGGCCGAGATCCCTTCATCGGGAGTGACCCCTTGAGTAAAAGTTTGCGTCAACGTAATAACTTCACTATAGTTGATTATTTTTGCTTTGCATTGTGGTATTCAGTATGGGATATCCTGTACCCCATTCGATGGGGAAAGAGCGGAGATCTCTTCACCGGGAGTGACCTCTTTAGCAAAAGTTTTCGCCACTATATATTTATAAAACCACTTGGATTCCTTCAACGATATCAAGTTTATTACGTTAAAGGATTTTCGCCAAAAACCAGCCGTAGCACTCCGTCATTTCAGATTAGTATTGCTTAGTATTCGTGCTGCGTATGTCGTGCATTAGCCGAGGCGTAGTGTTCGGTAGCTATATAGTGCTTTTCTGTTGCAGAGATAATGCGATTGGTTAGGATAGTCGTACGATCATTTTGATCTTTAGTCAAGGCTCGTACGGGTGGGTCTAATGCAGTCAAGATAATGATGGGTAGAACTTGACTAGGACCTTTTGACATTTTGATCTTTAGTCAAGGTCACTTGGGTCCTAGGGGTAAAAACACACATCGGGAGTTTCAAACATACAGGAAACTTGCCAGGCTTGCGCATACCTTCTGGAGTGTGGTGACTTGAGTGGCTTCCATCAAGTTATCATGTGATGATAGTTGGATCCCGATTCCCACTGATGAGTAGGATTACTCCTCGGGTGATTCCGACTAGTTCTCCTTTTGGGTTTGGAGGAGAATTTGAGGAAACAGTGGGAGCCATCCAAGATTAGATAAAGTGATTGAGCATTCTGATCTAGGTTAGAGTGCACGCTGAGTGTTTCTTCTCTCTCTCTCTCTCTGGCTGCGATTTTGACCCTACCTTTGACTAAAACTCATAAAACCAAGTTGACCGAACCTTCTTAAAACTCTATGGATTTTGGAATGTCACGGTGTTGCATACATCATTGCCACTTCTATATCACCTTTGATTTTCTCCAGAACACCCTGTATTACTACGAACATCCACTTCCATTGGATAGATCCATCGTATAGTTACATACGAACTCGAAGGAATTTTTTCGAGGATGGATTCTGGTTCTGGAGAGAATGAATAGGATTATTCGGTTGACTTTTCTCTTTACGTTCTCTCAGGTTGTGAGGGCTCCTAAGATTAGGAGAGGGTATACCTATTGAGCTTATTGGATAGTCTTCTTCCAAACCATAGGCATGTGTCGAACGGTAGGGAAGGAAGAAAACCAATTAAGCTTAAGTGTGGTGTACAGAAGGTAATAAGTAAAGACATATAAAGGGATTAGAATAATGGCAAAGGAAATTGTGATCACCATCATTCACGACAAAAACAGTGTATACCCCTGCCACTCCTACATCCACTTTGCTTTTCACTAGAACACTCCGTATAACTACGGATATCCACTTCCATTGGATAAGTCCATCGTATAGTTACATACGAACTCGAAGGAACTTTTTCGAGGATGGATTCTGGTTCTGGAGAGATTGAATAAGATTATTCGGTTGTCTTTTCTCTTTACCTTCTCTCAGGTTGCGAAGGCTCCTAAGATTAGGAGAGTACACCTATTGCTCTTATTGGATAGTTTTCTTCCAAACCTTAGGCTGGTGCCGAAGGATAGGGAACGAAGAAAACCAATTAGCGTAAAGGAGGTGTACAGAAGGTAATAAGTAAAGACATAATAAAGGGATTGCAGTGAGGGCAGGTAAGTATATTGTTACTGTCATGATTCAAGATAATAGAAGAGGCGTTACTAGGAATATCAGTTAACCCATTTGAAACATTTTCATGTTTCAGTCTGACTGTGCGATGTTAATTGAAAACTGTTTTCATAATTGGAATCTAACTCCAGGGTATGTATTTACAAGATCAGTTTCTCACATCTGTATGATATTATAGATGGTGAGTGGGAGTAAGGTATTGGGAATTGGGTGATTAGATCCTCTTTATATCGGCATTCGTTGTAATTGGTGATATTTGAGGAAATCATCTGGATTTTTCCGGATGGCAAATATTTGGTTTTGAATATCCATTGTTATGCACCAATTTCAAACCGATATATCTGTACATTTATTTTAAAAATTGAGATATAACATTTTAATATTATGTCTGTGATATTTACCTATATCAGCTGGTGATTAGGTAAGGTGCATTCAACAACGGTGTAATTCTTCTTAACCATACTACAGTTTTTCAACCTACGACGCATAGGGTTTGAGTTGTTGAACTCAGGGGACTTATACAAAGTATTGTATGTTGTCCAGTGTCCATTAGGATAATGGGGTTGGTACTCGCACTGTATTCTGTTTACTTATAACTTCTCTGATTCTAGACATGTATTTCATTGAAATGCAAGGTTCAAATTTTAAGAAGTTATAGGTATAAGAATAAAATAGAGAACCATTTATTGTAAGTATCAGGATTCTTCGAGGAAGTCGAAGATGTAGACACTTGTGTTTGGTATTCCATTGATAGTAATGGTTTTTAGAACTTGCTTCTCTTTCGGGTTACTCATATATGGATGCACTCCTAGATGAGTAAGGCTGATTGTCCTCTTTCCATTTGGTTGATATGCACTGGAGACAGCTGCATGATTTTGAATCCGATTTCAAATTAGATTAGTGCTTTTTTTCTATATTAGATTTATATAGAATTAATTTATATCTTAACGATGTTAAGGTATAGGAAGTTGTCCGGCTGATGCTTAAAACCAGAATCCGGATAAACTCAAGGCACGTTTCAGTAATGGCAGTTTGTGGGCTATCCCGGGCTTTAACGAGGGTTAACTTTCTACCATCAGGAAGATCAGTATTTATATTGTTCTTGACTCGCCACAGTTTTAGTAAAATGGACTTTTTCAGAAAAAACAAAAGTGGGAGTATGGTAGAACTGGAAGTGATCCCAGAACCACAAACGATCACTGATGATTTAATAGAACCTAACGATTCAATTAGTTTCGACGTTCCGTTAGCCACTCCTCAGATTTTGGTGGGTAACCTCAGGCACCCGAGAGGTACTTCGGTCTTCTCAGAGACGGTGACAGGGAGGTTCTTGTTTACCCAGACGTACTATTACTGCTGTTCTAGACTATAAGACCCAGCAAGAGGATAAGTATAGTGTCATTCTAAACTAGATTTAGAAGTGCACGTGTATATGACTCTGCCAGAGGGTTGTTGTAGTCAGTGGGAGAAGCGGAAGCATAGTAGGCAAGTAGCTTATGTCTATTTATAGACTAAAGCAGGAATAGTGGAAATAGATCATCTATTTTTGATATGACAGTCATAGATCTTGACCTCATCAGAATAGGAGATGGATCTGGTAAGAAGGTAGTAGAGAGTGATGTCCAGGTATTGGGATGACATGCACTTGATAGGAAGGGATATTCTTATACTACGATCGGTTATATTGTGGTTGTCACAAAGTAGTTTCTCCACATAGGATATAGAAATAATATCAAGTTTCCTGGTTACTAGATCTATATTTTTAGATCTAGATTTGGGAAGTATCCCGATTTGGGTACTTTGACATTAAATGGACGACTCCTGGCATGGTAGTCTACCTGCAGGTGAAGGTGTCAAGCTCTCTAAAGGTGTCTTACTGACTAAAGGGGCGAAGGTTCTACATGATTAGCATATCACTTGCTTAGGCAATTGATTTAATCATGAAATGTCAAGTACCACACCAGATATTGTTTTTGCACTAACTGCAATAAACATATATTAATCCAATCCTGGAGAAACATTAGGAAGCGGTTTATGAACATAAGTGAATGTTCTTGGAATATGGTAACTGCAGCTTCCTTCAGGAGACGGTTATCATTTTAGGCTTCCAAGGTAACCTGGATGACAGAGTGACTGTCAGAGTTATAGTTTTTCCCTCTTTTGAGGGACAGTATGTTGGACAGGTGGTCCAAGGGGATACTGAGGAAAGGCATGGCGCAGGATACTGATTAAATTCAGTGGATGATACAGTCTGAGAAGTTTACTGGATTTGGAGTTCATTTATGAACTGGGTCCCATCAAATATCCAGACAAATTCTAAGACAAGTATTGCTCTTTTCGGGAGATAGTTTTCTCCGTGAATTTGAGATATAGAGAGATATAGAAAGAAACATTGGAGCGGATCCACTCACTAAGGCTATTTCTCGAATGCAATCCTTTGCGTAAACGGGATTTGCGAAACTGATTAGTAGAGAAGTTGGGTGTTCGGTATCACACAGGCTGTGAGTATGCGACATCGCAATAATTGGCCTTAAGTGCAAGTGGGAGATTGTTGGTTATAGTGCCCTCAAGGCAATTATCATAGACGCGGACTTGTGATTATGAAGATTGAGTGAGGACCTATACCGATAAAACAGTCTTACTCAAGATGATAGTATGTTATCGGTTTGTCTTTATCATTATATACATGTTGATAGAGCCCATAGGATTCTTGCTTGACTGCCAGCATTATGATGGCGATCATATATGTGGGAGCTGGGGTCTATAAGCACATCCTTAAATGTCCCTAGTCGTAGGAGTATCGAGACCGGGCATCGATACTCCAGTGTAGACTAGTGTATACTGATCGAGACCCCGACGAGGGACGGTGGCCAGGTCTCACAAGCCATTGGTGTTAGTTTGTTCACCTAAGATAGTATACAGGTGCTCATTGGGTAATGAGTATACTGGACGGACTCGCCGGGGACCTGCTAGTTGGTATTATACCTATTTTCAGATAGCAGTTCCTAGGTGACATGTGTACAGGTTAGTCTGTTGACCTGAGATCGTCATTTGTCTCGTGTGAGTTCCCATTGTGCTTTGATTACTACCCTACCACGTCTCAAAGGAGTCGTGCAAACATGTTTTAGTTGGGTACAGTCCCGAGCCACATGGAGGAAGTGATCGGATCGTCGGGGATTCGTCTCTCCCGCTATTGGGGGTTGATGTCGCGTTGTGTACGGATAGCCATCACCATAAATCCGTGGCCACGGTGGACGAGAATTATCGATCCAGGATCGATAGTTTCTCAGGTTGTGATGGGGTTTCATACCGACACTAAATATAGCGTTGTTAGGGGTCTGACTTTATCCACCCCCTTAGACTCGATATGTGATACTCTTAGACGAACAGACTGGACTGTACGGATATTGTCACTGTCAGGCTCAGTAGGGGTTCAGGATGAGTTTGCTCGTGGGCCTCCCTTTCACTCAATACCTGGGTAGCCGTTACGTACATCTAGTGCCGCTGACGTGCTTGTGGTTAAACCCACTGCCAGCGTATTGACGAGTCTTTAGAGTCCCACATAGAGGGTTTTCACGGTTTAGGCGATTTGGTGTACATGTCGTATGTTGGTACGTACAGGTGTCCGATTAAATATGTGCATGTTGCGCAGACTTTAATCGGACGGTTGATAATACTAGCAGCTTAGAATTAAGCCGGATTGTTAAATCGGGTTTTTGATTTAATAATTTATATATGTATTTGTATATACGTATTCTAGTATTATTGTTCACTATTCGTTTTCTCTCTTGGCTATTCGTATTTTTGTACGAATAGACGTATATGTATTTCGATACATGTACCGGGAAGCATTCCGTATTTTATACGGAATAGCTTCTAGAAGATGCTACCTCATTTATATGATTTTCCATTTATGGAAATTCGTTTGTTTTATTAATGAGGTGGAAAAGGTGATGTGACTTTGGGTATGGTTCAAAGTATGGTGTTATTTGTTTATTGTAATTTGACATTGGAAAAGAAAAAGACATTTTTTGTGTGGAGGAGAGAGGGGGGCCGGCCACTTTTGGTGGGGGGTTCATTTTTCATTTGATTCATTACATTCATCACTCTCTCACTCTCTCAAGTTCACACAAACACTTAGCATTATTTTTGCTCATGCCAAAAGCTTTCACCTCCTTCATCTTCTTCTTGAGTCTCTCATTGAGCTCATGGGTAGAGAGGAAAATTGTAGTGACACTTTCATGCACCCCCACTCTCCATCGCTAGCGACTTTGGAGCGTAGGTTACCTCGTTTGTCGAGGTTGGAGCTTGCGCCGTTTTCCTCGGGTGGATCATCGGAGATGGAAGAAGACCGGCAACCAAAGATCATCAAGGAGCCGCTAGGAGCTTGGAATGAAGTCCGAAGGACACGGATCAAAACGGTATAACGATTCTAACTCTTAGTTAGCTCGCTAGAATAGGGTTTAAGGTCGATCCGAAAATCGGGTAACGGTAGCGCCGGTTTAATAAATTTTTGTTCCGCATTTTGGCCGCGTTTCGATGGCCGGGGCGCTGCCGGAACCCTTCATGGTATCAGAGCCACCCTTTAAACCCCTTACTAGCTTGTTTAAACATGTTTGAATGATCGATCGGCGGAAATTTCCAAAATCACTGTTTCATTTTTCTGTTCTCTGCCGATTTTCAAAAGTGTTCAAAAAATATTTTTCAGTGGCTTAAAAATCCGTGCAGGCGATTTTAGGGGTACAGAAAAAAATTTGGGCTTTTGATTCCTCTAAAGCGCCGCGGAACCGCCGCACTTACCCCCTATTGGAGGCGGATCCGTGGCCATTTAGTGGCGACGGGCTTCAAAATTTTCCTGTAGCCCCTTGACTTGGAATTATGATTTTTGTAATATCCTGTTTTGGCCCAGGTTTCTGTGAAGTGCTGGTTTTGCTATTGGGACCAATTTAGAACTTAGTCGATCGATATTTTAAGTGTGCATTTAACAGTACATACATTTCTATCTGGGACCGTGAATGTCATTTGATCGGTAAACCCGTCTAACTGCTATATGTTCTTTTAGACGGGTTTGCGAACGTGACATTCACGTTGATATTATGTGTTGTACTGTGATGTTGGTTGGATTGTCGTGGTGGATAGCCAGTGGTGCAATGTTAGTACAGTTTAATTTCATTTGCACATTTGATATTGCGGAGCGAGCGTCCGACATGTGGACTTCCGTTACTGCCAATTTGTATATTATTCTTTTGGGGCACGACCGGGATGAGGTCGATGTCACCCTTGTATATTATTTTCTTTTCTGTACTAGGATTACCCCACGGTGGGGTGCACGAATAGCCGGATTCTAGAGGGCAACGGGTCCGCATCTCATGGCGTTGGGACGGAGGGGACCTTACTTTAGAATTGGCGGGCTATTCGCCGCACTCGTAAGGGGTATAGGTTGTCCCAGGAGGGGTGCTCAAGTTACCGGATTCAGTGAAGTGCTGGGTGGCCCATTCACGTTGTTGAAGGGGGTTGCCTCACTTCTGGTTTTGCGGGTAACTTACCGCGCTCGTAGGGGTCTATGTTTTAATTGCACAGGCTATCCACACGATAGGGAACGTCGGGTCTCACTTGCGGCTCAAGTGAAACTCGGGGCTCCAGATTATATACCATTCTGTATTTCTTCTGTGATGTTTCTGTGATGCTTCTTTATATCATGCCTGGGACGAATGTTATATATATAGTTATATATATTAGTAGATGTTGTATATGTTTTGCACCCGCTCTAGTCCAGCCCCCGCTCTGTCGTTAGTTAAGTAACCTAACGGGTGATGACGGGGCCCAGTGGCGAATGCGGATGGCATATACATACATTTTATTTTCGTTCTTTTCTGGTGTGATTAATTGATGGGACTGCATAAATTCTTATCAATGCAAGGTTAAAACAAACCCATATATGATGTTGTTGGAACCAAGTTTTTTATAAAAAAAAACTGACATTACAGACGTTCTCTTTCGCTTTTTACAGTGGTATTCGGTTATGAATATCCAGCACCTCATTCGACGAGGCAAGGGCCGAGATCCCTTCATCATAAGTGACCCCTTGAGTAAAAGTTTGCGTCAACGTAATAACTTCAATATAGTCGATTATTTTTGCTTTGCATTGTGGTATTCAGTTTGGGATATTCTACACCCCATTCGACGGGGAAAGAGCCGAGATCCCTTCACCGGGAGTGACCTCTTTAGCAAAAGTTTTCGCCACTATATATTTATAAAACCACTTGGATTCCTTCAACGATATCAAGTTTATTACGTTAAAGGATTTTCGCCAAAAACCAGCCGCAGCCCTCCGTCATTTCAGATTAGTATTGCTTAGTATTCGTGCTGCGTATGTCGTGCATTAGCCGAGGCGTAGTGTTCGGTAGCTATGTAGTGCTTTTCTGTTGCAGAGATAATGCGATTGGTTAGGACAGCTGTACGATCATTTTGATTTTTAGTCAAGGCTCGTACGGGTGGGTCTAATGCAGTCAAGATAATGACGAGTAGAACTTGACTAGGACCTTTTGACATTTTGATCTTTAGTCAAGGTCACTTGGGTCCTAGGGGTAAAAACACACATCGGGAGTTTCAAACATACAGGAAACTTTCCAGGCTTGCGCATACCTTCTGGAGTGTGGTGACTTGAGTGGCTTCCATCAAGTTATCATGTGATGATAGTTGGATCCCGATTCCCACTGATGAGTAGGATTACTCCTCGGGTGATTCTGACTAGTTCTCCTTTTGGGTTTGGAGGAGAATTTGAGGAAATAGTGGGAGCCATCCAAGATTAGATAAAGTGATTGACCATTCTGATCAAGGTTAGAGTGCACGCTGAGTGTTTCTTCTCTCTCTCTCTGGCTGCGATTTTGACCCGACCTTTGACTAAAACTCATGAAACCAAGTTGACCGAACCTTCTTAAAACTCTATGGATTTTGGAATGTCACGGTGTTGCATACATCATTGCCACTTCTATATCACCTTTGCTTTTCTCCAGAACACCCCGTATTACTACGAACATCCACTTCCATTGGATAGATCCATCATATAGTTACATACGAACTCGAAGGAATTTTTTCGAGAATGGATTCTGGTTCTGGAGAGAATGAATATGATTATTCGGTTGTCTTTTCTCTATACCTTCTCTCAGATTGTGAAGGCTCCTAGGATTAGGAGAGGGTGCACCTATTGAGCTTATTGGATAGTCTTCTTCCAAACCATAGGCAGGTGCCGAACGGTAAGGAAGGAAGAAAACCAATTAATCTTAAGTGTGGTGTACAGAAGGTAATAAGTAAAGACATATAAAGGGATTAGAATAATGGCAAAGGAAATTGCGATCACCATCATTCACGACAAAAACAGTGTATACCCCTGCCACTCCTACATCCACTTTGATTTTCTCTAGAACACTCCGTATCACTACGGATATCCACTTCCATTGGATAAGTCTATCGTATAGTTACATACGAACTCGAAGGAACTTTTTCGAGGATGGATTCTGGTTCTGGAGAGATTGAATAAGATTATTCGGTTGTCTTTTCTCTTTACCTTCTCTCAGGTTGCGAGGGCTCCTAGGATTAGGAGAGTACACCTATTGCGCTTATTGGATAGTCTTCATCCAAACCTTAGGCCGGTGCCGAAGGGTAAGGAACGAAGAAAACCAATTAGCGTAAAGGAGGTGTACAGAAGGTAATAAGTAAAGACATAATAAAGGGATTGCAGTGAGTGCAGGTAAGTATATGGTTACTGCCATGATTCAGGATAATGGAAGAGGCGTTACTAGGAATATCAGTTAACCCTTTTGAAACATTTTCATGTTTCAGTCTGACTGTGCGATGTTAATTGAAAACTGTTTTCACAATTGGAATCAACTCCAGGGTATGTATTTACCAGATCAGTTTCTCACATCTGTATGATATTATAGATGGTGAGTGGGAGTAAAGTATTGGGAATTGGGTGATTTGATCCTCTTTATATCGGAATTCGTTGTAATTGGTGATATTTGAGGAAATCATCTGGATTTTGCCGGATGGCAAATATTTGGTTTTGAATATCCGTTGTTATGCACCAATTTCAAACTGATATATCTAAACATTTATTTTAAAAAGTGATATAACTTTTTGATGTTATGTCTGTGGCATTTACCTATATCAGCTAGTGATTAGGTAAGGTGCATTCAACAACGGTGTAATTCTTCTTAACCATACTACAGTTTTTCAACCTACGACGCACAGGGTTTGAGTTGTTGATCTCAGGGGACTTATACAAAGTATTGTATGTTGTCCAGTGTCCATTAGGACAATGGGGTTGGTACTCGCACTGTATTCTGTTTACTCATAACTTCTCTGATTCTAGACATGTATTTCGTTGAAATGCAAGGTTCAGATTTTGAGAAGTTATAGGTATAAGAATAAAATAGAGAACCATTTATTGTAAGTTTCAGGATTCTTCGAGAAAGTCGAAGATGTAGACACTTGTGTTTGGTATTCCATTGATAGTAATGGTTTTTAGAACTTGCTTCTCTTTCGGGTTACTCATATATGGATGCACTCCTAGATGAGTAATGCTGATTGTCCTCTTTCCATTTGGTTTATATGCACTGGAGACAGCTGCATGATTTTGAATCTGGTTTCAAATTAGATTAGTGCTTTTGTTTGTATATTAGATTTATATAGAATCAATTTATATCTTAACGATGTTAAGGTATAGGGAGTTGTCCGGCTGATGCTTAAAACCAGAATCCGGATAAACTCTAGGCACGTTTCAGTAATGGCAGTTTATGGGTTATCCGGGACTTTGACGTGGGTTAACTTTCTACCATCAGGAAGATCAGTATTTATATTGTTCTTGACTCGCCACAGTTTTAGTAAAATGGATTTTTTCAGAAAAACAAAAGTGGGAGTATGGTAGAACTGGAAGTGATTCCAGAACCACAAACGATCACTGATGATTTAATAGAACCTAACGATTCAATTAGTTTCGACGTTCCATTAGCCACTCCGCAGATTTTGGTGGGTAACCTCAGGCACCCGAGAGGTACTTCGGTCTTATCAAAGACGGTGACAGGGAGGTTCTTGTTTACCCAAACGTGCCATTGCTGCTGTTCTAGACTGTAAGACCCGGCAGGAGGATGAGTATAGTGTCATTCTAAACTAGCTTTAGAAGTGCACGTGTATATGACTCTGCCAGAGGGTTGTTGTAGTCAGTGGGAGCAGCGGAAGCATAGTAGGCAAGTAGCTTATATCTATTTATAGACTAAAGCAGGAATAGCGGAAATAGATCATCTATTTTTGATGTGACAGTCATAGGTCTTGAACTCATCAGAATAGGAGATGGATCTGGTAAGAAGGTAGTAGAGAGTGATGTCCAGGTATTGGGATGACATGCACTTGATAGGAAGGGATATTCCTATACTACGATAGGTTATATTGTGGTTGTCACAAAGTAGTTTCTCCACATAGGATATAGAAATAATATCAAGTTTCCTGGTTACTAGATCTATATTTTTAGATCTAGATTTGGTAAGTATCCCAATTTGGGTACTTTGACATTAAATGGACGACTCCTGGCATGGTGGTCTACCTGCAGGTGATGGAGTCAACCTCTCTAAAGGTGTCTTACAGACTAAAGGGGAGAAGGTTCTACATGATTAGCATATCACTTGCTTAGGCAATTGATTTAATCATGAAATGTCAAGAACCACACCAGATATTGTTTTTGTACTAACTGCAATAAACATATATTAATCCAATCCTGGAGAGACATTGGGAAGCAGTTTCTGAACATAAGTGAATGTTCTTGAAATATGGTAACGGCAGCCTCCTTCAGGAGACGGTTATCATTTCAGGCTTCCAAGCTAACCTGGATGACAGAGTGACTGTCAGAGTTATAGTGTTTCCCTCTTTTGAGGGACAGTATGTTGGACAGGTGGTCCAAGGGGATAATGAGGAAAGGCATGGCGCAGGATACTGATTAAATTAAGTGGATGATACAGTCTGAGAAGTTTACTGGATTTGAAGTTCATTTATGAACTGGGTCTCATCAGATATCCAGACAAATTCTAAGACAAGTATTGCTCTTTTCGGGAGATAGTTTTCTCCGTAAAGTTGAGATATAGAGAGATATAGAAAGAAACATTGGAGCGGATCCATTCACTGAGGCTATTTCTCGAACGCAATCATTTTTGCAAATGGGATTTGCGAAACTGATTAGTAGAGATGTTGGGTGTTCGGTATCACACGGGCTGTGAGTATGCGACATCGCAAAAATTGGCCTTAAGTGCAAGTGGGAGATTGTTAGCTATAGTGCCCTCAAGGCAATTATCATAGACGCGGACTTGTGATTATGATGATTGAGTGAGGACCTATACCGATAAAGCAGTCTTACTCAAGATGATAGTATGCTATCGGTTTGTCTTTATCATCATATACATGTTGATAGAGCCCATAGGATTCTTGCTTGACCGCCAGCATTATGATGGTGATCATATATGTGGGAGCTGGGGTCTATAAGCACATCCTTAAATGTCCCTAGTCGTAGGAGTATCGAGACCGGGCATCGATACTCCAATGTAGACTAGTGTATACTGATCGAGACCCCGACGAGGGGCGGTAGCCAGGTCTCATAAGCCATTGGTGTTAGTTTGTTCACCTAAGATAGTATACATGTGCTCATTGGGTTAAGAGTACACTGGACGGACTTGCCGGGGACCTGCTAGTTGGTATTATACCTATTGTCAGATAGCAGTTCCTAGGTGACATGTGTACAGGTTAGTCTGTTGACCTGAGATCGTCATTTGTCCCGTGTGAGTTCCCACTGGGCTTTGATTACTACCCTACCACAGCTCAAAGGAGTCGTGCAAACATGTTTTAGTTGGGTACAGTCCCGAGCTACATGGAGGCAGTGATCGGATCGTCGGGAATTCGTCTCTCCCGGCATTGGGGGTCGATGTCGCGTTGTGTACGAATAGCCATCACCATAAATCCGTGGCCACGGTGGACGAGAATTATCGATCCAGGATCGATAGTTTCTCAGGTTGTGATGTGGGTTTCATACCGACACTAAATATCGTGTTGTTAGGGATCTGACTTTATCCACCCCCTTAGACTCGATATGTGATACTCTTAGACGAACAGACCGGACTGTACGGATATTGTCACTGTCAGGCTCAGTAGGGGTTTAGGATGAGTTTGCTCGTCGGCCTCCCTTTCACTCAATACCTGGGTAGCCGTTACGTACAGCTAGTGCCGCTGACGTGCTTGTGGTTAAACCCACTGCCAGTGTATTGACGTGTGTTTAGAGTCTCACACAGAGGGTTTTCACGTTCAGGCTATTTGGTGTACATGTCGTATGTTGGTACATACAGGTGTCCGATTAAATATGTGCATGTTGCGCAGACTTTAATCGGACGGTTGATAATACTAGCGGCTTAGGATTAAGCCGAATTGTTAAATCAGGTTTTTGATTTAATAATTTATATATGTATTTGTATATACGTATTCTAGTATTATTGTTCACTATTCGTTTTCTCTCTTGGCTATTCGTATTTTTGTACGAATACGCGTATATGTATTTCGATACATGTACCGGGAAGTATTCCGTATTTTATACGGAATAGCTTCTAGAAGATGCCACCTCATTTATATGATTTTCCATTTATAGAAATTCATTTGTTTTATTAATGAGGTGGAAAAGGTGATGTGACTTTGGGCATGGTTCAAAGTATGGTGTTATTTGTTTATTGTAATTTGACATTGGAAAAGAAAATGACATTTTTTGTGTGGAGGAGAGAGGGGGGCCGGCCACTTTTGGTGGGGGGTTCATTTTTCATTTGATTCATTACATTCATCACTCTCTCACTCTCTCAAGTTCACACAAACACTTAGCATTATTTTTGCTTAAGCCAAAAGCTTTCACCTCCTTCATCTTCTTCTTGAGTCTCTCATTGAGCTCATGGGTAGAGAGGAAAATTGTAGTGACACTTTCATGCACCCCCACTCTCCATCGCTAGCGACTTTGGAGCGTAGGTTACCTCGTTTGTCGAGGTTGGAGCTTGCGACGTTTCCCTTGGGTGGATTATCAGAGATGGAGGAAGACCGGCAACCAAACATTATCAAGGAGCCGCTAGGAGCTTGGAATGAAGACCGAAGGACACGGATCAACTCGGTATAACGATTCTAACTCTTAGTTAGCTCGCTAGAATAGGGTTTAAGGTCGATCCAGAAATTGGGTAACGGTAGCGCCGGTTTAATAAATTTTTGTTCCGCATTTTGGCCGCGTTTCGATGGCCGGGGCACTACCGGAACCCTTCATCGTCTCACCCGGTATTGGGGGTTGATATCGCACTGTGTATAGAGAGCCATTACGCAAAGTCCCTGGCCAGGGCAAGCGAGATTTACTGGTAGGTTCCAGTAGTTTCTCAAGGTGTAATGGGTTTTACTCCAACACGACTTATACCGCTATTAAGGGTCTGACGTTTACCGCCCCCTAGGCCCGATATGCGATAGTCCTAGACGAACAGACCGGAATGTACAGAGATTGTCACATACAGGCTCAGTAGGAGATCGGACGGGTTTCCTCATCGACCTTCTTATCGACATCTACTTGGGGACCATTACGTACAGCTAGTACCACTTGCGGCCTGTGGTTAAACCCACTGCCAGCGTAGTGTCGAGTCTTTAGAGTCCCACACAGAGAGTTTTTCTGCACCAGGCAGAAGGTGTAGAGGCCGTATGGTTTTACGGCAGGGCCGCGATCACTTACGTACACTTGTGCACGTACTATGATCGGGCATATAATACTAGTGGGCTTTGGTTTAAGCCAGATTCTAGTATTATACAGATGGATTTATTCAGTCAAAGATTATCCGTGTTTTTCGGAAATACGTATGGGAGGGGCAGTCTCGTAATTTCTCGGGAAGCTTCTAGAAGAAGGTGACTCATTTGTGTTTATTTCCTTTTAGGATTTAAACTAAATGAGGTGGATGATGAGGTGTATGTTTACATTAAACGCTTAATGACTCATGAGGTGATTCACCCTTAGAATTAAATGAAGCATGCTAGATATTATCTTGATATTATCAAAAGAGATATTATTATGCTTCATATTATTCTAGCATGAGTATTATTCATTTGATTATCACAAAACACTTCTCTCTCCTCAAGTCTTCATCTTCTTCCTGAAACCCTAAAAGCTCTCATGAGTTGAGAATCCTAGGGTTTAAAGTGACTAAGTAATCCATCTAAATACTCTACACCCTCTAAGATTTCTAGATTAGCAAACTAGAAGCCGTAGTTATCTCAGATTCGAGATAGGAGCTCGGACTATAGACTCTCGGGTGGATCGTCTTTGACTCGAGGAGGCCGTTCATGTGCCCATGTTCCATAGAGCCTACGAGGTGTGGAGGACAGCGATGAAGACCCGAAGGACAAGTAACGTGAAGTATAACTTCGAATCCGAGTAGTTTGTTAGTAATGGTTTAGAAAAGATCCATGTGCTCAAGTCCGTGTTACGAAGCTTTGATAATTTTTTTTCATATATTCCGCCTCCCCGCGAACACGTGGGATGCGTGACATGGACTTACACTCTGCCCCTCCCTTGCTGCCACGTAGGCTTATTTTTATTGTTTGTTTAATTTTCTTTTGAGCCTATAAATAGCAGACCAATGGGCAAGGGAAGAGGCTACCATACATATACCTCATTTTCATTTCTTAGTTTCTTTCTTTTGGTTTAGCATGAGGGTGAGTGGGCTTCATATTGGTTTCTTCTTCTTCTTCCCTCTTGAAGCTCTCTTTGGAGAGCTTCATTAAGGTGGTTGAATAAGTTACCATAATCTTGTATCTCATTTCAAGTGTTAATAAATTCTTGCTTTCTTTTGTTTACTTGCTTGTTTTTCTTTACTTGCTTTTATTTATATCATGCTTAACTAATCTTTATTTGGTTGTGGTGTGGGTGAGGAAGTGAGATGAAAGGCTTTGCCTCCTCCATCTCTTATTTATGTTTCATGTGCTTAATCTTATGATTCTAACTTAATTATTGTTAATGTATTGATATGATATGGTATTTTGACACATGGTTACTTGTAACCTCCTCATATACCATATTCATTCCCTTTCCCCATTTCAATGTTTAAGTTATAATCAATTTGGAGTTAAATTTGCTAAGTTTGGATATAGTATTTGTGATTAAGGACTTGACAAATCTCTTAATTTTATATATCATATACCATCACAAATACTTAGCACAAATAACACCAAAATCATTTGCTCTCACTAACCACTTTGTGTTTTTGTTGTTGTGGTATGCTTGCTAACCCTTGTGTTTAGTGTTGATACCCCAAGCGCGGACATACAAACGGTAAGTGATCAAAAGAACTCGTTTCGTGCTTTGCGGCGAAAATCGGAATTTGACGGTTTATGCTCCGCAACCGCGTTGACAAGTCGTGCTTCATACCGGGATCAAGGTAAGGCCGAACAACTCATGATCAAGGAAGTGTAGAGGTAAACGTCGCGATTCGAGCTCCCAAGCCAAAGCCACAACCATTCTTTCCTTAAATTTGTTTTCCTTGTTTCTTGTTTTCGTATTCTTTTTGTATTTTTTGTGACAAACCCCAATTCGTTAATTTGTTGAACCTTAAATCACAATACCCAATACACAATTCCCTGCGGATCGACCCGTGCTTGCCGGCTCGCTACAACGCCCCATGCACTTGCGGTTATAAATATTTAAAACGAGAACGATCTCGCGTGCGCATTCTGTTTCCTTTATTTCATATATGTTTCAAAACATACGCGTTTGCGCGCACGGATGAACTCCCAACAAGTTTTTGGCACCGTTGCCGGGGATTTGTAGTATTATGTACTGTTATTTCTGGTTCTACTACCAAAACTAACTTTCTAACTCAAATATTTTTTCAAGCTAACAATACACATTCTTTGCATTTTGTTCTCTGTTGTTTATACCTGCAATCACCCCGAAGTTCATTTTAAAAATCAAGTTATACCATTGGAATACTAATATAGCCTAGAGAACTCACAAAATTTTTTATCCCCTCTCCTCGGATTTTGGCCGGCGACATCTGTGTGAAATCCGGCGAGCTCGGCCCTTAGCGGGAATTTTTGATTTTTTGTTTTTGTGATATCTCCAGTACTGTGTTTTTATTCTAGTGGTATTGTTTGATTTTTGTAATTTTATGTGTACAGGAATTGGGGCACATATATCGCTTTTTACACTAAATATCGTATTTTCCGACATTTGCAGATTTTTACGGGTTTAGGACCAGTGATCGTGCGAAGCGAGGTTCAAATTCAATTTCAAGACATTAGGAAAGAATAATGCCAAAGATCCGGGTAGTTTGACCCGCGCAAGCGAACAATCAAGGACTCGGATCACTTCAAAGTGGTTTTCTTAAACCAAATCCAATTGGTACGTATTTTCTAACATATTCCTTTCGAATCCGACACAATCCAATATTCTATCTTCTGCAGGATTCTTCGCACAATTTTGCCGCCAATTGTAAAGAGAACTAACCGTATTTTTTTTGCAGCGCTTAACTAAAATTGAAAAAGAATTGCTTTAATTGATTGATTTTCTTAAATTCTTTTATTGATTGCGCATTGCATATTAATACGAAATTAAGGGCAAAAATGACCAAACAAGATACGGTAATTTCATCACCTTTTCTCCATAGCCCACAAATCACAAAAGTGCATTCTTGTATACCCCCAGTAAATAAAAATCAATTAGGACTCTGACTCTAAGGATTTCGCGCTCATTAGGAGAAGTTAGCTGTTTTTAGAACTTTGCTTAACTATATCGTTCACGGGATGTCTAGGCAAGTGTTCAAGAGAAAGGGTTATTTAATTAAGGAACTCCGCAAAAGCGTTGTAAAACCTCCCCTTCTCTGTTGCACTGACCTGGTTTACCTTGAGCCTATTTCTCGACACAGTTATACTTTGTCAGTCAGGTTCTTGAGCAGGCCTAGTTGACTTAGCATACCATAGACTGCTAGGGGTGTGATATTCTTTGTGTTTGTGATATTTGTGAATTCTTGTTAATATGGGTGACGCACAATTCAATTCTATTTTTCACGATTCTTATTCATTTGTTTATACCCAGTCCCAATTAATTTGTACAAATTGCCAAAATTCTTCCCACATTCATAATAATTGTCCTTTTCTAGGGGTGACCAACTGTCCCAAATTTTTGATAACGACCACCCACCTAACACTCTTGAACCCAGTCCCACTTCAACCATAGACCAAATGATTGAAGATCTAGAGAAAGAGGTCGACAGAATGACTGCTTTAGCATCACCACCATCACAACCCCTTCAACCCGAAACAATTGAACCCACATTAGGGAGTGATGGTGAGATGGATGCTAGGTTGACCGCTCTTGAAAAAGGTATTGAAGTAATGACTGCGGTCAAGAATCAATCAGCTGCGACGCTAGCCCTGTTTATACAGCAATCTGAGCAATTATTTGTTGCTCAAGCTCAATCATTGGCTAGAATCGAGGACCAAGTGAAACATTTAGCTGTGAGGATTCTGGGGAGTGAACAGTCAATCGGAACCAAATAGTGTCAATATTTGTCATCTAGGAAGTCACATAAGTGAGATAAAAGACAACCAAATTTTGATGATATCATAGATGATGATACGGTTGTATTAACTGAGTGTTGCCAGGACACACAAGGAAACCCTCTAAGTCTGTCTACTATCAGTCTTCAGGTATCCACTGAACCTCTTATCACTTGTGATTTAGAGATTGATTTAACCGAAATTATACTTGATGAGGAAATTCTTGAACCGACTGATTTTTGCTTTCCAATTTTAAATGAGGGACCTTGTGAATTTGTCGGGTATAGTTGGGATAGATTAGAAGAGATCAATGATCGGGAACCCATAATTTTTGTATCACCTGTTGATATTGTTTCGAAAGAAACATTAGTGTGGGAACCTGCTTTTTTAGATGACATATAACTACCCATTTATGAATGTGATGAGGAGGAAATTGTATTGGGAGAGTTTGTAAATGATGAGAGTATGATTGTGGAAAATCATAGGGAGGAAGACAGTTTTGAAAAACATTCTTTCATGTCGAGTTTTGAGAAAATTTTTGTTGATGAACTTGATATTCTTGGTGAGTTTGAGTCAGGATCATTTTGGGATCATCCTTTGAACCTTTCTTTTTCTGAACTTTTTGCCGATGAACTCCAGTTTTTACACGAACTTGACTTCAGAACTCAACATATGCTTATTGAACATTCAATTCATTCAGAAAACAATTCTTTGACCTCCTCAAAATTCCATCTTCATCTTCAACGTGTTCTCATCCCTATTTTTACACACACATGCCTTTTACTAACATCTAACCATTTTTTGTATATTCTCTTTTTCTTTTTATTATACCTATTCTTTTGCCAGCCATGGCACTATATTGACAAAAATTTTGAATGGCTGGTATTAATTTCTAGACTAACCCAATCGTTTAACTTGTAAATATTGTAATTAGTCTTAGGGTTTTTTTTTCTTTTTCTGTGAATAAAAGTCTCACACCGATGTCTAAGTCTAGCTACCGGAGACGGGGGCAACGATGATATAAAACTCAAGTTTGGGGGTGAGCACTCCGTTTATTCTGCTGCATCAAGTGTATATTCTGCATTGCATACATATTAAAAAACCCATAAAAATTGATTTTTTTTTACTAAAACATAAAAACTTTGTCGTCAAGTTAGCTAGTAGGGTAATTTAGATTGTTATTCCGAAAATTTAGTTGATATATTAGAAGTAACTAAATCCTAGGCTTAGGAATTGAAAACCCTAAAAATAACCCTCATTCTGTTTAAACTTGGTAATTATACATCATTACAGTTTTTTTTTAGAAATAGGTAATCTTGAGTTCAGTTCTTTAGTTAAATCGAGATGAAGGGAGAATACTGAAGCTTTATTGAAAGATAAGTCTGAAAAATAGTTTCTACTCTTGAGTCCAAATTTAGAAAATATATACCCTACAAACTGCACATACACGCACCTTGAAACTTGGGATAGTAGAGCATACCTAGAAATACTCTTTCCTGAAAGCCTAGTATGAAAGAAAAAACGGTATTTAAAGCTAACCACCATAAGAGCATCATTAAAAAATATATCCGGTCTTGAAAAGAAAAATAAAAATAAAGAAAAATAAATAAATAAATAAAGTTAAGACCTGAAAACTGCTATTTA
Source organism: Agapanthus africanus (assembly GCA_030015575.1). Classification (NCBI taxonomy): domain Eukaryota; kingdom Viridiplantae; phylum Streptophyta; class Magnoliopsida; order Asparagales; family Amaryllidaceae; genus Agapanthus; species Agapanthus africanus. Next base: position 157,921,700 of record CM057348.1, on the reverse strand, counting down.
CGCTTTAAGATCATACATTCAGTAATCGGCTGTTAGTACCTCAAAAAGCATTAATAATCACATGAAAGATGTGTGAGCAAAACCGTCCATCCATTAATGAAAAGAAGTAGTATTAGGTATTAAGGCATGGGTACTATAGCTTGAATTGAATTCTTAAGTGTAGGGGTGAAAATTTACACACACGAAGGGCTATACAATCGATATTTGGAGGAAAAATAAGGATGAAGAATAAGACTTATGTTTTCTGTAATGATGATAAAAATCCCTGATGGAGACCGCACTTTAGAAGGAAAACTCAGAAGATACCAATATCTTTCTAAACTGTAAAAACGTATAGGATCTAAGGGTAAATAGACAGGAGGTGTGAAACATAAGGGTTGAATATTTCTAACTTAGGATGATAGAATTTCTAACTTAGATACTAAACTGTAGGAGTAGAATCGATGTTAACTTATGAACCTAGCTTGACGGGATTTTGTGGGTGTAATCCGCTGAAAACCCTCAGGTGACAACACTCCTCCTACTAGGGACACCTAGAGGTTTAACGGCTTGTTGCACATGCTCAGTACAATCGCATTCCCTGCGAAAGTGAGGTTGGGATTTTTTGTTTTGCTCGGAACGAGCAATAGATAAGTTTGGGGATATTTGTTCATCACAAAAAACTGCATTTTAATACCGCTCATTCATTATCTATTTTTGTTTATATCGGTACTATTAATCAGTGTCTTCTATGTAATTACAGTTTACAGGCATTCATGATAAAATACCGGAAATACATTTAAAATCACGGATATATCGTCTGTGAGCCGACACTGCAACCAGAACTGAAAACCGACCGATATCCAAAGAGTTTTTGCAAATAATTTGTGTGCACAATATTTTGATCCAACACAATACATGTGCACACATGCTCTTTGGCACTAGGACCATGATGGGGCTGCCATGAATCATGGCACAAGTAGGCATGGTGTGATGTGCATTGATGGTGCAATAAATGCTTAAAGTGTTGATGTGAGATGTTGCACCAAGTTTCCCTCCAAATCTCTGTATACAAACTAGGTTATTTTAGACCAAACAAACAGCACCGGAGTGATATAGGGGAACACATATACCTACCATGCAAACCCAAGCCCCATAGCTCGGAATTTGGCCGAGCACAAGCTTTCCAAATCCGGTGAGCTCAGCCCTCCATGCTCCAATGGGCCCTATATTTTCTATGCCCCTCCCTTGCTGCCACGTAGGCTTATTTTTATTGTTTGTTTAATTTTCTTTTGAGCCTATAAATAACAGATCAGTAGGCACGGGAAGAGGCTACCATGTATATACCTCATTTTCATTTCTTAGTTTCTTTCTTTTGGTTTAGCTTGAGGGTGAGTGGGTTTCATATTGGTTTCTTCTTCTTCTTCTTCCCTCTTGAAGCTCTCTTTGGAGAGCTTCATTAAGGTGGTTGAATAAGTTACCATAATCTTGTATCCCATTTCAAGTGTTAATAAATTCTTGCTTTCTTTTGTTTACTTTCTTGTTTTCTCTTTACTTGCTTTTATTTATATCATGCTTAACTAATCTTTATTTGGTTGTGGTGTGGGTGAGGAAGTGAGATGAAACGCTTTGCCTCCTCCACCTCTTGTTTATGTTTCATGTGCTTAATCTTATGATTCTAACTTAATTATTGTTAATGTATTGATATGATATGGTATTTTGACACATGGTTACTTGTAAGCTCCTCATATACCATATTCATTCCCTTTCCCCATTTCAATGTTTAAGTTATAATCAATTTGGAGTTAAGTTTGCTAAGTTTGGATATGGTATGTTGTGGTTAAGGACTTGACAAATCTCATAATTTCATATATCATATACCATCACAAACACTTAGCACACTTAACACCAAAATCATTTGTTCTCACTAACCACTTTGTGTTTTTGTTGTTGTGGTATGCTTGCTAACCCTTGTGTTTAGTGTTGATACCCTAAGCACGGACATACAAACGGTAAGTGATCAAAAGAACTCATTTCGTGCATTGTGGCAAATATCGGAATTTGACGGTTTGTGCTCCGCAACCGCGTTAGTAAGTCGTTCTTCATGCCGGGATCAAGTTAAGGCCGTACAACTCATGATCAAGGGAGTGTAGAGGTAAACGTCGCGATTCGAGCTCCCAAGCCAAAGCCACAACCATTCTTTCCTTAAACTTGTTTTCCTTGTTTCTTTTTTTCGTATTCTTTTTGTATTTTTGGTGAAAAACCCCCAATTCATTAATTTGTTGAACCTTAAATCACAATACCCAATACACAATTCCCTGCGGATCGACCCGTGCTTGCCGGCTCGCTACAACGCGCCGTGCACTTGCGGTTATAAATATTTAAAACGAGAATGATCTCGCGTGCGCATTCCGTTTCCTTCATTTCATATCCGTTTCAAAACATACGCGTTTGCGCGCGGGTGATCTCCCAACACTGTTCTCAAGTGACATGAGTGTAGCATAGTCCGTTGACTTGACATCACTGTTCGTCTCGAGTGTGTTCCCACTGTACTTAGATCACTACCCTGACACGGCTCAAATGAGTCACTCAAACAGGTAGTGGTTGGGTGCAATTCCGAAGCACTGGGAGGCAGTAATGGTTAGATAGGATTCGTCTCTCCCGGTATTGGTGGATGATATCGCGCTGTGTTCGGAAAGCCATTACACAAAGTCCCTGGCAGGGCAAACGAGATTTACTGGTAGGTACTCCAGTAGTTTCTCAGGGTGTTTTAGGCTTACCCAGGCATGATTTATTGCACTATTAGGGGTCTGACGGTTACCGCCCCCTAGGCCCGATATGCGAGTATCTTAGACGAACATACCGGACTGTACGGAGATTGTCAAAGATAGACTCGGTAGGAGTTCGAATGAGTTTGCTTTTCGGTCTTCTTATCGACAGATACCTGGGTAGCTGTTACGTATAGCTAGTACCACCGACAGACTTGTGGTAAACCCACTGCCAGCGTACTGTCGAGTCTTTAGAGTCCCACACAGAGGGTTTCCCTATTTAGGGCGAAACGATGTACATGCCGTATGGTTTTACGGCAGGGTTTCGATCACATACGTGTACTGGCTACACGGATGATGTTCGGACGGATAATACTAGTGGGCTATGGTTTAAGCCAGATCCTAGTATTATATTATTAGATTATTTTTGTCTCTTTGTATTCGTATTTTTCGGAATACGAATATGGTTATGTATATACGGTGAGTGCATTCTTGTAATTTTACATGATATGTTTCTAGAAGGGGACACCTCATTATTTGCTTTATCTATTTTGAGAAATAGATTAATGATGTGGATATTTGGAGACATACTTGGCATAGATGGAGCATGGCTCTTTATATTTCTTTATTTGTTTGGACTCACTATTCAAGCATGGTTGATATTTTCTATGTGAAAATAATCCATGCTTGAATGTGGAAAAAGAGAGAGAGAGAGAGAGAGAGAAAGAAAGAGAGAGAGCCATTCTACACTTGCTAACACTAGCTCATTTGTTCATTTCCATTCTCTCTCCAAGTTTCCTCTTCTTCTTCCTCAAACCCTAAAAGCTCTCATGTGTTGAGAAGCCTAGGGTCCTTGAGACAAATTAATCCATAACCATTCTCTACATCACCTAGGCTACTTAGCTTAGCAAACTAGGTACCCTAGTTACCTTGGTTTAGAGGTTGGAGCTCAAAGTACATTCTCTCGGGCAGATCATCTTTGACGCGAGGAGACCGACGATCAAGCGCGATCCGTACACTTTGAGAAGCTCAAGAAGAGGAGGAGGAGAACAAGAACCGAAGGACTTATAACCAGGAGATATAAAACTTTTCATAGTAGTTAAACCACCAAGTAGTTTAGTTAGTTAAGGTTTCTGTATTGATCCTGGAGTTATAGTCCGTGTTGCGAAGCTCAAAAAATTCGTTTTTGTAAATTCCGCCTCCCAGCGAACCCGCGGGGTGCGCGACATGGACTTGCAATAGTATCAGAGCCTACTAAACCTTAACTAGCTAGTTAGACGATGTATAGAATTACGAAACCGAAATAACTCCGAAACACCGATCTCGAAATCCAAGTTTCTGTCAATTTTTTCAGAGGCTTTAAATTTTTTTTAAACAATTGCTGAGTGCTCCTTTACTTGTAGATTGAACACCATAGAAAAATGAGCCCTAAACACTAAATTTTGGCATGCCAAATGATGAAAAATCCTGGCTTGGCCGGTCCACTATTTGTTTTGGGACTTGAGTTTTTTACGGTGTTATGAAAACATGGAATTAGGGTTTCAGGTGTTGTTTGTTTTTGCCCAGATTTCATATATTGTTATCTTTGTGTTGGGGAAATATGGAGTATTTCGAAGTCGCAGTTTTAACATCGTTTACAAGTATCAGTTTGTATATGTGTTTCGAAACATCCGCTAATTGCTATACGAAGATCTATGGGGGTTGCACATATCTGTGTATTGGTGATGGTTTGTGTATATGGAATATTGGATCGCCGTGGATGAATAGTCGGGGGATGTGAGAAGAGTGTTTTCTTTTCTTTCATTCATATAAATTTGTAATGTGATGTAATATTATTTTGTAGGGCACATCCAGGTTGAGGTTGTAGCCACCGTTATATTATTTCATTTACTATTTCTTGCACCTAGGATAGACCCAAGGTGGGGTGCACAAACTACCGGGTTCTTGAAGTACCGAGTGGCCTACTCATTTTATTGAGGAAGGTTGTGTTCCCTCATAGGAACTGAATAAAATACGAATAAAGCAGCAAGGAAACCCCCCAAAATAGAGCATCACGTGCCCACACGTGATCGGGCCTCACGTGAGGACATGTGACCTTTTATGGGCAAAGTCTATAGGCGCTGAAATAAACTTAATCAGTGGGGTCACGTGCCAACACGTGATGGGTTCCTGAGCCCTCTGAACTAATAGAATTAAATTCTAATTAAATGCTTAATCAGTGAGGTCACATACAAACACGTGATGGGTTCCTGAACCCTCTGAACCAATAGAATTAAATTCAAATTAAAAGGAATCAAAAGCCCTAATTGGAAAAAATATTTCCCTAGATCTTTCCAAACAAAAAAGATTGCACACTGTAAAGTGGAGCATCGTTGGATTAAAAATCCAATGGTGATTAAAAAATCACCAATTTATAGAAAGATTCTGTACAAGGAAATATTTTCCTAAAATTTACCAGGACCAACAAATAAAATATCTTATGGATTGAAAATCCAATGGTGAATAAAATTCACCGAGTGATCTAAAAGATCATGTTGATTATAAAATCAATCAAAATCTCTCAATGAGAGATGGGCTGAACAAAATGATTCTTTTCTTTCTCCTATAAATAGGAGCCAAGAATAAAAGAGAGAGAAGAGAGGATACAAGAGAGAGAAATAGAGAAGAAGATCTCTTCGGAGAAGAAATAAACTCTAGGTAAGAGAAGGAAGGAGATCATTCTATAAGCTCTCACAAAACAAAAGAGAATTTAATTCTCAAACCAAGAGTTTAACTCTTCTAAATAAGAACTCAGTTCTTCCTCTGGTTGAAGATCTGCAGAAGTAGATCTCTCCATAAGTTGAGAATTTAATTCTCATTGGGGAGATTCTGTCATGCAGATCCAAAACTTAGAGGGAGAATTGGGTTTAAAGAATTTAATTCTTTCAAACACAGAGGAATTTAATTCCTCTAAATAAAATTAGGGTTTAACCCTATAAAAGAATTTAATTCTTAAACAAGGGATTTAACTTTCCATGCACGTAAAAGAGATCAGTACCCAATATGATCACGTGTGTCCACGTGAGCCCCCCTCAATGATTAAAAAAGAATGAATAAGTTTAGGTCACGTGCTCCCACGTGACCCTTGAATAAGCTTCCCAAAATAAAAAGGGAGTAAAGCCGAGGCATTTCACTTTCTGGCGTCTCACGTGCTCCCACGTGACCCTTGAATAAGCTTCTCAAAATAAAAAGGGAGTAAAGAAGAGGCATTTCATTTTCTGGTGTCTTACGTGCTCCCTCGTGACCCTTGAACAAGCTTCTCAAAATAAAAAGGGAGTAAAGCCAAGGCAGTTTTACTTTTTGGGCGTCTCATGTGTTCCCACGTGACCCCTAGCAATTATCAAACACTCATAAAAAAGAGGATTCTACCCAAAGGTAATGCCCGCCTAAAGGATGCCTCACGTGTCTCCACGTGACCCTTGACAAACACCTTTTTAAAGAGAAAATGGGGTAAAACTGAAGTATTAATATCCAACGCATAGGTACCCTCACGTGTCCACACGTGAGGATCATAAAGATCAAGTTTTTAATACTTATATGCATATTCTGGGAGTAAAATAGAAGAAGTAAGGCCCAATCTTCAGGTGTCTTATGTGACCCCACGTGAGCGCTTCATTCTTAGTGTTTAACACTACTTTAAACGCCTCACGTGGGAACACGTGAGCGCTGAGTATACAATAGTGTTTAACACTATATTCAAACCAATCTTAGCCCAAATTAGCTAAGTTGCCCAGAGGCAAGACCTCCCCTTCAACTGAACCCCAACTATACTCTTGTCTTCCAAAATTGATCATCTCATATGGCATTCAAAGTAATTCTTAGAGCCTTCCAACCAATATTGGTTCAAGGGTACATCTCTTCATACCTCTGATATATGTCGTTGTAATCCTTCAACATCTTCAGAGAGATGGCGGGTCCCGACAACCAGACATTCCACGGACTGTGGGGTCCTTAGACTCATGGACTATGATGTCCTTAAAATTTTACAGACTATGATGTCTCTAAACTACCATGGACTGTGAGGTCCTTAAAATCATAGACTATGATGTCATTAAATTTTATAGACTATGACGTCTTTAAACTGTCACGGACTATGATGTCCTTAAACTTATGGACCGCAATGTCCCTAAACTAAAACAATAGAGTTCAAATGCTCTTTTGTTGGATTTAAATGATCCTGTTAAGTAGATCTTAGTCTAAAATTAGACTATCGTATCCTTAACAAACGTTTAAGTTGATCTAAGTCTCAAATGAGATTAACAATCCTTAAACCCAAACCAAAACCCAAATCTAAGAAAATACGGATTTGGACTAATCCACACCCTGTTGGATATAGTGCCCTCAAAGTCAATTATTGCATCGCAGGCACGTGATTGCAATGATTGAAGGAGGACCTATGCCGGTAGGACAGTCTTACTCAAGATAATAGTATGCTATCTGGTTTATCTTTATCATCGTGTACAGCTTTAGGTGACCTTACAAATCACTATTACACATTGATAAAGCCCTTAGGATTCTTGCTTGACTACCAGCAGTATGATGGTGATCATATACGTGAGAGTTGGGTAGTCTATAAGCACATCCTTAAAGTGGTCCCTAGTCGTGGGGGTTTCGAAACTGGGCATCGATACTCTATTAGTAGACTAGTGTATACAGTTGAGACCCCGACGAGGGGCGGTGGCCGGTCTCACTAGCCATTGGTGTCAGTTGGTTCACCTAAGATGTATACAGGTGCTCATTGGGTTATGAGTACACCGGACAGGACTCGCCGGGAACATGCTAGTTGGTATTATACCTGACGTCAGATAGCAGTTCCCTGGTGACATGTGTACAGGTTAGTTCATCGACCTGAGATCGTCATTTGTCTCGTGTGAGTTCCCACTGTGCTTTGATTACTACCCTACCACGGCTCAAAGGAGTCGTGCAAACAGGTTTTAGGTGGGTACAGTCCCGAGCCACATGGAGGTAGTGAGCGGATCGGCAGGGGTTTCGTCTCTCCCGATATTGGGGGTGAGATCGCGCTGTGTCTATGAGAGCCATTACACAGTCTGGACCCTGCTTGCCTTCTCTGCAAATGTGTGAAGTCCTTGGCCAAGGCAGGAGATTTACTGGTAGGTATTCCAGTAGTATCTCAGGGTGTTCTGGACTACACTCCGACACGACTTGTACCGCTTTTGGGAGTCTGACTTTTACCAACCCTCTAGACCCGACATGCGATACTCATAGATGAACGGACCGGACTGTACGGATATTGTCACTGACAAGCTCGGTAGGGTGTCAGGATGAGTTCGCTCATCGACTTCCCTTTTGGTCAATACCTGGTAGCCCGTTATGTATGGCTCGTACCACTGACGTGCTAGTGGTTAAATCCACAGCCAAAGTATTGACGAGTCTTTAGAGTCCCCCACAGACAGTTTCTCAAGTTTCGGGCGAAACGTTGTAGAGGCCGTATGGGATTATGGCAGGGTTCGATCATATACGTGCAGTAATGCACGGATTATGATCGGACGGATCATACTAGTGGGCTTTGGTTTAAGCTGGATCCTAGTATTAGATTTGTTGGATTACTTTAGTCTCATCGCATTCGCATTCAGTCGGAATGCGGATGTAGGTATGTATATACAAGTGAGGGGTATCCTTGTGATCCGTCACGAGTTTAATTTAGATGTTGCCATATCTTTTTTATTGTTGTAAAAATTTGGGTTAATGTTTATTTTGGTGGAAATTATGAGCTTAGTTCATGATGAGGTGCATTAAATGTGACATAGACATGTTTAGTGACTCATGGTCTCTTTTATTGTGCAAATGTCACATTAGTGTTTGATTAAGGGTGTGAAATGATGGATGGAGAGAGAGAGGGCAGCCATAGGCTTGGGGTTGGCTCTTGGATTATCATTCTAGTGCTCTCATCTTTTATCTCGCACAATAACAAAAGAAAGCCTCTTCTTCTTCTTCTTCTTCCTCTAGCTCACCATTTCCACTAATGGCATCATCTTCAACCTCCATCCATACACTCTCATGTGTTGAGGATCAATGGATGCTTGAGACAAAATTATCACACACATTCTCTACATCACCTTGGATACGTCGGCTAGCAGACTTCGTGTCCGAGTTGCTTCGGATGAAGCGGGAGCCCATAAAAAGACTCATTGATGTGGTGCCCTTTCCGACGAGAAGACTGGAGATCAGAGATACCGCGAGGAGCTGGGGATGGTGGCCAAAGACCGAAGGACACGGATCGATCGGTATAGCCACTCTCACTTCTTAGTAGTTAACTAGTTTAGCGTTAATGGTTCGATCCGGGTGAAAGACTACGATAGCGCCGGTTTCCTAAAAAGTTTTTGTTTCCGCATTTGGCCTCGGATTGACGGCCGGGGCGCTACCGTAAACTTACATTGTATCAGAGCCACGCCATTAACCTTTACTAGCTTGTTTTAACTTGTTTAAAACATTGATCGGCCGAATTTTCCTAAACCGCGATTCCATTTTAGCAGTTTCTGCCGAATTTTAAAAGTTGTTGAAAAATTATTTTCAGTATGTCAGAAAATCGTGCAGGCTTTTTTAAGACACTGGAAGAAATTTGGAAGCACGATCCTACCATGAGACCGCGGAACCGCGGTGAAACTGGCATGTTTGCCGCGGTTGCGCGGCGGAATGGTGGGAACAGTGCACCATTTTTCTTCCTAGGGTTTTTCACATGGAATTGTGGTTTCTGGATATTTTTGTTTGGACCCAGATTTTGTTTGAGTATTGGGATTTGTACTTGGGGCCCACTTAGGGAAATTTTTCGATCGAAAATTTTAAATAAGTTAGTTCGCAGTGCTTACATTATATCGTTGACCGTGAATGTCATTCGAGCGGTAAATCTTGTCTAATTGCTATAGTCCTTTTAGACGGGTTTGCGAACGTGACATTCACATTGATGTTCTGTGTTGTGCTGTGATGTTGCGGATTTGTCGTGGTGGATAGCTTAGTGCAATGTTAGTATAGTTTGGTATTATTTGTACATTTGTTATTGCGGGGCGAGCGTCCGACATGTGGACTGCCGTCACTGCCTGTTTGTATATTATTCTTTTGGGGCACGACCGGGTTGAGGTCGATGTACCCGTTGTACATATTTTATTTTCTGTACTAGGATTATCCCGCGGTAGGGTGCACGGATAGCCATGTTCTAGAGGGCAACGGGCCCGCATCTCATGGCTTTCAGACGGAGGGGGCTTCACTCTAGAATTAGCGAGCTATTCGCCGCACTCGTAGGGGGTATAGGTTGACCCAAGGAGGGGTGCTCAAGTTACCGGATTCCGTGAAGTGCTGGGTAGTCCATTCACTTTGTTGTAGGGGGCTGCCTCGCTTCAGGTTTTGGCGGGTAACTTGCCGCACTCGTAGGGGTCTAGGTTTCATTGCACAGGCTATCCACACGACTAGGGGAACGTCGGGTTTCAGTAACGGCTCTATGAAACCCGGGGATCCTAGATTATCTGTATTGTTCTGTGATGGTTATTACATTTCTGTGATGTTGCATTTATCACGCCTGGAGCGATTATTATATATTGCTATATATATACTGGTAGATGTTGTATATGTTTTACACCCGCGCTAGTCCAGTCCCCGCTCTGTCGTTAGTTAAGTAACCTAACGGGTGATGACGGGACCCAGTGGCGAAGGCGGATGGTATATACGTACATCATATTTTCGTTCTTTTGTGGTGTGATCAATTGATGGGACTGCATTGATTTGGATCAATGCAAGCTAAACAAACCTGTTTGATGTTGTTGGAACAACTTTTCAAAAATTTGTTATTACAAGGACGTTCACTTTTGTTCTGCACAGTGGTATTCAGTATGAATATCCAGCACCTCAATCGACGAGGCAAGGGCCGAGATCCCTTCACCGGGAGTGACCCCTTGGGAAGAAGTTTGCGTCAGGGTAATAACTTCACTATAGTCGATTACTTTTTTCTTTGCATCGTGGTATTCAGTTGGAATATCCTGCACCCCATTCTATGGGGAAAGAGCCGAGATCCCTTCACCGGGAATGACCTCTTTAGCAAAGGTTTTCGCCGCTATATTTTTATAAAACCACTTGGATTTCTTCAACGATATCAAGTTCATTACGTTAAAGGTTTTTTGCCAAAAACCAGCCGTAGCCCTCCATTATTTCGGATAAGTAGCGCATAGTATTCATGAGATGTTTGTTGGCTAAAGTCAAGGCATCGTGTGCGGTAGCTGTGTATTGCTTGTCCGTTGCATGGATATGCATTGGTTTAGGACAGTCGTACCACTTTGTTGTCCAAAGTCAAGGGTGTGCGGGTGGGTCTAAATCAATCAGGACAATGACGGGTAGAACTTGACTTGCGGGTTATGATTTGTTGGCCAAAGTCAAGGCCATAAACCGCTTAGGGTAAAAATCACATCGGGAGTTTCTAAAGAAACTGAAACTTGCCAGATATGCGCATACCTTCTGGAGTGTGATAACGTGAGTGGATTCCATCACGTTATCATGCGATGATAGTTGGATCCCAATTCCCACTGATGAGTTGGTTTACTCCTCGGGTGATCCCGACTAATTCTTCTTTCAGGTTTGGAGGAGAATTTGAGGATACAGTGGGAGGTTTCCTGATTAGATAAAGTGATAACCATTATGATCTAGGTTAGAGTGCACGCAGAGTGTTTCTTTTCTCTCTCTCTTTGGTAGCGACCATGGCCCGACCCTAGACTATTACTCAGTGACCAAGTTGACCGAACTTTCTTAAAACACTGGATTTTGGATTGTCTGAGTTGCATACCTCATTGCCACTCCTACTTTTACCCTTTTTCTCAGAAACATTTCGTATCACTACGAACGTCCACTTCCATTGGATAAAACCATCGTATGGTTATATACGAACTCAAAGGAACTTGTTCCGGATTCGAGGATGGTTTCCGGTTCTGGAGAAAATGAATAGGACTATTCAGTTGTCTTTTCCTTTTACCTTCTCTCAGGTTGCGAGTGCTCCTTGCATTAGGAAGGTACACCTATTACGCTAATTGGATAGTCTTCTTCCAAACCATAGGCAGGTGCCAAACGGTAGGGAATGAAGAAAACCGATTAGCCTAAGTAAGGTGTACAGAAGGTATTAAGTAAAGACAAATAAAGAGATCAGAAAGAGGGCAAAGTAAATTGCAACTGTTATCATTCATGACCAAACCACATATTTCATCGCCACTCCTAGTTCACCTTGGTATTTCTCCAGAACACCCCGTATCACTACGAAGATCCACAGTTATTGGATATTCCATCGTATGGTTATATACGAACTCGAAGAACTTGTTCCAATTCGGGGATGGATTCTGGTTTAGGAGAAATAGAAATAAGGTTTATTCAGTTGTCTTTTATCTTTACCTTCTCTCGCGTTGCGAGTGCTCCTAGAATTAGGAGAGTACACCCATTATGCTTATTGGATAGTCTTCTTCCAAACCATAGGCTGGTGCCGAACGGTAGGGAAGGAAGAAAACCATTTGGCCTAAAGGTGGTGTACAGAAGGTAATGACTAAAGACATATAAAGGGATTTGGAGAGATAGTAAAGAAATATACGGTTGCAGTTGTGAATCTGATAATGAAAGAGCTATTACTAGGAATACCCGGATACCCCTTTGAAACATTTACATGTTTCAGTTTCATTGTGTATTGTTAAAAGAAAACCGATTTCCCAATTAGTCCTTACTCCACGGTATGTATTTATCAGGTTTGATTCTCACATCTGTATGGTTTTACAGATGATGAGTGGGAGTAAGTTATTGGGAATTAGGTGATCATCCTCATTATATCGGGATTCGTTGTAATTGGTGATATTTGAGGAAATCGCCTGGGTTTTTGCCGGACGCCAAATATTCGGTTTTGAATATCCATTGTTATGCACCAATTTCAAACTGATATATCTGTATGATTATTTTTATAAAGTGAGATATAACTTTTTGAAATTATGTCCATGAAATTTACCTATATCAGTTGATGGTTAGATAAGGAGCATTCAACAGCGGTGTAATTCTTCATAACCATAGTACAGTTTTCAACCTATGACGTACAGGATTTGAGTTATTCAACTCAGCGGACTTATACAAAGTAATGTATGTTGTCCAGTGTCCATTAGGACAGAGGGGTTGGTCCTCGTACTATATTCTGTTTACTTGTGATTTCTCTAGTTCTTAGACATGTGTTTTATAGAAATACAAGATCCAAGTTTTGAGAACTTATAGGTATATGAATAAAGTAGAGAACCAGGTATTGCAAGTATCAGGATTCTTCAAGGTGATCGTGGATGTAGATACTTGTGTATGGTATTTAGTTGATAGCAATGATTATAAGAACTTGCTTCTTTTTCAGGTTACTCATATCTGGATGTATTCCTAAGTTGAGTAATGCTGATCGGCCTCTCTCTATTTAGTTGATATGCACTGGAGACAGCTGCATGATTTGAATCTGGTTCCAATTAAATCAGTGTCTTTATTTCTATATTAGATGTAGAATGGCTCATATCTTAACGATGTTAAGGTATATGGAGTTGTCCGGCTTATGCTTAAAACTAGACTCTGGATAACTCAAGGCGCGTTTCTGTAATGGCTGTTTGTGGGTTAACCCGGGCTATGACGAGGGTTGACTTTCTACCATCTGGAAGATCAATAGTGATATTGTTCTTGACTCGCCACAGTCTTGATAAAAATGGATTTTTCAGAAAACAGTAGTGGGAGTATGGTAGGACTGGAAGTGATTCCAGAACCGCAAACGATTACTGAAAGTTTAATAGAACCTAAAGATTCAATCAGGTTTGACATTCCATTAGCCACTCCACATATATGGTGGGTAACCTCAGGCATCCGAGAGGTACTCTGGTAGCCTTAAGGACGGTGACAGGGAGGTTCTTGTTTACCCAGACTTGACACTACTGTTGTTCCAGGCTATGAGACCCGGCAGGTGGAAGAGCATAGCGTCGTTCTAAACTAGATTTAGAAGTACACGTATATATGACTCTGCCAGAGGGTTGTCGTAGTCAGTGGGAGCAGCGAAAGAATAGTGGACAAGTAACTTATGTCTATGAACTGAAGCAGATATAGCGGAGAAAGATCATCTATTTTTGATGTGACAGTCATGGACTTTGACTTCATCAGAATAGGAGATGGATCTGTTAAGAAGGTAGTAGTGTGTGATGTCCTGGTATTTGGATGACATACACAGAGTAGGAAGTAAAATTCCTATACTACGATCAGTTATTCTTTGGTTGTCACACAGTGCTTTCTCCACATAGGATATAGATATAATATCAGACATTCTGGTTACAAGATCTATGGTTTTAGATCTAGATTTGGGTAGTTTCCCAATCTGGGTACTTAGACAGCATTCTACAGGTGTTTTAGAATGGACGACTCCTGGCACGGTAGTGTACCTGCAGGTGATGGAGTCACCCTCTCTAAAGGTGTCTTACAGACTAAAGGGGAGAGGGATGTGCATGATTGACGTATTACTTGCTTAGGGAATTAAGTCAATCATGAGATGTCAAGTACCACACCAGATGTTGTTTTTGCACTAGCTGCAATAAGTTCAGATATTAATCCAATCCTGGAGAAACATTCGGAAGCAGTTTTAGAACATAAGTGGATGTTCTAGGGATATGATAACGACAGCCTCCTTCGGGAGACGGTTATCATTCCAGGCTTCGAAGGTGACCTGGATAACAGAGTGACTGTCAGAGATTTAGTTTTCCCTCTGACGAGGGGCAGTAGTTTGGACAGGAGATCCAAGCGGATACTGAGGGAGGCATGGCGCAAGATACTGATTAAGTTCAGTTGACGATACAGTCTAAGAAGTTTGGATTTGGAGTTCATTTATGAACTAGGTCCCATCAGATATCCAGACATATTCTAAGACAGATATTGCTCTTTTCGGGAGATGACTTTCTCCGCGAACTTGAGATAAAGAGAGACATAGAAAGAAACATCAGGGCGGATCCACTCACTGAGGCTATTCCTCGAACTCGATAGTTTTACAAACGGGCTTTGTGAGACTGATCAGTAGAGGAGTTGGGTGTTCGGTATCACATGGGACTGTGAGTATGCAACATCGCAATGATTAGCCTTGAGTGCAAGTGGGAGATTGTTGGATATAGTGCCCTCAAAGTCAATTATTGGATCGCAGGTACGTGATTGCAATGATTGAGGGAGGACCTATGCCGGTAGGACAGTCTTACTCAAGATGATAGTATGCTATCTGGTTTATCTTTATCATCGTGTACAGCTTTAGGTGACCTTACAGATCACTATTACACATTGATAGAGCCCTTAAGATTCTTGCTTGACTACCAGCAGTATGATGGCAATCATATACGTGAGAGTTGGGTAGTCTATCAGCACATCCTTAAAGTGGTCCCTAGTCGTGGGAGTTTCGAGACTGGGCATCAATACTCCATTAGTAGACTAGTGTATACAGTCGAGACCCCGACGAGGGGCGGTGGCCGGTCTTACAAGCCATTGGTGTCAGTTGGTTCACCTAAGATGTATACAAGTGCTCATTGGGTTATGAGTACACCAGACAGGATTCACTGGGAACATGCTAGTTGGTATTATATCTGACGTCAGATAGCAGTTCCCTGATGACATGTGTACAGGTTAGTTCATCGACATGAGATCGTCATTTGTCTCGTGTGAGTTCCCACTGTACTTTGATTACTACCCTACCACGGCTCAAAGGAATCGTGCAAACAGATTTTAGTTGGGTACAGTCCCGAGCCACATGGAGGCAGTGAGAGGATCGGCAGGGGTTTCGTCTCTCCCGGTATTGAGGGTGAGATCGCGCTGTGTCTAGGAGAGCCATTACACGAAGTCCTTGGCCAAGGCAGGAGATTTACTGGTAGGTATTCCAGTAGTATCTCAGGGTGTTCTAGGCTACACTCCGACACGACTTGTACCGCTTTTGGGGGTCTGAATTTTACCAACCCTCTAGACCCGACATGCGATACTCATAGATGAACGGACCGGACTGTACGGATATTGTCACTGACAGGCTCGGTAGGGTGTCAGGATGAGTTCGCTCATCGACCTCCCTTTTGGTCAATACCTGGTAGCCCATTACGTACGGCTAGTACCACTGACGTGCTAGTGGTTAAATCCACAGCCAAATTATTGACGAGTCTTTAGAGTCCCCCACAGACAGTTTCTCAAGTTTCGGGCGAAACATCTGTATGGTATTATGGCAGGGTTCAATCATATACGTGCAGTAGTGCACGGATTATGATCGGACGGATCATACTAGTGGGTTTTGGTTTAAGCCGGATCCTAGTATTAGATTTGTTGGATTACTTTAGTCTCATCGCATCCGCATTCAGTCGGAATGCGGATGTAGGTATGTATATACAAGTGAGGGGTATCCTTGTGATCCGTCACGAGTTTACTTTAGATGTTGCCATATCTTTTTTATTGTTGTAAACATTTGGGTTAATGTTTATTTTGGTGGAAATTATGAGCTTAGTTCAGGATTAGGTGCATTAAATGTGACATGGACATATTTAGTGACTCATGGTCTCTTTTATTGTGCAAATGTCACATTTGTGTTCGATTAAGGGTGTGAAATGATGGATGGAGAGAGAGGGGGCAGCCATAGGCTTTGGCTCTTGGATTATCATTCTAGTGCTCTCATCTTTTATCTCACACAATAACAAAAGAAAGCCTCTTCTTCTTCTTCTTCCTCTAGCTCACCATTTCCACTAATGGTATCATCTTCAACTTCCATCCATACAATCTCATGTGTTGACAATCAATGGATGCTTGAGACAAAGTTATCACACACATTCTCTACATCACCTTGGATACGTCGGCTAGCAAACTTCGTGTCCGAGTTGCTTCGGATGAAGTGGGAGCCCGTAAAAAGACTCATTGATGTGGTGCCCTTTCCGACGAGAAGACCGGAGATCGGAGATGCCGCGAAGAGCTTGGGATGGTGGCCAAAGACCGAAAGACACGGATCGATCGGTATAGCCACTCTCACTTCTTAATAGTTAGCTAGTTTAGCGTTAATGGTTCGATCCGGGTGAAAGACTACGATAGCGCCCGTTTCCTAAAAAGTTTTTGTTTCCATATTTGGCCTCGGATTGGCGGCCGGGGCGCTACCATAGACTTACACACCCTACGGGCGACAACATAAATTAGACTCCATATACAATCCACTGGCAATCAAAAATAAAACAAATACACACGACACGAAGTGACCATCTGGAGAAAGAGAAAGTGGTTACCGTGATGCGGTGGCGTAATTAACTGCAGGGGCTTGCGCCTGCAGGGAAAAGCGTCCCCACAATCAAAAAACCCCTCATAATGAGGGGGAATCTGACGAAGTCTGCTACATCGGCTGCATCCGTCTAAACCTTCGATATACGGTGCCATAAATCAACTTGGCATCTTCGGAGAGGTGGACGGATAAAACCAAATAGCATCTGCCCCCAAATGCAGGCAAGACGAACCTACGCGGTTCCGTCTATGTTTTCGGCGGCGAACAGGTTGCTTCACTTTGGGAATTTGGCGGGTAGTTTACCGCACCCGTAGGGGTCTATGGTGGGGTTTGGCTATTCATCACGACCGTGAAATCCGTCTTTCGTTGTGGGCTTAAACGAAACACGGAATTCCTTGTATATCCAATATGTTCATCTGTGATCTGGAATGCCTATTTTTGCGTGAGATGAATGTGTGTGTGTGTGTGTATATATATGATATATAATAAACGTTACTTATGTTTTGCACTCGCGCTAGTCCAGCCCCCGCTCTGCTGTTAGTTAAGTAACCTAACGGTGCATGACGGGGCCCCGTGGCGAATGCGGATGGAATAAGCGTACGTTGTATTTTCGTTTCTTTTCTACAATGATAGGGTTAAATGATGGGACCGTATTAACATTGATTAATGCAAGGAAAACAAACCAAATCTTAAATCGTTGGAACAGTTTCAAAACCACTCGGTTTTCTTCAAAAAGCAAATTTAAATGCGGAGCCTAAACCACTCCTTTTAAAAGCTATCATGGTTCCTTCAACTATATCAAGTTCATTACGTTCACGGTTTCGCCAAAACCATTCGTAGCCCTCCGTCATTTCAGATGGGTATTCAGTAGTATTCAAGCTATGTATTTTGAATCGAGCAAAAGACCCGGCGCAGAGGCAAAAATAAACCAAAGAACGGAAAAAAACGTTCGACAGCAGCATAGCAGGTCTGAGAAGCCACGCGATCAAGAATCGAGCAGCCGGGATCCTTCTCTGATAAAGAAGATGGGTCGAGCATATTCTTTTCCCTAAGACAAGACAAAGAAGATATTCAATCTTGTCGTAAAGTATCAGATGATGTCACTCCGGAGTCCAAGCACCCCGAGCAAGCAGACAAGGTCTCTCACCCAGACTATTGCTCCTATCATCGAGCAATAGGACATCCCCTCGAAGACTGCTTCACCTTCAAAGACTGGATAGAAGACCAGTATCAGCAAGGAAAGTTCGCTTTATCCAGCAGTTGGAGGGTAACCCTACCGCAGAAGCATGAACCAAAAGCCACGAAAGCAGAGCCGGATCAACGTAGGGCTTGGAAGCGATCTCGTACCTGTCACATGATAACGCTGTCAGAAGAAGAGCCCGAGAATATGGATGACCTCCTCTGGTGCTTCGAAAACGATGATGGCGAGGTGATATCAGAGTTTCCACCGGCACCAAAAGAGCTGGAAGATGGAATACATACTACTGCAGATAACCTCAAGAAAATTGATTTGGGGACGACAGGTGACCCGCGGCCGACATTCGTCAGTGAGCTGTTGTCTGAAGAAAGGGTGGCTATGCTAAAGGACGTGCTCATGTAGCATAAAGATTGCTTCGCATGGAACTATTCAGAGATGCAGGGACTCGATCCAGAGATCGCTGTGCACAAATTGGCGATATCTTCGGACGTCAAGCCGATTAAACAAGCACCGAGAAGAATGCGGCTCGAGCTTGCGATGAGCATCAGCGCCGAGGTCAAAAAGCTAATCGACTCTGGTTTTATCCAAGAAGTTCAGTATCCTGACTGGATCGCCAACATCATCACAGTGATGAAGAAAAATGGGACGGTGCCCATATGCGTAGACTTCCGGGATCTCAACAAAGCTTGCCCGAAGGACGACTTTCCAGTACCGGTCACTGAGCCGATGATAGATAATTCGTCCACTCACGAAGTTTTCTCCTTCATGGACGGCTCATCAGGATACAATCAGATAAAAATGCATCCCGAAGACCAGAAGCATACCGCTTTCCGCACTCCTCTGGGCATATTCTTCTACAAAGTGATGCCCTTCGGTCTAAAGAACGCCGGTGCCACCTATCAGAGAGCCATGACGAAGATTTTCGATGACCTTATACATGAAGTCGTCGAATGCTATATCGACGACCTCATAGTTAAAAGCAAATCATACGAGGAACATTTAGAGCATCTGAAGATTGTGTTTCAGCGCCTTCGGAAATACAACTTGAAGATGAACCCTCTCAAATGCGCGTTCGAAGTTTCCTCGGGTAAGTTCCTGGGATTCGTCGTCCGACACCGAGGCATCGAAATAGACCCGTCGAAGATCAAGGCGATCATGGAAATGCCTCTGCCAAAAACTCTCAAGCAACTGCGGTCCCTCCAAGGAAAGCTCGCATATATCCTGCGATTTATAGCCAATCTCTCCGGAAAATGCCGTCCTTACAGTCACCTAATGAAGAAAGGAACCCCGTTCGTCTGGGATCGCAAATGCCAAAGCGCATTAGACGAAATCAAACAATACTTGTAGAATCCGCCAGTACTGGCCGCTCCCGTTAAAGGAAAACCCCTCGTCCTGTATACAACAGCCTCGAAGGTTCCTTAGGCGCGCTGTAGGCACAAGAAAATGACCAAGGGGAGGAGAGAGCCCTCTACTATTTGAGTCGAGTTCTCCTGAGGGCAGAAAACAACTATTCTCCCATCGAAAAACACTGCCTGACGTTAATCTTCGTGATAACGAAGCTCAGACACTACGCGTTGGCACATGAGGTCCATCTCATATCGAAGGTGGATCCTCTCAAATATTTAATGTCAAAGGCTATATTAACGGGACGACTCGCTAAATAGGCCCTGCTCTTGATGGAGTTCTCGATAACTTATCGACCCCTCAAGGCAGTGAAAGGCCAGGCCATCGCCGACTTCGTCGCTGAGCATCCGATACCTGTCGATTCTCTCTTGAACTGCGACTTGCCAGACGAGCACGCGTTTGACACGATCGATGGTGAGAGAAGAGAGAGTGACACCCGATGGGAACTCTACTTCGATGGGGCATCTTCCATGAAGAATCGCAAATAAAGCACCCCCATAATCAAATCAGGGGTGGGCCTTATCTTCGTGACTCCATAAGGTGGGATAATGCGCTTTGCTTTCTCCTTAACCGAACCGAGGACAAAAAATGAAGCCGAATATGAAGCTTTGATAGCAGGTCTTGAGATCGCCGTCGATATGGGAATTGAGAATCTCCTCATATACGGAGACTCCCAGCTGATCGTTAGCCAAGTAAACGGTGACTATCAAACATGCAAGCCAGAGCTCGTAAAGTACGGTGAGAGAGTGCGGCAACTGCTGACTCAAATTCCTTCCTACACCCTGGAAAGCATACCGCGTGCGGGAAATAGAAAAGCGGATGCATTGGCCAAACTCGCTAAAGAACTGGCGGACGAGAACCTCGATAATGTGAGGATCGTGGTACAAAGCCGTCGGGTTCTTGCACCGGCAGAAATATCTCCAGAGTCGTCCGAGAAGAAGGGAGCGACCGAGCAAACAACTCTACAAATAAAAGACCAGGAAAGGCTATGGATTGGAGATAAGTCTTTATAGACTACTTCAAATCTCGTCGAACACCTGAAGATACGTCCTCAAGACATCAGCTTATGAAATGAGCTCTGTCTTTTGCATTCGTCAATGATACTCTGTATAAGAGATCGTTTGACTTTTTATGGATAAGATGCCTCGGACCGAAAGAAGCGAAAAGAGTCGTCCAAGAAACTCACGATGGGCTCTGTGGTTCTCACCAAACCGGCCTGAAGATGAAGCTGAAGATCAAAAGGATGGGCTACTATTGGCCCACGATGATCCAGGACTGCCTCGAATACGCGAAGCAATGCCACTCATGCCAGATTCATGGAGATTTTATCCATCAGCATCCGAATCCACTACATCCAACGGTGGCTAGCTGGCCGTTCGAAATGTGGGGGACTGACATAATCGGCCCCATCGAACCAGCATCGTCCAGAGGACATCGGTTCATTTTGGCAACAACTGATTACTTCTCCAAATGGGCAGAAGCAGTACCGCTAAGGGAAGTGAAAACGGAGAATATCCTTCATTTCTTCAAGACACACGTCATTTATCGGTTTGGAACTCCGCGACGGATTATCTCCGATAACGGGCCAGCCTATAGAAGCTACAAGATCAGCCGCTTCGCACAACAACATAACATAGACTGGAGATATTCATCGGTCTATAATCCCCGACCTAACGGTCTAGCTGAGGCTTTCAACAAGACCTTGACGAAGATCGTGAAAAAGACGGTGTCTCGAAATAAGAGGGAATAGCACGAGAGACTGCATGAAGCACTCTGGGCGTATCGAACAACATTCAAAACGTCCACAAACACAACGCCGTACATTGGTATTCGGCACAGAAGCGGTACTTGTAAGTGCACGGCAGCGCCCCGGCTGTCTGAACGAGGCCAAAATGCGGAAAACAAAACTTTTCTTTAACTTTAAAAACGGCGCTACAACATACTAAAAACCTGGATCGGGCCATTAACCTACCACTAGCAAACTAGAGAATGGGTAGAAAGCTATACCGAGCGATCTGTGTCCTTCGGTCTTCGGCCTCCATCCCGATCTCCTCGCGGAATCTCCGATCTTCATCTTCTCGTCGGAAAGGGCACCACACTGCCGGGTCTTTTACGGGCTCCCACCTCTGGACCAGGGCAACTCGGGCACGAAGTTGGCAAGCCGACGTGTCCAAGAATGCTGTAGGCTTAGTGTAGAAAACTTTATCTCATGGGGTTATTGGAAGTTGCCATTTTTGGTGGAGTAATGAGATGAACTTTTAGAAGCTTTTTGTGGAGCTATATGAATTTATGCAAGCAAAAGAGATGAGAACTCCACACACAAACTTTGGACAGCCACCACAAACTTGTGGCCGGCCTTGCTAAAGAGATGGGGAGGGAATGAGCAAATCATCCAAGAGAGAGAAAAAGGGTGATGATGATGAGGAACAATGATCACAACCAAATCAAAAACCAAAACCCATCACCTCTCAAATCAAGTCATGATGAACAAATAAAGTCAAAGGATGGTAGAACCATCATGAAACAACAATTTCCAAAAAACACCCTCCACATGGCTAATTTGCACATTTGCAAATAACCCCCTCCACACCAATTTTCAGCCAAAGAAAAAACAAAGGAAAAATGGCCGAAACGAAATGCAAACTGGCAACTTCAAAAAATCGATCCCGTAATAAATTACAGGAAAACCCCGCGACTGTATATACATACCCGCATTTGTATTCCGACCGAATACAAATGCAATGAGACAAAATCTACATTGTACAATACTAGGATCCGGCTTAAACCAAAGCCCGCTAGTATTATCTGTCCGATCATGATCCGTGCAATACCGCACGTATATGATCGAACCCTACCATATATCCATACGGCCTCTACAGCGTTTCTCCCGAAACTTGAGAAACTGTCTGTGGGGGACTCTAAAGACTCGTCAATACTTTGGCTGTGGATTTAACCACTAGCACGTCAGAGGTATTAGCCATACGTAACGGGCTACCAGGTATTGACCAAAAGGGACGTCGATGAGCGAACTCATCCCGATACCCTACTGAGCCTGTCAGTGACAATATCCGTACAGTCCGGTCCGTTCGTCTATGAGCATCGCATGGCGGGCCTAGGGGGTTGGTAAAAGTCAGACCCCCCAAAGCGTTACAAGTCGTGTCGGATTGTAACCCAGAACACCCTGAGATACTACTGGAATACCTACCAGTAAATCTCTTGCCTTGGCCAAGGACTTCGTGTAATGGCTTTCCTAGACACAGCGCGACCTCACCCCCAATATCGGGAGAGACGAACACCTGCAGATTCGCTCACTGCCTCCATGTGGCTCGGGACTGTACCCAACTAAAACCTGTTTGCACGACTCCTTTGAGCCATGGAAGGGTAGTAATCAAAGTACAGTGGGAACTCGCACGAGACAAATGACGATCTCAGGTCGATGAACTAACCTGTACACATGTCACCAGGGAACTGCTATCTGACGCTAGGTATAATACCAACTAGCATGTTCCCGGCGAGTCCTGTCCGGTGTACTCATAACCCAATGAGCACCTGTATACATCTTAGGTGAACCAACTGACACCAGTGGCTTGTGAAATCGGCCACCGCCCCTCGTCGGGGTCTCGACTGTATACACTAGTCTACTCTGGAGTATCAATGCCCTGTCTCGAAACTCCCACGACTAGGGACATTTTAAGGATGTGCTTATAGACCCCAGCTCCCACGTATATGATCGCCATCATACTGCTGGCAGTCAAGCAAGAATCCTAGGGGCTCAATCAACGTGCAATAGTGATCAGTAATGTCACCTAAAGCAGTACACAATGATAAAGATAAACCAGATAGCATACTATCATCTTGAGTAAGACTGTCCTACCGGTATAGGTCCTCCCTCAATCATTGCAATCACGTGCCTGTGATCCAATAATTGACTCTGAGGGCACTGTATCCAACAATCTCTCACTTGCACTCAAGGCTAATTATTGCGATGTCGCATACTCACAGCCCGTGTGATACCGAACACCCAACTCCTCTACTAGTCAGTCTCACAAATCCCGTTTGCGAAACTATTGCATTCGAGAAATAGCCTCAGCTAGTGGATCCGCCCTGATGTTTCTTTCTATGTCTCTCTTAATCTCAAGTTCGCGGAGAAAACCATCTCCCGAAATGAGCAATACCTGTCTTAGAATATGTCTGGATATCTGATGGGACCTAGTTCATAAATGAACTCCAAATCCAAACTTCTTAGACTGTATCGTCAACTGAAACTAATCAGTATCCTGCGCCATGCCTTCCTCAGTATCCCCTTGGACCATCTGTCCAAAATACTTCCCCTCGTAAGAGGGAAAACTATAACTCTGACAGCCACTCTGTCATCCAGGTTACCTTGGAAGCCTGGAATGATAACCGTCTCCCGAATAAGGCTGTCGTTATCATATCCCTAGAACATCCATTTATGTTCTAAAACTGCTTCCGAACGTTTCTCCAGGATTGGATCAATATCACCTTATTGCATCTAGTGCAAAAACATCTGGTGTGGTACTTGACATCTCATGATTGACTCAATTACCTAAGCAAGTGATCTGCCAATCATGCACATCCCTCTCCCTTTTAGTCTGTAAGACACCTTTAGAGAGGGTGACTCCATCACCTACAGGTACACTACCGTGCCAGGAGTCGTCCATTCTAAATACCTTTAGAATGCTGTCTAAGTACCCTGATTGGGACACTTCCCAAATCTAGATCTAAAACCATAGATCTAGTAACCAGAATGTCTGATATAATATCCATGTCCTTTATGGAGAAGCCACTGTGTGACAACCAAAGTATAACCGATCGTAGTATAGGAAGTTCACTTCCTACTCTGTGTATGTCATCCAAATACCAGGACATCACACCCTATTACCTTCTTAGCAGATCCATCCCCTATTCTGATGAAGTCAAACCTATGACTGTCACATCAGAAATAGATGATCTATCTCCGCTATACTGCTTTAGTCTATAAATAGACATAAGACACTTGTCCACTATACTTCTGCTGCTCCCACTGACTACGACAACCCTCTGGCAGAATCATATACAGGTGCACTTCTAAAGCTTGTTTAGAACGACGCTATACTCATCCTCCTACCGGGTCTCATAGTCTGGAACAACAGCAGTGTCAAGTCCCCACTTAGCTTCCGCTGCTCCCACTGACTACGACAACCCTCTGGCAGAGTCATATAGACGTACACTTCTAAAGCTAGTTTAGAATGACGCTATACTCATCCTCTTGCTGGGTCTCACAGTCTGGAACAACAGCAATAGAAAGTCTGGGTAAACAAGAACCTCCCTGCCACCGTCCTTGAGGCTACCGGAGTACCTCTCGGGTGCCCGAGTTACCCATCATGTCTGCGGAGTGGATAATGGAATGTCAAGTCAGATTGAATCTTCAGGTTCTTATTAAATTTTCAGTAATCGTTTGCGGTTCTGAAATCACTTCCAGTTCTACCATACTCCCACTACTGTTTTATGAAAAAATCCATTTTTATTAAAACTGTGGCGAGTCAAGAACAATATCACTATTGATCTTCCAGATGGTAGAAAATCAACCCTCGTCATAGCCCGGGTCAACCCACAAACAGCCATTACAGAAACGTGCCTTGAGTTATCCGGAGTCTGGTTTTAAGCATAAGCCGGAAAACTCCCCGTACCTTAACAATGTCAAGATATGAACTGTTTTATATCCAATACAGAAACAGAGGCACTGATTTAATTGAACCAGATTCAAATCATGAAGCTGTCTCCAGTGCATGTCATCTAAATGGAGAGAGGCCGATCGGCATTACTCAACTTAGGAGTGCTTCCAATTATGAGTAATCTGAAAGAGAAGCAAGTTCTCTTAATCATTACTATCAACTGAATACCATACACAAGTATCTACATCTTCGATCACCTTGAAGAATCCCGATACTTGCAACACCTGGTTCTCTACTTTACTCTTATACCTATAACTTCTCAAAACTTAGACCTTGTGTTTCTACGAAACACTTGTCTAAGAACTAGAGAAGTCATAAGTAAACAGAATATAGTACGAGAACCAACCCCTCTGTCCTAATGGACACTGGACAATATACAATACTCTGTACAAGTCCCTTGAGTCTAATAACTCATTCACTGTGTGTCGTAGGTTGAAAACTGTTCTATGGTTATGAAGAATACACCGCTGTTTAATGCTCCTTACCTAACCATCCACTGATATAGGTAAATGTCACGGACATAATTTCAAAAAGGTATATCTCACTCTATAAAAATAGACGTACATATATATCAATTTGAAATTGGTACATAACAACGGATATCCAAAACCAAATATTTGCCGTCCGGCAAACAACCCAGGCGATTTTCTCAAATATCACCAATTACAACGAATTCCGATATAATTAGGATGATCACCTAATTCCCAATAACTTACTCCCACTCATCATCTATAAAACCATACAGATGTGAGAATCATACCCGGTAAATACATACCCTGGAGCAAGGGCTAATTGGGAAATCAGTTTTCTTTTAACAATACACAGTGAAACTGAAACATTGAAATGTTTCGTAGGGGTATCCGGGTATTCCTAGTAATTCCTCTTCCATTATCCAGATTCACAACTGTAACCGTATATTTCTTTTCCATCTCTCCAAATCCCTTTATATGTCTTTAGTCATTACCTTCTGTACACCCCTTTAGGCTAAATGGTTTTCTTCCTTCCCTACCGTTCGGCACCAGCCTATGCTTTGGAAGAAGACTATCCAATAAGCGTAATAGGTGTACTGTCCTAATCCTAGTAGCACTCGCAACGCGAGAGAAGGTGAAGATAAAAGACAACCGAATAAACCTTATTTCTATTTCTCCTGAACCAGAATCCATCCCCGAACTGGAACAAGTTCCTTTCGAGTTCGTATATAACCATACGATGGAATATCCAAATAACTGTGGATCTTCGTAGTGATACGGAGTGTTCTGGAGAAATACAAAGGTGATGTGGGAGTGGTAATGAAATACTTGGTTTGGTCGTGAATAGCAGTCGCAATTTACTTTGCCCTCCTTCTAATCCCTTTATTTATCTTTACTTAATACCTTCTGTACACATTCGTTAGGCTAATTGGTTTTCTTTATTCCCTACCGTTCGGCACCTGCCTATGGTTTGGAAGAAGACTATCCAATAAGCATAATAGGTGTACTATCCTAATCCAAGGAGCACTCGCAACCTGAGAGAAGGTAAAAGGAAAAGACAACTGAATAGTCCTATTCGTTTTCTCCAGAACCGGAAACCATCTTCGAATGAATTCCTTCTAGTTCGTATATAACCATACGATGGTTTTATCCAATGGAAGTGGACGTTCGTAGTAATACGGGGTGTTCTGGAGAAAAGGGTAAAAGTAGGAGTGGCAATGAGGTATGCAACTCTGACAATCCAAAAGCCAGTATTTTAAGAAGGTTCGGTTAATCTTGGTCACTGAGTCATAGTAAAGGGTCGGGTCATGGTTGCTGCCAAAGAGAGAGAAAAGAAACACTCTGCGTGCACTTTAGCCTAGATCAGAATGGTTATCACTTTATCTAATCAGGAACCTCCCACTGTAACGTCAAATTCTCCTCCAAACCTGAAAGAAGAATTAGTCGGGATCACCCGAGGAGTAAACCAACTCATCAGTGGGAATCGGGATCCAACTATCTTCGCATGATAACGTGATGGAATCCACTCACGTTATCACACTCCAGAAGGTATGCACATATCTGGCAAGTTTCAATTTCTTTAGAAACTCCGGATGTGATTTTTACCCCATGCTCTTATAACCTTGACTTTGGCCAACAAATCATAAGTCACATGTCAAGTTCTACCCGTCATTATCCAGGTTGATTTGAACCCACCCGTACCTACCCTTGACTTTGGCCAACAAGGCAGTACGACTGTCCCAAACCAACGCATCTATCTATGCTGCAGAAAAGTAACAAATAGCTACCATACACTATGCCTTGACTTTGGCCAACAAACATAGCATGAATACTACGTGCTACCCTTCTGAAATGACGGAGGGCTACGAATGGTTTTTGGCGAAAAACCTTTAACGTAATGAACTTGATATCGTTGAAGGAACCGGATAGCTTTTATAAAAATATAGTGGCGAAAACCTTTGCTAAAGAGGTCACACCCGGTGAAGGGATCTCGGCTCTTTCCCCGTAGAATGAGGTGCAGGATATTCCAACTGAATACCACGATGCAAAGCAAAAGTAAACGACTATAGTGAAGTTATTGCCCTGATGCAAACTTCTGTCCAAGGGGTCACTCCCGGTGAAGGGATCTCGGCCCTTGCCTCGTCGACTGAGGTGCTGGATATTCATAACCGAATACCACTGTGCAAAACAAAAGAGAACGTCCTTGCAATAACAGCTTTTTGAAAAATGTTCCAACAACATCAAAATTGGTTTGTTTAGCTTGCATTGATCCGAATCAACGTAGTCCCATCAATTGATCAAACCAATAAAGAACGAAAATAATGATGTACGTATATGCCATCCGCATTCGCCATTGGGTCCCGTCATCACCCGTTAGGTTACTTAACTAACGACAGAGCGGGGACTGGACTAGCGCGGATGCAAAACATATACAACATCTACTAGTATATATATCAATATATAATATTCGCTCAAGGCTTGACAAAATGCAATATCACAGAAATGTTATAAGCATCACAGAACAATACAGATATCTGGAATCCCTGGGTTTCATAGAGCCGCTACTGAAACCCGATGTTCCCCTGGTCGTGTGGATAGCCTGTGCAATGAAATCCTAGACCCCTACGGGCGCGGCAAGTTACCCGCCAAAACCTGAAGCGATGCATCCCACTTCAGCAATGTGAATGGACCACCCAGCACTTCACGGAATCCGGTAACTTGAGCACCCCTCCTGGGTCAACCTATACCCCCTACGAGTGCGGCGAATAGCCCGCCAATTCTAGAGTAAAGCCCCCTCCGTCTCAAAGCCATGAGATGCGGGCTCGTTGCCCTCTAGAACCCGGCTACCCGTGCACCCCTCCGCGGGGTAATCCTAGTACAGAAAGTAAAATATACAACGGGTACATCGACCTCAGCCCGGTCGTGCCCCAAAAGAATAATATACAAACAGGCAGTGACGGTAGTCCACATGTCGGACGCTCACCCCGCAATATCAAATGTACATATACAACCAAACTGTACTACCATTGCATCCAGGCTATCCACCATGAAAAATCCGCAACATCACAGCACAACACAGAACATCAACGTGAATGCCACGTTCGCAAATCCGTCTAAAAGGGCTATAGCAGTTAGACAGGATTTACCGATCAAATGACATTCACGGTCGCAGATATAATGTAAATACTGTGAGCTAACATGTTTAAAATTTTCGATCGACTAAATTTCCCGAAGTGGGCCCCAAGCACAACTGTAGACTCAAAATAAATCTGGGCCCCAATAGAATATACCAAAAACCCTATTTCCATGTCAGAAACTCACTGTAGAAATTTGGTGCAGAGAAGGCACAGAATGGCGGCGGAACCGTGGCCGAAAGGGGGTTATGGCCGCGGTTCCGCGGCGCGTCCGTACGATCATGCAATCAAATTTTCACAGATTGCTTAAAAAACCCTGCACGATTTTTTGATATGCCCAGAAAAATTTTTGGAGCACAAAATAAAATCGACAGAAACTGGACATGGAAACGCGGTTTTTGGAAAATCCGTTCGATCGAACTTGTAAACACGTTAAAGCAAGCTAGACTAGGTTAATGGCGTGGCTCTGATACCAATGTAAGTGCACGGCAGCGCCCCGGCCGTCTGAACGAGGCCAAAATGCGGAAAACAAAACTTTTCTTTAACTTTAAAAACGGCGCTACCGTGTACTCAAAACCCGGATCGGGCCATTAACCTACCACTAGAAAACTAGAGAATGGGTAGAAAGCTATACCGAGCGATCCGTGTCCTTCGGTCTTCGGCCTCCATCCCGATCTCCTCGCGGAATCTCCGATTTTCATCTTCTCATCGGAAAGGGCACCACACTGCGGGGTCTTTTTACGGGCTCCCACCTCTGGACCGAGGCAACTCGGGCACGAAGTTGGCAAGCCGACGTGTCCAAGAATACTGTAGGCTTAGTGTAGAAAACTTTATCTCATGGGGTTATTGGAAATTGCCATTTTTGGTGGAGGAATGAGATGAACTTTTAGAAGCTTTTTGTGGAGCTATATGAATTTGTGCAAGCAAAAGAGATGAGAACTCCACACACAAAATTTGGACAGCCACCACAAACTTGTTGTCGGCCTTGCTAAAGAGAGGAGGAGGGAATAAGCAAATCATCCAAGAGAGAGTAAAAGGGTGACGATGATGAGGAACAATGATCACAACCAAATCAAAAACCAAAACCCATCACCTCTCAAATCAAGTCATGATGAACAAATGAAGTCAAAGGATGGTAGAACCATCATGAAACAACAATTTCCAAAAAACACCCTCCACTTGGCTAATTTGCACATTTGCAAATAACCCCCTCCACACTAATTTTCAGCCAAAGAAAGAACAAAGGAAAAATGGCCGAAACGAAATGCAAACTGGCAACTTCAAAAAATCGATCCCGTAATAAATTACAGGAAAACCACGCGACTGTATATACATACCCGCATTTGTATTCCGACCGAATACAAATGCAATGAGACAAAATCTACACTGTACAATACTAGGATCCGGCTTAAACCAAAGCCCGCTAGTATTATCCGTCCGGTCATGATCCGTGAAAAACCGTACGTATATGATCGAACCCTGCCATATATCCATATGGCCTCTACAGCGTTTCGCCCGAAACTTGAGAAACTGTCTGGGGGGGACTCTAAAGACTCGTCAATACTTTGGCTGTGGATTAAACCACTAGCACGTCAGAGGTATTAGCCATACGTAACGGGCTACCAGGTATTGACCAAAAAGGACGTCGATGAGCGAACTCATCCCGACACCCTACTGAGCCTGTCAGTGACAATATCCGTACAGTCCGCTCCATTCATCTATGAACATCGCATGGCAGGCCTAGGGGGTTGGTAAAAGTCAGACCCCCAAAAGCGGTACAAGTCGTGTCGGAGTGTAACCCAGAACACCCTGAGATACTACTGGAATACCAACCAGTAAATCTCCTGCCTTGGCCAAGTACTTCGTGTAATGGCTCTCCTAGACACAGCGCGACCTCACCCCCAAAACCGGGAGAGACGAACCTTTGCAGATCCGCTCACTGCCTCCATGTGGCTCGGGACTGAACCCAACTAAAACCTGTTTGCACGACTCCTTTGAGCCGTGGTAGGGTAGTAATCGAAGTACAGTGGGAACTCACACGAGACAAATGACGATCTCAGGTCGATGAACTAACCTGTACACATGTCACCAGGAAACTGCTATCTGACGCTAGGTATAATACCAACTAGCATGTTCCCGGCGAGTCCTGTCCGGTATACTCATAACCCAATGAGCACCTGTATACATCTTAGGTGAATCAACTGACACCAGTGGCTTGTGAGACAGGCCACCGCCCCTTGTCGGGGTCTCGACTGTATACACTAGTCTACTCTGGAGTATCAATGCCCTGTCTCGAAACTCCCACGACTAGAGACCTTTTAAGGATGTGCTTATAGACCCCAGCTCCCACGTATATGATCGCCATCATACTGCTGGCAGTCAAGAAAGAATCCTAGGGGCTCTATCAACGTGCAATAGTGATCAGTAATGTCACCTAAAGCAGTACACGATGATAAAGATAAACTAGATAGCATACTATCATCTTGAGTAAGACTGTCCTACCGGTATAGGTCCTCCCTCAATCATTGCAATCGCGTGCCTGTGATCCAATAATTGACTCTGAGGGCACTATATCCAACAGTACTCCCCCTTGAAATAGAGTTACCCTCTCTACGAGTGGCGGTTCACTACAAGCTAACAGACGAAGAAAATGCTCACCTTCGGCTTGAGGAGCTCGATGCCCTTGATGAAACCAGGCTCATGGCGAAACAAAATCTGGAGGCTTATAAAGCAAAGATGACGCTCTCATACGAGAGATTGACCAGGCCGAGAATATTCCGCCACGGCAAACTCGTGCTAGTGGTCAAAAGACCTATGATCCCCAATCGTGCCAAGCGGGGGAAATTCGAGCCAAACTATGAAGGCCCGTATATCATAGACAAAGTCTACCAGGGTGGAGCATATCTACTCATGGACATGCATGGTGAAAGACCTTTCAAGCCAATAAACGGTCGCTTCCTAAAAAAATACTATGCTTGACGAGTCACGGCCTAGGTCAACGATGGATGACGACGCTTATGTCCGCTCGCTATCTTCCTAAGCCTAAACTCTGTAAGTAATAGCTGGCTTCCTTTTCTCGGACCGAAACTTCCTTAAACTAACAATGGACCACTATGTCCTAAAACTGGCGTCGGACCTAAACGTCCTTAAACTAACGATGGACCACTATGTCCTAAAATTTGTTGTTGACCGAAACGTCGATAAACTACTACGGGCAGCAGCATCCCAAGGATGACACAAAAAAAATTAAAAAATTAAAAAAAAAGAAGAAAACGGTATGTCCATAAGCAAAATGGGCACGGATGAAAACCTGAAAGGGCTCCATGAGTAAAAACAGCAGGGCTACCGGCGAGTTTTGTGAAAACCCGAAAGGGCGCAATCTCGTTAAAAGACACTTGCAAGGTCCTCTCGACCTTGTGAGGAGAAACCACCTGCGTGAGATCCTTACAACTCACAAAGGAGCAACACACTTAGGGATCCCAACGATTCCTAAGGAGAAACGCACTTACGATATCCTCACGACTCGTAAGGAGAATTCCCTCTTTGAGACCCTCACGGCTCATAGGATTCAAAAGCCTTAAGCTACAAGGATCTGAACCTGTTCTTAAGCAGCCATCACAACCTCCAATGCTGCCCTACAAGCGGTTCAGTATTGACCCTTGTATACAATTCACGGGCGTGAATAAACATTTCCCTAACAAAGTCCCACCCGCGACTAAGGATATGTTTACACAGCGGACAGCCCTTATAAGCCCTCTCGACTTATAAAGAGAAAATACTCTCGTAAGATCCTTACGACTTATAAGAGAACACACACTTAGGAATCCTCACGATTCCTAAGGAGAAAGTACACCTACAAGATCCTCACGACTCGTAGGGAGAAATTCTTTATGAGACCCTTACGGCTCGTAAAGTCAAAAAGCCTTAGTCGACAGGATCCTAACCCTGTTCACTAAGCCACCTTTGTTCGGCATCGACAGAGGCAAATGATGATTCTCTCCTGGAAATATCCCAGTTGTAGCGATGTTGATGCCTAAATCGGTATCAAATCCCAAACTCACAGTGAAAAGTCAGTGAGCCACAAATGCATATGAAATAGCCGAAATGATGAGGCGACTTGCAACAGAATCAGCAAGTAAAAATGTATGCATATAAAATAGCCGAAATGATTGGGCAACTCGCAATAAAAAGTGGCGAGTAAATAAAAACAAATAGCCGAAATGATTGGGCAAATCGCAATAAAAAGCAGCGAGTGAACAAAAACAAATAGCCGAAATGATTGGGCACCGCGAAAAAATAGCCGAAATGATTGGGCAATCGCGACTTTCGCGATAGAAAAGCTGAAATGATAGAGCATCGCGGAAAGAAAAATATAAAATGCAACTTTTTTCCATACATGTGAAATCACATCGATCCCTGTATAAAATCCAGGGGCACAAATTAAGAGGGAACCATACCTTCCCACCAGGCTCCATCAGAAAAAGAAGCTACATCTCGATGGTTCATAGACAGCCTGGAGATCATCTCAACATTCGTCTCATTACAACAAATGCAATATCAACCAAATCGGAGCTGCGGCGAAGTTCCCAGTTCTATGACTCGACGATGCACAAACAATCGAGAGTCAACCCCCGACTCCGTGAAATGCGGATAAAGTCAACAAATCTGACCTTGCGGAACATGGCCTATGTCAATTCTGACCCCGTGGGAAGCATCCAGAGCAAATCCTGGTCACATGGAACACGGCCTATGTCAATCCTGACCCCATGGAAAACGTCCAGAGCGGATACTGGTCCTCGCAGAACACGGCTATGTCAATTCTGACCCCGTAGGAAGCATCCAGAGCAAATCCTGGTCATGTGGAACACGGCCTATGTCAATCCTGACCCTGTGGAAAACATCCAGAGCGGATACTGGTCCTCGCAGAACACGGCTATGTCAATCATGACCCCGTGGGAAGCATCCAGAGCAAATCCTGGTCACGTGGAACACGGCCTATGTCAATCCTGACCCCGTGGAAAACGTCCAGAGCTGATACTGGTCCTCGCAGAACACGACTATGTCAATCCCGACCCCGTGGGAAGCATCCAGAGCAAATCCTGGTCATGTGGAACACGGCTTATGTCAATCCTGACCCCGTGGAAAACGTCCAGAGTGGATCCTGGTCCTTGTGGAACACGGCCTATGTCAATCCTGACCCCGTGGGAAGCATCCAGAGCAAATCCTGGTCACATAGAACACGACCTATGTCAATCCTGACCCCGTGGGAAGCATCCAGAGCAAATCCTGGTCACGTGGAACACGGCCTATGTCAATCCTGACCCCGTGGAAAACGTCCAGAGCGGATATCGGTCCCCGCAGAATACGGCTATATCAATCCTGACCCCGTGGGAAGCATCCAGAGCAAATCCTGGTCACGTGGAACACGGCCTATGTCAATCCTGACCCCGTGGAAAACGTCCAGAGCGGATCCTGGTCATTGCAGAACACGGCTATATCAATCCTGACCCCGTGGGAAGCATCCAGAGCAAATCCTGGTCCCATAGAACACGGCTAAAGTCAATCTTGACCCCGTGGGAAATGGCCAGGGCAACCCCTGATTCCGTGAAATGCGGATAATGTCAACCTCGTCCATCACTTACGGGTCCTCACGACTCGTAAGAGAGAAAACTCTTTTGTGAGATCCTTACGACTCTCAAGAGAAAACCCACTTAGGAATCCTCACGATTCAAGAGAAATTACACCTACGGGATCCTCTCGACCTGTAGGGAGAAAATTCTTTATGAGACCCTCACGGCTCATAAAATTGAAAAGTCTTAGGAGGCAGACGTTAACCCTGACTCCTAAGCCATCGATTTCCTACAAGGAAATCAAAATAGATTATCCACAAAATGCACTTACTAAAAGGGACACACCATCATGAAGCAAAATATGTCTTTTATTCATGAATCAAAATGAATACAAAGTACAATTTATGAAAGAATAAAAAAATACTCTCATTCAGGAGTATGTACAAAAGAAGAATAAAAAAATATACACTTCTTCAAGCCGGCGGACGATTTAATAAATTTGCCAATTCAACCTTTTTCGGATGGGCCTCGGCTTCATGATTTATTATCGTCAAGGGACGGGCTTCGCTTGAGCCTGTTGGGCCTGGTACGAGGCAAGACGACTTTCAAGCTCCTTTTCGGTAACCTTATGAGCTTTGACCATTTTGCGAGTGAAAATGACGGCCTTATCAATGGCTACCACCTCCTTGATAGCCTCTTGAAGCACTCGCAAAAGTTCATATGCCCGAGTGGTCTTAGCTATAAGATTGGCTTGAAGTTCCCTCAACGCTTTGGAAGCCAGCTCCCTCTCCGAAAACTTTCGGCTGAGCCTCTTCTCGCATGATAGTATGTTCGCAGCGCACCGCTCAATCAGCCCCCGTAAGCTCGCCTTCGTGGCCACAACCTCTGAAGGAAGGCGTGTACATTCAAGAATATGCAAGCAAGCCTCCACCTGCCGACAGAACTCAACCCAGACTCGCACCAATGCTTCACTATGGTAAGTACCAAGAAAGGGAAGAGAACCGTTGGCTTCAGCGGCAAACGCTTCGGCCGTGATCATACTGTCGGCACGAAAGTCTTCAATCAGGGCTGACAAGGAGTGAAGGCTCAGCTTTGCCATCCGTTCTGAGGCACGTAGAGCATAGGGGCCGGGCGGCATCACGATGCGAGATTCCAGCGTGGTAAGAACTGGCAAAGCTGTTAAGATTCATAAAAAACAATTAGCGAGATTCACAAGTAAAGAGCGAATGGACCAGCAATAAAACTTTACTTACCCACAGTCATGCAAGAAGGGTCTGAAGGCTCCCCAGGCCCATCAAGAATCTCAACTTCGTCATCAGCTTTCAGAACTGTAGAAGACGCCAGTGTTATTATATAAAATAATAGTAATGCCGTGAGAGGAGGCAAATAACGCTAACCTTGCCCGGAAGAGAGGACAATGCGTTGAGGAGATATCGCCTGCGGAGCGGCCATCTCTAGTAGACGCTGGAAAGACTTCCTGGGGGACAGATCAGCGATAGGCGCCGCCAACCCGCACAATTCTAAAAAAGAAAGAAAGGTTTAGATAATGGAGAGATTATTAATACAAAATATAGAAGGCTACCTTCGATACTTCTCCCACTCTGGACTGGAAGGATAGCAGCTTCGGCGACCTCCTCCATGCCCCCAGGCACCTCATCAGGGACATGGGCCGATATAATAACTTCTTATTGGGGAGCAGTGGCCATCGTTGCAGGCTCCAATGAAAGAACGATGACCTCGACCACCTGTCCCATAGTATCTAGGCTGCCCCCAGAAAGATCCATGGAATCCATGGCCAATGAAGATGCCTCTTCCGGAGGAGCAAGCACCTGGGGAGCGGGAGTCACCGAGGGGAGCTCCGTGGCAGGAACAACAGGTGTATCGACCCCCTCCACACTTATTAGTGTCTCATCGGGGATATTTGCGGAGTCCATAGTCAAGGTGCAACCCGAACTCAGATCCTCCGCCATTGTCGAAGTCCCTGCAAAGTTTTCACGATGATAAGTATATATATATATATATAAGCAGTGCAAAATACTATAAAAGGATATATAAGCATACCAATGCGCAAAGGAGCTTCTAGTATGGCTTGTTCAAGCCGGTGTTCCTTCCTGAGGAGGTATGCTCGCCGGGGTTCGAGGGTAGACTCGTGGCCACCAGTCCACAACGAAAGCGTATCTTCGGCGTCGGCTGAGATGGGCTGCTTAACGGCTCTCTCACCTCCCTCTTCCAAAGGACCTATGAATATCTGTCGTATCGATGGAGGATCTTCATAAAAGATGACGGCAGGATAAGGCCTCTTCAGGATCCTTACATTCTCGAATTCATCCTGTGAGCGTCTTATAGCCTCAGCCAATTGTGCGGCTTCCTCGGCAGATGAACCTGGGAAAAGTAGACCACCATCTGATTCTTGCATAACTATTGGCTCGTCTTGAAGAATAGACTCAGATTCCACTAAAGAGTCGAGCAGATTGGTGACCGTCTTTCTCCGCCTCTTAGGCCTAGAACTAACTGCAGAAGATGATCGCCTCTTTCCCCTCGGTGCTTTAGTGCGACGCTGACCCACTTCGCCTTCAATATCCTCACTCGGCGGTGCTACCGACGATGATACTGCCATTGCTGACGCCGCAGCTGATGATACTGTTACTGGTGCCCTATTGGCCCTTGATTAAGCTCTAGTTCGCGGAGGCATACAAGCTGTGGGAGTTAGATCCACCTCCTCCGCCTCCGAAATAAGCACGATACCAGTATCTCTCAAGGGAGGGCGAACCACTGCCCGCGGTCTCGGCGGGACTCGCGTAGCATGGATCGGAGTAGGAGACCTATATCCGAGGAGCATCCTCCTCTCCTCAGCAATAATGGAGCTGATTTGGTGGAGGTACCAGCCCGTGAAAGACCCTACACATCGAGGAATATAGTCAGCTTCAAGAATCACAAAGCGAGAGCCGGCATTCAGCCGCATGAAGTGATGAGCGGCGTCACGAACGACTTCTGACGATGGGCTGGGCTCCACTGTAAACGCCTCAAAGGGGAACCCTGGTCATACCCCAGTTGCCGAGCAAAGCGGTGTGGGTTGTACCGCATAAAAAGGGCTGCACCGTTCTGACAAAATACCAGATAACCCGGTCTGATCGAATATAGGTGCATAGCTTCCTTGGGCTTCAGGGAAGGTGCTCCCTCTTTCGACGAGTCACAAAGTTTTTGAATCGATCCTGAAGGAGAAGAGAGGACTCGATCGTTGAATACCATCCCGCCCGTGTTGGCATAGGGGTTAATCAGCACACGAATAGCTCCGGACTGAGTCGGATCGGGAGCAGAAGCGTTCACCAACCTCATAAGCCGCGGAAAAGTGTAGGCATCATAAAAGCTGGGTCTCTTATGCGCGGCGAATACCCCTAGCACGTGCATCTCAATCCATGATGTAAAGTAATGAAGAGAGAAATTTACCACATCCACGCCTGGGGTTGAGGTATTGGCTGCGGCGCTTAGCCCATGATACGGATGCGCTATCCCCGCAATGCCCACAGCTAGTCGCGTCCCTTCGGCAATACGATGAGCAGGGTAAATGACCGAGGCTCTCATGAAGTGACGGTGCGTCGGAATGGCGAACCAGCTGAGCCAGACGCTGATAAAACCCACGAAGAAAGTCTCTTCATCTATGCCAGGGGCTGCGATCGACTTAAAAGATACAGCTGACAGGATTGGAATGTAGAACTGCGGCAAATCCTCTTCTTTAGCCGGTAGCTTATTTAGACCGAACTCGAAAGGTGTTAGTTATATGTATGCCCTAGAGGCCATTACTGTACATACAATGTATATTGTAGTGGATGCTTGGACATATATAGGGAGGACTTTCTTGCTCGACATGATAGTACGCTATCTGGTTGCTCTTTATCTTAACATGTACTATGTCACGTGTTGATAAAGCCCTTAGGATGAGTACTTGACTACCAGGACTATGATGCAGATCATACTAGTGAGGAAAGTGTAGTCGCCAAGTACATCCTTCAAATGTTCCTAGTCGAGGGTGTATCGAGACAGGGCATCGATACACCAGAGTAGACTAGCGTATACGCATCTTGACCCATATGATGGGCGATGGATGATCCCATATCCATCGATGTTTGACATCAAGGATGGTGTATGGGTGCTCAGTGGAGACTGGGTACACTGGGCGGACTCGCCGAGAACTCCCAGATGGTATTATACCTCACGTCAGATGGCAGTTCTCTGGTGACACTGGTACAGGTTAGTCTGTAGACCCGAGA
Organism: Agapanthus africanus; assembly: GCA_030015575.1. Taxonomy (NCBI): domain Eukaryota; kingdom Viridiplantae; phylum Streptophyta; class Magnoliopsida; order Asparagales; family Amaryllidaceae; genus Agapanthus; species Agapanthus africanus. The sequence continues at coordinate 157,882,881 of CM057348.1, read as the reverse complement.
TTGTCATAGAGTCTTGTGTGATTCCCACTGTGCTTTAATTTCCATCATACCACATCCAAGAGGGCGTGCAAAAAGGTGGCTTTTGGGTACAGTCCCGAATCACATGGAGGCAATGAGCGATAGGAGGGGATTCGTCTCTCCCGGTATAGGGAGTTGATGTTGTGCTGTGTTTGATTGGCTATAACTGGAAATCCCTGGCCAGGGTTGCTGAGATTTACTAGTAAGTGTTATCAGTAGTTTCTCGAACTGTTATAGACCTCATAGCGACATGACTTATCAAGCTACTGGGGTCTGACGTTTACCACCCCTAAGCGAGATATGCGACATATCAGACGAAGAGACCGGACTGTACGGGAGTGTTACTGATTGGATTCGCAGGAGAATGTACAGGCTTGCTTGTTGATCTTCTGATCGCTCAATACCTGGGTGGCTGTTACGTTTAGCTGACAACTTGCAGCTTGTGGGTGTTTGATATGATCATCACCTACTGTCGGCGTATTGACAATTCTTTAGAGTCGTACACAGAGGTTTCTTGACTCAGGCAAAATGGAGTAGGAGCACATATATGATATGTGCGGGACTAAGAACAATACGTGTATGTGATACCGTATTAGATTCTCGCGATATGAGATATCGGCCGGGTATATGTGATATAGTCGGGTCATCGGATCAAGTGTTGATTCGATGAACTGATTATATTAGTCGGTTATTTGTGAAATAGCCGGATTATCGGATCAAGTGTTGATTCGATTATTTAATGTATAATTATATATTTGATATATTAAATTACATTAACTAATATAAGCTCACTAAAAGGTTCTTTTTCTCACTCGGGTAATACATTGATATATATGCGATATATGTTAATTGTATTATTTTCTTTTGTTACAAAAATATATTATATGTGTGATATATAATATTGTAACATGTTATAATTACTAATGCAACATGATTAGTGGAGATTAAACGAGGTTAGGGTTTGATTTGGGTTAAACTTTTCTAGAAGCTTCTAGAAGCTTTCTTTTTGTTTTTGCTAAGATATTTTGCAAGATATTTCCAAACCCAATCCACACCCTTTAACCCTAGTTAAGTCTCTACAATGGTTAGCCTATCATCTTTAACCATGGTTGCATAAGTAATTATCAACACAATTCATTATTCATCACAAAAGGATTTTCCTTCTTCTTCTTCTTCCTTGAGCTTTGAGAAAGCTTTCTAGGTTTTCTTTATGCGATGATTTATTGTGAGAAATAGAAAATAAATGAGAGCATAAATCCTACTTCATCATCCTAATCTATCCTAGCCATTTAGATTAGGGTGTTCACTTCATTTAATAAGTGAGAGCTTGTATTAATGAAACTTCAAAGTAGATCATCTTTGTTATCGAAGATCGGAAGCAAGCATGCATCTTTCTCTTCGTGGAACCTCTCTAGAGTCCGGGAAATCGATGATCGCAGCGAAGGGACCTCAACACGGAGCTTATGAAATGAAGGACCGGACTACAAAGGTTGTAATCCCAAACTCTTAGATGTTAAAGTGTTTAACATGCTTTGTTTTGCCTAATCTCTAGTTTAAAGATCTTGGTTAGGGTTGTTCGGCACGTCTAAATTTTAAATCGGGCATGGTTGATGCCTTGTAGACCCTTATGAGAGTGCCTAGTAACCCTACAGAAGGGTCGTTGATATTTGCGAACTTCGGAGCCGTCTTTGATAGAACGTCACCGCGAAGGAAGCAGGCAATAAAGCTTTTGAAAGTGACACCCTGCTCATCTGATTCTACAAACAGCTTTTCAAAAATGCCCAGAGTCTTGATTAGACTTGGATGCTTGTGGCGGACGGCATTTTCAATCGACAGGCCGCCAAGCATAGCAGGCTCAGTTTCGAAAACGTACTCATCAGGAGGCAGCAATTCTTCATAGAGCGTCTCCCTGACCGGCAACCCCGAGATCTCGCAAAACTCTTCCAGAGAAATTGAAACTTCGCTGTCCCCTAGAAAGAAGGTGTTGGTGGGAAGATTCCATTAATTTAAAAAAGCCTTAACCCACCAAACATAGGGGGACTAAAAGTGGAAGAGAGATGCGTACACCGCCTGATAGAGCCTGACCCTCTGCAGTCGCGCACGATGGGCGGACAGGATATAACGAGCCCAGAGAAGGTAACCCGTGGGTTTTCGAGGAGTAAGCCCTATTTTGTAAACCTGACCCCAAGGCTGGGCTTCACCTTGGCAGATACGACGCCCTAAGATGTCTATAGCTGGCATAGGGTGGTTCAGAATTCCAGTTGTTGACAGCTCGAGCCGTCCCGTAGGGGTCCAGTTCAACATCTCCATAGTGAAGGTAGTTCGTAGACGCTCCATCGGCAAAAATGGGTAGGTAGGCTCTGTTGGTATCTCGCAGAGAAAGATGCGGCGGTCGGGGATGATGTGTCCATACCAGGTCCCCCATAAAAGCAAGTAGGTGCAATTAGGGTCATGAGCTCTGATCATCGCCATCACCTCTTCATCAAACGGTGACTGAGGAAAGGCAGCCTCCGAGCGGGTAAAAGGGAAGTACGGAAGAGAAGCCATTGTTCATGAAATAAAAGAAGGGGAAACTGTTAAGTGAAGCCAACACGTGTATGTATATATATATATATATATATATATATATATATGTTTATATAAAAAGACAGTGGAAGAAAGCGACAAAGAACTTATTTTATGGGATTGTTGGTTACAAAGCACAGAGGCCCCACAAAATCAAGATGGCGGCTCACTAATAATGAGGCTGAGCAATCATCATGAGAATACAGGGAAGATTCTCAATGAATTCAAATGACTCTACACATTCCCCCAAAGGGAAACCCATCTTGGACTCTGCAAAAATAAAGTAAAATCTCTACTGAAATTTTTTCTGTAAGAACAACTCAGGAGGAAAAATCCCAAGAAGTCTTCTTTTAAAGAACTATGTTTTTTAGAGGTATTAAATTCCTTTTGAACAGGGGAATTAAATTCCCAGAAAACATTTTCAGAGTTAAAAGACTCTTTGGAATGGAATTAGATTCCATAAAAGAGACAAGTATCACCATCGATCCCTGAGATCAGAGAAGCCCTAGCAAGAGGAGTTTGTTATTTAAGGATTGGAAATTTTTAAAGAACTTGTAAAGATGGGTTCTTATTAAAGGAAAAAACCCTTGGTATGGATTTAAAATCCAAGAGAAAATTTCTACAAGGAGTTCCTCGATCGTTCAAGATCATTACCTAAAAAAGGAAATCTTTTGTTGACAGAGTTAAACTCTGGAAATTTTTGAAACAGAGAACTAAGCTCTGGGAAAGAGAATTAAATTCTCAGAGGAAGAACAAGCAAGGAAGAAGATGAAAAGTGGAGGCGCTTCTAAAGAGACTCCTGCATTTATAGGATGTGATGGGAAATGGTTCATCTACCCCCTTCCCTAGGCAGATCCAACGGCCACAAAAGGTGACAGCGTTGCACTCACGTGCAAACACGTGAGAACAACGCTGTGGGGGCATTTGTTCCCTCATAAAATATCAGGAATACCCCAATAGGGCATCACGTGTCCACACGTGACCAGAGGTCACGTGCAGACACGTGATGGGTTCCTGTGATCTCTAATTTATAGAGTTAAACTCTAGTCAAACAATCAATCAGTGGAATCACGTGTCCACACGTGATGGGCCCTTCAACCCACTAAAAAGGAATTAAAAGGCATGATAAAACAGCAAGGAAAGATCCCAATGGGGTATCACGTGTCTCCACGTGACTAAAGGTCACTTGCTGACACGTGATGGTTCCTTAGTGCTTTGAAACGGCAGAATTAAATTCCGGTTAAAATGTTAATCAAGGGGGTCACGTGTCAACACGTGATGGGTTCCTAAGCTCTTTAATTAATAGAATTAAATTCTATTTAAATGATCAAACAGTGGGATCACGTGCCAACACGTGATGGGCTTTTAAGCCTTCTGAACTATTAGAATTAAATTCTAATTAAGAAGGAATCAAGAACCCTAACTGGAAAATATTTCCTTAGATCTTTCCAAACAAAAAGACTGTGCTCTGTAAAGTGGAGCACCGTTGGATTAAAAATCCAATGATGATTAAAACTCACCAATTTATAGAAAGATTCTATACAAGGAAAGATTTTCCTGAAATTCACCAAGAATAACAAACAGAATATCTTTTGGATTAAAAATCCAATGGTGAATAAAATTCACTGAGTGATCTAAAATATCATGTTGGTTACAAAATCAATTAAAATCTTTCAATGAAAGATTGACTAAACAGATTGATTCTTTTCTTTCTCATATAAATAGGAGCCAAGAATAGAAAAGAAGGACTCTTGGATTTTTGGAGAAAAAAACAACATCAGAGAGAAAAAAGAGAGGAGAATTTAATTCTCAAGAAAGAAAAGAAACCCTAGGTGAGAAAGGGGAAAGAGATCTAAGCTCCATAAAATAAAAGAGAATTTAATTCTCAAATTTAAAAGTTTAACTCTTCTGAATAAGAACTTAGTTCTTCCTTTAGTTGAAGATCTGCAGAAGCAAATCTCCCCACAAGTTGAGAATTTAATTCTCATCGGGGAGATTCTTCCATGCAGATCCAAAACTTAGAGGGAGAACTAAGTTTAAGGAATTTAATTCCCCCAAATTCATAGGAATTTAATTTCTCCAAATGAAACTAGGGTTTAACCCTATATGAGAATTTAATTCTCCAAAACTCATAGGAATTCAATTCCTCTAAATAAAACTAGGGTTTAACCCTACATAAGAATTTAATTCTTTCATACGAATTTAATTCCTCAAAACAAGATTAGGGTTTAACCCTACCAAAGAATTTAATTCTCAAACAAAGGACTTAAATTATCCATGCACGTAAATATGGTCATGTGGCAACACGTGACCCTTCCTTTAATGATCAGAAAAAAACGAATGAGACATGGTCGCGTGCCCCATGTGACCCTCAAACAGACTTCTCAAAATGAGAAAGATAAAGCATGAAGGCAATGCCTCACGTGCTCACACGTGACTCTCAAAACAAATAGAACAAATCCAAAGGCAGAATCAATTTTGGGCGCCCTCACGTGACCCCACGTGACCCCTAATAAACACTTTAATAATCAATACATGGATATCCATCAAGTGCCAACACGTGATGGCCTGAAGACCAAAAGTGTTTAACACTTATTTGAATATTCTGAGAACAAAATAAAGGAAGTCTGGCCCCATCTTCAGATGCCTCACGCGCTCACACGTGATGGCCTGAAAGCTAAGTGTTTAACACTTATTTGCAGATTTGAGAATAGAATAAAGGAGGTTTGGCCCAATTCTCAGGCGCCTCACGTGACCCCACGTGACCACCCCATTTTCAGTGTTTAACACTATTTTGAGCATTTTGTCCCAAGTGTTTAACACTGTTTTAAAGCGCATCACGTGGGAACACGTGATCGACAAATATCTTCTAGTGTTTAACACTATTTTAAAACCAATCTAGCCCAAATTTGCTAAGTCTTCCAAAGGCAAGACTTCCTTTTGACTGAGCCTCATGTCTTCCAAGGTTGATCATCCCATATGGCATATGAGAGCTCAGCACTCAATAAAAGATAAAGACATGGTCAGAACCCAGACTCATGTTTAGCATTGCTAATTAATGGGGGTGATTTGAGTGATTTAGCGTGCTTGCGCTTAAAAGATAGATCAAAAATATTTGTAACCGCAATCAAGAACGGCGTCGCATGAAGCTAGCCGGTGAGTACGGGTCGGTCCACAGGGATGTTGTGAATTTCCGATTCGTTCTTACGAGTTAATTCCGAAGGGTGTTCGGATTGATTATTAAATCTAAAATCCTAAATTATTCTACCTAGGGCAATTAATTGAAAGTTATAACTAGGGCAGAGAAATAAAATCTATACTAGGGCAGGAAAATAAATTTAATCTAAGGCATGAATTGAAATTATCTAGGGCAAGAAAATAAACAAATCTACTTACTTTACAGATGCATTTCTCCAATCATCCATGCAAGGTTGTCAGATCTGAATTTCAGAATTGAAGAGAGGCACCGATGCTCTCCATAAAGAATTTTGGAATTTTTATTAAAAGGAGGCATAAGAATTACAATTTTTAGAGTTCCTATTTATAGAAGATAGGAAACCCTAGGGTTACAATGACTCGCATGTTTGCATTTACAAAAATAGCCCTCTAGGAAGACCGGTCAACGCCGCCACTTTATTTCGCTAAAAAATTATTTTTTTATTTCTTTAAAACTGCCGCGGAACCGCGGCCCGAGGCATGGTTTGGCCGCGGTTCCGCGGCCAAAAGGAAGAGTTGGCTTCTGCAACTTCTGGGCTGGGCTCCTGGTGACTTTGTCTTCCTGTTTCTATATGTCTTTTTCCATTTGGGCTTCTAGGTTGGTTCCAGATCTTCAGTGAACAATTTGCAATGGCTTTTTAACCGTTTGCCTTGACATTTTGGGGTCTTACGTTGCCTTGTTAATTGTGAACTGTCTTTCGATGTAGGCTTGACTAAGATCCTCCCATTTGTTGGTCAAAAGTCCATATTTTCATCGTCTTTACATCGTTTTCACTGTTTCCTATCCAAGAACCTGTAACCTGTAACATGTAGCAGACATTCGTCAAAAGCACCCGTTTATTTGTAAAATATATAAGAATGGGGAATATAATAATGCAATATTATGGTGTGAACAAATACCCCCAAACTTATCTTTTGCTCGTCCTCGAGCAAACTTATTTTTATTCACTAAAATCCTAACCGCACTTTCGCAGGGAAACGCGATTGCACTGAGCACGTGCAACAAGCCGTTAAACCTCTAGGTGTCCCTAGTAGGAGGAGTGTTGTCTCCTGAGGGTTTTCAGCGGATTACACCCACAAAATCCTATCAATTCGGCCCATTGACTTTTGTTCTCCAATTAGGTTTTCTAACAAGGAATTCTATTATCTTTTGACTCGCAAATTATCCACCCATATTCTTCACACTTCCTCATCATCTAACTTAAGATTATATATGTTCTATAGACTTATTTAGCTTTCGGCATCTCCTAAGTTTTCCTTCTAGAGTTCCATCTCCACTTAGGAATTTCTATCAACTCTACTAAAGATACAAGTTCTATTCTTCATCCCTTTCTCTTATCTAAACTCTAATCACATACCCCCACGTGTGTGTAAATATCACCCCTACATTTGGAAATTCAAATCAAGCAATCGTACTCTCGTCCATTGTCCAAAGCACTTATTAAGTTGGTGAATTTTTAATTGAATTTTTTCTTACACATCCTTCATGCGACCGTTAATACTTCTTGAGGTACCAACAACCGATTACAAGATGTGTTTGCACATTAAAGCGTAATTCCTAGTCTTGCAACACCCTAGGCTTTTAGCAGTGACTCCCAAACCAGTTGGTTTAAGGCACTAGGTGATGAAGCACCCTCGCTAAATATTTTTCTATTTTTTACAGCCTTAAGTAATCACAAAAACCAGTGTTCATTTTTTTGTTATTTATTCACACTTTTTTTTTCTTTATTTTCATTGTACTAAGGACTTTAGACAAGAGCATTTCAAGGTCTCTTCTACTATTTCAAGTTTCAAGGTGCGTGATTGTGCAAGTTGTAGGGTATATGTTTTCAGAATCTAGACTTAAGTTAGGAACTATTTTTCAAACTTATACTCTAATAAAAGCTTCAATATCTTTCCTTCGTTTCGACTTAGCCCAAGAAGTGAACCCAAAATTTTCCTATTTCTAAATAAACTACAAGGCATATACTTTCTACCGTTAAACTTTAAGGAAGGTTATTTTTAGGGTTTTAAATTTACTAAATCTAAGATCTAGTTGTCTCTAGCCAGTTAACCTATTTGTCAAACTTAAGTCAAATATGGCCAAAATTGAATACAATTATTTTTATAATTTTTGAAATTTTTTAAATTTTTATGGGTTTTCAAATAAATATGCACATGCAAAAATATGTACAAATGAATGCGAAGGAGGAAGACGTACCGAGCATACTCCCAAACTTGAACTTGACAGTGTCCTCACTGTCATACTAAACCAAGAGGGTCAAAATACTGGCACTCCCCTGTTTATTTATTTATAAAAAAAAATTTGTTTATTATTTTTTTTTGAATTTTTTTTTTTTTATAGAAAAAAGAAAAGAAAAAGATATATACATATATACAACAAGCATCCCCCCAAACTTAAGCTTGGCCTTACACAAGCCAAAGGTTAGCACCAACCATTCAAAAATCTTATCGTGAAAATGGTATAGTTGGTGCAAGAAAATGAGAAGTACGCGAGACCGTGTGGAAAGAAGAATGGTAGAATACGGTCTCGGTGGGGGAGAAGAATGGCGAAAAAAAGAAGGAAGTGGAGTACGATCTTGAGGGTGTAAATTTAGTGAATAAATTAGCACAATATGTGATGACCGATATGTTATAAGCGATTGCGCTAACCTATCTACTCGTCGAGAAATGGGATCAAATCCCTCAAGATTCGCAAGAAAACATGGGTATGCCCAACTTGGTATCGGAGATGAAAGCGTAACGGTCATTTGTACGATCGGGACAATAGGAGAGACGAAAGGGAGTGAATTAGGGATAGTATCTTTCTCACCGTAGTAAACTGTTTCGAACTTGAAAGATTCCATCAATGGTTCAAAACTACTATAATCAACTGAGTCTGATGGCTCATCTGAAAATGAAAAGGACTCAAACTCGGGCGGTGAGTCATCAACATCGTCCGAAAAAGTGAAACACTCGTAAGTGTTATCATCTGTGAGAACAGTATCGGATTCAAAGGAAAATCTTTCAAGCTTACAGTCTTCAAGTGGGGTCGGAACGATAGGAAGGAGGGAGGGTGATATAACAGTCAAAGGTTTAGGAGGATGAATTGAAAAATCAGACACATCAAACAAAAATGATTCAACCTCAATATTATCCTCAAGACTCTTCTCGATACTATCCTCAATATTCAACGCATCCATGCCATTATCATCAAAATCTAGACGCATATAAGATTCGGGAGAAACATTTAATAACTCAGGATGATGATTTGAACATAAAATTTCAAGCAAATCAACATGTTCATCATCCGAAATATTCCCGGCGTCTATATCCTCAATCAAGTGAAAATCAATTTCTTTAGACACCTCATCAAAAGCATGGATATCTATCGATTTAGGTTCTAGATGGGAGGTGTAAAGATCGAAAGGATTAGGTGCGGTTTCACTCGAAAGGGGTTCCTCACAATCTGGCAAATCAAACACTACAAAATCACACAACTCGTTTTTATTTTCAACAGGTGAACTATTTAGGGCAATCGATGGAAAACAGGAGTTGTGGGCTTCAATTGGGTAAGGGTAGGTTTGATTTGAAAATCCTCTCTCATTCTCACTCTGTCCAACTGCCGCCTCATACATTGAAAATTTTGGAGCTACCGGTTCACTAGGTTGCATAAGGGCGGCCACGGACGCTTCCACATTCCTAGTCATTTTATTTGTTGCAGCAATATAAGCCTCCAATGACTCTTCCAAACTAGACTTAGGTGGTGAGGGGGTTTCGGTAAAGGATTCAAAATGGTGTGGATATGTGAAACTCCCTAATGACTGTGTAGAAACAGTGTCTAGTGAAGGTAGGAAAGTCGGGTAGGACTGGTAGGAAGTGGGTGATTGGACAGGGGTAGGGTCAACATGTGGATAAAAAGGTGAATAGTCATGCGGATCCCTAGAACTAGATGATTGGAGAGGGGTGAAAGATCGACTGCGAGATTGAGCAATATGCTCAGCAATGGACATCGGCTTAGAAGGTACAGCAGGACTTGGAAAAGTGGTGTCAACATATGGAGGTGGTGAAGGTTGACTTGGTTGACACAAAGTGGGTTGAAAAGTCAAACTGTTTCTCCTAGACACCTCTATTTGATCTTTCAAATATTTTTTAGGCAAGGAAGGATCATCTTTAAATTGACCGAACAAATTGATGTATGACGCAAAATTAGGTTCGGGATACCAAAGTTCGGCTAATGATTTATTGTGTGGGGTACCCATGTTAGAAGAATGAGAAAAGAAAGAAGGTAGGTGGTGCAAGGATTTATTTGCAGCTAAAAAATTTTGCAAGTTTCTATAAAAAATTTTCCTTTTTTCCTTTTTCTCTTTATTTGAGACTGTTTGCAGGAAAAAAAAATTCTATAAAGGGCTTAGACACAAATGTAATCAACCAGAAATGCACAATCAGACCTAGATCTAGGGTCACCTAGGTCTGCTAGACAGCTCTTAACTAGGGCTAGAAATAGGACCTCAAACCGCCTCTTCACCGACAAGTACGGCCAGATAAGTGGGAAGGAACCACAGTAGTGGGCCTAATTAAAAACCACTAGCCTAGACACCGCAAAGTCAATTAGGATAAACGGTCGATGCCTATACTAGTTCTTTTCCTATTGAGCTCGATGTCCTTAGGGCTGAGTCTAGTATTTTTTAATTAGGATATGGTCAATGCAAATGCCTTATGTGATTTCTGGGGTCCTGGGAAGGGTGATGAAATCCCCACCCAATCTGAATTGGTCAAAAAGCCCCTTAAAGTCCGATTAAAGATATGCAAAACAGTAAATCACTTGCAATCAAAGATTTTTATTTTATGCGCGGTGTAAAGAATCCTGCACAAGATTGTTATTTGGAAAGGAAAAGATTTTTGAGCGCAAAGAAATCCTGCAGGCAAATTTACAGAAGATATATCAAGATTTGCAGAGGAGGAGAGAGAGAAAACTCACAAAAATTTGCAGTGGCAGAACGGTTTTTTTTTTTTATCGCGCTTCTGCCCCTTTTTTTTTAAGCCCTGATTTGACTAGACCGCGGCTGTTCTGCGGCCAAAAGGGGGCTGGCGCAGCGGTTCCGCTGCTCTTTGGCCGGTTCGGCGAACTTTTTTTTTTTTTAACCAGATCACCGCAGTTAACTTGTAGACTCGGTCCTCCAAATTTCTTCTGTTCCTCGGTTGTTGTGATCTTCTGTTGTTCCGATCTGTTTTTTCCTGTTTTGATCTCTGTAGATTTCCAGATCCGATTTTCATATATCCTGCAAAATTCAAACAACAAAGTATCCCTTCCAAAAATAACAGATTATATATTTTTTGGATTTTTTTAGATTTTTATGATTTTTTTAAATTTTGATTAACCCGAAATTGCGAAAAGGAAAGTTCTACGCCATCCCCGGCAACGGCGCCATTTGATTTGAGTGATTTAGCGTGCTTGCGCTTAAAAGATAGATCAAAACTATTTGTAACCGCAATCAAGAACGGCGTCGCATGAAGCTAGCCGGTGAGTACGGGTCGGTCCACAGGGATGTTGTGAATTTCCGATTCGTTCTTACGAGTTAATTCCGAAGGGTGTTCGGATTGATTATTAAATCTAAATTCCTAAATTATTCTACCTAGGGCAATTAATTGAAAGTTATAACTAGGGCAGAGAAATAAAATCTATACTAGGGCAGGAAAATAAATTTAATCTAGGGCATGAATTGAAATTATCTAGGGCAAGAAAATAAACAAATCTACTTACTTTACAGATGCATTTCTCCAATCATCCATGCAGGGTTGTCAGATCTGAATTTCAGAATTGAAGAGTGGCACCGATACTCTCCATAAAGAATTTTGGAATTTTTATTAAAAGGAGGCATAAGAATTACAATTTTTAGAGTTCCTATTTATAGAAGATAGGAAACCCTAGGGTTACAATGACTCGGATGTTTGCATTTACAAAAATAGCCCTCTAGGAAGACCGGTCAACGCCGCCACTTTATTTCGCTAAAAAATTATTTTTTTATTTCTTTAAAACTGCCGCGGAACCGCGGCCCGAGGCATGGTTTGGCCGCGGTTCCGCGGCCAAAAGGAAGAGTTGGCTTCTGCAACTTCTGGGCTGGGCTCCTGGTGACTTTGTCTTCCTGTTTCTATGTCTTTTTCCATTTGGGCTTCTAGGTTGGTTCCAGATCTTCAGTGAACAATTTGCAATGGCTTTTTAACCGTTTGCCTTGACATTTTGGGGTCTTGTGTTGCCTTGTTAATTGTGAACTGTCTTTCGATGTAGGCTTGACTAAGATCCTCCCATTTGTCGGTCAAAAGTCCATATTTTCATCGTCTTTACATCGTTTTCACTGTTTCCTGTCCAAGAACCTGTAACCTGTAACATGTAGCAGACATTCGTCAAAAGCACCTGTTTATTTGTAAAATATATAAGAATGGGGAATATAATAATGCAATATTATGGTGTGAACAGGGGGCTGAACCCAGACAAATGTTCAACAATCCAATAGAGGGCCAGCATTTCAAAGCCAGCATTTCAAATCTAATTGGACTTAGCCCAAGTTGGCCATAAGTCCTCAATTCAGATTTAACTGAGCCCATGCGCTCATAATCTAAATTGATTGATTTTAGTCCCAAATTGGACTACAGATTCCCCAATCAACTTTGGTTCAAGGGTACATCTCTTCACTCCTCTGATATTTGTCGTTGTAATCCTTCAACGTCTTCAGAGAGGTGACGGATCCCGATAACAATCATTCCATGGACTGTGGGGTCCTTAAACTCATGGACTATGATATCTTTAAACTTTATAGACTATGACGTCTTTAAACTACGGACTGTGGGGTCCTTAAGCCCATGGACTATGATGTCATTAATCTTGGACTGTGGGGTCCTTAAACTCATGGACTATGATGTCCTTAAACTTTATAGACTATGACGTCTTTAAACTACGGACTGTGGGGTCCTTAAGACTATGGACTATGATGTCCTTAACCTCGAACTATGGGGTCCCTTTAAACCCATGGACTATGATGTCCTTAACCTCGGACTGTGGGGTCCTTAAGCCCATGGATTATGATGTCCTTAACCTTGGACCGAGATGTCCTTAAACTAACATTGGACCACCATGTCCTTAAACAGGCAATCGATCGCAAAGTCCCTAAACTAAAACAATAGAGCCCAAATGCTCTTTTGTTGGATCTAAACAATCCCGTTAAGTTGATCTTAGTCTAAAAATTAGACTAATGTATCCTTAACATACGTTTAACTTGATCTTAATCTCAAATGAGACTAACGTATCCTTAAACCCAACCCCCAAGCCCAAATCTAAGAAAAATACGGATTTGGACTAATCCACTCCCTACGGGTGACAACATAAATTAGTCTCCGTATACAATCCACGGGCAACCAAAAACAAAACAAACACACACGACACGAAGTGACCATCTGGAGAAGGAGAAAGTGGTTACCGCGATGCGGTAGCGTAATTAACTGCAGGGGTTTGCGCCTGCAGGGAAGAGCGTCCCCACAATCAAAAACCCCACAATGAGGGGGAATCTGACGAAATCTGCTATATCGGCCGCATCCGTTTAAACCTTCGATACACGATGCCATAAATCAACTTGGCATCTTCGGAGAGGTGGACGGATAGCACCAAATAGCATCTGCCCCCAAATTCAGGCAAGACGTTTGTCTTCCCGGTTTTCGGCGAAGAACAAATCCAATGGTGGATAAAATTCCCCGAATAATCTTTAAGACCAATTAAATCAATTGATATCTCTCAAAGAGAGATTTTCTCAAATTAATTAACAAACTTGCCTCTACAATATAAAGGAACTGAGACTTCAAGTCTCATATAGAGGATGGACCCCATAAGTTTCTCCACAAAAAAAAGAAATAAACAGAGAATTTAATTCTCAAGAGAAGAAGAAGATCTCCTTCCTTTCAAACTCTAGATAAAAAAAAAAGAAGAGATCAAAATATCTCATTTGCCTAGTATAAATGGAAATAAGGGTTTAACCCTTCATACAAGAAATTAGTTCTTCCTCTGATTTGATATTTGCAAAGAAAATCTCCCCACAAGTTGAGAATTTAATTCTCATCGGGGAGATTCTGTTCTTTAGACTCAAAACCTATGGGAAAAGAACTAGGTTAAAAAGAAAGAGAAAGAAAAACAACTTATGTTCTGCGAATTTAATTCCTCTGAAAATACGGTTTAATCCTAAAAAGAAACTTAGTGCTTATAAAAGAAAAAACATAAGAACTTAGTTATTGATCTAAGATCTTCAAAAAAAAATCTTGGTGATCATTAATGGTCAAAATGCTATTAACAGAGATTCAATCTCTAGAAAAGAAAAGGAATTAGCGCCTCACGTGCTTCCCACGTGGGCGCCAACAACAAAGGAAGCAGTACCTCACGTGAAAAACACGTGCGCGTCCAAAACAGAGGGCCATCGCCTCATGTGAAATATACAAGAGCACTAAGTAAAGTGCTTAGCACTTCATATACAGCCAAAACGGCTGAGTGTTTAATACTGATTGGACAGCGCCCAGCACCTCATGGGAAAAACATGTGGGCGCCCTACAAAATAAAATGAGATAGCGCCGCACGTGCTCCTCACGTAGACGCCATACAAATGTGCTTAGCACTTCATATTCATTCAAAATGACTAAAGTGCTCAGCACTTATTGGGCAGCGCCCATGACTGAGTGCCTCACATGATACACATGTGAGCGCCAGAGCCTAAACAAGTGCTTAGCACTTTTACATAAAAGGATAAGGACTGAGGAAATAGAACCCAAATAAGTGCTTATCACTTTCGAATAAAAGAAAAAGAAAGAAGAAAAGACTGAGCAGACCAAACCCAAATTGGCTAAAAGTCTCTCTCTATCTGAAATTTGTAGCAGCTGAGCCTAAATACTCTACCGTTTGATCTTAACTAAATCTAATGATCCTGAAAATGTTGCTAAATTGATTTTAGTCTGACCATCTGGAGAAGGAGAAAGTGGTTACCGCGATGCAGTAGCGTAATTAACTGCAGGGGTTTGTGCCTGCAGGGAAGAGCGTCCCCACAATCAAAAACCCCACAATGAGGGGGAATCTGACGAAGTCTGCTATATCGGCCGCATCTGTTTAAACCTTCGATACACGATGTCATAAATCAACTTGGCATCTTCGGAGAGGTGGACGGATAGCACCAAATAGCATCTGCCCCCAAATTCAGGCAAGACGTTTGTCTTCCCGGTTTTCGGCAGAGAACAAATCGAATGGTGGATAAAATTCCCCAAATAATCTTTGAGACCAATTAAATCAATTGATATCTCTCAAAGAGATATTTTCTCAAATTAATTAACAAACTTGCCTCTACAATATAAAGGAACTGAGACTTCAAGTCTCATATAGAGGATGGACCCCATAAGTTTCTCCACAAAAAAAAGAAATAAACAGAGAATTTAATTCTCAAGAGAAGAAGAAGATCTCCTTCCTTTCAAACTATAGGTAAAAAAAAGAAGAGATCAAAATATCTCATTTGCCTAGTATAAATGGAAATAAGGGTTTAACCCTTCATACAAGAACTTAGTTCTTCCTCTGATTTGATATTTGCAAAGAAAATCTCCTCACAAGTTGAGAATTTAATTCTCATCGGGGAGATTCTGTTCTTCAGACTCAAAACCTATAGGAAAAGAACTAGGTTAAAAAGAAAGAGAAAGAAAAACAACTTATGTTCTGGGAATTTAATTCCTCTGAAAATAGGGTTTAATCCTAAAAAGAAACTTAGTACTTATAAAAGAAAAAACATAAGAACTTAGTTATTGATCCAAGATCTTCAAAACAAAAATCTTGGTGATCATTAATGGTCAAAATGCTATTAACAGAGATTCAATCTCTAGAAAAGAAAGGAATTAGCGCCTCATGTGCTTCCCACGTGGGCGCCAACAACAAAGGAAGCAGCACCTCACGTGAAAAACACGTGCGCGTCCAAAACAGAGGGCCATCGCCTCATGTGAAATATACAAGTGCACTAAGTAAAGTGCTTAGCACTTCATATACAGCCAAAACGGCTGAGTGCTTAATACTGATTGGACAGCGCCCAGCACCTCATGGGAAAAACATGTGGGCGCCCTACAAAATAAAATGAGACAGCGCCGTACGTGCTCCTCACGTAGACGCCATACAAAAGTGCTTAGCACTTCATATTCAGTCAAAATGACTAAAGTGCTCAGCACTTATTGGGCAGTGCCCATGACTGAGTGCCTCACATGATACACATGTGAGAGCCAGAGCCTAAACAAGTGCTTAGCACTTTTACATAAAAGGATAAGGACTGAGGAAATAGAACGCAAATAAGTGCTTATCACTTTCGAATAAAAAAAAAGAAAGAAGAAAAGACTGAGCAGACCAAGCCCAAATTGGCTAAAAGTCTCTCTCTCTCTGAAATTTCTAGCAGCTGAGCCCAAATACTCTACCGTTTGATTTTAACTAAATCTAATGATCCTGAAAATGTTACTAAATTGATTTTAGTCTCTAACAAGACTAACGTATCTTTAGTTAAAATAAATTGAACCCAAATGCTTATACGTTTAAGTTTATCTTAATGTCAGACTAGATTAACGGTTCTTAAACCAAACAAAATATTCAAAAACCCAAATCTAAAAATATACGGATTTTGACCGATCCATGCCGTACGGGCGACAACATAAACTAGTCTCCGTATAGAATCCACGGGCAACCAAAACAAACAAAATAACACGCGACACGGAGTGCACTGCTGGAGCAGGAGTAAGTGGTTATCGCAATGCGATAACGTAATTAACTGCAGGGGTTTGCGCCTGCAGGGAAGAGCATCCCCACAATCAAAAACCCTTCACAAATGAGGAGGAATCTGATAAAGTCTGTTACAATAGTCGCATCTGTCCAAACCTTCGATATATGGTGCCATAAATTAACTTGGTATTTTCGGAAAGGTGGATGGAGAAGTCCAAATAGCATCTGCCCAAAAATTCAGGCCAGACGTCCCAACGTCTCAGTCCGGTCTTTTGGCGGTGAACAATGCCTAAATAGGTACCAAATTTCAAGTTCTCTCACGGTAAATGATGATTCGCTCCTGTCAATATCCCAGTGGTAGCTATACCGATGCTAAGATTGGTATCAGATTTTAAATTCAAAAAAACCCGAAATGATAGGGCAACTCACAATAAATAGCAGCGAATAAAAATAAAAACATCCGAAATAATTGGGCACCAT
The DNA here is from genome assembly GCA_030015575.1 of Agapanthus africanus. Classification (NCBI taxonomy): domain Eukaryota; kingdom Viridiplantae; phylum Streptophyta; class Magnoliopsida; order Asparagales; family Amaryllidaceae; genus Agapanthus; species Agapanthus africanus. The sequence continues at coordinate 157,865,852 of CM057348.1, read as the reverse complement.
GATAAATGCCCGAAATGATTAGGCATTCACGACTTTCGCGACATAAAAGTTGAAAAGATAAAATATCGCGGAAAGAAATAAAAAAAAATGAAAATGAAACTTTTCTGCCCTGCAAGTAGGTCCATATTGACTCTTGTATACAATCCATGGGCACAAACGAAAGAAAGGGAACCATATTTTCCCACCACGTTTTGTCAAAAGAAGAACCGAGTCTTGATGGCACATCTACAGCCTAGAAACTATTTGGACGTCCTTCCTACTTCAGCAAATTACAGACGTGATGTCAACAAGGACCCAAGGGTCAAATAAAAGTGGAATGACGATAAAATCCTAACTCTAGATCTCGATGGCAATATCTACAGTCTAGAGATCATCTCGACGTTCCTCCTCATTTCAGCAGGGTGCGGATGCAACTATCAAATGAAATTGGAGCAACGGCATATTCCTAGCTCCAGATCTCAATTGCAATACATACAACATAGAGGTCATATGCATGTCTACCCTACTTTATCAAAGAATCGGCGTGACATCATTAAAGAAAAAGCGAAATGACGGCATATTCCTAGCTCAGGTCTTGACGGCAATACATACAAAGTCTAAAGATCATTGGAGATCATCCTACCCCAGAAGGGTGCGGTTATGACTCATCGGGGCTCCAAATTGAACCTGACCTCAAGTGAAAAGCGCCATGGTAAATACCTAACGCTTGTTCTTTCGACGGTAATATAGATACATCAAACTAAGAAGATTACTTGAAGACGTCTTATCCAGCCTTAAAAGGGATCAAAGACACAACAATCATGGGGCTACTCGAACAGCAACCTAAGGGACTGTATATCGAGGAATACATCAGCCAACGCGATGGTATCATGGACTAAAACCCTAGTACTACAAACCTAACGGACCCCTGTCATAAAAAAATGGGGGTAATCTATATCCAACGTTAGGACGAGTTTGCCTATAAACCCAAGGGAGGTGAACTAAAAACACTCCGAAAACTAGAAACTCCGAAATGAATGAATGAACTATAAACTCCAAAATGATTCATAAACTACTTCACGCCAGATCAAGACATCAAGAAACAGAAAGGTGCAACTTATGGGCCTTAGGGTTTAGAACTATATTTCTTAAGAATTAGGATTTGAGTCAATGATAGATGACAACACTTGTGTCCGCTCCCTATCTTCTCAGATCAAAATTCTAAAATTTATATATGATACGCCAGCCCGAAACCGGTCATATGCTATGCATTGCTCTACACTACTTCACTCATGTATATACCTCCGTGAGCAAAGTAGTGGGGGCATTTGTTTGCAACGGTTTAAGTTTCGTGAATGAGTAATAACGTTAAAAGCAGGCTCATTTATATATGCATGTGGAGGGCTAACGCATGACACGTGCACATCATACAGGCACATCATTGGTATTTTCACTTAGCAGAAATTCCTAAGGGTGAAGTGCACGTGCGCACATGCAGGTAAACAATACAATCAGAGGAAGAACATGTGTTGGAAATGAAGCACTCGGCAGTCAACGATAAAAGGAATGCATTTAAATAAACATTTTATTCTACAGGAAAGAGATCACCAGACACGGGATCAAAAATACAAGGGTTTACGAAACTATAAATAAATTTTTCTAAAGCCCTCTCAGCCTTCTCCACCATGTCGAAGCGGCGATCTTTGCGAGGAGTCTCTCCCCATCGATCAGTGTCGTGCTCATTGGCGAAAGAAACCATGATGCCCCGCTGAGCCCGTATCTGGCTTAGCAACTGAACAGAGCGATCACTCAAAGCCTTGGAAATCAAACATGCCTCATGAAAACACTCGATCTTGTCCTCCACTGCGTCCAGTATCGCCGGAGTCATCTCCGCTGGATGAAGGGGAATGTCATCGAGCACAGACAGGAAGATCATCCGGAGCCAAATGGAGCCGATGGAGAGAGGAGATCCTCTACGAATCAGGAGCTTGTGCATCACCATGTCACATTGGTTATCCGTGAGAGTGGGATTCACCAAGCGTGCAGCAAAATGAGGAACAATTTCCTCGATAGGCACCTCCCATGGTTGACGATGAGCATGTGGACGATTGAAAGCCATGACTCTTGATCTGTTAAAATGGTTCTTTCCTTGTGAAAGAGAATAAGAACATTGCTTCAGATTATAAAGAGAAGCATTTAAGTCTCGGCACAGAAAATGTTGTGCATGGTGAAACTATTTCTAAGCTCTGACGAAAAAGGGGTTGGAAAAGAAAATGTTGACTCAGAAAAAGCAGAGAAAGAAGGTGAGAAAGCTTCATAAATGAGGCAGCGCCTCACGTGCTTCCCACGTGAGCGCAAGCGTCAACCTCTTATAAGATTAAATCCTATAGTGGCACCTCATGTGGAATACACGTGAGCGCCGGCGTGCAAAGCACATGAGCGCCTGTTATATAAGAATTAAATTCTTAGGCGGCGCCCACGTGCATAGCATGTGAGCGCCAGCTCCCAAGCTAAAACGGGTAGAATTAAATTTTACATGGGGAATATTTCCCTAAAATCTAGGATATTCTCTGTTAAACAGAGCCGTTGGATCAAAGATCCAATAGTGATGATAAATCATCAAATGATAGAATTAAATTATATTAGGGATAAAATATCTCCCTGATCAAATATTCTCTGTTAAACAAAACCGTTGGATCAAAGATCCAATGGCGATGATAAATCATCAAATGATAGAATTAAATTCTATCAGGAGAAAATATCTCCCTAATCTTTCCAAGTGAGAAAGATACTCTCGGTAGGATCAAAAATCCAATGGTAGAATTAAATTTTATTTTGGGAATATATTTCCCCAATTTTTACAAACAAAGAAAGATTGTTCTCTTTAAAACAGAGAGCCCTCGAATCAAAAATCCAATGGTGATAAAAAATCACCGTTTAATAGAAAAAATTCTATATATGGGAAAATATTTTCCCAATCTTTTTAAAAACAAGAAAACGTATTCTGTAAAACAGAAATCCTTGGATCAAACATGCAACGGTGGATAAAATTCCCAAAATAATCTTTGAGACCAATAAAATCAATTAAAATCTCTCAATGAGAGATTTTCTCAAACTAATTAACAAACTTGCCTCTACTATATAAAGGACCCGAGACTTCAAGTCTCAAATAGACGATTGACCCCATAATTTTCTCCACAAAACGAAAAACAGAGAATTTAATTCTCAAAATAAGAAGATCTTCCTCCTTTCAAACTCTAGGTAAAGAAAAAGAAGATATCAAAATATCTCCTTTGCCTAGCATAAAAGGAAACAAGGGTTTTACCCTTCATACAAGACCTTAGTTCTTCCTCTGATTTGAGATTTGCAAAGCAAATCTTCCCACAAGTTGAGAATTCAATTCTTATCGGGTAGACTCTGTTCCTCAAACTCAAAGTCTAGTGGAAAAGAACTAGGTTTAAAAAAAAGAAGGAAAAAAACCTATGAGCTGGGAATTTAATTCCTCTGAAAATAGGGTTTAATCCTAAAAAGAAACTTAGTGTTTATAAAGGAAAAAACATTAGAACTTAGTTCTTAAAGAAGACTTAATTCCAGATCTTCAAAATAAAGATCTTGGTGATCATTAATGGTCAAAATGACATTAACAGAGATTCAATCTCTAGAAAAAAAAAGGGGGAATTAGCGTCTCACGTGTTTCCTACATGGGCGCCCCCAACAAAGCATTGATTTAGCAGCACCCAGCGTCTCATGTGAAAAACATGTGGGCGCCCAAAACAGAAGGCCATCACCTCATGTGAAATACACGTGAGCGCTAAGTAAAAGTTCTTAGCACTTCATATACAGCCAAAATGGCTAAGTGCTTAGCACTGATTAGGTAGCGCCCAACGCTTCACATGAAAAACACATGGGCGCCCAACAAAATATAATGAGATGGCATCTCACGTGGATGCCATACAAAAAGTGTTTAGCACTTCATATTCAGTCAAAATGACTAAAGTGCTTAGCACTTATTGGGCAACGCCCATGACTGAGTACTGCATATGATACACATGTGAGTGCCAGAGCCCCAAACAAGTGCTTAGAACTTTTGCATAAATGGAAATGGGCTGAGGAAACAGAACCTAAATAAGTGCTTAGCATTTTTGAATAAAAGAAAAAGAAAGACGAAAAGACTGAGCAGACCAAGCCCAAATTGGCTAAAAGTCTCTCTCTGAAATTTCTAGCATCTGAGCCAAAATACTCTGTTGTTGGATCTTAACTAAATTTAATGATCCTGAAAATATTGCTAAGTTGATCTTAGTCTCAAACAGGACTAACGTATCCTTGGTTAAAAATAAATTGGACCCAAATGCTCATATGTTTAAGTTGATCTTAATTTCAAATTAGATTAATGGTCCTTAAACCAAACAAAACATTTTTGAACTAAAGGAACATATAATCTAAGTTCAAAACCCAAAACCCTAAATCTAAAATATACGGATTTGGACAGATCCGCGCCCTACAGGTGACGACATTAACTAGTCTCCGTATACAATCCATGGGCAACCAAAATAAACAAAAATACACACAACACGAAATGAACTGCTGGAGAAGGAGAAAGTGGTTATCGCAACGCGGTAACGTAATTAACTGTAGGGGCTTGCGCCTGCAGGGAAGTGTGTCCCCACAATCAAAAACCCTCATAAATGAGAGGGAATCTGATGAAGTCTTCTACAACGGTCGTATCTATCCAAACCTCCGATATACGGTGTCATAAAACAATTTGGTATCTTCAGAGAGGTGGATGGAGAAGTCCAAATAGTGTCTACCCCCAAATTCAGGCGAGACGTCCCAACATCTCGGTCTAGTAATTCGGCGATGAACAAAGGAGTTCTTCCCCGTAGAAGCGGACCAAGATTTGCTTTTGGGTCCGATCTCGGTCCGGTCCGGTCCGATCTTGGACGCACTTAGGAGTCTTTTTCTAACTCCTCCAGAATCTGATCCGAATGGCACTTTGAAAAGCAAAAATCCCCAAGTGCATCCTTATTTCGGCAGTAACACTGATGAGTCCGATACTGAAAGTTCATCCTCCCGGAAAACTCGCCATCATTTCGATAGCGATACAGACGAGTCTGATATTGAAGGCCTATCAGACAGCAAAATTTGCCCTCATTTCAGCAGTGATACTGAAGAGTCGGAGGAAGAGGATCCGTCTTGCAACAGCTGTATAGATCGGACTCTCATGCAAAAAGCGAAGCTAAGAGAAACCTTAAAAGTTATGGAAGGGCCCCTAGCCGTCACAAGGGTGCCAGAGCATATGTGCAAAGAACTAGATGCATTGTCAGTCTCCACCGTGGACCAGATGAAAACCTTCTACGTTCCCGGGAGGAAAAGTGGACAGAAGGGCATCCTGTTTTATGGGTCCAATCCTATCGTGCACCTGAACGATTTGTCTGTGACATGCCTTCCTTACGAAAGAGGCATAAGAGTTATCCTGAACCCCAGATACTATGTGCTCGAGATGCAGGAATATTTTAAAAAATGCGGTTGTCGGTTATATCAAACGGACTTCAAAGCGAAGTTTTATGAGGGGTTGTGGCATCCGTTTCAGGTCCGAGCACTCATCGATGGACGAATCCCAGATAGACGGGGCATAGGTTTCATTCAACCTAATGTCAAAGCATGCTACATCATCCATATTGGTGAAGCCAACAAAAGGTCAAATGATGATGATGACGTAGCCGAGCCAAAAGAAACCACTCAAGAGCTTGAAGATGGCGGACAAGCAACCTTCGATGAGCTAACCGAGGTTGATTTAGGAACGCCCGATAATTCAAGAACGTCCTACATCAGCTCACTCTTGTCCGAGGAAATGAAAGAGAAGATAAGCACCATGCTTCATGAGTTCACCGACTGCTTCGCATGGACGTACAAAGAAATGCCTGGTCTCTCCTCTGAAGTGGCCATGCATAAGCTGGCTATTTCTCCTGATGTCAAGCCAGTCAAACAAGCTCCTCGAAGAATGAGAAGGGAGCTGGAAGAAAAGGTCATCGAGAAAACCAAGAAACTCATTGATGCCGGCTTCATCAGAGAAGAGAAATATGCGTATTGGATCGCATGCATCATCCCAGTGAAAAAGAAGAATAGGCAAATCAGAGTCTGTGTCGATTTCAGGGAACTAAAAAAAGCATGCCCTAAATACGACTTCTCGCTACCTGTCATGGAAATGATGGTCGACGATACCTCAAATTACGAGCTGTTCACCTTCATGGATGGCTCATCTGGATATAATCATATCAAGATGTTGCCCGAGGATGAGAAACATACATCATTTCGAACCTTGATCGAGATATACTGCTATAAGGTGATGCCGTTCGGACTGAAGAATGCGGGCACCACATATCAAAGGGAAATGACCAAAATCTCTGATGACTTAATCCATAAAGTAGTCGAATGTTATATTGATGATTTGGTTGTCAAGACTAAAGACAAGGCCGATCAAATCCGAGATCTCAAGACCGTTTTCACCCAACTGAGGGAACACGATCTGAAGATGAATCCTCTAAAGTGCGGTTTTGGTATGTCATCAGGAAAATTCTTGGGCTTCATAGTCCGACATCAGGGGATCGAAGTTGACCAATCAAAGATAAAGGCCGTTATGGAGATGCCTCCTCCAAAGAATTTGACGTGGATAAGATCCTTTCAAGGCAAGCTCGCTTACATACGAAGGTTCATCTTGAACCTATCGGGAAGATGCAGGCCCTTCTCGAAGCTTATGAGGAAAGGAGCTCCTTTCGTATGGGATGCTGAATGTCAAGAAGCATTCGAAAATATCAAACAGTACCTGTTGGACCCTCCAGTACTTACTGCTCTTATCCCGAATAAACCATTGATTCTCTATACCATTGTTCCCCTCCGAATGGCGGCCGAGACGTTAGGGCGTCCGTGCCTGAGATTCGGGGCAGAAGCTATTTGGTTTTATCCATCTACCTCTCCGAAGATGCCAAGTTGATTTATGGCACCGTGTGAAGGTTTAGACGGATGCGGCCGATGTAGCAGATTTTGTCAGATTTCCCCTCGCTTGAGGGGTTTTTGATTGTGGGGACGCTCTTCCCTGCAGGCGCAAGCCCCCGCAGTTAATTACGCTACCGCATCGCGGTAGCCACTTTCTCCTTCTCTAGAATTTCACTTCGTGTCGTGTGTGTTTGTTTTGTTTGTGGTTGCCCGTGGATTGTATACGGAGACTGAGTAATGCCGTCGCCCGTAGGACGTGGATTAGCCCAAATCCGTATTTACTTAGATTTGGGTTTGGTGTTTTTTAGTTTAAGGATGCATTAGTCGCGTTGCGGCTAAGATCAACTTAAACATTCGTTAAGGATACGATAGTCCTGTTTGAGACTAAGATCAACTTAACAGGATCGTTTAGATCCGACAAAAGAGCATTTGGGCTCTATTGTTCCAGTTTAGGGACGTAGTGGTCCATTGCATGTATGGTCGTCGGGACCCGTCACCTCTCTGACGACGTTGAAGGATTACAACGACAAATGTCAGAGGAGTTCAGAGATGTACCCTTGAGCCAAAGTTGATTGGGGGAATTTATAGTCCAATTTGGGACTAAAGTCTGTTTGAAGGTTTAAGGATGCGTTAGCCATATTTGAGGCTAAGATCAACTTAAACGGTTGTTAAGGATACGTTAGTCCAGTTTGGGACTAAGATCGACTTAACGGGATCGTTTAGATCCGACAAAAGAGCATTTGGGCTCTATTGTGCCAGTTTAGGGACATGGTGGTCCAATACCAGTTTAAGGACATGGTGGTCCACCGCCAGTTTAGGGACGTGGTGGTCCATCATTAGTTTAAGGACGTTTTGGTCCAACATTCCCATTTAGGGACGAATATTAGTTTAAGGACGTTTCAGTCCAATATTAGTTTAAGGACGTCTCGGTCCGATATTAGTTTAAGGACGTCTCGGTCCAATATTAGTTTAGGGACGTCTCGGTCCGATATTAGTTTAAGGACGTCTCGGTCCGATATTAGTTTAAGGACGTCTCGGTCCACGAGTTTAAGGACCCCGCAGTCCGTATTGATGTGTGGTCGTTGGGACCCGTCACCTCTCTGACGTCGTTGAGGAATTACAACGATAGATGTCAAAGGAGTTCGGAGATGTACCCTCGAACCGGATATAAATTGATTTGAGAGAGCATTTGTGCTCAGTTCAATTTAATTTAAGGACTTACGGCCAGAATTGGGCTAAGTCCAGTTGAAAATGTTCAACATTTTATTTATTTTTTTTAGTCCATTAGACCTGTACTAGGGCTTTGCCCACACTTAAATAATGCATTGTATTACTTATATTTTCTTGTTTGGGCTCTGCCCATAAAAGATGCAGAGCATCAATTTATTTTGGGCTCTGCAAGGCATCTGCATAGCATTTTATTATTTTGTTTGGGCTTTGCCCATTTATAAATGATGCAGAGCATCAATTTACTTAGGCATGTTTGGTCTTTTAATTGGGCCTGGCCCTTCATTAAAATGCATTGCATTTAGGCGCCTTGCGCCAATCACTGAGCGCAAGCGCTTATGGTGAGGACACGTGTCATGCACTGGTGAGCGCAAGCGCAACAGTGCAGTGCGCTGCGCTGTTGCGCTGCTGACACGTGGCGCGCTCTGGTGAGCGCAAGCGCAAAAGTGCAGTGCGCTGCGCTGTTGCGCTGCTGACACGTGGCGCTCTCCCAAGAGCGCAACAGCGCAGTTTGCAAGTGCAAAGCACTGTTTTATATTTTGATCGATTTTAAATCAAAGGAAACAAGTTTTCTTTTGTTTTCAAATAACCAATAGTTCATAAGAAAGTGCAAAGCACTATTATTACTTATTTCTCTTTTTATTTAAGATTATTGATCTTGTTCTTAGATTAATAATCTGTCCATAAGAGAATTTTCTCTTTTTCCTAAAGGTTTTTACCTTCTGTTGTTCTTGAGGAGTTCTCAAGAGTTCTCTTCTCTTTTTTTTTAGAAAGATATTGATGCCTTTGAATTGAGGTCTAGGGTCCTTTTTATAGTGCCCATAAATTAGTTAAATTTGTTAAAGAGATCTTTCTCTGAGTGATTTGGGGAATTTTCCCCACCGTTGGATCTTTGATCCAAGGGCTTCTGCTTTGCAGAAGAAAATCTTCTTATTTTAACAAGAACAGAAAAGATTTCTTAAAATTTAATTCTGTTTGGCGCAGATGCCCCAGCGCGTGACACGTGTCGCACAGCGCACAGCGCAACTGCGCTGACACGTGTCGCGCAGCGCAAAGCACAACTGCGCTAGCGCATCTATGCTGACACGTGTCACGCAGCGGACAGCGCAGCGCAACTGCGCTAGCGCATCTGTGCTGACACGTGTCGCGCAGCGCAGCGCCTGCGCAACTGAAGCGTTGCTTCCTTAAAATAGAGCTTTGCTCTGATTGGGCGCGCCTTCTTGGGCGCTGCGCTGATGCATCTGCGCCTGACACGTGGCGTGTTGCGCAGCGCAAATAATCTGAAGCGTTGCTTCATTTATTAAATTTTTAAATTTTCAAAGCAGAGCTTTGCTCTGATTGGGGGAAGATGAAGCGTTGCTTTATCTCCCGGCTCGGAATTTGAACAGAGCTTTGCTCTGATTGGGGTAAACAAATGCCCCCCCACCGTTGCGCTTACGTGGCCCCAAACGTGAGCGCAACGGTGGCGGAATTCCAACCGCCGTGGCAACTTTCGAAAGTCGAAGAGGCACTTGATGCCTATAAATAGGACCTTTGGTCCCCCACAGATGCTTATCATCTTTCAGATTATTATTTTCAGAACCTCAGAGCTCTGCTCTTGTTTTTAAGAACTCTTAGATTTTCTTTAAAAGGAACTATTTTGGTAAGAATTAGTCTTGAATTAAATCAATTTCAATTAATAGAGCTTTGCTCTTATAGATCTTTGATCTAAAGAAACCCTTCTGGTGTTTCACCAATAGAGCCTTGCTCTCAAAAATCTGTTCCAAGGTTTCTTGACCCATGAACAGAACTTTGCATCTTTGTCAAAACATAGATCTCTTTGATCTAAAAATGATGAACTTTTAAGATTCTGAATATGAATAATGAAAATTAAAAATGGAGTTTTGTATTTTAATGGACTATATCATCTTTTAATAATAGTGATCTCAGATTCTTGGGGGACTTCTTTAAATTTCCCTTATTAGGATTTTGATAGTCACTCCTGTTCGTAGAGCATTGCTCTCGAGGAGTTTAACTGTCTGTGCTCGTTTTTTTTTAACAAGAATTCGCTTAATCAGTCGGTCTGCTAATTCTGTTGATCTTCTTTCACAGGAACCATGAACGCCTACATGTATGCCCTTAACGAGATCATCTCGTATGGGGACATCCGCCGACTTGGCCGTTCTCAAAATCGGGAGTTCACAAACGAGGAGTGCGCTGAAATAATGAGTCGCTTCGACGCGTACAATGGTCCACTGCTTCCCCGACGTTCCTCCCTCCTTAAGCTTATCGTGGGAGCCATCTGGGAAGCGCTTCCCCTCTTCTGTTCCGGCGTGCCACTTAGGGCGTTGGATGCTGCTGAGGACAAGGTGCACTCGGTGTACATGTTGAACTTTATCTCGAAGAGACGGCGAGACAGTCTTATTGATCTCTTGCACGAGGTCTTTCAACAGTCCGCCATACTCGCTGCTTATCGGAGGGTGGAAGTGTTAGTTATATGTATGCCCTAGAGGCCATTACTGTACATTGGATGTATATTGTAGTGGATGCTGGGACATATATAGGGAGGACTTTCTTGCTCGACATGATAGTATGCTATCTGGTTGCTCTTTACCTTAACGTGTACACTGATTGTCTCTCTGTTACATGTTGGTAAAGCCCTTAGGATGTGTACTTGACTACCTGGACTATGATGCGGATCATACTAGTGGGGACATGGTAGTCCATAAGTACATCCTTCAAGGTCCCTAGTCGTGGGTGTATCGAGACGGGGCATCGATATACCAGAGTAGAGTAGCGTATACCTTCTCGACCCATACAGATGGGCGATGGATGATCCCATATCCATTGGTGTTTGACGTCAGAGATGATATACGGGTGCTCAGTAGAGACTGAGTATACTGGACGGACTCGCCGAGAACTCCCAGATGGTATTATACCTTACGTCAGATGGCAGTTCTCTGGTGACACTGGTACAGAGTCTTGTGACCCGAGATCGTCATAGAGTCTTGTGTGATTCCCACTGTGCTTTGATTTCCACCTTACCACATCCAAGAGGGTGTGCAAAACGGTGGTTTTTGGGTACAGTCCCGAATCACATGGAGGCAATGAGCGATAGGAGGGGATTCGTCTCTCCCGGTATAGGGAGTTGATGTTGCGCTGTGTTCGATTGGCTATAACCGGAAATCCCTGGCCAGGGCTGCTGAGATTTACTGGTAAGTGTTACCAGTAGTTTCTCGAACTGTTATAGACCTCATATCGACACGACTTATCGAGCTATTGGGGTCTGACGTTTACCACCCCTAGGCGAGATATGCGACATATCAGACGACGAGACCGGACTGTACAGTAAGTGTTACTGGTTGGATTCACAGGAGTGTGAGCGGGCTTGCTCGTCGATCTTCTGATCGCTCAATACCCGTGTGGCCGTTATGTTTAGCAGACCGCTTGCGGCTTGTGGATGTTTGATATGATCATCATCTGCTGCCGGCGTATTGACGAGTCTTTAGAGTCCTACACAGAAGTTTCCTGGCTCAAGCGAAACGAAATAGGAGCGCATATGAGATATGTGCGGGACCGAGAATAATGCGTGTATGTGATACCGTATTCTATTCTTGCGATGAATGTATCGATTGGTTGTATGCGATATAACCTAGTTATCGAATCAAGGATTGATTCGATAAATCGATACATTGGATATTAGTCGGTCATATACGATATGACCGGATCGTTAAATCAAGTGTTGATTTGATGATTTAATGCATAATTATATATTTGATATATTACTTTGCATTAACTAGTATTGATTCATTTTAAATGGATTTTCTCACTTGAAGTTCACAAGTTGTATATGAGATATACTTTTGTGCACTTGTTTGTATCATGTTTGATTATACATGCTCTCTTGGGTTTGTGTAAAGATTAAACCATAGTTATGTAATGGTTAGGTTTTTCATTTTCTTTTCTATTTATTTATTTATTTATTTTGGCAAAAGATAAAGAGAAAATGGTTGCTTTCTTTGTTTGTTATTGAAGCTTCATGAAGCTTTGACTAAGTGACCATTTTGTTTTCATGCTTAACCCTAACCATTCCCATTAACCTTAGTTTACTCTCTACATTTAACCATGGTTGTAGTTATGATAAGAATAATCTATTTCTCTATTTTCTAAGATATTCTTATGATAATTATCTTCTTCTTCTTCTTCTTCTTCAAGGAAGAAAGCTTGCCTCCATCAATGGCAACTTGAGAAAAAGAGTGAGAAATCCAATTCTAAAGTGAACCCACCATCTATTTCTTCATCCTGTACCTCTTGCCAAGTCGTATAGGGTGTTTTCTTCACAAGTTTCATGACTTGGTGAAGTTGGAGCTTGATCTTGTGATGCTTCGACGTAGATCATCTTCGGCATCGTAGTCGATGACCTAGCCCGCCCGTTTCTCCGATGAAGCCGATGCTAGAGTCTGGGATCCGATTTGTACAGTGAGGGGACTTCATCACGGAGCTATGGAGGTGGAGAATCGGATCTACAAAGGTTGTATTTCCGTTCACTTAGTTAAGTTGTTAACTAGTTACATATTTCGCCTAAAATTCTAGTTAACGATCCGTATTAGGGTTTCTCGGCACTTGTAAAATTTGAAATTGGCATGGTTGATGCCTTGTGAGACCTCCTTAGTGTGCCTAGGAACCCTACAGTGGTATCAGAGCCTAGCTAGAGCCTTAGGCGATGCGTAGGCGAAGTTTGAAACCCGAACGAACCCGAAACCCTAAAATTTCACGCTCTCTGGACTTTTTTCAAAAACTGGGTTTTTTCCAGATTAAAAATGCTTAAAAAATTCAGCAGGGAATTATAAGAATTACGGTGCAAAATTTGACAAAAGATACTTCAAGATTGCGGCGGAACCGCGGCAGAAGCCTAGCTTATGCGGCGGTTCCGCGGCAATAGTGTGACGTCACCCTCCCAATTTTGCACAGTAACTTCCTTTATTCAGTGCTGAGTTCTCTGGGTATTTTTAAATATCACTCAAGAGTAGAGTTTTCTGGGGTGTTTTGGGAGTTCGCAGATTCGATCGGATTATCAAGCTTTGTCTATGTGTCTTTCCGGATAATTATTGAATATGTTAAAAAGTTCGACCGGATATAAATACCCAATCTTTCCCCTGCCGGAAAATTTCCAAGTGTTGGATTTTTCCGAGGTTTAAAGACGTTCTAAGTAGTGCAAGTAACGCGATGGTCCCTCTAGAAGACAACAAACCTTAACTCGATTATGTGACCGTCTTGAACTGCCCTTTGAACCTTCGGGTTTGGGGCAGTACGGCGTGCCACATGTGAGGCGTTGGCTTGACCCTTCTACGGCTGGACCGTTGGTACTGAGGCACGAAGTGAATGTCTTTGAACTTATTTCATGTGTTGAGCTGTTTCGGGAAAACTTGGGTGTTCGATTGTTCGATCGGAAAGTTTAACATTTTCTATCTTATTCGGAATGTGATACAATATTTGGAATTCACAAGTTGTTATGAGATAACTGAATGAATGTTATAAATCTAGCGGTTTAGTCTCACTTGATCGGTTGCCACGGAATTTTGATGTGATCAAAAGTCCGTCGCAATCACGTAGCGTACGCGGATACTCGCCGGGTAAACTTAATAGACAGCCTCACTCCATAGCCCCGACCAAGTGACTGTAGGAGAACCCCGTCGCCGAAAGCATCCGTTCGGGTGCTCGCGGCAGCAGTGTTCCGCCTTGGTGCACTTTGTCGACGGCGTCGGGGGTGCGGCCGCCTACTGAAGTTTGCGACGAGCATTCGATCAGGATGTCGGGAATCTTGTTGAATTGCCCGACTTAATATTGAAAAGGGTTTTCGATAATGAGACTAAAATGCGGGGTTTATAATTGTTAGGCATGTGATGTCTAAGTATTTCATTTGATTAGGCATACGATGTCTAAACAAATTGCGGATTCCAACTGTTGTAGTTTTACACTTTCTTTTCTGTGACCGTAAGTGTAATATATGATATCGCCGGTTTCGTTGCTATAAGTAAACGACAATTGGGATGCGCATATTTACTTACGTTGATGGCATGTGATGTTATGTGTTGCTGAATATGTTATATTGGATCGTCGTGTTTGAATAGCCGGGGTTTTTATGTAAGATGAGTGTTTTTCATTTTCATTCATGTAAAAACTTGTATGTAATATTCTTTTATTGGGGCACTTCCAGGTTGCGGAAGATGTCACCTTTTGTATATTATTTACTTTTCCGCACTAGGATAGACCCAAGGAGGGGAGCACAAGTAACCAGGTTCTGGAGTCCAGTGGGAGACCAACTCGAGGAGTCGAGTCCGGGTCTCCTAACTCTAGAATTGGTAGGGTTTCTTGCCGCTCTCGTAGGGGTCTAGGGGTGTGGGTTTGGCTATTCATCGCGACCGTGGAATCCGTGTTTTATACTGGCTCGTATTGAAAACACGGACGTCCTAGTATATCCAATATTTCATATGATTCTTCTGCTGCGATATCTGTGATGTGATCATGTGATATGTTCTGTGATGGATACTGTATATGTAGGGTTCCTAGGCACACTAATGAGGTCTCACAAGGCATCAACCATGCCAATTTCAAATTTTACAAGTGCCGAGAAACCCTAATACGGATCGTTAACTAGATTTTAGGCGAAACATGCAATTAGTTAACAACTTAACTATATGATAAACGGAAATACAACCTTTGTAGATCCGGCTCTCCGCTTCCTTAGCTCCACGTAGACGTCCCTCCGCTGTACAAATCGGATCTTGGACTCTAGTGTCAGCTCCATCGGAGAAATGGGCGGGCTGGGTCATCGACTACGATGCCGAAGATGGTCTACGTCGAGGCATCACAAGATCAAGCTCCAACTTCACCAAGTCATGAAACTTGTGAAGAAAACACCCTATACTACTTGGCAAGTGGTAGAGGATGAAGAAATAGGAAGTGGGTTCACTTTAGAATTGGATTTCTCACTCTTTTCATCAAATCACCATTGATGGAAGCAAGGTTTTCTTCTTGAAGAAAAAGAAGAAGAAGATGATTATTATGATAAGTATATCATAAAATAGAAAATAAAATCATTCTTATCATAATATCAACCATGGTTAGGTGTAGAGAATTAACTAAGGTTAGGTGGAATGGTTAGGGTTAGGAGAAGAAGACAAGAATGGTTGCTTTGGTCAAAGTTGCATGAAGCTTCAAGAAGCTTCATGTAAGAAAGCAACCATTTTGTTTTCTTTTCTCATTTTTGTTTAATCCAAAACAAAAAGATAAATGAATGAATAAATAAATAAAAACCCTAACCATTTACTTAACCAAGGTTTAATTCTTTACACAAACCCTAGCAATCATGTATCATCAAACATGATACAATCTAGTGCACAAAAATATATCACATATACAATGTGCACATTCTGTGAGAAAATCCTTTTAAAGTGAACCAATACTAGTTAATGCAAAGTAACATATCAAATATATAATTATGCATTAAATCATTAAATCAACACTTGATTTAACGATCCGGTCATATCGCATATAACCGACTAATATCCAATGTATCGGCTTATCGAATCAATCCTCGATTCGATAACTAAGTTATATCGCATACAACCAATCGATACATTTATCGCGAAAATAGAATACGGTATCACATACACGCATTATTCTCGGTCCCGCACATATCTCATATGCGCTCCTATTTCGTTTCGCTTGAGCCAGGAAACCTCTGTGTAGGACTCTAAAGACTCGTCAATACGCCGGCAGCAGGTGATGATCATATCAAACACCCATAAGCCGCAAGCGGTCTGCTAAACATAACGGCCATCCGGGTATTGAGCGATCAGAAGATCGACGAGCAAGCCCGCTCATACTCCTGTGAATCCAACCAGTAACACTTACCGTACAGTCCGGTCTCGTCGTCTGATATGTCGCATATCTCGCCTAGGGGTGGTAAACGTCAGACCCCAATAGCTTGATAAGTCGTGTCGATATGAGTTCTATAACAGTTCGAGAAACTACTGGTAACACTTACTAGTAAATCTCAGCAACCCTGGCCAGGGATTTCCGGTTATAGCCAATCGAACACAGCGCAACATCAACTCCCTATACCGGGAGAGACGAATCCCCTCCTATCGCTCATTGCCTCCATATGATTCGGGACTGTACCCAAAAACCACCGTTTTGCACGCCCTCTTGGACGTGGTAAGGTGGAAATCAAAGCACAGTGGGAACCACATAAAACTCTATGACGATCTCGGGTCAACAGACTACTCTGTACCAGTGTCACTAGAGAACTGCCATCTGACGTAAAGTATAATACCATCTGGGAGTTCTCGGCGAGTCCGTCCAGTGTACCCAGTCTCCACTGAGCACCCGTATATCATCTCTGATGTCAAACACCAATGGATATGGGATCATCCATCGCCCATCTGTATGGGTTGAGAAGGTATACGCTAGTCTACTCTGGTATATCGATGCCCCGTCTCGATACACCCACGACTAGGGACCTTGAAGGATGTACTTATGGACTACCATGTCCCCATTAGTATGATCCGCATCATAGTCCAGGTAGTCAAGTACACATCCTAAAGGCTTTACCAACATGTAACAGAGAGACAATCAATGTACACGTTAAGGTAAAGAGTAACCAGATAGCGTACTATCATGTCGAGCAAGAAATTCCTCCCTATATATGTCCCAGCATCCACTACAATATACATCCAATGTACAGTAATGGCCTCTAGGGCTTACATATAACTAACAATCTCCCACTTGCACTAGGGCCATCAGATAGCAGTGGTTGTAGTATCTCATACTCAACCATCCCATAAAAGTCTCTCTCTGGGAAAAGGCCTTTGTGAGTGGATCCGCCGTGTTGTCCTCTGAGTCTATTCTCCTAACCTTGATCACCCTGGAGATCAACCATCTCCATGATCAGGTGACACTGCCTTAGAATATGTCTGGATCACTGATGGGACCGGCGTTCCTTGGCATAAACCACAACTCCATTGTCACACAATGGGAGGAACAAAGTTCATCTCATGAACAAATGTACATCCAGACTGCCTCTTTGGTAGCATCTTAAGTAGCGATGTATCGAGCCTTTATCTTCTAGTATGCCACGGTATCTAGTTTGGAACTCTTCCAACATACCGTCCCTTTACTGAGGGTAAAGACAATGCCTGCGACTGATTTTCAGTCGTCCTTATCACCCTGGAACCCTTCCAGTGATTCTCCCCAGGATCGGTTGATACCATCTCACTACAACTAGTGAGAATCCTAACATCCAATTAGATCTATCTCATAGATCCAAAACCTAGGATTTAGGAGGTATCACTTTGATCCTTTATAGAGAATCATTGTGATAAGCAGAGATTGACCGAGCGTAGCATAGGAAACTCCTTCCCTATCAAGAGCATGTCATCCACGTACTCTACGAGGATCGTCACTATACTCCCTACTACCCTTTTGTTTATACAAGGTTCATCTACCACTTTGATGATGTCAAACTCTTTGACTAACACATCAAAACAGATGTTCCAACTCCGCGATACCTGCTTTATCCTATAAAGCATCTTGTACACGTTTCCGCTGCTCCCACTGTCTACGAAGCCCTCTAGCTGTGTACTTATAGACGTTCTCTTCTAAAAGAGCATTTAGAAAAGCAGTCATGGCACCCAACCGCCAGATATCGTAGTCATGGTATGTAGCCGTGGCAAGTAGGGTCTGGATGGATTTAAGCATAGCCACTTGAAAAGGTTTCATCATTATCCACGCCTGGTCGATGACGAAAAGCTTTAACAAGTCTAGCTTTGAAAGTCTCAACCTTTCCATTTACACCAAGTAATCTTCTCAAGATATACTTGCTCCTGATGGGGATTTAACCCTTCAGATATAGCAACCAAAGTCCATACTTTGTTGGTGTATATGGATTCCATCTCAGATCACTAAGCATCCAGCCATTCTTACAGAGTCCCACTCCTGATGGCCAGCTCGAAACTGGTTGGGTCATCATCTCATGATGCAATCCTCGCTCCCGCTGTCATAGAGAAACCGAAATATCTCTCAGGTGGGTGAGGCACCCACTAGATCGGCGGAGAGGCTGAGGTTCGTTGGCATCTACTGAATCCTTTGGTTCTACCAAATCATCTGCTGTTGTTTGTATAGCTGGAACCTTTCCAGTTCTACATTACAGACCTTGCCTCGAGCTTGTCCGGATTTTGCTTTTAGACATAGCCCGGACAACCCCAAATCTTAACCAACTTAAGATATGGGCTCTTCCCTTTCCATATCACATATGAAGTGGTAGGCAACTGATTTGATTGGAACCCTATTCAATAGGTATGCAACTTCATAAGTGCATAACTCCCAAAAAGGAAATAGGAAACTCAATAGTACTCATCATAGAGCACACCATATCACATAGGGTGCTATTGCTCCGCCCCGATATACCATCGTGCTATGGTGTATACGGAGGAGTAATGCTGAGAGAGAATCTCATTCTCCTTTAGAATAGTTCAGGAATTCTATGTACAAGTATTCTCCTCCTTGATCTCATCAAAGGACATAATACTTATCCCCTTATTGGTTCTCTACTTCTAACTTATATTCTGTGAATACCTCAAAAGGTCCTGACTTGTGTTTCAACAGGAACATATGTCTGAATCTTGAAAGATCATCAGAGAACGTAATAAAGTATAAAGAACCAGTCTTGGCATGTGTAGACAGGGGACCTTACATACATCATCATGTATCAGTCCCAAGAGTTCACTAACTCTTTCTCTGTTTCTAGTAAATAGAGCTATGGTCATCTTATCTCTGTGACATGACTGGCAAGTTTCACAAGATGTAAATTCAAACAGATTTAAATATGCATCTATGTGCAACTTAGCTAGTCGGGTCGCATTGATATGACCTAGTCTACAATACCTCAAGAAGGATCCGTTCATTTCTGAACCCTTCCTCTTGTGTGTGTTCCGTCTACTAAGAACTGTAGTTTGATTTAGAACATCAATGCTTTTAGATAACGTGCCTGAACCGATCAACTTTTGATATAGGAAATGTTCAAAACATTATCCAACAATACAAAATTTTATCATTTCTTTAATAATAAAGAGACTGATAAGATTTTGTATATCAGGTTCAGTATCTAATAACATTCGTTCAGAATCAATGTATTGGTAATACAGGGTGACAGTGACCAACAGACTTGGCTGCAACACTTGCCCCATTTTCTGTCTCATGAAACTTATCACCCGTTCTCAGTTCTCTACCTTTCTGTAGCCCATGTAACGGATTACATTTGTGGGATCCTGATCCGGTATCTAATACCCAGGACGTAGAGGATACTGAGAAACAGTTCTTTATAATGAACACACCCGAAGATGATGCATCAGCATCCACTCTCTTCGTATGGGCGGCACGGGAAATCTGGTATTCCCCTATTTCCTGCTCTGTCTTATAACAATTATAAGTTGGAGCGGGACCAACGTTCCCCAGCTCAGTATAACAAGCGGGTTCGGTCAATAATCCGTATTATTATCTTGATTAAGGCGTGATATGGTCGCTACCTGGAGAGAGAGAGAAGAAAACACTCAGCGTGCGCTCTTGCAAGAATAGATTGGTTATTATTTTATCTAATCAGGATGGCTCCCACTGTTTTTTTTATCAAATCTTCCTTCAAACCCTAAAAGGAAAGACTAGCCGGGATTAATTACACACTACAAGTTCGCCAATCTTTCAGCCAGGCCAGTGTCGGTACTTTGAGGGAGGTCCCCCGTGCTTTCGCACGAACCTAATTAATGTAAACCTCGTTTTCCCAGAGGCATAACCCCGTTGACACCTTTCTAGACACCTACTTGATCGGCTAATTGTAATGTGTAAAACTCTCCCAGGAGTAACTCTTACTCGCAGTGGGTATCGGGATCCAACTATCTCATAGAAGGTATGCAATCTCATTGCAAATTTCAACACTTGAAATTCCCGATAATGTTTTGCCCCTAGCGTCCTATGACCTTGACGGAGGTCAACAAACCATAGGCTACTAGTCAAGTTCAACCCGTCATTTCTTGATTGAATTAAACCCACCCGCACGACCCTTGACGGAGGTCAACAAGGTCGCACGACTACCCTAATCCAATCTGCATCATATGCATAAGCAGATAAATACTAGTTAGCTACCGCACACTACGCCTTGACGGAGGTAAACAAACGTAGCACGAATACTAAGTAGGACTTATCTGAAATGACGGAGGGCTACGACAGGTTTTTCTGAAAACCTATTGCGTAATGAACTTGATATCGTTGTAGGATCGAATGAATTTTGAAATGGAGTGTTTTTGAGGCTTTTCTAGTTTTGCTAAAGGGGTCACTCCCGGTGAAGGGATCGTCGGCCCTTTCCTCGTCGAATGAGCTGCAGGATATATCATATATATCGCTGTGCAAAGCAGAAACTATAGAAGTAATCAAAAGACAAACCGAGTGTGTAGCATCAGCCAGTTATTGCTAAAGGAGTCACTCCCGGTGAAGGGATCTCGGTCCTTTCCTTATCGAATAAGGTGCAGGATATATCATATATACCTCTGTGCAAAGCAAGAACTGTAGCTACCCCTTTTTATTTTGAAATTCGATTCTACAACATCTTAGGTTTCTTTTATTTCATTAATCTCATTAATGAAGTCCCATCATTTAAGTACCTAAACATCACAGATAAATACAACGAACACTTATGCCATCCGCATTCGCCTCGAAGTCCCCTCGTGCACCGTTAGGTTAGGTAACTAACGGCAGAGCAGGGCAGGGCTAGCGCGGGTGTAAAACATAAGTAACGCCTATATAATATATCATATATACTATATACAGTATCCATCACAGAACATATCACATGATCACATCACAGATATCGCAGCAGAAGAATCATATGAAATATTGGATATACTAGGACGTCCGTGTTTTTAATACGAGCCAGTATGAAACACGGATTCCACGGTCGCGATGAATAGCCAAACCCACACCCTTAGACCCCTACGAGAGCGGCAAGCAACCCTACCAATTCTGGAGTTAGGAGACCCGGACTCGACTCCTCGAGTTGGTCTCCCACTGGACTCAAGAACCCGGTTACTTGTGCTCTCCTCCTTGGGTCTATCCTAGTGCGGAAAATTAAATAATATACAAAGGGTGACATCTTCCGCAACCTGGAAGTGTCCCAATAAAAGAATATTACATACAGGTTGTTTTACATGAATGAAAATGAAAAACACTCATCTCACATAAAAACCCCCGGCTATTCAAACACGACGATCCAATATAACATATCCAGCAACACATAACATCACATGTCATCAACGTAAGTAAACATGCGTATCCCAATTGTCGTTGACATATAGCAACGAAACCGGCGATATCACATATTACACTTACAGTCACAGAAAAGAAAGTGTAAAACTATAACAGTTGGAATCCGCAATCTCTTTAGACATCACATGCCTAATGAAATGAATTACTTAGACATCGCATGCCTAACAATTATAAACCCCGCATTTTAGTCTCATTATCGAAAACTCTTTTCAATATCAAGTCAGGTAATTCAACAAGATTCCCGACATCCTGATCGAATGCTCGTCGCAAACTTTAGTAGGCGGCCGCACCCCCGATGCCGTCGACGAAGTGCACTAAGGAGGAACACCGCTGCCGCGAGCACCCGAACGGATGCTTTCAGCGACGGGGTTCTCCTACAGTCACTTGGTCGGGGCTATGGAGTGAGGCTGTCTATTAAGTTTACCCGGCGAGTATCCGCGTACACTATGTGATTGCGACGGACTTTTGATCACGTCAAAATTCCGTAGCAACCGATCAAGTGAGACTAAAGTGCTATGTTTATAACATTCATATCAGTTATCTCATAACTTCTTGTGAATTCCAATTATTGTATCACATTCCGGATAAACAGAAAATGTTAAACTTTCCGATCGAACAGTCAAACACCCAAGTTTTTCCGAAACAGCTCAACACATGAAACAAGTGTAAAAACATCCAGTTCATGCCTCAGTACCAACGGTCCAGCCGTAGAAGGGTCAAGCCAACGCCTCACATGTGGCACGCCGTACTGCCCCAAACCCGAACGATCAAAGGGCAGTTCAAGACGGTCACATAATCGAGTTAAGGTTTGTTGTCTTCTAGAGGGACCATCGCGTTACTTGCAATATTTAGAACGTCGTTAAACTACGGAAAGATCCAACACTTGGAAATTTCCCGACAGGGGAAAAAGTGGGTATTTCTATCCGGTCAAACTTTTAACATGTTCTAAAATTTACCCGGAAAAACACATAGACAAAGTTTGATAATCCGATCGAATCTACGAACTCCCAATACAACCCAGAAAACTCAACTCTTGAGTAAATATTAAAAATTCCCAGAAAACTCAGCACTGGAAAATAGGAATTACTGTGCGAAATTCATTGAACAAGGAGACATTACGGCCGCGGAACCGCCGCACAAGCCATGCTTGTGCCGCGGAACCGCGGCGGTTTAATGGACTTAGACGCTCGTTTTGCACCATAATTCTTAGATCTTCCTGCTGAATCTTTTAAGAATTTTTAATCTGGAAAAAACCCAGTTTTTGAAAAAAGTCCTGAGAGCATTTTGGAGTTAGGTTTTCGGTTCGATCGGACTTCTAACTCCGTCTACGCATCGCCTAAGGCTCTAGCTAGGCTCTGATACCACTGTAGGGTTCCTAGGCACACTAATGAGGTCTCATAAGGCATCAACCATGCCAATTTCAAATTTTACAAGTGCCGAGAAACCCTAATACGGATCGTTAACTAGATTTTAGGCGAAACATGCAATTAGTTAACAACTTAATTATATGATAAACGGAAATACAACCTTTGTAGATCCATCTCTCCACTTCCTTAGCTCCACGTAGACGTCCCTCCGCTGTACAAATCGGATCTTGGACTCTAGTGTAGGCTCCATCGGAGAAATGGGCGGGCTAGGTCATCGACTACGATGCCGAAGATGATCTACGTCGAGGCATCACAAGATCAAGCTCCAACTTCACCAAGTCATGAAACTTGTGAAGAAAACACCCTATACTACTTGGCAAGTGGTAGAGGATGAAGAAATAGGAAGTGGGTACTTTAGAATTGGATTTCTCACTCTTTTTATCAAATCACCATTGATGGAAGCAAGGTTTTCTTCTTGAAGAAGAAGAAGAAGATGATGATTATTATGATAAGTATATCATAAAATAGAAAATAAAATCATTCTTATCATAATATCAACCATGGTTAGGTGTAGAGAATTAACTAAGGTTAGGTGGAATGGTTAGGGTTAGGAGAAGAAGACAAGAATGGTTGCTTTGGTCAAAGTTGCATGAAGCTTCAAGAAGCTTCATGTAAGAAAGCAACCATTTTGTTTTCTTTTCTCATTTTTGTTTAATCCAAAACAAAAAGATAAATGAATGAATAAATAAATAAAAACCCTAACCATTTACTTAACCAAGGTTTAATTCTTTACACAAACCCTAGCAATCATGTATCATCAAACATGATACAATCTAGTGCACAAAATTATATCACATATACAATGTGCACATTCTGTGAGAAAATCCTTTTAAAGTGAACCAATACTAGTTAATGCAAAGTAACATATCAAATATATAATTATGCATTAAATCATTCAATCAACACTTGATTTAACGATCCGGTCATATCGCATATAACCGACTAATATCCAATGTATCGGCTTATCGAATCAATCCTCGATTCGATAACTAGGTTATATCGCATACAACCAATCGATACATTTATCGCGAGAATAGAATATGGTATCACATACACACATTATTCTCGGTCCCGCACATATTTCATATGCGCTCCTATTTCGTTTCGCTTGAGCCAGGAAACCTCTGTGTAGGACTCTAAAGACTCGTCAATACGCCGGCAGCAGGTGATGATCATATCAAACACCCACAAGCCGCAAGCGGTCTGCTAAACATAACGGCCATCCGGGTATTGAGCGATCAGAAGATCAACGAGCAAGCCCGCTCATACTCCTGTGAATCCAACCAGTAACACTTACCGTACAGTCCGGTCTCGTCGTCTGATATGTCGCATATCTCGCCTAGGGGTGGTAAACGTCAGACCCCAATAGCTTGATAAGTCGTGTCGATATGAGTTCTATAACAGTTCGAGAAACTACTGGTAACACTTACTAGTAAATCTCAGCAACCCTGGCCAGGGATTTCCGGTTATAGCCAATCGAACACAGCGCAACATCAACTCCCTATACCGGGAGAGACGAATCCCCTCCTATCGCTCATTGCCTCCATGTGATTCAGGACTGTACCTAAAAACCACCATTTTGCACGCCCTCTTGGACGTGGTAAGGTGGAAATCAAAGCACAGTGGGAACCACACAAGACTCTATGACGATCTCGGGTCAACAGACTACTCTGTACCAGTGTCACCAAAGAACTGCCATCTGACGTAAGGTATAATACCATCATGGAGTTCTCGGCGAGTCCGTCCAGTGTACCCTGTCTCCACTGAGCACCCGTATATCATCTCTGATGTCAAACACCAATGGATATGGGATCATCCATCGCCCATCTGTATGGGTTGAGAAGGTATACGCTAGTCTACTCTGGTATATCGATGCCCCGTCTCGATACACCCACGACTAGTGACCTTGAAGGATGTACTTATGGACTACCATGTCCCCACTAGTATGATCCGCATCATAGTCCAGGTAGTCAAGTACACATCCTAAGGGTTACCAACATGTAACAGAGAGACAATCAATGTACACGTTAAGGTAAAGAGTAACCTGATAGCATACTATCATGTCGAGCAAGAAAGTCCTCCCTATATATGTCCCAGCATCCACTACAATATACATCCAATGTACAGTAATGGCCTCTAGGGCATACATATAACTAACAGTATATAGTATATATTATATAGGCGTTACTTATGTTTTACACCCGCGCTAGCCCTGCCCCGCTCTGCCGTTAGTTACCTAACCTAACGGTGCACGAGGGGACATCGAGGCGAATGCGGATGGCATAAATGTACGTCGTATTTATCTGTGATGTTTAGGTACTTAAATGATGGGACTTCATTAATTTGATTAATGAAAGAAAAAGAAACCTAAGATGTTGTAGAATCGAATTTCTAAAAATAAAACAGGTAGCTACAGTTCTTGCTTTGCATAGCGGTGTATATGATATATCCTGCACCTTATTCGATAAGGAAAGGACCGAGATCCCTTTACCGGGAGTGACTCCTTTAGAAATAACTGGCAGATGCTACACACTCGGTTTGTCTTTTGATTGCTTTTAAGAGTTTTTGCTTTGCACAGTGATATATATGATATATCCCGCACCTCATTCGACGAGGAAAGGACCGACGATCCCTTCACCGGGAGTGACTCCTTTAGCAAAACTAGAAAAGCTTCAAAAACACTCCATTTTAAAATCATTTGATTCTACAACGATATCAAGTTCATTAGGCAATAGGTTTTCAGAAAAACCTGTCGTAGCCCTCCGTCATTTCAGATAAGTAGTAGTTAGTATTTGTGCTGCGTTTGTTGGCCTTTGTCAAGGCGCGGTGTGCGGCAGCTAACTGGTGCTTATCTGCTTATGCATATGATGCAGATTGGATTAGGGTAGTCGTGCGACCTTGTTGGCCTTTGTCAAGGGTCGTGCGGGTGGGTTTAATTCAATCGGGAAATGACGGGTTGAACTTGACTAGCACTTATGATTTGTTGACTATGTTAAGGTCATATAGCTGCTAGGGGAAAAATATTATCGGGAATTTCAAGTTTTGAAATTTGCAATGAGATTGCATACCTTCTATAAGATAGTTGGATCCCGATACCCACTGTGAGTAAGAGTTACTCCTGGGAGAGTTTTACACATTACAATTAGCCGATCAAGTAGGTGTCTAGAAAGGTGTCAACGAGGTTACGCCTCTGGGAAAACGAGGTTTACTTTAATTAGGTTCGTGCGAAAGCACGGGGGACCTCCCTCAAAGTACCGACACTGGCCTGGCTGAAAGATTGGCGAACTTGTAGTGTGTAATTAATCCCGGCTAGTCTTTCCTTTTAGGGTTTGAAGGAAGATTTGATAAAAAGCAGTGGGAGCCATCCTGATTAGATAAAATAATAACCAATCTGATCTTGCAAGAGCGCACGCTGAGTGTTTTCTTCTCTCTCTCTCCAGGTAGCGGCCATATCACGCCTTAATCAAGATAATAATACGGAATATTGACCGAACCCGCTTGTTATACCGAGCTGGGGAACATTGGTCCCGCTCCAACTTATAATTGTTATAAGACAGAGCAGGAAATTGGGGAATACCAGAATTCCCGTGCCGCCCAAACGAAAAGAGTGCATGCTGATGCATCTCCTTCGGGTGTGTTCATTACAAATAACTGTTTCTCTGTATCCTCTATGTCCTGGGTATTAGATACCGGATCAGGATCCCAGATATGTAATCTGTTACATAGGGCTACAGACAGGTAGAGAACTGAGAACGAGTGATAAGTTTCATGAGACAGAAAACGGAGCAAGTGTTGCAGCCAAGTCTGTTGGTCACTGTCACCCTGTATTCCAAATACATTGATTCTAAACGAATGTTATTAGATACCGAACCTGATATACAAAATCATATCAGTCTCTTTATTAGTAAAGAAATGATAAAATTTTGTATAATGTTTTGAACATTTCCTATATCAAAAGTTGATCGGTTCAGGCACGTTATCTAAAAGCATTGATGTTCTAAATCAAACTACGGTTCTTTAGTATACGGAACACACACAAGAGGAAGAGTTCAGAAATGAACGGATCCTTCTTGAGGTATTGTAGACTAGGTCATATCAATACGACCCGACTAGCTAAGTTACACATAGATGCATATTTAAATCTGTTTGAATTTACATCTTGTGAAACTTGCCAGTCATGTCACAGAGATAAGATGACCATAGCTCCGTTTACTGGAAACAGAGAAAGAGTTAGTGAACTCTTGGGATGATACATGTTGATGTATAAAGGTCCCCTGTCTACACATGCCAAGACCGGTTCTTTGTACTTCATTACATTCTCTGATGATCTCTTTAGATTCAGACATATGTTCCTGTTGAAACACAAGTCCGAACCTTTTGAGATATTCACAGAATATAAGTTAGAAGTGGGGAACCAATAAGGGTATAAGTATTATGTTCTTTGATGAGATCAAGGAGGAGAATACTTGAGCACGGAATTCTTGGACTTTTCTAAAGGAGAATGAGATTCTCTCTCAGCATTACTCCTCCGTATACACCATAGCACGATGGTATATCGGGGTGATGAAAACACCCTATGTGATAAGGTGTGCTCTATGATGAGTACTACTGAGTTACCTGTTTCCTTTATGAGGGTTATGCACTTGAGAAGCTGCATACCTATTGAATAGGGTTCAAATCAAATCAGTTGCCTACCACTTCATATGTGATATGGAAAGGGTAGAGCCCATGTCTTAAGATAGTTAAGATTTGGGGTTGTCCGGGCTATGTCTAAAAGCATAATCCGGACAAGCTCAAGGCAAGGTCTGTTATGTACAACTGGAAAGGTTCCAGCTATACAAACTGCAGCTGATAATTTGATAGAACCAAAGGATTCAGTAGATTCCAACGAACCCCAGCCTCTCCGCCGATCTAGTAGGGTTCCTCACTCACCTGAGAGATACTTCGGTTCCTCTATGACAGTGGGAGCGAGGATTGCATCATGAGATGATGACCCAACCAGTTTCGAGCTGGCCATCAGGAGTGGGACTCTGTAAGAATGGCTGGATGCTTAGCGATCTGAGATGGAATCCTTATACACCAACAAAGTATGGACTTTGGTTGCTAAATCTGAAGGGTTAAATCCCCATC
Organism: Agapanthus africanus; assembly: GCA_030015575.1. Classification (NCBI taxonomy): domain Eukaryota; kingdom Viridiplantae; phylum Streptophyta; class Magnoliopsida; order Asparagales; family Amaryllidaceae; genus Agapanthus; species Agapanthus africanus. The sequence goes on along the minus strand of CM057348.1, from coordinate 157,837,743 downwards.
AGGAGCAAGTATATCTTGAGAAGATTACTTGGTGTAAATGGAAAAGTTGAGACTTTCAAAGCTAGACTTGTTAAAAGGTTTTCGTCATCGACCAGGTATGGATCATGATGAAAATTTTTCTAAATATCTATGCTTAAGTCCATCCAGATCCTACTTGCCACGGCTACATACCATGACTACGATATCTGGTGGTTGGGTGTCATGACAGCTTTTCTAAATGATGTTTTAGAAGAGAGCGTCTATAAGTACACAGCCAGAGGGCTTCGTAAACAGTGGGAGTAGCGGAAACGTGTACAAGATGCTTTATAGGATAAAGCAGGTATCGCGGAGTTGGAACATCTGTTTTGATGTGTTAGTCAAAGAGATTGACATCATCAAAATGGTAGATGAACCTTGTATAAACAAAAAGGTAGTAGGGAGTATGGTGACGATCCTCGTAGAGTACGTGGATGACACACTCTTGATAGGGAAGGAGTTTCCTATGCTACGCTCGATCAATCTCCGCTTATCACAATGATTCTCCACACAGGATCAAAGTGATACCTACTAAATCCTGGGTTTTGGATCTATGAGATAGATCTAATTGGATGTTAGGATTCTCACTAGTTGTAGTGAGATGGTATCAACCGATCCTGGGGAGAATCACTGGAAGGGTTCCAGGGTGATAAGGACGACTGAAAATCAGTCGCAGGCATTGTCTTTACCCTCAGTAAAGGGACGGTATGTTGGAAGAGTTCCAAGCTAGATACCGTGGCATACTAGACGATAAAGGCAGGATACATCGCTACTTAAGATGCTACCAAAGAGGCTGTTTGGGTGTATTTTGGTTCATGAGATGAACTTTGTTCCTTCCATTGTGTGACAATGGAGTTGTGGCTTATGCCAAGGAACGCCGGTCCCATCAGTGATCCAGACATATTCTAAGGCAGTGTCACCTGATCATGGAGATGGTTGATCTCCAGGGTGATCAAGGTTAGGAGAGTAGACTCAGAGGACAACACGGCGGATCCACTCACAAAGGCTTTTTCCCAGAGAGAGACTTATATGGGATGGTTGAGTATTAGATACTACAACTACTGCTACAGATGGCCCTAGTGCAAGTGGGAGATTGTTAGTTATATGTATGCCCTAGAGGCCATTACTGTACATTGGATGTATATTGTAGTAGATGCTGGGACATATATAGGGAGGACTTTCTTGCTCGACATGATAGTATGCTATCTGGTTGCTCTTTACCTTAACGTGTACACTGATTGTCTCTCTGTTACATGTTGGTAAAGCCCTTAGGATGTGTACTTGACTACCTGGACTATGATGCGGATCATACTAGTGGGGACATGGTAGTCCATAAGTACTTCCTTCAAGGTCCCTAGTCGTGGGTGTATCGAGACGGGGCATCGATATACCAGAGTAGACTAGCGTATACCTTCTCAACCCATACAGATGGGCGATGGATGATCCCATATCCATTGGTGATTGACATCAGAGATGATATACGGGTGCTCAGTAGAGACTGGGTACACTGGACAGACTCGCCGAGAACTCCCAGATGGTATTATACCTTACGTCAGATGGCAGTTCTCTGGTGACACTGGTACAGAGTAGTCTGTTGACCCGAGATCGTCATAGAGTCTTGTATGATTCCCACTGTGCTTTTATTTCCACCTTACCACGTCCAAGAGGGCGTGCAAAACGGTGGTTTTTGGGTACAGTCCCGAATCACATGGAGGCAATGAGCGATAGGAGGGGATTCGTCTCTCCCGGTATAGGGAGTTGATGTTGCGCTGTGTTCGATTGGCTATAACCAGAAATCCCTATCCAGGGTTTCTGAGATTTACTGGTAAGTGTTACCAGTAGTTTCTCGAACTGTTATAGACCTCATATCGACACGACTTATCGAGCTATTGGGGTCTAACGTTTACCACCCCTAGGCGAGATATGCGACATATCAGACGACGAGACCGGACTATACGGTAAGTGTTACTGGTTGGATTCACAGGAGTGTGAGCGGCTTGCTCATCGATCTTCTGATCGCTCAATACCCGGGTGGCCGTTACGTTTAGTAAACCGCTTGCGGCTTGTGGATGTTTGATATGATCATCATCTGCTGCCGACGTATTGACGAGTCTTTAGAGTCCTACACAGAGATTTCCTGGCTCAAGCGAAACGAAATAAGAGCGCATATGAGATATGTGCGGGACCGAGAATAATGCGTGTATGTGATACCGTATTCCATTCTCGCGATGAATGTATCGATTGGTTGTATTCGATATAACCTAGTTATCGAATCAAGGATTGATTCGATAAATCGATACATTGGATATTAGTCGGTCATATACGATATGACCGGATCGTTAAATCAAGTGTTGATTTGATGATTTAATGCATAATTATATATTTGATATATTACTTTGCATTAACTAGTATTGGTTCACTTTAAATGGATTTTCTCACTTGAAGTTCACAAGTTGTATATGAGATATACTTTTGTGCACTTGTTTGTATCATGTTTGATGATACATGCTCTCTTGGGTTTGTGTAAAGATTAAATCATGGTTATGTAATGGTTAGGGTTTTCATTTTCTTTTCTATTTATTTATTTATTTTGGCAAAAGATAAAGAGAAAATGGTGGCTTTCTTTGTTTGTTATTGAAGCTTCATGAAGCTTTGACTAAGTGACCATTTTGTCTTCATGCTTAACCCTAACCATTCCCATTAACCTTAGTTTACTCTCTACATTTAACCATGGTTGTAGTTATGATAAGAATAATCTATTTCTCTATTTTCTAAGATATTCTTATGATAATTATCTTCTTCTTCTTCTTCTTATTCAAGGAAGAAAGCTTGCCTCCATCAATGGCAACTTGAGAAAAAGAGTGAGAAATCCAATTCTAAAGTGAACCCACCACCTATTTCTTCATCCTTTACCTCTTGCCAAGTCGTATAGGGTGTTTTCTTCACAAGTTTCATGACTTGGTGAAGTTGGAGCTTGATCTTGTGATGCTTCGACGTAGATCATCTTCGGCATCGTAGTCGATGACCTAGCCCGCCCGTTTCTCCGATGAAGCCGATGCTAGAGTCTGGGATCCGATTTGTACAGCGAGGGGACTTCATCACGGAGCTATGGAGGTGGAGGATCGGATCTACAAAGGTTGTATTTCCGTTCACTTAGTTAAGTTGTTAACTAGTTACATATTTCGCCTAAAATTCTAGTTAACGATCCGTATTAGGGTTTCTCGGCACTTGTAAAATTTGAAATTGGCATGGTTGATGCTTTGTGAGACCTCCTTAGTGTGCCTAGGAAGCTTACAGGAAGACATCAGGGGGGACCCTGACGCTTGTGCTCGCGAAAGAAAGCATACTAGGATGGTCCGCGAGGCCTGGAAAGTCATAGATAGAGTAGCTTTTGAGTTCCTCAATCCATGCCCTGGGTTCGAGGTTATTCCCTTGTAACAATATTTTTAGTTTATCGCTTTTATGATTGTAAGAATTTCTGGCGATATTAATGAAAATTTTTGTTTCTCTTAGCCTGTCTTATCTTTTGTTCTGAATCTTTTTGCATGAATGAATGTGTCTCGAATGCTTGATCAAATGTAGATCAGATGCTCTTTCCGTCGCTTTCTTCTTTCTTTTATTGTCAGCAGGCTGTCTTAATAACCATGGTTGATGGATTATTAGAGCGAGTATCTTGACCCTCTCAAGAAACAACGATGGCTTAGGCCGCAGGTTCAGATCTGTTGCCTAAAACTTTTCAACTCTATGAGCCGTGAGGGTCTCATAGAGACTTTTCTCCCTACGGATCGAGAGAATCTCGTAGGTGGGTTTTTCTCCTTAGGAATCATGAGGACTCCTAAGTGTGGTTTTCTCTTATAAGTCGTAAGGATCCTATAAGAGAATTTTTCCCTCTTACAAGTCGAAAAGACCCGTAAGCGGTTGTTTCCCTCCTTGTCGAAGTTCGATGTTGGAGAGTGAGACCCGTGGATGGTATGCAAGAGACCATTTTGGGCCAACTTGCAGGGTCCCAGTGCTTAGGAAACAGGCTTCTTTTATGCCTACTGCCTAAGGCTTTATCTCACGAGTCGAGCCGCCTCAACAATTTTTTTTCGCAAGTCGAGACGAATCGAGCGTTTCTCGCAAGAATATCTTAACGTCGTATTTAACCTCTGCTCTTTACGACAGAAGCCCGTTAAGGTTGGTGGTACTTAGGGTTTTGGCCATCGTACCGTCGCATAAGCTGATATAGTCCTCGATAGGCAATCGTGCTGTTCGAGTAGCCCTGCGACTGCCGTGTCTCTGATCCCTTCGGGGGCTGGACAAGACGTCTTCAAGCAATCCTCCTTGGCAGTTTGACCGTCGGAAGAGCAAGCGTTAGGAATTTGCCATGTCGCTTGTTACTTGAGGTTAGGCTTATTTTGGTGAGCCCCGATGAGTCATAACAACTCCGCGCTGGTGTGGGGATGATCTCCGATAGTCTTTCGGGCTTTATGTGAGTTGCCGTCAAGACCCTGAAGCTAGGAATTTGGCTTTTGCTTCGTTTGCTGGCATTGCGTCTGCTGTATCGAGACGAATGTTGCGGTGGGAACTAGGGATTTTGCCGTGGCTCCGTTTGTTTGATGACGTTGTGTCTGCTGTGTCGAAACGAACGTTGGGGTGACATCTCGTCTGCTGTATTGAGACGGACGTCGAGGTGGTGACCATTTTGTGCTGGTGCGAGATGATCTCCGATTGTCTTTCCGGTTTTATATGAGTTACCGTCAAGACGTCGAAGCTAGGAATGTGGCCTTCGCTTCGTTTGCTTTGGTGTGTCCAAATCCTGTTGGAGGAAGAATGCTGGGGTTGACATTTCGTCTGCTGTATCGAGACGAACGTCAAGGTGGTGACCACTCTGTGCTGGTGCGAGATGATCTCCGATTGTCTTTCCGGTTTTATGTGAGTTACCGTAAAGACGTTGAAGCTAGGAATGTGGCCTTCGCTTCGTTTGCTTTGTCACGTCCGAATCCCGGTTGGAGGAAGATTGCTGGGGTTGACATTTCGTCTGCTGTATCGAGACGAACGTCAAGGTGGTGACCACTCTGTGCTGGTGCGAGATGATCTCCGATTGTCTTTCTGGTTTTATGTGAGTTACCGTAAAGACGTTGAAGCTAGGAATGTGGCCTTCGCTTCGTTTGCTTTGTCACGTCCGAATCCCTGTTGGAGGAAGAATGCTGGGGTTGACATTTCGTCTGCTGTATCGAGACGAACGTCAAGGTGTTGACCACTCTGTGCTGGTGCGAGATGATCTCCGATTGTCTTTTCGGTTTTATGTGAGTTACCGTAAAGACGTTGAAGCTAGGAATGTGGCCTTCGCTTCGTTTGCTTTGTCACGTCCGAATCCCTGTTGGAGGAAGAATGCTGGGGTTGACATTTTGTCTGTTGTATCGAGACGAACGTCAAGGTGGTGACCACTCTGTGCTGGTGCGAGATAATCTCCGATTGTCTTTCCGGTTTTATGTGAGTTACCGTAAAGACGTTGAAGCTAGGAATGTGGCCTTCGCTTCGTTTGCTCACACTGCGTCTGGTGTATTGAGACGAATGCTGAGGTAGAGCTGGGATTTTGCCGTCACTCCGCTTTGTTTCGACCATGGGGTCTTTTATTAACTTTGCATGTACACCCTACTGGACTGCGAAGGAACGCCGTTGTTGACATTGCGTCTGCTGTAATGAGACGAATGCTAAGGTGGAGTTGGGATTTTTCCATTACTCCGCTTTGTTTGGACCGTGAGATCTTTTGTTGACGTCATGTCTGCATCTAGTTGGAGTGAGGAGAAACGCCGTTGGTGATCTCTAAGTTGTCGATGTTGACGTCGAGACCCTGAAGCTCGGGATCTTCGTTTGCTTCATTTGTTGACATCGTGTCTGTAATATTGCGAAAAATGTCGAGATGGTCTCTAGGTTGTCTATGAATCGTCGAGATTTGGCTTCACTTTCTGATGGAGCCTGTTGGGAAGGTATGGTTCCCTCCTTATCTGTGCCCCTGGATTGTATACAGGGATCGATGGCAAAAAGTTTCATTCTTTCATTTTTTTTTATTCTTTCCGCGATGCTCTATCATTTCAGCTTTTATATCGCGAAGGTCGCGATTGCCCGATCGTTTCGGCTATTTTTCGCGGTGCCCAATCGTTTCGGCTATTTATTTTGTTTTTACTCGCTGCTTTTTATTGCGAGTTGCCCAATCATTTCGGCTGTTTATTTTATTTTTACTCGCTGTTTTTTATTGCGAGTTGCCCAATCATTTCGGCTATATATATTTTTTTTACTCGCTGTTTTTTATTGCGAGTTGCCCCATCATTTCGGCTATTTAATATGCATTTTCAGTTCGCTGATTTTTATCGCGAGCGTAGAACTTAGAATCTGGTGCCAATCTCAGCATCAGCATCGCTGCAACCGGAATATTGCCAGGAGCGAATCATCATTTGCCATGAAAGGACTAGGAATTTGATACCGATTTAGGCATCAGTATCGCTACAACTGGGATATTGCCAGGAGCGAATCATCATTTGCCTCCGTCGATGTCGAACAAAGGTGGCTTAGCGAACAGGGTTAAGGACCTGTTGACTAAGGCTTTTGACTTCATGAGCCGTAAGGGTCTCATAAAGGTGTTTCTCCCTACGAGTCGTGAGGATCTCGCAGGTGCGTTTTCTCCTTAGGAATCGTGAGGATTCCTAAGTGTATGTTCTCTTATAAGTCGTAAGGATCTTACAAGAGTGTTATCTCCTTATGAGTCGAGAGGACTCACAAGGGTTGTTCACCGTGTGGACATATCCCCAGTCACGGATGAGACTTGGTTAGGGAAATGTTTATTCGCGCCCGTCGATTGTATACAAGGGTCAGTATCGAGCCGCTTGTTGGGCCATAACGAAAGTTGTGGGGGTTGCTTAAGCACAGGTTTAGATCTCTATAACTTAAGACTTTCAAATCTTATGAGCCGTGAGGGTCCCATAAGAGAGTTCTCCTTACGAGTCGTGAGGATCTCGCAAGTGTATTTTCTCCTTAGGAATCGTGGGGATCCCTAAGTGTGCTGCTCCCTTTGTGAGTCGTAAGGATCTCACGCGGGTGGTTTCTCCTTATAGGGTCGAGAGGCCCCTATAAGTGTTTCTTAACGAGGTTGCGCCCTTTCGGGTTTTCACAAACACTCGCCGGTAGTCCTGCTGTTTTTACTTACAGAGCCCTCTCGGGTTTTCATCCGTGCCCGTTTTGCTTATGGACATACCGTTTTTTTTTTCTTTTATTCTTTTTATTTTCTTCTTCTTCTTCTTCTTTTTTTACGAGGTCGCGCCCTTTCGGGTTTTCACGAACACTTGCCGATAGTCCTGCTGTTTTTACTCACGGAGCCCTTTCGGGTTTTCATCCGTGCCCTTTTGCTTATGGACATACCTTTTTTTTATTTTATATATATTTTTTTATCTCGTCAGCCTAAGGATGCTGCGGTATTAGTTTAAAGACGTTTCGGTCTGCTATTAGTTTAAGGACGTCTCGGTCCGCTATTAGTTTAAGGACATTTCGGTCCATTGCAAGTTTTAGGACATTGCGGTCCATCATTAGTTTAAGGACATCTCGGTCCGCCGTCGCCGTATTTGAGGCGAATATCTAGTTTATTGACTTTTCGGTCTATGAGTCCTTCTCCATGAATGAACATGATGCCCCCGGCGTATCCATCTTCTTCGGAGCGTGCGGTTGTGGCGGACTCACCTTCCAGTTCTCAGACAGCGCAAACTTGCCATGTTGGTATTGGTCTTCAACCCAGTTTTTGAAGACGTAGCAGTCTTCGATCAGGTGACCTACTGTTTGGTGGTAAGGGCAATAATTAGGATTATTAGCATCGCCTAGCCGCAACGGACGTTTTGGACCCGGCAGATTGATGAGTCTGTCGCACACTGCCAGCTCGAACAGTCCCCTTGTTTTATCTTGCAGAAACGAGTAAGGACGTTTCAACTTTTCCTGGAGGGGTTGCCGCTTGTTGCTTTGGCAAGCAACCGGTCTAGGGTCACCTGATTGTTGTTGAGCGCTGGCGACGAGGGCCTTTTTTCCATTTCTTTTATCCTTTTTGTTCGCTCCATTGTTTGCGGGGCCGGGATTTTTTTCGAGTAGCATGCGATTGCATGGCTGAACGTTCTCGCAGCTTCTCCATTCCTTTATTTTTGAAATAGATTCCCCGAGGGAAGAGTTGGGGATAGCTTCTTCGTCAGAGTTGCTTCCAAAGGTGATAATTTGCGATCCCTTGAAGTCGGCTATATGACAGTCGGCGGCGGCTCCTTTGCTCTCATATATCGCATTTTTCTGATGTCCACAAACTTCACACTTTGTCCTGTCGAAGTGTTGCTTTTGAGCGACATACCCTTTCCACCAACAGTTAAAGGACTCGCAGTTTTCGGTAGGATGTATGATCTTCTGATGATATAAACAGAAGTTAGGGTGCATCTCTACCTCAGCGAGAGTATTTTCTTCAGAGGGCGGTAGCTTCATTCCTACTGATAGAGCTTTGGCGAACCTTTTCCCCGTCTTGAATTTGTTTTTACCCGCAGTGTATGGCTTTTGATTTGACGGGAATGCCTTGGCTCTTTCCAGTACGGCCATTTCATGCTCTTGATTGGCTTTTGCTTTCAGACGAACTTCATTTAGGAAGGCATCGATTAACTCATCTGATGGCTGTAGAATCTCCAGCTCAGGAGTCGCCATTGGTTTCTCAGCGCAAGGAGCCTCTTTATCATCCGTCAGTGAATGAGAAATCATATGACAAGTCGCTACGTAGTCTTCGGATTCATCCAATGAGTTTTCTCCATTGTTTTCATCCTTGACTAAAGAACAAGCTGCCCCCGGCGTGTCCGTCTTCTTTGGAGAGTGCGGCTGTGGTGGGTTTACCTTCCAGCCAGGTATTGATCCTCGATCCATCCCTTAAAGACGAAACAATCCTCAATCGGGTAACATACCGTTTGGTGGTAAGGGCAATAATTGGGATTATTAAGATCGCCTGGCTGCAACGGACGTTTTGGATTCGGCAGATTAATGAGTCTGTTGCGCACTGCCAGCTCGAACAGTCTTCTCGTTTTATTCTGAGGAAACGAGTAATGACGTCCTAGCCTCTCTTCGAGGGATGGGCGTGGACGCACATTGTTTTGGCGAGCGACCGGCTTTGAGTTGCTCGACTGTTGCTGAGCATTGGCGACGATGATCGCTTTTCCTTTTCCTTTCTCATCTCGGGAATCTGATTTTGGAAGAGACGGTCTATGGCCCATCTGGTCCATTTGGGCTAATTTGTCAATCAAGGCCTGGAAGGTGGTGTTAGTGTATATGCCCTAGGGGCCATTATTATATCATACTAGTTTGTATATTACTTAATGGAAGCTTGGGATATTCACATGTATATGACAGTCTTGCTAAACATGGTAGTATGCTACTTGGTTTATTCTATCTTAATATGTGAGTATACGTATTGATAGAGCTCTTAGGATCTTGCTTGACTACCAGCGTTGTGATGGCAGTCACACTAGTGGGGGCTGGGTAGTCTACAAGCACATCCTTATTCAGGTCCCTAGTCGTAGGATTATCGAGACAGGGCATCGATACTCCGGAGTAGAGTAGTGTGTACGCTTCTCATCCCAGTTGGGGAGATGGTCTGTCCCACAGCCGTCAGTACGTCGTACTGGAGATAGTATGCAGGTGCTCGTTAGGTTACGGGTACACCGGACAGGACTCACAGGGAACTGTTGGATGGTTTTATACCAGTCGTCAGTGAACAGTTCCCAGGTGACATGAGTATAGCATAGTCCGCAGACTTGACACTGCTACTTCGCCTCGAGTGTGTCCCACTGTTCTTAGATTGCTACCCTACCACGGCTCAAAGGAGTCGTGCAAACAGGTAGCAGTTGGGTGCAGTCCCGAGCACTTGGAGGCAGTGGCGGTTAGAAAGGATTCGTCTCTCCCGGTATTGGGGGTTGATATCGCGCTGTGTCAGAGAGCCATTACGCAAAGTCCCTGGCCAGGGCAAGCGAGATTTGCTGGTAGGTTCCAGTAGTTTCTCAGGGTGTAATGGGCTTCGCTCCGACACGACTTATACCGCTATTAGGGGACTGACGCTTGCCGCCCCCCTAGGCCCGATATGCGATAGTCTTAGACGAACGGACCAGACTGTACGGAGATTGTCACATCAGACTCAGTAGGAGTTCGGATGGGTTTCCTCATCGGCCTTCTTATCGACATCTACCTGGGGACCGTTACGTACAGCTAGTACCGCTTGCGGTCTGTGGTTAAACCCACTGCCAGCGTAGTAGTCGAGTCTCTAGAGTCCCACACAGAGAGTTTCCCTACTCCAGGCGAAACGATATAGAGGTCGTATGGTTTTACGACAAGGGTTCGGACGCATACGTGTGTTTACGCACGTATGACTTTCGGACAGTTTTTACTAGTCGGCTTTGGTTTAAGCCAGTTACTGGTATCCGGTTATTGGATTTATACAGTCTAAAGATTTTCCGTATTTTTGCGGAAAGGAGGGGCGTTCTCGTAATTGCGCGAGAAGCTTCTAGAAGGTGGTGACTAAGGAGGTTTAGGTGGCATATACAATGAATGTGATTAGTGAGTCATATGGATGATTCATCCATGTCATTAATGCATCATAAATGCTTAATGACTCATGGAGATGAATCATCACTTGATATTTATCAAGCATGGTTGTTAAATGATTTATTTTCTTTTCTTGATAAAAAGAAATGCTTGATATATATTATCATAACTCATTATTCTCACTTCATTATTATCTTCATCTTCTCTCTCCTCAAGCTCTCCCTCTTCAAACCCTAATCCTCCCCTCTCATGTGTTGAGTACAAGGATTAGTTAGACTAATTAAACCATAACCCTCACTCTATATCACCTAGCTTCTTTGATTAGCACTTAAAGAAGGTTAGTTGCCTCAAGTTTAGAGGCTAAGCCTGGAGTAAAGCTCTCGGGTGGATCGTCTACTACTTCGAGAAGGCCGAGGAGGAGGAGTTCGCAAAGACGAAGGACACTATGTTTAGGTATAATCCCTAAACATAGTAGTATAGAACTTCTATGTTTCATGTTAGTTATCGTTTAGCTTCGATTCGTGCGGTTAGTCGATGTTTAAGCAAAGAACAAGATCGTTTTTCAAATTTCCGCCTCCCCGCAAGTCGTGGGGTGTTGTACATCGACTTACAGTGGTATCAGAGCCTCGCTAAACAATAAATAACTTACTTGCAAATTTGTATGAATTTCGAACGGAAAAAACGAAACCAGAAAACCCCGAAATCACAAGTTTCTGTCGATTTTTAAATGAAGTCCAAAAATTTTTCAGGGATGTTCAGAAAGCTTGAAAAGACAGTAGAAGAACACCCAAGAAAATTGGGCCCCTGAATCGCCTAAAGCGCCGTGGAACCGCGGCGGATTCCACCGATCCGCCGCGATTCCGCCGCCGAGTTGGCGATTCAGGAACCCAATTTTCCTGTGTTGCTTCTCTGTAACATTTGGTATTTTCTGGAATATTTTATTTTTGCTCAGATTTCAGATTTACTGAGAAGTATTGGAGCAAAATTAAAAGTGTTTAATCGATCGAAATTATACAGTATTTGCTTGATGGATTATTTCTGTGTTTGTATAATGTGTTCGTAAACCTCCCCTAACTGCTAGTATGTCGGTTGGCAGGGGGTTGCACATTTCTGTAATGGTTTTTACTGTTTGTGGATATGAACTGTATTGGACTGTTGTGATGTATAGCCGGGGTTATGTGATGGGTTATTATTTAATTCATTTGATGTAAATGTAATTTGTTGTAATATTATTTTGCGGGGCACATCCAGGTTGCGGTTGTAGCCACCGTTGTATTATTTCATTTTACTGTTTTTGCTCCTAGGACAGACCCAAGGTGGGGTGCACAAACTGCCGGGCGGGTAGTTTGCCGTACCCGTTGGGGTCTTGGGTGGGGTAATGGCTATTCATCACAACTGTGTAATCCGTCTTTTGTTGCAGGCTCAAAACAAACACGGATTGCTTGCAAATCCAATAAAGTTCATCTGTGATCTGGAATGCCTATTATTGCGTCTGACGAATGTATATATGATAGCTATTTAGACGTCACTTATGTTTTACACCCGCGCTAGCCCATCCCCCGCTCTGTCGTTAGTTAAGTAACCTAACGGGTGATGACAGGACCCCGTGGGGAATGCGGATGGCATAAGAGGACGTTGTATTTTCGTTGTTTTCTGCAATGATAGGTTAATGATGGGACGCATTATTTATAATGCAAAGAAAATAAACCAAAAATTAATCGTTGGAACAATTTAAAAGAAACCACTCGGTTAATTTTAAAAACAGATTTTTTTAAATGCGGAGCTTTAACCACTCCTTTTAAAAGCTATCGGGTTCCTTCGGTTATATCAAGTTCACTACGTTCACGGTTTCGCCAAAACCATTCGTAGCCCTCCGTCATTTCATCTGGGTATTCAGTAGTATTCAAGCTATGTATTTTGACCAACGCCAAGGCATAGTGTTTGGTAGCTACTAGGTATTCATTTGTTGCATAGATAGATGAGTTAGTTTGGGACAGTCGTATGATCATTTTGGCCAACGTCAAGGATATGTACGGATGGGTTCAAATTAACAAGATAATGATGGGTAGAACTTGACATGTGACTTATGATATTTTGACCAACGCCAAGGTCATAAGAGCATGGGGCAAAAATATATATCGGGAATTTCTAAAGAAACTGAAATTTGCAAAGAGATGCATACCATTTGGAGTTTGATGAATGTTGGTAGGATTCCTTCAACATTATCATACAATGATATTTGGATCCCGATCCTACTGTGAGTATATGCTACTTATCAGGATATTCGTCACTTAACGATCAATGCTATAAACCAAGTAGGTGTCAAGAAAGGTGTCAGCGGGGTTACGCCCCCAGAGAAAAGAGGTTATTTAATTAAGGAACTTCGCGAAAGCGTTGGAAAACCTCCCTCGAAGTATCGACACTAGCCTGGCTGAACGGTTAAGCAAGTATTGTACGGTGAGAATAGTCCTGGCTAATTCTTCTTTTATGGTTTGAGGAAGGATTCGAAAAACAGTGGGAGCCATCCAGTTTAGATAAACTAAAAACCACTCTAAACTTGCAAGAGCATCATGCTAAAGAGTTTTCTTCTCTCTCTCCTAATTGCAGCGACCCTGAAAATGACTGGACTTAAGTTACTTTTAGAGAAAAATATACTGACAGGGTCAAACTATAAAGATTGGCTGCGGAATGTCAAAATGGCTTTGACCTATGACAAATTGGGGTACGTCCTCACCGCTACGGCACCTACTGTCCCTGATCCCAAATCCAGCAATGCGGATAAGGAAATCCGCAAAACCTGGGATTTAGATTGCGCGAAAGCCAAGTGCATCGTGCTTGCCTCAATGAACAATGAACATCAGAGGAGGCACGAGGATATGAACCTAGATAGCATATTTCTCCATACAAAGGAACTTTATGGAGAGCAATCTCGTATAGCAAGATACGAGACCTCTAAAACTTGTTTCGAGCGAGGTTGGCTGTCGGGTCATCGGTAGGAGAACATGTCCTAAAGATGATCGGCTATATTGAAGAGCTCGCAGACCTTGGGACGACTTTGGATAATGAGCTCTATACAGACCTTATTCTCCAGTCCCTTCCTCACACATACGCCCAGTTTATCCTGAACTTCAACATTCAAAGAAAAGAAGTTGAACTTCCGGAACTCCTGAACATGTTAAGGAGTGCAGAGGGCACCTTGCAGAAGACAAGGGAAACACCCGCTATATTTGTTAGCGGTACATCTTCTTTCGGGTCCAAGGCAAGGGCCAAAGGAAGGAAGAAGAAGGACGCCACCAAACCTAGAGGAGGTGTTAGTAAGGTGGGAGGGAAAGGAAAGAAAAAGTTTGCGGTACCGGTAGTTGGCCAGGATGAGTGCTTCCATTGTCACAGGAAAGGGCACTGGAAGAAGGATTGCAAGGCGTGGAACGCCAAGAACCAGGAACCGAAGCAAGCTGTGGCTTCGACTTCAGGTGTGTTTGTAATTGAGAATTGTCTGTCGATCAACTCTACTTCCTGGGTATTGGATACCGGATCAGGATCTCATATTTGCAATTCATTGCAGGCACTGAGAAACCGTAGAGTGCTGAAGGAAGGTGATATGACCCTAAAGGTTGCTAACGGAGCTAGCGTGGGAGCTGCGTCCGTCGGGGATTATCACCTAGGATTGACGAGTGGACACATTTTGGTTTTACATAACTGTTTTTTTTGTACCAAGCTTAACGTGTAATATCATATCAGTTTCCTTGTTATCAAATAAAGGTTATGATTTCACGTTTGTAAGAGATGTTGTTAACATCCACCTTAATCATGTTTTGATTGGGTCCGGTACACTAAATAACGGTATATATGTTTTAAACCAACTCCAAATTTTCAATGTCCAGAACACACTAAAAAGAAAGTCTCCAGATTTAAATAAAGCTTTCTTATGGCATTGTAGACTGGGTCACATCAATGAGAGAAGGTTGACTAAGTTGCATAGAGAAGGATATTTGGACTTGTTCGAATATCAAACTTATGACACTTGTCAATCTTGTCTCAAAGGAAAGATGACAAAGACTCCATTTACTGGACATGGAGTAAGAGCGAGCGAGCTCTTAGGACTCATACACAGTGATGTATGTGGTCCAATGTCTACACATGCAAGAGGTGGTTTTTCCTATTTCATTACTTTCACGGATGATTACTCAAGATACGGATTCATTTATCTGATGAAACATAAATCCGAGGCTTTTGAGAAATTCCAAGAGTATAAGAATGAAGTAGAAAACCAAACCGGCAAAAGTATCAAGACACTTAGATCTGATCGAGGTGGTGAATACTTAAGTGCCGAGTTCCTAGGTTACCTAAAAGAGAAAGGAATTCTCTCTCAGCTTACTCCTCCATACACTCCACAGCATAATGGTGTATCGGAGAGACGGAATCGAACCCTATTGGATACGGTACGATCCATGATGAGCAATGCTGAGTTACCGCGATCTTTCTGGGGTTATGCGCTAGAATCAGCGGCATATCTTTTGAACATGGTTCCTACCAAGACTGTGCCTACCACTCCATATCAGATGTGGAGCGGGAAGAAACCCCATCTACAGTATATAAAGATTTGGGGATGTCCAGCTTTTGTTAAAAAGCAGCATGTGGACAAGCTCGAGGCACGATCAGTAAAGTGTATGTTTATGGGATATCCAAAGAACTCTAGGGGATATCTATTCTATTACGCAGAGGAACAAAAGGTATTTGTTTCTCGTAATGCCCATTTTCTAGAACATCAGTTTTTAGAAAAGGAATCAAGTGGGAGCGAAATAGAACTGGAAGAAATTCCAGAACCACAAACTGCTACTGAAAGTTTGGTGGAACCGGTAGTTCAAGAAGAACAGGACATTCCCGCACCCCTCCGCAGGAGTAGTAGGCCGTCTCATCCGCCTGAGAGATACTACGGTTTTCTCATAGATGGGGATAGAGAGGATTGCATCATAGGTGATGATGAACCTACTGACT
Source organism: Agapanthus africanus (assembly GCA_030015575.1). Taxonomy (NCBI): domain Eukaryota; kingdom Viridiplantae; phylum Streptophyta; class Magnoliopsida; order Asparagales; family Amaryllidaceae; genus Agapanthus; species Agapanthus africanus. The sequence goes on along the minus strand of CM057348.1, from coordinate 157,822,152 downwards.
TCCAGCAGGCCATCCAGAGCGGCGACTCGGTACGATGGCTAGATGCAATGCGGACCGAAATGGAGTCCATGTACACCAACAAAGTATGGACTTTGGACTTTGCTCTAGATGGGGTAAAACCCATAGGATGCAAATGGATCTTCAAGAAAAAGATTGGTGTAGATGGACAGGTGGAAACCTATAAGGCTAGGCTTGTTGCAAAGGGTTTTCGTCAAAGACCTGGTTTGGACTATGACGAAACTTTTTCTCCAGTGGCTATGCTCAAATCCATTCGGGTCCTTCTTGCCATTACTGCCTTCCATGATTATGAAATCTGGCAGATGGACGTCAAGACGGCTTTTCTGAATGGAAATTTAGAAGAGTGCGTCTATATGGATCAGCCAGAGGGTTTCAATCAGAATGGGAGCAGCGGGAAGGTATGCAAGCTGCTTAAGTCCATTTATGGACTAAAGCAGGCATCGCGGAGTTGGAACATCTGTTTTGATGAAACAGTCAAAGAATATGACTTTATCAAAAATCCAGATGAACCGTGCATATATAGTAAAGTTGTAGCCAGAAGTGTCGTATTCCTCGTCTTGTACGTGGATGACATTCTATTGATAGGAAATGACATTCCTATGCTACAATCTGTCAAAGGATTCTTGTCACACAGGTTCTCCATGAAAGACCTGGGTGATGCCTCTTACATTCTGGGGATCCGGATCTATCGTGATAGATCCAAGAGGATGTTGGGACTTTCGCAGTCCAGGTATATCGACACTGTACTGAAAAGATTCAGTATGGAAGATTCTAAGCGCGGTAATCTACCGGCTTGTCACGGAATCACCCTCTCCAAAGAGATGTCTCCCAAGACTGATTTGGAAAGGGAACGCATGTCTATTATACCCTACGCTTCTGCGGTAGGCTCTATAATGTATGCGATGTTGTGCACCAGACCAGATGTAGCTTACGCACTGAGCGTGGTAAGCCGGTATCAGTCAGACCCAGGGGAGAAGCACTGGATAGCAGTAAAGAACATTCTCAAGTACCTGAGAAGGACTAAGGAGATGTTCTTGGTTTACGGCGGAAAAGACCTCAGGTTGGAGGCCTTTGCTGATTCCGGCTTCCAGAGTGATAAGGACGATTCCAAGTCCATGTCGGGTTATGTCTTTACCCTCAATGGAGGGGCGGTGTGCTGGAAGAGCTCCAAGCAGGACACCGTTGCTGACTCGACGATGGAAGCGGAGTATATAGCTGCTTGCGATGCCGCAAAAGAAAAAGTCTGGATGAAGAAGTTCCTAACAGAACTTCAGGTGGTTCCTACCATAGTTGATCCAATACCTCTGTATTGCGACAACAACGGAGCTATAGCTTTAGCAAAGGAACTAAGGTCCCATCAGAAGTCCAGACACATCTTAAGGCGGTATCACCTGATCAGGGAGATCATTGATCGTCAGGAGATCGAGATACGGAGAGTTGCTTCTGAAGAGAACATTGCTGATCCATTCACAAAGGCCCTACCTCAGATTCAGTTCGAGAGGCTACTCGAGATCATCGGTCTTCGATATGCCAGTATATGGCCCTAGTGCAAGTGGGAGATTGTTAGTGTATATGCCCTAGGGGCCATTATTGTATCATACTAGTTTGTATATTACTTAATGGAAGCTTGGGATATTCACATGTATATGACAGTCTTGCTAAACATGGTAGTATGCTACTTGGTTTATTCTATCTTAATATGTGAGTATACGTATTGATAGAGCTCTTAGGATCTTGCTTGACTACCAGCGTTGTGATTGCAGTCACACTAGTGGGGGCTGGGTAGTCTACAAGCACATCCTTATTCAGGTCCCTAGTCGTAGGATTATCGAGACAGGGCATCGATACTCCGGAGTAGAGTAGTGTGTACGCTTCTCATCCCTGTTGGGGAGATGGTCTGTCCCACAGCCGTCAGTACGTCGTACTGGAGATAGTATGCAGGTGCTCGTTGGGTTACGGGTACACCGGACAGGACTCACAGAGAACTGTTGGATGGTTTTATACCAGTCGTCAGTGACCAGTTCCCAGGTGACATGAGTACAGCATAGTCCGCAGACTTGACACTGCTACTTCGCCTCGAGTGTGTCCTACTGTTCTTAGATTGCTACCCTACCACGGCTCAAAGGAGTCGTGCAAACAGGTAGCAGTTAGGTGCAGTCCCGAGCACTTGGAGGCAGTGGCGGTTAGAAAGGATTCGTCTCTCCCGGTATTGGGGGTTGATATCGTGCTGTGTCAGAGAGCCATTACGCAAAGTCCCTGGCCAGGGCAAGCGAGATTTGCTGGTAGGTTCCAGTAGTTTCTCAGGGTGTAATGGGCTTCGCTCCGACACGACTTATACCGCTATTAGGGGACTGACGCTTGCCGCCCCCCTAGGACCGATATGCGATAGTCTTAGACGAACGGACCGGACTGTACGGAGATTGTCACATCAGACTCAGTAGGAGTTCGGATGGGTTTCCTCATCGGCCTTCTTATCGACATCTACCTGGGGACCGTTACGTACAGCTAGTGCCGCTTGCGGTCTATGGTTAAACCCACTGCCAGCGTAGTAGTCGAGTCTCTAGAGTCCCACACAGAGAGTTTCCCTACTCCAGGCGAAACGATATAGAGGTCGTATGGTTTTACGACAAGGGTTCGGACGCATACGTGTGTTTACGCACGTACGACTTTCGGACAGTTTTTACTAGTCGGCTTTGGTTTAAGCCAGTTACTGGTATCCGGTTATTGGATTTATACAGTCTAAAGATTTTCCGTATTTTTGCGGAAAGGAGGGGCGTTCTCGTAATTGCGCGAGAAGCTTCTAGAAGGCGGTGACTAAGGAGGTTTAGGTGGCATATACAATGAATGTGATTAGTGAGTCATATGGATGATTCATCCATGTCATTAATGCATCATAAATGCTTAATGACTCATGGAGATGAATCATCACTTGATATTTATCAAGCATGGTTGTTAAATGATTTATTTTCTTTTCTTGATAAAAAGAAATGCTTGATATATATTATCATAACTCATTATTCTCACTTCATTATTATCTTCATCTTCTCTCTCCTCAAGCTCTCCCTCTTCAAACCCTAATCCTCCCCTCTCATGTGTTGAGTACAAGGATTAGTTAGACTAATTAAACCATAACCCTCACTCTATATCACCTAGCTTCTTTGATTAGCACTTAAAGAAGGTTAGTTGCCTCAAGTTTAGAGGCTAAGCTTGGAGTAAAGCTCTCGGGTGGATCGTCTACTACTTCGAGAAGGCCGAGGAGGAGGAGGAGTTCGCAAAGACGAAGGACACGATTCGTTAGGTATAATCCCTAAACATAGTAGTATAGAACTTCTATGTTTCATGTTAGTTATCGTTTAGCTTTGATTCGTGCGGTTAGTCGATGTTTAAGTAAAGAACAAGATCGTTTTTCAAATTTCCGCCTCCCCGCAAGTCGTGGGGTGTTGTACATCGACTTACAGGTGGTCGGCCTGAAGAACATCATGAATTGTGAGATGGTCGCCTGCGGATCGAGAGTGCCCACAAACATGCCTACCGCAGGTGCCTCTTCTATGCGTTGTTCGCATTTCGACCATAGGTTCCGCCATCGTGTTGCATATTGAACCCACGTTTCGCTTGGCCTTATCCTGGCATTTATTAGTGCTGTTATCAGGGTGCGTTCACTAGCACTCGTGAATCTTTGTGTAAACAGCAATTCCATCTCTGCAAATGTTTTGACAGAGTCGTTAGGTAGCTCCGAATACCATTCAAAAGCTGTTTCTGCTAAGCTGCCGACGAATTGACATAGCAACAATTTGTCATCGCCTCCAGTATTGCCGCATAAGGCCCTGAATTGAGCGACATGCTGATGCGGATTCCCTGTCCCTTTATATACGTGGAATTTAGGGATCGTATATCCTGGCGGGTAACTGATTTGGTCATACCAGCTCGGATACGGTCGTCCGGTTCTAACAATTTTCCCAGCCACTTCATTCGCCTGATGAACCCGGATCTGCTGAGCTATATATTCGTCTAGGTCAACTTTGGAGATTGCCTCCTCCTTGGCTGTTGACAGAGCCGGCGGAGGATTTGATGTTTCTCCCCTGTCGTCTTCAAGGACGATCGGAGGATCTTCAGCAGGAGGGTCCGGCTGTAACACCATCCCTACCATATCTTGGAAGAGGAGCGCCATCTGTTTTATGTTAGCCGCTTGCTCTGCAGCTTCTTTGTCCCTCTTTTCGAGGACTCTGCGTAAAAAGTCAGCGTCGGTTTCTTGTTCTTGACGCTCATCCGAAGACGTTTCAGAGCTTTCTTTTGGCTCAGTGAGTGCAGCCATTGTAGTCATCATTTCCTGAAGTTTTTGTTGTTGCTCCTGGGCTTTCGTCACGGATCGGGTGAGCGGTCGGTGGCTCGTAGAAGTGTGGCTTTCCTCCTTTCCAGAAGCCATATAAACAGTGTGCACCACCATGCCCCCAGACTTGGGGCGTTTGTGTTCGGTGTCTTTGCGATTTGCCGAAGACACAGGGGCTTTTTGCGGCCTCCTTTTTTGAGTGATTGGAGTTAAGGGAGCCGTTGTAGTGGGCACCCAAGTAGCTTTTGCTTTTTTTGGTTTGATAGAGTAATCCTTCCCCTGCCGAACCTTCATCTTTTTCTGTCGTCGGAGGCAGTCTTGATCGATCACCAACTCTTGGACCTGTCGCCAGACTTTGTAAATTTTAGAGGACAGCCGTTGAGGGGGCTGCTCTAACTTCTTCTCTGGAGTATTCTCCACAGGTGAAGGAGTTCGTTTCAACATCGCAGTAGGAGAGTTTCTGCGCACCGAGTTCAGCAACTCAAAGCTGTTTCTGGTTGGAACAGCAGTATCGATCCCCACCATTAGAGTTGGAGGAGTAAGTCCAGAGGGGGAGTTGCCCCAGCCTTCCTCACTCGGCGCCAGTAGCGACGTCGGGCATGTCGTGCTGATGGAGTTGTTTCAGCTATAGGGGTGACCTCCTCATGCCCCCTGTGTTGGTCAGAATATACTGGTACCAGCTTTTTAAAGATCGACGTCCGTTGAACGGGGACGACCAACTTGTCAGAAGCGGACTTCTGAACATGGGAAGCAACCTTGGTGATTTTGCCAGGAACGGGAGTTGGAATGGCTATCCGCTTCGGGATAACGCCTTCTGGTATGGCAGGCTTCTTCATGAGCCTGTTAGAGCTCTGGCTAGTCCGTTAAAAACTGAACCAGTGGAGTTAGACGACCCGTTGAGAGGGGTCGCGGCAGTGGTAAGTCGATCGAAGACCGACTTCTTTGGAGCTTCTTGGAATGTCATTGGGGCGTTGAAGCTCATTGGTGGGAGCATGGTCCCAAAAAATAGTCCAGTGGTGGCTTGAGCCACCTGCTCCACCGGCATTTTGAAAAGGGAGGCTGCTTGGGGCCCATAAGTCACTCCTCCAGCAATGACGGAGCGAGAGTTATCGCTGTGCGCGGTGCAGTTCGAAGCCATCGATTTTCTGTTTTCTGCATAAAGCAAGACACCAAATCTTAGTACCTTGAATCCATAGGCAGTCACAGCGAACCGCGATTTGTTCGCGAACACGACACACGAAGTGTGGAGTGGAAAGAGGAAGAGGTCCCACCGGGCGTGCCAGAATCTGTTCCCCTCCGAATAGCAGACGAGACGTTAGGGCGTCCGTGCCTGAGATTCGGGGTAGAAGCTATTTGGTTTTATCCGTCTACATCTCCGAAGATACCAAGTTGATTTATAGCACCGTGTATCGAAGGTTTAGACGGATGCGGCCGATGTAGCAGATTTTGTCAGATTCCCCCTCGCTTGAGGGGTTTTTGATTGTGGGGACGCTTTTCCCTGCAGGCGTAAGCCCCTGCAGTTAATTACGCTACCGCATCGCGGTAGCCACTTTCTCCTTCTCCAGAATTTCACTTCGTGTCATGTGTGGTTGTTTTGTTTATGGTTGCCCGTGGATTGTATACGGAGACTGAGTAATGCCGTCGCCCGTAGGACATGGATTAGTCCAAATCCGTATTTACTTAGATTTGGGTTTGGTGTTTTTTAGTTTAAGGATGCATTAGTCGCGTTGCGGCTAAGATCAACTTAAACATTCGTTAAGGATACGATAGTCCTGTTTGAGACTAAGATCAACTTAACAGGATCGTTTAGATCCGACAAAAGAGCATTTGGGCTCTATTGTTCCAGTTTAGGGACGTAGTGGTCCATTGCATGTATGGTCGTCGGGACCCGTCACCTCTCTGACGACGTTGAAGGATTACAACGACAAATGTCAGAGGAGTTCAGAGATGTACCTTTGAGCCAAAGTTGATTGGAGGAATTTATAGTCCAATTTGGGACTAAAGTCTGTTTGAAGGTTTAAGGATGCGTTAGCCATATTTGAGGCTAAGATCAACTTAAACGGTTGTTAAGGATACGTTAGTCCAGTTTGGGACTAAGATCGACTTAACGGGATCGTTTAGATCCGACAAAAGAGCATTTGGGCTCTATTGTGCCAGTTTAGGGACATGGTAGTCCAATACCAGTTTAAGGACATGGTGGTCCACCGCCAGTTTAGGGACGTGGTGGTCCATCATTAGTTTAAGGACGTTTTGGTCCAACATTCCCATTTAGGGACGAATATTAGTTTAAGGACGTTTCGGTCCAATATTAGTTTAAGGACGTCTCGGTCCGATATTAGTTTAAGGACGTCTCGGTCCAATATTAGTTTAGGGACGTCTCGGTCCGATGTTAGTTTAAGGACGTTTCGGTCCAATATTAGTTTAAGGACGTTTCGGTCCACGAGTTTAAGGACCCCGCAGTCCGTATTGATGTGTGGTCGTTGGGACCCGTCACCTCTCTGACGTCGTTGAGGAATTACAACGATAGATGTCAAAGGAGTTCGGAGATGTACCCTCGAACCGGATATAAATTGATTTGAGAGAGCATTTGTGCTCAGTTCAATTTAATTTAAGGACTTACGGCCAGAATTGGGCTAAGTCCAGTTGAAAATGTTCAACATTTTATTTTATTTTTTTAGTCCATTAGACCTGTACTAGGGCTTTGCCCACACTTAAATAATGCATTGCATTACTTATATTTTCTTGTTTGGGCTCTGCCCATAAAAGATGCAGAGCATCAATTTATTTTGGGCTCTGCAAGGCATCTGCATAGCATTTTATTATTTTGTTTGGGCTTTGCCCATTTATAAATGATACAGAGCATCAATTTACTTAGGCCTGTTTGGTCTTTTAATTGGGCCTGGCCCTTCATTAAAATGCATTGCATTTAGGCGCCTTGCGCCAATCACTGAGCGCAAGTGCTTATGGTGAGGACACGTGTCATGCTCTGGTGAGCGCAAGCGCAACAGTGCAGTGCGCTGTGCTGTTGCGCTGCTGACACGTGGCGCGCTCTGGTGAGCGCAAGCGCAAAAGTGCAGTGCGCTGCGCTGTTGCGCTGCTGACACGAGGCGCTCTCCCAAGAGCGCAACAGCGCAGTTTGCAAGTGCAAAGCACTGTTTTATATTTTGATCGATTTTAAATCAAAGGAAACAAGTTTTCTATTGTTTTCAAAGAACCAATGGTTCATAAGAAAGTGCAAAGCACTATTATTACTTATTTCTCTTTTTATTTAAGATTATTAATCTTGTTCTTAGATCAATAATCTGTCCATAAGAGAATTTTCTCTTTTTCCTAAAGGTTTTTACCTTCTGTTGTTCTTGAGGAGTTCTCCAGAGTTCTCTTCTCTTTATTTTTTTTAGAAAGATATTGATGCCTTTGAATTGACGTCTAGGGTCCTTTTTATAGTGCCCATAAATTAGTTAAATTTGTTAAAAAGATCTTTCTCTGAGTGATTTGGGGAATTTTCCCCACCGTTGGATCTTTGATCCAAAGGATTCTGCTTTGCAGAAGAAAATCTTCTTGTTTTAACAAGAACAGAAAAGATTTCTTAAAATTTAATTCTGTTTGGCGCAGATGCCCCAGCGCATGACACGTGTCGCGCAGCGCACAGCGCAGCGCAACTGCGCTGACACGTGTCGCGCAGCGCAAAGCGCAACTGCGCTAGCGCATCTGCGCTGACACGTGTCGCGCAGCGTTGCGCCTGCGCAACTGAAGCGTTGCTTCTTTAAAATAGAGCTTTGCTCTGATTGGGCGCGCCTTCTTGGGCGCTGCGCTAATGCATCTGCGCCTGACACGTGGCGTGTTGAGCAGCGCAAATAATCTGAAGCGTTGCTTCATTTATTAAATTTTTAAATTTTCAAAGCAGAGCTTTGCTCTGATTGGGGGAAGATGAAGCGTTGCTTTATCTCCCGCCTCGGAATTTGAACAGAGCTTTGCTCTGATTGGGGTAAACAACCATCATACTAGATGAGTCGCTCGGTATGCTCCTTTCCCAGAACAACGAGGAGGGAAAAGAAAATGCCCTTTACTACCTCGGTCGAACTTTAGTCGAGACGGAACACAACTATTCCCCGATCGAAAATCAATGTCTGACTCTCATATTCATTGAGAAGAAGCTGAGGCACTATTTGCTTGCTCATCGGGTTATTCTAATCTCCAAGGTCAACCCGCTTAAATACTTAATGATCAATGCAAGCTTAGCCGGCAGAATGGAAAGATGGGCTGTCATGCTGCTTGAATTCGACATAGTTTATACTCCTCAGAAAGTAGTAAAAGAGCAAGCCCTTGCCAACTTCCTCGATGCTCATCCCATACCAGAAGGGTCACCGCTAAATTGCGAGTTACCCGACGAACAAGTGATGCACCTCAAGGATGATGAGCCATGTTGGGAGCTCTACTTCAATGGAGCCTCACCAATAAGGACCTCCAGGAAATGAAGTGTCGTGGAGATAAAAGTTGGGATAGGATTGGTGTTCATCACGCTATCGGGAGGAACCCTACGATGTTCTTTTACTCTCATCGAGCCTCGCACAAACAACAAGGCTAAGTACGAAGCTCTGATAGCTGGTGTTTACCGCCGAAAGACGCGACCGGGATGTTAGGACGTCATGCCTGAATTTTGGGGGCAGATGTTATTTGGTTTTATCTGTCTACCTCTCCGAAGATGCCAAGTTGATTTATGGCACCATCTATCGAAGGTTTAAACAGATGCGGCCGTTGTTGCAGACTTCGTCAGATTCCCCCTCGTTTCCGAGGGGTTTTTGATTGTGGGGACGCTCTTCCCTGCAGGCGCAAGTCCCTGCAGTTAATTACGTTACCGCGTAGTGATATTTCTCCTGCTCCAGAGGTTCACTTCGTGTCTTGTGTATTTGTTTTATTTTTGGTTGCCCGTGGATTGTATACGGAGACTAATTTATGTTGTCGCCCGTAGGGCTGAGATTAGTCAAAATCCGTATTTTCTTAGATTTAGGATTGGTTGATTTAAGGATCGTTAATCTCATTTGAGATTAAGATCAGCTTAAATGTTTGTTAAGGATACGTTAGACTAATTTTAGACTAAGATCTACTTAACGAGGGTTCAGTATCATTTTTGATCCAACGAAAGAGCATTTGGGCTCTATCGTTTTAGTTAGGGATATTACGGTCCATTGGGTTTAAGGACATCATAGTCTATGTTTAAGGACATCATAGTCCATGGAGTTTTTTGTTTAAGGACATCATAGTCCATTTAGTTTCTGGCTCATCGATTTAGGGGTGCGCCAAGAGTTATTGGTTATTGGGGCCATCCACCTCTCTAAAGACGTTGAAGAATTACAACGACATGTATCAGAGGTGTGAAGAGATGTACCCTTGAACCAAATTTCAGATTGAGGAATTACCACTCCTGAGCATAGAGGCTCAGTTTAATCTCAGGAAAGGCTTAACCAATTTGAGGTTGAAGTTGGTTCCTTAATATATTTTCAGCGACACGTGTCGCCACATAATATTTTGAGGCAGTGTTAAACACAGGAATTTGAGAGTGCTCACGTATCGCACGTGATGCTTTTAAAGGTGGTGTTGTTCGCTTGGTTTTATTCCCCTTCTTTATATAAGTGTCAAACATTTTATCCTTGTGGCCATCACGTGTGAGCACGTGAGGCGCCTCAGAGTTAGACATTGTTTCCTTGAGTTTATTCCCTTTTCTTTTGAAAAAAGTGCCAAGCACTATCAGTGGGGGGGGTCGCATGTGAACACGTGATCTATTTCAATTTTTCTTTTGAGTTCATCACAGGAGGTCACATGTGGACACGTGATCATCAATATGCATGGAATTCTTTCTCTGAGTTTTAAAAATCTTAAATCCCTTATTATATATTTTTTTATAAGGATTTGATTCATTGGACTTAGTTCTTCTCTTAGGTTTTGGATCTGCAAGGCAGAGTCTTCCCGATGAGAATTAAATTCTCAACTTGTAGATAGATCTGCTTCTGCAGATCTTTTAACAGAAGGGAGAACTAAGTTCTTGTAACACCCTAGTTCATTTATACCAGTTCTATCTCGAGTATTTCTTTATTTATGGTAATTTCCCGATTTATTGTGTTTTGGGTGCGAATAGTGTATTTGACATCTGTATTTGCATCCGACCCGACCCGCTTGCTGGAAACCCGTCTTGATTCCTGTTTATAATTTATCCCGGCTTGTTATGTGGATTCGTGCACTTTCATTTTTTTCATATACTGCATACTGGTATTTTATCTGGCATCTGCATATTTTTATTATAACATTTAAAATCAAATAAAATATTTTAAAAATATATAGCATGGCCAGCACGATACCCCTAACCCTGTCGTAGCATCCGCGCATTTTGTTCTCGTCCCGTTCAATGAAACTGACTCATTTGGATGGCTACGTGCACGTGCGTGCATCCGTTCTTGGGTGTATACTTTTTAATTACCTGGATATCATGTTTTAATGTTGGTCGACAAGTATATTTTCTGTATTTTAAAACTGGATTTTTAGACCCGACCCGGGCGTGTTTTGGACTATTTTTGTATTAGCCAAAATATCAAATTTTATTATTATTATATTTTTAACTAACGAAAAATATTTTTTAAAAATTTTAAAGGAATCTTTTGTTAATAGAAGTGTTTCTCTCTCTCTCCCCCTCTCCCTCACTCCTCTCGCGATCACTGTTCCTCACGCGTGATCCCATCACCTCCCATCTCGCTACAATTACCTCCCTTCTGTTTTCTTCTCCTTCCTTAAAAAACACAAAAACCCTAAGCCCACAAGATCCCCACAAGAACCCCAACACTAGCCGCCTTCTTCTTCCTCATCACCTTCGTCGTCGTCATCTCTTCCACACCTCACCTCTCACCTCCTTCTCTTCTTCCTTTCTCCTCGGCAAACCCCGGACCCATCACCCGAGCCTTCAACTCGGAAACCCCTGCACCCATCTTCGCCCTCGCTGCCTCCACCCTTGTCGCTCATCCCAGCCTCACCGTCACCACCACCCTCACCCTTGTCGTCGCCACCTTCTTCCTCTTCTATTCCCTTCTCGACTTCTGCAAACCCGACAACCCCAAGCCAACCCAAGAAAACCATCACCACCCTTGCCGGCACCCTCGCGTCGCCGGATCTCCGACCCCAGTCATCACTTTACCCATCATCACAACCATCTTCTCTCATCAACCACATCCTTACCTTCCTCATCCCTCTCACCCGACCTCACTGCACAAAACCAACCCCGATCCCTAACTTCAAGAACCCACTGCCTCACCGGAAAACCCTACCTTCATTTTCGCCGTCGACGACCAATCGCCGTGGTAACCCCTCGCATCGTATCTGGCCCTGAGCACCAACCCCAGAGCACCATCTTCTCTTCTTCTCCTTCCTCTTCTTCTTTCTTCTTTCTTGTTCTTGTTTCTGGATTCCGGTGATCACCGTCGAAGCCGTGCCACTGTCGACGATCCGAGTAATCCAGTGGCCATCCCCTGCTAGCGTGGTTACCTTCTTGCCTTGCCTGGACCTGTTCCGTGTGCCGTGTATGTGTTGCGACGTTTACCCGAAGTCGGACGTACCGTACGCACCCGTCGTGTATTCCGCTCAGGCAAGTTTATCTTGCTACATGCTATGTTATTATATTTGCATCCATATTAATAATAATATTACATGTTCATTGCATTGTGCATCACTGTTACCGTTTTACTGTTTTACGATACCGGCTCGCATCCGTATCATGTATTATCTATCTAGTCGCATGCAAGTTTATCTTGCTACATGCTATAATACTTATCTTGCATCCATATGAATACAAATATTACATGTCGATTGCATTATACATCCATATTAAAGTTTTATTGTTTTCGGATATCCGTATGCATCCATATCATCTATTATATATGTAGCTGCATCTACAGATCATATTAATTCATGTTATTATTATAATAACACCCCATGCTTAATAATGTGCATCCCACTTAGTCTTGGAGCTGTAAATGTAACCCCTAATCGATATTTGTGCATCAATACCATTAATTATATATCTAGTTGCATGCCATGTCACATTATTTCATATTACTGTTATACTAACACCCCATGCTTGATAATGTGAATCCTACATAGTCGTGGAACGGTAGTTATAACCCCTGATAGTTAATTGAGCATCCATGTTTTATTGTGTATCCATACCATTAATTCTGCATATCCAGTTGCATGCCATATTATATTAATTCATATTATTGTTACATTAACACCCCATGCTTGATAATGTGCATCCTACCTAGTCATGATGTAACCCCTGATAGATATTTGTGCATCCATATTTTTACCATACATCCATACTTCTACCGTGATTCGATACTTGCTATATTTTACTGTTGGGCACCCACTTGATATATGTACACTACCTGACATGACTAGTTATATCACTACTTGACATGTTACCTGATCATGTTTCTAATGCCGACAATCCTGACATGTTGTCCCGATAGACATATCCCGTTGTCTGTATAGACAAACCTGTACCTGCTTGATCCTGTGTTGGCATTAGCTCCAGATTTATTAATACCTGACTTGAACACATAACTTGGGGGTATGGGGAAATCAATGATGAAACCCGACTTGTAACTCGACAGTTCGATGCTTATACTGATCAGTTTTACGGGCTAGGCCAGCCCCGGGATGCTGCTGCTGACATCATTCGTCTGTACATGTTACCTGTTTAATGCCTAGCGACACGTCTCGGATTCAGCCCGAGAGTCTTGACCGTGGTCCCGGGCATGCACGGGATACTATTGAGTTATATCGACGATTCATTAAATTGATTTCACAGACTTGAGAGTAGTTAACCCAGTAGCACAGTTTAGTTTTACTCACCGCACGTCACATGTGCTTATACCCTTCACTGTTCCTTATTCATGTTACTATTATACTTTTATTACTATTCATACTCATGCCTGCATATCCTGTTACCTTCTGATTATATAATTGTTGATATTATGATGCACTGACATCTGGGTTTTGCATGGCCCAGATCCTCTACCTTTCTCGCAGGCCGACCAGGAGTACTTCAGTCGACAGGCCGAGCAGTGAGGATTCTGTCAGTATTTTAGTTTAGTTTTCTTTCAGCATTTTCATTTCCTGATGTGAGCCTGTATTTGGGACGTACTTTCCAGATTGTTATTGTTATTTGGATTTATTGCTTCCGCATATTATTTCTTGACTCGTTTATTCTGGCATATGGACATGTACTAGATAGTTTATTTTATTTCTACTATTCTTGATATCTTATAAACAGCCGTAATGTGACTGTGGAGGGATGTTTCCTAGATACGGGTAGCATGGTTGGCTCTGTCACGTGCCGATCTTAGCATACTCTGGGAAGCGGGGCGTGACAGGGTTTGTTTGGTATCAGAGCCATAGGATTTAGGTTAATCTGGTTTGATTCTTTTATAGTTGGGTATTGGACCCAATACACGAATCGGAAAATCCTTAATTAGGAACACATCCTGCCACATTGTTATCATGATTCTTGAATCATATCTTTCTCTTGACCCTTGTCTTGACGAGATGCAAACAACTTTGCATCTCGACTTGAAACCTTCCGGTTCCCTATTGTTTCTCTCTATTCTGATACTAGGATTTGGGCGACTTGAACGGAGTTATGTGATTATAACTATGAACTGCAGCATGGTTACAATGCGGTACTCTATTTAAGTAACTTGGAGTCCTGGTCTTGATTCATTTCTTTGTTTCATGGTCATTATATTACCTTGCTTCTCTCGGCTTCATTGCTTACCAGTTTATGTTTTATCGCAAGTTTTGAATCTTGTTTATCATACTGATCCTCTTCGGTGTCTTGGTTGCAGGATCATGGCAGACAGGAACCTGCGGTCGTACCAGAGGCGTGTTGATGACACCGCATTGCTTGGAGTAATTCGTGGGATGCTGGAAAACCAGAAGCGGCAAACCGAGATAAACCAGCGGCAAGCCAAAGCTTTTCAGGAAGGTTTGCGAACCGTCCAGCAGTCCGTAGATACTGTTGCGGCTAAACCAGTAGAGCGTGTGGGTACCGTGGCGGATTTCAGGAGACTTGGTCCGTCCATTTTCACTGGGTTGGAGGAGACGTTGCCAGTGGAGTGATCGCACGCTTTTGGCGTGTCGGATGTTCAAAGAATTAAAGTATAACCGCGATCAGGACGGTGTCGCTATGCAGCTAGCCGGTTGAGCACGGGTCGGTCCACAGGGAGATGGTGGTATTTTACCTTCTTGTCTTAGACGAGTCAATAAAGAATTTGTGTATGTTTGTTTCTAACCTATGTGTTTATTTGCAAGTATAAAGTTGTTAAGAAAACGATACGAGATTATAAGCTAAAGAAATCCGTACTCAAAACCTTTGAGCCGAATCTTGACCAATTGAAGCTAGAGCAATCGGCAACAACGTGGATTAGGGGATTTAAGCGCGGTATTCGTGGAATACGGCTTATTTACCCTTGTCCTTCCGTTCTTGTCTCTTGCTTTCGCCTCCGGCCAAACCGAACGCAACCGGTCGCGGTTAGGAATCACCGTTACCTTGTCAGGGTACGGTGCCTAACGGAGCGCTTGCGTATGGTTTGGGCGGAGTTCAATGGAAAATACGGGAAAAGGAAATGG
The DNA here is from genome assembly GCA_030015575.1 of Agapanthus africanus. Taxonomy (NCBI): domain Eukaryota; kingdom Viridiplantae; phylum Streptophyta; class Magnoliopsida; order Asparagales; family Amaryllidaceae; genus Agapanthus; species Agapanthus africanus. Next base: position 157,807,136 of record CM057348.1, on the reverse strand, counting down.
GCAAAGAAACATTAACTTATAATACCGTATTTCTTCTTAACAATAATAATTACATCCATTCACAATATGAACAAAAAAGAGAGAAAGAAAAGAACAAAGAAAAGAAAAGATTACAAGTAATTAAGTGCATGAATAAAATTGCAAGAAAGGTAAAGCAAGATAATAATAAGCAAGTAATAAAAAGCGATAAAAAGAACAAGAAACTAGGACTCAAGACAAGCATGGGATCAATAGCCAACCCTTAAACTTGCAAGCTCAATCAAGAGGTTGCAAGATCAAGGGAAGGGTAGAGAACGCATGTGAAATGAAGTGCTAATTCCATGAAAGAATACGACCCTTGAGATCAATAACTAACCCTTAACCATTCAAGCTCAATGAAGAGGTTGAATGATCAAGAGAAAGCAAGAATCTCAAGGGGAAGAAGAAACACAAGAGAATGATACAAAAACCTCATCTTCATTAATCTCCCACTCAAAAAGCTCTCACTACAATTTTCATGGAAAAAGAAATGAAGAAGAAGAAGAAAAAGACTAAATCCTAACAAAAAGAGGAACAAAAGAATGACCCTTGGCTTGGCTCAATTCTGCTGTATTTATAGGCAGGGAGTTGAAGATCTAGGGCAACAAACTGGACCCATGTGAAAAGACCATCCTACCCCCCAAAGCCCATGCCCTGAAGCGCCTGTACGGCCGCGGATCCGCCGCCAATACCCCCTATTGGCCGCGGATCCGCGCCCCTACAGTAAGGTTAGGGTGTGGGCAACTTGGTACTTCCCTGGTCTGCTGTCCCCTGTTGTCTGGTACATGTATTTTCTGATAATATTTCCAGAATATCTTCAGAATTCCTAGTCCAAGATTGCTATCTTTTCTTCACTTTTTGACTTTATCTCTCTTGAGCTCCGCGCACCCATTGATTCTTGTGCTGCCCCCCTCGTCTCTGTGCTTGTCCGAGACACGAATGACCACTGTCATATGTCTTGTCTCTGGAACTGGTACTCGGCACTGGACGGATATGGATGACCGGAACCCGGTTTTTATCTGCTGTGACAGATGTTCTGTATTTGGTGTAACTGTGGAGATTTTGTCTTGACTTGCAATATTTGGACTGAAAACCTGTACTCTGTAAACATGTAACAAACACGGATTAAAAGCACCTACCTATAAACAACCGAGCGTAAGAATGGGCGGTATAAAATGTAGTATTCTGTGATGAACAAATACCCCCAAACTTAACTTTTGCTCGTCCCGAGCAAAACCAATTATTCACAAAAATAAAATCCTAACCGCACTTTCGCAGGGAACGCGATTGCACTGAGCGCGTGCAACAAGCCGTTAAACCTCTAGGTGTCCCTAGTAGGAGGAGTGTTGTCTCCTGAGGGTTTTCAGCGGATACTACCCACAAAATCCCGTCAAGCTAGTGTTATAAGTTAACATCGATTCTACTCCTACAATTTAGTATTTACGTTAGAAATTCTATCATCCTAAGTTAGAAATATCCAACCCTTATGCTTCACACCTCCTATCTATTTAACCTTGGATCTCCTGAGTTTTCCTTCTAAAGTGCGGCCTCAAATCAGGGATTTTTATCAACTTTACAGAAAACACAAGTCTTATTCTTTATTTCTATCTTTTATCTAAACATCGATTGTATACCCCTACGTGTGTGTGTATTTGCACCCCTACACTTAAGAATTCAATTCAAGCTATAATACCCTTGCCCTAATACCTAATACTACTTCTTTTTATTAAGGATGGACGGATTTGCTCACACACCTTTCATGCGACTATTAATGCTTCTTGAGGCACTAACGACCGATTACTGAATGTGTGAACTTTAAAGCGTAAATAGCAGTTTCCAGGTCTTGACTTTATTCTATTTTTTTCTTTTTCTTTTTCTTTTTCAAGACCGGATATATTTTTCAATATGCTCTTTTGGTGTTTAGCTTTAAATACCGTTTTTTCTTTCATACTAGGCTTTCAAGCAAGAGTATTTCTAGGTATCCTCTACTATCCCAAGTTTCAAGGTGCGTGTAAGTGCAGTTTGTAGGGTATATACTTTCTAAATTTGAACTTGAGAAAAGAAACTATTTTTCAGACTTATCCTCCAGTAAAGCTTCAATACTTTCCCTTCATCTTGACTTGACTCAAGAACTGAACTCAAAAATTGTAAGGACGTATACTTACCAAAGTTAGACAGAATGAGGGTTATTTTAAGGATTTTCAATTCCTAAGTCTAGAATTTAGTTATTTCTAATATATCAACTAAACTTTCAGAATAAAAATCTAAGTTATCCTACTAGCTAACTTGACGACAAAGTTTTTATTTTTTTGGAAAAATTTTCGATTTTTGTGGGTTTTTAATAAGGTATGCAAATGCAAAATATACAAATGAATGCGAAGGAAGAAAGCTTACCGAGCACACCCCCAAACTTAAACTTGACAGTGCCCTCACTGTCAGGCTACACCAGGAGGGTCAAAATTGCCGGCGCTCCCTAAAAACAAATTATATACAAAACAAAAAGGAAAACCAAAAATATATACAAAAAAGAAGAGTCCCCCCCAAACTTAAGTAAAACAGTGTTTCCACTGTTAAGCGTTGAAATTCAGGGTTAGGGGGGAAAGAGAACAGTATCAAACTATACAAGGCCTTACACAGGCCAAAAGTGAGTACCAACCATTCAAAGATTTTATCGCTATAAAGCAGTGGCTGGTGAAAGAAGGCGTAGAGAAAAGAAATGGAGAATACGCGAGACCATATGCGGAGAGAAGCGGGATATGGTCTCGGTATATGAGAGGAAGAAGAATGGCGGAAGGGAAAAAGAAGTGGAATACGAACTTGAGGATGCAAATGGAGTAAATAGATTAGCACAATTTGGGATGACCGATGTGTGAAAAGTGATTGTGCTAATATATTTACTCGTCGAGAAATTGGGTCGAATCCCTCAAGATTCGTAAGAAACCATGGGTACGCCGAACTTCGTAGACCAGACATATGAAATGAAAGTGAGACAGGTTCTTGCAAGGTCGGAACGATGGAAAGGATGGAGGGAAGTGGTTGAGGAAGGTTATCGGTTAAAGGTTCAGGAGGGTGTACACAGTCAGTGGAAGGAACAGGATGAATTGACAAATCCGACTCTTCATCTAGAACTGTTTCATCCTCAAGAATATCCTCAAAATTCTCCTCAAAGTTAAGCTCATCCATGCATATTTCATCAAAGTCCAGACGCATATGGGGTTCGGGAAAAACATTTAATGACTCGGGATGATGATTTGAAGAGACAAACTCAGCCAAATCTATGGGTTCATCATCCAAATTATTCCCCGCGTCAATATCCTTAATCAAGTGAAAATCAATATTCTCAGACACCTCATCAAAAGCATGGATATCAATCGATTCTGGTTCTAAGATATAGGTGTAGAGGTCAAAAGGATTAGGTATGGTTTCACTTGGAAGGGACCCTTCACAATCGGGCAAATCAAACACTACGAAGTCGCACAACTCATTCATCATTCTATCTTCAATTGATAAATCATGTGGGATACTCGATAGATTTTCAAAACAGGAGTTGTGGGATTCAATTTGGGACAGGTAGGTTTGATTTGGAAGGGGGTACAGCTCACTCTCTCCACTCAAAGTCACAGCCTGTCCTACCGCCTCTTCATACATTGGAAAATTTGGAGCTAGTTGAAAACTAGCTACCGGGTCACTAGGTTGTATGAGGGCGGCCATGGACGCATTCAAATCCATCATCTGTTGGCTTGACGCTACCCTAAAGTCTTCCAAGGACTGTTCCAGACTAGACATGGGTTGTGAAGGGGTTTCAATAAAAGATTCAAAGTTGTTTGGATACTGAAAACTCCCAAATGGCGGTTCTGAAGCAATGTCTAGGGAAGGTGCAAAAGTAGGGTAGGACTGGTAGGAATTGAATGGTTGGACAGGGGTAGGATCAACAGTTGGATAAGAAGGTGAATGAAATTGTTGATCCCAAGAATTTGAAGTGGTGAAAGGAGTGAAAGATCGGCTACAGGATTGTTCAATACGTTCAGCGATGGATAAAGGACGACTTGCAGAAGGGGTATCAACATAAGCGGGTGCGGGAGGTTGAAAAGGTTGATACAAAGTGGAATGAGGAGTGCAAGTGTTTGTCCTAGACGCTGCTATCCGATCTCTCAATGGAATTTTGGGCAAGGATGGATCATTCGAAGTTCGGCCAAAGCAAGAACCGTAGGAAGTTATGTCTGGTTGTGGGTACCAAAATTCGGCAAGAGTTTTTCGAGGTGGGGTACCCATGATATGAAGAGAGAGAAAGAAAGGTAGAGAAAATGAGGGGAAAAAAGAATGTGATATTTTTTTATTTTTTTATTTTTTAGTTTATATATTAACAAAAGAATAAAAAAAACAATATGGACAAAAACAATCACGACACAAAAATACCACACACCTAATCGTTCTAGGGTTAACCTAGGTCAACTAGACCTGCTCCAGAACTTGATTGTCGAAGTAAAACTGTGTCGAGAAACAGGCTCAAGATACACTGATCACGAGGCCAGGTAAGTGCAGAGATAAGGGGAGGTTTTCCAACACTTTCGCGAAGTTCCTTAATTAAATAACCCTTTCTCTTTTGGCGGTTGCGCCGTTAACACTTTCCTAGACACCCCGTAAACAATATACCGTGAAGCAAGGTTCTAAATACAGTTAACTTCTCCTAGTGAGCGCGAAGTCCTTAAGGCTTAAAGTCTAGTTTCTTTTAAATTTTGTGCGGGTAAACGTTATGCTCAAGTTCGTGATTTGTGGGCCACGGAAAAGGTGATGAAATCCTTTACCGTATATTGTGGGGTTCGCTTGCCCTTAAGTCCGTATTAATGTATGCAATGCGCAATTCAAAAAAATTCTATAAAGAATCAAACAATCATTTTTTAGTTTAAGCGCGGCGCTGCAACAAATACGGATTAGTCAATTTTTTTAGCGTTTGCTAGCGAACTTGCAAAGAATCCTGCAAAGAATAGTATATTGGATGCGTCAGATTTGAGAAGAAGGTGTTAGTAAAGTACGTACCGTTAAGTTTTTGGGTTAGGAAACCCCCGTTGAATCAAATCCAGTAAACTTGAAAAGGTTCGCTTGCGCGGGTCAAACTACCCGGATCTTTGGCACTGTATTTTGCAATCACCCTAACTTTGAACGTACAATATAAAAATTTGGAGCTAGTTGAAAACTAGCTACCGGATCACTAGGTTGTATGAGGGCGGCCATGGACGCATTCAAATCCATCATTTGCAGGCTTGACGCTACCCTGAAGTCTTCCAACGACTGTTCCAGACTAGACATGGGTTGTGAAGGGGTTTCAGTAAAAGATTCAAAGTTTTTTGGATACTGAAAACTCCCAAACGGCGGTTCTGAAGCAATGTCTAGGGAAGGTGCAAAAGTAGGGTAGGATTGGTAGGAATGGAATGGCTGGACAGGAGTAGGATCAACATTTGGATAAGAAGGTGAATGGAACTGTTGATCCCAAGAATTTGAAGTGGTGAAAGGAGTGAAAGATCGGCTACGGGATTGTTCAATTCGTTCAGCAAGAGACATTGGTCTCGGGTTTACAACTGGACTTTCAAAAGGTGTATCAACGCAAGAAGGGGTGAATGTTTGAAACGGTTGGTACGAAGTGGATTGCGGGGTCCAGTTGTTCGTCCTAGATGCGTCTATCCGATCTTTCAAAGAAATTTTTGGCATGGAGGGGTCGTTTGAAGTTCGACCAAAACAAGAACCGTATGAAGTAATGTCTGGTTGTGGGTACCAAAGTTCGGCAAGAGTTTTGCGAGGTGGAGTACCCATGATATGAAGAGAGAAAGAGAGAAAGGCAGAGAAAAGGAGGGGAAAAGAATGTGATAATTTTTTATTTTTTTTTATATATATTAACAAAAGAATAAAAAACAATATGGACAAAAACAATCACGACGCAAAAATACCACACACCTAATCGTTCTAGGGTTAACCTAGGTCAACTAGACCTGCTCCAGAACTTGATTGTCGAAGTAAAACTGTGTCGAGAAACAGGCTCAAGATACACTGATCACGAGGCCAGGTAAGTGCAGAGATAAGGGGAGGTTTTCCAACGCTTTCGCGAAGTTCCTTAATTAAATAACCCTTTCTCTTTTGGCGGTTGCGCCGTTAACACTTTCCTAGACACCCCGTAAACAATATACCGTGAAGCAAGGTTCTAAACACAGTTAACTTCTCCTAGTGAGCGCGAAGTCCTTAAGGCTTAAAGTCTAGTTTCTTTTAAATTTTGTGCGGGTAAACGTTATGCTCAAGTTCGTGATTTGTGGGCCACGGAAAAGGTGATGAAATCCTTTACCGTATATTGTGGGGTTCGCTTGCCCTTAAGTCTGTATTAATGTATGCAATGCGCAATTCAAAAAAAATTCTATAAAGAATCAAACAATCGTTTTTTAGTTTAAGCGCGGCGCTGCAACAAATACGGATTAGTCAATTTTTTTAGCGTTTGCTAGCGAACTTGCAAAGAATCCTGCAAAGAATAGTATATTGGATGCGTCGGATTTGAGAAGAAGGTGTTAGTAAAGTACGTACCGTTAAGTTTTTGGGTTAGGAAACCCCCGTTGAATCAAATCCGGTAAGCTTGAAAAGGTTCGCTTGCGCGGGTCAAACTACCCGGATTTTTAGCACTGTATTTTGCAATCACCCTAACTTTGAACGTACACTTTGCTCCCCACAATTGCAGTTTGCAAATCTGCAAAAATCTGCACTCTTGCCCACAAAAATTATCAAAAATAACAAAAAGAATTTTTTTTTTTTTAATTTTTTTTTTATTATAAATATATACAAAAAGAATATTAACCCGAATAACGAGAAAGAAAATACGCTACCGTCTCCCCGGCAACGGCGCCATTTGATCGCAGTTATACTTTAATTCTTTGAACATCCGACACGCCAAAAGCGTGCGATCAAATGGCACGCTTTTGGCGTGTCGGATGTTCAAAGAATTAAAGTATAACCGCGATCAGGACGGTGTCGCTATGCAGCTAGCCGGTTGAGCACGGGTCGGTCCACAGGGAGATGGTGGTATTTTACCTTCTTGTCTTAGACGAGTCAATAAAGAATTTGTGTATGTTTGTTTCTAACCTATGTGTTTATTTGCAAGTATAAAGTTGTTAAGAAAACGATACGAGATTATAAGCTAAAGAAATCCGTACTCAAAACCTTTAAGCCGAATCTTGACCAATTGAAGCTAGAGCAATCGGCAACAACGTGGATTAGGGGATTTAAGCGCGGTATTCGTGGAATACGGTTTATTTACCCTTGTCCTTCCGTTCTTGTCTCTTGCTTTCGCCTCCGGCCAAACCGAACGCAACCGGTCGCGGTTAGGAATCACCGTTACCTTGTCAGGGTACGGTGCCTAACGGAGCGCTTGCGTATGGTTTGGGCGGAGTTCAATGGAAAATACGGGAAAAGGAAATGGGCAAAGAAACATTAACTTATAATACCGTATTTCTTCTTAACAATAATAATTACATCCATTCACAATATGAACAAAAAAGAGAGAAAGAAAAGAACAAAGAAAAGAAAAGATTACAAGTAATTAAGTGCATGAATAAAATTGCAAGAAAGGTAAAGCAAGATAATAATAAGCAAGTAATAAAAAGCGATAAAAAGAACAAGAAACTAGGACTCAAGACAAGCATGGGATCAATAGCCAACCCTTAAACTTGCAAGCTCAATCAAGAGGTTGCAAGATCAAGGGAAGGGTAGAGAACGCATGTGAAATGAAGTGCTAATTCTATGAAAGAATACGACCTTTGAGATCAATAACTAACCCTTAACCATTCAAGCTCAATGAAGAGGTTGAATGATCAAGAGAAAGCAAGAATCTCAAGGGGAAGAAGAAACACAAGAGAATGATACAAAAACCTCATCTTCATTAATCTCCCACTCAAAAAGCTCTCACTACAATTTTCATGGAAAAAGAAATGAAGAAGAAGAAGAAAAAGACTAAATCCTAACAAAAAGAGGAACAAAAGAATGACCCTTGGCTTGGCTCAATTCTGCTGTATTTATAGGCAAGGAGTTGAAGATCTAGGGCAACAAACTGGACCCATGTGAAAAGACCATCCTACCCCCCAAAGCCCATGCCCTGAAGCGCCTGTACGGACGCGGATCCGCCGCCAATACCCCCTATTGGCCGCGGATCCGCGCCCCTACAGTAGGGTTAGGGTGTGGGCAACTTGGTACTTCCCTGGTCTGCTGTCCCCTGTTGTCTGGTACATGTATTTTCTGATAATATTTCCAGAATATCTTCAGAATTCCTAGTCCAAGATTGCTATCTTTTCTTCACTTTTTGACTTTATCTCTCTTAAGCTCCGCGCACCCATTGATTCTTGTGCTGCCCCCCTCGTGCTCTGTGCTTGTCCGAGACACGAATGACCACTGTCATATGTCTTGTCTCTGGAACTGGTACTCGGCACTGGACGGATATGGATGACCGGAACCCGGTTTTTATCTGCTGTGACAGATGTTCTGTATTTGGTGTAACTGTGGAGATTTTGTCTTGATTTGCAATATTTGGACTGAAAACCTGTACTCTGTAAACATGTAACAAACACGGATTAAAAGAACCTACCTATAAACAACCGAGCGTAAGAATGGGCGGTATAAAATGCAGTATTCTGTGATGAACATGGAGCAGTGGCTGGTTGATACGGAGAATCTACTCATTGCAGCATAGATTCCGGAGGGCAAGAGAGTGGATGTTGTATGCATCCAATTGGTGGACTATGCCCGTGAGTGGTGGCTTATGGAAGAGACCCGTTTGTCCAAGCTGATCAGTTGGGATGCCTTCTCACAGAGTTTCTTGGAGTAGTTCTTTCCGCAGACTGCGCGGGAGGAAATGGAAGAAAAGTTTATTAGCTTGAAGCAGAATGGCGGATCCGTGGATACGCATGCGGCTAAGTGGACACGGCTCAGTAGATTCACCGGGCCTTTGGTAGCCAAAGAAGCTGATAGGGCACGAAGGTTTATGCGCAGTTTGGACGTGGAAATCCAGAGGCACATTATATCTCTGGGATTGACCACTTTCTCGCAAGTTCTTAAAGAAGCCCGAGAGCAGCAGAGCTTATCAGTGAAGACGGGGGGCGCGCAGCAGCAGGCAGTTGTGGTGTGGAAGCCGACGTTTACGCCGAACCGAGCACCTATACACAGAGGTATTCCGGTGAACCAACGTGGCGTGGCGCCGATGAAGAAGCCCGTCGTAGCAGATCAGAGAAAGAGCGTGATTTATGACTATTGCCATCTACCCGGACACGTGCAGAGTGAGTGTCGAAGGATGCTGGGACTTTGTTTAGTTTGCGGATCAGCGGATCATACTATCAATGCTTGTCCGTCGAAGCTTCGTTTGAAGGATGATGTTCAGAGGCCACCGCAGAGGCAGATTCAGGGTCAGAAGCAGATAACTCAGGGACCTAATCAAGCTCGAGCCTTTACTCTGACGGCTGAAGAGACTAAGGCTTTAGATGAAGTTGTTTCAGGCATCCTACTGTTTCTTGATTTAAAATCAGGAAAGCTTACGGAAAAGGCTTCAGAAAAGGGTCACATGCTTACACGTGACCAGCAGTCACGTGTTGCCACGTGACATCTAAAAGCATCAGCAAGGCAAATTCAGCTTCCCGACTACATCAAAGAAAAGGGGTTTCAGAAAGGGTCACGTGCTCCCACGTGATCTGGGTCACGTGTTGGCACATGACAATTAAAAGCGGCTTCAAAGGCAAACCGGTTCCCTGATCAAATCAAGGAAAAGGCTTCAGAAGAGGTCACGTGCTCCCACGTGACCAGGGTCACGTGTTGCCACGTGATACTCAAAAGCAGCAGACTTATTCTCCGGTTAAATCAAGAAAAAGAGTCCAGACGAGGGTCACGTGCTTACACGTGACCAGGGGTCACGTGATGGCACGTGACGGTTAAGAAGCAACCAGAAGACAGAGCACAAAAAGAAAGTAGAAGGCTCGTTCCAAGGGGGTCACGTGCCCACACGTGACCAAGGGTCACATGGCCACACGTGACCGACTTCAAAGCCTATCTGTTAACAGAATTAAATTCTGAGAAAAGTCCTCTTAAATATTTCCAAAGAAACCGATTGAATTAAAGATTTAAAGGTGATTAAATATCATCTATCTATGGGAAAATCTCGAATTAGGAAAGATTTCCCCGTAAAATCTAACCGAAATAACAAAGGAGAATCTCTGGATTTAAAATCCAATGGTGAGTAAAATTCACCTAATAATCCAAAGGTCCAAAACGAATGATGGATACAAATCAAATCTCTTAATGAAAGATTCACCAAAACTAATTGACTCGGCTGCTTCTCCTATAAATAGGAGCCAAGAGACACACAAAAATATATATGCAGAAGGAAGAAAAGAGAGAGAGCCTTGATACTTTGGAGGAATTTGGATCTTCTGCAAAAGAAAACCCTAGGTAAGAAAGGGAAGGCTTTTTGAAAGAAAAAAGAATTTAATTCTCAACAGAGTTTAACTCTGACGTAAAATAGAAGAACATAGTTCTCTCTTTGGCGAAAGATCTGTAAAGTGCACATCTCCCCTTGAGTTGAGAATTTAATTCTCAATGGGTTGAGATCCTGCCATGCAGATCCAAAGCATAGAGAGGGAATAAAAGCATGAGAATTTAATTCTCACAGAACTATAGGAATTTAATTCCTTTAAAATAAAATTAGGGTTTGACCCTGTGTTATGGGAATTTAATTCCTTCAGAATGAAAAGAATCAGGGTTTAACCCTAGTTAAGAATTTAGTTCTGTTAAAACAACAGGAATTTAATTCCCTTAATCTCATTCCCCAGAATAATTCTTTAACAGAGAGTGGGAGTTTAATTCCTTAAAGCTTTTATTAGGGTTTAACCCTATTCAGTTCTTCATATATATGAGGAATTTAACTCCTACAGAAAATTCAGAGTTCAACTCTATTCCAGAACACAAATCTTCGAAAGGAAGTAGGAATTTAATTCCTCTGAAATTATTGTCAGGGTTCAACCCTATGAGGAATTTAATTCCTGAAAGGGATTAACAGATCTTCTAAAAAAGAAAAAAGAACATACATAGAGGCAGGGTCACGTGTCACCACGTGACCCCCAAAAAGATCTACAGAAAAGCCCCTTTTAGGCAGTGCCTCACGTGACCCACGTGACCGTTGGCAGAGGCTTCAACATACTCCATTTAAACACCCGTCACGTGATGGCACGTGATCCCCCAAAAGATGCGATATTCTCAGCAGAACAAATGAAGGGAGGGCGCCCTCACGTGTTACCACGTGACCCCTCTTGCCTTGGCGTCTAACGCTAAATTTGAACCCCTGAATTCAGTGTTAAAACACTGTTTGGCCTTAGTGTTCAACACTAATCAAAGAACTTTATTTGTAGTGTTCGACACTGATTACCTTAGTGTTTAACACTAATTTGAGATTTCTGTTGCCAGTGTTTAACACTGATCTGTTTTAGTGTTTAACACTAATTTGAAGGCCTTGTTGCTGGTGTTGACACCAACTATCTTCTAGTGTTAAACACTGACTTATCAACCTCATTCTCAGTGTTCAACACTGATTGGTCTTTAGTGTTTAACACTAGGCATTGGCCCAATTGGCTAAATGGCCAGAGGCAAAGCCTCTCCTTCAAGGGACCAACAGGAGGGCCGATGTCCCAGACATGATTGGACTTAGCCCAAGCTGGCCATAAGTCCTCAATTCGTAATTAACTGGGCTAATGGGCTCATAACATAATTAATTGGTCTTGATCCCAAATTGGGCCAAAGACTATTTAATCCACTCCGGTTCCAGGGTACATCTCTTCATTCCTTTGATACTTGGCGTTGTAATCCCTCAACGTCTTCAAAGAGGTGACGGGTCCCGATGACCACACATTGATATGGACTGTGGGGTCCGTAAACCCATGGACTACGACGTCCTTAACCTTGACCGAGATGTCTTAAAACTAACAATGGACTGTGGGGTCCTTAAACCCATGGACTACGACGTCCTTAACCTTGACCGAGATGTCTTAAAACTAACAATAGACTGTGGGGTTTAAACCCATGGACTACGACGTCCTTAACCTTGACCGAGATGTCTTAAAACTAACAATGGACCGCAATGTCCTTAAACTACCCATGGACCGCAATGTCCTTAAACTAGCAATGGACCACTATGTCCCTAAACTGGAACAATGGAGCCCAAATGTTCTTTTGTCGGATCTAAACGATCCCGTTAAGTTGATCTTAGTCTTAGATTAGACTAACGTATCCTTAACAAACGTTTGAGTTAATCTTGGCCTCAAATATGGCTAACGTATCCTCAAACCAAACCCCCAAACCTAAATCTAAGATAATACGGATTTGGACTAGTCCACGCCCTACGGGCGACGACATAACTCGGTCTCCGTAAACAATCCACGGGCAACAAAACATAAAATAAACACACACGACACGAAGTGACCATCTGGAGAAGGAGAAAGTTGTTACCGCGACGCGGTAGCGTAATTAACTGCAGGGGCTTGCGCCTGCAGGGAAGAGCGTCCCCACAATCAAAAACCCCTCAAGCGAGGGGGAATCTGACGAAGTCTGCTACATCGGACGCATCCGTTCAGACCTTCGATACACGGTGCCATAAATCAACTTGGCATCTTCGGAGAGGTGAACGGATAGCACCAATTAGCATCTGCCCCGAATCTCAGTGCCAAGACATCGCAGTCTTGCGCGCCGCCGTTCGGAGGGGAACAGATTCTGGCACGCCCGGTGGGACCTTTTCCTCTTTCCACTCCACACTTCGTGTGTCGTAATTCGCGAACCAATCGCGGTTCGCTAATGGTTGCCCTTGGGTTTCAAGATACTAAGGCTTGGCGTCTTGCTTATTGCAGAAGGCAAAGAATCGATGGCTTCTACTTCTGCGAAATGCTCCAACTGCTCGGACTGCAGTTGCAACCAACGCTCTGCCTCGCCAGGAGGTATAGCCTACGGACCCCAAGCTGCTTCGCTATTCACAATGCCCGTGGAACAGGTCACTCGAGCCATCACAGGATTGTTCTTTGGGACTATGTTCCCACCGAAAAGCTTCACCGTGCCGGTGCTGCCAGAGGAAGCTCCCAAGAAGTCGGTCTTTGATCGTCTTACCCCTGACGCGGCCCTTCTCAACGGGTCGCCCAACATCAGCGCCTCGGTCTTCTCTAGATTGGGCCAGAACTCCTGTGGACCCACAATGGGGCCTACAATTCCAGAGAAGGCTGCTTCCAAGAAAGTGACCGGCCCTGCTCCTGAAGTCGTCAAAGTGGCTTCCCCTGCCAAAAAGTCAGTCTTTACGAGATTGACGACTCCAGCTCCCGCTCCTGCTATCCAAATGACGTCGGTCTTTGACAGGCTAACCCCAGCGACGACCCCCCACCTACACAGAGGGCAAGACGAAGCCATTCTCACCGCTGAACCACCGCCGTCCGCTCGACACGCTCGACGTCGCCATTGGCGCCGAGTAAGGAAGGATGGGGGCAACTCCCCCTCTGGGCTAACTCCATCAGCCCCGATGGCAGAAGTTAATGCTGCTGTTCCAACTGGGAACAGCTTCGAGATGCTAAATAAGGTGCAAAGGAATTCTCCTACTGCGGTGCTAAAGAGATCTCCTCCCCCGCTAAAAAAGGTTGTGGAAACAAAGCCAGAACAGCCCCGATCCCCACAACGGTTGTCTTCCAGAATCTATAAGGTTTGGCGGCAGGCCTGAGGCTCGATGATCGATCCAAACTTCTCCTGCCAACACAAGAAGCTGAAAATCCAACAGGAAGCCAGTCACCAGGCTAAACCACGAAACACTGTCTGGGTGCCTACTTCAACGGCCCCCTCAACTGCCACTGCTCATAAAAGGAGGAAGCCAGAGAAGATCCCCCAGCCTGCAACGACAGCTAAAAGCACTGAGCCCAGACGCCCTAAGTCTGGGGGCATGATGGTCCACACCGTATACATGGCGTCAGGAAAAGAGGACAGCCGTGCGTCTACAGGTCATAGACCGCTTACACGGTCGGTGACCAAAGCTCAGGAGCAACAGCAAAAGCTCCAGGAAATGATGAATGCTATGGCCGCACTTACCGGGCCAAAAGAAAACCCAGAAACGTCCTCGGACGAACGCCAGGAGGAAGAAACCGACGCCGAATTCCTTCGCCGAATATTGGAGAAGAAGGACAAAGAGGCTGCTGAACAAGCAGCCAACATACAGCGTATGGGCCTTCTCTTCCAAGATATGATAGGAATGATGATCCAACAGGACCCACCCGCCGAGGATCCCCCAATCGTTCTTGAAGATGACCGGGGAGAAACGTCAAATCCACCACCGGCCCTCTCAACGGCCAAAGAGGAGACAATCTCTAAGGCTGATTTGGTCGACTATATAGCCCAGCAAATCCGGGTTCATCATGCGACTGAGGCAGCTGGCCAAGTTGTAAAAACGGGCCGGCCGTATCTGTAACATTTTGAAAATCGTTTCGGTGAAATTTCGAAAAATCGGTAAAATAAGGGGATTTTCTGTAAAAATTCAAAATACAAATATCTTATTATAAAAATTAAATATACATATTCTAGCTATGTAATTGCTAGTATTTGGTGTTTATTGAGCCACTGGTGAAATTTCAAATTTTCTGAAAAAAAATTATTTTATTATTATTTTAAGCCGTCACTAATACATTTAATTAGGGAAATTACAAATTGGAATGAGTTGAAACAAATTTTGTGCATCATAAAATATTAAATAAAATTTTATCATGTGGTTTTTGAAACTAAATCGTTTGCCAAAACGGTTTAGAAAATATCGAAGAAAAAGGCATTTTTTTAGTGTAAATGGATGTTTGGGGTATTGTACTTGTCATTTTCCATCACCCCACATCCATACCCACACTCACACACCCCTATTTACTTCTCCCCTTGGCTGAATTCAGCAGCCCCCACCTTTTTCCCCACTTGAATTTCAAAGAAAAGAAAATGGATAAATGAGTTTGGACTTTTGACTTTTGTGTTGACTTGGACTTTCCTTACTTGTTATTCCTCACCTCACTCTCTCTCTCCTCCACTTCAAAAAAAAAATCTGGCCGAGCTCCCCTTGTTCAGCCCCAAAAAAAAATTCCCATCTCTTTCCATCAAAATTCATCAAATTTCAATCAAAATTCAAGTTAAAACTCAAATCCAACTCCTACCCATTTTCCCTTAGCCCACCTAGCATGGATTTTGGTGCAAAAATTTCAATTTAGAGGACAAGTTATATGTTTGATCCATGGTTCTTGAGGTATAAAATTTTGACTCTTTTGTTAATTGTTTGTTATTACTTTAATTCATCTAAATTAGATGTCAATTATGGTTGTTATTGCAAGGTTTAACCTTCATAAGAAGGGTTTCTAAAATTCTAGTTAGGGTTTTTACCTCACTATTTGGGGTCACAACATGTAGTTTGGCTTATTAGGGTATATAAAATTTAGGCTAGTTGTTAGATTTTGCAAACTAGTTGTTAATTGGTTAAGTCTTACTTTTAAATGGTATTAATGGTACAATTTTGTAAACTAGATTTTTATAAATCACATATATTGGTGAGATAAATTATGATGAGGGTTTCTACCATTAAATTATGGTTTTAATGAGGAGATTAACATGTTATTGGAATGCTAAAACCAAACCTTGTAGCTAGATGCAAATTGTTATTTCAAAATTTTGCTAATTAAGCAAGTGTAAACTAGAATTTTGGGTTAATGAAACACAGTGAGATTAAAAATCTAATTAGGATTTGTATGACTTATTTATAATGTTTAGTGGATATTGTGGCCGCTAGATTCGTTGAAACATCATGTTTTGTACAAAAACGGTAAACCTTGCTTGCTATGTTTTTTTTGGAAAAAACGGCTTTTAAAGTGAGTTTGGGGTTTTCGTGAAATTTAACCTATGTTATATTAAAATTAGTGTTCGTGAATGTGCAAATGAGTGTATTTGGCTTTTTCTCGATGGTCTGGCATTTGTACGCCGATGTCAAGGGTTTTTGGGTTGATTTATGGAAGCAACCATAGGTTTTGACCTATGTGGGATTCGTGTGTCGTTTTGGTCATGAGTCGGATTTTAATGCGATGCGGTGCGTTATGATATGTAGGTACCCCCATGTGGACTTCGAGATGACAAGAAAGCGTGTGGCGACGTCGACACCGGCGAGCGAGGACCAGGTGAGTAGATTTATATCTACGGGGAGAAGTCGGGTGGATGGCGTATTGCACCCCCGCGGTCCGTGGTGGTGTATACGGATGTGTATACACACCAACAATTATTATATGTTATTTGAGATTAATAAAGATGTTTAGGATGGATATTGGTGTGTTGGATTATTTTAGTGTTGCGAACCCTAGGGTAGTGTTGCACTACACATACATACTTGCATACATTCCTATTTATTTGTGCTCATGGGATTCTTTATAGTTATGCGTTCACATGGGTATGGGACTATGTGTTCACATAGGGATTTGAGGATGATACTTGGGATTGAGCTGAGTCGATGAGTTTTGTTTTGTGGTCGTGATATCGGTGATATGGCAGGATTCGCACTTGAGGTGCGTCCTGGTGTTATAGCGGATCTTGGGGCGGCGATACGGGTGAATAGTGTTATAAATAAAATGGTCGTCATGTGATCGTGATATGAGGCATGATATGCTAGGATATTGATATTAGGCCATATAGGGCGATGTATCCCCCTTGATGATGATATGTGCTGACGATATCGGTTTGTACGAGATTGTCGATCAGTAGTCAGATCATGAGTATATTGAGGATATTAGTATTGTACTAGACATAGGTCAGTACCCTAAACTTTGATCTTGGATAAAGAGGATACCAGGGAAATAGTGTGAGGAATATGATATTGACCCGTACCAGATTTGGGGATACCGTACGACGGATTTACGTACGAGCTATATCTTGATGATTGATCCGCACTCTTGACTTGGGATGTCTGATTATAGATATGGTATTGGATATGATATTATTGAGGCGGGATCACCGACTAATATATATACAGGTATGTATATGTATCGACTCAGATGTTAGGCGGTTTCCTTACCGGTAGTCCAGCTTGTTAGCTTAGCCCTTTAGTTTAGTTTAGTTGTTATATTAGATTCGATTCTTACCTATTTCAAAAACTAACAAATCGTGGGTATTTTAAAAGACAGCCCAAGAGATCCTACGGATATTTCAAAAGACGTATCTTTTCATAAAAACACTGTAGCCCCTATTTTCAAAACCCCATGATTCTTGTTATTTCAAAAGGCACCATTTGTAGGACTTATATTAGATTAATCCAGGTTAGTTACAGTTGCATCTAGTAGTCAGCTCCCGCTTATTATTGTGGTTCGCTTCGCATCGCATACTTATGTTATAATTTCTTATTGCAATGTTGATATCATATTGTTAGGACACCAGCACCATTACCGATGATGCGTATGTACCATGTACACTTACTTGCCGGCTCACACACATCTTCATCGGTAATTGCCATGTCACGTACACCTTAGAAAATATTATTGCTTGACTTAGCTTGTTAGTTAGTAATTTGACATGATATTAGTGTACTTGCCTCATATGTTAGTTTAGACATTATAGTTATTACCTGCTACTTCATGCATACTGTTATTCATTATTATGCCGCATTCATGGATTCTCATTCATATATTCACTATTTTACGTGTTATTGAGGTTTTGGATTCGGATTTCCATGAGATTTTCTGGATTTGGAGGAAAACCGCAAAAACATAAATAAACCTTTTCTCTCTTTTAAAATAAAAAAGTGCGGTTTTCCCATGATGTATGAGTCGTCCACCATGAGTTTGCTGATGGATTTCGAGACCCGATTCGAGGAGACGGATGAACCGTTTCGGGTACATGGTGGACCCGGTAAGGTACCCCGGGGCAAGAAGCGCGTGATGATAACGATGTGAGCCTGGCAGGGGAGCACTACCTACCGGTGATTTTACCCGACGCGTCGGATATCCGGAGGATACCGTCGTGGTCTTGAGATGGATGGTAGGGGCCGGTCTGGACTGACGGCGCCCTAGATATTGTGATTGAGACATTGAGATTTCGAGATATTGAGGTACAGAGACTGTAATACAGAGATATCGAGATATTGGAATTACGTTTTGTGCCGATGCTAGGCACTGTTTTATGCTGATTTCATTATGATACCTCATTTTAAAAATACAAAGGAAATCTTACTAAATTACGAAAACAGTTCTCCATTTACATGTATTCTGTTTCCATGCATTCATACCTCATTCATATGATATATTGCTACCTGAGGCACTGACACGGGCACATGAGATTACACTCGGGTTAGATATTTACCCTAGCCTTGTTATAGGTTGCATGTTATATACATAATTGAGGATATATTATGATCATTGACCTAGGTTGCGTTATTTATGCGATTTCTTTTCGTAGATGTTTTTCTATTCACGAGTTGGCAACTCACCCCCGTTGTGCCCCAGTTTCTTGCAGGATTGCCGTACAGGTTTCATTACGGCTTTGCGGGCATAGTTTCCTTCGGGTGATTTGCTAGTAGGTGGGTTTACTTGTATCGTACCCCCATTATATATCTTGTATATCATTATCCTGTTGTATCTAGAAGTTCCATCAACCAAACATGTATTTTTTTGAGATAGAGACCAGAGATGCTATTCTTTCGACCTTAGAGTCGCGCGTTTTATTTCTGTAGATTTCTTGTGCTTTTGAGTTTCCTTTTGAGTTTTGATCCTCGCCGTTGGAGTTGTATATTATTTTGCTTATGTGGTTGTGGCCGTCGATTGACGAAGAGCTAGCTCCCGCTTGGGGATGCCTTTTTATTGATTTCGTATACTATTCATGTTGTATCCCGTTTGGGGGCCAGTATTTACAAAGGAGACTCTGCCGAAATTTTCAGGAAATATTTGATGTTTTTAAAAACGCGTAATTCGGCTTATGCTATTAAAACTACTTGATTTAAATTGGTTTTCCTTCACTCTACTACTTTTCTTGGTTTGGATTTCTGAGTTTTCGGTTTACTTAGATTACGTACGCCTCGAGACGTTTCGTAGTTTAAGTGCCGGTCATATTCCGTACTTTCGGGACGTGACAAAATTGGTATCAGAGCGTTAGGTTTTACCTTCGGAACTTAGGATGACCCTTGGTTGATGGAATAGGTGACTAAAGTAGAGTGACGTACCGTGGGTATGTTCCACGGCATACTTACGACACGCCACTCCACTTAAGGAGCCTTAGGATGTACATTTCTTTGCTCAGTATTATATTCATTCCGATCTAGCCTCATCAGTACCAGTTATGGTTTTGCTACCACGATTACGGGCAGGAAGAGCTACGGCTAGAGTTGCGGTCAGCACGAGCTCGTTACGAATGAGGACTAACCAGAACATAATTCCGGCGACACACGATTGTAGAGATGTGTCTTTTGATTGTGATTTCGCGCCCCGAGCGTTGGATGGATCGCTGTATGAGATTACTTGGACATACCGATCAGCACTAGAGGATTGAGCCAATGATAGAAGCCAGCCAGATTTTGATGACCGTTGGTGTGTTGCTTACTCCTGATGATTGAGGCACCGTTCAACGTGCAGACGAGCGAGCCAGTTATTGCTGCGAGCGATGAGATATTGCCCCAGATGCTGGAGTTAATGCAGAATGAGTTGTAATAAGAGATGATAGAAGGTCGCTAGTCGTCGAGGATGAATGACTAGGATATGTGGATCGTTCGCCTACCCCGATGCGAGGTCATCAGATAGATTGATTCCAGCTAGAGACGACTTCACGCGGAGACGTTGGGAGTCGACAGAGACAATCGAATGTCAGAAACCTATTATTCTAAGTTTAAAGTAGTCGGAAAGACATGCATGCAATTCTATGGTCCCTCTAGAAAAATGAAACCCTAACTCGACTTAATGACCGTGTGAAAGCCTTTGAACCTTCGGGTTTGCGGCAGTTCTACGGCGCCATTAGTGAGGCTTGGGTTTGCCCTTCTACGGCTGGACCACCGATGCTGTGGTATGTACTCGATACTATTAAATTGTGCCCAAGATGTTGAGCTCTTGGGGGATTATGAGGTTTTGACGACTCGATCGAATGGCTCGACTTAATTCGGATGCTAGGTGGTGAGATGCATTTCTTAGGAGACTCCAGGTACGAGGATAGCCGTTGGAGCTCGGTCCATGCAGCCGCAATGAGACGAGTCCGAAGCAGTCGACATTAGAGAAAAGTGGAGTAAGAGATTCGTACAAGATCTGGATATGATGACGTTCCACTCCGCCGACATCAGAGATGCGATGCACATGCCGAGGCATTGTACTTGGATATACCTTCCAGAAGCAGTCGTGATGAGTATGCAGCCGTTCCAGAGCAAGAAGCAGATGTAGTAAAGGGCGACGACTTCCGGGCAGTTAGGCAGAGACGAGACTTGGATGAGACCTTGAGCAGGAATCCTTCCAGGCCACTGATGATTGATATTTGCACCCAGGATCAGATGTGTCACGTGCATTTAGAGAGCCAGAGGCCGACGCCAGTGATATGCTGCCTTGACAGGGCCGATGAGCCGATGGATCGTGAGATTGGTAATCCACGGAGAAGATTTGGACCCAGGAGTGGTCATGTTGCGCACACCAGCAGGCCAGAGTTCATGATCATCGATGAGACGTCCCACTAGTGACCGCGACAGTTGGCCCGAGACTCTTAGAGGATGCACTTGAGCGGTACTATTCCGCCATTATTGATTTCGATGTTTTGGGTGATTTATTCTAATGATTTGATTTTGATGATTGAGGATTTACGATCTTTGCACAGTGTTGCCCTTGATATAGTTTTCGTGCTTTGGTTTCACATGTTTGTGATTTTACGGTTTTAGACATTTGAGTTGGTTTTGTGCGTATGCACGCACACGATTTGGTTTTTGCACTCGGTATAGTTCATATATGCTTGCAGTGCAGTGTTACGTATGTTGTGCATTTAGATGCCCTGGACTTCGATTTCGATGGTGATGTTCGATATTTTTTTTGTGCACCTTGTGCACCTGATTGGATTTTGCGTATATTCGGCACTTGATATTGGATTTCATGATTCCGTGCACGATGGATGCACCTGATTTGGATTTTCGCGCATGTTGGGCGCATGTTTTGAAGTGTGATTTTGGTGCACACCAGATGCACTAAATCAAGATTTTTCGTGCATGTCATATGCACCTGATTTTGCTGTCAGGCACACATGTTGCCTACGACAGATGTTTCGTGCACACCCGATGCACTTAGATGTTGTTTCTGTGCATATGTATGGCACATATTTGGATTTTGATTTCTGTGCGCACCAGACGCACGTAGTATTCATACGCGTATTTCGGGATTGATTTTTCTTATAGAGCGGTACGTTTTATGATATTTGCTATGTGTCTTCGTACTGGGCAGGACTAGTCAGAGGACAGTACCTGAATATATTTGGCATTCATTTCCTTCAGTTATTTACATATATAGATTTGATATTTACGTGTATAGTTTCAACTTATATCATATTGGTTTTGTATTGGATTTGACATTTGTGTCTTCCCCATGACTCCGATGATTGCGGGATGCTTGACGGAGTTCTGATTTGAGTTATATGCTCATTTTTCATGCGCATGCGTTGCGCTACGATTTGTTTTTATGTATTTATGATTTCGGAGCCCCAGCGATTTGATAGTTTTGGCTGAAATATTTTAGTATTTGGGGGAAGTTTTAATTTAAATTCGGGGACCGAATTTCTTTAAGGGGGGAAGATTGTAACGTTTTGAAAATCGTTTCGGTGAAATTTCGAAAAATCGGTAAAATAAGGGGATTTTCTGTAAAAAGTCAAAATACAAATATTTTATTATAAAAATTAAATATACATATTCTAGCTATGTAATTGCTAGTATTTGGTGTTTATTGAGCTACTGGTGAAATTTCAAATTTTCTGAAAAAAATTATTTTATTATTATTTTAAGCCGTCACTAATACATTTAATTAGGGACAATTACAAATTGGAATGAGTTGAAACAAATTTTGTGCATCATAAAATATTAAATAAAATTTTATCATGTGGTTTTTGAAACTAAATCGTTTGCCAAAACGGTTTAGAAAATATCGAAGAAAAAAGCATTTTTTTTAGTGTAAATGGATGTTTGGGGTATTGTACTTGTCATTTTCCATCACCCCACACCCATACCCACACTCACACACACCTATTTACTTCTCCCCTTGGCTGAATTCAGCAGCCCCCACCTTTTTCCCCACTTGAATTTCAAAGAAAAGAAAATGGATAAATGAGTTTGGACTTTTGACTTTTGTGTTGACTTGGACTTTCCTTACTTGTTATTCCTCACCTCACTCTCTCTCTCCTCCACCTCAAAAAAAAATCTGGCCGAGCTCCCCTTGTTCAGCCCCAAAAAAAAATTCCCATCTCTTTCCATCAAAATTCATCAAATTTCAATCAAAATTCAAGTTAAAACTCAAATCCAACTCCTATCCATTTTCCCTTAGCCCACCTAGCATGGATTTTGGTGCAAAAATTTCAATTTGGAAGTCAAGTTATATGTTTGATCCATGGTTCTTGAGGTATAAAATTTTGACTCTTTTGTTAATTGTTTGTTATTACTTTAATTCATCTAAATTAGATGTCAATTATGGTTGTTATTGCAAGGTTTAACCTTCATAAGAAGGGTTTCTAAAATTCTAGTTAGGGTTTTTACCTCACCATTTGGGGTCACAACATGTAGTTTGGCTTATTAGGGTATGTAAAATTTAGGCTAGTTGTTAGATTTTGCAAACTAGTTGTTAATTGGTTAAGTGTTACTTTTAAATGGTATTAATGGTACAATTTTGTAAACTAGATTTTTATAAATCACATATATTGGTGAGATAAATTATGATGAGGGTTTCTACCATTAAATTATGGTTTTAATGAGGAGATTAACATGTTATTGGAATGCTAAAACCAAACCTTGTAGCTAGATGCAAATTGTTATTTCAAAATTTTGCTAATTAAGCAAGTGTAAACTAGAATTTCGGGTTAATGAAAGACAGTGAGATTAAAAATCTAATTAGGATTTGTATGACTTATTTATAATGTTTAGTGGATATTGTGGCCGCTAGATTCGTTGAAACATCATGTTTTGTACAAAAACGGTAAACCTTGCTTGCTAGGTTTTTTTTGGAAAAAACGGCTTTTAAAGTGAGTTTGGGGTTTTCGTGAATTTTAACCTATGTTATATTAAAATTAGTATTCGTGAATGTGCAAATGAGTGTATTTGGGTTTTTCTCGATGGTCTGGCGTTTGTACGCCGATGTCAAGGGTTTTTGGGTTGATTTGTGGAAGCAACCATAGGTTTTGACCTATGTGGGATTCGTGTGTCGTTTTGGTCATGAGTCGGATTTTAATGCGATGCGGTGCGTTATGATATGTAGGTACCCCCATGTGGACTTCGAGACGACAAGCAAGCGCGTGGCGACGTCGGCACCGGCGAGCGAGGACCAGGTGAGTAGATTTATATCTACGGGGAGAAGTCCGGTGGATGGCGTATAGCACCCCCGCGGTCCGTGGTGGTGTATACGGATGTGTATACACACCAACAATTATTATATGTTATTTGAGATTAATAACGATGTTTAGGATGGATATTGGTGTGTTGGATTATTTTAGTGTTGCGAACCCTAGGGTAGTGTTGCACTACACATACATACTTGCATACATTCCTATTTATTTGTGCTCATGGGATTCTTTATAGTTATGCGTTCACATGGGTATGGGACTATGTGTTCACATAGGGATTTGAGGATGATACTTGGGATTGAGCTGAGTCGATGAGTTTTGTTTTGTGGTCGTGATATCGGTGATATGGCAGGATTCGCACTTGAGGTGCGTCCTGGTGTTATAGCGGATCTTGGGGCGGCGATATGGGTGAATAGTGTTATAAATAAAATGGTCGTCATGTGATCGTGATATGAGGCATGATATGCTAGGATATTGATATTAGGCCGTATAGGGCGATGTATCCCCCTTGATGATGATATGTGCTGACGATATCGGTTTGTACGAGATTGTCGATCAGTAGTCAGATCATGAGTATATTGAGGATATTAGTATTGTACTAGACATAGGTCAGTACCCTAGACTTTGATCTTGGATAAAGAGGATACCAGGGAAATAGTGTGAGGAATATGATATTGACCCGTACCCAGATTTGGGGATACCGTACGAAGGATTTACGTACGAGCTATATCTTGATGATTGATCCGCACTCTTGACTTGGGATGTCTGATTATAGATATGGTATCGGATATGATATTATTGAGGCGGGATCACCGACTAATATATATACAGGTATGTATAAGTATCGACTCAGATGTTAGGCGGTTTCCTTACCGGTAGTCCAGCTTGTTAGCTTAGCCCTTTAGTTTAGTTTAGTTGTTAGATTAGATTCGATTCTTACCTATTTCAAAAACTAACGAATCGTGGGTATTTTAAAAGACAGCCCAAGGGATCCTACGAATATTTCAAAAGACGTATCTTTTCATAAAAACACTGTAGCCCCTATTTTCAAAACCCCATAATTCGTGTTATTTCAAAAGGCACCATTTGTAGGACTTATATTAGATTAATGCAGGTTAGTTACAGTTGCATCTAGTATTCAGCTCCTGCTTATTATTGTGGTTCGCTTCGCATCGCATACTTATGTTATAATTTCTTATTGCAATGTTGATATCATATTGTTAGGACACCAGCACCATTACCGATGATGCGTATGTACCACGTACACTTACTTGCCGGCTCACACACATCTTCATCGGTAATTGCCATGTCACGTACACCTTAGAAAATATTATTGCTTGACTTAGCTTGTTAGTTAGTAATTTGACATGATATTAGTGTACTTGCCTCATATGTTAGTTTAGACATTGTAGTTATTACCTGCTACTTCATGCATACTGTTATTCATTATTATGCAGCATTCATGGATTCTCATGCATATATTCACTATTTTACGTGTTATTGAGGTTTTGGATTCGGATTTCCATGAGATTTTCTGGATTTGGAGGAAAACCGCAAAAACATAAATAAACCTTTTCTCTCTTTTAAAATAAAAAAGTGCGGTTTTCCCATGATGTATGAGTCGTCCACCATGAGTTTGCTGATGGATTTCGAAACCCGATTCGAGGAGACGGATGAACCGTTTCGGGTACATGGTGGACCCGGTAAGGTACCCCGGGGCAAGAAGCGCGTGATGATGACGATGTGAGCCTGGCAGGGGAGCACTACCTACCGGTGATTTTACCCGACGCGTCGGATATCCGGAGGATACCGTCGTGGTCTTGAAATGGATGGTAGGGGCCGGTCTGGAATGACGGCGCCCTAGATATTGTGATTGAGACATTGAGATTTCGAGATATTGAGGTACAGAGACTGTGATACAGAGATATCGAGATATTGGGATTACGTTTTGTGCCGATGCTAGGCACTGTTTTATGCTGATTTCATTATGATACCTCATTTTAAAAATACAAAGGAAATCTCCCAAAATTACGAAAACAGTTCTTCAATTACATGTATTCTGTTTCCATGCATTCATACCTCATTCATATGATATATTGCTACCTGAGGCACTGACACGGGCACATGAGATTACACTCGGGTTAGATATTTACCCTAGCCTTGTTATAGGTTGCATGTTATATATATAATTGAGGATATATTATGATCATTGACCTAGGTTGCGTTATTTATGCGATTTCTTTTCTTAGATGTTTTTCTATTCACGAGTTGGCAACTCACCCCCGTTGTGCCCCAGTTTCTTGCAGGATTGTCGTACAGGTTTCTTTACGGCTTTGCGGGCATAGTTTCCTTCGGGTGATTTGCTAGTAGGTGGGTTTACTTGTATCGTACCCCCATTATATATCTTGTATATCATTATTCTGTTGTATCTATAAGTTCCATCAACCAAACATGTATTTTTTTGAGATAGAGACCAGAGATGCTATTCTTTCGACCTTACAGTCGCGCGTTTTATTTCTGTAGATTTCTTGTGCTTTTGAATTTCTTTTTGAGTTTTGATCCTCGCCGTTGGCGTTGTATATTATTTTGCTTATGTGGTTGTGACCGTCGATTGACGAAGAGCTAGCTCCCGCTTGGGGATGTCTTTTTATTGATTTCGTATACTATTCATGTTGTATCCCGTTTGGGGGCCAGTATTTACAAAGGAGACTCTGCCGAAATTTTCAGGAAATATTTGATGTTTTTAAAAATGCGTAATTCGGCTTATACTATTAAAACTACTTGATTTAAATTGGTTTTCCTTCACTCTACTACTTTTCTTGGTTTGGATTTCTGGGTTTTCGGTTTACTTAGATTACGTACGCCTCGAGACGTTTCGTAGTTTAAGTGCCGGTCATGTTCCGTACTTTCGGGACGTGACGGTATCCAAGCTGGTATGACCAAATCAAATACCCTCCGGGTTATACAATACCAAAATTCCACGTGTATAAAGGGACCGGCAATCCCCATCAGCATGTCGTCCAGTTCAGGGCCCTTTGCGGTAACACCGGCGGTGATGATAAACTGTTGCTTCGCCAGTTTGTGGGCAGCTTATCATAAACAGCGTTCGAATGGTATTCGGAACTCCCGAACGATTCTATCAAGACGTTCGCTGAAATGGAGCTGCTATTCACTCAGCGATTCGCAAGCGCCAGCGAACGCACTCCAATAACGGCACTGATTAACGCAAGGGTAAAACCAGGCGAAACCTGGGTCCAGTATGCTATACGCTGGCGGAATTTGTGGTCGAAATGCAAGCAACGCATTTAGGAGGCACCCGCAGTGGGCATGTTCGTGGGAACCCTAGACCCTCACGCAACTATCTCCCAGTTTATGATGTTCTTTAAGCCAACCACGTTCCAGGCTTTAATCGACAAGTTGGCTCAGATGGACCAGATGGGTCATAGACCACCTCCCCCGAAGTCGGAACCTCGGAATGACAAGGGTAAAGGAAGGGCAACCTTCGTCGCGAATGCCCAGCAGCAACCCAGCGCCCCGAAGCTGGCGGATCAATTGGAAGAAAGACGCCGGTATTATAATAAGAAGATGAAGCGTCCCTACTCGTTCCCACGAGACAAGACGAAACGGTTATTCGAGCTGGCAGTACGCAACAGACTTATAAATCTACCAAATCCAAGGCAACCGCCACAACCCACTGAGGTGAATAACCCTAACTATTGCCCTTACCATCAAACGGTAAGTCATCCCATTGAGGATTGCTTCATCTTCAAAGGATGGATTGAAGACCAATACCTCCAGGGGAAGTTTGCACTATCCGAAAAGTGGAGGGTGAACCCACCACAACCGCATATTCCTAAGAAAGCAGATACACCGGGGGCAACCTGCTCCTTTATTGAAGAAGCTCCATGGGAGGTCGTGCTATCAACTAAAACCAAAAGAATGCTGAGAGACCTTCATGCGTGCTCCGCGATCGAATGGAAGGACCTTCTTGAACCTCAAATTATCGAGGGAATGCTGAGGCCGCACCCAACTGCAAAGAGCGGTGGTGATGGCCCAAGTACTCATGCCCTACCGTCAAAATCTTCGAAGAAAAAGAAGAAGAAATCTAAGAAGCCCGTGAAGCCTGGAGACGAGCACACGAACTTGCAGAAGCAAATCGACGCGCTGGAAGAGTACAATCAAAAGGCGCGGACTCCCGTCACGCTGCAAGAGTTCCTCAACCACATCTTTCAAGAGGAAGATGAGGGGGAGAGTTCGTCGGATGAATCCGAGGGACACATGGCGAGTTGTAACGTAATCTCCCACTCGTTTGCCGACGATGAAAAAACTCCTGGCACTAAGAAACTGGGGACAGAGCCTGAACCAGAGTGTGTGTGGCCAACAGATGAAATGATCGATGCCTTTCTGGACGAGATTCGTCTAAAAAGTAAAGCGGACCAGGAGCGTGAGATAGCCGCATCGGAAGGAGCCAAATGCAGGCGACTGAACGAAAGAGTTGAAGTACCCCCGCCAGATCGAAAGGCATCCGAGGCAGACAAGAAGATATTCAAGACGAGGAAAAGGTTTGCCAAAGCCATGTCAATGGGAATGAAGCTACCACCCTCGGAAGAAAACACGCTCAATGGGGCGGAGAGGCACCCTGATTATTGCACATATCATCGAAAAATTTCACACCCCACGGAGGAGTGCGACGCCTTTAGGATATGGTGCCAAGGATATGTTACTCATCGGCAACATTTTAAGCGCATGAAACGCAAGGCTCGTCGGGAACGAAGAAGTACTGCCGACGGGCACAACAAGACCACTGGCAACTGTTACATGGTTAACACCGGAGGGTCACGAGTTCTCACCTTTGGGAGCGACTCTGACGAAGAGATGGCTCTGGGCCCTCTCTTTAAAGAATCCGTTTTAGGGAAAGAGGAGAAACCGGAGGCCTGCGAAAACATTCAGCTGCGCAACCGCACGCTCCCGGAAAAGAATCTCGGGCCCGCAAATAGAAAAGATAAGGGAAAGGACAAGGTCACTGAGGATATCACTTTAGATGACCAAGTCATGAAAGAGCTGACTACCAAAGACCCTCCCAGGAAGGGTAAGGTGGACTATAACATCCTAGCGCACCTAAGGAAGCTACCTTCTCAGCTTAGCATTCTCGATGCCCTCCTATTATCAAAAGAAGCGCGAGATTCACTAATTAAGGTGCTACAAGAACCTGAGCAATTCCAAGCCTTCCTCGCCACTGAAAGGATGAAGGATGAACTGGAGGAAGTGCATACGGCCGACATCACTTTCGGTGACGAAGACCTCCTTCTCGGGACGTGCGACCATAACCGTCCCTTATATGTCTCTGGATACTGCCATGATATCAAGATAGGCAAGATCCTAGTGGATAATGGATCCTCCGTTAATCTCCTTAATGTTCGGGTGTTAAAGGAAATCTGCATGAGTGTGCAACACCTCGCTCGTGACAAAATTACCATCTCCGGTTTCGATTCACAATCATCACGGACTCTCGGATCCGTGATACTAACATTACGCTTTGGACTACTCGTCACAGACATCAAATTCCATGTCGTCGACGCCAAGACCTGCTACAACGCCTTGCTCGGTCGTCCTTGGCTACACGAGTACAACATCATCCCTTCCACACAACATCAGTGTATGAAGTACTTTAAGGATGGTTTCGAGTATACCGTAACAGGTGAGCTGAACCCATTTTCCGTGAACGAAGTCCACAAATACGAAGATGCGAAGTACTTTTTGCCAGATTTCGAGGATACAGAAAGGTGTCGCAAGCCGGAGAACAAAACCGCCGCCACCATCCCTGTTTTCGGGAGCGATACCGAAGAAGAAGAAGAGATAGTTTATGCTGGGCCATCTCAACGCAACAACCCGGGGACGTCCGCTCCCATGTTGGTCTTCGAAAGTGACTCGGAAGATGAGGTTAATGCCGTGTTCTCCAATCGGCTGTCAATACAAGCGCCCCCTAGCGATGATCAGAGTTTGCAAATCACCATGGTGCCGCGAGAACACTACAAGGATCTCGACACACTTCAAGCTTACAATGTGCAGGACCTGCAAACATTTTACGTCCCTCCCAGGAAAAGGGGTGAGAAGGTAATCCTATTCTACCGATCCTCGGAGTCGAAAGTAGAGAAAGAGATTTGGCATGGCACGGATGCTACACTCGACAGGCTCCAACCCATCCGTCTGCCCAGATACTATACAAATGGATTAAAGAGGCAATTGAAGCGCCAAGGAGTACCCTTAAAACAGACTGTTCGACAGGCTCGGTTCTACAACAGGATTTGGGATGTCCCTGGGACTCAACGCAAATTGCCCAACGGGAAAATGGAAACACTTGGGCTTGGATACGTGAGAGCCGGAAAACGGGAACGGGCCCACAGTAGCTACGCTATATATACCTTTGATGAAGAAGAGGACGCCCTGTCAGGAAATGCCAACCCCTCATCAAAACTAGATCCCGCGATTGAAGTGCCGAGTCCGTCGTTTGAAGAACGAATGGACAAGCTTAACAGGAAAGTGGGTCAAAAAGCTCGGGAAGACCACAATCGCGAGATGGCCATCTACTAGAAGGCCAGGACGCAACGTCTGTTTCAACAGGCTGCAAAAGACGACGATGCTCATCCTTGTCAACCCGTTGTATGAAAGGCCCGACGAAGAGACGGAAATAAATCAAGAAGCGGAAAGAGGAGCCGACAACAACGACGCAGGATTAGAGAGTTACGTGATCGGGTATTGCGCGACTCGGATTTGTCCCTCGTGAAGAAGATGAGTCGAGCGTATTCCTTCCCCCGAGACAAGACGGAGAGGTTACTCGAGCTCGCTATAAAACATCAAATGATCACGCTTCCAGAGTCTAGACGCCCTGAGAAAGCTAACAAGGCGTCTCATCTGAACTATTGCTCTTATCACCGAGCCATAGGACATCCTACCGAAGACTGCTTCACCCTCAAGAACTGGGTCGAGGACCAGTACCAACGGGGCAGATTCGCTTTATCCGACGGCTGGAGGGTAACGCCGCCACAAAAGCACGAACTCAAAGCCGCAAAAGCAGAATCAGATCCACCTCAGTCCTGGAAGCGGATTCGCACATGTTACACGATTACAATATTAAAAGAAGAGCCCGAGAACATGGAAGACCTTCCCTGGTGCTTTGAGAACAGCGATGATGAGGTGGTCTCAGAATTTCCGCCAGCCCCAAAAGAACTGGAAGATGGCATACATACTACTGCAG
This sequence comes from Agapanthus africanus, assembly GCA_030015575.1. Classification (NCBI taxonomy): domain Eukaryota; kingdom Viridiplantae; phylum Streptophyta; class Magnoliopsida; order Asparagales; family Amaryllidaceae; genus Agapanthus; species Agapanthus africanus. The sequence continues at coordinate 157,776,280 of CM057348.1, read as the reverse complement.
ATAACCTCAAGAAGATTGAGTTGGGATCGGCAGATGACCCGCGACCAACATTTGTCAGCGAGCTACTATCTGAAGAAAGGGTGGCTGCGTTAAAGAACGTGCTTCTACGGCATAAAGACTGCTTCGCGTGGAACTATTCCGAAATGCCGGGATTGGATCCAGAGATTACTGTGCATAAATTAGCAATATCCCCAGATATCAAGCCAGTCAAGCAGGCGCCAAGAAGGATGCGACTCGAGCTTGAAATGAGCATCAACGCCGAAGTCAAGAAGCTGATCGATTCTGGATTTATCCAAGAAGTCCAGTATCCCGACTGGATCGCCAATATCGTCCCCGTAATGAAGAAAAATGGGACGGTACGCATATGCGTGGATTTCAGGGATCTCAATAAAGCCTGTCCGAAGGACGATTTCCCAGTACCAGTAACCGAGCTAATGATAGATAACACGTCCACTCACGAGGTTTTCTCCTTTATGGACGGTTCATCAGGGTACAATCAGATAAAGATGCATCCCGAGGACCAGAAGCACACCGCTTTCCGGACCCTTTTGGGTATATTCTGCTATAGGGTTATGCCCTTTGGTCTAAAGAACGCCGGCGCTACCTATCAAAGGGCCATGACAAAGATCTTCGACGACCTCATACATGACATCGTCGAGTGCTATATCGATGACCTTGTAGTAAAGAGCATGTCATACGAAGAGCATTTAAAGCATCTGGAGACTGTATTTCAACGCCTTCGGCAATATAATTTGAAGATGAATCCCCTCAAATGCGCGTTTGGAGTCTCCTCGGGTAAATTCCTGGGATTCATCATCCGACACCGAGGTATCGAAATAGATCCATCTAAGATCAAGGCGATCATGGAAATGCCTCCGCCAAGAACCCTCAAACAGTTGCGATCTCTCCAAGGGAAGCTCGCATACATCCGGCAGTTTATCGCCAATCTTTCAGGCAAATGCCGTCCTTACAGCCACCTGATGAAGAAGGGAACTCCATTCGTTTGGGATCACAAATGCCAAGGTGCACTAGACAAGATCAAGCAGTACCTGCAGAACCCTCCGGTGTTGGCTGCGCCGGTCAAGGGAAAACCCCTCATTCTTTATACGACCGCCCTCGAAGGTTCCTTAGGCGCATTATGGGCACAAGAAAACGATCAAGGGAAAGAGAGAGCACTCTACTATTTAAGTCGAGTTCTGCTGGGGGCAGAAAACAACTACTCTCCCATTGAAAAACACTGCTTGGCGTTAATCTTCGCGATAACAAAACTTAGGCACTATGCGTTGGCGCATGAAGTCCGTCTCATCTCGAAGGTGGACCCTCTTAAATATTTGATGTCAAAGGCTATATTGACGGGTCGACTCGCTAAATGGGCTCTACTCCTGATGGAGTTCTCGATAACGTATCGACCTCTTAAGGCAGTGAAAGGTCAGGCAATTGCCGACTTCCTCGCTGAGCATCCAGTACCTGCCGGTTCTCCTCTGAACTGCGATTTGCCGGATGAACATACATTCGATGCGATCGGCGGTGGTAGTACCCGATGGGAACTCTATTTCGATGTAGCATCTTCCATGAAGAAGCGCAAACAATGTACCCCCATGATCAAATCGGGAGCAGGCCTCATCTTCGTAACCCCACAAGGAGGGATAATACGCTTTGCTTTCTCCTTAACGGAATCAAGGACGAACAATGAAGCCGAATACGAAGCTTTGATAGCGGGCCTTGAGATCGCCATTGACATGGGAATTGAAGACCTCCTTATATACGGGGATTCTCAACTGGTCGTTAGTCAAGTAAATGGTGACTACCAAACGTGCAAACCGGAGTTGGTGAAATACCGCGAAAAGGTGCAACAACTGTTGACTCAAATTCCCTCCTATACTCTGGAGAACATACCGCGTGCGGAAAACAGCAAAGCAGACGCATTGGCCAAACTTGCTAAAGAGCTCGCCGATGAAAACCTCGATGATGTAAGAATCGTGGTATAAAGCCGTCGGGTGCTTGCCCTAACGGAGATATCTCCGGAATTATACGAAGAAAAGGGGGCGACTGAGCAGATGACCCTACAAATAAAAAACCATGACAAGGCCGATGACTGGAGGGAAGTCTTCATAGACTACTTCAAGTCCCACCGAATGCCCGAAGGAGCGTCCTCAAGACATCAGCTCATGAAACGAGCTCTATCTTTCGCTTTCGTCAATGATACTCTGTATAAGAGGTCGTTTGATTCTCTGTGGCTAAGATGTTTAGGGCCGGACGAAGCAGAAAGAGTCGTTCAAGAGGTTCATGACGGAATCTGTGGTTCTCATCAAGCAGGCCCGAAGATGAAGTTAAAAATTAAACGGATGGGTTACTACTGGCCCACGATGATCCAGGACTGCCTCGAGTATGCGAAGCAGTGCCACTCGTGCCAAATCCATGGGGACTTCATCCACCAGCATCCGAATCCACTACATCCAACGATGGCTAGCTGGCCGTTCGAAATGTGGGGGACTGACATAGTCGGCCCCATTGAACCAGCATCGTCCAGGGGACATCGATTCATCTTGGCGACGACTGATTACTTCTCCAAATGGGCGGAAGCAGTACCATTGAGGGAAGTGAAGACGGAGAATATCCTCCACTTCTTCAAGACGCATGTCATCTATCGGTTTGGGACCCCACGGCGGATTATCTCCGATAACGGGCCAGCCTACAGAAGCCATAAGATTAGCCGCTTCACGCAGCAGCACAATATAGACCGGAGATATTCTTCAGTTTACAATCCGCGAGCTAACGGTCTGGCTGAGGCCTTCAATAAGACCTTGACAAAGATCATAAAAAAAACGGTGTCCCGAAATAAGAAGGACTGGCATGAGAGGCTGCAAGAGGCCCTTTGGGCCTATCGAACTACGTTCAAGACGGCCACGAACACAACGCCGTACGCGTTGGTATTTGGGACGGAAGCAGTGCTCCCCCTCGAGATAGAGTTACCCTCTCTACGAGTAGCAGTCCACTACGAGCTGACGGACGAAGAAAATGCCCACCTTCGGCTCGAGGAGCTTGATGCCCTCGATGAAACCCGGCTCATAGTGCAACAAAATCTAGAGGCCTACAAAGCCAAGATGACGCGCTCATACGAAAGATTGACCAGGCCGAGGACATTCCGCCAAGGCGAACTCGTACTAGTAGTTAAAAGACCTATGATCCCCAATCGTGCCAAGCGGGGAAAATTTGAGCCGAACTATGAAGGCCAGTACATTATAGACAAGGTCTACCAGGGTGGAGCCTATCTACTCATGGACATGCACGGTGGGAGGCCTTTCAGGCCAATAAACGGCCGCTTCTTAAAGAAATACTATGCTTAATGAGCCATAGCCTGGGTCAATGATAAATGACGACGACTATGTCCGCTCGCTATCTTCCTAAGCTCAGACTTTAAAGCAGTAGCCGACCTTCCCCTTAACGACGGACCGAAATGTCCTTAAACTAACGACGGACCGAAATGTCCTTAAACTAATAACGGACCGAAATGTCCTTAAACTAACGACGGACCGAAACGTCCTTAAACTATCAACGGACCGAGACGTCCTTAAACTAACGACGGACCGAAATGTCCTTAAACTAACGACGGACCGAAACGTCCCTAAACTACTACCGCAGCATCCTTAGGCTGACAAAAAAAAAGGGGAGAAAAAGAAAAATATAAAAAAAATGATAAAAAAAAACGGTATGTTCATAAGCAAAATGGGCACGGATGAAAACCCGAAAGGGCTCCGTGAGTAAAAACAGCAGGGCTACCGGCGAGTGTTCGTGAAAACCCGAAAGGGCGCGACCTTGTAAAAAAAAAGAGAAAAAGAATTAAAAAAAACGGTATGTCCATAAGCAAAAGGGGCACGGATGAAAACCCGAAAGGGCTCCGTGAGTAAAAACAGCAAGACTACCGGCGAGTGTTTGTGAAAACCTAAAAAGGCGCAACCTCGTTAAAAGACACTTACAGGGTCCTCTCGACCTTGTAAGGAGAAACTACCCGCGTGAGATCCTTATGACTCACAAAGGAGCAACACATTTAGGGATCCTCACGATTCCTAAGGAGAAAATACACTTGCGAGATCCTTACGACTCGTAAGGAGAATTCTCTTATGGGACCCTCACGGCTCATGAGATTTGAAAGTCTTAAGTTACAGAAACCTAAACCTGTTCTTAAGCAAATCCCCCACAACCTTCGATATTGCCCTACAAGAGGCTCAATACTGACCCTTGTATACAATCCATGGGCGCGAATAAACATTTCCCCAGCAAAGTCTCACCCGTGACTAGGAATATGTCCTTATAATGAGCAACCCTTGTAGGTCCTCTCGACCCATAAGGAGAAAACCCTCTTGTAGAATCCTTACGACTTGCAGAGGAACATACACTTAGGAATCCTCACGGTCCCTAGGGAGAAAATACACCTACAAGATCCTCACGACTTGTAGGGAGAAATACCTTTGTGAGACCCATACGGCTCATGAAGTCAAAAGCCTTGGTCGACAGGACCCTTAACCCTGTTTGCCAAGCCACCTTTGTTCAAACATCGACAAAGGCAAATGATGATTCGCTCCTGGCAACATCCCAGTTGCAGCGGCACTGATGTCAAAACCGGTGTCTAAAATCCAAGCTTGCGACGAAAAAGCTAGCAAGCCACGCATGCATACGAAATAGCTGAAATGATGGGGCAACTTGCAATAAAAAGCAGCAAGTAAAAATGTATGCATAGAAAATAGCCGAAATGATGGGGCAACTCGCAATAAAAAGCAGCGAGTAGAAAATAAATAAATAGCCGAAATGATTGGGCACCGCGAAAAATAGCCGAAATGATGGGGCAATCGTGACTTTCGCGATATAAAAGCTGAAACGATAGAGCATCACGGAAAAAGAAATAAAATAAAAATAAAATTTATGCCCTACAGGTGATGTTCCATCACACCCTGTGCACAATCCAAGGGCGTAGACAAAAAGGGAACATACCTCCCCCCCCAGGTTTCACCAAAGAAAGAAGCTAAATCTCGACGGGTCACAAGCGACCTAGAGATCATCCCAACACTCGTCTCGTAACGACGGACACAACTTCAAGCTAAGCGGAACAGCGACAACTCCCAGTTCCATGGCTCGGTGGTATACATATCGCCAAACAGTCAAACCTCCATCCCGTGAAATGCGGATACAATCACCAAAATTCCTGGTTACGTGGAACGCGGATAACGTCACTCTTTGACCCCGTGGAAAACGTCCAGAGCGGATCCTGGTCCTCGCAGAGCACGGCAGTGAACCCGTGTGAAGCATCCAGAGCGGAGCCTAGTCCTCGCCGAGCACGGCAATGAACCCGTGTGAAGCATCTAGTGCAAAATTCCTGGTTACGTGGAACGCGGATAACGTCACTCTTTGACCCCGTGGAAAACGTCCAGAGCGGATCCTGGTCCTCGCAGAGCACGGCAGTGAACCCGTGTGAAGCATCCAGAGTGGAGCCTAGTCCTCGCCGAGCACGGCAGTGAACCCGTGTGAAGCATCTAGTGCAAAATTCCTGGTTACGTGGAACGCGGATAACGTCACTCTTTGACCCCGTGGAAAACGTCCAGAGCGGAGCCTAGTCCTCGCCGAGCACGGCAGTGAACCCGTGTGAAGCATCTAGTGCAAAATTCCTGGTTACGTGGAACGCGGATAACGTCACTCTTTGACCCCGTGGAAAACGTCCAGAGCGGAGCCTAGTCCTCGCCGAGCACGGCAGTGAACTCGTGTGAAGCATCTAGTGCAAAATTCCTGGTTATGTGGAACGCGGATAACGTCACTCTTTGACCCCGTGGAAAACGTCCAGAGCGGAGCCTAGTCCTCGCCGAGCACGGCAGTGAACCCGTGTGAAGCATCTAGTGCAAAATTCCTGGTTACGTGGAACGCGGATAACGTCACTCTTTGACCCCGTAGAAAACGTCCAGAGCGGAGCCTAGTCCTCGCCGAGCACGGCAGTGAACCCGTCTGAAGCATCTAGTGCAAAATTCCTGGTTACGCGGAACGCGGATAACGTCACTCTTTGACCCCGTGGAAAATGTCCAGAGCGGATCCTGGTCCTCGCAGAGTACGGCAGTGAACCCGTGTGAAGCATCCAGAGCGGAGCCTAGTCCTCGCCGAGCACGGCAGTGAACCCGTGTGAAGCATCTAGTGCAAAATTCCTGGTTACGTGGAACGCGGATAACGTCACTCTTTGACCCCGCGGAAAACGCCCAGAGCGGAGCCTGGTCCTCGCCGAACACGGTAGTGAACCCGTGTGAAGCATCCAGAGCAAATGCCGGACTGTGGAGTCCTTAAAATCCACGGACTATGATGTCCTTAACCTCGACCGTGATGTCTTAAAACTAACGATCAACCACCCCGATTCCATACGGATTCTGCCTTGGTTTAAGGGTACATCTCTTCACTCCTTTGATACCTGGCATTGTAATTCCTCAACGTCCTCAAAGAGGTGACGGGTCCCTGCAACCAAACATCGGACTGTGGAGTCCCTAAATCCACGGACTATGAGGTCCTTAACCTTGACCGCGATGTCTTAAAACTAACATCGGACTGTGGAGTCCTTAAATCCACGGACTATGAGGTCCTTAACCTTGACCGCAACGTCTTTAAACTACAATACCTGGAGCAGCACCCTGGCCCCGTGAAACACGGACAAGGACGACCACATCCAGCACCTGCAGGCCCTCACGGCCTGTAAGGAAGAAAACTCTCTTGTGAGATCCCTACGACTCTCAAGGGAAAACCCGCTTAGGAATCTTCACGATTCTTAAGAAGGACTTACACCTATGGGATCCTCTCAACCTGTAGGAAGAAAAACTCTTTATGAGACCCTCGTGGCTCATAAAATACAAAAGTCTTAGGAGGCAGATCTTAACCCTGAATCCTGAGCCATCGCTGTCCTGCAAGGAGATCAAGATAGAATATCCGCAGAATACATTCAATAAAAAGGGGACACACCATTAAAAAAAATGTAAACCAAAATGGATACAAAGTACAATTCATGAAAGAACAAAAAGAAAGTACTCTCATCCATGAGTATGTACAAAAAGGAAGGAAAAGGTATAAATGTTTCAAGCCGGCGGGCGATTCAGCAGCTTGGTCAGCTCATCCTGCTTTTGTTGGGCCACGGCCTCATGATTTAAGATTGCCAAAAGACGGGCCTCCGCCTCAGCCTGCTGGGCCTGATACGAAGCGAGCCGGCCTTCAAGCTCTTTCTCGGTGGCTTTATGAGCCTCGACCCTCTCGCGAGTGAACGCGGCAGCTTTATCGAGAGCCACCACTTCTTTTATGGACTCCTGGAGCACTCGCCATAGTTCGTACACTTTGTTGGCCTTGGCTGTGAGGCTGGCCTGAAGCTCGCTCAATGACTTAGAAGCTAGCTCCCTCTCCGAAAATTTACGGTCAAGGCCTTTTCTCGCACAACAATATGTTCGCTACGTGTCGCTCTATCAGGCCGCGTAAGCTCGCTTTCGTGACCGCAGCCTTGGATACAAAACATTTATAAGACCCTATAAATAGGCTTCCGCTTGACGAGAATAATCGATCTAAAACGCGCTCACATCACCTGATGTGAAAAGCAACAAGAAAGATTTCCGAAGTATTTCAAGCATGCATTCGCAATCATATGAGTATTCAAAAAAGAAATGTAATGATAATAGCATTTGCAATCGTATGAACATAATGCCCAAGAAGGTCTGATACGCATGAAAGTGATGATCGCATTTGCAACTAAAGATGGTTCTCATAAGAAGAATACAAAGTTTATTTATGCAAGCGGAAACATACATTCTCGCACCAAGCCTACAGAGAAATTCGGCCTAGAACATAAGGAAAAGGAGGGACTAATTTGAAAATGCTACGCTAATGGAAAAAGGTCACCAAACACGGGATCAATGGCACAAGGGTTAACAAAACAAAGAACGAGGTTCTCCATCTCTCTTTCCGCTCTCTCCAGCACGTCAAAGCGACGGTTCTCACGAGGAGTCGCCCCCCATCGATTGGCGCCATGTTCGTCCGCGAAAGCAAACATAATCGCTCGCCGGGCCTTTATCTGGCTCAGCAGATGAATTGAGCAATCCTTCAAAGCCTGAGTAATCAGGCACGCTTCATGAAAGCCCTCGAGTTTTTCTTCCGCCGCGTCAAGCATCGCCAGGGTCATCTCCGCCGGATGAGGAAGGATGTCGGCAAGCACGGCCGTGAGGATCATCCGGAGCCAGAGGGAACCCATCGGGAGGGGGGACCCCCTACGGATCGAGAGTTCATACATGGCTGAGTCGCATTCGTTGTCGGTAAGGAAGGGATCCACCAACCGAGCAGCAAAGCGGGGGATCATCTCTTCAATAGGAACTTCCCATGGCTGTCGACGAGCATGAGGACGACTGCAGGCCATGGCGCCCGCTTGTTTCTCAAGACAAGTTACACCAAAATAAAAAAAATAATAATAACATAAATCTCTCTGTGAAGGGAAAAGAAAGCTATAGCCCCGTATATAAAGAAGCGCATTAAGTGCTGTACGCGGAAAATCTTGTATGGTGAAGCTATTTCTAAGGCCCAAAAAAAAAGGAAAGGCATCGAAAATCAAGGAAATGGAACTATTTCCAAGGCCCTTTTTCTGCATCTGATATTGTGCACTGGAAATATGGCACGGGAAAATTTTGTGAACAGCCCCATCAAGAGAACCCACGTGCAGAACACGTGAGGCCTAAACCTGATGTACACAAAAAATGGAATAGCACCCTGCATATTGAAAGCGCCAACAACAACAGTAGCAAAATGATAAAATCCCAGAGAAAGGCATGCAAACATGGCAAGACATAATAAAACTTGTCACTGAAACTTTCAAAAAGTTCATACAAAATAAAGAGGACACGTTTACTGTAAGTGCACGGCGGCGCCCCGGTCGTCAATCCGACAGCCAAATGCGGAAACGGTGATAAACTTTAATTTTGCGAACTTAGCAAACCGGCACCACCGCGCACTAAACTCCGGATCGGGCCATTAAACTAGATCTAGCTAACAACAATACGGGTTAGAGATATACCGAGTGATCCGAGTCCTCCGGTCTTCTCGTCATCGTCCCGATCTCCCGCGGAAACTCCGGTCGTCGCCTCCTTGCCGGAAGGGCACCACATCGTCTGTATCTTTTACGGGCTCCCACCTCAATGCCGAGGAAACTCGGGCACGAAGCTGGCAAGTCGACGTGCCCAAGAAGTGCTGTATAATGTGTAGGGTTGTGTCTCATTTGGGGTTTTGTTGCCTTTGAAGATGATGGAGGAATCAATATAAGAAAAATGGTGCTTGGGGATTTTTGGTAGCAATGGAAAAATGAGATGGATGATTAATTTCCCACACCAAATGAAATGAACCTCTCTCATTTTTCTTCTCTCCAAAATTGTGGCCGGCCATGCAATGTCTTGGAAAATGGTGGAGGGCAAAACAAATACAAGAGGGAGGTAAGTGTAGGAAAAGCAAAAGGTGACCACATCATAAAGCTAAGAAACATCAACCATGCTTATCACTCCATACCCTTTCAAATCTCAATTAATGCACCATCATGGATGAAAGATGCTAAACATATCATAATGAATATATTTGCAAGAAACCCCCTCCACAAATGTTATTTGCACAATTGCAAATAACCCCCTCCATCGGAAAAGTCCGGCCGGGAAAGAACAAAGGAAAACCGGCCGGAACGGAATGCAAACTGGCAACTCCAGAAAACTGGTCCCGTAATAAATTACAGGAAAACCCCGATACTGTCCATACACACCCGCATCTGTATTCTGTCCGGATACAAATGCAAAGAGACAAAATCTACACTGTACTAAACTAGGATCCGGCTTAAACCAAAGCCGGCTAGTAATATCCGTCCGATCCTGATCCGTGCAATACCGCACGTATCTGATCGAACCCTGCCATATATCTATACGGCCTCTAGTACAAACCGTCCGATCCTGATCCGTGCAATACCGCACGTATCTGATCGGACCCTGCCATATCTCCATACGGCCTCTACAGCTTTTCGCCCGAAACCTTGAGTAACTGAAAGTGTGGTGGACTCTAAAGACTCGTCAATACTATGGCTGTGGATTTAACCACTAGCACGTCAGAGGTATAAGCCAATACGTAACGGGCCACCAGCTATTGACTAAAAGGGACGTCGATGAGCGAACTCATCCTAACACCCTACTGAGCCTGTCAGTGACAATATCCGTACAGTCCGGTCCGTTCGTCTACGAGCATCGCATGGCGGGCCTAGGGGGTTGGTAAAAGTCAGACCCCCAAAAGCGGTACAAGTCGTGTCGGAGTGTAGCCCAGAACACCCTGAGATACTACTGGAATACCTACCAGTAAATCTCCTGCCTTGGCCAAGGACTTTGTGTAATGGCTCTCCTAGACACAGCGCGACCTCACCCCCAATACCGGGAGAGACGAACCCCCGAAGATCCGCTCACTGCCTCCATGTGGCTCGGGACTGTACCCAACTAAAACCTGTTTGCACGACTCCTTTGAGCCGTGGTAGGGTAGTAATCAAAGTACAGTGGGAACTCACACGAGACAAATGACGATCCCCAGGTCGATGAACTAACCTGTACACATGTCACCTGGGAACTGCTATCTGACGTCAGGTATAAGACCAACTAGCATGTTCCCGGCGAGTCCTTTCCGGTGTACTCATAACCCAATGAGCACCTGTATACATCTTAGGTGATCCAACTGACACCAGTGGCTTGTGAGACCGGCCACCGCCCCTCGTCGGGGTCTCGACTGTATACACTAGTCTACTCTGGAGAATCGATGCCCTGTCTCGAAACTCCCACGACTAGGGACCTTTTAAGGATGTGCTTATAGACTCCAGCTCTCACTTATATGATCGCCCTCATACTGCTGGCAGTCAAGCAAGAATCCTAGGGGCTCTATCAACGTGTAATAGCGACCTTTCAGGTCACCTAAAGCAGTACACGATGATAAAGGTAAACCAGATAGCATACTATCATCTCGAGTGAGACTGTCTTACCGGGATAGGTCCTCCCTCAATCATCGCAATCACGTGCCTGTGATCCAATAATTGACTCTGAGGGCATTATCTCCAACATTTACAAGGGTAAGACTTCAGACGCGGGGCATGGGTTGAGGAACTCAAGATTAACTTTGTCCAAGATTCTCTAAGCATTTCGAACCTCCCGAGTATGCTTCCTCTCGCGGTCGCAAGCGTCGGGATCCTCACGAATATTCTCCACCCTCCGATAGGCGGCAAGTATGGCTGACTGCTGAAAGGCTTGGTCCAAGAGATCGATGAGGTGATCTCGCCTCCTCTTTGAGATCAAGCCAATCAGGTACACCGAATGTACCTTATCCTCAGCAGTGTCCAAGGCCCTGAGCGGTATGCCGGTGCAAAAGAGAGGAAGTGCCTCCCGAATCGCCAGCACAATCAGCCTCAGAAGAGAAGAGCGACGGGGGAGTAGCCGATGGTTGTACTCGTCAAAGCGGCTCATGATCTCGGCACACTGAGCATCGGTGAACTCCCGGCTCTGACTGCGGCCCAATGCACGAATATTCCCATAGGAGATGATCTTGTCAAGACCATACAGATGGGCATCCATGATACCTGAAATGAAGGTCATGAGAATCATTACAAAGCTCATGTTGCATTAATTGCAGAAGAACAACCTCGGGTCAAGAAACCCCAAGAAGCCTCCGTGTGAAGAAATTGAATTCTTCATTGGAATTAAATTCTTTATTAAGAGAAGGGAATTAAATTCCCAGAAACATTTTTGGATGGAATTAAATTCCATGGAGTTGAACCGCCATCATCATCTCCCCAAGGATCATCCGACCCTAAGAGATCTACTGTTGGAGGTTAAGTGGTCTCATATTTGGTTAAAGAAATTGAAGAAAAATGGGTTCTTTGTGAAATCCTTAATGTGGATTTAAAATCCAGAGAGTTCTTCTAAAACAAAGGTGCTTCGGCCATTCAACATTATTACCTGAGGAAAAGGGATCCTTTAACAGAGTTAAACTCTGGAAAATGTCTGAGACAGAGAACTAAGCTCTGGAAACGAGAATTAAATTCTCAAGGGAAAAAGTTCTCAGAAGAAGAAGATGAGCAAAGTGAAGGCTCTTCTGAAGGGACATGAACATTTATAGGATGTGATGGAGACGCTTCATATCCCCAAATCCCTAGAGGAATCCAACGGTCACAAAAGATGACAACGTTGCACTCACGTGCGGACACGTGAGAACAACGCTGTGGGGGCATTTGTTTCCTGATTTAAAATCAGGAAAGCTTACGGAAAAGGCTTCAGAAAAGGGTCACGTGCTTACACGTGACCAGCAGTCACGTGTTGCCATGTGACATCTAAAAGCATCAGCAAGGCAAATTCAGCTTCCCGACTACATCAAAGAAAAGGGGTTTCAGAAAGGGTCACGTGCTCCCACGTGATCTGGGTCACGTGTTGGCACATGACAATTAAAAGCGGCTTCAAAGGCAAACCGATTCCCTGATCAAATCAAGGAAAAGGCTTCAGAAGAGGTCACGTGCTCCCACGTGACCAGGGTCACGTGTTGCCACGTGATACTCAAAAGCAGCAGACTTGTTCTCCGGTTAAATCAAGAAAAAGAGTCCAGACGAGGGTCACATGCTCACACTTGACCAGGGGTCACGTGATGGCACATGACGGTTCAGCAGCAACCAGAAGACAGAGCGCAAAAAGAAAGAAGAAGGCTCATTCCAAGGGGGTCACGTGCCCACACGTGACCAAGGGTCATGTGGCCATACGTGACCGACTTCAAAGCTTATCTGTTAATAGAATTAAATTCTGAGAAAAGACCTCTTAAATCTTTCCAAAGCAACCGATTGAATTAAAGATTTAAAGGTGATTAAATATCATCTATCTATGGGAAAATCTCGAATTAGGAAAGATTTCCCCGTAAAATCTAACCGAAATAACAAAGGAGAATCTCTGGATTTAAAATCCAATGGTGAGTAAAATTCACCTAATAATCCAAAGGTCCAAAACGAATGATGGATACAAATCAAATCTCTTAATGAAAGATTCACCAAAACTAATTGACTCGGCTGCTTCTCCTATAAATAGGAGCCAAGAGACACACAAAAATATATATGCAGAGGGAAGAAAAGAGAGAGAGCCTTGATACTTTGGAGGAATTTGGATCTTCTGCAAAAGAAAACCCTAGGTAAGAAAGGGAAGGCTTTTTGAAAGAAAAAAGAATTTAATTCTCAACAGAGTTTAACTCTGACGTAAAATAGAAGAACATAGTTCTCTCTTTGGCGGAAGATCTGTAAAGTGCACATCTCCCCTTGAGTTGAGAATTTAATTCTCAATGGGTTGAGATCCTGCCATGCAGATCCAAAGCATAGAGAGGGAATAAAAGCACGAGAATTTAATTCTCACAGAACTATAGGAATTTAATTCCTTTAAAATAAAATTAGGGTTTGACCCTGTGTTATGGGAATTTAATTCCTTCAGAATGAAAAGAATCAGGGTTTAACCCTAGTTAAGAACTTAGTTCTGTTAAAACAACAGGAATTTAATTCCCTTAATCTCATTCCCCAGAATAATTCTTTAACAGAGAGTGGGAGTTTAATTCCTTAAAGCTTTTATTAGGGTTTAACCCTATTCAGTTCTTCATATATATGAGGAATTTAACTCCTACAGAAAATTCAGAGTTCAACTCTATTCCAGAACACAAATCTTCGAAAGGAAGTAGGAATTTAATTCCTCTGAAATTATTGTCAGGGTTCAATCCTATGAGGAATTTAATTCCTGAAAGGGATTAACAGATCTTCTAAAAAAGAAAAAAGAACATACATAGAGGCAGGGTCACGTGTCACCACGTGACCCCCAAAAAGATCTACAGAAAAGCCCCTTTGAGGCAGTGCCTCACGTGACCCACGTGACCGTTGGCAGAGGCTTCAACATACTCCATTTAAACACCCGTCACGTGATGGCACGTGATCCCCCAAAAGATGCGATATTCTCAGCAGAACAAATGGAGGGAGGGCGCCCTCACGTGTTACCACGTGACCCCTCTTGCCTTGGCGTCTAACGCTAAATTTGAACCCCTGAATCCAGTGTTAAAACACTGTTTGGCCTTAGTGTTCAACACTAATCAAAGAACTTTATTTGTAGTGTTCGACACTGATTACCTCAGTGTTTAACACTAATTTGAGATTTCTGTTGCCAGTGTTTAACACTGATCTGTTTTAGTGTTTAACACTAATTTGAAGGCCTTGTTGCTGGTGTTGACACCAACTATCTTCTAGTGTTAAACACTGACTTATCAACCTCATTCTCAGTGTTCAACACTGATTGGTCTTTAGTGTTTAACACTAGGCATTGGCCCAATTGGCTAAATGGCCAGAGGCAAAGCCTCTCCTTCAAGGGACCAACAGGAGGGCCGATGTCCCAGACATGATTGGACTTAGCCCATTCTGGCCATAAGTCCTCAATTCGTAATTAACTGGGCTAATGGGCTCATAACATAATTAATTGGTCTTGATCCCAAATTGGGCCAAAGACTATTTAATCCACTCCGGTTCCAGGGTACATCTCTTCATTCCTTTGATACTTGGCGTTGTAATCCCTCAACGTCTTCAAAGAGGTGACGGGTCCCGATGACCACACATTGATATGGACTGTGGCGTCCTTAAACCTATGGACTACGATGTCCTTAACCTTGACCGAGATGTCTTAAAACTAACAATGGACTGTGGGGTCCTTAAACCCATGGACTACGACGTCCTTAACCTTGACCGAGATGTCTTAAAACTAACAATGGACTGTGGGGTCCTTAAACCCATGGACTACGACGTCCTTAACCTTGACCGAGATGTCTTAAAACTAACAATGGACCGCAATGTCCTTAAACTACCCATGGACCGCAATGTCCTTAAACTAGCAATGGACCACTATGTCCCTAAACTGGAACAATGGAGCCCAAATGTTCTTTTGTCGGATCTAAACGATCCCGTTAAGTTGAACTTAGTCTCAGGTTAGACTAACGTATCCTTAACAAACGTTTGAGTTGATCTTGGCCTCAAATATGGCTAACGTATCCTCAAACCAAACCCCCAAACCCAAATCTAAGATAATACGGATTTGGACCAGTCCACGCCCTATGGGCGACGACATAACTCGGTCTCCGTAAACAATCCACGGGCAACAAAACATAAAATAAACACACACGACACGAAGTGACCATCTGGAGAAGGAGAAAGTTGTTACCGCGACGCGGTAGCGTAATTAACTGCAGGGGCTTGCGCCTGCAGGGAAGAGCATCCCCACAATCAAAAACCCCTCAAGCGAGGGGGAATCTGACGAAGTCTGCTACATCGGACGCATCCGTTCAGACCTTGGATACACGGTGCTATAAATCAACTTGGCATCTTCGGAGAGGTGAACGGATAGCACCAATTAGCATCTGCCCCGAATCTCAGTGCCAAGACATCGCAGTCTTGCGCGCCGCCGTTCGGAGGGGAACACCTACTTGTTCATGATTTTCCCGCATTAGCATTATTCGATTCTGGTGCATCCCATTGTTTTATATCATCCAAGTTTATTGTTGCACACTCGATTTCTTGCGCGACCCTGTTTAGTTGTTGGGACATACACACTGGGAACGGGAAGATCATATATAGTAGTGAGTGCAAGGATTGTTCTGTTGTTATTTGCGGACGAGAGTTATTTGCAGATTTCTTGGTGATCTATATCGGTAGCTATGATGTTGTCTTGGGAATGGATTTTCTCGGCACTTTCCACGCTCACATTGATTGTAGGGCAAATAAAATGATTTTCCAGATTCCCGGACATCCAGAGTTTGTTTTTGCTGTAGGAAGAAGTTCTGTCGGGCCAGTCGAGTTTTGGGCTAGGCCGACACACATTGTTCTTTTGTCGATGGAAGTTGATAAGGAGGAAGCGCCAGCTGTAGTTCGAGAGTTAATGGACGTGTTCAAGGACATCTCGGGTTTACCGCTAAAACGAGATGTGGAGTTCGCGATCGATCCTGTTCCTGGTGCAGCGCCAATCTCAAAGGCGTACTATCCGATGGCACCAGTGGAGTTAAAAGAAGTAAAAAAGCAGGTTACCGAATTTCCAGAGAAGGGTTGTATTCGCAGCAGCAATTCACCTTGGGGAGCTCCAGTTCTTCTAGTAAAGAAGAAAGATGGCACAAGGAGAATGTGCATCGATTATCGAGAATTAAACCGGGTGACTATTAAGAACAAGTACTCGATCCCTCGCATTGGCGAATTATTCGAGCAACTTAGTGGCGCAAGGGTATTCTCGAAGCTGGATTTGCGGTCCGGATATCATCAGGTCCGAGTTAAATCAGAAGATATTTGCAAGACTGCGTTCCGAACTCAATATGGACATTACGAGTATTTAGTGATGCCATTCGGAGTCACGAATGTACCGGCGATATTTATGGACTTGATGAACCGAATCTTTTCACCATTCTTGGACCAATTTTTAGTGGTGTTCATCGATGATATTCTGGTTTATTCGAGGAGCCTAGAAGAGCATGCAGAACACTTGAAGATCACACTGCAGACATTGAGGCATGAAAGATTATACGCAAAGATGAGCAAGTACGAGTTTTGGCTTGATGAAGTGAAGTTTTTGGGGCACGTCATATCCGGAGATGGAATCGCCGTTGACCTTGAGAAGATTGCAGCAGTTCAAGATTGGCCGAATCCGAAGAATGTAGCAAAGATCAGAAGTTTTCATGGACTTGCCGGATATTTCAGAAGGTTCGTGGAGAATTTTGCTCGTTTGGCTGAGCCTTTGACCAAGCTTACGCGGAAGGAAGTACCGTTCGTATGGATGGATCGTTGTACGTCATCTTTTGAGGCGTTGAAGCGAAGATTGATAACCGCTCCTATTTTGACCGTACCAGACGGTTCCGGAGGATTGGTGATTCACAGCGACTCATCTGGGAAAGGTTTGGGATGTGTTTTGATGCAGCATGGGAAGGTTATAGCCTACGCATCGAGACAGTTGAAGACCCATGAAAAGAATTACCCAACTCATGACCTGGAGCTTGCAGCAGTGATTTTCTCTTTGAAGATTTGGAGACACTACTTACTGGGCGAAAGGGTCGAAGTATTCACCGATCACAAAAGCCTAAAGTAGGTGTTCACACAGAAAGAGCTTAACATGAGGCAGCGTAGATGGTTTGATTTGATGGCTAACTATGATCTTGATCTTAAGTATCATCCAGGAAAAGTTAATGTAGTGCCGGATGCGCTTAGTCGGTTGCCAGCAATTCAGATGTTGACTGCACAGAAGGAGCTTATCGAAGATTTTCGGAGATTCGAGTTGGAGATTGTGCCACCGTATTCTTCAGGACAGTTGATGCAGCTGCAAGTACAGTCATCGTTGATCGAGAGTATTAAGGCAGCGCAGTCACAGGATCCAAGATTGCAGAAGTTTTGAGAACAGGTTGAAGCGGGACTTCGAACGGACTTGTTGATTCATGAAGATGGTTTGTTGCATTTTGGTAGCCGTTTGTGTGTGCCGAAAGGAGACATTCGCGAAGAAGTTATGAAGGAGGCGCACAGTTCCGTATATTTCGTACATCCAGGAGGCACGAAGATGTATCGTGATCTAAGACAGCATTTCTGGTGGGAAGGTATGAAAAGGGAGATCGCCCGTTTTGTAGCGAAGTGCTTGGTGTGTCAGCAAGTTAAGGCTGAACATCAAAGGGTAGCTGGTTTATTGCAACCACTTCCGATTTCTCAATGGAAGTGGGAATATATAACCATGGATTTTGTGACAGCTTTACCACGGAGTGCAAAGGGCAACAATGCAGTGTGGGTGATTGTTGATCGATTGACCAAGGCAGCTCATTTCATACCATTTCGAGTTGGTCAGTCAACGAAAGCGTTAGCAGAACGGTACATGCAGGAGATTGTGAGATTTCATGGAGTACCTGTGAGCATCGTTTCCGACCGTGATACCCGATTCTTATCACACTTCTGAAGGAGTTTACAGGAAAGTTTGGGAACGCGATTGAAGTTTAGCACTGCTTATCATCCCCAAAAAGATGGCCAGTCGGAGAGAATGATCTAAACTCTTGAAGACATGTTGAGAGCTTGCATGTTAGACTTCAAGGGTTCATGGGAGGATCATCTACACTTGGTGGAGTTTTCATACAATAACAGCTTTCAGGCGACAATTCAGATGGCTCCATTTGAAGCATTGTATGGCCGCAAGTGTCGCTCACCTGTTTGTTGGGACGATGTTGGAGAAAGAAGATTGTTGGGACCGGATTTGATCATGCAAACAGTAAAGAAGGTTAATACTATCCGGAATCACATGAAGGCAACACAAGATAGGCAGAAGAGTTGGGTTGATACATCGAGAAGACCTCTAGAGTTCGCTGTTGGTGATCTGGTATTCTTGAAGATATCACCGACTAGAGGAGTGATTCATTTTGGGAGTCGAGTCAAGCTTAGTCCTCGATTCGTGGGGCCTTTCGAGATTATGGAGCGTGTTGGAGAAGTGGCTTATCGATTGGCGTTACCACAATCTTTGGTGAATGTTCATGACGTGTTTCATGTATCTCAACTCCTCAAGTATGTTCGAGATAAAACACATGTGCTAGATCATTCAGAGCTGACTGTTAGGGAGGATTTAACCTTTGAGGAGCGACCGATGTCGATTGTTGATCGAAGAGAAAAGGTCCTCAAGAACAAGGTTATCCCTCTCGTGCTTGTTTCTTGGGGAAATCGCTCGCACGGAGAGTCGACTTGGGAACGAGAAGACGAGATTCGACAGAAGTTTCCACACCTATTCTTCTAGATTCATGTTTGTTTATCTTTTGTTGTTCCTGGAATTCCGAGGACGGAATTCTTTTTGTAGTTGGGTATAATATAACACCCTGGTTCATTTATATCAGTTCTATCTCGAGTATTTCTTTATTTATGGTAATTTCCTAATTTATTGTGTTTTGGGTGCGAATAGTGTATTTGACATCTGTATTTGCATCCGACCCGACACGCTTGCTGGAAACCCGTCTTGATTCCTATTTATGATTTATCCCGGCTTGTTATGTGGATTCGTGCACTTTCATTTTTTTTATATACTGCATACTCGTATTTTATCTGGCATCTGCATTTTTTTATTATAACATTTAAAGTCAAATAAAATATTTTAAAAATATATAGCATGGCCTGCACGATACCCCTAACCCTGTCGTAGCATCCGCGCATCTTGTTCTCGTCCCGTTCAGTGAAACGGACTCGTTTGGATGGCTACGTGCACGTGCGTGCATCCGTTCTTAGGGGTAAACTTTTTAGTTACCCGGATATCCTGTTTTAATGTTGGTCGACACGTATATTTTCCGTATTTTAAAACTAGATTTTTAGACCCGACCCGGGCGTGTTTTGAACTATTTTTGTATTAGCCAAAATATCAAATTTTATTATTATTATTATATTTTTAACTGTACGTTTAAATTTCATAACGAAAAATATTTTTTAAAAATTTTAAAGGAATCTTTTGTTAACAGAAGTGTTTCTCTCTCTCCCCCCCTTTCTCTCTCTCTCTTCCTCTCTCTCACTCCTCTCGCGATCACTGTTCCTCACGCGTAATCCCGTCACCTCCCATCTAACTACAATTACCTCCCTTATGTTTTCTTCTCCTTCTTTAAAAAAAACAGAAACCCTACGCCCACGAGATCCCTACAAGAACCCCAACCCTAGCCGCCTTCTTCTTCCTCATCACCTTCATCATCATCATCTCCTCCTCACCTCACCCCTCACCTCTTTCTCTTCTTCCCTTCTCCTCTGCAAACCCCGAACCCATCACCCGAACCTTCAACCCGGAAACCCCCTGCACCCATCTTCGCCCTCGCTGCCTCCACCCTTGTCGCTCATCCAAGCCTCACCGTCGCCACCACCCTCACCCTTGTCGTAACCACCTTCTTCCTCTTCTATTCCCTTCTCGACCTCTGCAAACCCGACAACCCCAGGCCAACCCAAGAAAACCATCACCACCCTTGCCGGCACCCTCGCATCACCGGATCTCCGACCCCAGCCGTCACTTTACCCGTCATCACAACCTTCTTCTCTCCTCAATCACCTCCTTACCTTCCTTATCCCTCTCACCCGACCTCACTGCACAAAACCGACCCCGATCCCTAACTTCAAGAACCCACTGCCTCGCCGGAAAACCCCACATGCATTCTCGCCGTCGACGACCAGTCGCCGTGGTAACCCCTCGCATCGTCTCTGGCCCTGAGCACCAACCCCCAGAGCACCCTATTCTCTTCTTCTCCTTCCTCTTCTTCTTTCTTCTTTCTTGATCGTGTTTCTTGATTCCGGTGATCACCGCTAGAGCCGTGCCGCTGCCGACGATCCGAGTAATCCAGTGGACATCCCCTGCCAGCGTGGTTACCTTCTTGCCTTGCCTGGACCTGTCCCGTGTGCCGTGTGTACGTTGCGACGTTTACCCAACGTCGGACGTACACCCGACGTCGGACGTACCGTAGGCACCCGTCGTGTGTTCCGCTCAGGCAAGTTTATCTTGCTATATGCTATGTTATTATATTTGCATCTATATTAATAATAATATTACATGCTCATTGCATTGTGCATCACTGTTATCGTTTTACTGTTTTACGATACCAATTCACATCCGTATCATGTATTACATATCTAGTCGCATGCAAGTTTATCTTGCTACATGCTATAATACTTATCTTGCATCCATATGAATACAAATATTACATGTCGATTGCATTATACATCCATATTAAAGTTTTACTGTTTTCGGATATCCGTATGCATCCATATCATCTATTATATATGTAGCTGCATCTACAGATCATATTAATTCATGTTATTGTTATAGTAACACCTCATGCTTAATAATGTGCATCCCACTTAGTCTTGGAGCTGTAAATGTAACCCCTGATCGATATTTGTGCATCCATACCATTAATTATATATCTAGTTGCATGCCATGTCACATTATTTCATATTACTGTTATACTAACATCCATGCTTGATAATGTGCATCCTACATAGTTGTGGAACGGTAGTTATAACCCCTGATAGTTAATTGAGCATCCATGTTTTATTGTGTATCCATACTATTAATTCTGCATATCCAGTTGCATGTCATATTATATTAATTCATACTATTGTTACATTAACACCCCATGCTTGATAATGTGCATCCTACCTAGTCATGACGTAACCCCTGATAGATATTTGTGCATCCATGTTTTTACCGTACATCCGTACTTCTACCGTGATTCGATACTTGCTACATTTTACTGCTGGGCACCCACTTGATACATGTATACTACCTGACATGACCAAATATATCACTACTTGACATGTTACCTGATCCTGTTTCTAATGCCGACAATCCTGACATGTTGTCCCGATGGACATATCCTGTTGTCTGTATAGACAAACCTGTACCTGCTTGATCCTGTGTTGGCATTAGCTCCAGATTTATCAATACCTGATTTGAACACATAACTTGGGGGTATGGGGAAATCAATGATGAAACCCGACTTGTAACTCGACAGTTCGATGCTTATACTGATCAGTTTTACGGGCTAGGCCAGCCCCGGGATGATGCTGCTGACATCATTCGTCTGTACATGTTACCTGTTTACTGCCTAGCGGCATGTCTCGGATTCAGCCCGAGAGTCTTGACCGTGGTCCCGGGCATGCACGGGATACTATTGAGTTATATCGACGATTCATTAAATTGATTTCATAGACTTGAGAGTAGTTAACCCAGTAGCACAGTTTAGTTTTACTCACCTCACGTCACATGTGCTTATACCCTTCACTATTCCTTATTCATGTTACTATTATACTTTTATTACTGTTCATACCCATGCCTGCATATCTTGTTACCTCATGATTATATTATTGTTGATATTATGACGCACTAACGTCTGGGTTTTGCATGGCCCAGATTCTTTACCTTTCTCGCAAGCCGACCAGGAATACTTCAGTCGACAGGCCGAGCAGTGAGGATCCTGTCAATATTTTAGTTTAGTTTTCTTTCAGCATTTTCATTTCCTGATGTGAGCCGGTATTTAGGACGTACTTTCCAGATTGTTATTGTTATTTGGATTTATTGCTTCCGCATATTATTTCTTGACTCGTTTATTCTGGCATATGGACCTGTACTAGATAGTTTATTTTATTTCTATTGTTCTTGATATCTTATAGATAGCCATAATGTGACTGTGGAGGGATGTTTCTGTTGGAGATAGTACCCTCATAGTCAATTATTGGATCACAGGTACGTGATTGCAATGATTGAGGGAGGACCTATGCCGGTAGGACAGTCTTACTCAAGATGATAGTATGCTATCTGGTTTATCTTTATCATCGTGTACTGCTTTAGGTGACCTTATAGGTCACTATTGCGCGTTGATAGAGCCCTTAGGATTCTTTCTTGACGACCAGCAGTATGATGGCGATCATATACGTGAGAGCTGGGGTCTATAAGCACATCCTTAAAAGGTCCCTAGTCGTGGGAGTATTCGAGACAGGGCATCGATACTCCAGAGTAAACTAGTGTATAAAGTCGAGACCCCGACGAGGGGCGGTGGCCAGTCTCACAAGCCACTGGTGTCAGTTGGTTCACCTAAGATGTATACAGGTGCTCATTGGGTTATGAGTACACCGGACAGGACTCGCCGGGAACCTGCTAGTTGGGATTATACCAGACGTCAGATAGCAGTTCCCTGGTGACATGTGTACAGGTTAGTTCATCGACTTGAGATCATCATTTGTCTCGTGTGAGTTCCCACTGTACTTTGATTACTACCCTACCACGGCTCAAAAGAGTCATGCAAACAGGTTTTAGTTGGGTACAGTCCCGAGCCACATAGAGGCAGTGAGCGGATCTGCAGGGGTTCGTCTCTCCCGGTATTGGGGGTGAGATCGTGCTGTGTCTAGGAGAGCCATTACACAAAGCCCTCGGCCGAGGCAGGAGATTTACTGGTAGGTATTCCAGTAGTATCTCAGGGTGTTCTGGGCTACACTCCGACATGACTTGTACCGCTTTTGGGGATCTGACTTTTACCAACCCCCTAGGCCCGCCATGCGATGCTCATAGACGAACGGACCGGACTGTACGGATATTGTCACTGACAGGCTCAGTAGGGTGTCAGGATGAGTTCTCTCATCGACGTCCCTTTTGGTCAATACCTGGTAGCCCGTTACGTATGGCTAATACCTCTGACGTGCTAGTGGTTAAATCCACATCCAAAAGTATTGACAAGTCTTTAGAGTCCCCCACGGACAGTTACTCAAGTTTCGGGCGAAACGTTGTAGAGGCCGTATGGAGATATGGCAGGGTTCGATCAGATACGTGCGGTATTGCACGGATCATGATCGGACGGATGATACTAGCGGGCTTTGGTTTAAGCCGGATCCTAGCATTGTACAGTGTAGATTTTGTCTCATTGCATTTGTATTCGGTCGCAATACAAATGCGGGTATGTATATACAGTCGCGGGGTTTTCCTGTAATTTATTACGGAATCAGTTTTCTGAAGTTGCCAGTTTGCATTCCGTTTCGGCCATTTTCCTTTGTTTCTTTTCTTGGTTGAAAAATGGTGGAGGAGGGCTAATTTGCAAATGTGCAAATTAGCAATTTGGAGGGTTGTTTTTGCAAGTAGTTGCATCATGATGGTTTCATGATGGTTCCACTATCCCTTGACTTTCTTTTGATCATGATGGCTTGACTTTTGTGATGAGAGTGATGGGTTTTTGAGTGTGGACTTTGTTGTGATGATAATTCTTAATCATCACCTCTCTCTCTCTCTCTCTTGTATTATTGCTTCTCACCCCCCCTTTGATATTGACCACCCTTCTGATTTCTCAAGAGGCCGGCCACAATAGGAGGGGGCTGTCCAAAATATTTGATGTGGGATTGTTCTCATTTTGTTGGCACAAAAATCCCTTGGTTCATCCAAAAACTTGCATCTCATTCCTCCACCAAAAACCATGGCAACTTCAACCCCAATAGAGACATATAGTTCTACACTATCCTACAGCATTCTTGGACATGTCGACTCGCCAACTTCGTGCCTGAGTTGCCTCGGTCCAGAGGTGGGAGCCCGTAAAAGAACCCGGCGATGTGGTGCCCTTCCGACGAGGAGATGAAGACCGGAGATTCCGCGGGGAGATCGGGACGACGACGAGAAGACCGAAAGACACGGATCACTCGGTATATCTCTCTACCCCTTCTCTAGTTTGCTAGGAGTAGGTTAATGGCCCGATTCGGGTTTATAGTCCGCGGTAGCGCCGGTTTCTTGTTTAAAGAAAAGTTTTGATTCCGCATTTTGGCCTCGTTCTGACGGCCGGGGCGCCGCCGTGGCCTAACATGGTATCAGAGCCACGCCATTAACCTTGTCTAGCTTGCTCTAGTATGTTTAGAACTTCGATCGAACAATTTTTCCCAAAATCACGATTTCATGTGCATCAACTTTCTGTCGAAATTTTTTGTGCTCCAAAAATTTTTCTGGGCATGTCAAAAATTCGTGCAGGGTTTTTTAAGCCTTCTGTAGAAATTCGATACACTGATCCTACAGTAGGACCGCGGAACCGCGGCCAAACCCCTGTTCTGGCCGCGATTCCGCGGCTGTAAGATGTCATTGCCGTACCAAATTTCTACAGTAGCTTTACAAGTTGAAATTGGGATTTTTGGAATATTCTTTTTGGGCCCAGATTTCTTTGAGTGCTACAGTTGTGCTTGGGGCCCACTTTGGGAAATTTTTAGTCGATCGAAAATTTTAAACATGTTAGTTCACAGTATTTACATTATATCTGCGACCGTGAATGTCATTTGATCGATAAATCCTGTCTAACTGCTATAGCCCTTTTAGACGGATTTGCGAACGTGACATTCACGTTGATGTTCTGTATTGTGCTGTGTTGTTGCGGATTGTCGTGGTGGATAGCCTGGATGCAATGTTAGTACAGTTTGGTGTATTATGTACATTTGATATTGTGGGGCGAGCGTCCGACATGTGGACTGCCGTCACTGCCTGTTTGTATATTATTCTTTTGGGGCACGACCGGGCTGAGATCGATGTACCCGCTGTATGTATATTTTACTTTCTGTACTAGGATTACCTCGCGGATGGGTGCACGGATAGCCGGGTTCTAGAGGGCAATGGGCCCGCATCTCATGGCATTGAGACGGAGGGGGCTTCACTCTAGAATTGGCGGGCTATTTGCCGCACTCGTAGGGGGTACAGGTTGACCCAAGGAGGGGTGCCCAAGTTACCGGATTTCGTGAAGTGCTGGGTGGTCCATTCATGTTGCTGAAGGGGGCTGCCTCGCTTCAGGTTTTGGCGGGTAACTTGCCGCGCCCATAGGGGTCTAGGATTTTATTGCACGGTTATCCACACGACTAGGGGAACATCGGGTTTCAGTAGCGGCTCTATGAAACCCGGGGATCCCA
Source organism: Agapanthus africanus (assembly GCA_030015575.1). Lineage (NCBI taxonomy): Eukaryota > Viridiplantae > Streptophyta > Magnoliopsida > Asparagales > Amaryllidaceae > Agapanthus > Agapanthus africanus. The sequence goes on along the minus strand of CM057348.1, from coordinate 157,750,782 downwards.
GATATCTGTATTGTTCTGTGATACTTATTACATTTCTGTGATGTTGCATTTTATCACGCCTTGAGCGAATATTATATATTGATATATATACTAGTAGATGTTGTATATGTTTTGCATCCGCGCTAGTCCAGTCCCCGCTCTGTCGTTAGTTAAGTAACCTAACGGGTGATGACGGGACCCAGTGGCGAATGCGGATGGCATATACGTACATCATTATTTTCATTCTTTATTGGTGTGATCAATTGATGGGACTGCATTGATTTGGATCAATGCAAGCTAAACAAACCCATTTGATATTGTTGGAACATTTTTCAAAAAGCTGTTATTGCAAGGACGTTCTCTTTTGTTTTGCACAGTGGTATTCGGTTATGAATATCCAGTACCTCAGTCGACGAGGCAAGGGCCGAGATCCCTTCACCGGGAGTGACCCCTTGGACAGAAGTTTGCTTCAGGGCAATAACTTCACTATAGCCGATTACTTTTTGCTTTGCATCGTGGTATTCAGTTGGAATATCTTGCACCTCATTCTACGGGGAAAGAGCCGAGATCTCTTCACCGGGAGTGACCTCTTTAGCAAAGGGTTATCGTCACTATATTTTTATAAAAACTATGCAGCTCCTTCAACGATATCAAGTTCATTACGTTAAAAGTTTTTCGCCAAAAGCTAGACGTAGCCCTCTGTCATTTCTTACAAGTATTACTTAGTATTCGTGCTGCGTTTGTTAACTGTGTCAAGGCGTAGTGTACGGTAGCTAAGTAGTGTTCGTTTGTGGAATATTAATGGGATTGGTTAAGACAGTCGTGCGGCCTTGTTGACTGTGTCAAGGGCTCGTACGGGTGGGTTTAATGTAATCCAGGATAATGACGGGTTGAACTTGACTAGGACTCTTTGATTTGTTGACTGTGTCAATGTCACTTGGGTCCTAGGAGTAAAAATCACATCGGGAGTTTCTAAAGAAACTGAAACTTGCCAGGCATGCACATACCTTCTGGAGTGAGATAACATGAGTGGATTCCGTCACGTTATCATGCGATGATAGTTGGAACCCGATTCTCACTGATGAGTTGGTTTACTCCTCGGGTGATCCCGACTAATTCTTCTTTCAGGTTTGGAGGAGAATTTGACGTGACAGTGGGAGGTTTCCTGATTAGATAAATTGATAACCATTCTGATCTAGGTTAGAGTGCACGCTGAGTGTTTCTTTTCTCTCTCTCTTTGGCAGCGACCATGACCCGACCCTAGACTATGACTCAGTGACCAAGTTGACCAAAGCTTCTTATAAGACTGGCTTTTGGATTGTCTGAGTTGCATACCTCATTGCCACTCCTACTCTTACCTTTTTCTCCAGGACACCCCGTATTACTACGAACGTCCACTTCCATTGGATAAACCATCGTATGGTTACATACAAACTCGAAGGAACTTGTTCCAGATTCGAGGATGGTTTCTGGTTCTGGAGAAAACGAATAGGACTATTCAGTTGTCTTTTTCTTTTACCTTCTCTCAGGTTGCGAGTGCTCCTTGGATTAGGGGATAGTACACCCGTTACGCCTATTGGATAGTCTTCTTCCAAACCTTAGGCTGGTGCCGAACGGTAGGGAATGAAGAAAGTCGATTAGCCTAAGTGTGGTGTACAGAAGGTAATAAGTTAAGACAAATAAAGGGATTAGAAGGAGGGCAAAGTAAATTGCGACTGCTATTCACGACCAAGCCAAGTAATTTATTACCACTCCCACTTCACCTTTGTATTTCTCCGGAACACTCCGTATCACTACGAAGATCCACAGGTTATTGGATACTCCATCGTATGGTTATATACGAACTCGAAAGGAACTTGTTCCAGTTCGGGGATGGATTCTGGTTCAGGAGAAATAGGAATAAGGTTTTATTCAGTTGTCTTTTATCTTTACCTTCTCTCGCATTGCGAGTGCTCCTAGGATTAGGACAGTACACCCATTATGCTTATTGGATAGTGTTCTTCCTAACCATAGGCTGGTGCCGAACGGTGGGAAAGGAAGAAAACCATTTAGCCTAAGAGGGTGTACAGAAGGAAATGACTAAAAACAAATAAAGGGATTTGGAGAGATGGCAAAGAAATATACGGTTACAGTTGTGAATCTGGATAATGGAAAAGGCATTACTAGGAATACCAGGATACCCCTATGAAATATTTCAATGTTTCAGTTTCACTGTGTACTGTTAAAAGAAAACTGATTTCCCAATTAGCCCTTGTTCCAGGGTATGTATTTACCAGGTGTGATTCTCACATCTGTATGGTTTTACAGATGATGAGTGGGAATAAGCTATTGGGAATTAGGTGATTATCCTCATTATATCGGAATTCGTTGTAATTGGTGATATTTGAGGAAGTCACCTGGGTTGTTTGCCGGACGGCGAATATTTAGTTTTGAATATCCGTTGTTATGCACCAATTTCAAATTGATATATCTGTACGATCATTTTTATGAAGTGAGATATAACTTTTTGAAATTATGTCGATGATATTTACCTATATCAGTGGATGGTTAGGTAAGGAGCATTAAACAGCGGTGTAATTCTTCTTAACCATAAGTACAGTTTTCAACCTACAACGCACAGGGTTTGAGTTATTAGACTCAGAGGACTTATACAGAGGATTGTATGTTGTCCAGTGTCCATTAGGACAGAGGGGATGGTCCTCGTACTATATTCTGTTTACTTGTGACTTCTCTAGTTCTTAGACAAGTGTTTCGTAGAAACACAATGTCCAAGTTTTGAAAAGTTATAGGTATAAGAGTAAAGTAGAGAAACAGGTATTGCAAGTATCTAGATTCTTCAAGGTGATCGAAGATGTAGATACTTGTGTATGGTGTTCAGTTGATAGTAATGGTTTTAAGAGAACTTGCTTCTCTTTCAGGTTACTCATAAGTGGAAGCACTCCAAAGTTGAGTAATGCTGATCGGCCTCTCTCCATTCAGTTGACATGCACTGGAGACAGCTGCATGATTTGAATCTGGTTCAATTAAATCAGTGCCTCTGTTTCTTTATTGGATATAGAACAGTTCATATCTTGGCATTGTTAAGGTACGGGGAGTTTTCCGGCTTATGCTTAAAACCAGACTCCGGATAACTCAAGGCACGTTTCTGTAATGGCTGTTTGTGGGTTGACCCAGGCTATGACGAGGGTTGACTTTCTACCATCTGGAAGATCAATAGTAATATTGTTCTAGACTCACCACAGTTTTAAGTAAAATGGATTTTTTCAGAAAACAGTAGTGGGAGTATGGTAGAACTGGATGTGATTCCAGAACCGCAAACGATTACTAAAAATTTGATGAGAACCTAAAGATTCAATCTGATTTGATATTCCATTGGCCACTCCGCAGATATGGTAGGTAACCTCAGGCACTCGAGAGGTACTTCGGTATGCTCAAAGACGGTGACAGGGAGGTTCTTGTTTACCCAGACTTGCCATTGCTGTTGTTCCAGACTGTGAGACCCGGCAGGAGGATGAGTATAGCGTCGTTCTAAACAAGCTTTAGAAGTGCACGTGTATATGATTCTGCCAGAGGGTTGTCGTAGTCAGTAGGAGCAGTGGAAGCATTGGTGGGCAAAGAGGCTTATGTCTGTTTATAGACTAAAGCAGAAATAGCGAAGATAGATCATCTATTTCTGATGTGACGGTCATAGGTTTGACTTCATCAGAATAGGGGATGGATCTGTTAAGAAGGTAGTAGGGTGTGATGTCCTGGTATTTGGATGACATACACAGAGTAGGAAGTGATGTTCATATACTACGATCGGTTATATTTTGGTTGTCACACAGTGGTTTCTCCACATAGGACTTGGATATTATATCAGACATCCTGATTACTGGATCTATAGTTTTAGATCTAGATTTGGGTAGTTTCCCAATATGGGTACTTAGACAGCATTCCAAAGGTGTTTTAGAATGGACGACTCCTGGCACGGTAGTGTACCTGCAGGTAATGGAGTCACCCTCTCCAAAGGTGTCTTACAGACTAAAGGGGAGAGGGATGTGCATGATTGGCAGATCACTTGCTTAGGCAATTGAGTCAATCATGAGATGTCAAGTACCACACCAGATGTTTTTGCACTAGATGCAATAAGGTGATGTTGATCCAATCCTGGAGAAACGTTCGGAAGCAGTTTTAGAACATAAGTGGATGTTCTAGGAATATGATAACGACAGCCTCATTCGGGAGACGGTTATCATTCCAGGCTTCCAAGGTGACCTGAATGACAGAGTGACTGTCAGAGTTATAGTTTTCCCTCTGACGATGGGCAGTATTTTGGACAGGTGCTCCAAGCAGATACTGAGGGAGGCATGGCGCGGGATACTGATTAAGTTCAGTTTACGATACAGTCTAAAAAGTATGGATTTAGAGTTCATTTATGAACTAGGTCCCATCAGACATCCAGAAATATTCTAAGACAGGTATTGCTCATTTCGGGAGATGGCTTTCTCCGCGAACTTGAGATATAGAGAGACATAGAAAGAAACATCAAAGCGGATCCACTCACTGAGGCTATTCCTCGAACGCAATGGTTTCGCAAACGGGTTTTGTAAGACTGATTAGTAGAGGAGTTGGGTGTTCGGTATCACACGGGCTGTGAGTATGCGACATCGCAATAATTAGCCTTGAGTGCAAGTGGGAGATTGTTGGAGATAGTGCCCTCATAGTCAATTATTGGATCACCGACACATGATTGCAATGATTGAGGGAGGACCTATGCTGGTAGGACAGTCTTACTCAAGATGATAGTATGCTATCTGGTTTATCTTTATCATCGTGTACTGCTTTAGGTGACCTTACAGGTCACTATTGCGCGTTGATAGAGCCCTTAGGATTCTTGCTTGACGACCAGTAGTATGATGGCGATCATATACGTGAGAGCTGGGGTCTATAAGCACATCCTTAAAAGGTCCCTAGTCGTGGGAGTATTCGAGACAGGGCATCGATACTCCAGAGTAGACTAGTGTATACAATCGAGACCCCGACGAGGGGCGGTGGGCGGTCTCACAAGCCATTGGTGACAGTTGGTTCACCTAAGATGTATACAGGTGCTCATTAGGTTATGAGTACACCGGACAGGACTCGCCGGGAACCTGCTAGTTGGGATTATACCAGACGTCAGATAGCAGTTCCCTGGTGACATGTGTACAGGTTAGTTCATCGACCTGAGATCGTCATTTGTCTCGTGTGAGTTCCCACTGTACTTTGATTACTACCCTACCACAGCTCAAAGGAGTCGTGCAAACAAGTTTTAATTGGGTACAGTCCCGAGCTACATGGAGGCAGTGAGCGGATCTGCAGGGGTTCGTCTCTCCCGGTATTGGGGGTGAGATCGCGCTGTGTCTAGGAGAGCCATTACACAAAGCCCTCGGCCGAGGCAGGAGATTTTCTGGTAGGTATTCGCGTAGTATCTCAGGGTGTTCTGGGCTACACTCCGACACGACTTGTACCGATTTTGGGGGTCTGACTTTTACCAAACCCCTAGGCCCGCCATGCGATGCTCATAGACGAACGGACCGGACTGTACGGATATTGTCACTGACAGGCTCAGTAGGGTGTCGGGATGAGTTCGCTCATCGACGTCCCTTTTGGTCAATACCTAGTAGCCCGTTACGTATGGCTAATACCTCTGACGTGCTAGTGGTTAAATCCACAGCCAAAAGTATTGACGAGTCTTTAGAGTCCCCCACAGACAGTTACTCAAGTTTCGGGCGAAACGCTGTAGAGGCCGTATGGAGATATGGCAGGGTTCGATCAGATACGTGCGGTATTGCACGGATCATGATCGGACGGATGATACTAGCGGGCTTTGGTTTAAGCCGGATCCTAGCATTGTACAGTGTAGATTTTGTCTCATTGCATTTGTATGCGGTCGTAATACAAATGCGGGTATATATATACAGTCGCGGGGTTTTCCTGTAATTTATTACGGGATCAGTTTTCTGAAGTTGCCAGTTTGCATTCCGTTTCGGCCATTTTCCTTTGTTTCTTTCCTTGGCTGAAAAATGGTGGAGGAGGGCTAATTTGCAAATGTGCAAATTAGCAATTTGGAGGGTTGTTTTTGCAAGTAGTTGCATCATGATGGTTTCATGATGGTTCCACCATCCCTTAACTTTCTTTTGATCATGATGGCTTGACTTTTGTGATGAGAGTGATGGGTTTTTGAGTGTGGACTTTGTTGTGATGATAATTCTTAATCATCACCTCTCTCTCTCTCTCTCTTGTATTATTGCTTCTCACCCCCCCCCCTTGATATTGACCACCCTTCTCATTCCTCAAGGGGCCGGCCACAATAGGAAGGGGCTGTCCAAAATATTTGATGTGGGATTGTTCTCATTTTGTTGGCACAAAAATCCCTTGGTTCATCCAAAAACTTGCATCTCATTCCTCCACCAAAAACCATGGCAACTTCAACCCCAATAGAGACGTATAGTTCTACACTATCCTACAGCATTCTTGGATACGTCGACTCGCCAACTTCATGCCCGAGTTGCCTCGATCCAGAGGTGGAAGCCCGTAAAAGAACCCGGCGATATGGTGCCCTTCCGACGAGGAGATGAAGACCGGAGATTCCGCGGGGAGATCGGGACGACGGCGAGAAGACCGAAGGACACGGATCGCTCGGTATATCTCTCTACCCCTTCTCTAGTTTGCTAGGAGTAGGTTAATGGCCCGATCCGGGTTTATAGTCCGCGGTAGCGCCGGTTTCTTGTTTAAAGAAAAGTTTTGGTTCCGCATTTTGGCCTCGTTCTGACGGCCGGGGCGCCGCCGTGGCCTAACAGTTTCCTAACCACAGGTAGCATGGTTGGTTTTGTCACGTGCCGATCTTAGCGCACTCTGGGAAGCGGGGCATAACGGTTCTTATATGAAGGGTTAAACCCTAGTTTTATCAGTGGAATTAAACTCCTATATGCCTTTTGGGAGAATTAAATTCTCTGAACTTAGATCTTCCCCTAGGTTTTGGATCTGCATGGCAGAATCTCCCCGATGAGAATTAAATTCTCAACTTGTGGGGAGATCTGCTTCTGCAGATCCCAACCAAAGGAAGAACTAAGTTCTTTTGGAAAAGTTAAACTCTTGTGGAGACGAAGAAGATGTAAGATGTTCTTTATGTTTTGTTCCTTCTTCCCTAGGGTTTTTTCTTTTCTTTGAGGAGATTTTCTTCTCCGTAGAGAATTAAATTCTCTTTTCTTTTTAAACTTATCAGGGTTTTTCTCTCTGTTTCTTCTCTCCTTTTGAGCTTGAAGTTTATGGGGGGTTCTACTTTTTTAGACTTGAAGGCTTGGGGCCTTTATATAGTGAAGGTTGATTTGTCGATTTAGTTGAGGAAATCTCTCATTGAGAGATCTCTTGATTGATTTGGGGAATTTATCCACCGTCGGATCTTTGATCCAAGGACTTCTGTTTTATGGAAGACATTTTTTGTTTTTAACAAGATTGGGAAAATATTTTCCCATACAGAACTTATTCTATATCTTGGTGATTTCTAATCACCATTGGATCTTTGATCCAATGGTGCTCTGATTTACAGAGCACAATCTTTCTTGTTTAGAAAGATTTGAGGAGTATTTCCTCAATCAGAATTTAATTCTGTATCTTAGTGATTTTTAATCACCATTAGATCTTTGATCCAACATTGCTCTGATTTACAGAGCACAATCTTTCTTGTTTAGAAAGATTGGGGAAAATATTTTCAAAATAGGGTTTTGATCCCTTTTATATAGAATTTAATTCTATCGGGTCAGAAGATATTAGGAATCCTCATGTGTTGCGCGTGACCCAGTAGCACTAGGCCGGTTTGCCTATATGCAGCAGTCCCAAAGAAGAGCATCACGTGTCGGCACGTGATGCGCCTTCTGGCCTGCTATTTGTTTTATGAAGGCGCCTATATACGTTGTATAAAGGTGCTCACGTGTGGCACGTGAGGCCCAACTTCAGCCTTATTTGTTAAGTGCAATGCCTATAATCTTGGCTTCAAAGCGCATCACGTGTGGGCACGTGATACTCCATTTGGGGAATTTTTCCCATTGCTTTTTACTTATTATTTATTTTTCATAAAAGAACAAATGCCCCTACAGCGTTGTTCTCACGTGGCTTGCACGTGAGTGCAACGCTGTCACCTTTACAGCTGTTGGATGGCCTAGGGGAACGGGAAGGTGAACCGCCCTTGTCACGTCTTATAAATGCAAGGGTTTGGCCTTTGGGAAGCCACTGTTCTTTCATCTTATTCCTTCTTTGTTTTCTTTGAGAATTTAATTCTCCTCTTCAGAGATTAGTTCTCTGCCATTGCAATTCCAGAGTTAAACTCTGTTGGAAAAAGAAACTTTTTCTAGGTAAAGATCTCGAACATTAGAGAAACTCTTTCCTTTAAAGAAAACTTCTGGATTTTAAATCCATCATGAGAGTTTTGCTCTCCTCTAAAACCGATCTCTTAGAGATCCAAAGATGTGATTTTGAGTAATAACTCTCAATACTTCGAGCATTCCTCCTCTGACCTTTAAAGATTCATGGCATTTGATTTTTCATTTCCTCTTTATAAGGTTTCTGGAATTTAATTCCATAGCATAAAAGGAATTTAATTCCTCACCGAAGAGCTTAACTCTGAAAGATCAAGAGGGTCCTTCAGGAATTTGATTCCCCTGTGTTCTTGAAAATCTTTTCAAGGGATTTTTCCTTTATTTTTACCCATTTGACAGAGTTTGTAATGGGTGTTCTTTTGTGAGGATGTCCCAAGTCGTTTAAACTCCAATGTGCATTTATTGAGAATCATTTTTTTTTATTCTCACAATGATTACCCTGCCTCGTGATTGGCGAGCCGTCATACTGATTTTGTAGGGTCCATTGTTTTTGCAATCAATGGTCCTATGGAATAAACTTCTTGTCGTTTTCTTCTGCGTTTATATATATATATATATACACACACACACACACGTATAAGTTGCATTAATAGTTTTTCCTCCCTTTATTTCAGGAACAATGGCTTCTCTTCCCTACTTTCCTTTTACTCGATCAGACGCTGCTTTTCCATAATAGCCGTCGGACGATGAAGTAATGGCGATGATCAAGGCCCATGACAGGGACTGTACCGGTTTGCTCTTGTGGGGAACTTGGTATGGACATATCATCCGGGGCCGCCGCAGCTTTATTTGCGAAGTGCCAACAGAGCCTCTTCGCCCAATTTCGCCCATGGAGCGTCCGCGGACTGCTTTTGCGGTGGAGGCAGCTGATTGGACTCCTATATGACGGCTTGAGCCGTCGACAACTGGGATACCCAACCAGCCTTTGCCGGCCATAGACATTTTAGGGCGTTGCATTTGTCAGGGTGAAGCCCAACCCTGGGGACAACTTTATAAGATAGGGCTTACCTCTCGCCACCCAACGGGCTATCTTCCATGGGCTTGATATGTTTGTCCGCCCATCATGCGCGATTGCAAAAGGTCGGGCTCTATCAGGCGGTGTATGCGTCCCTTTTTCATTATCAGTCCCCTCATGTCTGGTTGGTTAAGGCTTTTGTGAACCAGTGGAATCTTCCCACCAACACCTTCTTGCTAGGGGATCGCGAGGTCTCTATTTCATTGGAAGAGTTTCGCGAGGTTTTGGGACTACCAATTAGGGGAGAGCATTATGAAGAGTTGCTTCCTCCCGATGAGTATGTGTTTGAGATGATGCCGGCTTCGCTTGACCACTGCAAACGCCGTCCGCCATAAATACCCTAGCTTAATCAAGGTTTTGGTTATTTTTTAGAAACTGTTCGCAGCATCGAAAGTTCATGGCGTCACTTTTGAGAGCTTCATTTCCTGCTTTATCCATGAAGATGCTTTGTCCAAAACGGCTCCAAAGTTTACGAACATCGACGACCCTTTTGGGTTTGGGCTAGACAAACTGCCGACCAAAGAAGAAGATTTACCACAGTTTTATATCCTGATCTTATTGATCGTGCCCTTCGATTCAATTGCGGTTCCCGGAATGGACGAAGAGACCTTCTTTGTCGGCTTTATTAGCCTTTGGATCAATTGGTTTGCCATTCCAACGCATCGTCGCTTCATGAGAGCTTCGGTCATCTATCCTGCTCATCGCGTGGCTAAAGGGACATGACTGGCCGTGGACATCATGGGGCTATCACAGTTATACCATAGGCTGAGCGCTGCGGCTAATATTTCGACCCCAGGTGTAGATGTTGTGAGTTTCTCCCTCCACTACTTTACGTCGTGGATCGAGATGCATGTATTGGGGGCATTCGCGGTGCATCGGAGGCCAGATTTCTATGATGCTTACACCTTCCCACGACTCATGAGGTTGGTGGATGCTTCTGCTCCTGATCCAACTTAGCTAGGGGCCCTTCGTGTGTTGCTTAACCCATACGCTAACGAAGGTGGGATGATATTCAACGACCGAGTCCTTTCTGCTCCTTCAGGACCTGTTTAGCAACTATTCAATTTATCGAAAGGGGGAGCATTATCCTTAAAGCCTAAGGAGATTATGCATCTATACTCGACTAGGCCGGGTTTCTTGGTATTTCGTCAGAGTAACGTGGTTCTTTTTTTGCGGTATAATCCGCACCGCTTTGCCCAACGGTTGGGTTATGACCAAGGTGTTCCTTTTGAGGCGTTCTTAGTCGAGCCTACTTCGTCACTGACGGTTATTCGTGATGCTATCCATCATTTTATACGGCTGAACACTGGTTCCCGTTTCATGATCCCCGAGGCTAATCATCTTCCAAGGCGTGTGGGGTCTTTTACGGGTTGGTACCGTCATCGAGTTGGTCCGATCATTACTGAGGAGAAGCGGATACTCTTCGGATATAGAGCCCCTACCCCGGCTCAAGCCACGGGTGTTCCACCACGACCGCGGATAGTGGTTCACCCTCTTTTAAGGGACAGCGGTCCGGTACTTATTCCAAAAACCGCAGAAGAAGAATCGACTCCTCGCACTGCTGGGATGCCAGTGCGCACTAGGGCTCAAGCCAAGGCCTCCGATGAAACGCTAGCGGCAGTGCCATCAATGGCGATGTCATCAGTGGTGGTGTCGCCAAAAAGGTATATTGGAGGCGAAGTTGGCCAATGTCGCGCCAAAGCGCCGAGGGGAAGGAAGCGATCCTCTTCTAGCGTTAGCTCCAGCTCGAAAAGGAAGAAGAAAACAGTTGCTGGCTTGCTTGACCTTCTGTTGGAATCCGAGCCTATTGTTCAAGACGAACCAATATCGATGTAGGAGCCGGATGATGGTCTTATTTACCCTGGCTCATCTGCTGAGGAAGCCACGCAATTAGCTGAAGTTTTAAGGTGCTCTAAGGATGAGACCGAAAATGTGCACATCCCGAAGAAGCCCTACCCCCAGTTGTCTTCTACGAAGACCCCCTTCACCACGGAGAGTACATATGGATCCTCTGCAAAGGGAAGATGAAAGAGCTTTCAAGAAGCCTATCTCGGCTGCTTCTGAAGACGAACTAGCACTAAAGACTGGTGGGCATGAATCTGCATTTGAACCCCGGCGAGCACATTTCCTCAGGAAGGAACGACGGCTTGAAAAAGCCATACTAGAAGCATCCTGGCACATCGGTATGTGTGCTTTCCGTATTTTTTCTTTCGAAAATAATTTGTATCGCTTTTTATACCTCTTTATCTTTGCGAAAACTTTGCAGGGACTTCAGCGACAAAAGAGGATCTGAGCCCAAGTCGTGCTATGGCCACAGCCTCTATAGATGTCTCTCGTGACTTACCGAAAGGTGCGGAGGAGATTACTACGGTCGTCGTTCCTGTTGCGGAGCTTCCGATGGTAGCTCTTGTCCCTTCGGTGTCCATTCCTCAAGCGGAGGTGGCCCCATTGGCCATGGACCCTATGGATGTCTCTAGTGATGCACCAAAAGGTGAGGAAGAGATTGTCGGAGCTGTTAGTTTTATTTTGGAGCTCCCGATGATGACCACTATCTCTTCGGCGTCTGTATTTTCCACAGAGGCGACCTTGCCGTCGTAGACCCAATGGATCTTTCTGGCGGCATCTTGAAGATTGTAGGAAGGACCGCGGAGACCATTGTTCCCTCTTTGGAACCTGAAGTGGTGGCTGTTGCTCCACAACTGGAAGCTGCTTCACCCGTAAATGTCCCCGGTGATGTGCCTGAGGGTGCAGAAGAGGCCGTCGAAGCTGCTATACCTCCAGTTCAAGGGGAGCGGAACATAGAAGGTAATCTCTTACATTTTTATTTTAATGATCCCTTCGTTATCTAAAATCTTCTTTCTTTCAGAATTGCGGGAATTAGCGGCTTCTATAGTGGACCTAACTCCCAGGATGTCCGTCCAGCGCTTACTTGATATGGTTGCCCTACAGGCGATATCCCGCAAAGCATCGTCCTTTCTTCCGGGCAAGGTCGATGTTTTTTGACCCCTTTGCTTTATTATCACTTTTTACAATGATGCTAATATGCTCTCTGCAGTCCTGGAAGCTGATGACGAAGTGGAGATCCTTGATGGGCTTGGGGATCTGTCAAACCCCCCTTGCATGACCGTGGGTAAGTAAGACTCTACCCTCGGCATTGTCTTGTTTATTCCATGTTTGCCAATCTCGCTGACTATTCATAAATTTTGACAGCTTTGCCAGCTCTGGCTCCGTTAGAATCTCGAATCTCTATTCCACCAGGCCCATATGCCCGACGTGCGTCTGGAAGGATGGCGAGATAGAGCATTCACTCCTTGTCGGCCCTTATTGAAGATCTTCATGCTGGAAGTTCTGTTACGGCCGAAGAATTTGCTGCCGAAGACAATACCTCTTTGCCCTTCCTTGCTACTTATCATGATGAGACATTGGTGCATGTTTGGGTTGAGTATTGTCGCAAGGTGGAGGATTGCTTACATAATCTCGAGTGTATACGCCTTCCTTCCGAGCTCTTAACTGCCAAGGTGAGCCTGCAGAGGTGAATTGAGCGGTGCGCCGCTAATCTGCAGTCTTGTGAAAAGAGCCTCAACCGGAAATTTTCGGAGAGGGGACTAGCTTCAAATGCTTTGGGGGAAATCCAAGCTCAACTCACTACCAAGACCATCCGTGCGTACGAACTTTGGCGGGTGCTTCAAGGATCTATCACAGAGGTGGTAGCTCTTGATAAAGCCGTTATCTTTACTCGCGAGATGGTTGAAGCTCATAAAGTTGCTGAAAAGGAGCTTGAGAGTCAGCTCGCTTCGTATCAAACTCAACAGTCTCAGGCGGAGACCCGTCTTGTGGCAATAACAAAGCTTGAAGCCGAGGCCCAACGGAAAAGCGATGAACTGACGAACTTATTGCATCGTCCGTCGGCTTGAAGATTTTTTTTTATATTCTCCCTTTTGTATTTACTCCTGAATGAGAGTATCTTGTATTCATTTTAATTCTCTTATAAAACATACCTTGTATTCATTTGGATTCATGAATAAAAGACATATTTCATTTCATACTGGCGTGCCCCTTTTAGCAAATGTATTTTTTAGATAGTCTATCTTGATCTCTTTGCAGGGCAGCGACGGCTTAGGAAACAGGTTCAGATCTGCCGTCTAAGACTTTTCAACTTTATGAGCCGTGAGGGTCTCATAAAGACTTTTTTCCCTACGAGTCGTGAGGATCCTGTAGGTGTATTTTCTCCTTAGGAGTCGTGAGGATTCCTAAGTGCATTTTCTCTTGAGAGTCGTAAGGATCTCACAAGAGAATTTTCTTTTCTGCGAGTTTAGAGGTTCGTGGGTTGACTTATTTCCGAGTCGAAGCATTGCTCTAACGGGGGGGGTCATTGGCTGACTTTTTTCCGGGTTGAAGCATTGTTCCGACGAGGAGGTCATTGATTAACTTGTTTTCGGGTCAGAGCGTTGTTCCGGTGGGGAGGTCATTGGTTGACTTGTTTCCGAGTCGGAGCGTTTCCAGCGGGGATGTCATTAGTTGACTTGTTTCCGATACGGAGCGTTGTTCCGGCGGTGAGGTGATTGGTTGACTTGCTCCGCTTTCTACGGTGTCTGGGTTGACTTGTTTCCGAGACGGAGCGTTGTTCCAGTGGGGAGGTCATTGGTTGACTTGCTCCGCTTTCTACGGTGTCAAGGTTGACTTGCTCCGCTTTCTGCGGTGTCTGCGGTGTCGGGGTTGACTTGCTCCGCTTCCTGGGGGTTGACTTGCTCCGTTTTCTGCGGTGTATGGGTTGACTTGCTCCGCTTTTTGCGGTGTCGGGGTTGACTTGCTCCGCTTTCTGCGGTGTCGGGGTTGACTTGCTCTACTTTCTGCGGTGTCGGGGTTGACTTGCTCCGTTTTCTATGGTGTCAGGGTTGACTTGCTCCGCTTTCTGCGGTGTCCGGGGTTGACTTGCTCCGCTTTCTGCGGTGTCCGGGGTTGACTTGCTCCGCTTTCTGTGGTGTCGGGGTTGACTCTATGTTGTCTGTGAACCGTAGTCTTGGAACCGGAGACTTTGTTGTAGCTCCGATCGGTGATGTCGCATCCGTATCCTGCTGGAATGAGGAGGAACGCCGTTGTTGGTCTCTAGGCTATAGACGTGGTCGTCGAGATTTGGAACTAGGGACTTTACCATGGCTCCACTTCGTTGCGACCCTGAGGTCAGTTGTTGATGTTACATCTGCATCCTGCTGGAGTTGATAAGGAATGCCGTGTTGATCTTCTGGGATGCAGATGTTGCCGTGGAGATCTGACTCTCCCTTTGACAGAGTCTGGTGGGGAAATGTAGTTCCCTTTTCGTTTATGCCCATGAATTGTATACAGGGGTTAGTATGGACTAACCTGTAGGGCAAAAGTTTCATATCTTTTTTTTGTTTCCTTCCGCGATGCTCTATCATTTCATCTTTTTATATCGCGAAAGTCGCGATTGCCCAATCATTTCGGCTATTTTTCGCGGTGCCCAATCATTTCGGCTATTTTTTTTACTCGCTGCTTTTTATTGCGAGCTGCCTAATCATTTCGGCCATATATATTTTTTGTATTTTTGTCTCGCTAATTTAGTTGTGAGTATGGTCCTGAGAACTAATACCAATCTTAGCATCAGCATCGCTGCGACTGGAATGTTGCCAGGAGCAAATCATAACTTGCCATGAAAGGACCTGGAATTTGTTACCGATTTAGGCATCAGCATCGCTACAACTAGGATATGGTCAGGAGTGAATCATCATTTGCCATTGTTGATTTGAACGAAGGTGGCTTAGCAAACAGGGTTAAGATCCTGTCGACTAAGGCTTTCGACTTCAGGAGCCGTAAGGGCCTCATAAAGGTGTTTCTCCCTACGAGTCGTGAGGATCTCGTAGGTGCGTTTTCTCCTTAGGAATCATGAGGATTCTTAAGTACGTGTTCTCTTATAAGTCGTAAGGATCTTACAAGAGCGTTTTCTCCTTATAAGTCGAGAGGACTTACAAGTGTCGTTCACCATATTAGGACATTTCGCGCCATTGGTGGAACTTGGTGGGGGAGACGTTTATTTGCGCCCGTGGATTGTATACAAGGGTCAATATTGAACCGCTTGTAGGGCAGCCTGGGAAATGTGATGACTTAAGCATAGGTTCAAATCCCTGTAGCTTAAGGCTTTTGAATCTTAGGAGCCATGAGGGTCTCATAAGAGAATTCTCCTTACGAGTCGTGAGGATCTCGTAAGTGTAATTTCTCCCTAGGAATCGTGGGGATCCCTAAGCGTGTTGCTCTCTTATGAGTCGTAAGGATCTCACACGGGTATTTTCTCCTCACAAGGTCGATAGGACCTTGCAGGTGTCTTTATTTTAACGAGATTGCGCCCTTTCGAGTTTTCACAAACTCGTCGGCAGTCCTGCTGTTCTTACTCACGGCGCCCTTTTGGGTTTTCATCCGTGCCCTTTTTTGCTTGTGGATGTACCCCTTTTTTTGTTGCGTTAGCCTAAGGATACTGTAGTTCATAGTAATTTAAGGACATTACGGTCCGTAGCTAGTTTCAGGACATTTCGGTCCATCGTTAGTTTTAGGGACGTTTCGGTCCGTAACTAGTTTCAGGGCATTTCGGTCCGTCGTTAGTTTTGGGACATTTCGGTCCATCGTTTATTTTGGGACGTTTCGGTCTGAGGTAGTTTTCTGCGGAGAAGTTTTGCCGGATAGTGCTTACAGAGTTTGGTACTCAGGAAGACAGTGAGTGGACACAAGCGTCGCCATCTATCATTAACCTAGGTTGTGACTCGTCGGGCGTAGTATTTCTTAAGGAATAGGCCGTTTATTGGCCGAAAGAGTCTTTCACCACGCATATCCATGAGCAAGTAATCCCCACCTTGGTAGACTTTGTCTATGATATACGGGCCCTCATAGTTTGGCTTGAATTTCCCCCATTTGGCACGATTGGGGATCATAGGTCTTTTGACAACTAGCACGAGTTCGCCTTGGCGGAATGTTCTCGGCCTAATTAATCTTTCGTATGAGCGCGTCATCTTTGCATTGTAAGCCTCCAAGTTTTGCTGCGCCATGAGACGAGTTTTCTTAAGGGCTTCGAGCTCCTCAAGCCGAAGATGAGCATTCTCTTCATCTGTTAGCTCGTAATGAAACGCCACTCATAGAGAGGGTTGCTCTATCTCCAAGGGAAGTACTGCTTCCGTGCCAAATACCAACGTGAATGACGTTGTATTTGTGGTCGTTTTGAACATGGTCCGATAAGCCCAGAGTGCTTCATGCAGTCTCTCATGCCAGTCCTTTTTATTTTTGGACACTATCTTCTTCATGATCTTTGTCAAGGCTTTGTTGAAAGCCTCAGCTAGACCGTTAGCTCGAGGATTATAAACTGAAGAATATCTCCAATCTATTTTATGCTGCTGTGCGAAGCGGCTGATCTTATGGCTTCTATAGGCTGGCCCGTTATCAGAGATAATCCGTCGCGGAGTGCCGAACCGATAAATGACGTGTGTCTTGAAGAAATGGAGAACATTCCCCATCTTCACTTCTCTTAGCGGTATTGCTTCTGCCCACTTAGAGAAGTAATCAGTTATTGCCAATATGAATCAATGTCCTTTGGATGACGCTGGTTCGATGGGTCCGATTATGTCGGTTCCCCACATTTCGAACGGCCAGCTAGCCACTGTTGGGTGTAGCGGGTTTGGATGCTGGTGGATGAAGTCTCCATGAATTTGGCATGAGTGGCACTGCTTCGCATATTCGAGGCAGTCCTGAATCATCGTGGGCCAATAGTAGCCCATTCTTTTAATTTTCAGCTTCATCTTTGGCCCGGCTTGATGAGAACCGCAGAGTCCGTTGTGAGTTTCTTGGACGACTCTTCTTGCTTCTTCTGGTCCCAGGCATCTCAGCCACAGAGAGTCGAACGATCTCTTATATAGAGTATCATTGACGAAGGCGAACGACAGCGCTCGTTTCATGAGCTGATGTCTTGTGGATGCATCTTCCGGTGTTTGACGGGATTTGAAGTAGTCTATAAAGACTTCTCCAATCTTTAGCCATTTCTTGGTCCTCTATTTGTAGGGCTATTTGCTTGGTCGCTTCCTTTTCTTCAGACGACTCCGAAGATATTTCTGCCGGTGTAAGAACCCGACGGCTTTCTACAACGATCCTTACGTCATCGAGGTTTTCGTCGGCCAGTTCTTTAGCGAGTTTGGCTAATGCGTCCGCTTTGCTATTTTCTGCGCATGGTATGCTTTTCAGAATGTAGGACGGAATTTGAGTCAGCAGTTGCTGTACTCTTTTGCCGTAATTTACCAATTCTGGTTTGCATGTCTGATAGTCACCGTTTACTTAGCTAACGGCCAGCTGGGAGTCTCCGTATATGAGGAGATTTTCGATTCCCATGTCGACAGCGATCTCAAGACCTGCTATCAAAGCCTCATATTCTGCTTCATTGTTTGTCTTCGGCTCGGTTAAGGAAAAGGAAAAACGCATTATCCCTCCTTATGGAGTCACGAAGATAAGACCTACCCCAGATTTGATTATGGGGGAGTTGTGCTTTCGCTTTTTCATGGAAGATACCCCATTGAAGTAGAGTTCCCATCGGGTATCACTCCCTCCTCTCTCCCTGTCGATCGTGTCAAACGTATGCTCGTCTGGCAATTCGCAATTTAGGGGTGAATCGGCAGGTATCGGATGCTCAGCGAGGAAGTCGGCGATGGCATGGCCTTTCACTGCCTTGAGAGGTCGGTATGTTATCGAGAATTCCATTAAGAGTAGGGCCTATTTAGCGAGCCGTCCCGTTAGTATGGCTCTTGATATCAAATATTTGAGAGGATCCACTTTTGATATGAGATGGATCTCATGCGCCAAATCATAATGCCGAAGCTTCGTTATCGTGAAGATTAACGCCAGGCAGTGTTTTTCGATAGGGGAGTAGTTGTTTTCTGCCCCTAGGAGAACTCGACTCAAATAGTAAAGGGCTCTCTCCTTCCCTTAGTCATTCTCTTGTGCCCATAGCGAGCCTAAAGAACCTTCAATGGTTGTTGTGTACAGGATGAGGGACTTTCCCTTGACCAAAGCAGTCGGTACTGGCGGATTCTGCAGGTATTACTTGATTTCGTCCAGGGCACTTTGGCATTTACGATCCCAAACTAACGGGGTTCCCTTCTTCATCAGGTGACTGTAAGGACGGCATTTTCTGGAGAGATTGGCTATGAACCGTCGAATATACGCGAGCTTCCCCTATAGAGACCGCAATTGTTTTAAAGTTTCTTGGAATGGGCATTTCCATAATCGCCTTGATCTTCGAAGGATCTATTTCGATGCCCCGGTGTCGTATGATGAATCCTAGAAATTTTCCTGAGGAGACTCCAAATGCGCATTTCAGAGGGTTCATCTTCAGGTTATACTTACGAAGACGTTGGAACACTGTTTTCAAATCCTCCCAGTGTTCCTCGTACGATTTTCTTTTCACTACGAGGTCATCGATATAGCATTCGATGATTTCATGTATGAGGTCATCGAAAAACTTTGTCATAGCCTTCTGGTAAGTAGCGTCGGCGTTCTTCAGACCGAAAGGCATCACTTTGTAGCAGAATACGTCCAGAGGAGTCCGGAAAGCGGTATGCTTCTGGTCTTCGGGATGCATCTTTATTTGACTGTACCCCGATCATCCATCCATGAAGGAGAAGACTTCGTAAGTGGACATGTTATCTATTATAAACTCGGTAACTGGTACGGGAAAATCATCCTTCGGGCAAGCTTTGTTGAGGTCCCGGAAGTCTACGCAGATGCGCACCGTCCCATTTTTCATCATCACTGGGACAATGTTGGCGATCCAGTTGGGGTATTGAACTTCTTGGATGAAGCCGGAGTCGATCAGATTCTTGACTTCGGCGTTGATACTCATTTCAAGTTCGAGCCGCATTCTTCTTGGTGCTTGTTTAACTGGCTTGACGTCCAGAGATATCTCCAATTTATGCACAGCTATTTCTGGATCTAGGCCCAGCATCTCGGAATAGTTCCATGCGAAGCAGTCTTTATACTGCATGAGCACGTCTATTAGCATAGCCACCTGTTCTTTAGACAGCAGCTCACTGACGAACGCAGGTCACGGGTCGTTTGTTGTCCCCAAGTCGATTTTCCTTAGGTTATCCGCAGTAGTGTGTATTCCATCTTCCAACTCTTTTGGCGCCGGTGGAAATTCTGAGATCACCCCGTCTTCATCCTCATTTTCGAAGCACCAGGAGAGGTCATCCATATTCTCGCGCTCTCCTTCTTCCGACAGCGTTATCACATGACAGGTACAAGATCGTTTTCAAGACCGATGTTAATCTGGTTCTACCTTTGCTATATACGCTGCTTTTGGTACATGCTTTTGTGGTGGGGATACCCTCCAACTATTGGATAGAGCGAACCTGCCGAGTTGATATTAGTCTTTGACCCAGTTTTTGAAAGTGAAGCAGTCTTCAAGAGGATGTCCTATCGCTCGGTGATAGGAGCAATAATCCGGTTGATGAACCTCGTTTGCTTGATCGGGGTGCCGAGACTCTAGGAGTGTCATCATTTGATGTTTCATGACAAGGTCAAAAATTCTCCTTGTCTTTTCTCGAGGGAAAGAATATGCTCGATCCATCTTTTTCATAAGAGACGGATTCTGGCTGACATTTTCTCGATCGCGTGGCCTTTTGGATCCGTTTTGCCGCTGTCGAACGTTTTTCCGTTCTTTAACTTGTTTTTGCCTCTGCATCGGGCCTTTTTCTTGTCTTGGGAATGCATGGCGGGCTTACGGTGAAGGGCATTGTCATCCTCCGTAGCCTGCTGAAGGAGGCGTTGTGTCTTGGCTTTCTCGTAAATGGCCATTTCGCGGCTGTAGTCGTTCCAAACCTTTTGACTCGCTTCCCTTATTAGCTTGTCCATCTGTTCTTCAAACGATGGACTCGGCATTTTTATGGCAGGACCTCGTTCTGGTTCAACGTCAGCGTCTTTTAAAAGAGCATCCCCTTCTTCATCGAGGTCATTTATAACATGGCAGTCATGGAATTGCTCCCGTTTCTTGGACTGGACATATCCAAGCCCAATCGTTTCCATTTTCCAGTTAGGCAATTTTCGCTGAGTTCCAGGGACGTTCCAAGTCTGTTTGAAAAGTATGCCTTGGCATCTTAATAACCTTTTCAATCCCTCCGTGTAGTATCTGGGCAGACGGATGGGTTGGATCCTATCGAGCACAAAATCGGCACCGTGCCAAACTTCTCTTTCGACTTTAGTTTCCGCGGATTGATAGAATAGAATCTCCTTTTAACCTCTTCGCCTGGGAGGGGCGTAGAACGTCTGTAGCTCTTGAACACTATATGTCTCAAGCGCATTAAGCTCTCTGTAGTGTTGCCACAGAACCATGGCGATTTGCAAACTCTGATCATCTTTAGTGAGGGCTTGCATTAATGGACAGACCGAGAACACTGCTTTGACTTCATCTTCAGAGTCACTGCCAAAGACCAAAATAGGGGTAGATGGTCCCAGCCTATTGCATTGGGGCGGTCCCGAATAGACTATCTCTCCTTCCTCCTCGGTATCACTCCCGAAGACCGGAATAGTGGTGATAGCTTTTTGCTTATTATCCGGTTTATGGCATCTTTCGGTGTCTTCAAAGTCTGGTAGGAAATACTTTGCATCTTCATACTTTCGAACTTCATTTACAGAGAATGGGTTTAGTTCCCCCGTCACGATATACTCGAGACCATCTTTGAAATATTTCATACACTGATGCTGTGTAGAAGGGAAGATGTTGTACTCGTGTAACCAAGGCCTACCGAGTAAAGCATTGTAGCAGGTCTTGGTGTCAATGACATAAAATTTGATGTTAGTGATGAGCAGCCCAAAGCGTAACATCGGTATTATAGACCCGAGCGTCCATGATGACTGGGAGTCGAACACGGAGATGGTGATTTTATCTCGAGCGAGGTGCTGAACGCTCATGCAGATTTCTTTTAGTACCCTCACATTTAGGAGGTTAACAGAGGATCCATTGTCAACTAAGATCTTCTCTATCTTGAAGTCATGGCAGTACCCGGTGACATACAGGGGACGGTTGTGCTCGCACGTTCCGAGGAGGAGATCTTCATCGCTGAAAGTGATGTCAGCTGTGTGCACTTCTTCCAGCTCGTCCTTCATCTTTTCTTCGGCAAGGAAAGCTTGAAACTACTCGGGCTCTTGTAATGCCCTGATCAAGGAATCTTGTGCCTCTTTAGACAGGAGAAGGGCATCCAAGATACTCAATTGTGAGGGTATCTTTCTTAGATGTGCCAGGACATTGTATTCCACCTTTTTCTTCTTGAGCGGGTCCTTGGCTGTGAGCTCTTCGACGACTCGATCATTGAGGGCGATATCCTTAGGAACTTTTTCCTTTCCCTTATCTTTTTTGTTCGATCTCTTGTTTGTAGGTCCAAGATTCTTTTCGAGCAACGTACGATTACGCAGCTGAATGTTTTCACAATTCTTTATCTCTTCCTCTTTTTCTGGATGGATTCCTTGAAGAGAGAGCCGAGAGCCACTTCTTCATCAGAGTTGCTTCCGAAGGTGAGAACTTGCGATCCCCTGGTATTAATCACGTGATAGTTGTCGGCAGTTCTTTTGTGCTCATCTGTCGCGTTTTTCTGCTCCCGACGAGTTTGGCGCTTCATCCGCTTGAAATGTTGTTGGAGAGCAACGTATCCCTGCTATCACTTTTTAAAGACCATGCATTCTTCGGTAGGGTGTGCAATCCTTTGATGGTATAAGCAGTAGTTAGGATGTACATCCTCTTCATCAAGGTGTGTACCGCCAGGAGTATTTTCTTTGAAAGATGGTAGCTTCATTCCTATTGACAGGGCTTTAGCGAACCATTTCCTCGTTTTAAGCCTGTTTTTTGTCTGCTGCAGGCGTGCTTTGATCTGGTTGGAGCGCTTTGCGACTCACCCCTGCCCTGATTTCTTCAACTTGACGCCGATGCCTGGACCTTTCAAATATGTCCATTTCACGCTCTTGATCAGCTTTGCTCTTCTGACAGGCTTCATTCAGCAACATATCAATAATCTCATCTGACGGTTCCAAGGATTTTGGCACCGACCCTGCCCCTAGCTCCTCTATATTATCTTCTGATGCCGAGTAAGCTTCTTCATCATTTATTGGTGAATGAGAGATCATGTGACAACTTGCCACATAGTTCTCGGGTTCTTCTGACGAGTTTTCTCCCTCATCATTGTCGTTATCTCCGCCCTCAAGGATATGGTTGAGAAACTCTTGGAGTGTGACCGGGGTTCGTGCTTTCTGGATATATTCTTCCCGTGCATCAATATGCTTTTGCAGGTCCGTGCGCTTGTCATCAGACTGCATGAGCTTTTGGGTCTTCTTCTTTTTCTTTGAAAACTTTGAAGGCTGGGCCTGGGTATTTTGCCCATTGCTACCAGCTCTCGGCATTGGGCACGATTTCAACATCCCCTCAATGATCTCTGGCTCTAGTGGGCTTTTCCATCTAATTGCCGGACATGCTTGAAGATCCTTGAGCATTCTCTTAGTCTTGTCTGAAAGAACAACCTCCCATGGAGCTTCCTCTATAAATGAGCATGATGCCTCCGGCGTGTCCACCTTTTTAGGAGCATGCGGTTGTGGCGGGTTTACCCTCCAGTTTTCAGACAGCGCGAATTTGCCTTGTTGGTACTGGTCCTCAATCGAGTTTTTGAAGAAGAAGCAATCTTCGATTGGGTGGCCCACTATCCGGTGGTAGGGGTAGTAAATGGGATTGTTGACGTCACCGGGCTACAGTAGGCACTTCAGATCCGGCAGGGTGATGAGCCTGTTGCGCACCGCTAGTTCGAACAGTCTCCTCGTTTTATCCCGGGGAAACGAGTAAGGACGTCTCAACTTCTCGTCGAGGAATCGTAATTTGTTGCCTTGGTGAGCAACCGGTTTCGGGTCACTCGGCTGTTGCTGAGCGTTGACGACGAAGGTCGCTTTCCCTTTACCCTTTTCGTTTCGAAGTTCCGTTTTCGAGGAGGGCGGTATATGGACCTTTTCCCTTTTCGTTTCGAAGTTCCGTTTTCGAGGAGGGCGGTCTATGGCCCATCTGGTCCATTTGGGCCAGGTTGTCGATCAAAGCTTGGAAAGTGGTCGGCTTAAAGAACATCATGAATTGGGATATAGTTGCCTGTGGATCCAGGATCCCCACGAACATGCCCATGGCAGGAACTTCTTCTATGCGTTGTTTGTATCTCGACCATAGGTTCCGCTACCGAATTGCATACTGAACCCACGTCTCTCCTGGCTTCACCCTGGCATTGATCAATATCGTGATCGGGGTGTGTTAGCTGGCACTTGCAAAACGCTGGGTGAATAGCAACTCCATTTCTGTGAATGTTTTGATGGAGTCATTTGGAAGTTCCGAGTACCATTCAAATGTCGTCTCCACTAAGCTGCCGACGAATTGGCGAAGCAGCAGTTTGTCGTCACCTCCAGTATTGCCGCATAGAGCCCTGAACTAAGCGATGTGTTGATGGGGATTGCCCGTCCCCTTATACACATGTAATTTAGGAATCGTGTATCCTGGCGGGTACTTAATTTGATCGTATCAGCTTGGGTAAGGTCACCCAGTTCTGACGAGTTGGCCAGTTGCTTCATTTGCCTGATGGGGTCGTATTTGTTGAGCTATGTAGTTATCAAGCGCAGCTTTCGAGATCGTCTCCTCCCTGGCTGCTGATAAAGCCAGAAGAGGGTTTGATGTCTCCCCTCTGTCGTCTTCAATGATTATTGGGGAATCTTCGGCTGGAGGGTCCGGCTGGATCATCATCCCCACCATATCTTGGAATAGAAGCACCATTTATTTTATGTTAGCTGCTTGTTCCGTGGCTTCTTTATCTTTCTTTTCAAGCATTCTTTGGAGGAACTCGGCGTCGGTTTCCTGCTCCTGGCGTTGATACGACAACACTTTCGGGCTTTCCTTCTGCCCAGTAAGTGCTGCCATCTTTGTCAGCATCTCCTGGAGTTTCTGTTGTTGCTCTTGAGCCTTAGTTACTGATCGTGTAAGTGGTCGATGACCCACAGAAGCACGGCTTTCTTCTTTTCCGGAAGCCATGTAAATGGTATGCACCACCATGCCCCCAGACTTGGGGCGTTTAGGTTCAGTGCCCTTGAGATTTGTCGCAGACACGGGGATCTTCTCCGGCCTTCTCCTTTTATGGGCGGTCGAAGTTGAGGGAGCTGTCGCAGATGATATTTTCCGTGGTACGACGGTGGGATGACCCTCCTCTTGCCGGACCTTCATTTTCTTCGATTTGCGGGAGTAGTCTCTGTCGATTACAGAGTCTTGTACACTTCGCCAGACCCTGTGGAATTTGGAGGATAGCCGCTGAGAGGGCTGTTTCGGGTTTGCCTTTGTAACGTTCTCTACAGGTGGAGGAGACTTTTTCAACACAGCAATTAGAGAGTTCTTGCGCACCCTCCTGAGCGGCTCAAAGTTGTTCCCAGTTGGAATAGCAATATCAACTTCCACCATTGGAGATGGTGAGGTCAATCCAGAAGGGGAATTGCCCCGAGCTTTCCTCACTCGGCGTCAGTGACGACGTCGAGCATGTCGTGTAGCCGGGATCACCTCTATCTTCGGAATAGCTTCGTCATGCCCCCTGCTTTGAGGAGAGGCTGTTATTGGCGCCAGCCTGTCAAAGACTGACATCCGCTGGGAAGGAATTATAACATTTCAAAAAAATAAAATATTATTTTTGGGAATTTTTATAATTAAATAATAAAATATTGAATATTTTAATAAGGCGGTATAATTAAATACCGATAAATTGGGGAAAAATTTGGAAAATTATGGAAATTACTAAAAAGAGGGTGTTTTATGTGAATAATGCAAATTTTAAGTTTTTATGATTAATTATAAGCTATTTTAGTGCTAATCGCGATTAAAAATCGCTAATCGTGGATTAAGCGTGTTTTGTGCACATAGTATGCACAAAGTTTTTTTCACACTTGTGCATTTTTCTACCATGGTTTCATTTGGGTTTCCTATTCCAATATTAGAGAGAAGAAAAGAAAGGAAAATGAAAAGAAAAGAAAAGAAAACAATAAAGAAAAGAAAGTCAAGAGGTATGGGGGGTAGTTAGGAGGCATGGTGCTTGACCTTGGACACTCTCTTTCTTTCCCTCACTCTCTCCCAGGACTCCAGCAGCAGCCCCTCCCTTTCCCCTTCTCCTTCTTCTTCTTCTTCTTCTTCTTCTTCTTCTCCTCTTCACTCAAGCTTCAAAACTACACAAAAACATCTTCCCCATTTCACAAAAAAGATGCACAAGCTCACAAGCTACACCTTGGACCAAGAAAAATCACATTTTGGTGCTGTAGAGGATTCTTGGGTCCGAAATGAGGTAATCCTTTCACAATTAGTGCAGTATTTCTTTTGCTTATGCATATATTCAAGTTTAAAATCAATTTGGCAAAATTTAGTGGACTTTGGATATCCCTAGAGAGGGTTAGGGTTCATTTGAGTTGTGTTAGTGTAATTAAGCTTTAGTGGTGACCCTTAAACCCCCCTTGGTGCTATAAACCCAGATCCAACACAATACCAAACCTGAAACCCAAAACAGAAACAGACCATGTCAGTTTTGTGAGTGTTTAAGGCGTGCAGGGAAATCTGGAGTGACCCGAGACCAATACTAGAAAAGTAAACAATACCAGTAGCCGAGATGGACCACCACGAGACCACCCAACCAAAACGAACCAATTCCATAACACCAAAATTGAAGAGGCCGGTTTTACTGGGTATGTGGCTGGCCATGGGGTGGGGGTTAGGGCCCAGGTTGCTTCAGTAGCTCATATATACCCTATATATCACCCTAGTGTTGTTTGCTCACATTGTTTTTGTTAGGCTGCGGCAGCGCCCCGGCCGTCTTTCCGAGGCCAAATGCGGAACAAAAACTTTTTACGAACTGGCGCTAACCGCATCCGAATCTCGGATCGTTCCATTAACCGTAAACTAGAATACTGAAAAAGGGGGTTTAGAGATTATACCGATCGATCCATGTCCTTCGGTCTTTAACCTCTGCCCCTAGCATGTTGCGGATGTTCCGGCGAAACTCGCTCTCCGATCTCGCTCGATCTACGATCTCCTCCTCGCCGAAAACTGCGTCACGTCAACGAATCTTTATACGGGCACCCGCCTCTGAACCGAGGCAACTCGAACATGAAGTTTGCTAGCCGACATGTCCAAGGTTGATATAGAGTAAGTGTAGAACACATTGTCTCAAGTCACCCAAGTCTTTGGATGAGGGTTAATCGAAGTTGCCATTAGGAGAGAAGAAGGAAATGAGCTTTGGAAATTGCTAAGGATTTTGTGCTTAGATAATATGAATCAATTCCTCTCTCACACAAATAAGGGGCTGCCTCATATATGTGCTCGGCCACCAAATAATTGAGGAGGAGGAGGTGAGCACAAGGAATCAAGAGGTGATGGTAAGGAAAAAAAATCTAAACACAAATATCCTAAGGTTTCCAAGAAATAATCAATGCAAAGAATAAAGTCAAGATCCTCTAGAAACCACAAGAAGCTTCATGAAAAGACCGGAGCCCCGGCACCACACAAAAACCCTCCATTTACAGAATGCCATATTTGCAAATAAACCCCTCTCACCAAATTTCAGCCAAAGAAAGATAGAACGGAAATTTGGCCAAAAGAAGATACAAACTGGCAACTTCAAAAAGTGATCCCGTAACAAAATTACAGGATAACTCCGCAACTGTATATACATACCCGCATTTGTATTACGACCGAATACAAATGCAACGAGACAAAATCTACACGGTATAATACCAGGACCCGGCTTAAACCAAAGCCCGTTAGTATTATCCGTCCGAATCATGACACGTGCACAAGTGTACGCGTATGTTCGAACCCTACCATAAAACCATACGGCCTCTAAAACGTTTCGCCCGAACTGGGAAACTTTCTGTGGGGGACTCTAAAGACTCGTCAATACTCTGGCAGTGGGTTTAACCACAAGCCGTCAGTGGTACTAGTTGTACGTAACGGCTGCCCATGTATTGAGGGAAAGGGAAACCAATGAGTGAACTCATCCTGGAACCCTACTGAGCCTATGTGTGACAATATCCATACAGTCTGGTCCGTTCGTCTATGAGTATCGCATATCGGGCCTAGGGAGCTGGTAAACGTCAGACCCCCAAAAGCGGTATAAGTCGTGTCGGAGTGTAGCCCAAAACACCTGAGATACTACTGGAATACCTACCAATAAATCTCGCTTATCTTGGCCATGGATTTTATGTAATGGCTCTCCAGACACAGCACAATCTCACTCCCAACGTTGGGAGAGACGAATCCCCTGCCGATCCGCTCACTGACTCCATATGGCTCGGGACTATACTGTTAGTGTATATGCCTTAGGGTCCATTATTGTATCATACTAGCTTGTATATTACTTAATGGAAGCTTGGGATATTCACAGTTATATTAACAGTCTTGCTAAATATGGTAGTATGCTACTTGGTTTATATCTATCTTAATATGTGTGTACGTATTGACAAAGCCCTTAGGGTCTTGCTTGAATACCAGCGTTGTGATGGCAGTCACACTAGTGGAGGCTGGGTAGTCTACAAGCACATCCTTTTTCAGGTCCCTAGTCGTAGGATTATTGAGACAGGGCATCGATACTCCGGAGTAGACTAGTGTGTACGCTTGTCATCCCAGTTGGGGAGATGGTGTGTCCTACATCCATCAGTACGTCATACTGGAGATAGTATACAGGTGCTCGTTGGATTACGGGTACACCGGACAGGACTCGCAGGGAACTGTTGGTTGGTATTATACCCGTCGTCAGTTAACAGTTCCTAGGTGACATGAGTACAGCATAGTCCGCAGACTTGACACTGCTGCTTCTCCTCGAGTGTGTTTCCACTGTTCTTAGATTGCTACCCTACCACGGCTCAAAGAAGTCGTGCAAACAGGTAGCAGTTGGGTGCAGTCCCGAAGCACTTAGAGGCAGTGGCGGTTAGACAGGATTCGTCTCTCCCGGTATTGGGAGTTGATATTGCGCTGTGTCTGGAGAGCCATTACGCAAAGTCCCTGGCCAGGGCAAGCGAGATTTACTGGTAGGTTTTCCAGTAGTTTCTCAAGGTGTAATGGGCTTCACTCCGACACGACTTATACCGCTTTTAGGGGACTGACACTTGCCGCCCCCTAAGGCCGATATGCGATAGTTCTAGACGAACAGACCGGACTGTACGGAGATTGTCACATCAGGCTCAGTAGGAGTTCGGATGGGTTTCCTCATCGGCCTTCTTATCGACATCTACCTGGGGACCGTTACGTACAGCTAGTGCCGCTTGTGGTCTGTGGTTAAACCCACTGCCAGTGTTGTAGTCAAGTCTTTAGAGTCCCACATAGAGAGTTTTCCTGCTTCAGGCAAAACGATATAGAGGTCGTATGGTTTTACGACAGGGTTCGGACACATACGTGTTTTTACGCACGTGCGATGTTCGGACAGTTTTTACTAGCGGGCTTTGGTTTAAGCCAGATTCTAGTATCGGATTATTGGATTTATACAGTCTAATGTATTTCCGTGTTTTCACAGATAGGAGGGGCGTTCTCGTAATTTGTCGAGAAGCTTCTGAAGTTTGATGAGTTGGAGGCTAAGGTGGCATTTGCATTAATTGGTTGAATGAGTCATGGTGTGATTCATCCATGGAGTTAATGATGCATTTATTGTTTAAATGACTCATGAGATGAATCACTAGGTGAGTTAATGAAGCATGATGATAATTGTTATTTGTTATTCATTTAATAAATATCTTATGCTTCATATATATTCATAATGATTTCATTATTCCAAAAGGATTCTCACTCTCACCTTCTCTCTCCTCAAGCTCTCTCTCTCTTCAAACCCTAACCCTAACCTCTCATGTGTTAAGATCAAGGGTTAGCAAGACTAATTGATCCATAATCCCACTCTATATCCCCTAGGTTGCTTTGATTAGCACTTTTAGTAACCTAGTTACCTCTAGTTAGAGGTCAAGCTTGGAGTTGTAGCTCTCGGGTGGATCTTCTATTACAAAGAGGAGGCCGACGAGGAGGTGGTCAACGAGAAGAAGAAGGACTTGGTTAATTAGGTATAATCTTCTTTCATAGTTGCTAATCCCTCCTATGATGTTGTTAGTTAAGGTTTGGCAAAGATCCCTAAGTTAGTCGATGTTTGTTTTAAACAAAATGATTGTTTTACCTATTCCGCCTCCCCGCAACTCGTGGGGTGTCTAACGTCGACTTACATATACCCAACTAGAACCCGTTTGCATGACTCCTTTGAGACGTGGTAGGGTAATAATCAAAGAACAGTGGGAACTCACATGATACAAATAACGATCTCAGGTCGATAGACTAACCTGTACACATGTCACCTGGGAATTGCTATCTGACGACAGGTTTTAATAACCAGCTAGCATATTCCCATCGAGTCATGTCCGGTGTACTCATAACCCAATGAGCACCTGTATACATCTTAGGTGAACCAACTGACACCAATGGCTTGTGAGACCGGCCATCGCCCCTCGTCGGGGTCTTGACTGTATACACTAATCTACTCTGGAGTATCGATGCCCTATCTCGAAACTCCCGCGACTAGGGACCACTTTTAAGGATGTGCTTATAGACTACCCAACTCTCACGTATATGATCACCATCATAATGTTGGTAGTCAAGCAAGAATCCTATGGGCTCTATCAACGTGCAATAGTGATATATATCATGTCACCTAAATCAGTACACGATGATAAAGATAAACCAGATAGCTTACTATCATCTCGAGTAAGACTGTCCTACCGGTATAGGTCCTCCCTCAATCATTGCAATCACGTGTCTGCGATCCAATAATTGACTTTGAGGGCACTATATCCAACAATCTCCCACTTGCACTTAAGGCTAATTATTGCGATGTCGCATACTCACAGCCCGTGTGATACCGAACACCCAACTCCTCTACTAATCAGTGTCATAAAGCTCGTTTGTAAAACTATTGTGTTCGAGAAATAGCCTCAGTGAGTGGATCCGCTCTGATATTTCTTTCTATGTCTCTCTACTTCTCATGTTCGCGGAGAAAGCCATCTCCCGAAAATGAACAATATTTGTCTTAGAATATGTCTGGATATCTGATGGGACCTAGTTCACGAATGAACTCCAAATCCAAACTTCTTAGACTGTATCGTCAACTGAACTTAATCAGTATCCTGCGCCATGCCTCCCTTATTCTCCGCTTGGACCACCTGACCAAACTACTGCCCCTCGTCGGAGGGAAAAACTATAACTCTGGCAGTCACTCTGTCATCCATGTCACCTTGGAAGCCTGAAATGATAACTGTCTCCCGAAGGAGGCTACCATTATCAAATCCCAAGAACATTCACTTATGTTCTTAAAACTACTTCCGAACGTTTCTCCAGGATTGGACCAATATCAACTTATTGCATCTAGTGCAAAAACAACACCTGGTGTGGTACTTGACATCTCATGATTGACTCAATTGCCTAAACAAGTGATCTACCAATCATGCACGTCCCTCTCCCCTTTAGTCTGTAAGACACATTTAGAGAGGGTCACTCCATTACCTGCTGGTACACCACCATGCCAGGAGTCGTACATTCTAATTACCTTTAGAATGCTGTCTAAATACCCAGATTGGGAAGCTACCCAAATCTAGATCTAAAACCATAGATCTAGTAACCAGAATGTGTGATATAATTTCTATATCCTATGTGGAGAAACCACTGTGTGACAACCATAGTATAACCGATCGTTGTATAGGAATTTTACTTCCTAGTATGTGTATGTCATACAAATACTAGGACATCACACCCTACTACTTTCTTAATAGATCCATCCTATAATCTGATGAAGTCAAAGCCCATGACTGTCACATCAAAAATAGATGATCTATCTCCGCTATATCTGCTTTAGTCTATAAATAGACATAAGCAACTTGTCCACTACGCTTCCGCTGCTCCCACTGATTACGACAACCCTTTGGCAGAATAATATACACGTGCACTTCTAAAACTAGTTTAGAACGACGCTATACTTATACTCCTGCCGGGTCTCATAGTCTGGAACAACAGTAATGTCAAGTCTGGGTAAATAAGAACCTCCCCGTCACCGTCCTTAAGGCTACTAGAGTAGCTCTCGGGTGTCTGAGGTTACCTATCATATCTGCGGAGTGGCTAATGGAATGTCAAACCTGATTGAATCTTTAGGTCCTATTAAATTTTCCGTAATGTTCTGAAATATCTTCCAGTTCTACCATACTCCCACTACTATTTTCTGAAAAAATCCATTTTACTAAAACTGTGGCGAGTTAAGAACAATATCACTATTGATCTTCCAGATGGTAGAAAGTCAACCCTCGTCAAAGTTAAGGTCAACCCACAAACAGCCATTACAGAAACGTGCCTTGAGTTATCCAGAGTCTGGTTTTAAGCATAAGCCGGACAACTCCATATACCTTAACATCGTTAAGATATGATCCATTCTATATACCTTTATAGAAACAGAGGCACTGATTTAATTGGAACTGGATTCAAATCATGCAGCTGTCTCCAGTGCATATCAACTAAATGGAGAGAGGCCGATCAGCATTACTCAACTTAGGAGTGAATCCAATTATGAGTAACCTGAAAAAGAAGCAAGTTCTCTAAAACATTACTATCAACTGAATACCATACACAAGTATCTACATCTTCGATCACCTTGAAGAATCCCGATACTTGCTACACCTGATTCTCTACTTTATTCTTATACCTATAACTTCTCAAACTTGGACCTTATATTTCTATGAAACACATGTCTAAAACTAGAGAAGTCACAAGTAAACAGAATATAGTACGAGAACCATCCCCTTTGTCCTAATGGACACTGGACAACATACAATACTCTGTATGAGTCCCCTGAGTTTAATAACTCAAACCCTGTGCGTCGTAAGTTGAAAACTGTACCCAGGCGATTTCCTCAAATATCACCAATTACAACGAATTCCGATACAATGAGGATGATCACCAAATTCCCAATAACTTACTCCCACTCATCATCTGTAAAACCATACAGATGTGAGAATCATACCTGGTAAATACATACCCTGGAGCAATGACTAATTGGGAAATCAGTTTTCTATTAAGAATACACAGTGAAACTGAAACATGAATATGTTTCGAAGGGGTATCCGGGTATTCCTAGTAATGCCTCTTCCATTATCCAGATTCATGACTATAACCGTGTATTTCCTTGCCATCTCTCCAAATCCCTTTATTTGTCTTTAGTCATTACCTTCTGTACACCATCGTTAGGCTTAATGGTTTTCTTCCTTCCATACCGTTCGGCACCAGCCTATGGTTTGGGAGAAGACTATCCAATAAGCATAATAGGTGTACTCTCCTAATCCTAGGAGTACTCGCAACCTGAGAGAAGGTGATGATAAAAGACAACTGAATAAACCTTATTCTATTTCTCCTGAACCAGAATCCATCCCCGAAATGGAACAAGTTCCATCGAGTTCGTATATAACCAAATGATGGATTATCCAAACAACTGTGATCTTCGTAGTGATACGGGGTGTTCTGGAGAAATACAAAGGTGAAATAAGAGTGGCGATGAAATACTTGGTTTGGTCGTGAATAGCAGTCGCATTTTACTTTGCCCTCTTTCTAATCCCTTTATTTGTCTTTACCTATTACCTTCTGTATAGCATGCTTAGGCTAATTGGTTTTCTTCGTTCCCTACCTTTCGGCACCTGCCTATGGTTTGAAAGAAGACTATCCAATAAGTGTAATAGGTGTACTCTCCTAATCCTAGGAGCTTCACAACTTGAGAGAAGGTAAAAGGGAAAAGACAACTGAATAGTCCTATTCAATCTCTCCAGAACCAGAATCCATCCTCGAATCTGGAACAAGTTCTTTCGAGTTCGTATATAACCATACGATAGATTTATCTAATGGAAGTGGATGTCCATAGTAATACGGGGTGTTCTGGAGAAATGCAAAGGGTAAAAGAAGAAGTGGCAAAGATGTATGCAACTCAGACAACCCAAAAGCCGGTGTTTTAAGAAAGTTTGGTTAACTTGGTTACTAAGTCATAGTCTAAGGTCGAGTCATGGTCGCAGCCAAAGAGAGAGAGAAAAGAAACACTCCGCATGCACTCTAACCTAGATCAAAATGGTTATCACTTTATCTAATCAAGAAACCTCCCACTGTATCCTCAAATTCTCCTCCAAACCTGAAAGAAGAATTAGTCGGGATCACCCGAGGAGTAAACCAACTCATCAGTGGGAATCGGGATCCAACTATCATTGCATGATAACGTGACAGAATCCACTCACGTTATCACACTCCAGAAGGTATGCGCATGCCTGGCAAGTTTCAATTTCTTTAGAAACTCCCGATGTGATTTTTACCCCAAGCGGCTCATGACCTTGACGGAGTTCAACATATCACAAGTCGCGGGTCAAGTTCAACCCGTCATTGTCCTTGATCAAATTAGACCCACCCACACGTGCCCTTGAAAGAGGTCAAAATGACCGTGCGACTGTCCTAAATAATCTCATTTATGCAACAAACAAGCATTACCCAGCTACCAAGCACTGTGCCTTGACAGAGGTCAACATACACAGCATGAATACTAAGTAATACCTATAAGAAATGACGGAGGGCTACGACAGGTTTTTGGCGAAAAACCTTTAACGTAATGAACTTGATATCGTTGAAAGAACTGCATAGTTTTTACAAAATATAGTGGTGAAAACTTTCTCTAAAAAGGTCACTCCCGGTGAAGGGATCTTGGCTCTTTCCCCATAGAATGAGGTGCAGGATATTCCAAACTGAATACCACGATGCAAAGCAAAAAGTAATCGGCTATAGTGAAGTTATTGCCCTGACGCAAACTTCTGTCCAAGGGGTCACTCCCGGTGAAAGGATATCGGCCCTTGCCTCGTCGAATGAGGTGCTGGATATTCTAAACTGAATACCACTGTGCAAAAAAAAGAGAACGTCCTTGCAATAACAGTTTTTTGAAAAATTGTTTCAACAACATCTGTATAAGTCTGTTTTCTTTGCATTGATCCGAATCAACGCAGTCCCATCAATTAATCACACCAGAAAAGAACGAAAATAAAAAGTACGTATATGCCATCCGCATTCGCCACTGGGTCCCGTCATCACCCGTTAGGTTACTTAACTAACGACAGAGCGGGGACTGGACTAGCACAGGTGTAAAACATATACAACATCTACTAGTATATATATCAATATACAATAATCGCTCCAGGCGTGATAAAATGCAACATTACAGAAAAGTAATATGCATCACATAACAATACAGATATACTGGGAACCCCGAGTTTCATAGAGCCACAAATGAAACTCGACGTTCCCCTGGTCGTGTGGATAGCCTGTGCAATGAAAACCTATACCCCCTACGAGTGCGGCGAATAGCCCGCCAATCCTAGAGTGAGTTCCCCTCCCTCTCAAAGCCATGAGATGCAGACCCGTTGCCCTCTAGAACCCGGCTATCCATGCACTCCACCGCGGGGTAAACCTAGTACAGAAAAGAAAATA
This sequence comes from Agapanthus africanus, assembly GCA_030015575.1. NCBI lineage: Eukaryota > Viridiplantae > Streptophyta > Magnoliopsida > Asparagales > Amaryllidaceae > Agapanthus > Agapanthus africanus. Next base: position 157,715,795 of record CM057348.1, on the reverse strand, counting down.
TATACAGCGGGTACATCGACCTCAACCCGGTCGTGCCCCAAAAGAATATACAAACAGGCAGTGACGGCAGTCCACATGTCGGACGCTCGCCCCGCGATATCAAATGTACAAATATCAAAACTGCACTACCATTGCACAGGAACTATCCACCACGAAAAATCCGCAACATCACAGCACAACACAGAACATCAACGTGAAAGTCACGTTCGCAAAACCCGTCTAAAATGACTATAGCAATTAGACAAGTTTTACCGATCAAATGACATTCACGGTCACAGATAGTAATGTAAAGCACTGCTAAACTTTAAACAATGTTAAAAATATCGACTCCGAAATAACCCCCGAATAGCCCAAATAACTTGATAAAAACCATATCCAAACTGGGCTAAATAAACAACACCATAGGATCAAATTCCCAGAGACCAGAGCACACCCCAAACACAAACACCAGAGGCCAAGACTGGGCCGGCCTCGCCGGAAAATGGAGAGAGGTGGCCGGCCAAAATCCGGTGCCAAGGGTCCGTGTTTGGGGTGTGTTCATGTGGTCTCCCCAGTAGGCTTCTGCACATGTTTAAATAATTTTTCTGGGACTTTGAAAAACAACAGAGAACAGAAATCTAGTGGCATTGTTTGGGTTTGTTCCAGTTTCGATACTTTAACATTGTCTAAACCAACTAGTTAACGGTTAATAGTTTGGCTCTGATACCATGTTGGGCTGCGGCAGCGTCCCGGCCATCTTTCTGAGGCCAAATGCAGAACAAAAACTTTTTACGAACTGGCGCTAACCGCATCCGAATCCCGGATCGTTCCATTAACCGTAAACTAGAATACTGAAAAAGGGGGTTTAGAGATTATACCGATCGATCCGTGTCCTTCGGTCTTTAACCTCTGCCCCTAGCATGTTGCGGATGTGCCGGCGAAACTCGCTCTCCGATCTCGCTCGATCTGCGATCTCCTCCTCGCCGAAAACTGTGCCACGTCAACGAATCTTTATACAGGCTCCCGCCTCTGAACCGAGGCAACTCGAACATGAAGTTTGCTAGTCGACATGTCCAAGGTTGATGTAGAGTAAGTGTAGAACACATTTTCTCAAGTCACCCAAGTCTTTGGATGAGGGTTAATCGAAGTTGCCATGAGGAGAGAAGAAGGAAATGAGCTTTGGAAATTGCTAAGGATTTTGTGCTTAGATAATATGAATCAATTCCTCTCTCACACAAATAAGGAGCTGCCTCATATATGTGCTCGGCCACTAAATAATTGAGGAGGAGGATGTGAGCACAAGGAATCAAGAGGTGATGGTAAGGAAAAAAAATCTAAACACAAATATCCTAAGGTTTCCAAGAAACAATCAATGCAAAGAATAAAATCAAGCTCCTCTAGAAACCACAAGAAGCTTCATGAAAAGACTGGAGCCCCAGCACCACACAAAAACCCTCCATTTACAAAATGCCATATTTGAAAATAAACCCCTCACACCAAATTTCAGCCAAAGAAAGATAGAACGGAAATTTGGCCAAAAGAAGATACAAACTGGCAACTTCAAAAAGTGATCCCGTAAAAAAATTACAGGATAACTCCACAACTGTATATACATACCCGCATTTGTATTACGACCGAATACAAATGCAACGAGACAAAATTTACACAGTATAATACTAGGATCCGGCTTAAACCAAAGCCCGCTAGTATTATCCGTCCGAACCATGACACGTGCAAAAGTGCACGCGTATGTTCGAACCCTGCCATAAAACCATACGGCCTCTACAACGTTTCGCCCGAACTGGGAAACTTTCTGTGGGGGACTCTATAGACTCGTCAATACTCTGGCAGTGAGTTTAACCATAAGCCGTCAGTGGTACTAGCTGTACGTAACGGCTGCCCATATATTGAGGAAAAGGGAAACCAATGAGCAAACTCATCCTGGAACCCTACTAAGCCTATGTGTGACAATATCCGTACATTCCAGTCCGTTTGTCTATGAGTATCGCATATCGGGCCTAGGGAGCTGGTAAACGTCAGACCCCCAAAAGCGGTATAAGTCGTGTCAGAGTGTAGCCCAAAACACCTGAGATACTACTGGAATACCTACCAGTAAATCTCGCTTACCATGGCCATGGATTTTATGTAATGGCTCTTCAGACACAGCACGATCTCATTCCCAACGTTGGGAGAGACAATCCCCTGCCGATCCGCTCACTACCTCCATGTGGCTCGGGACTGTACCCAACTAGAACCTGTTTGCACGACTCCTTTGAGCCGTGGTAGGGTAATAATCAAAGAACAGTGGGAACTCACACGAGACAAATGATGATCTCAGGTCGATAAACTAACCTGTACACATGTCACCTGGGAATTGCTATCCAACGACAGGTTTTAATAACCAACTAGCATATTCCCGGCGAGTCCTGTCCGGTGTACTCATAACCCAATGAGCACCTGTATACATCTTAGGTGAACCAACTGACACCAATGGCTTGTGAGACCGGCCATCACCCCTCGTCGGGGTCTCGACTGTATACACTAGTCTACTCCGAAGTATCGATGCCCTATCTCGAAACTCCCGCGACTAGGGACCACTTTTAAGGATGTGCTTATAGACTACCCAACTCTCACGTATATGATCGCCATCATACTGTTGGTAGTCAAGCAAGAATCCTATAGGCTCTATCAATGTGCAATAGTGATATATATCATCTCACCTAAATCAGTACACGATGATAAAGATAAACCAGATAGCTTACTATCATCTCGAGTAAGACTGTCCTACCGGTATAGGTCCTCCCTCAATCATTGCAATCACGTGTCTGGGATCCAATAATTGACTTTAAGGGCACTATATCCAATAGTTTTCACCCTATACAAAATCTGGGACTAAAAACTTGATTTGCTGTTTGATTCGAGTTATGGTTTTGCGTATTTAAATTCTGGATTTTTGTGTTTGTGCTTTATCTCGATCACGTGACGTTTGTACGTCTATATCGAGTGATATCGGGTTGTTTTGCGAGGGCAAACCATAGGTTTTGACCTATATGAGTTCCGCATGTCATTTTGATTTCGATTTGGCTTTTAATGCGATACGATACGCTATGATGTGTAGGTACCCTCGCGAAGACTTCGAGACGACAAGCAAGCGCGTGGCGACGTCGGCATCGGCAAGCAAAGGTCAAGGTGAGTAGATTATATCTACGGGGGAAGTCGGGTGGATGGCGTATAGCACCCCCGCAGTTCGATGTTTAGTATGCTATATATACTATATATATATGATAGCTTTATGTATGACATGGATATTCAAGATATGTTTAGGTGTTCAATGGTTAGTTTAGGGTTATTAGAAGTGAACTAGTATAGCTTCTTAGTCGCGAACCCTAGAATAGGTTTACACTCACATGCACACACATGCTTACTGTTATACTTGTGCGTATATAGGAAGAGATATATGTATATACACATATAGGTATGGGACTGTATATACTCGTATACCTACACTTGAATGATGAAGATAATGGTTGATATTTGGAGATGATTCGATGAGTTTGGGCATGGTGCCATGAGATCGGTGATATGATGTGGTTCGTATTATGAGATACGACATGAGTTATAGTGGGCCTTTGGGCATGTGTTTCACACACGCATATATATATATATATATATGGTATCAGTTTGTACTAGACTTAGGTCAGTACCCAGTTCATGAGAGATGATGACAAGGATACCAAATAAATGATGAGATGAATGTGATATTTGACCCGTACCCTGATTTGGGATGCCGTACGACGGATTTACGTACGAGCTATGTATTGATGATAGATCCGCACTCTTGACTCGAGGATGTCATATTGTATATTGTATCGTATGTGATACTATTGAGGCGGAATCACCGACTATTATATGTATATATATATATATATATATATATATATATATATATATATATCAATCCAGATTTAGGTGGTTTCCCTTACCCTTTCTGTTAAGCTGTTCGTTTGGTTCTGTAGCACTTAGTAGATGTTAGACTAGACCCGAGTTATACCTATTTCAAAACTAACGAATTATGAGTATTTTAAAGACAGGCTAAAGGATTCTACGGATATTTTCAAAAGACACATCTTTTCTTTAAAACACCGTAGCCCTTATTTTTCTAAACACCACGATTCGAGTTATTTCAAATGGCAAAACTATATGGCATATTTATACTGATATAGATTCTTCACTATTGTGTTATTATTCATTTTCTGCATATTCTTGCTATTCGCATCGCATTGCATGTGTAAATGTGTTTATTGTTATATTAAACCCATGCTGTCAGGACACCAGCACCATTATCGATGATGCGTATGTTCTACGTACACCTACTTGCCGGCTCACATAGTTCATCATCGATAATTGCCATGTCACTACACAGTAGGATTGTTGCATCAGGATATGACTAATTGTGCACCCATACTTGCATACATACGTATTTGCACATACATAGATGATTCTGGCTTTATTTTGGAGATTTGGGAACCGCGAGATATATTTTAAAACTGGGTTCATTTAAAAGAGCGGTTTTCCCCTCGATGTGTGCAGATTACTGTTTTATGTTGCATGATATACGGATATGCTTACATTTCTATCACATGTCGCATACATCATGCTCTATGATTTACGCATTGAGATATGCCGTTTTCATGAGATTTCTGGATTTGAGAACCGTGGTCATTTTAAAAGAAAGTATGCATTGTTTAAAAACCCAGTTTCTCTTGATATGATATTTCAGTGCGTCCACCATGCGTTTTCTCGGTTCTGAGACGTGTGACGTGTGAAACCCAATTCGAGGAGCTGGATGAGGCCGATTGCGGGTACATGGTGGACCCGGTATGGTACCCCGGGGCGAGAACGGATCTGTCGTGCAGTAGGCGATGAGCCTGGCAGAGGGACCACTACCTACCGGTGATAGTATTTGGGCTCGGCGGATATCCGGAGGATACCGACCGGAGTCGAGAGATGATATGGGCTGATCCGGACTGACGGAGCCTGATATATGAGGATTTACGTGCCGATGCTGGGAACGGGTTTCATGATATTTTCGAGTGTCGATGCTGGACACTCAAGTTCCATGATTTTGATGTGTCGCGAGGGACACACGTTGATTTACATCCTCATACTTCCATGCATATGCTTATGATATTTACCTGCATGATGTTTTGTGTCATTGGGTGACACGTGGACGAGATCCACATACTTACAGACATTGATTACATAGTTGGATGATATCCACATACTTTTAGACTTCATGATATAGTTGACACTGATTTCATGATGATTACATTGATGATACCTCATATTTATGATATGTTGCTACCTGAGGCACTGACACGAGCACTTGGTATTACACTGATGTATAGATGTTTACCCTTGCCACCTTATCATGCTTCAGACTTTATCATATTGAAGATATATATTATTACTGATCGTTTGACCTAGGATGAGTCGTACATACGATTTCTGCTCTGTGATGTTTTCTATTCACGAGTTGGCAACTCACCCCCGTTGTGCTACAGTTCTTGCAGGTTTTGCCGTACAGGTTTCATTGCGGCTTTTCTGGCACACTGCTTCCTTTCTGAGCGATTGCTTTGGTAGGTGGGTTCACTCGCATCGTGACCACCCTTATATTTATTTTAATCAGTTGTATCTAGTCATTCCATCAACCAAACTTGTATATTATTTCAGACTTAGAAAACCAGTTGTGTATTATTTCGCCCTTAGAGTCGCGCATTGTAGTATTATGGTTTTCTTTTTGATTTTGAGTTTCCTTTTGTGTTTTGATCCTCGCCCTTCGACGTTGTATATTATATTGCTTGCGTGGTTGTGACCGTCGATTGACGAAGAGCTAGCTCCTGCTTGGGGATGCTTTTTATCATTATGCATATATTATTTTTGTTGTACCCCGTTTGGGGCCAGTATTTACAAAGGAAACTCTGCCGAAATTTTCAGAAAAGACTTGAGGATTTAAAAATGCATATTCGGCTTACCTATTTAAAAACCTTGTTTTTAAAACTTGTTTTCTCCACTTCTTTAAAGCTAGCTTTCCTTCATTTATTATTTAAAATGGTTTTAAATTTCTGGGTTTTTGGCTTATTTGAATTAGATGAGGTCCTATAGACTTCATATGAATCAAGGGCCAGTCACATGCTATTTCGGGTCATGACAGGAATGGTCAACCTGTCGAAGGCTGACTTTTGAGTAGGGGAAGCAGTTTGGACGACTTCATCTGTAGCAGGAGTTGGGATGGCCTTCTCCGGTATTGCGAGCCCCTTCGCGGGTCCATTTGAGCTTTGGCTCAGCCTGTCGAAGACTGAGATAGTAGACTTGGACAACCCGTTGAGAGGGGTCATAGTAGTTGCAAGCCGATCGAAGACCGACTTCTTCAGAGCTTCCTGTGATGGCACTGGGGCGTTGAAGCTCATTGGTGGGAGTATGGTCCCGAAGAACAATCCCGTGGTGGCCTGTGTCACCTATTCCACCGGCATTGCATAGATGGAGCCGCTTGGGGCCCGTAAGTCACTCCTCCAGACGGGGCGGAGCACGAGTTGTTGTTGCAGTTGGTGCAGCTAGGAGCCATTGATCTTCTTTTCTCTGCATGGGAGCAAGACACCAAATCTTAGTACCTCGAATCCAGGGGCAACCATATTAAACCGCGATTTGTTCATGAACACGACACACGAAGTGGGGAGTGGAAAGAAGAAAATGTCCCACCTGGCGCGCCAGAATCTGTTTACCGCCGAAAGACGCGACCAGGACGTTAGGACGTCTGGCCTGAATTTTGGGGGCAGATGCTATTTGGTTTTATCTGTCTACCTCTCCGAAGATACCAAGTTAATTTATGGCACCATATATCGAAGGTTTAAACAGATGCGGCCGTTGTACCAGATTTCGTCAGATTCCCCCTCGTTTGGGAGGGGTTTTGATTGTGGGGACGCTCTTCCCTACAGGCGCAAGCCCCTGCAGTTAATTACGTTATCGCGTAGCGATAACCACTTTCTCCTTCTCCAGAGGTTTACTTCGTGTCGTGTGTATTTTTTTTATTTTTGGTTGCCCGTGGATTGTATACAGAGACTAATTTGTGTTGCCGTCCGTAGGACGGGGATTAGTCCAAATCCGTATTTTCTTAGATTTGGGTTTGGTTGATTTAAGGATCGTTAACCTCGTTTGATATTAAAATCAGCTTAAATGTTTGTTAACGAAATGTTAGCCTAATTTTAGACTAAGATCTACTTAACTAGGGTTCAGGATCATTTTTGATCCAACGAAAGAGCATTTGGGCTCTATCGTTTTAGTTTGGGGACATTACGGTCCATTGGGTTTAAGGATATCATAGTCCATGTTTAAGGACATCATAGTCCATGGAGTTTTTTGTTTATGGACATCATAGTCCATATAGTTTCTGGCTCATCAATTTAGGGGTGCGCCAAGAGTTATTGGTTATTAGGACCCTCCACCTCTCTAAAGACGTTGAAGAATTACAACGACATGTATCAGAGGTATGAAGAGATGTACCCTTGAACTAAATTTCAGATTGAGGAATTACCACTCCTGAGCATAGAGGCTCGGTTTAATCTCAGGAGGGACATAACCAATTTGAGGTTGAAGTTGGTTCCTTAATATATTTTCAGCGATCACGTGCCCCCACGTGATGTTTTGAGGCAGTGTCGCACGTGATGCTTTTAAAGGTGGTGGTGTTCGCTTGGTTTTATTCCCCAACTTTATATAAGTGTTAAACACTTTATCCTTGTGGCCATCACGTGTGAGCACGTGAGGCGCCTCAGAGTTAGACATTGTTTCCTTGGGTTTATTCCTTTTTCATTTGAAAAAAGTGCCAAGCACTATCAGTGAGGGGGGTCGCGTGTGAACATGTGATCTATTTCAATCTTTCTTTTGAGTTCATCACAGGCGTTCACGTATGGACACGTGATCATCAATATGCATGGAATTCTTTCTCTGAGTTTTAAAAATCTCAAATCCCTTATTATATATTTTTTTATAAGGATTTAATTCCTTGGACTTAGTTCTTCTCTTAGGTTTTGGATCTGCATGGCAGAGTCTCCCCGATGAGAATTAAATTCTCAACTTGTGGAGAGATCTGCTTCTGCAGATCTTTTACCAGAAGGGAGAACTAAGTTCTTATATGAAGGGTTAAACCCTAGTTTTATCAGAGGAATTAAATTCATATATGCCTTTTGGGAGAATTAAATTCTCTGAACTTAGATCTTCCCTTAGATTTTGGATCTGCATGGCAGAATCTCTCCGATGTGAATTAAATTCTCAACTTGTGGGGAGATCTGCTTCTGCAGATCCCAACCAAAAGAAGAACTAAGTTCTTTTGGAAGAGTTAAACTCTTGTAGAGACGAAAAAGAAGTAAGAAGGAGATCTTCTTCTCTTTGAGGAGATCTTCTTCTCTGTAGAGAATTAAATTCTCTTTTCTTTTTAAACTTATCAGGGTTTTTCTCTCTGTTTCTTCTCTCCTTTTGAGCTTGAAGTTTATGGGGGGGTTTTCTTTTTTAGATTTGAAGTCTTGTGGCCTTTATATAGTGGAGGCTGATTTGTCGATTTAGTTGAGGAAATCTCTCATTGAGAGATCTCTTGATTGATTTGGGGAATTTATCCACCGTCGGATCTTTGATCCAAGGACATCTGTTTTACAGAAGACATTTTTCTTGTTTTTAACAAGATTGGAAAAATATTTTCCCATACAGAACTTATTCTGTATCTTGGTGATTAATCACCATAGGATCTTTGATCTAACGGTGCTCTGATTTACAGAGCACAATCTTTCTTGTTTAGAAAGATTTGAGGAGTATTTCCTCAATCAGAATTTAATTCTGTATCTTGGTGATTTTTAATCACCATTGGATCTTTGATCCAACGGTGCTCTGATTTACAGAGCACAATCTTTCTTGTTTAGAAAGATTGGGGAAAATATTTCCAAAATAGGCTTTTGATCCCTTTTATATAGAATTTAATTCTATCGGGTCAGAAGATATTAGGAATCCTCACGTGTAGCACGTGACCCAGTGGCACTAGGCCGGTTTGCCTATATGCAGCAGTCCCAAAGAAGAGCATCACGTGTTGGCACATGATGTGCCTCCTGGCCTGCTATTTGTTTTATGAAGGCGCCTATATACTTTGTATATAGGTGCTCACGTATGGCACGTGAGGCCCAACTTCAGCCTTATTTGTTAAGTGCAATGCCTATAATTTTGGCTTCAAAGCGCATCACGTGTGGACACATGATACTCCATTTGGGAAATTTTTCCCGTTGCTTTTTACTTATTATTTATTTTTCATAAGAGAACAGCTGGTCTGGAGCTTACTATAGAAATGGAAATCCTTCGGCTACGAGTTTACGGTGACTCCCAGTTTGTCGTCAACCAAGTGAGCGTCAACTATAAGATATATAAGCCCGAGTTAGCTCGATACAGAAGCCGGGTGGTGGAACTCATGAAACAGTTCATCCACATTGAACTAATGAGAGTTCTCAGGGCGTTGAACGGAAAAGCTGACGTACTCTCTCGCTTAACCAAAGAGCTGGCTGATCCCGACCTGGATGAAATTCTGATCACGGTCAGAAGCCGACAAATTTTGCCTCCAGTCTCTTTGCAGGAAGAAGAAAGCACAGAACAAAAGAGCAATCCTACCGAAGAAGTTCTGATCACTCAAGATGAACCCGATTGGAGAGAGCCCTTCATAGAGTACCACTGATACAACAAGCCGTCCGAAGAAAAATCTCTGAGTGTTCAGTTTAAGAAGAGATCTCTTTAATATATGTTCATAAATGACACGCTATACCGCAGATCGTACGAAAATCTCTAGCAAAGATACGTGTCCTCAGCTGAAACCCAAAAAGTCATGAAAGAAATTCACCCAGGCGTCTGCGGAGCTCACCAATATGGCCCTAAAATGCGGCTTCAAATCAAATGGCTCAGGTATTACTGGCCTACTATGATAAGGGATTGCAAAAAGCATGTGAAGAAATTTAATCTCTACCAAATTCACGATGACTTCATTCACAAGTATCCCAATCCGTTGCATCCTACGGTGGCGTCATGGCCTTTCGAAGTTTGGGGCACCGACATAGTTGGCTCGATTGATCCTCCGTCATCTAAAGGACATTGGTTTATATTGGCCGCAACTGACCACTTCTTCAGATGGGCTGAAACTGTCCTATTAAAAGAAGTCAAGACATAATATATTCTGACATTCTTCCGGCATAATATTCTATACCGCTTCGATACACCAAGAATAATCATTTCTGACGACAGGCCTTCTTTCAAGAGATTCAAAGTTTAAAAGCTCGCTACTCAGCACAAGATAGAGTGGAAATATTCCTCCATCTATAATCCAAGAGCCAATAGGCTAACCGAAGCCTTCAATAAAACTCTATGCAAGTTTCTAAGGAAAAATGCTTCAGCCAACAAAAGAGACTGGAATCTCAAACTTTATGAGGCGTTGTGGGTATATCGTACCACACACCGCACTCCAACTCAGTCCGCTACATACTCACTACTCTTCGGAATAGAGGCGATCCTCCCTCTCGAAGTCGAAGTTCCAAGCTTAAGGATGGCTATCCAACATGATTTGACGGAGGAGGAAAACGTCCTCTTTTGGCTCGACGACCTCGACGCCCTCAAAGAAAAGAGCCTCGCAGTATAGTAAAATTCGGAGCTGTACCGAGTCTAAATGTTACGGGCCTATGGTAAGATGACCCGTCTTCGTGCATTCAAGAAAGGCGAATTGGTGTTGGTCTTCAAAAGACCGATCATCCCGAATCGACATGCCAAGGGAAAATTCGAACCAAACTGGGGAGGACCATACGTGATCGAGAAAGTGTTTGATGGAGGATCCTACCAGCTAATGAATGCCGAGGGCGAAAGGCATATGCCACCCATCAATGGCCAATATCTAAAGAAATACTACCCATGAATGCTCCAAGGCAAAGATGAATCGAGCACACCGGCCCTGCGATCTAGATCCTACATCCTATAAAATCGTATACAGTCTACGGACGTAAACGGCCCCTGTCTCTCCTAAGTCCTACCGATGAGACTACATCTGAAGTCCTACAGGCAATGAAGCTCCACCAATGTACAAAAAAGAGCGCAGTATGTCTATAAGAAAAACGGGCATGGATGGAAACCTGAAAGGGCTCCATGAGTAAAAACAGCAGGACTGCCGGCAAGTTTGTGAAAATCCGAAAGGGCGCAAACTCATGAAAAGAAGACAAAAATACACTCGCAAGGTCCTCTCGATCTTGTGAGGAGAATATCCCCGCATGAGATCCTTACGACTCACAAAGGATCAACGCACTTAGGAGTCCTCATGATTCCTAAAGAGAAAACACGCCTACAAGATCCTCTAAACTAGTAGGGAGAAAACGCTTTTCTGAGCCTTTACGGCTCATAAAATTGAAAAGCCTTAGGCGATAGGGATCTAAACCTGTCTCCTGAGCCATCGCTCCCCAACGGGCAACGGCAAATGATGAGTCTCTCCTGACATTATGCTTCAGTATTAGCGGTGCTGATACTGACCCAAAACCCAAATCCTAAGTCCTCCCAGGGCAAATGATGATTTGCTCCTGGCATTGTTTCAGTGCAGCGATGCTGATGCCAAACAATATCCAAATTCCAAGTCCCACTCAAATTCAAAAGTCCCGCCAGACGAGACAGAAATCAAATAAATCAAATCAAAGTCCCATCGACAGTTGTTCCAAGCTCAAAAGGTCCAGTGGAACGGACAAGAACTTCAAAACCAATCAGATCAACCGATTCAACACGGCTTTCTTGGCGGAATCAAGCTCCACCTTGGAAGCAATTACCTCTTCGGTGGAATCAATCCCTACCTCAGAAACAAATCAATCATGTCACCGCACGAAGCGGAGCAAATTAACTTCAAATCCGACACCGAAGAAAGCGGAGCAAGTCAAATCAAATCCCGACACCGCACAAAGCGGAGCAAGTCAACTTCAACCCCGACACCACAAGAAGCAGAGCAAGTTAAATTAAGCACCGACCGTCTATGTCGTAAAAATGGTAGTATTGACCGTCCAAGTCACAAAAATGGCAGCACCGACCGTCCAAGTTGCTAAAAAGGGCAGTATCGACCCTCCACAGAATACCAAACCAAATCAATCTCCATATAGAACAAGATCCATCAATTTCATGCACACAACACATACACGCGGTGTGCATTTATTGATAGGGGTACTTTGTTGGGGTCAAAAATTACACCCCGGTTAAACAAGTCAAAGTCAGTCAACCCCCAGCCAAGTGGGCCCGAGCCCAAGCAAGCGGGCCCAAACCCAAGTCAAGACCGAGCATGGAAGGGTCCGGCTCCATGCCAAAAAGGAGGCAATAAATTAGTTTAAATGCAATTTTTTAGATATAAATGTATAAAAAATGGGCAAAAAACCGAAATTTTATAAGCCCCATAGCTTATGTGCAAAAAGAAATAAGCACATAAGGCATGGGGTGGCACAAGTACCATATGGAAAAGCCCAAAGGGCTATATGTAAAGTGTGTAGCCTATAAAAGGCAAACATGATGAAAAAATCAAGAACGATTTTGATTCTCTCAAGGTTTTAAACCTTCCTCTATTTTTTGAATTAAATCAAGTGTTTAACTCTTCTTTTTCCAAAAAGAAATAGTTTTCACCATAAAACTCTCGAAGGGAAGCTCAGAACTCCTATCAAATCTCTAAAAAGGACATGTTAATCTCACTGTCCCCTTTTCTCCAAGATCCAACAAAAAGATAGGAGGAGGAAGAAGACCCATCTCCAAAAATCCCATTGTGGGAGGATCCAAGGCTCAAAGGAGATGAAAGGGGTCCCCTTTAATCATCTTCGAAGATTTTTGGGAGTTCAACTCCATATTTCAAAATCTTTTAGAATTTAATTTCATAATAAAAATTCTTTTGGGAGTTTAACTCCACTTAAAATTCTTTTGGGAGTTTAACTCCATAAAAATTAAATTCCTTTTTTTCCTTAGAGTTTAACTCCAATGTCCCTTTGGAGTTTAACTCCCAGTCCCAAAGCTAAGCCCCCTTTTCTAGTGGCACGCGTCGGGCGCGTAACCAGCTGGCACCCGACGGCCGCGTGCCGGACGCGTGACCCGCTGGTGCCCACGCTCCATCTCACGCGTCCTTAGGACGCCCCTCACCCCTCTTTTTCCCTCACGCTCCATACTCAAAACACGTCCCCCGTTAGAAAAATTTTCTAATGGGGAGCTGCCCTGCATCTCGCAAGGAGGCTGCTAGCCCTCTTGACCCCCATCCCGCTATCCAGATAGCATGACCCGGTAAACTCTGCGAGGCCCTCGATGTGTCTAAAACCCCTTCAACACACAACACACGCACAGTGCACATTGAGTTCGCATGAACAGTTTTACCCGTCAATCAGAGGTTCTCTCGCTCTAAAAGTGAGGGGTAATTAACGACGGCTTAGTCCGCGGCTGCCGGAGATTCAGATCCCCACAATAAAAAAATGTCGCGCCCCGCTTCCCAGTGTACGAGCAAGGAGACGTGACGAGGCCGCTATGTATTTACTCAGAAGTAAACACGCTGAGCGTATCTAAGTAATATAAGTAAAGTACACAAGAGACAGTAATGTAAATGAACAGCAACTTTATTTATTTAACATTCTTTTACAGTACAACTGAAATATAAATACATAGAATGAAAGCAATGCCTAAACAATAGCATAACAGAAATCAAAATAGTATGTACAAGTATCTAAAGCTCCGGGTCGAATGATAACTGCTCCAAATCCTCGGTGTTGGGTTCAATCTCCAGTGAGTCCGATCTACCTGACAACATTCCAAAGAAAGAAGAAAAGGAATGTCGTCAGCGAACAATCGCTCGGTAATTCCCAAAAGTGAGTAGAGATGGAATAGATAGAAAGAGAATATATCTTATAAGGTTTGATTATATTGTTAATGTTGTTGTTTGTGTCTTGGTACAGAAAATGCCAGTGTATACGAGAGGAGGCCCACTATTCCTGAGACTAAGGTATACGGAGCACAAGCCACCATTCAGCCACGGTACAACGGTAATGGATATTCAGGTTAGGTGTATTATGGTTACAGTCTCGTGCCACTTTTAACACCTTCCGTACCAATCTACCCCTTATAAACCTCGCAATATGTTTTGTATTGATTGTATAGTCTTGTTAGATGGATGACTTACCGAAACCATAATATCAGTAAATGGAATGCATATAAATGGAGAGTCATGTAGACGGAGTATATCCATGGTTCGGTTCAGTCAATATAGATTGATATAGATTGAATAGACGGATTCATGGATTTATGTTGTATTGTAATTTATACTAGAATTACATTCAAGTCAGATTGATTAGATTGAGACTCAGTCTGAGTCAGACACTTTTGAAAAGAACTTGAAATCCTGAATTAGTTTTGATGTTATCGGTAACTGCTGCACATAGACGGTAGGATATATGTCTTTTTCCAAGACAATTACCGTATTGATAACACCGTTTGTTAGATTGTCTACCTTAAATAGGCAAGCACCCATATCTCCGGCTCCCTGAGTCTCAAGAGACTAGTCCCGCTTAAACCTATGTTTACTAGGGTCCTTATAGTAATTTAACATAACTTGAGGGGGTTTTATGTAAAAATAGTTTGATATAATTTTCAAAATACATCTCGAGTATTTAATTATCGTCTTTAAGGTTTTTATAGATGTATATTTTATAATTGTGAAATTTCCAGTGAGTAGAACCTAATTTTTCATAGTAGGGTATTTTCTTGAAATATTGGAATTAATTTGTATTTGAATGGTATTTTCATGTAATGGTGATTCTTTTGAAAACATGGAATAGTTATATAATATAATTAAAGTAGATATTTTGATAATATATATATATATATAATGAAAGTAATTTTATTTATTTTTTTTGTAGAAATCTCATTTTCTAAAGAAAAATGCATAAAAATTCCATAGAGATCGAATGCTCCTTTCGGAGGTCTGCATCTCGCTCTACTAGGCCCGAGGACATGTGATAACCCGCACCATCCCGAACGGGGTCCACAAAAGTGGGTTGTAGAGGCGCAATTGCAAGGAATTGTTTAATACATCTTTTTACAGAAAATGTTTTATAAGTTGATAGTATTTATTTGTAAGTCGTGTTATCCCATGAAAATATTCCCAAAACATCATCGTGTTATGTCAAAGATGTGTGTTGTGATGAGATAGGTGATTACCTCATGAGCTATCTAAAGGTAATTGTTCGCCGCCGAAAGACAGGAAGACAAACGTCTTGCCTGAATTTGGGGGCATATGCTAATTGGTGCTATCCGTCCATCTCTCCGAAGATGCCAAGTTGATTTATGACACCATGTATCAAAAGTTTAAACGGATGCGGCCGATGTAGCAGACTTCGTCAGATTCCCCCTCGTTGAGGGGTTTTTGATTGTGGGGACGCTCTTCCCTGCAGGCGCAATCCCCTGCAGTTAATTACGCTACCGCATCGCGGTAGCCACTTTCTCCTTCTTCAGATGGTCACTTCGTGTCGTGGGTGTTTGTTTTGTTTTTGGTTGCCCGTGGATTGTATACGGAGACTAATTTATGTTGTCGCCCGTAGGGCGTGGATTAGTCCAAATTCGTATTCTTCTTAGATTTGGTTTTAGGGTTGGGTTTAAGAATCGTTAATCTCATTTGAGACTAAGATCGACTTAAATGTTTATTGAGGATACGTTAGTCTAATTTTAGACTAAAATCTACTCAACAGTTTGTTAAGGATACGTTAGTCTAATTCTAGACTAAGATCAACTTAACAGTTTGTTAAGGACACGTTAGTCTAATTTTAGACTAAGGTCAACTTAACCATTTGTTAGGGATACGTTAGTCTAATTTTAGACTAAGATCTACTTAACGGGGTCATTTAGATCCAACAAAAGAGCATTTGGGCTCTATTGTTCTAGTTTAGGGACTTTGCGGTCAATTGCCAGTTTAAGGACATGGTGGTCCAAGGTTAAGGACATCATAGTCCGTGGGTTTAAAGGGACCCCATAATCCGAGGTTAAGGATATCATAGTCCGTGGGTTTATAGGGACCCCACAGTCCGAGGTTAAGGACATCATAGTCCATGGGTTTAAGGACCCCACAGTCCAGGTAATGATTGGTTATCGGGACCCGTTACCTCTCTGAAGACGTTGAAGGATTACAACGACAAATATCAAAAGAGTGAAGAGATGTACTCTTGAACCAAAGTTGATTAGGAAATCTGTAGTCCAATTTGAAACTAAGATCAATTAATTATATTATGAGAACATTGGCTCAGTTAAATCTGAATTGAGGACTTATGGCCAATTTGGGCTAAGTCCAATTAAGTTTGAAATGTTGACCCTTTGTTGGCATGTTGAGCATTTGTCTGGGTTCAGCCCATCATTATTTAGCAATGCTAAACAAGAGTTTGAAGGATCTGATAACATTTTGTCTTTGAGCATTAAACATTATAGCTCTGGATTTTAAGGCTCATTTGAAAGGGATATTTGCCTTTGGAAAACTTGGCCAATTTGGCCTAAGCTGGTTTTAGAATAGTGTTAAACACTAAAGGACATCTGGCGGTCACGTGTCCTCATGTGACGTATTTAAAACAGTGTTAAACACTGGAGACAAAATGCTCAAAATAGTGTTAAACACTAGAAAGGAAGGGGTCACGTGGGGTCACGTGAGGCGCCTGAGATGGGGCCAGACCTCCTTTATTTTATTCTCAAATCTGCAAATAAGTGTTAAACACTTTTGATCTTCTGGACATCACGTGTTGGCACGTGATGGATATCCATGTATTGATTATTAAAGTGTTTATTAAGGGTCACGTGAGGACACGTGAGAGCGCCCAAAATCAGTACTGCCTTTGCCTTTGTTCTCTTTATTTTGAAGGTCACGTGGGAGCACGTGAGGTATTGCCTTCAGACTAATTCCTTCTTATTTTTAGGAATCTGTTTAAGGGTCACGTAGGAGCATGTGACCTAGTCTTGTTCGTTCTTTTTTACTCATTGAGGATGAGGGTCACGTGTTACCACGTGACCAAGTTGGGTAATGTGCATGGAGATTTTTAAATCCCTTTTTCTTTTAAGAATTAAATTCTGGTATAGGGTTAAACACTAATTTCATTTTAGAGGAATTAAATTCCCATGTTTTTTGAAAGAATTAAATTCTTATGTAGGGTTAAACCCTAGTTTCATTTGGAGGAATTAAATTCCTATGAATTTGGAAGAATTAAATTCTTATGCAGGGTTAAACCCTAGTTTCATTAGGAGGAATTAAATTCATATGAATTTGGAAGAATTAAATTCTTATGTAGGGTTAAACCCTGGTTTCATTTGGAGGAATTAAATTCCTATGAATTTGAGGGAATTAAATTCCTTAAACTCAATTCTCCCTCTAAGTTTTGGATCTGCATGGCAGAATCTCCCCGATGAGAATTAAATTCTCAACTTGTGGGGAGATCTGCTTCTGCAGATGTTCAACCAAAGGAAGAACTAAGTTCTTATTCAGAAGAGTTAAACTCTTAAATTGAGAATTAAATTCTCTTTATTTTATTGAACTTAGATCTCTTTCCCCTTTCTCACCTAGGGTTTCTTTTCTCTGAAGAGATCTTTTTTTTCTCTCTTGAGAATTAAATTCTCCTATCTTTTTTCTCTCTGTTGTTGTATATTTCCTAAAATAGTATATCCTCCTCTCTTCTCTTCTTGGCTCCTATTTATAGGAGAAAGAAAAGAATCAATTTGTTTAGTCAATCTTTCATTTAAAGATTTTAATTGATTTTGTAACCAACATGATCTTTTAGATCACTCAGTAAATTTTATTCACCATTGGATTTTTAATTCAAAAGATATTCTGTTTGTTATTCTTGGTGAATTTCAGAAAAATCTTTCCTTGTGTAGAATCTTTCCATAAATTGATGATTTTTAATCACCATTGGATTTTTAATCCAACGGTGCTCCATTTTACAGAGCACCATATTTTTGTTTGGAAAGATCTAGGAAAATATTAGGGGTTTTTTCCCTTAATTAGAATTTAATTCTATTATTTCAGAGATCTTAGAATCCCATCACGTGTTGACACGTGACCCCCTGATTAAGCTTTTAACCAGAATTTAATTCTGTTGTTTTAAAGAACTCAGGAATCATCACGTGTCAGCACGTGATCCTTGGTCACGTATCAGCACGTGATCCTTAGTCACGTGTGAGCACGTGATACCCCATTGGGGTTTTTCCTTGTTGTTTTATTATATTTTTAATTCTTTTCAGTGCTTTAAAGGCCCATCACGTGTTGGCACGTGACCCCATTTAATTATTTTTTTTATTCAGTGTCTACAGGCTTTGCCTGCAAATGGTCACGTGTGGGCACGTGATGCTCGGTCATGCGTGGACACGTGATGCCCGGTCACGTGTGGACACGTGATGCCCCCATAACTTTTGATCCCGGATGAATTATGAGGCCCATAATATATCAAATCGAAGGGTTTTTTGAGACGCTTTTAATACCATCGGAATTTAACTGTTTCTCATTCGGGGTTTGTCAAAATACAGCCCAGAAAATACTGGTTCGCATTTTCTTAAGCGTATCGCTGCCATTTGATACCTTGGGCTCTTTTGCGCAGAAATTTTTGGCGGGAACAAATGCCCCCCACTACTTTGCCCACGTAAGTATGTACGTGGGTGAAGTAGTGTAGAGTTATTCATAGGGTATGACCAGTTTCGGGTTGGTATATAATTTTCAGAATCTTGATCTGAGAAGATAACGAGCGGACACAAGCGTCGTCATTTATCATTGACTCAAATCTTGACTCTTAAGGGATATAGTTCCAAACCCTCTGCTCCATGAGCCGCACCATTCTACTTCTTTATGTTTTACTCTGGCGTGAAGTAGTTTATATGCTCATGAGTAACTTCTCCATTTCAGTGGCATGTAGCTTTGGCAAGTGTGGCCCATAGATGGTAGATAACAGTTCATCTTGAACTCTTTATAAGGTAGCGATGGAATAGGAACAAGGTTAGGATATGTTGCCTAAGACTTTCCAACTTTATGAGCCGTGAGGGTCTCACAAAGGCTTTTCTCCATACGAGTCGTGAGGATCTCGTAGGTGTTTTTTTTCTCCTTAGGAGTCGTGAGGACTCCTAAGTGCGTTTTCTACTGAGAATCGTAAGGATCCCACAAAAGAATTGTCTTTACGCGTAGGGACACTAATTTCCTCGCAAGTTGAGACGAATCGAGAGATTCTCGCAAAGACACTGATTTTCTTGCGGGTCGAAATGAATCGAAAGGTTCTCGCCAAGGACGATGATTTTCCTGAATTGAGATAAGAAGCAATGGCTCAGGAAACAGGTTCAAATCTGCCGCCTAAGACTTTTCAACTTTATGAGCCGTGAGTGTCTCATGAAGATTTTTTCTCCCTACGAGTCGAGAGGATCTCACAGGTGTATTTTCTCCTTAGGAATCATGAGAATTCCTAAGTGTGCTTTCTCTTGAGAGTCGTAAGGATCTCACAAGAGAATTTTCTTCCTTACAAGTCGAGAGGACTCGTAAGTGATTGATGAGTTGACCTACTCCCGAGTCAAAACATTGCTTCAACAGGGAGGTCAAGGGTTGACTTTGGGTTGTCTGTGCACCGCCGAGTTATGGAACTGGAAACTTTGCCGCGGCTCCGCTTTGCTGACGTTGTATATTTCTGCAGAGACACTGATTTCTCTGCGGGTCGGCGCGAATCGAGATGTTCTCATCAAGGACGCTGATTTCCCTGAATCGAGATATTTGCCAAGGACACTGATTTCCTCGGAGTTGAGACGAATCGAGGTATTCCTGCAAAGACGCTGATTTCTCTACGGGTCGATGCGAATCGAGATGCTCTCGTCAAGGACGCTGATTTTCCTGGATCGTGGTTTTTGCCAAGGACACTGATTTCCCTGGGGTTGAGACGAATCGAGGTATTCCTGCAAAGACGCTGATTTCTCTGCGGGTCGACGCAAATCGAGATGCTCTCATCAAGGACGCCGATTTCCCTGAATCGAGGAGGTTGCCAAGGACACTGATTTCCTCGGAGTTGAAACGAATCGAGGTATTCCTGCAAAGACGCTGATTTCTCTGCGGGTCGACGCGAATCGAGATGCTCTCGTCAAGGAAGCTGATTTCCCTGAATCGAGGAGGTTGCCAAGGATACTGATTTCCTCGGAGTTGAAATGAATCGAGGTATTCCTGCAAAGACGCTGATTTCTCTGCGGGGCGACGCGAATCGAGATGCTCTCGTCAAGGACGCTGATTTCCCTGAATCAGGGAGGTTGCCAAGGGCACTGATTTCCTCGGAGTTGAAACGAATCGAGGTATTCCTGCAAAGACGCTGATTTCTCTGCGGGTCGACGCGAATCGAGATGCTCTCGTCAAGGACGCTGATTTCTCTGAATCGAGGAGGTTGCCAAGGGCACTGATTTCCTCGGAGTTGAAACGAATCGAGGTATTCCTGCAAAGACGCTGATTTCTCTGCGGGGCGACGCGAATCGAGATGCTCTCGTCAAGGAAGCTGATTTCCCTGAATCGAGGAGGTTGCCAAGGATACTGATTTCCTCGGAGTTGAAATGAATCGAGGTATTCCTGCAAAGACGCTGATTTCTCTGCGGGGCGACGCGAATCGAGATGCTCTCGTCAAGGACGCTGATTTCCCTGAATCAGGGAGGTTGCCAAGGGCACTGATTTCCTCGGAGTTGAAACGAATCGAGGTATTCCTGCAAAGACACTGATTTCTCTCCGGGCCGACGCGAATCGAGGTGCTCTCGTCAAGGACGCTGATTTCCCTGAATCGAAGAGGTTGCCAAGGACACTGATTTCCTTGGGGTTGAGACGAATCGAGGTATTCCTGCAAAGACGCTGATTTCTCTGCAGGTCGACGCGAATCGAGATGCTCTCATCAAGGACGTTGATTTCCTTAAATCGAGGAGGTTGCCAAGGACACTGATTTCCCTGGGGTTGGTTGACTTGTTTCCGAGACAGAGTCATTGGATAACGTATTTCCGAGACGGGGTCATTTGATGACGTGTTTCCGCGGGAGGTCATTTGATGACGTGTTTCCGCAACGGGGTCATTTGCTGGCGTGTATCCGAGACGGGGTCATTTGATGACGTGTTTCCGCGGCGGGGTCATTTAATGACGTGTTTCCGCAACGGGGTCATTGGATGACTCCAGCTTGTCTGTGAACCACAGAGTCTTGGAATTGGGGCTTTGTCATGGCTCCAAGGTTGATTGTCGCGTCTGAATCCTGCTAGAATGAGGAGGAACGTTGTTGGTGATCTCTAGGATGTCTGTGAACCGTCGAGATTTGGAACAGGGACTTTGCCATGGCTCTAAGGTTGATTGTCGCGTCTGAATCCTGCTGGAATGAGGAGGAACGCTGTTGGTGATCTCTGGGCTGTCTGTGAACCGTCGAGATTTGGAACTAGGGGACTTTGTCATGGTTCCGTTGTTTTGACCCTAGGGTCGTTTGTTGATGTCGCATCTGCATCCTGCTGGAGTAAGGAGAAACGCCATTGGTGATCTCTATGCTGTCTGTGAACCGTCGAGATTTGGAACTAGGGGACTTTGCCATGGTTCCGAGGTAGTCTCTAGGCTGTCTGTGAACCGTCGAGATTTGGAACTAGGGGACTTTTCCATGGTTCCGGGGTAGTCTCTAGGCTGTCTATAAACCGTCGAGATTTGGAACTAGGGGACTTTGCCATGGCTCCGCTTGTTAATATTGCGTCTGCATCCGATTGGAGGGAGGATGAATGCCGGTGTTAATCTCTAAGTTGTCGATATTGACGTCGAGACCCTGAAGTTAGGGATCTTACTTCGCTTCGTTTGTTGACATTGTGTCTGCAATATTGCGACGAATGTCGAGATTGTCTTTAGGTTGTCTATGAACTATCGAGATTTGGCTTCGCTTCGACGAAGCCTGGTAAGACGATATGGTTCCCTTCTTGTTTGTGCCCATGGATTGTATACAGGGGTCAATGTGACCTCACCTGCAGGGCAAAAAGTTTTATTCTTTCATTTTTTTTAATTCTTTCCGCGATGCTCTATCATTTCAGCTTTTTATATTGCGAAAATCGCGATTGCCCAATCATTTCGGCTATTTTTTTATTTTTACTCGCTGTTTTTTTATTACGAGTTGCCCAATCATTTCGGCTATTTTGTATGCATATATTTTTACTTGCTGATTTTGTTGCAAGTTGCCCCATCATTTCGGCTATTTCATATGCATTATTGGCTCGCTGATTTTTATCGCGAGTGTGGAACTTGGAATCTGGTGCCAATCTTAGCATCAGCATCGCTACGATTGGAATATTGCCAGGAGCGAATCATCATTTGCCATGAAAGGGCTTGGAATTTGATACCGATTTAGGCATCAGCATCGCTACCACTGGGACATTGCCAAGAGCGAATCATCATATGCCATGAAAGGACTTGGAATTTGATACCGATTTAGGCATCAGCATCGCTACAACTGAGATATTGCCAAGAGCGAATCATCATTTGCCATGAAAAGGCTTGGAATTTGATACCGATTTAGGCATCAACATCACTACCACTGGGACATTGCCAGGAGCGAATCATCATATGCCATGAAAAGAATTAGAATTTGATACCGATTTAGGCATCAGCATCGCTACAACTGGGACATTGCCAGGAGCGAATCATCATTTGCCTCTGTCGATGTCGAACAAAGGTGGCTTAGCAAACAGGGTTAGGATCCCGTCGACTAAGGCTTTTGACTTCATGAGCTGTAAGGGTCTTATAAAGGTGTTTCTCCCTACGAGTCGTGAGGATCTTGTAGGTGCGTTTTCTCCTTAGGAATCGTGAGGATTCCTAAGTGTGTGTTCTCTTATAAGTCGTAAGGATATTACAAGAGTGTTTTCTCCTTGCAATTCGAGAGGACCTACAAGTGTTTATTCACCGTATGAGCATATCCCTAGTCGCTGGTGGGACTTTGTTAGGGAAATGTTTATTCATGCCCTTGGATTGTATACAAGGGTCAGCATTGAACCGCTTGTAGGGCAAAATCAGGGGGTATAACTGCTTAAGAACAGGTTCAGATCCTTGTAGCTTAAGGCTTTTGAATCTTATGAGCCGTGAGGGTCTCATAAGAGGGTTCTACTTACGAGTCGTGAGTATCTCGTAAGTGTAATTTTTCCTTAGGAATCGTGAGGATTCCTAAGTGTGTCGCTCCCTTGTGAGTCGTAAGGATCTCACGCGGGTGGTTTTCTCCTCACAAGGTCGAGAGGACCTTGCAAGTGTCTATTAACGAGATTGCGCCCTTTCAGATTTTCACAAAACTCGCCGGTAGCCCGGCTGTTTTTAATCACGAGCCCTTTCGGGTTTTGATCCGTGCCCATTTCGCTTATGGACATACCTTTTTTTTTATGACGTCAACCTGGGAATGCCGCGGGTTTGTATTAGTTTAACAACGTTTCGGTCATGCATTCATAGGTCCAAGATTTTTTGGGCAACGTACGATTACGTAGCTAGATTTTCTCAGAAATCTTCGCCTTTTTTGTGTCGGAAGTGGATTCCTTGAAGAGAGGGCTGAGGGCGATTTCTTCGTCAGAGTCGTTTCTAAAGGTGATAACTTGCGATCCCTTGGTGTCGACTATGTGACAGTTGCCAGCAGCTCTTTTACGCTCATCTGTCGTGCTTTTCTATTCCCGACGAGCCTTGCGCTTCACTCGTTGAATGTGTTGTCGGTGGACAACATATCCCTGCCACCAGTTTTTAAAGGATATGCACTCCTCGGTAGGGTGTGCAATCCTTTGACGGTATAAGCAGAAGTTAGGATGTATGACCGCTTCATCAAGATGTATACTGCCAGGAGAATTTCCTCTAAAAGAGGGCAACTTCATTCCTATTGACAGGGCTCTAGCAAATCTTTTCCTTACTTTAAGCTTGCTTTTGCTGACGATAGGGATGCTTCGATCCGGTTGGGGTGCCTCGACCTTTTCATCCAGTCGTCGGCGTTTGGATTTTTCGAATATAGCCAGTTCACGCTCTCGATTAGCTTTGCTTTTCTGACGGGCTTCGTTCAGTAGCAAGTCGATCATCTCGTCAGACGGTTCCGAGGGTTTTGGCTTCGATCCTGCCCCCAACTCTTTTATGATGTCTTCTATCGCCGAGTGAGCTTCTTTGTTAATTAACGCCGAATGAGAGATCATGTGGAAACTTGCCACATAGTTCTTAGATTCTTCTGACGAGCTATCCCCGTCGTTATTGTCGTTATCTCCGCTCTCAAGGATATTGTTGAGAAATACTTGGAGTGTGACCGGGGTCCGCGTCTTCTGCTTATATTCCTCCAGCACGTCAATATGTTTTTGCAGATCCGTGCGCTTGTCATCAAACTGTGCGGGCTTTTTGATCTTCTTCTTTTTCTTTGAAGACTTTGACGGCTGGGCCCGAATGTGTTGTCCACCATCACTATTAACTCCCAATGTTGGGCGTGGTTTCAGCATCCCCTCGATGATCTCCGGCTCTAATGGGCATTTCCACCTGATCGCCGGGCATGTTTGAAGATCTTTCAGCATTTTTTTAGTTTTTGCCGAAAGAACAACTTCCCATGGAGCTTCCTCTATGAATGAGCACGATGCCCCCGGCATGTCCATCTTTTTCTGAGCATGTGGTTGTGGCGGGTTCACTATCCAATTTTCAGACAACGCGAATTTGCCTTGCTGGTATTGGTCTTCAACCCAATTTTTGAAGACGTAGCAATCTTCGAGTGGATGGACCAACACTCGATGGTAGGGGCAGTAATTAGGATCGTTGACGTCATTCGGTTGCGGTGGGTGTCTCGACTCCGGTAGAGTGATGAGCCCGTTGCGCACTGCTAGTTCGAACAGTTTCCTTGTTTTATCCCGGGGAAACGAGTAAGGACATCTCAACTTCTCATCAAGGGATTGCCGCTTGTTGCTTTGGCGAACAACCGGTCTCGGGCCACTCGGTTGTTGTTGAGCGTTGATGACGAAGGTTGCTTTCCCTTTCCCCTTCTCATTCAGAGGATCCGTCTTTAAGGAGGATGGTCTATGGCCCATCTGGTCCATTTGGGCCAGCTTGTCGATCAAGTCCTGGAAGGTGGTCGACTTGAAGAACATCATGAACCGGGATATGGTCGCCTGCGGATCGAGGGTTCCTATAAACATGCCTACTGCAGGAGCCTCTTCTATGAGTTGTTCGCACTTCGACCATAGATTCCGCCACCGTATCGCGTACTGAACCCATGTTTCGCCTGGCTTCACCCTGGCATTGATCAACGCTGTGATTGGGGTGCGTTCGCTGGCGCTTGCGAAACGCTGGATGAATAACAACTCTATCTCCGTGAACGTTTTGACGGAATCGTTCGGGAGCTCGGAGTACCATTCAAAGGCCGTCTCTGCCAAGCTGCCAACAAACAGGCGAAGCAGTAGTTTATCATTACCTCCAGTATTACCGCATAGAGCCCTAAATTGAGCAACGTGCTGGTGTGGATTTCCCGTCCCCTTATATACATGGAATTTGGGGATCGTGTATCCCGGTGGGTACTTTATCTGGTCATACCAACCCGGGGAGGGTCGTCCAGTTTTAACAATTTGCCCGGCCACTTCGCTCGCCCGATGAGCTCGTGTCTGCTGAGAAATATAGTCGCCCAAGGCGGCTTTAGAAATGGTCTCCTCTTTAGCTGCTGAACAAGCCGGAAGAGGGTTCGATGTCTCTCCCCTATTGTCTTCAAGGATAATCGGAGGGTCTTCAGATGGAGGATCCGGCTGGATCATTATGCCCACCATATCCTGGAATAGAAGGGCCATTTGTTTTATATTGGCCGCTTGTTCCGCGACCTCTTTGTCTTTCTTCTCAAGCATTCTCCGAAGGAATTCAGTATCTGTTTCCTGCTCACGGGGCTGCTCCGAGGATGTCTCCGGGCATGCTTTTGGTCCCGTAAGTGGGGCTATGGCTGTTAGTATCTTTTGGAGCTTTTGTTGTTGTTGCTCCTGAGCCTTAGTCACTGATCGCGTAAGCGGTCGATGACCCGTAGAAGCACGGCTTTCTTCTTTTCCGGAAGCCATATGAACGGTATGTATTACCATGCCCCCAGACTTGGGGCGTTTAGATTCAGCTCTTTTGCGGTTCGCCGCGGTCACAGGGGCTTTCTCCGGCCTCCTTCTCTTTTGAGTGGTTGACGTCGAGGGAGCCGTTGCAGCGGGCACCCAGACGGCTGTCGCCTTTGGTGGCTTGACAGGATGGTTTTCTCCTTGTCGAGCTTTAAGCTTGTTTGGTCGGCGAGAGTAGTCCTGGTCAATCATCGATTCCTGAACCTGTCGCCAGACTTTATAAATTTTGGAGGACAGCCGCTGAGAGGGCTGCTCCGGCATCTTTTCTGTAGTAATTTCCATAGGTGGAGGAGATCTCTTCAGCACGACAGTCGGAGAGTTCTTGCGAACCCTCCTAAACGGTTCAAAGCTGTTCCCAGTTGGAACAGCAGCATCGATTTCCACCATGGGAGCTAGTGGAGTCGATCCGGAAGGGGAATTTCCCCCAGCCTTCCTTACTCGATGCCAGTGGCGACGTCGAACGTGTCGTGCGGTTGGGATTGTCTCAGCTGTAGGGGTGACTTCCTCATGCCTCCTGTTTTGGCAAAGGGTTGTCGCCGGCGTCAGCCTCTTAAAGACTGGTGTCCGTTGAGAAGTAATATCCAACCTATCAAAGACAGACCTCTGGGCAGGGGAAGCAGCTTTGAGGACTTCGCCTGGAGCAGGAGTCGGAACAGTCAGCCTTGTGAAGACCGACCCTTTGGCAGGAGAAGCCTCCTTGACGACTTCATAAGCAAGAATGGCTATCCTCTTAGGGATAACTCTTTCCGGCATCGCGGGCTTCTTCATGGGCCTAACTGAGTTTTGGCCCATTCTGTTAAAGACTGAGGCGTTGGAGCTGGACGACCCGTTGAGAGGGGTCACAGTAGTTGTAAGCCGATCAAAGACCGATTTCTTCTGAGCTTCTTGTGATCGTATGAGGGCGTTGAAGCTCATCGGTGGGAGCATGTTCCCGAAGAATAGCCCAGTGGTGGCTTGAGTTACCTGCACCACTGGCATTGTAAAAAGGGAGGCCGCTTGGGGCCCGTAGGTTACACCTCCAGATGAGGCGGAACGGGAGTTGCAGTTGGAGCAGTTAGAGGCCATTGATGTTCCCTTTTCTGCACGGAGCAAGACACCAAATCCTAGTACCTCGAATCCACAGGCAACCATAGAAAACCGCGATTCGTTCGCGAACACGACACACGAAGTGTGGAGTGGAAAGAGGAAAAGGTCCCACCGGACGTGCCAAAATCTGTTTGCCGCCGAAAGACTGGAAGAAAAACGTCTTGCCTGAATTTGGGGGCAGATTCTAATTGGTGCTATCCGTCCACCTCTCCGAAGATGTCAAATTGATTTATGACACCAGGTATCGAAGGTTTAAACGGATGCGGCCGATGTAGCAGACTTCGTCAGATTCCCCCTCGTTGAGGGGTTTTTGATTGTGGGGACGCTCTTCCCTGCAGGCGCAATCCCCTGCAGTTAATTACGCTACCGCATCGCGGTAACCACTTTCTCCTTCTCCAGATGGTCACTTCGTATCGTGGGTGTTTGTTTTGTTTTTAGTTGCCCGTGGATTGTATACGGAGACTAATTTATGTTGTCGCCCGTAGGGCGTGGATTAGTCCAAATCCGTATTCTTCTTAGATTTGGTTTTGGGGTTGGGTTTAAGGATCGTTAATCTCAATTGAGACTAAGATCGACTTAAACGTTTGTTGAGGATACGTTAGTCTAATTTTAGACTAAGATCTACTCAACAGTTTGTTAAGGATACGTTAGTCTAATTCTAGACTAAGATCAACTTAACAGTTTGTTAAGGACACGTTAGTCTAATTTTAGACTAAGGTCAACTTAACCATTTGTTAAGGATACGTTAGTCTAATTTTAGACTAAGATCTACTTAACGGGATCATTTAGATCCAACAAAAGAGCATTTGGTCTCTACTGTTCTAGTTTAGGGACTTTGCGGTCAATTGCCAGTTTAAGGACATGGTGGTCCAAGGTTAAGGACATCATAGTACATGGGTTTACCCCACAGTCCGAGGTTAAGGACATCATAGTCCGTGGGTTTAAAGGGACCCCACAGTCCGAGCTTAAGGACATCATAGTCCATGGGTTTAAGGACCCCACAGTCCAGGTAATGATTGGTTTTCGGGACCCGTTACCTCTCTGAAGACGTTGAAGGATTACAACGACAAATATCAAAGGAGTGAAGAGATGTACCCTTGAACCAAAGTTGATTGGGAAATCTGTAGTCCAATTTGGAACTAAGATAAATTAATTATATTATGAGCACATTGGCTCAGTTAAATCTGAATTGAGAACTTATGGCCAATTTGGGCTAAGTCCAATTAAATTTGAAATGTTGGCCCTTTGTTGGCCTGTTGAGCATTTGTCTGGGTTCAGCCCATCATTATTTAGCAATACTAAACAAGAGTTTGAAGGATCTGATAACATTTTGTCTTTGAGCATTAAACATTATAGCTCTGGATTTTAAGGCTCATTTGAAGGGGATATTTGCCTCTGGAAAACTTAGCCAATTTGGGCTAAGCTGGTTTTAGAATAGTGTTAAACACTAAAGGACATCTGGCGGTCACGCGTCCTCACATGATGTATTTAAAACAGTGTTAAACACTGGAGACAAAATGCTCAAAATAGTGTTAAACACTAGAAAGGAAGGGGTCACGTGGGGTCACGTGAGGCACCTGAGATGGAGCCAGACCTCCTTTATTTTATTCTCAAATCTGCTAATAAGTGTTAAACACTTCTGATCTTCTGGACATCACGTGGTGGCACGTGATGGATATCTATGTATTGATTATTAAAGTGTTTATTAAGGGTCACGTGAGGACACGTGAGAGCACCCAAAATCAGTACTGCCTTTGCCTTTGTTCTCTTTGTTTTGAAGGTCACGTGGGAGCACGTGAGGCATTGCCTTCAGACTAATTCCTTCTTATTTTTAGGAATCTGTTTAAGGGTCACGTGGGAGCATGTGACCTAGTCTTATTCGTTCTTTTTTACTCATTGAGGATGAGGGTCATGTGTTACCACGTGACCAAGTTGGGTAATGTGCATGGAGATTTTTAAATCCCTTTTTCTTTTAAGAATTAAATTCTGGTATAGGGTTAAACACTAATTTCATTTTAGAAGAATTAAATTCCCATGTGTTTTGAAAGAATAAAATTCTTATGTAGGTTTAAACCCTAGTTTCATTTGGAGGAATTAAATTCCTATGAATTTGGAAGAATTAAATTCTTATGCAGGGTTAAACCCTAGTTTCATTTGGAGGAATTAAATTCCTATGAATTTGGAAGAATTAAATTCTTATGTAGGGTTAAACCCTAGTTTCATTTGAAGGAATTAAATTCATATGAATTTGAGGGAATTAAATTCCTTAAACTCAATTCTCCCTCTAAGTTTTGGATCGGCATGGCAGAATCTTCCCGATGAGAATTAAATTCTCAACTTGTGGGGAGATCTGTTT
The DNA here is from genome assembly GCA_030015575.1 of Agapanthus africanus. Classification (NCBI taxonomy): domain Eukaryota; kingdom Viridiplantae; phylum Streptophyta; class Magnoliopsida; order Asparagales; family Amaryllidaceae; genus Agapanthus; species Agapanthus africanus. The sequence continues at coordinate 157,686,196 of CM057348.1, read as the reverse complement.
CTGCAGATTTTCAGCCAAAGGAAGAACTAAGTTCTTATTCAGAAGAGTTAAACTCTTAAATTGAGAATTAAATTCTCTTTATTTTATGAAACTTAGATCTCTTTCCCCTTTCTCACCTAGGATTTCTTTTCTCTGAAGAGATCTTTTTTTACTCTCTTGAGAATTAAATTCTCCTCTCTTTTTTCTCTCTGTTGTTGTATATTTCCCAAAAAAGTAGATCCTCCTCTCTTCTTTTCTTGGCTCATATTTATAGGAGAAAGAAAAGAATCAATTTGTTTAGTCAATCTTTCATTTAAAGATTTTAATTGATTTTGTAACCAACATGATCTTTTAGACCACTCAGTGAATTTTATTCACCATTGGATTTTTAATCTAAAAGATATTCTGTTTGTTATTCTTGGCGAATTTCAGGAAAATCTTTCCTTGTATAGAATCTTTCCATAAATTGGTGATTTTTAATCACCATTGGATTTTTAATCCAACGGTGCTCCATTTTACAGAGCACCATCTTTTTGTTTGGAAAGATCTAGGAAAATATTAGGGTTTTTTATTTCCCTTAATTAGAATTTAATTCTATTATTTCAGAGATCTTAGGATCCCATCACGTGTTGACACGTGGCCTTCTCCGATTAAGCTTTTAACCAGAATTTAATTCTGTTGTTTTAAAGAACTCAGGAATCATCACGTGTCAGCACGTGATCCTTGGTCACGTGTGAGCACGTGATGCCCCATTGGGGGTTTTCCTTGTTGTTTTATTATATTTTTAATTCTTTTCAGTGGGTTTAAAGGCCCATCACATGTTGGCATGTAACCCCATTTAATTATTTATTTTATTCAGTGTCTACAGGCTTTGCCTGTAAATGGTCACGTGTGGGCACGTGATGCTCGGTCATGTGGGGACACGTGATGCCCGGTCACGTGTGGGCACGTGATGCCCCCATAACTTTTGATCCCGGATGAATTATGAGGCCCATAATATATCAAATCGAAGGGTTTTTCGAGACGCTTTCAATACCATCAGAATTTAGCTGTTTTTCATTCAGGAGTTTGTAAAAATACAACCCGGAAAATACCGGTTCATATTTTCTTAAGCGTATCGCTGCCATTTGATACCTTTGGCTCTTTTGTGCAGAAATTTTTGGCGGGAACAGTAATATAGGTATTTTGTTGATTTGTGTCGAAACTAAAACATATGGTATTTTACTGTAAAAATACGATAAAAGCTATAATAAAGAATATTTTGAGGTGAAACTTGTTTGAATGGGTTTTTTAATGTTTGTTAAACATTATATGAGATTTTGGTATTTTCTTGGTTAATAAAAGTTGAGTTTTGAAGAAAAAACCGAATCGGAAGTCGGATTAACTCCGCTTCCATCGGGTTTTATAATTTAGAGTTTTTAAAATAGAGAAAGAGATGGGAAGAGGGTAATTACTGCCTTTTTAGGAAGAAGAGAGGTAGGGGAAGAATAGGGAAGCGTCGGGACGTCGTTTCGTCGCCGGAATCTCCTTAGATCATCATCGGAATTTCACCCTTTTGCTAACTCCACTTGTACACAAAAGAGACTTGAAAATTTTGTAGGGTTTTTGTACTAGAATTCTGAGTGGGGATGTGTAAAATGAGGTGTGGTATTTATAGAGAAAATTAGGGTTTGGTGTACTGAATTGGTGAATTAAAATTTGTATTAAAATGGATTTAAATAGCATTTTAATGTTCTCTGGAAATGTGCAGAGTAGACAAACAGCCTAGGGGGAGTGGGGTAGGCGAGGGGTTGCAAGGGTTAAAGTTTAGATGGCAACACCGACGGTCCGACTAGCGGTACCGGGCAAAATAGGGTTTTCATCGGCCCAATACCGACGGGAGGTGTTAGGTTTGGTGCCACGTGTCCTAGACGGTTGGTTTTCTTTAGTGCACATGTTTAAATTTCTGTGTCCCTTCAGTTTACGTGTAGTGCACGTTTAAACCATTGGGCTTCTAAAAAGATTAAAAGAAAATTAAATAAAAAGATAATGTGGCATGGGGGATTCGATCACAAGAGCTATATCATAGCAGTGCAAGAATTTACCAATGTATTACAAGTACTTTCTTGCTGTTCTAAAACAAAACAAATTCTTATAGCATTCACAGGATTGCAAATACCCCAATTGTACATTAACTTTTAAACAATTTTCCTGTACATTAAAATTGGAGTTGTTACAGTCTACCCTCCTTACAAAAATTTCGTCCTCGAAATTTACAATTTATTTTAAGGACTAGCTTACAAATAAATGAGGATATCTTGCACGCATCTCATCTTCCCTTTCCCATGTCGACTCTCCTGGTGTGTCTTTTCTCCACATCACTTAAACTAAGTTGACTTCCTTGTTCCGAAGTGACTTTACTTTTCTGTCCAGGATCTCAACAAGTTGTTGCTCACAAGATAAATCTGGCTGTACAGCAAGCTCTGAGTGATCAAGAATATGGCTGGGGTCACTCACATACCTTCTGAGTTGGGATATGTGGAACACATTGTGCACTCCTTCCAATGAAGGTGGAAGTGCCGAGCGATAAGTCACTTCACCGACTCATTCGAGTATGTCGAACGGTCCAATATACCTTGGACTAACCTTACTCCGCCTTCCAAAACGAATCACTCCATGGTTTGGAGATCTCTTCAAGAATACATGTTCTCCCGGTTGGAACTCCAAGTGACGGCGTTTTGCATCAGCCCAGTGCTTCTGTCGATCTTGGGCTATGCGCATTCGTTCCCTGATAGTATGAACCACGTCGACAGTTGCTACTATCATCTCAGGTCCAAGGAGTTCTCTATCTCCGATGTCGTCCCAACTTAATAGCGATCGACACTTTCTTCTATAAAGTGATGCAAAAGGTGTCATTCCTATACTTTCTTGGTAGCTGTTATTGTATGAAAACTCCACAAGATGTAGATGATCTTCCCATGATCCTCCGAAGTTTAGCATACACGCTCTGAGCATATCTTCTAAGATCTGAATAGTTCGCTCAGACCGACCGTCTGTTTGATAAGCTGTGCTGAAGTTTAGACTTGTTCCCAAGCTAACTTGCAGAATTTGCCAAAATTGTGATCGGAACCTAGTGTCACGATCGGAGACATTGCAGACCGGTACTCCATGAAGACTCATGATTTCCTGTATGAGTTCATGGGTATCAGAGATAGTACATATTTGAAGAGTTTAAAATCTTACTTAGATTCTTACCTCTATGTAATTCTTTGCTAGAGTCTCGGTAGATTGGCCAACTCAAAATGAGATGAAGTGAGCCGACTTTGTGAGTCGATCTACAATAACCCATACCGCATCGTTACCCTTTGTTCTATGAGGAAGTGCAGTCATAAAATCCATTGTGATGTGTTGCCACTTCCATTCTGGGATAGGTAACGGTTGAAGTAATCCAGCAGTCCTGTGGTGTTCAGCCTTTACTTGTTGACACACCAAGCATTTAGCGACGCTTCTGGATACTTCACGCTTCATTCCATGCCACCAGTAATTTTGACGCAGATCCTTGTACATCTTTGTACCTCCAGGGTGCACTGAATAAGGAGAGCTATGAGCTTCTTTCATTAACTCTTCTCGCACAGAACCTTTAGGTACACACAATCTGCTGCCGTATCTTAAAGATCCGTCTTCATGGATGAAGAAGTCTGTTCGAAGTCCGTTCGAAGTCCACTTTCCAATTGTTATCTAATCTTTTGCAACTTAGCATCACTTGCTTGAGCTGCTTTGATCTGATTGACAATGGTAGATTGAACTTGTAAGTTCATCAAACTTGAAGCGTTACCTGGCATGACCACTTCAATCTCCATTTGATGCAAGCCTTGTTGAAGCTTCCACTGTGCGATGAGATTCATTGCTAATGGTTGGCGACTAAGTGCATCAGGTACTACATTCACCTTCCCTGGATGATATTGTAAGTTGATGTCAAAGTCCGCCATAAGTTCTAACCATCTTCTCTGCCGCATATTCAACTCTTTCTGAGTAAACATATATTTCTGACTCTTGTGATCTGTGTATATGTCCACTCGTTCACCAAGAAGATAATGGTGCCAAATTTTAAGAGAAAAAATTACGGCTGCCAACTCCAAATCATACGTCGGATAATTGCGCTCATGAATCTTCAGCTGTCTTGAAGCATAAGCCACAACCTTACCGTGCTGATGTAGAACACATCCCAATCCCTTACCGAAGGCATCGCAATGCACTTCAAAACCTCCAGATTGGTCCGGTATGACGAGAATAGGCGTTGATGTCAATCTTAACTTGAGTTCTACGAAAGCTTGTTCGTATGCTTCTGACCACACGAATTCTTCATCTTTACGTGTGAGCTTAGTCAGAGGTGTTTCTATCTTCGAAAATCCTTCAATGAACCTTCTGTAATATCCAGCTAGACCCAGGAAACTTTGAATGTCTTTCACTGACTTTGGTGTCGGTCATTCGCTTACTGCTGATACTTTATCTAGATCTACAGAGATTCCTTCGCCTGATACAATATGTCCGAGAAAACCAACTTGATCTAGCCAAAACTTGCATTTGCTGTACTTGGCATAGAGTTGATGTTGTCGTAGAGTTTCCAGGACAATTCGTAGGTGTTCGGCGTGTTCTTTCCGACTCTTTGAATACACCAGGATGTTGTCGATGAAGATGATAACAAACCTATCTAGGTACTCTCGGAAAACTTGATTCATTAGGTTCATGAATATAGCTGGTGCATTGGTCACTCCAAATGGCATCACAAGAAATTCGTAATGACCATAGCGAGTACTGAATGCCGTTTTATGGATATCAGATTCCTTGACCTTCACCTGATGATAACCCGAACGAAGATCTAACTTATAGAAAACGCAAGATCCACTTAGCTGATCGAATAAATCGTCGATGTGCTATAGTGGATACTTGTTCTTTATCGTTACTTCGTTCAAGGCTCTATAATCAATGCACATTCGATATGAACTTTTCTTCTTCTTCACGAGTAAAACCGGAGATCCCCAACTTGAAGTGCTAGGACGAATCCATCCTTTCTTCAATAATTCGTCCAACTGAGTTCGGATCTCCTTTAAACCTTCTGGACTTAGGCGATAAGGTGCTTTGATTACCGGTTGTGCTCCTGGTACTAAATCAATACTGAATTCAAGAGCTCGATCGGGAGGCAAACCTGATATGTCTTCAGGAAATACATCGTCGAACTCTTGAACTACCTCTGGCTTGTCTTCTTCTGCCTGATGTGTAGCAATCACTGCCTTCTTCGGTTTCGCCTTGTAAGTGCCTGGCTCCAGGGTACGGTCTCCACTTTTGAAATAAAAGACCGGATGGTCTGGAATCTCGAACACTACCCTCCTTTGACGACAGTCGATGGTAGCGTAGAAAGTTCCTAGCCAATCCATACCTAGAACCACATCAATGTTCGGTATGTCTAGCACCTTGAAGTCAGCATAGAATTCTCTGCTGCAGACGACCACTGGACACAGGTCGTATCCCATTGTTGCCTTTAGAACGTTGTTTCCTGAACTGACATTCCAGCTGGATACAAGCGGTGTGACTGGAATCGCATGAGTTCGGACGAACCGTTGCGAATAAAGCAATGAGATGCTCCAGTATCGAAGAGTGCTGGTGCAGGAAATGAAGCTACTAAGATTGTACCTAAGTTATGTGGGATAGGTTTTAGGTATAAGGAGAATATATGGATATGTAAATATAGATGGGAAAGTAAAGCTTGAAGAAAAAGGTTACCAGTGATGACTTGGCCGGTGGCTTCAGCCTCTTCCACGGTCATTGTGAAAGCATGTCATCTCGGCACATTCCTCCTTGCTGGAGAAGCATTCCTCTGTCCGTTCCTTTGTCCTTGAGGTACGTTCCGTTGAGCTTGATGGAACTGACGAAGAGGAGGTGCAGTCAGTCCATGAGAGGTGGAGCAGGTAGTGCGAGTCGTGGAGCAGGTGCCTGGATGGCTGGGCGCTGCGGGTAGGTGATTGCTTGCCTAGGTGCAATATTTGGGTTATGTCTATGAGAACAAGACCCGATATCATGAGTAGCCGAGCCGCAGGCTAAGCAAAGGCGATTTGCACGCCAACAGTCCTTTGCCAGATGTACATCCCTCCCGCAGTAGGTACAAAAGGCTGGGTTGGGCCGGTTGTTTAGTACTCCCGGTCTTCTGGGCACGAATGGTGGCTTTGAAGAGACTCCTCCTGCCATCTGAGTGGCAGGGCGCTTCATCCCGACAGATTGAGTTCTGCCCCTCATCTTTACCACTGCCTCATATCGACGGGCAGCTTTTAAAGCCAATTCGTAGGTCGGGAAACCCCCTGTAGCTAACGCAGCTTGGATCTCCGGATCTAACCCTTGTTGGAATCGTCGGGCTCTGATCTCATCCGTCGGTATCAGGTGCACTGCGAATCTGTTAAGGTATTGTGTTAGTTATGTAATAGATGATATTTGAAAATCGAAATATTGAGACATATCTTACCGACCGAGCATGGTAAACTCGGCATCGTACTCATCCACTGATTTGGTCCATATTGAACCCTGTTGTAGGTGGATGAACTGTTGTTCCATGTCGAATCTGGCAATCTCAGGGAAGTATTTCACGTCAAACATATCGCGAAAAGTCCTCCATTCGATCGGTTGAGTGAGACGGCTTTCTTCCGTCTTCCACCAAACCCGTGCATTGTCAGTGAGCTGCAGCTTCGCAACTCGAACCCAAGCGACCTCTGGTACTTGTGCTGCTGACAGGTTATCTTCAATACTCTGAGCCTATTCCTCAGCTTCTAGAGGGCTCTCTTTTCCTGAGAATTGCTTGAGGTGCAAAGCCCAAAAATTTTTTACCCCCGGGGCTTCCGCTTCTGGGCGGTTCGTCAACTTAGCAGTCTGTTGCTGCTGTCCTTCCAGGAGGCTACGGATTGCCTCAAGCAGTACCGTCTGCTCATTGATCAGAGCAGTGACTATAGGTATAAGCTATAAAGGTGATGGAGTGTTGTTGAAATTCGTGCTGGTGTTGTTTGGGGAATCCATAACCTTGAAAGGAAAATTTGGGTTAGGACAGATTCAAAATATATGAAATTGGAAGATTCAGGGAATATGTAAAGAATGTTTTTAGTTGCTGGTTCTTGTGTTATATTGCTTATGACTTCATGCAGAATTAACCCGCATGTCCATGCATAACTGACCTCCATGTCTATACAAAGCTGACATGCATGGGCCACCAACAAAACCGGTCACGCCCCGTTTCCCAGTGTACGAGCAAGGAGACATGACGAGGCCACTACGTATTTACTCAGAAGTAAACACGCTGAGCGTATCTAAGCAATATAAGTAAAGTACACAAGAGACGATAATGTAAACGAACAACAACTTTATTTATTTAACATTCTTTTACAGTAATACATGGAATGAAAGCAATGCCTAGACAATGGCATAACATAAATGAAAATAGTATGTACAAGTATCTAAAACTCCGGGTCAAATGATAACTGCTCCAAATCCTCGGTGCTGGGTTCAATCTCCAGTGAGTCCGATCCACCTGACAACATTTCAAAGAAAGAAGAAGAAAAATGTCGTCAGCGAACAATCACTCAGTAAGTCCCAAAAGTGAGTAGAGATAGAATAGACAGAAAGAGAATATATCTTATAAGGTTTGATTATATTGTTAATGTTGTCGTTTGTAGCTTGGTACAGAAAATGCCAGTGTATATGAGAGGAGTCCCACTATTCTGGAGACTAAGGTATACGGAGCATAAGGAACCGTTCAGCCACGATACAACGGTAATGGATATTCAGATTATGTGTATTATGGTTACAGTCTCGTGCCACTTTTAACACCTTCCGTACCAATCTACTCCTTATAAACCCCGTGATATCTTTTGTATTAATTGTATAGTATTGTTAGATGGATGACTTACTAAAACCATGATATCAGTAAATGGAACAATTTTGGTTTAATAGTTCATTCCAATAGGAATACATATAAATGGAGAGTCATGTAGACGAAGTATATCTATAGTTCGATTCAGTCAATATAGATTGATATAGATTGAATAGACGGATTCATGGATTCATGTTGTATTGTAATTTATACTAGAATCACATTCAAGTCAGATTGATTAGATTGAGACTCAGTCTGAGTCAGACACTTTTGAAAAGAACTTGAAATCCTGAATTAGTTTTGATGTTATCGGTAACTGCTGCATATGGACGGTAGGATTTGTGTCTTTTTCTAAGACAATTACCGTGTTGATAACACCGTTTGTTAGATTGTCTACCTTAAATAGGCAAGCACCCATATCTCCGACTCCCTGAGTCTCAAGAGACTGGTCCCGCTTAAACCTATGTATACTAGGGTCCTTATTGTAATTTAACATAAATTGAGGGGGTTTTATGTAAAAATAGTTTGATATAATTTTCAAAATACACCTCAAGTATTTAATTATCGTCTTAAGGGTTTTCATAGATGTATATTTTATAATTTTGAAATTTCCAGTGAGTAGAACCTAATTTTTCATAGTATAGGGTATTTTCTTGAAATATTGGAATTAATTTGTATTTGGATGGTATTTTCATGTAATGGTGATTCTTTTGAAAACTTGGAATATTTATATAATATAATTAAAGTAGATATTTTGATTATATATATATATATATATTTAGTGAAAGTAATTTTATTTATTTTCTTGTAGAAATCTCATTTTCTAAAGAAAAATGCATAAAAATTCCATCGAGATCGAATGCTCCTTTCGGAGGTCTGCATCTCGCTCAACTAGGCCCGAGGACGTGCGATAACCCGCACCATCCCGAACAAGGTCTCCAAAAGTGGGTTGTAGTGGCGTAATTGCAAGGAATTGTTTAATACATCTTTTTAAAGAAAAGGTTTTATAAGTTGATGGTATTTATTTGTACGTCGTGTTATCCCATGAAAATATTCCCAAAACTTCATCGTTCTATATCAAAGATGTGTGTTGTGATGAGATAGGTCATTACCTCGTGAGCTATCTAAAAGTAATATAGGTATTTTGTTGATTTGTGTCGAAACTAAAACATATGGTATTTTACTATAAAAATACGATAAAAGTTGTAATAAAGAATATTTTGAGGTGAAACTTATTTTAATGGGTTTGTTAATATTTGTTAAACATTATATGAGATTTTGGCATTTTCTTGGTTTATAAAAGTTGAGTTTTGAAGAAAAAACTGAATCGGAAGTCGGATTAACTCCGCTTCCGTCGGGTTTTATAATTTAAAGTTTTTAAAATAGAGAAAGAAAGGGGAAGAGGGGACTTACTGGCTTTTTAGGAAGAAGAGAGGTAGGGGAAGAATAGGGAAGCGTCGGGACGTCGTTTCGTCGCCGGAATTTCCTTGGACCGTCGCCGGAATTTCACCATTTTGCTAACTCCACTTGTACACAAAAGAGACTTGGAATTTTTGTAGAGTTTTTGTACTAGAATTTTGAGTGAGGATCTGTGAAATGAGATGTGGTATTTATAGGGAAAATTAGGGTTTGGTTTATTGAATTGGTGAATTAAAATTTGTATTAAAATGGATTTAAAGAGCATTTTAATGTTCTCTGGAAATGTGTAGAGTAGACAAACAGCCTAGGGGGTGGGGTGGGTGAAGGGTTGCAAAGGTTAAAGTTTGGGGGGCAACACCGACGGTCCGACTGGAAGTACCGGGCAAAATTGGGTTTTCGTCGGCCCAATACCAACGAGGGGTGTTGGGTTGGGTGCCACGTGTCCTAGTCGATTGGTTTTCTTCAGTGCACGTGTTTAAATTTTCTGTGTCCCTTCAGTTTATGTGTAGTGCATGTGTAAACCCTTGAGCTTCTAAAAAGATTAAAAGAAAATTAAATAAAAAGATAATGTGGCTGGGGGGATTCGATCACAGGGGCTACGTCACAGCAGTGCAAGGATTTACCAATATGCTACAAGTACTTTCTTGCTGTTCTAAAACAAAACAAATTCTTATAGCATTCATAGGATTGTATATACCCCAATTCTACATTAACCTATAAATAATTTTCCTGTACATTGAAATTGGAGTTGTTACAATAAATCCCTGTCTACCCCAGGCAGGGGAATCTGTAATACGCCTGACAAGCGACATGTATTCTTATCTCAATAGAATGATGAAAAACACTCTACAGTAAGGTATATACTTTCTGAATTTGGACTCAAGAATATAAACTATTTTTCAGACTTATTCTTTAATAAAACTTTCAATACTTTCCCTTTATCTCAACTTAACTCAAGTACTGAACTCAAGATTACTTACTTCTAAAAAAACTGTAAGGACGTATATTTATTATGGTTAAACTTAAGGAGGATTATTTTTAGGCTTTTCAATTTCTAAGCCTAGAATTTAGTTATTTCTAACCTATCGAGCTAAATTTTCGAAATAAAATTTAAGTTACCCTACTAGCTAACTTGATGACCAAGTTTTTATGTTTTGGAAAAAATTTCAGTTTTTATAGGTTTTCAAATAAGTATTCAAATACAAAATATACACATGAATGTAAAGATAGAAAACTTACCAAGCACATCCCCAAACTTAAACTTGACAGTGCCCTCACTGTCATGCCACACAAAGAGGGTCAAAATTGTTGACGGATCAAAATTTATCAGTTCCTTTTTTGTTTTAATATAAGAAAAAGAAAACAAAATATATATACATAAAAAGCTTCCCCCCCCCCCTAAATTTGAGTGAAACAGTGTTTCCACTGTTTAAACATTGAAGTTCAAAATTAGGGGGAACATCATCAATCTATACAAGGCCTTACATAGACCAAAAATTAACACCAATCATTCAAAAAATTTATCGTGATGATACCATGGTTGGAGAAAGAACGTGTGTAGAAAAGAAATGAAGAATACACGATGCCATGTGTAGATAGAAGTGGTATATAGTCTCGGTAAATGAGAAGACGAATGAAGGGGAGAAAGAAATGGAATACAAACTTGAGGTTGTACATTAACTGAATGAATTAGTACAGTTTGTAATGATGTGAAACTGGAATTTTCTAACTATACTATTTTATCAATCCGTTGAGAAATGGGGTCAAACGTTTCAAGATTCGAAAGAAAACATGGGTCAACTGAACTTGGGAAACCAAACGTAGGAGATGAAGGTGACAAGTTGTCTTGCAGTTTGGTAACGATGGAACGGGTGGAGGGAAGTGATTTAGGAATGGTATTAGTTAAAAGTTTAGAAGGATATTCACAGTCAATGGAAGGGACATGATGAATCGAAAAATCCGACTCATCCAATAAAACAAGCTCATCCTCAATGATATCCTCCAAATTCTCCTCAAAATTCAGCTCATCCATGCATTCATCATCATCAATAACAACCAGACGCAAATGAGGTTCGGGAAAAACAGTTAATGGTTCGAGATGATGCCCATATGGATTTGAAGGAACGCGTTGAATTGGTGAGAAATACTCATCCAAAACCGTGGGTTCATCATCCAAATTATCCCCAGCGTCAATATTCTCAATCAAGTGTGTAAGGTGTTTTTCGTCACCTCATTGAGATGGGAATACGCGTGCGCTTATCAGGCGTACTACAGATTTCCCCTGCCTAGAGTAGGCCGGGGTTTATTGACTGTGGGGATCCGAATCTCCGGCAGCCGCGGACTAAGCTGCCGTTAATTACCCCTCGCCTTTGGAGCGAGGGAACCTCCGATTGACGGGTTTAACTGGTCATGCGAACTCAATATGCAGCGTGCGTGTGTTTTGTTTTGAAAGGGGGGTTTTGGATATATCGGGAGCCACCCAGAGTTTTTACGGGGGTCCCGCTACCCGGATAGCGGGCTAGGGGTCAAGGGGGCTAGCAGTCCCCTTGCGGGGTGCGGGGCAGCGTCCCGGCCCAAAAATTTTTTGGGAAGGACAGTGTTGTAGAGTATGTGTGTGTATATATATACATATATATAAAAAATAAAAATAAAAATAAGGGAAAGGGCATCCAAAGGATGCTTGGGAAGAGCGCCAGCGCTGGCGCTTTGAGCGCCAGCGCTGGCACACCACGTGTCAGCACGTGGGCGCTCTAACGCTAGCGCTTTTGGGCGCTAGCGCTTTGAGCGCTAGCGTACCACGTGTCAGCACGTGGGCGCTCGGGCGCTAGCGCTCTGAGCGCAAGAGCGCTAGCGCTTTGAGCGTTAGCGCACCACATGTCAGCACGTGGGCGCTCGGGCGCTAGCGCTTTGGGCGCTAGCGCTCGGGCGCTAGCGCTCGGGCGCTAGCGCTCTGAGTGCAAGAGCGCTAGTACTTTGAGCGCTAGCTCCCCACGTGTCAGCACATGGGCGCTCGAGCGGCAAAAAGGGACTTGGTCCCTGCAATGGGAGTTGTACTCCCAGAAAGGAGCACTTATTATTCTCTGTATATATATATATATATGAGGAGTTAAACTCCTAGGATGTTTTGAAGCTGATGAAGGGTTTCTCCCCTTGAGCCGTAGTTCTTCCCCAAAGTGGGGTCTCTGGAGACGGGTCTCCTTCTTCCTCCTCTGTTGGCAGGATCTTGAAGATCAAGGGATGTGAGATTTTAAAAATCTCTTCTTTTTAAGATCTAATGGTAGATCCAAGTTCCCCTTTGTGGGTTTTGTGGTGAAAAACTATTTAGTTTAAAAAAAAGAAGAGTAAAACTCTTGATTTAATTCAAAATAAAAGAAGAAGGTTTTGGAACCTTGAGGAAGGAGGAAGAGACACAGGCCCTAATTTTTTTTGGGAATGAAAATGTATATTCCTTTATTAATCATCATGTTGCCTTAGATAGGCTTACACATTTACATATAGCCCATTGGGCTTTACAAAATGGTATTTTTCCCATCACATGGCTCATGTGCCATTTCTTTTTGCACATAAGCCATGGCTTTACAAAAATTTGGCTTTATGCCCATTTTGCATACATTCATGCATAAAAAATTTACATAAAAATTATTTATTATATGATCTATATTTTGGCATGGAGGAGGCTGGCCGCGGGCTCGACTTGGACATGGGCCCGCTTGACTTGGGCTTGGGTCCACCTGGTTTGGGGTTGACCTTGACTTTGACTCGGTTAACCGGGGTGCAAATTTTGACCCCAACAAAGTGCCCCCCCATCAATAAATGCACACCGCACATTTGAGTTGTGTGCATGAAATTGATGGATCTTGAAACTGAACTTCGAGGTGGAACATCATTCCGGGGGCGGAGCATCATCCCGGGGAGCATGATTCCCGGGGATCGGAGAAGATCGGAGCATCATTCCGAAGCGCGGAGCATAATTCCAAGATCGGAGCATCATTCCGAAGGGCGGAGGATGATTCCAGAGATCATAGCATCATTCCGGAAGGGCGGAGCATAATTCCAGAGATCGGAGCATCATTCCGAAGGGCGGAGCATAATTCCAAGGATCGGAACATCATTCCGAAGGGCGGAGCATAATTCCAGGGATCGGAGCATCATTCCGAATGGTGGAGCATGATTCCAAGGATCGGAGCATCATTCCGATGAGCGGAGCATGATTCCAAAGGTCGGAGCATCATTCCGAAGGGCGGAGCATGATTCCAGAGATCAGAGCATCATTCCGAAGGGCGGAGCATGATTCCAGGGATCGGAGCATCATTCCGAAGGGCGGAGCATCATTCCAAGGATCGGAGCATCATTCCGAAGGGCGGAGCATGATTCCAGGGATCGGAGCATCATTCCGAAGAGCGGAGCATGATTCCAGAGGGATCAGAGCATCATTCCGATGAGCGAAGCATGATTCCAGAGATCGGAGCATCATTCCGAAGGATCGGAGCATCATTCCGAAGAGCGGAGCATGATTCCAGAGGGATCGGAGCATCATTCCGATGAGCGGGTCATGATTCCAGGGATCAGAGCATCATTCCGATGAACGGAGCATGATTCCAGAGAGCGGAGCATCATTCCGAAGGGCGGAGCATGATTCCAAGGGATCGGAGCATCATTCCGAAGAGCGGCAGACATTCTGACCGAAGCATAATTTCGATGCAGAGGTTGATTCCCAGGCGAAGCATGATTTCGACACGGGGTACATTCTGAGATGGAGCATGATTCCGGCGCAGAGCTTGTTGGCCGACTTGATTCCGAGACGAAACATAATTTCGATAGGGAAGGCAGATACACCGAGGCGAAGCATGATTTCGACACGGGGTACACTCTGAGACGAAGCATGATTCCGGTGCAGAGCTTGTTGGTCGACTTGATTCCGAAGCGGAGCTTAATTCCGACGAGGAGGTCACTGGTTGAATCCGAGCCGAAGCATAATTCCGACAGGGAAGGCAGATACACCGAGGCGAAGCTTGATTTCGACGCGAGGTACACTCTGAGACGGAACATGACTCCGACGCAGAGCTGGTTGGTTGATTTGATTCCGAGGAGGAGCATAATTCCGGCAAGGAAGGTAGATATCCCGAGGCGAAGCATGATTTTGACACGGGATAAATTCTGGGACGAAGCATGATTCCGCCGCAGAGCTTGTTGGTTTGATTTGATTTGGGTTGACATCAGCATCACTATACTGGAATATGGTACCAGAAGCGAATCATCATTTGCCATAAGAGGATTTGGGAATTGGTTTTGGTTTGACATCTGCATTGTTGCACTGGAATAATGCCAGGAGCAACTCATCATCTGCCCCGGGAGGATTTGGGAATTGGTTTTTGCTTGGCATGAGTATCGCTACACTGGAATATGGTACCAGGAGCGAATCATCATTTGCGCTTGCTTATTAGAAAGCGATGGCTTAGGAGACAGGTTTTAGGTCCCTATCACCTAAGACTTTTCAATTTTGTGAGCCGTAAGGGTTTCACAAAGCATTTTCTCCCTACGGGTCGTAAGGATCCCGTAAGTGTATTTTCTCCTTAGGAGTCGTGGGGACTCCCAAGTTTATTGCTCCTTTGTGAGTCGTAAGGATCTCACGCGGGAATTTTCTCCTCACAAAGTCGAGAGGACTTTGCGAGTGCATTTCATCTCTTTTTCACGAGTTTGCGCCCTTTCGGGTTTTCACAAACTCGCCGGTAGTCCTGCTGTTTTTACTCATGGAGCCCTTTCGGGTTTTCATCCGTACCCATTTTGCTTGTGGACATACCATTTTTTTATTTTATTTTATTTTTGGTGGGACTTTGAATGTGGTATCACCGGTAGGACTTGGGAGAGATTGGGATTGTTTTATGCCCGTGGATTGTATACGGTTTTGCAGGATGTATGATCCAGACCGTAGGGCCGAAAAAGATTTCAGGACTTTGTTGGCGTCTGCATCGCTGTACTGGAATATGGTACCAGGAGCGACTCATCATTCGCCATTGGGGTATGGGAGTTGGAATTTGGTTAGCGTCTGCATCGCTGCACTGGAATATGGTACTAGGAGCGACTCATCATTCGCCACTTGGGAATTGGGGAGCGATGGCTTAGGAGGCAGGTTTGGATCCCTATCACCTAAGGCTTTTCAATTTTATGGGCCGTAAGGGTCCCATAAAAGCATTTTCTCCCTACGAGTCGTAAGGATCCCATAGGTGTATTTTCTCCTTAAGAGTCGTGAGGACTCCCAAGTGTGTTTTTCCTTTGTGAGTTGTAAGGATCCCACGAAAGTTTGTTCTCCTTATCCATCGTGAGGACACATGAGTGGGTCTTCCCAATGGAGCATAATTCCAAGGGCGGAGACCAGCCGCGTAACTGGTGATTGCGGTGGGTCATGGGTATGATGAGAATTGTTTGAGCCCGTGGATTGCATACGGTAGTCGACTTGGGGACCAACCGTAGGGCCGAGAGAATTTTGGAAATTAGATTTTGGTTGGCATCTGCATCGCTACACTGGAATATGGTACCATGAGCGACTCATCATTCGCCGTCGTTTTGTTTTTTTTTTTGTTTTTTTGTTTTTTTTTTGTTTTTGTTGTTTTTTTTGTTTTACCGCGATTGCTCTATCATTTCAGCTTTTCTTATCACGAAGATCGCGATTGCCCTATCATTTCGGCTTTTATTCGCGATTGCCCCATCATTTCGACTTTATTTTCATCTTTATTTTACTCGCTGATTTTTATTGCGAGTTGCCCCATCATTTCGGCTTTTCTTTAGTTTTCTTTTATTTACACGTTTTTATTTATTTACGTATATATATATATATATATATTTTACATTCCTAGTTTAACGACTTAGAGGTCGACTGTTTCCAGTTTAATGACGTGGTGGTCGATTGTTTTCAGAGAAAGGCAGATGTATGAGAGAATCAGTTTCACGAAGAATTTCGGTCTCCGTTTGTATGAAATTGGCGGTCGTAACTGGACTGTTTGTTAACACGCCTTTAGACAGTTCTATCTCTCCTGCCTTGTATTGCTTTTCGACCCAATCTTTAAAGACGAAGCAGTCCTCAATGGCATGACCTATCACTCTGTGATAGGGGCAGTGTTTGGGGTCGTCGGTCATATTCGCTTCCTGCGGTCTTTTTGACTCTGGCAGTTGTAGACCGTTCCTCAGGGCGTCTTTGAATATTTTACGGATTTTTTCCCTTCTGAAGGAATAGACCTTATCCAGCTTCTCTTTCAGTGGAGATTCTCCTCCCTCTCCGAACACTGGCTTCCGAGGCTGGGTGGCACTAGGCCCACTCATCCCTCGATTATTTCGGTTAGCCGAAGTGTTGAAAGATTCAGAATCGTCGGGATTTCCGCCTTTGCGATTATCGTCCTTTCGGTTTCTCCAGGACCTATTGCTATTTTGGGAATCCGAGGAGGACTCCTGCTTTGAGCGCTCCAGCATCTGAACTTTCCTGGTCAGTTCTTGGAATGTTTTGAGACCCGCGGTGCATAGAAACGGGGCCATCCAATTATTGAGATTTCCGACAGGGAGACTGACAGATTGGTCCTGCTCTATCGGCGGTTCACATTTGACGGAGAGATTGCGCCATCGGGTTATAAAATCCGTGCTGCTTTCGTTGTTCTTTGGCTTGGTCCTTACGAGCTCAGCAATAGTGATCTTATCGCTGACACTCATGAACCTCTGCCGAAACAGAGACTCTATTTGGACGAAAGTTGTGACGGAGCCATCCGGTATGCTCGCGTACCAGTCGAAAGCAACATCGGTCAGGCTATTAATGAACTGGCGGAGGAGAAGCGCATCGTTGCCCTCAGTATTCCCGCATGAGGCTTTAAAGTGGGCGATGTGCTGATTCGCATTTCCCGTCCCATCAAATCTTCCGAATTTAGGGATGACATAGCCGCTAGGAAATTCTACCAGATCATACTGAGCAGGATATGGTCTCCCACTGCTGCTGATATCTTTTTGCGCTTCGGCTTCGGCTACCAATGTTTTGACTTTGTTGGTAACCAAATCCATGATTTGATCTTGAGTTAGCGGGCTACTGTCATCGGTAGCCAAGACATTTCCCGAGATAGGATGCGACTGATTTTCATGCGGTCCGCCCACTTTTGGATTTGAGGGAACGGGCGTCGGCTGTTTCGGGACACCGTTTCCCGGTTCATGAGCAGAGCCCTGCGCTTGATTGGGCGGCTGAGAGGCAAGTTGGGCCGTAAGCCGTAAGACGATGTTTGTCAAGTCGTCAATTTTTTAGTAGAGCTTGGCCATCTCCTTGTCTTTGCTTCTAAGATGTTTACGGAGCTCTTGGAGAAGTTGCTGCTCTGCGTTCTTGAGACGGAAGATTGGCTCATCTTCGCTTTCCGAGCCCAACTCCTCATGGACCAAAGGGTCTTTCTGCCTATCATCCTCATCGAGAGGGTTTTCATCACCCAGCAGAGGCGGCTTTTCTTGGGAAACGGCAACCACATTCAAGCCAGATTGGATTTGAGATGTGGTGGCCCCGTCCTTGCTCTTGCTGCGCGTACCCACCATGTAGACAGTGTGGACCACATAGCCAGCCATTTCCTCATCTTTGGCAGGGTAACACTATTCTTCGAACCTCATGAGGTTCAGCCTAGCAGGAGCCCTAGCCCTTTTGTTGGCTCTATACCTGAGTCTTTTCTGTCTTAGCTTCTCGATTTTGAAGGCCTGGAGGGCATCCGTTATCCGGTAAGCCATTGTGAGTCGATTAGCGGGGAGCTTAGAGAAGACACCCGATCGAGCAGTTGTTAGGGGCACCGCCGGAGCTTGCTCAAGACGCGTTGTAGCTTTATTGGTGTTGATGGCCTTGCCCCCAGCTAGGGCCAAGGAAAGTCGTTCAGACACCGACTTGCATTTGGGTTGGGGCACCCTCGAGATCACCACATTTGGTCTCCTGCCTTTCAAGACCGTTCTGTCTGTTGCTGGAGCTTGAGGAGCTGGAATGGCGTTAGCTGGCACGAACAGAATAGAGCCGAACTGTAGCAGCGGCTCCTCCCACTGTCGCCCAAGACTGGCCGGGAGAACTGTCCTGGCGTCCATCTTTATCGTGTATGATATGAGAGCTGAGTTCATCTTTGGAAACATTGTTGGAAAGTGATTGCTTGAAAACCTGCATGAAAGAGCATTATTTCAGTATAAAAATAGATATGTATATTGATTGAGTTCGCATGAATGCTTAACCCGAAATATGGGAGGAGAGATAAGTCCCACCGGGCGTGCCAGAATCTGTAGGGTGTTTTTTGTCACCCCATTGAGATGGGAATACACGTGCGCTTGTCAGGCGTACTATAGATTCCCCCTGCCTAGAGTAGGCCGGGGTTTATTGACTGTGGGGATCCGAATCTCCGGCAGCCGCGGACTAAGCTGCCGTTAATTACCCCTCGCCTTTGGAGCGAGAGAACCTCCGATTGACGGGTTAAACTGGTCATGCGAACTCAATGTGCAGCGTGCGTGTGTTGTGTTTTGAAAGGGGGGTTTTGGATATATCGGGAGCCACGTAGAGTTTTTACGGGGCTCCCGCTACCAGGATAGCGGGCTGGGGGTCAAGGGGGCTAGCAGCCCCCTTGCGGGGTGCGGGGCAGCGCCACGGCCCAAAATTGTTTTAGGAGGGACAGTGTTGTAGATTGTGTGTGTGTGTGTGTATATACATATATATATATAATAAAAATAAAAAAAAGGGAAAGGGCATCCAAAGGATGCTTAGGAAGAGCACCAGCGCTAGCGCTTTGAGCGCTAGCACACCACGTGGGCGCTCGGACGCTACCGCTTTGGGCGCTAGCGCTCTGAGCGCAAGAGCGCTAGCGCTTTGAGCGCTAGTGCACCACGTGGGCGCTCGGGCGCTAGCGCTTTGGGCGCTAGCGCTCTGAGCGCAAGAGCGCTAGCGCTTTGAGCGCTAGCGCACCACGTGTCAGCACGTGGGCGCTCGGGCGCTAGCGCTCTGAGCGCAAGAGCGCTAGCGCTTTGAGCGCTAGCGCCCCACGTGTCAGCACGTGGGCGCTCAAGCGGCAAAAAGGGACTTGGTCCCTGCAATGGGAGTTGTACTCCCAGAAAGGAGCACTTATTATTCTCTCTCTCTTTGTGTGTGTGTGTGTGTGTGTGTGTGTGTGTGTCTCTATATGTGTGTGTGTGTGTGTGTGTGTTAAACTCCTAGGATGTTTTGAAGCTGATGAAGGGTTTCTCCCCTTGAGCCGTAGTTCTTCCCCAAAGTGGGGTCTCTGGAGACGGGTCTCCGTCTTCCTCCTCTGTTGGCAGGATCTTGAAGATCAAGGGATGTGAGATTTTAAAAATCTCTTCTTTTTGAGATCTAATGGTAGATCCAAGTTTCTCTTTGTTGGTTTTGTGGTGAAAAACTATTTAGTTTTGAAAAAGGAAGAGTAAAACTCTTGATTTAATTCCAAAAGAAAGAAGAAGGTTTTGGAACCTTGAGGAAGGAGGAAGAGGCACAGGCCCTAATTTTTTTTGGGAATGAACAGATATATTCATTTTGCATACATTCATGCATAAAAAAATTACATAAAAATTATTTATTACATGATCTATATTTTGGCATGGAGAAGGCTGGCCGCGGGCTTGACTTGGGCATGGGCCCGCTTGACCTGGGCTTGGGCCCACCTGGCTTGGGGTTGACCTTGACTTTGACTCGGTCAACCGGGATGCAAATTTTGACCCCAACAAAGTGAAAGTTAAATTTCTCATACATCTCATGAAAAGCATGGTTTTCAATCGGTAGATTGCAAATCGCACTTGGTTGGTTTTCTAGATTGGAGATGTAGAGATGAAACGGAGTGGTGGAGGTTTCACTTGACAGGGTCCCTTCACAATTGAGTAAATCAAGCACATAGTAGTCGCAAAACTCATCAAACATGCTATCCTCAATCAATGAATCATTTGGTTTACTCAATAGACTTTCAGAATAAGAGTTGTGGAGTTCAATTGGAAACGGGTAGATTTGATTTAGAAGAGTGTACTGATCATTTTCACTACGCATATCATTAATTTGTCCAATCGCCACATCATACAATGCAACATCATGAGCTAGTTGGGAACTACCAGATAGTTCATTAGGTTGTATGAGTGGGGTTATGGATGCATCCAGTTTCTTTATCTGTCGGCACGAAACTACCCAAAATTCTTCCAATGTTCTTTCAAGACTAGACATGGGTTGTGAAGGGGTTTCGATAAAAGATTTGAATTCGTTTGGATACGTGAAACTCTCAAATGGATGTTCAGAAGAAATGTCTAGAGAAGGTGTAAAAGTCGGATAGGATTGATAGGAACTGAATGGATGCGTAGAATGGACATAATTAGGATCAACACTTTGATAAGAAGGTGATTGGAATTGTTGTCGTAAAGAATTTGGAGTGGTGAAAAGAGTGAAAGATCGATTACGGGATTGTTCAATATGTTCGACAATGGACATGTATTTAAAAGTAGCCACATTACCCTTAAAGGGGTATCAACATAAGAAGGTGTGAAAGTTTGATAAGGTTGATACGAAATGGATTATGGTGTCCAATTGATGTTTCTAGAAGCGTTTATCCGATCTTTCAAAGAAATTTTGGGTATGGATGGATCGTTTGAAGTTCTACCAAAGAAAGAACCGTATGAAGAAATATCTGGTTGAAGATACCAAAGTTCGGCAAGAGTAGGTCGGTTATGGGTGTTAGTGTCTTGTGCTCGCGCTACGGAAGCCGTGGCCAAGATGAAAGCGAAAACAATGATTTTAAGCAAGCACAAAACACATATACCCAAGAATTCAAACCATACAACTAAACTAGCAAACTTAGCAATAAGGTTTAGAAAATACAATTTTCGACACGTGTCCACCTAATTGTGGAAGACCCCTCCAAAATCGTAGACGCCGCGAACACGCTTGAGAGGTAACCGCCCTTGCCAAAGATGATCGACCCGAGAGAAACTGATCCAGGCTTCGACCGACGTTCTAAACTTGCTAGGGATGGATTGTGGGTGATGTAGGAATTTTTTCACTGACTTTCACTCTAAATTTACCATGCTCAAGAGAGCAAGGAGAAGAAGGAGGAGGTGAGAAAAGCCATCACATGAGAAAATGGCTAAGTCTTTTTTTTTGTAGGAAAAAATCTAGTAGAAAGAATGGCTCACTTTCTTTTTACAACCATACTACAATAGTATACCCAAATGATTTTATGAATATAAAATCATAGCCATGCCTCTCTACCATGCTCCTTGCCACCTCATCAAGCCACCTCATTATTTGAATTTCCAAAAAGGAAAATCAATTATGAGGTGTCCTTCTTCTAGAAGCATTTCCGTCTAAATACGGAATACTTTGTCCAATATATGTATCGCTATATATACGCGTATCTGTATAAAAATACGGATAGCACCAAAAACTGAAAATGAATAGTGAACAATAATACTAATATATATATATATATATAATATAAATTATTAAATCAAAACCTGATTTAATAATCCGGCTTAATCCTTAACCGGCTAGTATTATCAACCACCCGATTAAAGTTCGTGTATCCCGTACACGTATTTAATCGGACCCCTGCACATACCAACGTACGGCCTCTATATCTATCGCCTGAACTAGGAAAACCTTATGTGTGGGACTCTTAAAACTCGATAATACACTGGCAGTGAGTTTAACCACAAGCACGTCAGCGGCACTACCTACACGTAACGGCTACCTAGGTACTTGCCGAAAGGGGGTCGACAATCAAGTGGTCCTTACCCTACTGAGTCTGAATGTGACAATCTCCATACAGTCCCGTCTCTTCGTCTAAGAATATCGCATACTGGGTATAGGGGGTAGATAACGTCAGACCCTTAATAACCCAATAAGTCGTGTCGGAGTCAAGCTCATCACCAACTGAAAAACTACTGAATAACTATCAGTAAATCTCATCCATCGTGGCCACGGATTTAGGGTGATGGCCAACCGAACACAGTGCGACATTGACTTCTAATACCAGGAGAGACGAATTCCTGACAATTGATCACTGCCTCCATGTGGCTCAGAACTGTACCCAACTAAAATCTGTTTGCACGACTCCTTTGAGTCGTGGTAGGATAATAATCAAAGTATAGTGGGAACTCACACGAGACAAATGACGATCTCAAGTCAAAAGACTAACATGTACTCATACCACCTGAGAACTTCCATTTGACGATAGATATAATACCATGTAGAAGTTCTCAACGAGTCCGTCCGGTGTACTCACCTCCAATGAGCACCTATATACTATCTTAAGTGACACAACACCAGTGGCTTGTAAGACCAGCCACCGTCCTTCGTCGAGGTCTAGAAACATATACATTAGTCTGCTCTGGAATATCGATGCCCAGTCTCGATACTCCACAACTAGGGACATTTAAGGATGTGCTTATGGACTACTCAGCTCCCACGTATATGATCGCTATCATAATTTTGGTAGTCAAGCAAGAATCATACGGGCTCCATCAATGATGAAGACAAACCGGATAGCATACTATCATTTCGAGCAAGATTGTTCTACTTGTATAGGTCCTCCCTCAATTATCATAATTGCCTACTTGCAATCATAATAATTGTCTTGAGGGCACTATATCCAATAAGGGGTACCCATGATAGGAGTGAAAAGTAGAAAGGGTGGAAGGTAGGCGAATTTTTATAAATTTTTTTTAGAGTTTTTGGATTTTTGAAATTTTTTTGTTTGGTTTTTGAAAAATACGGAATTATGGGACTAAACTTCAAACAATCACAATCACAATATGCACAAGCAACACCTAGAGCTAGAGTCTTCAAAGTCTAACTAGACCGCTCCTAAACTTCCAAGCGACAAGTTGCAGGATAACTTTCGAATCATCTCTTCACTACCAATTGTGGCCAGGTAAGTACAAACGAGATAAGAAGGATTCCACTCATAAATCACCTGTGAGACGGGCTTTTAAAAATTATCTCCTCGCTTGTCTAGTCTAGACACCACAAATTCAAGTTTAGATAAACGACCGATTTCCCGCAACCTCCACTTGTCCTAAATGAGCACGACAAGTCCTTATAGGTTTGGTTTAGATATTTTTTTATTAACTCAAGCTAATGCGTATGTTTTTGTGATTTTTGGAGTCTTAGGAAGGGTGATGAAATCCCCACCCAATCTGAATTGATATTATAGCCCCATAAAGTCCGCATTATTATATGCAAAGCGATAAAAAAATCAAAATCTAAAACAACAAAAAAAATTATTTGACGGCGGCGCAAAGTATCCCGCACAAAATAGTTTATTGGAAAGGAAGAGAGAGTTTGTATAAAGAATACTGCAGAAAAGATAATTTATTGGAGCTCAAAGAGGAATTCTGGAGAAAAGAAGAACTCACAAGAAAATTGGGGCTCTGAAGCCAAATTTCGACCGTGGAACCGCAGCAAATTGAACTTCACGACCGCGGAACCGCAGTGAGATTTTTGAGTTTGCACTTCAACTTTCGTCAGTGCACTCCTCTCTTTCTACTCTTCTGATGTACAACCTCTGGTTCTTAATTGGATCACTGTATTTGCTCCAGATTTTGGTACGATTTCGCCTTGATCTGCCACGGTGTAGCTGCGAGATATGGGTCAAACTTCCCATGACTTTGGCACTGAACTTGCTCTTTTTCCTATCCTGTACACTCGCACAAAAAGAATCAAAGAATAATAAGATGATATTTAGTTTTTTGTTTTTCTTTTTATATACAAATTAACCCGAATAAAAAGAAAGAAATACGCTACCGTCTCCCCGGTAACGGCGCCATTTGATTGGTTGGAGGATTTCGTGATATGATATGTTCTACTTGTTTTACTTACCGTAAGCAAGTCGGTTTTGCTTGGTAGCTAGCCAGTTGAGTACGAGTCGATCCACGGAGAGATGGTATGTATTTTCGTTCTTATTTTAGACGAGTCAAGTAAAAAATGTCCAAGTTTGTTCAATTCTATCCTAAGTGTTTATGTTCAAGAGAACTTATTAGGGTTAGGATTGGTTGGTAAAGTTAGGAATTAATCTTGTGCTTGTCTTGTGCCATCATTGAAATGATGTTGGAATAATCAGAAGTAACATGGATTAGGAGGACATAGAAATGGTATTTATGAGTTTAAGCAAGTTTTCCAATGCTAAATCAAATCCTAGTGCCCCTTGTCCGTCCGTTCTATACTCTCATTTCCAACCTTAGACAAAAAATCCACAACAAGTCTCCAATTAGGTCGCAATTACATGTTACATTGTAGTGCGCCTAAAGAAATTATCAACTTAGGTCACTGCTATATGTCACTTATGGCGTGCCTAAGGGAGAGGGTTGCGTTTGTTTGGTCTAGATTCAATTCAAGTCGTTTGGCGAAGAGAAGCACAAGGGATTTTTCCATCTCTCATACTGCCCTTTTTTAACCCTAACAAGTGAGTAACTACTCACACATGAAAATAAAATAAAACAAGAAGAAGAGAAGAAAGAATGGTAGGATACGATGAGAACAAAAAAAATAACAAGCTAACTACTTGTGCCCTCACCTAAGCAAGAGACTTCATTAAGTATCATAGCGTAAAAATTGAGATTAGAAGAGAAGAAAAGAAAAGAAAAGAAGAACAATAAAACCAACAACTGGTTTAACAAACAAGTAATAAGTTATACTAAGAATTAAAAGACAATGTAAGAAAATAAAGATACAAAGTAGAAAAAAACTCCCATCTTCATTATTCTTCTACTCAAAAACTCTCACTACATTTTAATGGAGAAGAGATGATGATGAAGAAGAAAACTATACTAAACTAAAACTAATTCGAAGGAAAATAAAGCGTCCTTTCTTTGTTCTGAACTAGAGTATATATATACAGTGAGATGAAACCCTAGGAGTATTTTCTGAAGCCAAATGAAATTACGAAAACAACTATAAAAATTCGTTGCGAGATACAATGGTAAGGCCGCGGATCCGCGGCCAATATGTGCAAATTTTCGCTATTCCACGATCGAATTGTGGAATTGGTGCTTCGTATTCTTGTGGATTCTCGTGTTGCTATCTTCTTCTATTTTGTAGGTTCACATTTGCAAAATACTTCCAAAATATCCTCAGATTTTCAACAACCCAAAATGGAAACTCAATTGAATTTTGTGTCTTGATCTCCCACGCGCATTGCCACCTTGATTCTTATACTGCCTCTCTCATGCTTTGTGCTTATCCCAGACTTGAATGATCATCGCTTGATCTTGTCTCTAGTGCTGGTAAGCGGCACTTGACAGATGTGGATGACCGGAATCCGGAATTTATCTGTTTTTGGTAGTTATTCTGAATTTGTCATAACTGTAGAGAATGTGTGTGATTTGCATTATTCTGGACTGAGAATCTGTAATCTGTAATCATATAGCAAACACGGATTAAAAGCACCTACCTATATACAAATGTGTACAAGAATAAACGGTATTAAATGCAATATTCTGGTGTGAACAATACCCTAACCCTAACATAAAATACCCTAACCTAACCTCTAAAATACCTACCCCTAACCCCTAAAATACTTTAACCCCAACCCTAACCCCAAATATACCCTAACCCTAACACTAAAATACCATAAACCTAAACAAACTAATTTACAAACCAAAATCAAAATAATTTCATACATTAAATTTAAAAAAACTCACAGTTGGAGATGGAGGGGGCTCGCCTGGATCAGCGAGGGGCTCGCCATGGAAGGGGTACGGGAATTAGCCGCGAGAGGAGAAGAGAGAGATCTGGAAGAGAGAAGGGGAACGAGAAGAGAGAGAGGGGGGATCATTAGAGAGAGAGAAGTAGCGAGAGGAGAGAGAGAGGGATCGCAAGAGAGAGAGAAATAGCGAGGAGAGAGAGGGATCGGGGGAGAGTTATATGGTGGGGGGAGGGTATAATGGTCCCTTTTTAACAAAGTTGCCTGGGATTTTCTTGGCCGCACTTTGCAAGTGCGGTCCAGAACTGTCGTCTCCGGCAGTTTTGGTCCGCACTTTGTAAGTGCATGCAAACTCCCAAAGGATCTGGACGAGTCCTAACTTGTCTCTTGTTTAGGCCGCACTTTCAAATTGCGACTTAAAACGTGCCCACCGTCCAAACTGCCATTCCTACATGGCGCTTACGTGTTCTTGATGTGACCGGAAAATACTGAGTCCCTAAGTAGTTTTAAAAGCAGGTCAAATCCCTAATTAGTTTCTAATAAATGCCAAATCCTGAATTTTGTCCCTCGTTTTATAAACTCCATAACCAAACAAGGCCTAAAATAAAATTTTCCGGCCTTGAATGGTCCAGTATAAAAACTTTAAGTTGGTCCACGAACATTCAGAACAAAGAAAGCAAAGGGAGCCCTGCGGCTGCGAGTAAATAATCTCTCTCCCCCTCTTCCTTTCGAAACGAGAGACGCAGAGATAGCAAGCGACGCAAGGAATGGGAGGAAGCACGGCTCAGCTATTCCACCCGCAACTGACCTGCTTCCGGCGCCCGAATCCGATAAGGGTTCGGTTCTTTTCCCCGCGGAGCACCAATCTCCCCTTCCTCAGGTCTCGAAGATCTCTGCAGCGCTGCTCCGCTCTCGATGAAGAAGAGCAGCAGCAGCAACAAATAGGTGGAGTTGGAGCTGTCCTTGAAGAAAGGCCTGGTGAAATTTCCTTATCCTTCTTCATTTTTTTGCGGTTCAGTATGATTTATTTATTTTTGGATTTTGGTGTTTGGTCCTTTCTAGCCATGAGCCAAGGTGTTCATTTTATATGTTTTGGTATATTTATTGATACCATCAATTTTGTTCATGTAGGCACAATTTGAACTTGATATCGCAAGGGTTAACTAAGAAAAAATGCATAATCTAAATCCCAGTTGTGTTACTGGATACGCCACTTGTGTTGAACAATCTTAGCATCTTGTAAAATATATAGAGAGTGAGGGGGAAAAAATATAACATAGTTACTTGAGTGTGTTTGATTTTGGCGTTATTATTACGAATTGTTGCAAGAGAAGTCATGGTTCATGAGAATAAGAGAGGTTTGAAGGATTCGTCTAGGAATTAGAGACTATAAATCCTGGAAACAATAGAATTTGGGATTCCAAGGAGAAAAGAACTGGAAGTAGATAAGAGAAGGATTTTAGAGTGAAAGAGTACCTTTGTTAGGGTTTTGTGTGGCTTTTATAGTCTCTCTAGAGAAGGGTAATGTGTCATTGCACTTGTCAAGGTGGTTATCATAGACCACTGACGTGCGTAGTGACAAGAGATTCGTCCACTACTCTTCCAGCCTGGATCGAAAGGCACTCATCGACAAATCAGGCAACAAACTCTGAACGAGCAGATCGTGGCTCGCTTAGGATGGAGGCTCCATAGTGTTCGAGTTACACCTTTCGTAGACATGTATTGGTATATTTTCTCCTTCATATCAATATATACCCTCTACTCCGAGGATGCATCATGCATGCTTGCGGCATGTGCTCAAAGTACGAAATTCTCCTTTCAGGAGGCTGAGCATTTAATGTGCAGGATCCTCGTAATGAGATTTTCCCTGGCATGATGGTTTTCGGTTATCTTAGGAACCCCTGCCACCATTTCCTTAAGGGCCTGTTTGGTTGCAAGATTATGAAATTTGGATTCCAAAATAGTACGGTCGAAAATTTCTGGATTTGGTAATTTTTTGTTTGGTTGGTTTTGGATTCCTAGTATTGGATTTGTAGATCCTTGTAATCTTTTTTTGGTTGGTGAAAAGAAAGTGGGATTTGGATTTGAGGATTTTAGAGAGAGATACATAGAGAGAGGATTATTAAATAAATAAAGTACACGGGTCCCATCTAAAAGTACAATGAATAGTGCCAAATCTTTGCAAATTCTTAAAAAAATGTAGGATTCATGAATCCTTGTTTTGTGGTGGCCCCCCATAAAAAACAAAGGAATTCTACAAATCCAAATTTTCCAACTAAACACAAAATTATGGAATCCTTGGATTCCACAATCCAAATCTTCAAGAATCCTGCATCCAAACAGGCCTTAAGTATTCAAGTCGACAACTCCTTGATCTATCTTTCCTCTTTGTTTCCCTTTTCACCTTTCCATATTTTGCATCTCTTCTCAAGGTGCTTGCTCCATACACTTCTTCATCTCCCACCAATTCTTCCTTGATCCTTATTTCTTTCTTTTATTAATCATCAATGCTGTCTCAATCTTCATCTTCGCTTCCTTCCTCGCCTTCCCTCAAACTCAAAGAAGACTTGAGTGTAGTTTAAAATAACTGTAAAGAGCTATCTTCATAGATATCGTGCAGAGGTGGCTGTCTACATGTAGGATTCATAATCTAGTCGACGTTACGGGAGATGAATACTGTTCCATAATCATTCCCCCCTAGGGGATTAACTAGTTGTACGAAGGCTTCCTTGACTCTTGGGGCCGGGCTTCATTTCCCCTTTTTAAAGATACCGCCAGATCTTGTATGATTTAAATCTGACAAAATAGTATAAAGGTTTTTCCTTTGCTTTTGTATAAATCATTCAGAAACGTTTGTTTCTTACTTGCATCTGCTCAGCTTGTTCTGAACGCGTCCTCTTTTGTTTCTTCTAGTTTTATTTTGAATGATATTATTCAAATTATCTGTTTCTTAAAATAGTTTATTGAATTTGTTACTCGCTGTTAGATTTTTTTTATAAAGATTTTCCAGTTTTATTCAGACTGCACATATTTATAACATGGTCAATTTTTATTACACAAAGGTATCATTTACATATTATTTTTTGCACTCCCATCTTACTTGTATGCACTTGGATCGAGTTTTGGTCCACAATGATTTGTATTCTTTTGAGCCCTAAAATGTAGGTTGATAATGATACGAAATTTGGGTGTTAGTGTTTTATAAGTTTTCTTCCTGGAAATTATCTTGAAAAGATTAAATCTGGGGGAAATTGGAAGATATCAAATCTATCAATTACTCTTTTTGCAATTTCAAACATTTTTCTTTCCAGAATATATAGTATATGTTGCGCTCTCTCTCTCTCTCATCTATATATATAGCTTAGTTTCTAATTATTGGTTTTTGATGCAAATAAATTCATTAAATTAAAATTGTTTCTTTGGCCTAATTATCGATTAGAAGATTTAGCTTGTATGAATCGTTATTGGTTTGATACCAATAACGGCAGTCATTTCAGTATGTCAAGAATACATACGGATTTTTCTATTTCATTTCAATTGTATAATGATTATTCCATCCCCTTTCCTCTTTGGATCATAACCAAATCAAAATTTCTCGAGTTATAAGAATCCATAGTAAAATAAAGTCCTTCGTTATTCAACTTAGATGAAATGGTAATAGTTCCATATATATATATATATATATATATATATATATATATATATATATATATATATAGCTTAGTTTCTAATTATTGGTTTTTGGTGTAGCTGATAACTTACAAGAAGATGCCTCAGAAAATTTCCAGCAAGAAGATACAAGGAGTTCTCTATACAATTTTCTTTATCCAAGCCAGGATCTTCTTCCTGATGACAAAGAGATGACCATATTTGATCATTTAGAAGAACTTCGTCAGAGATTATTTGTATCGGTTTTAGCAGTTGGTGCCGCAATCTTGGGATGCTTCGTCTTCTCTAAGGATTTGGTCATGATCCTTGAAGCGCCCGTTGCTGCTCAGGGAGTTCGGTTTCTCCAACTTTCCCCGGGGGAGTTTTTCTTTACAACTCTTAAGGTAAACTTTTCATTGCGTTGACATTTTCAAATTAATTGACTGAAGTTCCCCAAGTTTCCCTACCTTTTTTATTCTGCTAAATTTCTCTCCTTCCTCTGCTTTTCTTTTACCTATAGTAGTAGGACACACCTTTCCTTTTCAAAAGCTGCAGCTTACCTTCAACTTTAACATGCATGGTTTTTCTTGCTACTTTTTACTCCCAAAATACAACTCAATGAATGTATTAAATATGCAATATTAGGTAGAAGTGATGGAAAAATGACACAGTATCAAGTATATTTTGGGAATTGCCGACCAAGGTAAAGAATTCACATTGGTTAAAGTAGATCGTGAAGTGCAGTTGTTGGGTGATAATCTTGCGATGTGGACAAACTTGAGATAGGTTTCCTGCAATTTGGCCTTTTTGAGTTTTTTCTCTTGCCCTTTCCGATTCAAGATGATGACTCATTGTTTTCTTATTTTAAAATAAATTCATACTTCGGTTAGCAGTATTGTTGAAGCATGAGCTTGTCAGGGGCTGAGATTCCACTAAGGTGGCATCCTTTCGCCATTCATTAAATACAGTCTAGTCTCAAAACCTCGCCTTCGTATATACAGGTTAGAGCCTAATACATAATAGAAGCAAGGCTTACATAGATCTAAAAACTACTAAATAACCCTAGACTTTATAAAATCACTCAAAAAGAAGAAGAAAAACCGCTGGACTTTACCATTACAACTGCTAATAAAGAAAGCAAGTCCAAGCTAAAGAAAGCATAACTAGCTAAATTAGAAGATGGCCCCGCATCAAATCCCCTATGCTTTAAACTGAAACCGTTGATAAATAAAACACAGTTATTGTTGACTGTAACCTACTTCGTTTGGTATGAATTATTTTTAGAACTGCTATCATAAAATCACTGTTGTAAAACAAGGTTTTAATCGGCGTTAAAATGGTTGTCGGCTAGTGACCGCATCAAATTGTGGGTGAATGACCACA
Organism: Agapanthus africanus; assembly: GCA_030015575.1. Lineage (NCBI taxonomy): Eukaryota > Viridiplantae > Streptophyta > Magnoliopsida > Asparagales > Amaryllidaceae > Agapanthus > Agapanthus africanus. Next base: position 157,655,209 of record CM057348.1, on the reverse strand, counting down.
TAATTGGCTCTATGTGAAATATGCGGGCGAATGGCCATTTAATCAGCCATATATATGATGCATAGTACAACCTAGCTTATATTCAAATCCTGATTGCAGAGTCAATATATTAATAAAGGCACACATCATTTCATCGGTGTATTTTTTTTAATCGTTTTTTCTGATTTATTTTGGATTTTCATATATATATGCACATTAAAATTTTATTAGTGATACCACATCATCCGATTATATGGAGTATGATTTGTTTGCGCGTTATGCGCCGACCATAGAGGCAAATATGGGTTTTACAACATTGCACAAAATTAACTATTCAATCTTTGATGCAGGTATCTGGGTACTGTGGGCTTCTTCTGGGCAGTCCCTTGATTCTTTACGAGATCATAGCCTTTGTTATTCCGGGTCTAACAATGAATGAGAGAAGATTCATCGGGCCCATTGTGTTTGGATCTTCGGTACTATTCTATGCGGGGATTGCCTTCTCTTATGCTGTTCTGACTCCAGCGGCCTTGAATTTCTTTGTAAACTATGCTGAAGGGTTGGTAGAGTCGATATGGTCTATCGATCAGTACTTTGAGTTTGTATTGGTTCTCATGTTCAGCACCGGCTTGTCCTTTCAGGTAAAAGTGTGAAGTATCTTTATGCCTACACCTATGTATAAAGTATTTACTGACGCCTCTCTGTTATACAAATTTTCTAAAAATGTAGGTTCCGGTTATACAACTTTTGCTAGGACAAGTCGGGTTGGTCACAGGCGACCAAATGTTGTCCATATGGAGATACGTTGTTGTTGGTTCGGTCGTTGCTGCCGCGGTGCTCACTCCGTCGACTGACCCCCTTACACAAATGTTGTTGGCGGGGCCCTTGCTGGGTTTGTACTTGGGTGGTGCATGGGCGGTCAAGCTAATAGGCCGTTAGTTACTTAGGTTAGAACCATTATTTTATGGTACTGTTTAATGTAATGTAATATAAGCACACCGAGTAAGATGTAAATGAGATCTTAGCTATTACATGTTGTTTATGCTTTTTCTCCAATCATACAAGGGTTTTTTGGTTTTTTTTGGGTGCAAAGTAGCTAATTTTTGAAATAATTTCTATAATAGCTGGTGTCTGTTTATAGGAAGAATATTTCAGAATTATTTTACCAGTCAAGTTAAGAATGGTTCATGCTCTTTGGGCAAAAATGGAGGTTAGGGTGGTTTGGGTGGAAAGAAAGATCAAATTTCAGTACAATACTACTAATTATAGGCAGTATTTAGCCTAGCTCACTTTTTCAAACAAAATAAAAAGCCATGAACTTTATTAATAACAGATAAATACCATGAACTTGCCCTTGCCCTTAGGAGGCCTGGTACTTTCCCTACCAGCCCTATTATGACTGATACATTGCTAGCAAAGCATGGATGACGTTTGCTTACTGGCCAAACGATCTCTTGAAGCAAATCTTCGAAGGAAGATATGTTTGGAATAATGGCATTCTACAAGTATCGACAGGAGCAAGTTCGTCTCCCGCATGGCAAGGAATAATGGCAGGTATCGCAGTGCTTGGTCGGGGCTTTAGATGGAGAATTGGTGATGGGAAAAAAGTCAGTGTATGGGAGGATCCATGGATACCAGAAGAATATTTCTTCAAAATAGTCACGACCGAAACCGGTACATAATTTCATAAATAAGGTCTGTGATTTGATCGATCCAACTACTCAAATGTGGGATATGGAGAAAATTCGTGCAAATTTCATGGAGGACGAGGCTCTAAAATAAAAGTCAATTAATCAGTTTTCCTTTGTGGTGGATATGGCGGTCACGGAACGAGTTGGTGTTCAATAAGAAGGGTTGGCATCCATATGAAGTTTGCACAAAAGCAATGAAAGATGCGAAGGAATGGGAGCTTGCTTTAGAACATATGGAACCTGAGTTGCAGTGACTTAATATAAGGGAAGAGGAATGATGAAAACAATTGTTCATGGAGTCCACCTCCTGAAGGAATTATCAAAATAAATTTTGACGGATCACTTAACAAGGATGAACGTAGAGGTGCTATAGGTTTGATTGCAAGAGATTCTTATGGTAGGGTTCTTGGTGCAGAAGGTTTATATGTTCGGGGCGTATATTCTGCCAAGGAAATCGAAGTAATCACAGCGTGCGAGCCAAGGAGATGCTAACTATATAGTGGAATTTCTTCAGCGAAATTCTTCTTTTGATAAGCAGGTTGAGATCTATATTAACGATGCTAACGGTCATGTATATGTTTGGAAATTTTGTAAATGTTCATGTAATTGGACGGCTCATTTAGCAGTCAAATATTCCCTTGCTTCAAAATGTATAACTAGCTGGATTGACAATATACCGAGCTAATTGCTAGATGTATGTCATAATGATGTACATGGATCTTTATAGTTTTAAAAATAAATAAAATTATTATATTGTGGCAGCAAAAAAAAAAATCATCATTAAAGAAAAATTATTTTTTAGTTGTCTCTCTCTCTCACACACAAAAAAAGTTGGCACAACATATACATCTTAGAACTACATATACAGCCCCCTTAATCTTAATTATTTATGTATACCTTCTAATTTTTTTAACATGCTCTATTTTATGATAACTTTCTTGCTAATTCAAATTTAAGGATGTATCATTTGCCAAGCATCCAAATTATTTTCATGTTTAATATGACCACAGTTTTACAATTTGACCAAAAACCTTCTTCTCTGCTCATTAATTGTTATACCAAGAGATTGTAAAATACATAATTTAATATTTGAATCAAGTAGATTGTGGCAAAATCAATCATACAGTGGAAAATTATGTTTATTCTTTATACATATCTGATATCTCTACTCTTGTCTTCGGAAGGTAAATAATGAAGAAGTCGTTAAATTAAAACCACCGAAAGTGGTATTTTTTGGGTAAATTGTCACAAAAAGAAAAACCGGCCATCTTTTCCTTGGTCTAAACCCCCACAGGCCCGTTCTCCTTCTATCAAAAACTCATTGGCTGCAATCTCTATATAGTTTTGAGCAATATCTACTTATATCTGTATAGTTTGTAGCTAACTTGATATTGCAGAAAACCATACAGAGAATGAGCCACTAGGTTTTTGGCGAAAGTTGACCATTTTGCACAATTTATAAGTATATTAGATATGGTATTTATTTTAGAAAGGATGACATTTCATCGTATTGTTGTTCGTCCGAGCCCATCGCCTCACTCTCTTCTTGTCTCATCCTAAAACCTCTCTTCAAAAACCCTAACCCTAAATCTCCACGACCCCAAAAATGAGCTCCCTCTTCAGATTCAGGTCATCATCAGCTGCTCGCCATCTCAATCCCCATTGCCTCGATCTCCTCATCAGATCCTTCTCTCTCGAAACCCTAGAGCCCTTCGATCAACGCAAAATCCCCACGAACTACGATCCCTCCAACTTCGACCCCCCGAATCACCGACCTCCCCCAACTCCTCGAGTGTGGCGCCTCGTCGACGAGGTCTCGGCCCTAACTCTAGCTGAGATTGCCGACCTCTCCCAGATCCTCGTTCAAAAGATCGGCATCAAGGAGCCGCCGACAGTCGCCATCATGGGCGCCGGCATTGGCGTGGCGGCGCCGGCAAAGGGGGGAGCTGAGGTGGCGGGGAAGGGGGAGGAGAAGAAAGAGGAGAAGACCGTGTTTGAGTTGAAGCTGGAGGGTTTCGATGCCGCGAGCAAGATTAAGGTGATTAAGGAGGTGAGGGGGTTTACCGACCTGGGGCTGAAGGAGGCCAAGGAGTTGGTGGAGAAAGCGCCGGTGGTGATAAAGGCTGGGGTTTCGAAGGAGGATGGGCTGGCGATTGTGGAGAAGATGAAGGCGGTTGGGGCGAAGGTTGTGTTAGAGTGATGATGACTATGAATTGAAATATATAGAGGTAAACTTGTTTGATTTGCATGAGATTTAGGCTAAAGATTGGATTTTTGGGTTGATTGTATGCATGGAAATTGAGAGCATTTTCTGTTTGGTTCTTTGCATTTTCTGTGACTTAGAGTTGACCATGATATTCCGTAACAAATCTATCATATTTCCTCAAAATTTGGAGGATGCAATCGAATCATTTAGGATTTGTGGAGAGCCCCTCACTAGCCATAGCAACCTACGCTACGAAATTTGCCGCTAATACAGACTGGGTTGGCTAATACAGATAACATCCCAGTAGTAAAAATCTTCATACTTGTAATAGAGCATTGCTGCAGAGTATTTTTGATGGAAAAAGGCTTTCATACATTGGAAGTGGAGACTAAATTGATTCTCTTTTATTTTTAATAATTGTGGCCTGTGGATTTTGGAAAGGGTGGGGGCTGGGGGATTGTTCTTCATCGCTTTATGGTGATCCTGAGTTTCCTGAGTTGGTTGTAGAGTTGTAGGTTAGTAGGAATTTGGCTGAAAGTTTCGCAATCACTTTTTTAGCTCCAACTCCACATCATCATTTTAGACCAGGTGGTGGAGGAGGTCGAAGAGAGGGAGGGGTGGGAGGAGCGCGAGTCCATCCATCCATCTCCCATCCAAAACGTGTTAGTTCTTTATCAATTATAGCCAAGCCTATAAAGGAAAAAAATACATCCTGATGGTCAGCCAGGGATTTTAAAGGGGGTTGGGTCGATCTCTTCTCCTCCATCGATCATTCTTCTACTTCTCTCGTCTTTATGTCTCTCTCCCCTTCTTTTCCTCTATATTATTCCCTCTCTTTGAGACTCACTTTATCTCTTAGTCATTCTCTTTCACTCACTTTCTCTTTCAAGTTCATTTTTTCTTGTTTACGTATGAGTTATCTCAGGGATCTTCCTCAACTATGAGAAGTGACAATGAGATGGGAGAGAGATCTATGGTTCATCTAAAAGAGGAGAGAAGCATAGAGAGAAAGTGGAGAGTGATGACCACTGAGATCGCCGACGAGGAGAAAAGAGGTGATTTTGGGTGAAGTAATCGTTAGATTCAGAATTCATGTCGGGTTTAGGGATTTGGGGGAGGATAGAGTAAAAGAGGGGCAGTTGGGAGCAAGGTTGTAAAAAGCATTAGGAGGAACTGAGCGTTTGGGGTAGCGCCTAGGAGGTTTTTTAAATTTAGGTAAAATTATATTTAATATATATACATATTGAAACTTCAACAGTATAAATATAAATATATTGATAATTTAGCATGATAACCTGTAACACATTGATATTTTAACAGTAGAAATCAGCAAAAAATAAATTTTGAGCTATATAATTCAAAAATTATTCAGAAAAAGAAAACAAAATTGACTAACTTTTATTTCATTAAATATGAGTTTGGGTCAGGTATGGTGAAAAGAGAATAAATCCGATCCATGATAATTCAAAAAAGACTAATTTTTATTCCATTAAGTGGGCTGTGTTTATCAAGGCCCCCTCTTAAGCGCCTAGGGTTGAAGCGGAGCGGCTTCACACCGCTTCTACCTAGGCGGCCTCCTAGACCGCTTTCTAGAACATCGTCTGGGGGTCTTTTTACCTACGATCTAACCCAAGCTTAATTAACCACACCTTTTACTAACAAAATCTAAATGAATGGTGTTTTTTTTATAATGACAATGATTTGGGTGTGTTTTTTAGAAACACAGTCTTAAGGGCATGTTCTTTAGAAATACCAATGTTTTGGGGGTGCGAAATATAAAAAAAACCTTAAAATTATTGAATAGTAGATTGAAGACCAATAGTCAACTTTTAGTCAATTTTTTAAATTAATTTTTTGCTCATGTATGATGTCATTTTTAAGAGAAAGACTTAAATTGTAGAGATGACAACACTTAACTATATGATTTGATGTAGCATCTTCTTATCTGAAAATTTTCATACCCAAAACTATATTTTCTTCATTACTATTGCGTAAACTAGTGTTGCAGGCATCAAGTTTTTTCTGTAAATAGGAATTGCTAAAAAGATGCAAAGGTGTTCATATGCTACAAATATGTTAATAAATAGTTGTAAAGAGTTGGACTAAGAAAACATGTATAATCATGTTTTAATTAAAAAGGACATGTATAATCATTCTTTGGGTGTGAAAAACAAGTGTTGTAGGATATAGATATTTGCATGTTCCACATGGGATTTTGGGTCTTAGGCAGGGGAGAAGGCCATCGGTGGAATGGGTGCTTAAATTGAGAGAAAACATATATTTGAGGGATGAATGAATGAGAGAGAGATTTATTTAACCATTGAAAATCACATCTTAAGAATTTTCTTTAACACCAGACACATCACCCATATCAACAAGGCATCAGAGGGTCTAGGTGACGTGATATCTTGGTGTACACGACAATTTTGGGGCATACTTGGATGCAAAAGAGGAATTGAGTTGTGTGACAAGTTAGATGTTTTTTTTTGTCCCATTGAGTTATGAGTTTAGTTTTTGTTTGGTGGAAATTGAAAATGTTGAGCTCGGGTGTTTTTAAGTCAATGTTTGTTTTGTATAAACTTGGCATTGAGTTTGCTTTCTTGACTTCGGATTTGATTACCCACCACCACTAAATTCAGGAAGATGTTGAGAAGAGGGGTAACCATAACTCATTTCCCAATTTTTTAATATTAGAAAGATGAGATGGAACCCAACTCAATCCAAGTTGAGAGAAAAGGATTAGCTTCAAGCTTGGACATTAATAAGGTGGGATGATGTACCAGAGGGGGACAAACTTCCCAAGTCAAGCCCAAAACAAAGTAACAAACACCCAACTCCGAGCCTGTGCTTGACTAGGGGACATGCTACAGTAGATGCCCCCTTAAGTCAAGAGACTCAAGCCCCAACTCAAGAAACAAACGGGCCCTTATTGTTGGAGGGCTTAATTGGCTTGGTGTACAAGTCAATTAATGGTGGGAGTGAGGGCTTGATCGGCCGCGGTGACTTGTTGTGGCTGGTTCCATCGGAATCTGTTTTTATCAACTATACCTGGAGAGAGATTCCTCCCAAACCTCCTGAAACCAACTGCACCGAAGTAAAATTTGTCATTAAAAAGCTCTTTGTAATATTGATTTTTCTTTTGTATTTTTTGCTCCTTGTAGATATGCATGTGTAGCTGGACAAGTCAATGGTAGGGGACTTGTACTTCTAGGTATGCATGTGTAGCTGGACGAGTCAGTGGTAGGGTAACGATTTAGTGGTGAATTTCTGTTCTACTTTGTTGTCTTCACTAATTGGTTATTTCCCAAAATTTTCTCATGAGCATGTCAATATGATGTTCTGAGTCATGGGAGTACCTGTCCTTTCTGCAAATCTTTTTGCGTATCTAACTTCTCTGCTGAGAGAAATAATACCAGAAGCAAGTCTAAAGTTTGCTTGATTTTATTTTCTGCTTCATGTGAATCAGGAAACTTTTGGAAAAAGGCTGCTATTGGCGCAAGCTTGATAAATTCTCGGTGAACTTTCTAGGGGCTTCTCTTGTTTACGATTCCTTTCTATTGGTTTGGTCTCGCAAGCCAAGTTTTCCGGAGTCAGAAGCAATTTGTAACCGTAAGGGGATTCTGATTTAATATATAAGCAAATGATTTTTTCTTTCTTGAAATAACACTAGATGGAATAGTGAAATCTAATTCCAAATTGGCCGTGTCTTCTGATCTTGTTGTATTCCGATGAAGAAAAGCCTGTTATTTTTTCTCCCATATATTTGCTTCTTGGTATTAAGGTTCTCGGATATGCTTGTGGCCGAATATGCGTTATGATATGTTGGCAATATTTTTTGACACCATTCTATCTGGTTATGAACGATTAGGGTGACCAACGCTAGCCATAAAGAGATTCAGGTTTTGTGAGTATTTTAGGGGCCAATTAATATCCCAATGTTTTAGCTACTTTGGACTTATATGTCTTGTGTTGGGAGGGAGAGTCGATCCACGGAACAGTGCTCGCGACGAAACCCAAATCACGCAAAAATACAATCATGCAATTAAACGACGAAAGACAATATAAATTAAAGTGCAGGAATAAGAAAATAATCAATCACAAACAAGATAGATTTGTTAACGAGGTTCACCCACCGTATGACTAGTCCTCGGCAGAACGGAATCTGCAAACGTCTACTATACTTGAATCAAGTTTACACACAAGAACAACCCTAGAAGATTTCTTTCAAATCTCTCTATACAAATCTCTCTTGGTCTTTGCCTCTTGTGACGATACTTGTGATGGATATCAAATGCCTCACTCATAAGATGTGCTTTTATAGCACCCAGGACAATGTCACTATCTAACAAAGTCACCACCTATCATTGTCATCACCTAACAATGTCATGGATGTCAAAAGTAGCACCTAAAGTCACCACCTATTATTGTCATTACCTAACAATGTCATGGATGTCAAAAGTAGCACCTAACAAAGTCACCACCTATTATTGTCATCACCTAACAATGTCATGGATGTCAAAAGTAGCACCTAACAAAGTCGCCATCTATCATTGTCATCACCTAACAATATCATGCATGTCAAAAGGTGGCACTTAACCATAGACTTTAATTTGCATCAACTTTCAACAAACTCCACCTTGATGCAAATTCATCATAATCTCGACATTGTCCCACTTAGAGTAATTTTTTGGCTTGATTCTCAGCACTAGTAAACTTCACACGATTCCGCTGCTGCTCTCTCCTCATTAAATTTTCATGGAGAGATTCACCAATCTGCAACAGAGATTCAGTTTATCTCTGTCTACTATTTTGGTGAACATATCCGCCGGATTCTTTTCTCCCGCGATCTTCTGCAGTGTCAACTTACCATCTTCTAACGCCATGCGTATGAAGTGGTACCGTACCTTGATATGCTTCGTCCGAGAATGATATGCTGCATTCTTTGCCAAATGTATTGCACTTTGGCTGTCGCTCCACAAGGTATTGAAGTCTTGCTTCTTACTCAACTCTTCGAGTAACCCTTGTAGCATATCATCTCTTTGCTGGCTTCCGTGATCTCCACGTCTCAGCCTCCGTAGTTGACAATGCTACCACTTTTTGCAGTTGAGATATCCAACTCACCGCTGTTCCCCCAACTGTAAATACGTATCCCGTTGTGCTCTTCCTACTATCTCGATCATCCGAGTAATCCGCATCAACGTAATCTTGCACCATTAGAGAGTCGCTCTCGAAACATAAGCAGTGACTAGACGTACTCCTAAGATACCTCAAAATCCACTTCACCGCATTCCAATGCTCCTTCCCCGGGTTTTGCATATACTGGCTCACAACTCCCACTGCATGTGCAATATCTGGTCTCGTACTCACCATTGCATACATTAAACTCCCCACCGCAGAAGCATAAGGCACTCTTGCTATCTCGTCTTTCTGCTCTTGAGTTGTAGGGCAAAACTCCTTCATGAGTTTGAAATGTTTTGCTAAAGGCGTACTCACCGGTTTTGACTTGTCCATTTTGAACCGCTTCAAAACCTTCTCGATATACTCGCTTTGCGATAACCACAGCTTCCGCTGCTTCCTATCTCGAACGATCTTCACGCCCAAAATTTGTTTGGCCGCTCCCAAATCTTTCATGGAAAACTTTTCAACCATCATCTTCTTCAGATTTTGAATTTTCTCGAAGTTCGGACCCGCTACCAACATATCATCTACATAGAGTGATAGAATGATATAGTCTCCATTCTCAAAAGTCTGAATATAGACACAGTTATTTGACTCATCACGCACAAATTCCGTCTCTAGCATGAATTGATCGAATTTGAGATACCACTGTCTTAGAGCTTGCTTAAGGCCATACAAACTCTTTCGCAGTCTACACACCATAGTTTCTTTTCCCTTCACCTCGTATCCCGGTGGTTGCATCATATAAATCTCCTCCACCAAATCTCCATGAAGGAACGCTGTCTTTACATCAAGTTGCTCTAAGTGCAGATCCTCCATCGCCACAATACTAAGGATCATCCGAATTGATGTCATTTTCACCACAGGGGAAAATATCTCTTGATAGTCAATTCCTTGCTTTTGCGCATATCCTTTGACTACCAAGCGAGCTTTGTACCGCTTCATACCATCGGCCTCATCTTTTATCCTGTACACCCACCTATTCAGCAACGCTTTTCGACCTTTGGGTAGCTTCACTAGGTCCCACGTGCGGTTCTTCTTCAAAGAATCCATCTCCTCATCCATAGCTCGCTCCCACTGCTTACTAGCACCGTCTTGCGTTGCCTCTTCAAGAGACTCAGGCTCTCCCGAATCTGTGTACAAAATGAAGTCGGTCACAAGTCTTTCAGGTAGTCTCCTTTCTCTCGTAGATCTCCTCAAAACTGGTACATCTGGTTGCTGAACATGGTTGTCATCATGTTCTTGAACCTGATCCTGCACTGCAGCTTCCTCCATGTTTTGATCCCCACTTGTGGACACCTGATTGTTCTCTTGAGTTCCGTCTAACTCCACGAACTCAGATACAACACCATCTTTGGCTTGCTTTTCTTCTCTATATAAGTGCTGCTCATCAAAGACAACGTTCCGGCTTCGTATTACTTTCTTACTTGTGTAATCCCACAGCCGATATCCGAACTCGTCTCCACCATACCCGATGAAAGCACACTTCTTAGATTTGGAGTCAAGCTTACTCCTTTCTGCCTTATCAATCAAAGAATATGCAATACAGCCAAATACTTTAAAGTGTGAATAGTTGACCGGTTTACCCGACCAAATTTCTTCTGGAATGCCTCCATCAAGCGCACTTGCCGGGTTTCTGTTGATCAGATACACAGCAGCATCGACCACTGCCGCCCATAAGAATTTTGGCAGATTCGCATTCAAGGTCATGCTTCGCACTCGCTCTAGGATCGTTCTGTTCATCCTTTCAGCAATGCCATTCTGCTGTGGCGTCCCAGGTACCGTCTTCAACCAACGAATACCCTTTTTCGAGCAAAACTCCTCGAACTCTTGGGTGCAGTATTCCCCGCCATTATCGGACTTTAGGCATTTAACCTTCATCCCCGTTTGGTTCTCCACCTGCGCAATCCAGTGTTTGAAGATGCCAAACACATCGGACTTTTTCTTCATCGCGTACACCCATGTCTTCCGACTTGTATCATCGATGAACGTCACGAAGTACCGATTTCCTCCACAAGACTCCACCGAGGCCGGACCCCACACGTCCGTATACACCATCTCTAGTTTCTTGGTCTTTTTCGCTACGCCTCCAATTTGAAATCTGAGCGCGTTTTACTTCCCACAAACGCATCTCTCGCAAAATCCCAACTCCACCTTTTTCAGCCCCGAAAGAACCCCTTTAGCTTGAAGAATTTTCATGTTCTTCTCGCTGAGGTGTCCCAATCTTTTATGCCACAATGAAATCTCTGAATCTTTCTCCAAACTTGCCGTCAATGCAACCGAGCCTTCACTGCTCCCATTGAATGAGTACAACGAACCGCTCAGCTTGTCCTTTGCGACCACCAACGACCCTTTGGAAATTTTCCATTGAGAATTCACAAACGTTGTAATAAACCCTTCGTTGTCTAGCTGACTTGTGAAAATCAAGCTTTTCTTCAAATCCGGAATATGACGAGCATTCTTCAATTTGATTTGACCACCTCCTGACGGTTGCAAGATGATCGTCTCCTTTCCAACGATCTTACACGATTGACCGTTTCCCACCGTCACATGTCCAAGGTCGCCCTGAACATACTCGCTAAAGTGGTGTCTGCCCGAAGTGCAATGAAAAGAAGCCCCTGAATCTAGGAACCAAGTATCCGCCTTTGTGTTCTCGCTCGCCGATAGACAAAGACCTTGTCCCCCTTGTTCTTGTGTAGACACCACATTCGCTTCATTTTCACCCGTCTTCTCATCTGAGCCTTTCTTCGAAAGCTTACATTCACTTCTTCTGTGGCCCTTCTTTCCGCAATTCCAACAGGCGTCTTGGATTTTTCCTTGAGATTTACCTCGGCTTTTAGACTTGCCATTTTTCCACTTTCCCCTTTTCATTTTTCTGCCACGATTCTCCACCGAAAGTGCAGAAGTTCCAGAACTCCCACTCACGGACTTTTTTCGCATCTCATCGTTTAATATGCAGCTTACCGCATCATTAAATGTGAGAATCCCCAAGATAGAGTTGCTAACCGCCATCACTAGGTTCTCCCAACTCTCTGGCAACGAACATAGGAACAATAGGGCTCGAATCTCGTCTTCAAAGATGATTGAAATGGACTCAAGTTGGCTTGTCACACTGTTGAATTCGTTCAGGTGCTCTATCGCCGAACCATTCTCTACCATCTTCATGTTGAAAAGCTTCTTCATCAAAAATATTTTATTTGATGTCGATGGCTTCTCATACAACTTCGCTAACATCGTCATTAGCGCTTTAGTTGTTTTCTCCTTTGAGATATTAAAGGCCACCTGCGAAGTCAACGACAATCTGATCGTCGCCAAGGCTTTCCTATCCAAAAGATTCCATTCCTCATCGGTCATCTTCTCGGGCTTTTCTCCTAGCAACGGAAGATATAGATCCTTTTGGTATAGACAGTCTTCTAACTGCATGCGCCACCAACCGAAATTGTGACCATTGAATTTCTCGATTCTTATCTTATCCTTTGCCATCTTTCGTCTGTATCGCAGCAAACCCGACTTCCTCCTAGATCTGAACCAACGCCTTCAAAACTATAATCTAAGAAAGTGGGGAAGAGCACACAAGCGTCGTTACCCACCGTTACCTAGATTATAGAATCGAAGAACCTTAGGTTCTCTTAACCTTGCTTTGATACCAGTTGTTGGGAGGGAGAGTCGATCCACGGAACAGTGCTCGCGACAAAACCCAAATCACGCAAAAATACAATCACGCAATTAAACGACGAAAAACAATATAAATTAAAGTGCAGGAATAAGAAAACAATCAATCACAAACAAGATAGATTTGTTAACGAGGTTCACCCACCGTATGGCTAGTCCCCGGCAGAGCGGAATCTGCAAACGTCTACAATACTTGAATCAAGTTTACACACAAGAACAACCCTAGAAGATTTCTCTCAAATCTCTCTATACAAATCTCTCTTGGCCTTTGCCTCTTGTGATGATACTTGTGATGGACATCAAATGCCTCACTCATAAGATGTGCTTTTATAGCACCTAGGACAATGTCACTATCTAACAAAGTCACCACCTATCATTGTCATCACCTAACAATGTCATGGATGTCAAAAGTAGCACCTAACAAAGTCACCACCTATCATTGTCATCACCTAACAATATCATGCATGTCAAAGGGTGGCACCTAACCATAGACTTTAATTTGCATCAATTTTCAACAGTCTTGTTGATTTTTTCGCTGCATTAAGATAATCGTATGGATTTGTTTAAAATAGTGATGATTTGATGGTCAATTGAAGGGAACAAAGTATTAACAATTTCTAATGTAAGGTATATAAGTACAACGAAAAAATCAATAAGATATATAAGTGCAAAGTAGGTGAAACATTGATATATTATTTAGCAATTAACCCATATGTTTTTGTTTAAATATTTGCCAATGGATTTGGCTTGGCTTGGAATTGAGCTAGTCGTAGGTTGAACACTGTTTTCCAACCAGTATAACAAGGTTGGGCTATTTGTTTAATAGGAGCAATATTTGATTGCCATTGTGTGTACGCCGAATAATTCATTATAGAAGGCTGACAATTTTATCTAGGACCTAAATCTACTTAAGTGTTTGCGTCCGATGCTGCCTGCAGCATTCTCATTGTTGTTCAAACTGCAAGTCTACAAGTGATCATGCTAACTGTTATAATTGACCAAAGGGTGTCTTTTTCGTTTTCATTTTTGGGATGAAATCAACCACATATATTTTATTTGAATGAATTGATCCTATGACTGATATGTTATATGATGGTTACTAATTTAGGATAGAGTACACAAGCTTATCATAGTTGAATGAATTGTTTACACTCTTTAGGACCTCTAAGAATGGACGTGCAGAACATGCAGTGTTTAAACAAAAGAAGTATTTGAGTTTTAAAATTTGACCAGAAGATCATGAGTTCGAGACTTCCCATAGATGCAAGCACTTATAGTTAATTACACCATAGTATTTAAAGAAATATTTAGACGGGATACCTTATTAGGTTGCTCAAATCACACTACAAAAATTATATTTAAAGATCATGAAGTACTTGCAAACATAACATGATATGGGAATAGATATATTTCATTGCATTTCATATGTATTTGTGTATAAGTTGAATATAAATTACATTGATATTGCAAAATATACACTCTAATTTAAGAGTTTGTTTCCATACTTCGGGGTGTTTTAATGTCAATTTGATATCATAGATGGGCCCTACCTCATATGGGGGCCATGATAACATAAACCACTCTATGTGGGGTACATGACCCTTTTGAGAAAACATGAATGCTTTCTTAAGCGGGAGACCCATTTTGGGAGTCTCCCGATGTCGGCAAGTTGGGTCCCGACATTGGAAGGCCCTATTTTAAGACCTCCCGACAAACATCGTAGGTAGCTCTTTTGAGCTTCCTACAGTTGGGAGGCTTGTTTTTTTGGGCCTTAATACTTTTCATAAAGTACGGTTATCATTCTTTTCATATGTATAACCTTTTAGATCTTTTGTTAAAGTGTCAAAATCCCGCCATCATTCAAGTTTTGTATAAATAATGGAGAAAACCTGAAGTTCTCTCCACAAGAAATGAAAAATGATGGAAAGCGTTATTTTTCATTGATTCTTGTGCAGGATGAACGCATAGATTGTATTCAAAAGAGAACATAGTTTTAAGCTATATTCTATGGGAAGGATGTGGCATTTTTACTGCCACAATTCAGAGATATGATTTTCATATCTTTAGGATGAACAGGATTTCCCTTATTCAAAAGAGCAGATAGTTTTTAGGCCATGTTCTATGAGAAGAATATGGTATTTTCATACTGCATTCCATTGGAGATATGCTTTTTATATCTCAAGATGAATAGAATTTTCCTATCCAAGGATTTTATTGAGGGATTGTTGGGAATTCACTCGCGCGCGCAAATGCGTATGTTTTGGAAACGGATATGATTTTAAGGAAATGGAATGCGCACGCGAGATCGTTCTCGTTTTAAAATTTATAAACCGCAAGTGCACGGCGTATTGTAGCAAACCGGCAGGTACGAGTCAATCCGCATGGAATTGTGTATTAGGTCTTGTTGTTTAAGGTTCAACAAATAATGAATGGTTTGGTTTTATCACTAAAATTGAAAGAATACAAAAACAAAGAAAAGCAAGCAAAGAAGGAAAATGACCGTTGCTTTGGCTCGGATGGTCGAGTCGCGACGATTCCTTGATCATGAGTTGTCCGTCCTTACGTCGATCCCGGCATGAAGCATGACTCGTCAACGCGGTTGCGAAGCACAAATCATCAAATTCCGATATTCGTTGCAAATACGAAACGAGTCCGTTACGTTCTTATTTACCATCTTTATGTTGAGGCATGATGTATCAATACTAAGCACACGGGTTAGCAAGCATACAATATCAGTACACATCAATTTGCAAATAAGAAGTAAAATTAGGTATTACACTTGCCAAGTAGGTTGGTTTGAGTATATGGTATATGCTTGAATGAAAAGTGTCAAGAAACATAAGCAACATATCATATCTCAACTACCTAGTAAATTTAACACACAATTGATTTTAAGCTTAACCTTGCAAATGGTGATATGAAGGAATAGGATATGAGATAAAGGTTACAAATAACCATCAATCATCATATCATATCGAACACTTCCATTTAGCAATCTTAAACTTACAATCAAAATTAAGCACTTTAAACAATCACAAAAGGAGGAGGAGGCAAAGCCTTTCGTCTCACTTCCTTACCATCACTACAACCAAAGAGGATTAGTTACAAATAATAATGAAAAGAAAAGCAAAGCAAGTAAAGAAAAGAAAGCAAATAACAAAGCAATATATTAACACTTGAAGTTGAGGTACAATTTATTGGTAACTTGTTCAACCTCCATAATGAAGCTCTCAAGAGAAAGCTTCAAGAGAGAAGAAGAAGAAGAGACCAAGTTAAAATCCACCCACTCTCAAGGCTAAACTAAAAACAAAAGAAACTATCAAAAAAGGATATATATAGGAGTATATGAGAGAGCCCCCCTTGCTTACTGATCTGGTTTTTATAGGCACGAAAAAAGATTAAATAAGTAATAAAAATAAGGTGATGTGACTGCAGGGGAGGGACAGAAGAAAGATGGGGACAAATGGGGCAAGGGGGCCGGCGAGCTCGGATTTCTTAAGGGTGTAGCCTGCCAAAATCCGAGATGATGGACTCGTATTGATGTGGTGGTCTCGTGTCAACTCCAACATCATTCTGGTGCTGTTTGATTTATCTATAATAACCTGGTTTGCATTCAGAGA
Organism: Agapanthus africanus; assembly: GCA_030015575.1. Taxonomy (NCBI): domain Eukaryota; kingdom Viridiplantae; phylum Streptophyta; class Magnoliopsida; order Asparagales; family Amaryllidaceae; genus Agapanthus; species Agapanthus africanus. Next base: position 157,638,863 of record CM057348.1, on the reverse strand, counting down.
TTTGGACGGCAACTTGAAGCAATGTATCACATCAAAACTTTTAGCATTTATTACCCACGTCCCCCCATTTGCACAAGTCATCATTTGTGTGTGCTATGGGCAGCCCCACCATGGTCCAAGCCATCAAAGAGTCATGTGCACACTTGTATGTGTTGGACCGAAATTGTGTGCACACATTTATTTTGCAAAAGCTCTTTGAATATCGGTCAGTTTTCTGTTCTGTTTGCAGTGTCGGCTCCCAAACGCTATATCCGTGATATTGAGTTTGTTTCCAGTATTTAATCACGAACACCTGTAATCTGTAATTACTTAGCAGACACTGATTAATAGCACCGATATATAACAAAATAGATAATGAATGAGCGGTATTAAAATGCAGTTTTCTGAGATGAACAAATACCCCCAAACTTATCTTTTACTCGTCCCGAGCAAAACAAAAAAATCCTAGCCTCACTTTCGCAGGGAACGCGATTGCACTGAGCATGTGCAACAAGCCGTTAAACCTCTAAGTGTCTCTAGTAGGAGGAGTGTTGTCTCCTGAGGGGTTTCAGCGGATTACACCCATAAAATCCAGTCAATAGTGTCGTGGAGTAACTGCTGATTCTAATTTTAAGGTCAAGAATCAAAGTTAGAAGTTCTATTACCCAAGTCAGAAACGTTAAACCCTATTTTCACTCCTCACAATTTGTTTAACATATGCTCATTCGCGTCTTTACGTGATTGTTTGGATAGTGTCCATAAGGTTTTAGAAACTTTGATTAGGGTCATCATATCATAATTACGGACCAGGATAAACTTCTGAAGGATCACACGAGTTTGAAAGGAGTTAAGATTTTCTCAAGTTTTTGTTCTCAAGTTAGATTTCAAGTCAGAATTTCAATTGTTTATAACAAAGAACTTAAGTCTTATTTTTCACTCCTACCTTTCACCTGTTTTTGTTCATACACACCAAAATTATCGTGCAAAACGTATTTATAAATACAATCCTTCATATCTCTCCGAAAAAAATTGTATTAATAGAAAACCCGTCTTCGCCAAAATTATTCTCCCACAAAGAACCATGAGGATTTTTAACTCGGATAGAACACTTGCTTAGCTTGTTTTATTTGGCGATTGGAAACTTAGCGAGTTTTGGGTCAAGACTCCCAAACCAAATGGTTTTAGGGTATTAGGTGTGGAAACACCCCAAGGACTTAATTACCCAAGTTACCAAGGTCACAAAACAAAATACTCATTTTATTTAAAATATTCTGAATTCAGTAGAAACGGAGATATAGCCAGCTTTTCTTTTAAATCCTGAAGACGTTACATATGGATAAGGCGTGTAATTACTCCAACAAGGTTCCAGATGGGTTATTTTTTCAGACTTATAGCTTCTATTAAAACATCAATAAAATTTTTCATATCTACTTCACTGTATGAACTATTCTTGATATTGCTTAACTCAGAACAAACCTGTTTGATCCTAAAGATATTTATCAATTTTAAAAAGTTTTTCAGACATGTTAGACTTTCATCAAATTCTCAAATACATACGACGCCTGTCAAGTGTTATAAAAGACGTATATCAGCTATTTTAAACACAAGGGGGGTTATTTTTCGGGTTGTCAGTCTCACAAAAAGGATTTAGTTATTTCAAACTTATTAACCGAACCGTCAGACTTCGAATCTAAGTTCCCCCGGTAACTAACATGAAAAAGTTTTTATATTTTGAAGAAATTTTCAATTTTTATAAGTTTTTCAATACAATGCAATATAAAAGCAGATATGAAATTCGACTACATGCAAAGAAAAGAAAAATACATAATGTAAATGTAGAAATGCAGGAAATATGCATATGCAAAGTATATGCAGATACAAAATGCAACCAAAATAGATCCACCCTCAAACTGAATATGACAATGTCCCCATCGTCGCTTGGCCTTGCCCTTAGTTCTGTTGCTCCCGCTTGTTTCTTCTTGGTTTGCTAAGATCTGGCTGAGTTGTTCTTTTATCTCCTTGTTCTGCCTGATCAAAGTTATGATGCTACGGACCTCCATCCTATGTAATTCATAGGGATCTGTCGGAACGTCCTCTCCTAAGTAAATCTTTGAGGAAGTCTCCGGTGCCGCATGCTCGCTGGGGTCAGTCGGTGACCAAATCTGCTGCTCACTCCTGCCGTTCGTATAGCTTGGTGAGATCTTCTCTATCTCGATTGAGACGGTGTCATACATCGTGATGCAGGCTGCGAAATCATCGTCCTCCATGTAGTAGCGAAAAATTTGGGTGACGAGGACGGGAAGTAACGATTTGTGTGCAGCGACACTTTCCTTGATTGTGGCAAATAGCATGCTCGCCATGCAAAATTGATAATCCTTGGTCATTAAACAATGAACCATATGCCCCACAATCACTGGAAAAGATGAAACTCGAGCGATCCCCCTGACGTTACGGTAAGCCCAGCGGCAAGCCTTATAGACGTTTCTATAAATCTGCTGGGCATTTAGCCCAGCATCTCGTAACTCGCACCGTGTACCCATTATCGTCCTATACTGGGCAAGCTCTAACGGTCTCTGAAAAGCAGGTCGGATAGGGATGTTGGTGACATTGGATATCGTATCAACTGAAAATACACTCCGTCTACCCTGAAAGTGAAATCTAATGTGATCCGGGAGTATTTCACCATTTCTAAGAGCGTTGTAGAACTCATCTACCAAATGTTCACAAGCACATAACCCCTCTTCCCCATACAGCAAAAACTCCCGTCCCAACTGTCGGATAACATCATGAAAATAGCTCCCAAACACTTTGTGGGTGAATACATCGACAATTTCGCTCTAATTCAAAAGGGGCCATAACTTGTGGGTTGGTGAAGTTTGCAGAAAATTTAAACAGTGCAGGAGAGGGGGGAAGAGGAAATCTTACAGTTCTGACAAAGGAAAACGACGATCGGAGGCAGTACGGCTGGCCTCGCCGAATTTTTGAAGGGACTCGCCGGTCGGATTCCGAGAGAACGGGGTAGGGTTTTGGAAGAAGGTTGGGAGAGAGCAAAGGAAATTTCTAGATCTGTTTGAGTAGTGAGGAGAAAGGGTCGGGGTCAGGGGTCTGTTGCTTTATAAAGGACATTTTACAAAAAAAAAAACCCAAGAAAAAGAAAACCCCACTTTTTTACAATTTTACTCAAACTAAAAGTTAAATCATTGCTGTCCCAAAAATTTAGCACTCACCCCCTAACGGATGAGATCTTATTTTCAAAAAAAAACTAAGAAAAATAAAGATTAATTACAGTATTCACAAGTTAAACGACATTGTCAGTCCAGAAATTAATACCGGCCACAAAAAAATTTATCGATATAATGCAATGGCTGGTAAAAGAATAAGTATATAAAAAAGAAAAAGAATGTGTTAGTTGTTAGTGAAGGGCATGGGCGTGTAAAAGTAAGGATCGGAAGATATTGAAAGTGAAAATGAAGTTTTGAAGTGGTCAAAGAATTGTTGCCCGGATGAATTGAATATTCAAAAAGCACATGTCGAGTTTCGGAGTTAAGTTCGTTTAAAACCTGGAGTTCATCCGCAAAAAAATTTGGAAAAGGAAAGGTCCATGAGATGTTCCCTAATTGATCCCGACTCAAACTCACCAAGGATATCAAGTTCATCCGAAAATAATTCTTCAAAACTCAGTATGAAAGACTGTTTTTCAAGGCTGTCTTCCTCCCTATAATTCTGCACAATCCTACACTCATTGCTATAGCTCACAATTCCCAAAACAAGTTCTTCTTCATCACATTCATATTTGGGTAGGTTCATGTCATTTAAAAAGGTAGGTTCCCACCCTAACGTTTCTTCCGAAACAATATCACTAGGTGATACAAAAATTGTGGGTTCCTGATCATTGATCTCTTCTAACAATTTATCCAAACCATACCCGTCAAAATCACAAGCTTCCTCCTCTAAAATTGGAATGCAAAAATCAGTCGGAGGTTTTTCTTGTGTGTCCTGATAACACTTAGTCAATTCAATTACATCGTCATATATGAAATCATCAAAATTCAATTGATCGTTTATCTTACTTGGGTGACTTCCTAGATGACAGATATTAATACTATGTGGTTCTAATTGACTATGTTCACTCTTTAGAATCACTACAGCTACATGCTCTTCAATTCTAGCCAAAAATTGAGCTTGAGCTTGAAACAATTGCTCAGACTGCTGTATACACAGGGCTAGCGTAGCAGCTGTTTGATTCTCGACCGCAATCATCACTTCAATACCTTTCTCTAAAGTGGTCAACCTAGCATCCACCTCACCATCATTCCCTAAGGATAGGTCAGTTGTTTCAGGAAGAGAGGGTTGCGACGGTGGTGATGCTAAAGCAGTTACCTATTGACCTCTTTCTCTAAATCTTCAATCATTAGGTCTCTAATTGAAGTAGAACTGGGTTCAAGAGTGTTAGGTGGGTGACCATTATCAAAAATCTGGGACGGTTGGTCACCCCCTAGAAAAGGAAAATTTTCATGAATGTGGAAAGAAACTTGGCAATTTGAACAAAAGAATTGGGACTGAATATAGACAGAGGAATAAGAATCGTGAAAAATTGAATTAAACCGTGTATCATCCATATCAACAAGATTTCATAAATGTTACAAAAATCAAGAGTATCACACCCCTAGCAGTTTATGGTATGCTAAGCCAACTAGACCTGCTCAAGAACCTGATTGTCGAAGTAAAACCGTGTCGAGAAATGGGCTTAAGATATACGGATCACGAAGCCAGGTAAGTGCAGAGATAAGGGGAGGTTTTCCAACGCTTTCGCGAAGTTGCTTAATTAGATAACGATTTCTCTTGAACACTTATCTAGACACCCTGTGAACGATATACCGTTAAGCGGTGTTCTAAACACAGTTAACTTCTCCTAATGAGCGCGAAGTCCTTAGAGTCAAAGTTCTAGTTGATTTTAAATTACTGTGGGTATGCAATAATGCAGTTTTGTGATTTGTGGGCTACGGAAAAAGGTGATGAAATCCTTTACCGTATCTTTTTTGGTCTTTTTGCCCTTAAATCCGTATTAAGATGCAAATGCGCAATCAATAAAAGAATTCAAAACATCAATCAATAAATCAATTCTTTTTCAGTTTAAATTTAAGCGCTGCAAAAAATACAGTTAGTTCTCTGTGCAATTGGTGGAAAATTTGTGCGAAGAATCCTGCATAAGATAGAAATATTAGAATGCATCGGATTCGAGAAGAATGTGTTAGGAAATACGTACCGATGCGATTTCGGTTAAGAAACCCCTTTGAAGTGATTACGGGTATTTAAATGTTCGCTTGCGCAGGTCAAACTATCCGGATCTTTGGCACTATACTTCACTAACGTTTTGCAATTGAATTTGAGTCTCACTCCGCACGATCGCTGGTTGTAATTCCTTTAAAATTGAAATGTCGGAAAAATACGATATTTAGTGTCAAAAGAGATATATCTGCGCCAATTCCTGCACACTAAAAATTATAAAAATCAAACAATACCACTAGAATACCAACACTACACTGGAGATCACACAAAACAAAAAATCCCAAATTACCTCACTGGACCCGGCGGCGCCGGACTATTTAGCAAGGTCGCCGGTCGAATTCCGAGGGGAGGGGCTATAATTTTGTGTGGGTTCTATAGGCACTATTAGTAATCTATTAGTATACTTTGATTTTTTAAGTTAAGTTAAGGGTGATAGCAGGTTGTAACAACAGAGAGCAAAGTGTTAGAATCGTGTTTTGTTAGTTTTGAAAAAATTGAGTTAGTAGTTAGTTTGTTAGTACGAACTAGAAATAACAATACCTAATAACTACCAACTCCCCGGCAACGGCGCCAAAAACTTGTTGGGAATTCACCCGCGCTCGCAAACGTGTATGTTTTGGAAACGGATATGATTTTAAGAAAATGGAATGCGCACACGAGATCGTTCTCGTTTTAAAATTTATAAACAGCAAGTGCACGACGCGTTGTAGCAAGCTGGCAGATACGGGTCGATCCGCAGGGAATTGTGTATTAGGTCTTGTTATATAAGGTTCAACAAATAACGAATGGTTTGGTTTTGTCACAAAAAATGAAAGAATACGAAAACAAAGAAAAGCAAGCAAAGAAGGAAAATGGCTGTGGTTTTGGCTCGGATGGTCGAGTCGTGACGATTCCTTGATCATAAGTTGTCCGTCCTTACGTCGATCCCAACATGAAGCATGACTCGTCAACCCGGTTGCGAAGCACAAATCATCAAATTCCGATATTCAATACAAATACGAAACGAGTCCGTTACGTTCTTACTTACCATCTTTATGTCCAGGCATGATGTATCAATACTAAGCACACGGGTTAGCAAGCATACAACATCAATACACATCAATTTGCAAATAAGAAGTAAAAGTAGGTATTACACTTGCCAAGTAGATTGGTTAGAGTATATGGTATATGCTTGAATGAAAGGTGTCAAGAAACATAAGCAATATATCATATCTCAACTACCTAGTAAGTTTAACACACAATTGATTCTAAGCTTAACCTTACAAATGGTGATATGAAGGAATATGATATGAGATAAAGGTTACAAATAACCATCAAAATCATCATATTATATCGAATACTTCCATTTAGCAATCTTAAGCTTACAATCAAAATTAAGCACTTTAAAAAATTACAAAAGGAGGAGGAGGCAAAGCCTTTTGTCTCACTTCCTTATCATCACCACAACCAAAGAGGATTAGCTACACATAATAATGAAAAGAAAAGCAAAGCAAGTAAAGAAAAGAAAGCAAATAACAAAGCAATATATTAACACTTGAAGTTGAGGTACAAGATATTGGTAACTTGTTCAAGCTCCATAATGAAGCTCTCAAGAGAAAGCTTCAAGAGTGAAGAAGAAGAAGAAGAGACCAAGTTAAAACCCACTCACTCTCAAGCCTAAACCAAAAACAAAAGAAACTATCAAAAAAAGATATATATGAGTATATGAGAGAGCCCCCCTTTCTTACTGATCTGGCTTTTATAGGCACCAAAAAAGATTAAACAAGTAATAAAAATAAAGTGATGTGACTGCAGGGGAGGGACAGAGGAAAGATGGGGACAAACGGGGCAAGGGGGCCGGCGAGCTCGGATTTCTTGAGGGTGTGGCCAGCCAAAATCCGAGATGATGGGCTCGTATTGATGTGGTGGTCTCGTGTCAACTCCAACATCATCCTGGTGCTGTTTGATTTGTCTATAATAACCTGGTTTGCATTCAGAGATTTGGAGGGAAACTTGAAATAATGTATCACATCAAAACTTTTAGCATTTATTACCCACGTCCCCCCATTTGCACAAGCCATCATTTGTGTGTGCCATGGGCAGCCCCACCATGGTCTAAGCCATCAAAGAGTCATGTGCACACTTGTATGTGTTGGACCAAAATTGTGTGCACACATTTATTTTGCAAAAGCTCTTTGAATATCGGTCGGTTTCCTGTTCTATTTGAAGTGTCGGCTCCCAAACGCTATATCCGTAATATTGAGTTTGTTTCCAGTATTTAATCACGAACACCTATAATTTGTAATTACTGAGCAGACACTGATTAATAGCACCGATATATAACAAAATAGATAATGAATAAGCGGTATTAAAATGCAGTTTTCTGAGATGAACAGGGACATGGGGATTTTGATTCATGTTCCTGAAGTTCTGTTTAAAAGAATAAGGTTCCCCCTATTTCCAGACTATGTAAAGAAATATGGTGGCCTATTTCATATGTGCAGAACATGGATTGCCCCATGTTCTAGGTTCTCTCAAGTAAGGTCAAGAACATAAAATCTCATGTTCTAATATCTTCATGGAAATATAGAGTTTTCCATATTTTCAAGTCTTTGATCTCCACGGTCATGACTATAAGATTTTTCATTGGGGATGAAAACTTATAAAGTTTTCATGGCTGGAACCTCTGATTTTTATTGGAAGGGAAGGAGAGGGAGTACCAGAGATGGAGTAACAGAGAGAGAAAAGACTGAGGGGATGAAGGAATGTGGTATCCCATTCCTATATCTCACATTCTTCTTTTTCTTCTGTTTCTTTCTTCTTCTTCAACCTTCAAGAATTTCAAGAGAAATGCTGTCCGTTTTCTCCAAGATGATCGATGCCTTTCTCTATGGAGATAGAAGAGTATTTATATCTCTCCGTGGATGGGAATAACGTATAACTACTCTCTGATTTTGGGGTGATTCGGTGTGATTCAAATCCTATCCTAAATCCCTTTAAAATAGACCAAACAGTCTATTTTCATAGGGGTCCCGACACAACTTCATGTGTCAGGACGCTCCATTTGTGAGCCTCCCGATGATGCGTCACTGGGCAGTCGGGACCTCTTATTTAGGGACCTCCTGACATAGGGGTGGAGGGGAACCCGACATCGAGAGGCTCCCAAAACAATTCATTTTGAATTATTTTTAAATTGGGAATGTCCCCAAATATTGGGTCCCACCTGAACAAGTCTTTTTTAACTTGTTTATCATATAATATACCTTATTTCTTTGGCATGTTTTGATCATTTATTTGATCATTTGATTCATGTCTGGCTAAATACTAGCACAAGTATTTAAATTCTTTTAGGAGTTAAATCCTTAACTCCAACAAATGTCTCCCGAAAATGAACATGCACAATTTTGTACATTTTTATTGTTGTGTGCTTATTTTCTAAATGTGTTTTCATTTAGATGTGAAACTAGGTCAAGAGACCTAGTTTTAAGCCTACTGGCCCAAGCACTTGGTAGGCTTCGTGGGAGCCACGCAGGGACACATGGCGGCAATCCAATGACTGTAGGACTGCCTGATCGCTTCCTTCCTTTATTTAAACTGGGGAGAGAGAAAGGAACCCAATTGGTTACTCATCTTCTTCGAAAGGAATTCAAAAGAGAATTCTAAGGTTTTTTTTATTCTCCTTTGATCCTTCAACCCCAGCCTTCTCTTCATCATCAAGATAGCTTGATGACTTTCATCTTTTTTCGATAAGGATTTTTCTTTGGAATATAGAGGAGTCTTCGAACTCCTTTGGAAACTCGCCTTCGGTCTCTTTTGGAGATTGAGTTGGTGGGGGCGATGAACCCTCATGGGTTCATCTAGCCACCCATGAACAAGGAGAAATCCTTGTTCTTCACCATGGAAATAGTCTATGACCATTTCTCCACATGGAAAAAGAAGAGATTCTTGTTCCTTTGTTTCGGAACTAGGGTTTTCTTTAGTTCCCAATTAAGAAAATTAGCAAATGTAGGGGAGGTTTTGCCAAAATTTTCTCAGAATTCTTGTTAGATTTCTTTAACACGCCAAAATATTCAAAGAAATTCCATAAAATTTCTTTTTGGGAAATTTTCCAAGGATTTTCACTTTCGGGAGGCATCCCAACAGGCATGATCCTTATAGGGTCGGGAGGGCTTCCAACCAAGCCCTTCTTGGTCGGGACACCCCCATTGTGCATTTTCCATATGACTAGTTATTGGCTTGGTCGGGACTCCGTCCTTTTTGGGTTCTTCCTAAGAATTTTAGTCAAAAATTTCATTAAGTATCTTTAGGATTAGTTCATAATCCCTCTGAGAACTCAATATCCCTTTTAAATATTGAACCAACCCTTTCTTTTAGGGAACTTAACTGTTCTCAAAGTCTATTAACGATATTCTTGCAAAAAAAAATTTCAAATTTCATTAGAGTTGTGAGTGTTTATTAACACGGGGATTTTTCTGCTTGCATAGCTAACATGTCCACCAACAACGTTGCCGACAATGCCAATCCTGCTCTTGAGAGCAACCAATCCTCCGTTCAGGACGACAACGAAGCCATACCAATGGAGACTCAGGCAACGGTTGTTCAGGGTGGTGATATGCCTTCCCTTACTCCACCAGAACATGATCGTATTGACGTCCTGACCATGCACAACTCATCTCCAGTGAGAATTGCAGATGAGGACATGAATTTTGATCCTTCGGATACTGACGGGGCTCATTCTGATTCTCCTATTCGGGAATCTGAAGCTAATATTTCCCAGGAAGGAGTTGAGGGGGATTCTAGCACTGAAGGGTTACCCTAGTGCCCCGGCCAACTTCCGTGGCCAAATGCGGAACAAAAATTTTCTTGCGAACAAAAACTTTGCACTAGTTTAACTCTAAAACCCGGATCTTTCCATAAAACTAACTAGCTACACTAGGAGAGCTATCTACTATAATAAGGAATTCTTACCAAACGAACCAACTCCTTCGGTCTTCGTTCTTCATCCTTAGCTCCTTGCATCCACCTTGAACATACTTGAACTCCAACTCCGGCTCCATCGGTCTTCCGGGATCGAGCTTGTTCTCCAGTCTCCTTTTGTCGTAGATGATCCACCCGGGGAGCATGATCCATGGCTCTAGCTCCTAACTATGTAACTAAAGGAGCAACTAGAGAACTTGGTTTGCTAAACCAAGTAGTCTAGGATGTAGTGAAGGGTGTCTTAGTGTTTAGCTATCTCTTTCTTACTTCTTCACTTGATTCTCAACACATGAGAAGGTAGTGAAGAGGAAGAAGATGAAGGTGGAGGAAGCTAGAGAGGAAAGAGGAGAGCAAGAGCAAAAAGAGCTCAAGAAAAATAATGAAGTATAGCATGAAAGAGAAAATACACACATAGGTTTTGTGTATGATTTCTTTCATTAAACAATTAGCAACCATGTTTCAATAGTAACTCCAAAATGAATTATAAATTCATTTGACTATTATTGAAGCATGGTCACTACCTTTCCTCCCTTACCTCTCACTTTACACCTCATTTCCATTTATGAAATAAATGGAAAATCCAAAATGAGGTGGCCACCTTCTAGAAGGAAATCTGTAGTAAATACGGATTTCAGTCTACTATACAAATATACCGGCAATCAGATAAAAATCCGAACGCCCAAAAGAGATAGAATAACACGAAGAACGTAATACTAGAATATATATATCGAAATACATATATGTAAATTATTAAATCAATATCTGATTTAATAATCCGGCTCAAAGCCGAGCCGGCTAGTATTACAAATTGTCCGATCGAAAATCCGAGTACCAAGTACATCAATCGATCGAACCCTGCACGTATCCAATACGGATACTACATCATTTTGCCTGGATCAGGGAAACCCTCTGTGTGGGACTCTAAAGACTCAACAGTACTCTGACAGTGGGTTTAACCACAAGCACGTCAGCGGCACTAGCTGTACGTAACGGCTGCCCAGGTACCTGTCGAAAAGGAAGGCCGACGAGCAAACTCATCCGGATCTCCTACTGAGCCTATCCGTGACAATATCCGTACAGTCTGGTCTCTTTGTCAAAGAATATCGCATACCGGGTCTAGGGGATGGTGAACGTCAGACCCTAACAACCTGATAAGTCGTGCCGATGTGGCTCAGGACCAATCCGGGAAACTACTGATCAATCTATTAGTAAATCCCAAGTGCCTTGGCCAAGGTCTTATAGTCCTGACCAATCGAATCACAGTGCGATATCGACTCCCTATACCGGGAGAAACAAATCCCCGACAATCGCTCACTGCCTCCATGTGGCTCGGGACTGAACCCAACCAAAACCTGTTTGCACGACTCAGTAGAGCCGTGGTAGGGTAGTGATCAAAGTTCAGTGGGAACTCACACGAGACAAATGCCGATCTCGGATCCAAAGACTAACCTGTACACATGTCATCTGAGAACTTCCATCTGACGATAGGTATAGTACCACATGGAAGTTCTCGGCGAGTCCGTCCAGTGTACTCACACCCAGTGAGCACCTGTATATGATCTTAGGTGTATCAGATCAATGGCTGCGGGACCAACCATCCCCCCGACGAGGGTAGAAACGTATACACTAGTCTACTCTGGAGTATCAATGCCCAGTCTCGATACTCACGCGACTAGGGACCATTTAAGGATGTGCTTATGGACTACCCTGCTCCCACAAGTATGATCGCCATCACAACGCAGATAGTCAAGCAAGATCCTAGGGGCTTTATCAACATGTAACCGTAATATGTAATAACGAGTATGACATATTCCATGTTAAGATAAAGACAAACCACAATAGTATACTACCGTATCGAGTCTTTATCAATATGTGCAAACCAGATAAAACAACAATACATATCCCGATAAATACAGGTCAAATAATATACTATAAAACTGAGCAAGATTGTTCTGTACATACGTATCCCTAGTATCCATATGTATACATATACAATACTGGCCTCTAAGGCATATACATCCAACAATCTCCCACTTGCACTAAAGGCCAGTGATTGGCGTACCGAATACCCAACGTCTGCTCTAAGGCCTGCTGCTGGCGTACCATATACCCAATATCCCAAAAAGTCGCTCGAACTGTGCTTGAGGGAGGGCCTTCATAAATGGATCCGCCGTGTTGTCTTTCGTATCCACTCTCCGGACCTCGATCTCTTGGCGATCTACGATCTTCCTGATCAGGTGATACCGCCTTAAGATGTGCCTGGATTTCTGATGGGACCGTGGTTCCTTTGCTAAGGCTATAGCCCCATTGTTATCACAATACAGCGGTATTGGGTCAACAATGGACGGAACTACCTGAAGTTCAGCTATGAACTTCTTTATCCAGACCGCCTCTTTTGCGGCATCGCTTGCAGCAATGTATTCAGCCTCCATCGTTGAGTCTGCGACGGTATCCTGTTTGGAACTCTTCTAACATACCGCCCCTCCGTTGAGGGTAAACACAAAACCCGAGACAGACTTGCTGTCATCCTTGTCACTCTGGAAGCTTGAGTCGGTAAAAGACTCGACCCTGAGGTCTCCATTACCGTAAATCAGGAACATCTCCTTAGTCCTTCTCAGGTACTTGAGAATGTTCTTTACTGCTGTCCAGTGGTTCTCACCTGGGTCTGACTGATACCGGCTCACCACGCTTAGCGCATAAGCTATATATGATCTTCTACATAGTATCGCATACATTATAGATCCTACCGCTGAAGCGTAGGGTATAGTGCTCATACGAACCCTCTCCTCGTCAGTCTTGGGAGACATCTCCTTGGAGAGGGTGATTCCGTGGAATGCGGATATGTTACTGCGCTTGGAATCTTCCATACTAAATCTCTTTAGTACGGTCTTTATGTATCTGGACAGTGAAAGTCCCAGTAATTTCTTGGATCTATCTCTGTAGATCTTGATCCCCAGAATGTACGAGGCATCACCTAGGTCTTTCATGGAGAACCTTTATGATAAGAATAGCTTGACCGATTGTAGCATAGGAATGTCATTTCCTATCAAAAGAATGTCGTCCACGTACAAGACTAGGAAAACGACAGTTCGTCCTACAATCTTCTTATAAATACAAGGCTCATCTTCGTTCTTGATGAAGTCAAAGTCCTTGACTGTCTCATCAAAACAGATGTTACAGCTCCGTGATGCTTGCTTCAATCCATAAATGGATTTGAGTAACTTGCACACCTTTCCGCTGCTCCCACTGTCTACAAAACCTTCTGGCTGATCCATATAAACGCACTCTTCTAAACTTCCGTTTAGAAAAGTCGTTTTTACGTCCATCTGCCAGATCTCATAGTCATGGAAGGCAGCAATGGCAAGCAGGATCCTAATGGATTTGAGCATAGCCTCTGGAGAAAAGGTTTCGTCATAGTCCACTCCTGGTCTTTAACGAAAACCTTTTGCAACGAGTATAGCCTTATAGGTTTCCACCTGCCCATATACACCAAGTTTCTTCTTGTAGATCCATTTGCATCCAACGGGTTTTACCCCAGGTGGAGCAACTTCCAGGGTCCACACTTTATTGGTGTACATGGACTCCATTTCAGATTGCATAGCATCCAGCCACTTATCAGAGTCCCTACTGATAATGACCTGCCTGAAACTAGTAGGATCATCTTCTTCCAAGATGCAATCCTCTCGATCCCCATTTATGAGAAAACCGTAGTATCTCTCGGGCGGATGAGAAATCCTACTAGATCTGCGGAGTGGCTGAGGTTCGTCCGGGGTTATTAAATCCTGAGGTTCCACCAAATCTTCAGTTACAGTTTGTCCTTCTGGAATTTCTTCCAGTTCTACCGTGCTCCCACTAATTTCTTTGGCAAGAAATTCCCTTTCTAAGAAGACAGCGTGGCGAGCAACAAACATCTTCTGTTCCTCGGTGTGGTAGAACTGATATCCTTGCGAATGTTTAGGATATCCTACAAACTTACACAAAACTGACCGTGTCTCGAGTTTGTCCGGGTTCTGCTTCTTTACATAAGCTGGACAACCCCATATCTTAATAAAATTAAGATATGGTCTCTTCCGCTCCCACAGTGCATGTGGAGTGGTAGGCACAGCTTTGGTAGGAATTCTATTCAATACATATATTTCCGTTTCAAGGGCATATCCTCAAAATGAAAGAGCTAACTCAGCACTACTCATCATGGAGCGAACCATGTCTAATAGGGTACGGTTCTTCCGCTCTGATACGCCGTTGTGCTGCGGTGTATACGGAGGAGTAAGTTGAGAGAGAAAACCATTCTCTTTTAGAAAGTCCCTGAATCCAGTGCTTAAGTACTCCCCTCCTCTATTAGATCGGAGGATCTTGATACTTTTGCCAGTCTGGTTCTCTACTTCGTTTTTGAATTCCTTGAATTTCTCAAAAGCTTCAGATTTGTGTTTCATGAGATACACATATCCGAATCTAGAGAGATCGTCAGTAAATGTGATGAAGTATGAGAACCCACCCCTTGCATGTGTAGACATTGGACCACATACATCACTGTGTATGAGTCCCAAGAGCTTTACTACTCTTTCCCCATGTCCGGTGAATGGAGATTTGGTCATCTTTCCTTTGAGACAAAATTGACAAGTTTCATAGGATGAAAATTCGAACGTATTCAAGAGTCCATCTTTATGCAACTTACTTAGTCTTTTCTCTCCGATATGACCAAATCTACAATGCCACAAGTAGGATTCGTTCGTATCTGAACTCTTCCTCTTGCGTGTGTTTTGTACATTGAGAACTGTATTCTGATTTAGAACATAGATACCATTACACAGTGTACCTTCTGCAACTAGTACCTTATCAAAGTAAATGTTCATGATGTTTCTATCAAGAAAAAAGTTATATCTATCTTTATCAAGTAAAGAAACTGATATGATGTTGCAAAGCATGGAAGACACATAGTAGCAATTGTTCAAAATCATAGTATTGCCATTTGGCAATACTAGGTGATATTTACCGACGGCCGCAGCATTAACTTGTGCTCCGTTCCGTACTCTGAGGGACATATCACCAGGTCCAACTATCCTGCTTTTTCTCAGTCCCTGCAATAAATTACAGATATGAGTTCCTGATCCGGTATCGAGTACCCAAGAGGTAGGACTGACCGAAAAATAGTTCTCAATAACAAGAAGACGCAACAGTATGTTTCTTCTTCGATGGGGTTATCAAGGAATTCAAACTTTCCTCTTTCCCTTGCTCATACTTATGACAGTTGTCGTAAGTTAGAGCCGAACAGACATTCCCCAGCCCCGAATAAGAATTCGGATCGGTCAAGTGATACATTTTATTATCTTGATCAGGGCGTGAAATGGTTGCTACCTGGAGAGAGAGAGAGGAAAAACACTCAGCGTGCGCTCTTGCAAGATTAGATTAGTTATTAATTTATCTAATCAGGATGGCTCCCACTGTTTCCTCAAATTTTTCTTCAAACCCTAAAAGAAGAACTAGTCAGGATTAATCGCACGTCACAATACTTGCTTAACCTTTCAGCCAGGCCGATGTTGGTACTTCGAGGGAGGTTTTTCAACGCTTTCGCGAAGTTCCTTAATTACATAACCTCTTTTCCCTGGAGGCGTAGCCCCGCTAACACCTTTCTAGACACCTACTTGGTTTATAGCATTGATTGTTAAGTGTGATAATCTCCCGAGAGTAATCCTACTCATCAGTGGGATCGGGATTCAACTATCATTGTGTGATGCACTAGATGGAATCCACTCTAGTCACCACACTCTAGAAGGTATGCTAAATCTGCAAGTTTCCTGTATGTTTGAAACTCCCGATGTGGTTTTTGCCCCTAACGACCTATAACCTTGACGCTTGCCAACAAGTCATAGGCCACTAGTCAAGCTCAACCCGTCATTATCCTGGATTAACTCGAACCCACCCGCACAAACTCTTGACGCTTGCCAACAAAGCTGTACGACTGTCTCGAATAATCGCATATCTATGCAACAGATAAATATCACTCAGCTACCGTTCACTGTGTCTTGACGCTTGCCAACAAACACAGCACGAATACTATGTGGTATCCATCTGAAATGACGGAGGACTACGGCTGGGTTTTTGGCGAAAAACCCGTTAACGTAATGAACTTGATATCGTTGAAGGAACCTTAGTAGTTTTGTAAATATATAGTGGCGAAAACTTCTGCTAAAGAGGTCACTCCCTGTGAAGGGATCTCGGCTCTTTCCTCGTCGAATGAGGTGCAGGATATTCCAAACTGAATACCACGATGCAAAGCAAAAATAGTCGACTATATTAAAGTTATTACCCTGACGCAAAATTTTACTCAAGGGGTCACTCCCGGTGAAGGGATCTCGGCCCTTGCCTTATCTAATGGGGTGCTGTTTATTCCAAACAGAATACCACTATGCAATGCAAAAGAGAACGTCTGTAATGTCAGTTTTTAAAGCTTGGTTCCAACAACATCTTTTAGGTTTATTATCTTGCATTAATCAAAATTAATGCGGTCCCATCAATTTGTAACCTGTCACACCAGAAAAGAACGAAAATAAAATGTACGTATATGCCATCCGCTTTCGCCACGGGGCCCGTCATCACCCGTTAGGTTACTTAACTAACGACAGAACGGGGGCTGGACTAGCGCGGGTGCAAAACATATACAACATCTACTAGTATATGTAGGGTTCCTAGGCATCCTAATGAGGTCTCACAAGGCATCAACCATGCCAATTTTAAATTTTACGGTGCCGAGAAACCCTAAACTACGGATCGTTGGCTAGATTTCTAGGCGAAACAAAACTAGTTAACACTTAACTACAAGATAACGGAAATACAACCTTTGTAGATCCGGTGCTCCACCTCCATAGCTCCGCAACGAAGTCCCCTCGCTGTCCAAATGAATTCCCGGGCTCTAGCGTCGGCTTCGTCGGAGAATAGGCGAGCTAGGTCGTCGATGTCCATGCCGAAGATGATCTACGTCGAGGCATCGCTAGATCAAGCTCCAACTTCACCAAGTCAAGAAACTTGTGAAGAAAACACACTCTACTACTTGGCAAGAGGTAGATGATGAAGAAATAGGAAGTGGGTAGACTTTAGAATTGGATTTCTCACTCATTTCATCAATCCACCATTGATGTAGTCAAGCTTTTCTTCTTGAGTTCAAGGAAGAAGAAGAAGAATGTTATGATGAGTTGATTTTAAAATGAAAAGAATAATCAATTCTTATCATAATAGAACCAGGGTTAGGTGTAGAGAGTGAATCATGGTTTAGTGGAATGGTTAGGTTTAAGCATGAGACAAAAATGGTTAGTTTATCAAAGCTTCAAGAAGCTTCAAGTGCAAACAAATAAAAGCCACCATTTCTTCTCATTTCTTTTCCTTTTTCCAAAAAGAAAAAGATTAATAAATGAATATGTAAAACCCTAATTATCCACTTAACCATGGTTTAAATCTTTACACTTAACCAAAAAGACATGCATCATCAAACATGATACAAACAAGTGCACAAAATCATATCGCATATGTAATGCGCACATCCGAGTGAGAAAATCCATCTTAAAGTGAACCGATACTAGTTAATGCAAAGTAATATATCAAATATATAATTATACATTAAATCATTAAATCAACACTTGATTTAACGATCCGGTCATATCGCATATAACCGGCTAGTATGCAATGTATCGGCTTATCGAATCAATCCTTGATTCGATAACTAGGTTATATCGCATACAACCATTCGACACATTCATCGCGAGAATAGAATACGGTATCACATACACGCATTATTCTCGGTCCCGCACATATCTCATATGCACTCCTATTTCGTTTCGCTTGAGCCAGGAAATCTCTGTGTAGGACTCTAAAGACTCGTCAATACGCCGGCAGCAGGTGATGATCATATCAAACACCCACAAGCCGCAAGCGGTCTGCTAAACGTAACGGCCACCCGGGTATTGAGCGATCTGAAGATCGATGAGCAAGCCCGCTCACACTCCAGTGAATCCAACCAGTAACACTACCGTACAGTCCGGTCTGATCGTCTGATATGTCGCATATCTTGCCTAGGGGTGGTAAACGTCAGACCCCAATAGCTCGATAAGTCGTGTCGATATGAGGTCTATAACTATTCGAGATACTACTGGTAACACTTACCAGTAAATCTCAGCAACCCTGGCCAGGGATTTCCTGTTATAGCCAATCGAACACAGCGCAACATCAACCCCCTATACCGGGAGAGACGAATCCCCTCCTATCGCTCATTGCCTCCATGTGACTCGGGACTGTACCCAAAAACCACCGTTTTGCACGCCCTCTTGGACGTGGTAAGATGGAAATCAAAGCACAGTGGGAACCATACAAGACTCTATGACGATCTCGGGTCAACAGACTACTCTGTACCAGTGTCACCAGAGAACTGCCATCTGACGTAAGGTATATTACCATCTGGGAGTTCTCGGCGAGTCCGTCCAGTGTACCCAGTCTCCACTGAGCACCCGTATATCATCTCTGATGTCAAACACCAATGGATATGGGATCATCCATCGCCCATCTGTATGGGTCGAGAAGGTATACGCTAGTCTACTCTGGTATATCGATGCCCCGTCTCGATATACCCACGACTAGGGACTGTGAAGGATGTACTTATGGACTATCTGTCCCCACTAGTATGATCTGCATCATAGTCTAGGTAGTCAAGTACACATCCTAAGGGCTTTACCAACATGTAACAGAGAGACCATCAATGTACACGTTAAGGTAAAGAGTAACCAGATAGCATACTATCATGTCGAGCAAGAAAGTCCTCCCTATATATGTCCCAGCATCCACTACAATATACATCCAATGTACAGTAATGGCCTCTAGGGCATACATATAACTAACAATCTCCCACTTGCACTAGAGCCATCTGTAGCAGTGGTTGTAGTATCTCATACTTAACCATCCCATAAAAATCTCTCTCTGGGAACAGGCCTTTGTGAGTGGATCCGCTGTGTTGTCCTCTGAGTCTACTCTCCTGACCTCGATCCCCTGGAGATCAACTATCTCCATGATCAGGTGATACTGCCTTAGAATATGTCTGGATCACTGATGGGACCGGCGTTCCTCGGCATAAGCCACAACTCCATTGTCTCACAATGGTAAGAACGTAGTTCATCTCATGAACCAATATACACCCAAACAGCCTCTTCGGTAGCATCTTAAGTAGCGATGTATCCTGCCTTTATCGTCTAGTATGCCACGGTATCTAGTTTGGAACTTTTCCAACATACCGTCCCTCCACTGAGGGTAAAGACAATGCCTGTGACCGACATTCAGTCGTCTTTATCACTCTGGAACCATTCCAGTGATTCTCCCCAGGGTCGATTGATACCTTCTTACTACAACTAGTGAGAATCCTAACATCCATTTAGATCTATCTCATAGATCCAAATACCAGGATTTAGGAGATATCACTTTGATCCTACATGGAGAATCATTGTGGTAAGCGGAGATTGACCGAGCGTAGCATAGGAAACTCCTTCCCTATCAAGAGTATGTCATCCACGTACTCTACGAGGATCGTCACCATACTCCCTACTACCTTTTTATAAATACAAGGTTCATCTACCATTTTGATGATGTCAACTTCTTTGACTTATCCATCAAAACAGATGTTCCAACTCCGCGATGCCTGCTTTATCCTATAAAGCATCTTGCACATGTTTCCGCTGCTCCCACTGTCTACGAAGCCCTCTGGCTGTGTACTTATAGACGCACTCTTCTAAAACATCATTTAGAAAAGCAGTCATGACACCCAACCACCAGATATCGTAGTCATGGTATGTAGCCGTGACAAGTAGGATCTGGATGGACTTAAGCATAGCTACTTGAAAAGGTTTCATCATTATCCACACCTGGTCAATGATGCAAACTTTTAACAAGTCTAGCTTTGAAAGTCTCAACTTTTCCATCTACACCAAGTAATCTTCTCAAGATATACTTGCTCCTGATGGGGATTTAACCCTTCAGATATAGCAACCAAAGTCCATACTTTGTTGGTGTATAAGGATTCCATCTCAGATCGCTAAGCATCCAGCCATTCTTACAGAGTCTTACTCCTGATGGCCAGCTCGAAGCTAGTTGGGTCATCATCTCATGATGCAATTCTCGCTCCCACTGTCACAGAGCAACTGAAGTATCTCTTAGGTGGGTGAGGAACCCTACTAGATCGGCGGAGAGGCTGAGGTTCGTTGGAATCTACTGAATCCTTTGGTTCTACCAAATTATTTGCTGTATTTTGTATAGCTGGAACCTTTCCAGTTCTACATTACAGACCTTGCCTCGAGCTTGTCCGGATTTTGCTTTTAGACATTAGCCGGACAACCCCAAATCTTAACTAGCTTAAGACTTGGGCTCTTCCCTTTCCATATCACATATGAAATGGTAGGCAACTGATTTGATTGGAACCTAATTCAATAGGTATGCAACTTCATAAGTGCATAACCCCCAAGAAGGAAATAGGTAACTCAGCAGTACTCATCATAGAGCACACCATATCAAATAGGGTGTATCTGCTCCGCCCCGATATACCATCATCCTATGGTGTATACGGAGGAGTAATGCCGAGAGAGAATTCATTCTCCTTTAAAATAGTCCAGGATTTCCGTGCTCAAGTATTCTCCTCCTCGATCTCATCAAAGGACATAATACTTATACCCGTATTTTGGTTCTCTACTTCTCGCTTATATTCTGTGAATATCTCAAAAGGTTCGGACTCATGTTTCAGCAGGAACATATGACTGAATCTTGAGAGATTATCAGAGAACGTAATGAAGTATAAAGAACCAGTCCTGGCATGTGTAGACAGGGGACCTACATACATCAACATGTATCATCCCAAGAGTTTACTAACTCCTTCTCTGTTTCCAATAAACAGAGCTATGGTCATATTATCTTTGTGACATGACTGGCAAATTTCACAAGATGTAAATTCAAACTGATTTAAATATACATCTAAATGTAACTTCAGCTAGTCGGGTCGCATTGATATGACCTAGTCTACAATACCTTAAGAAGAATTCGTTCATTTCTGAACTCTTCCTTTTGTGTGTGTTCCGTATACTAAAAAACTGTAGTTTGATTTAGAACATCAACGCTTTTAGATAACGTGCCTGATCCGATCAACTTTTGATATAGGAAATGTTCAAAACATTATCCAACAATACAAAATTTTATCATTTCTTTACTAATAAAGAGACTGATATGATTTTGTATATCAGGTTCGGTATCTAATAACATTTGTTCAGAATCAATGTATTGGAAATACAGGGTGACAGTGACCAACAGACTTGGCTGCAACTCTTGCCCCGTTTTTTGCCTCATGAAACTTATCACCCGTTCTCAGTTCTCTACCTTTCTGTAGCCCTATGTAACATATTACATATCTGGGATCCTGATCTGGTATCGCATACCCAGGACGTAGAGGATACAGAGAAACAGTTCTTTGTAATGAACACACCCGAAGATGATGCATCAACATGTACTCTCTTCGTTTGGGCGGCACGGGAAATCTGGTATTCCCTAATTTCCTGCTCTGTCTTATAACAATTATAAGTTAGAGCGGGACCAACGTTCCCCAGCTCAGTATAACAAGCGGGTTCGGTCAATACATCCGTATTATTATCTTGATTAAGGCGTGATATGGTCGCTACCAGGAGAGAGAGAGAAGAAAACACTCTGCGTGCGCTCTTGCAAGATCAGATTGGTTATATATTTTATCTAATCAGGATGGCTCCCACTGCTTTTTATCAAATCTTCCTTCAAACCCTAAAAGGAAAGACTAGCCGGGATTAATTACACACTACAAGTTCGCCAATCTTTCAGCCAGGCCAGTGTCGGTACTTTGAGGGAGGTTCCCCGTGCTTTCGCACGGACCTAATTACAGTAAACCTCGTTTTCCCAGGGGCGTAACCCCGTTGACACCTTTCTAGACACCTACTTGATCGGCTAATTGCAAAGTGCAAAACTCTCCCAGGAGTAACAATTACTCGCAGTGGGTATCGGGATCCAACTATCATATAGAAGGTATGCAATCTCATTGCAAGTTTCAACACTTGAAACTCCCGATAATGGTTTTTACCCCTAGCACCTATGACCTTGGCTAAGGTCAACAAATCATAGGTACTAGTCAAGTTCTACCCGTCATTTCGTGATTAATTAGACCCATCCATATGACCCTTGGCTAAGGTCAACAAAGCCACATGACTGTCCTAACTAATCGCATCATATGCTGTGTAGGAAGACATCACTTAGCCACCGCACACTACGCCTCGGCTATGGTCGACAAACGTAGCACGAATACTAAGTACTCTACTTCCTAAAATGACGGAGGGTTGCGAATGGTTTTTATGAAAACCTTTAACGCTTTGAACTTGATCTCGTTGCGGAATCAAATGGTTTTTAAATGGAATGTTTTCAAGGCTTTTCTAGTTTTGCTAAAGGGGTCACTCCCGGTGAAGGGATCGTCGGCCCTTTCCTCGTCGAATGAGGTGCGGGATATATCATATATATCACTGTGCAAAGCGGAAACTATAGAAGCGATCAAAGACAAACCGAGGGTTATAGCATCTGCCAGTTATTGCTAAAGGAGTCACTCCCGGTGAAGGGATCTCGGTCCTTTCCTCATCGAATAAGGTGCAGGATGTTCTATAATGAACACCGCGATGCAAAGAAAGAACTGTAGCTACCTGTTTTTATTTTGAAATTCGATTCCACAACATCAATTAGGTTTATTTTCTTTCATTAATCACATTAATGAATATCCCATCATATAAGTCCACCTAATCATCACAGATAAATATAACGTACGCTTATGCCATCCGCATTCGCCTCGATGTCCCGTCTGCACCGTTAGGTTAGGTAACTAACGGCAGAGCGGGGCAGGGCTAGCGCGGGTGTAAAACATAAGCAACGTCTATATAATATATCATATATACTATATATAATACCTGTCACAGAACAGCATATGATCACATCACAGATAAATCACAGCAGAAGAAACATATGAAATATTGGATATACTAGGACATCCGTGTTTTCAATACGAGCCAGTATAAAACACAGATTCCACGGTCGTGATGAATAGCCAATCCCACACCCCAAGACCCCTACGAGAGCGGCAAGCAACCCTACCAATTCTAGGGTTAGGAGACCCGGACTCGACTTCTCGAGTTGGTCTCCCACTGGACCCCAGAACCCGGTTACTTGTGCTCCCCTCCTTGGGTCTATCCTAATGCGGAAAAGTAAATAATATACAAATGGTGACAACATCCGCAACCTGGAAGTGCCCCAATAAAAGAATATTACATACAAGTTTTTACATGAATGAAAATGAAAAACACCCATCTCACATAAAAACCCCCGGCTATTCAAACACGACGATCCAATATAACATATCCAGCAACACATAACATCACATGTCATCAACGTAAGTAAATATGCGCATCCCAATTGTCGTTGACATATAGCAACGAAACCGGCGATAACACATATTACACTTACGGTCACAGAAAAGAAAGTGTAAAACTACAACAGTTGGAATCCGCAACCTGCATAGACATCGCATGCCTAATCTTTATAAACCCCGCATTTTAGTCTCAAAATCGAAAACACTTTTCAATATTAAGTCGGGCAATTCAACAAGATTCCCGACATCCTGATCGAATGCTCGTCGCAAACTTTAGTAGGCGGCTTCACCCCCGATACCGTCGACGAAGTGCACCAAGGCGGAACACCGCTACCGCGAGCACCCGAACGGATGCTTTCGGCGACGGGGTTCTCCTACAGTCACTTGGTCGGGGCTATGGAGTGAGGCTGTCTATTAAGTTTACCCGGTGAGTATCCGCGTACGCTACGTGATTGCGACGGACTTTTGATCACATCAAAATTCCGTTGCAACCGATCAAGTGAGACTAAACTGCTATGTTTATAACATTCATTCAGTTATCTCATAACTTCTTGTGAATTCCAATTATTGTATCCCATTCCAGATAAATAGAAAATGTTAAACTTTTCGATCGAACAGTCAAACACCCAAGTTTTCCCGATACAGATCAACACATGAAATAAGTCTAACAACATTCAGTTCGTGCCTCAGTACCAACGGTCCAGCCGTAGAAGGGTCAAGCCAACGCCTCACATGTGGCACGCCGTACTGCCCCAAACCCGAAGGTTCAAAGGGCAGTTCAAGACGGTCACATAATCGAGTTAAGGTTTGTTGTCTTTTAGAGGGTCCATCGAGTTACTTGCACTACTTAGAACGTCGTTAAACTACGGAAAAATCCAACACTTGGAAATTTCCCGACAGGGGAAAAATTGGGTATTTATATCCGGTCGAACTTTTTAACATATTCTAAAAATTATCCGGAAAGCCACACAGACAAAATTTGATACTCCGATCGAAACACCGAATCCCCAAATCAATCCCAGAAAATTCAACTCTAGAAAAAATATTAAAAATTCCTAGAAAAATCACCACTGGAAACTAAGAATTACTGTGCAAAATAATTTAAATACTGTGGCCGTACGGCCGCGGATCCGCCGCATGAGCCTTGCTCATGCCGCGGAACCGCGGTGGGAAAGTTGAATTAGGTCCACGAAATTTACAGTAATTCCTAGAAAACCCTGCTTGATTTTCTGCATATTTTTAATTTCGAAAAATCCACGTTTTTAGAAAAAGTACAGAGAGCATTTTCCGGGTTGGGTTTTCGGTTCGATCGGGTTTCAAATTCTGTCTAGACTTTGCCTAAGGCTCTAGCTAGGCTCTGATACCACTGTAGGGTTCCTAGGCATCCTAATGAGGTCTCACAAGGCATCAACCATGCCAATTTTAAATTTTACGGTGCCGAGAAACCCTAAACTACGGATCGTTGGCTAGATTTCTAGGCGAAACAAAACTAGTTAACACTTAACTACAAGATAACGGAAATACAACCTTTGTAGATCCGGTGCTCCACCTCCATAGCTCCACAACGAAGTCCCCTCACTGTCCAAATGAATTCCCGGGCTCTAGCGTCGGCTTCGTCGGAGAATAGGCGAGCTAGGTCGTCGATGTCCATGCCGAAGATGATCTACGTCGAGGCATCGCTAGATCAAGCTCCAACTTCACCAAGTCAAGAAACTTGTGAAGAAAACACACTCTACTACTTGGCAAGAGGTAGAGGATGAAGAAATAGGAAGTGGGTAGACTTTAGAATTGGATTTCTCACTCATTTCATCAATCCACCATTGATGTAGTCAAGCTTTTCTTCTTGAGTTCAAGGAAGAAGAAGAAGAATGTTATGATGAGTTGATTTTAAAATGAAAAGAATAATCAATTCTTATCATAATAGAACCATGGTTAGGTGTAGAGAGTGAATCATGGTTTAGTGGAATGGTTAGGTTTAAGCATGAGACAAAAATGGTTAGTTTATCAAAGCTTCAAGAAGCTTCAAGTGCAAACAAATAAAAGCCACCATTTCTTCTCATTTCTTTTCCTTTTTCCAAAAAGAAAAAGATTAATAAATGAATATGTAAAACCCTAATTATCCACTTAACCATGGTTTAAATCTTTACACTTAACCAAAAAGACATGCATCATCAAACATGATACAAACAAGTGCACAAAATCATATCGCATATGTAATGCGCACATCCGAGTGAGAAAATCCATCTTAAAGTGAACCGATACTAGTTAATGCAAAGTAATATATCAAATATATAATTATATATTAAATCATTAAATCAACACTTGATTTAACGATCCGGTCATATCGCATATAACCGGCTAGTATGCAATGTATCGGCTTATCGAATCAATCCTTGATTCGATAACTAGGTTATATCGCATACAACCATTCGACACATTCATCGCGAGAATAGAATACGGTATCACATACACGCATTATTCTCGGTCCCGCACATATCTCATATGCACTCCTATTTCGTTTCGCTTGAGCCAGGAAACCTCTGTGTAGGACTCTAAAGACTCGTCAATACGCCGGCAGCAGGTGATGATCATATCAAACACCCACAAGCCGCAAGCGGTCTGCTAAACGTAACGGCCACCCGGGTATTGAGTGATCTGAAGATCGACGAGCAAGCCCGCTCACACTCCAGTGAATCCAACCAGTAACACTACCGTACAGTCCGGTCTGATCGTCTGATATGTCGCATATCTTGCCTAGGGGTGGTAAACGTCAGACCCCAATAGCTCGATAAGTCGTGTCGATATGAGGTCTATAACTATTCGAGATACTACTGGTAACACTTACCAGTAAATCTCAGCAACCCTGGCCAGGGATTTCCTGTTATAGCCAATCGAACACAGCGCAACATCAACCCCCTATACCGGGAGAGACGAATCCCCTCCTATCGCTCATTGCCTCCATGTGACTCGGGACTGTACCCAAAAACCACCGTTTTGCACGCCCTCTTGGACGTGGTAAGATGGAAATCAAAGCACAGTGGGAACCACACAAGACTCTATGACGATCTCGGGTCAACAGACTACTCTGTACCAGTGTCACCAGAGAACTGCCATCTGACGTAAGGTATATTACCATCTGGGAGTTCTCGGCGAGTCCGTCCAGTGTACCCAGTCTCCACTGAGCACCCGTATATCATCTCTGATGTCAAACACCAATGGATATGGGATCATCCATCGCCCATCTGTATGGGTCGAGAAGGTATACGCTAGTCTACTCTAGTATATCGATGCCCCGTCTCGATATACCCACGACTAGGGACTGTGAAGGATGTACTTATGGACTATCTGTCCCCACTAGTATGATCTGCATCATAGTCTAGGTAGTCAAGTACACATCCTAAGGGCTTTACCAACATGTAACAGAGAGACCATCAATGTACACGTTAAGGTAAAGAGTAACCAGATAGCATACTATCATGTCGAGCAAGAAAGTCCTCCCTATATATGTCCCAGCATCCACTACAATATATATCCAATGTACAGTAATGGCCTCTAGGGCATACATATAACTAACAGTATATATATAAATATATATAACATTCGTCCCAGGCATGATAATAAACAACATCACAGATAACAATACAGAATGGTGGATAATCTTGGAGCCCCGGGTTTCATTTGAGCCGCAAATAGAACCCGACGTTCCCGGTCATGTGGATAGCCTGTGCAATGAAAACCTGTACCCCCTACGAGTGCGGCGAATAGCCCGCCAGTTCTAGAATGAAGCCCCCTTCGTCTCAGCGCCTTGAGATGCGGGCTTGTTGCCTTCTAGAACCCGGCTATTCGTGCACCCCACCGTGGGATAATCCTAATACAGAAAATGAAAATAATATATACAAGCGGTGACATCGACCTCAACCCGGTCGTGCCCCAAAATAATATACAACCCGGCAAAGACGGCAGTCCACATGTCGGACGCTCGCCCCGCAATAACAAATGTACAAATGAATTATAATCTGTATTTCTAACATTGCACCACATGCTATCCACCACGAAAATCCAACCACAACATCAGCACAATCACAGAAACATCAACGCGAATGTCACGTTCGTAAATCCGTCTAAAAAAACATATAGCAGATAGACGGATTTACCGATCAAATGACATTCACGGTCACAGAATCTAAACTAAGTACTGATAACAAAATACGTATTTTAAAATTACGATCGACTAAACTTTTCAAGTGGGCCCCCAAGTATTAAACCAACACTGTAACAAATCTGGGCCCAAAAAATAATTTTTCCAGAAACCACAATTCCAAAAATAAGAGGCCCAGAAGAAATTTTGTTCACGCGGGCCCCAAAACGAAGCGGAACCGCCGCCAATAGGGGGTTTTCGTGGCAGTTCCGCGGTGGTTTAGAGGGATCACGTGACCAATTTTCTTATGCCGTCTTAAAAAAACCTGCATGATTTTCTGTGAGCATAAAATTGATTTTTCGAGCACTTTTAAAATCGACAGAAAACCCATGATTTGAAATGCAGTTTATGAAAAATCCGGTCGATCGTTATTTTAAACATGTTAGAACTAGCTAGTGTAAGTTTTATGGGTAGCTCTGATACCATGAAGGGTTACCCTAGTGCCCCGGCCAACTTCCGTGGCCAAATGCGGAACAAAAATTTTCTTGCGAACAAAAACTTTGCACTAGTTTAACTCTAAAACCCGGATCTTTCCATAAAACTAACTAGCTACGCTAGGAGAGCTATCTACTGTGATGAGGAATTCTTACCAAACGAACCAAGTCCTTCGGTCTTCGTTCTTCATCGTTAGCTCCTTGCATCCACCTTGAACATGCTTGAACTCCAACTCCGGCTCCATCGGTCCTCCGGGATCGAGTTTGTTCTCCGGTCTTCTTTTTTCGTAGATGATCCACCTGGGGAGCATGATCCATGGCTCTAGCTCCTAACTATGTAACTAAAGGAGCAACTAGAGAACTTGGTTTGCTAAACCAACTAATCTAGGATGCAGTGAAGGGTGTCTTAGTGTTTAGCTATCTCTTTCTTGCCTCTTCACTTGATTCTCAACACATGAGAAGGTAGTGAAGAGGAAGAAGATGAAGGTGGAGGAAGCTAGAGAGGAAAGAGGAGAGAAAGAGCAAAAAGAGCTCAAAAAAAATAATGAAGCATAGCATGAAAGAGAAAATACACACATAGGTTTTATGTATGATTTATTTCATTAAACAATTATAACCCATGCTTCAATAGTAACTCCAAAATGAATTATAAATTCATTTGACTACTATTGAAGCATGGTCACTACCTTTCCTCCCCTACCTCTCACTTTACACCTCATTTCCATATATGAAATAAATGGAAAATCCAAAATGAGGCGGCCACCTTCTAGAAGGAAATCTGTAGTAAATACGGATTTCAGTCTACTATACAAATATACCTGCAATCAGATAAAAATCCGAACGCCCAAAAGAGATAGAATAACACGAAGAACGTAATACTAGAATATATATATCGAAAAACATATACGTAAATTATTAAATCAATACCTGATTTAATAATCCGGCTCAAACCCGAGCCGGCTAGTATTGCAAACTGTCCGATCGAAAATCCGAGTACCAAGTACATCAATCGATCGAACCCTGCACGTATCCAATACGGATACTACATCGTTTTGCCTGGATCAGGGAAACCCTCTGTGTGGGAGTCTAAAGACTCGACAGTACTCTGGCGGTGGGTTTAACCACAAGCACGTCAGCGACACTAGCTGTACGTAACGGCTGCCCAGGTACCTGTCGAAAAGGAAGGCCGACGAGCAAACTCATCCGGATCTCCTACTGAGCATATCCGTGACAATATCCGTACAGTCAGGTCTCTTCGTCAAAGAGTATCGCATACCGGGTCTAGGGGATGGTGAACGCCAGACCCTAACAACCTGATAAGTCGTGCCGATGTGGCTCAGGACCAATCCGAGAAACTACTGATCAACCTATCAGTAAATCCCAAGTGCCTTGGCCAAGGTCTTATGGTCCGGACCAATCGAATCACAGTGCGATATCGACTCCCTATACCGGGAGAGACAAATCCCCGACAATCGCTCACTGCCTCCATGTGGCTCGGGACTGAACCCAACCAAAACCTGTTTGCACGACTCAGTAGAGCCGTGGTAGGGTAGTGATCAAAGTTCAGTGGGAACTCACACGAGACAAATGCCGATCTCGGGTCCAAAGACTAACCTGTACACATGTCACCTGAGAACTTCCATCTGACGATAGGTATAGTACCATATGGAAGTTCTCGGCGAGTCCGTCCAGTGTACTCACACCCAGTGAGCACCTGTATACGATCTTAAGTGCATCAGACCAATGGCTGCGGGACCAACCATCCCCCCGACGGGGGTAGAAACGTATACACTAGTCTATTCTGGAGTATCAATGCCCAGTCTCGATACTCACGCGACTAGGGACCATTTAAGGATGTGCTTATGGACTACCCTGCTCCCACAAGTATGATCGCCATCACAACGCAGGTAGTCAAGCAAGATCCTAGGGGCTTTATCAACATGTAACCGCAATATGTAATAACGAGTATGACATATGCCATGTTAAGATAAAGAGAAACCACAATAGTATACTACCGTATTGAGTCTTTATCAATATGTGCAAACCAGATATAACAACAATACATATCCCGATAAAGACAGGTCAAATAATATACTATAAAACTGAGCAAGATTGTTCTGTACATACGTATCCCTAGTATCCATATGTATACATATACAATACTGGCCTCTAGGGCATATACATCCAACAGGCACTGCCTCTACTGTTCAGGAGACCAGGCCTGAAGACGCCGATATTGAAGCTCCTGTGAACATAGAGGATCAGGCTCCTGCGGCTGCTGAGTCTAGTGCCGGGGATATCTTCTTTCCTGAGAATCCATATTTATGGATTTGTATTGATGACATCCCTCTCCACGAGCTTCATGAGGCGTTGCTAGAGAGGATTTGCGCCGAGGCTGAGCGTGACAACTTGAAGGAACAAGCGTTGCTCTACAACTTTTTGTTGTCCGATCGAAAAACATGGGGAGGCTTCTTCAAGCGTCACCTAATCTTAAAACCCTATGAGGTGCGGGTTGCCAACAAAGATCTCCTCTTCCATGATCCACTAGACCTGTGCCTCACCCTGATGGTCCACCGGGCTAAGATTAATGAAAACGGGGCGCTGAAGTATGGTTATGATTGTCTGCAGCACTTTAAGGTAGTAGGCCCCCATGCGTTGCAGAAGCCTCGCAAGTATTCGGAGTTATTGGGGAATCTTATCTTGGGTGAAGTGCAAGACTGTTGGCCTACTACCTTCAAGTTTTACAGTGTTCCCGATGTTCTGTCCGGTTATGCAGAATGGATTAAATATATCCTTCATTTTGAGTATGAAAAGCTTTGCTCGGCTGGCCTCTATGAGGCTATATATTGTTCTTTCTTTTCGTATGCGCCTGCTGCTGGCTATCTATGAGCTTTCCTCGAGAATTTTGACACTTGTACCAACACGGCGTACTCAGCTATGGACGAATTCGGGATTACCTTAATGGAAGTACGAGATTGCTTCGGTCTTCCAATTACTAGTGATATTTATGATGAATGTAACCCGCCAAAGGATTTTCTTTTTGGGCGCAACCCTAGCTATCAACATTACGTTCACTCGTCGTGTGTAAATTTGTATAATATCTGTTATACTATTGCGTGTGGGAGCTCGCAAGCTCTGACCAAGGTTGTTAGTTTCAAGTTTTGGGTAGAGTATTTTCTGGATATGAAGAAGTTGAAGCCCATGGACAAGTTTTTGCGTATCAGACGGCTGTTCCTAAGGTAAGGGAAAAGATTCTTCCTCCAAGCAAAAAGAACCAGCCCAAACGAGGTGCGCAAGCCATCCCATCCGAGGTTGTGCAAGTGGAAAATCAGGAGGGACTCTGATGAGCTCTTGAACGAGTATATAGCGAAACCATCCTCTTTTTAAGAATTGAGTTTTCGCGAATTCTGCCCCAATGAGGCTATTGATAGAGATACGTTTTTGAGTGGCTTTATCGCGCTTTGGCTATGCTATTTCGTGCTTCCACTTGAGAATCACATCCGCCCTGAGGTGTTCCTGATGGCTTCACAAATGGCACAGGGTGTCAAGCATGCAGTGGAAGTGCATGTGTATGCTCATATCCATAGAAGTATATGCACATTCTTGGGTGCTAGTCGACCGGGTACCGTTGCAGTGTATGCCTCGATGCAATATATATATATATATATATATATATATATATATATATATATATATATATATATATATATAGGGACACACATACCGGGTATGTATGCAAAGAATGCTCCTGGCGTCTTTTAGGACCACCCATGGCCATCAATGTTAACCTTGGCTTCTGCTATTGCTAATACTGTACCAGTCCTGATTGTCTGAAGAAGGCTAGGATTCCTTTTCGGTTTGCCCATACTAAGCATCTATTCGAAGATAGGCAAATTAGGCGGGACTTCCTTTCGGGTGTTGAGTGCACGGCGGAACCTGGATTTTTTAAAGAGCGTTAGGGCCGCCAAAGCCATTCGTTATTAGGAATTCCTAACTTCCATTTGGTCCAGGATGATTCCTTATAGGCGGAAGAATTGGCTGAGCTTTGATCCGTATTATCCCAATCGTCTCGGACGTCAGTTGAGCTTGGGCCAGCACATCCCCTTCGAGTTTCTCCGATCAAGAAGCTAATTTCCTTGGAGCTCCTACGACAGTGTCGGTATGAATTTAGGTATCGGGATCCATCCATCAAGTTCTATGTGCCGGCATTTAGTCGCCAGCTTGAAGTGTCGCATGACTATCTGCGGTCGTTGCGTGCAAACTACGACGACTATTTCTCTTGTAGTCTGTCCATGTCACGCCCCGCTTCCCAAAAGAAGGTAAAGGAAGACGTGGCAAGGTCCGCAACCTAATTGTATTGAAGGTGGTCTATTCAATACAGTTACGTTAAGCGTATGAATATCTAACATGCAGGAGGCGTACCGAAACAAAAATAATAAAAGCGAAAGGCATTTATTTCCATTAACCAAACTTTATTACATCCCAAAAGAAAGAGTAATATAAACTAAGTAGTTTAATTATATCGAAGGAGAAACAAAAACCCTAAACATATGGGCAACAACAAAAATAAGACTAGCTAATCTTTCAACGTCAAGTCCGCATAATCTTTATTAGTTGGCTTCGCACCTTGATCCTCGTCATAAAACTCATCCTTATCTAACGGACATTTCAAAGATAGAGAGAGAAAAGGAAAGTTCGTCAGCGAGTTATACTCGGGTAGGATTGCCTCATAAGGAAGTAAAGGTAAGAAAACGAGCAAGTGTATATGGGTATGATGTATGTGAGCAGATATGATGTATATGGGTATAAGAGTATGAGGTGTATACAAATAAGACATGTTAACAGAGGTATATGTGAATATGAGTATGTTGTATGAGGTATATGTGAGTAAAAGTTCCAGTCAAGTCAAATTGGGTATTCGGTCTAAGAGTTAAATCAAGTTAATAAGGTGTATATTGATGGAATTGACGAATGGACGCACTCGTATCCTTGAGGTATCCCATAACTACCTGGAAGAAGTATGAGCTGGCGCTCGTGCCTGAAGTGGCAATCACATGAATCAATGCAGTAGCGTGAACATCCCCAAAAGGTGTCCCATGACTACGATGGAGCTTTTTCTAGCGTGAATATCATTCAAATGTATAGGTATTTCCACCCTTCAGTTCCACAATGAACCACAAGTCTAAACTGGTAAGATATCCGCATCCAAAATGCTGAATAATTCAGGTCTCATAAAGAAAGATAGATAAAGTAACATGTGGTACAGCGCATGATATTATGTGAGTTTAGTGGTGGACATCAATAAGTATCGTAATCGTTTTAGTTTGTCAAACAAGGATTCGGATACTCGAGATTATTCCGTTATGGCCACGGAACAACAACTGGGGAAGTGAAATGTACGGTTTCACTTCCAGGGATCATGATCGAGTAGTAGGGGAATCCGAGTTCCGCATCTCCTTGCCTAATCAAACTACCCATCCCCGTGGTTCAGTATAAAGGTCTTGACGAATTAGAGTTAGTGCGTATACATCAAGGCATGGAATTTTCACATTGCATGTCATCCACATATTGGATCATTCGCCCTCAAGTAGGGTTAGTATTCACCCGAATATTGGTTAGTAGTCGTTCACACATTGGACTATTCACCCCCAAAGTAGGGTTAGTATTCGTCAGAATATCGGGTTAGTAGTTGTCCACACATTGGACTGTTCACCCTGCCTATAGGGATCCTCATATATAAGTATTCCATACCTAAGTCCGCGCATTCTAACCCTAACCGTATCAGGTGCCATGTATGTCATAAACTTGTAATCAAAAAGTTGATCTCATTTAACATGGTCTTCCACAACCGCTCATTCTATCTTGTTATCCTTTTAAGTTTGTAAGGTGTTTCGTATCATTTTATAGAATGCTTGGTTAATAACGATAATAGCGTTTAATGAATATTTATTGTTTATAAGAAAAACCATGATATTTAGAGTAATTATCATTTTGGAAACCCATGGTATTTTAATGAAAATATCCTTTTTTTTGAAAGATTATGGTAATTATTTGAAATTATCTTTTAATAAGGTTTTATGTATTCTATTGGAAAATATCCTTTATAAAGGTTATGGTTTTTGTTGAAGATAACCTTTTAGTATAGCTCAAGGTATTTAAATGAAATTATGTCTCTTTAGGATGGATTGAGGTATTTTACTGTAATTAATAATTTTTTATGAAATTCATAGTGTTTTAAGTTTGAGGTAATATTTTAGAAAATACGTTCGTGTTGGCAACCGCTTCACATGGGCGGCAGGATTTGTGTCCTTTTCAGGGACGATTGTCTATCAACCACGAGGTATATACGTAAAACATTTTCTTATTATTAGGATAATCTATTGGAGGTGCTATTCTACAAGAACGACTCCGCGTTGACAACCGCTGCACATGGACAACAGGATTTGTGTCCTTATCAGGGACGATTGTCTAGTAACCACGGAGTGTTTCATGTGAAATATTCCCCTATTAAGGTATCTTATTAAAACTTAGTTAATAGGCAAAGAAAAATTTATATAGAATATTCTCTCTAAGTGAAAGGAGGTTAAGTTGAAAACCATAGCATAATTATTTAGGTTAGTATTACCCCTTTTCAAAAGATAAAGGGATTTTAATAAAAACTAAGGTAATTTGGTGGATAAAAGTGCTAGTCAAAACATATCGTTTTAGTGTGTCTAAAGTATTTTATTCAAATCATCTTATATCATATGGGTATTTTAAATACATACAACATTTTAAGAAAATGAGCGTATTTTGTGGAAGTAACCTATTTCGAGATCTTATTGGTATCATAGGTAAGTGTGTGTACATAAAGGGTGGATTGATACCCTATGGGTTATAACATTAAGCATACTATTTTCCATGTAGGATGAGGGTGTTAGTGTATATGCCCTATAGGCCATTACTGTATCATACTAGTTTGTATATTACTTAATGGAAGTTTAGGATATTCATAGTTGTAATAACATTCTTGCTCAAAATAGTAGTATGCTACTTGGTTTGTTTCTACTTCAATATGTACATATGTTTCTTTTAACATATCGCCTATGCATATTAGTAGAGCCCTTAGGATCTATGCTTAATTACCAGCGTTGTGATGGCAGTCACACTAGTGGGGGCTGAGTAATCTACAAGCACATCCTTATACAGGTCCCTAGTCGCGGGAATATCGATACAGGGCATCGACACTCCAGAGTAGACTGGTGTATACGCTTCCCTTCCCAGCCTGGGAGATGGTCTGTCCCACAACCATCAGTACGTCGTACTGGAGATAGTATGCAGGTGCTCATTAGGTTGTGAGTTACACCGGATGGACTCATTGGGAACTGCTGGTTGGTAGTATACCTATCGTCAGATAGCAGTACCCAGGTGACATGAGTACAGCTTAGTCCGTTGACTTGACACTGCTGCTTCGTCTCAAGTGTGTTCTCACTGTTCTTAGATTACTACCCTACCATGGCTCTACTGAGTCGTGCAAACAGGTAGTAGTTGGGTGCAGTCCCAAAGCACTTGGAGGCAGTGGGGGTCAGATAGGATTCGTCTCTCCCGGTATTGGGGGTTGATACCGCGCTATGTTCGGAACGCCATTACACATAGTCCCTGGCCAGGGCAAGCGAGATTTACTGGTAGGTACTCCAGTAGTTTCTCAGGGTGTATTGGACCGTACTCCGACACGACTTATACCGCTATTAGGGGTCTGACGTTTACCTCTCCCTAGGCCTGATATGCGATACTCTTAGACGGACAGACCGGACTGTACGGAGATTGTCACATACAGACTCAGTAGGAGTTCGGATGAGTTATGCTCATCGGCTTTCTTATCGACAATACCTGGGGACCGTTACGTACAGCTAGTATCGCTTGCGGCCTGTGGTTAAACCCACTGCCAGTGTAGAGTCGAGTCTCTAGAGTCCCACACAGAGCGTTTCCCTGCATCGGGCAAAACGTGTAGATATCGTATGGTTTTACGAAAGGGTTCGATCACATGCGTACACTCGTGCACGCACGATGAGTCGGACGGACAATACTAGTGGGCTTTGGTTTAAGCCGGATCCTAGTATTGTACTGATGGATTGTAGTCTTCGGTATTCGTATTTTTCGGAATACGAATACAGATATGTATATACGGACGAGAGGCGTTTTCGTAATTTGTACAAAATGTATTTGCAGATGGCATAACCTAATTATATTAATCATTTAGTTTTAAATAATTAATACATTTTAGGTAATTAAGAAATGATGTGTATTATGCATGAATAAGGACTTGGGTTTTAAGGACACATGTTGGTCAATTGACCCATGAGTCATTTGTTTGACCTTTGAACCTATTTTCTATGGTTGAATTAGTTTTTCTAATTCATAATAGAGTAGAGTTCAGATTAGAACAAGAGAGAGAAAACCCTAACCTTCTTCATCTCTTAGCTCATATCATTTCTTTCACCATCTTCAATTCCCTCAAGCTCAAGAACACTCATGAGTTGAGTAACCTTGAGCTAAAATAGACTCCTCAATCCATCTACATCATCTACACACCCTAGATCATTTGGTTTGGCAAACTACTTGATCTAGTTTCTTTGGTTTAGAAGAAAATCTTGGTGCACAAACGGTCGGGTGGATTATCTAGGATTCGAGCAAGCCGACGAGGAGACGACATCCGTACCACTTCGAGGAGTTCGTGCAGGTGAGGAGGACAGCGAGATAAGGAGAAGAAGGACCAGGTTTCTTGAAGTATATTTTCTGTACTTAGTTTATACCTCTTTTGATTTTTCTAGATACGGTTTAGATTACGATCTAGGCTTAAAGTCGGTGTTATGATGCTAAAATTATCGTTTATTACACCTTCCGCCTCCCCGCGGTTTCGCGGGGTGCATAGCATCGACTTACAGTGGTATCGGAGCCAACTAAATCAAATCTAGCAGATTAGCAAGTAGTAGAATTTCGATCGTCGGAAAAATCGGAAAACTAAATACCGAAAACCCCAGTTTCTGTCGATTTTCAAAACTGTCTGTAAAATTATTTCAGTATCATGAAAAATACAAGCAGGGTTTTCTAAGATTACACAAGAAATTTGAACCTCTGAATCGCCAAGACAGCCGCGGATCCGCGACAGAATCGCTCTTCTGCGGCGGATCCGCGGCCGAGTCGTGGCCGATTCAACTCGGATTTGTTCTGTAATATCTTAATTTTGGTATTATGATTTCTGGAATATTTGGTTTCTACCCAGTATGTTTCTGAGTGCTAGTTTGCATTTGGGGTAGATACGGAAAATATGTTTCGATCGAATTCCTATTGTACTTAGCTAATTGGTTCTTCTGTATTGTTATATGTGTTTTAAACGTCGACTAATTGCTATACGACGGTTAGTCGAGTTTGCACATATCTGCTGGTTTGTGTATATAAACATTTTCGGATTGTCGATGATGAATAGCCGGGGATGTGAGATGAGCGTTTTTTATCTTTCATTCATGTAAATTGTAAAATTGATGTAATATTATTTCGCGGGGCACATCCGGGTTGAGGTTGTAGCCACCGTTGTATTATTTTCTTTTTACTGTTTTCTGCTCCTAGGATAGACCCAAGGTGGGGTATACAAACTACCGGGTTCTTTGAAGTGCCAAGTGGCCTACTCACTTTGCTGAGGGAGGCTGCTTCACTTCTGAAATTTGGCGGGTAGTTTGCCGTACCCGTAGGGGTCTGGGGTGGGGTTTGGCTATTCATTGCGACCGTGGGATCCGTTCTCCGTTGCAGGCTTAAGCGAAATGCGGCATTCCTAGCATATCTGAAATATTTATCTATGACTGGAATGATTATTATTGCATGAGATGATTGTAAAATATATATATGGTATATAGTATGCGTCACTTATGTTTTACATCCGCGCTAGCCCAGCCCCCGCTCTGTCGTTAGTTAAGTAACCTAACGGGTGATGACGGGGCCCCGTGGCGAATGCGGATGGCATAAGAGGACGTGATATTTTTTTTTCAATTCTCTCTGTAATGATAGGAGTAAATGATGGGACTGCATTATATAAATGCAAAGAAAACAAACCAAAGTTGAATCGTTGGAACAATTTCAAAACCACTCGGTTTTTTCCAAAACAGCAAAATTTTTAAAATACGGAGCTTAAACCACTCTTTTTAAAAGCTATCAGGTTCCTTCGATTATATCAAGTTCACTACGTTCATGGTTTCGCCAAAACCATTCGTAGCCCACCGTCATTTCAGTTAAATATTCAGTAGTATTCAAACTATGTATTTTGACCATCGCCAAGGCATAGTGATTGGTAGCTGCTAAATATTTATCTGTTGCATAGATAGATGCGTTGGTTTGGGACAGTCGTACTGCCATTTTGGCCTTCGTCAAGGGTATATACGGGTGGGTTCAAATTAACCTGGGTAATGACGGGTAGAACTTGACATGTGACTTATGATATATTGGCCTTCGTCAAGGTCATAAGAGCATGGGGCAAAAATCCACATCGGGAGTTTCTAAAGAAACTGAAACTTGCTAGTGTTGCATACCATTTGGAGTGTGATAACTTTGGTAGGATTCCTTCAGCTTTATCACACAATGATAATTGGATCCCGATCCTACTGTGAGTATATGCTACTCCTCGGGAGATTTTTTCACTAAACGATCAATGCTATAAACCAAGTAGGTGTCTAGAACAGTGTTAGCGGGGCTACGCCTCCCGGGAAAAGAGGTTTTGTAATTAAGGAACTTCGTGAAAGCGTTGGAAAACCTCATTCGAAGTACCAACACTAGCCTGGCTGAACGGTTAAGCAAGAATTGTATGGTGAGATTAATCCTGACTAATTTCTCTTTTCTGATTTGAGGAGGGATTTGAGAAACAGTGGGAGCCATCCCGTTTAGATAAACTAAAAACCATTCTAAACTTGCAAGAGCATCATGCTAAAGTGTTTCTTCTCTCTCTCCTAAATTGCAGCGACCAAACATGACGGTGCTTAAGGTGCTATTAGATAAAAACATGTTGACATGACCAAACTATAAAGATTGGTTCAGAAATGTCAAAATGGCAATCACTTATGACAAGTTGGGCTATGTTCTTACTACAAAAACCCCCGCCGTCCCAGGCCCAGACTCCAGTGTCGCGGACAGGGAAA
This sequence comes from Agapanthus africanus, assembly GCA_030015575.1. Taxonomy (NCBI): domain Eukaryota; kingdom Viridiplantae; phylum Streptophyta; class Magnoliopsida; order Asparagales; family Amaryllidaceae; genus Agapanthus; species Agapanthus africanus. Next base: position 157,599,398 of record CM057348.1, on the reverse strand, counting down.
TCCGTAAGACCTGGGAGATTGACTGCAAGAAGGCCAAGTGCCTTATGCTTGCCTCTATGGACAATGAACATCAGAAGAGGCACGAGAATATGGACCTAGAATCCATATTTCTCCATACTAAGGAACTATATGGAGAGCAATCCCGTATCGCAAGATACGAGACCTCAAAGAAGCTATTTTCAGCGAGATTGGCCATAGGATCATCTGTAGCGGAACACGTGCTTAAGATGATTGGCTACATTAAGGAGCTCGTGGACCTCGGGACCACATTAGAGAACGAGCTCTACACTGACTTGATTCTCCAGTCCCTTCCTTCCACCTATGCCCAGTTTATCCTGAACTTCAACATTCAAGAAAAAAAAGTTGAACTTCCGGAACTTCTCAATACGTTAAGGAGTGCAGAGGGCACCTTACAGAAAGTAAGGGAAACACCCGCTTTGTTTGTTGGAGGAGCTTCCTCTTCTAAGTCCAAGGCAAAAGCCAAAGGAAAGAAGAAGAATGCCCCCACCAAACCAAGGGGCGGTGTTGATAAGGTGGAAGCCAAGGGAAAAGCAAAGGTAGCGGGACAGACTGTAGGAAAGGAAGAATGCTTTTATTGTCACAAAAAAGGCCACTGGAAGAAAGATTGCAGGGCTTGGAAGGCCAAGAACCAGGACCCGAAGCAAGTTGTGGTTTCGGCTTCAGGTGTGTATGTTATTGAAAACTGTCTGTCAATCAACTCTACTTCCTGGGTATTGGATACCGGATTAGGATCTCATATCTATAATTCTTTGCAGGCACTGAGAAAGCGTAGAGCTTTGAAGGCAGGTGATATGACCTTCAGAGTTGCAAACGGAGCAAGCATGGATGCTGAGTCCGTGGAGGACTATCACTTGGGGTTGACAGATGGACACGTTTTGGTTTTGCGCAACTGTTATTTTGTACCCAGTTCGACTTGTAATATCATATCTGTATCTTTAATGTCTAAAGAAGGTTATGATTTTGCATTTGTAAGCAATGTTGTTAACATTCACCTTAATCATGTTTTGATTGGGTCGGGTACATTAAGCAACGGTATATACGTATTACACCAACCGTAGATTTTCAATATCCAGAATACGCACAAAAGAATGTCTCCAGAAATTAATCATGCTTGTAAGTACACGGTAGCGCCCCGGCCGTCTAACAGACGGCAAATGCGGAACAAAAACTTTTTGACTGGCGCTATCGCATACTATAACCCGGATCTGCCATTAAAGCTAAACTAACAAACAACAAAGTGGGTAGAAATGTTATACCGAACGATCCGAGTCCTTCGGTCTTCAACCATCATCCCACGCTTTGTTGCGGCTGCTCCGATCTCCCGAATCTCCAGTCTTCTCGTCCAGGTGGCACCACGTCGACGGATCTTTAAACGGGCTCCCGCCTCTGAACCGAGGCAACTCGATCATCAAGTTTGCTAAAAGAGATAACCAAGATTGATGTAGAGAATGAGTAGAACACTTTGTCTCGTTACGTCCAAAGCTATGGATGAACGGTTAATGAAGTTGCCTTTTGGAATCGGGTGAAATGAGAAATCTAGCTATCTAATTTCCATGAATCCAAATCATATACTTTTTTCCAAATCAACAACCATTACCTGTAGCAAGAGGGGTCGACCACTATATAGGATGAGGGGGTGAGTGTAGGAGTGGAGAGGGTGACCATTAGCACTTAATGAATGAATGAGTCATAATAAACACCTAGCATAACCATTAAAGCATACAATGAATCATAAACCTTAGTTATCCATTCATTAAATGCATAATCAATGCACTAATGACTCACTAGCCACCTCAACATTCTAGTCACCATCTAGAAGCTTCCACACACTCATGACTCACCTCATGACTCACCCATAAGAAGAAAAGATAAATCCGTATTAAACCGAATGTTAAATACGGGTGATAGAAAACGGGAAACTGGCAACTTCCAAAAGCGATCCCGAAACGGATTTCAGGATAACCCTGTAACAGTATAAACATACCCGCATTTGTATTACGACCGAATACAAATGCAACTAAGACAAAGATATTATATCTACACAGTATAATACTCGGATCCGGCTTAAACCAAAGCCCACCAGTATTATCTGTCCGAAATATGACACGTGCGTAAACGCACGTGCATTTTTCGAACCCTGCCATTAAACCATACGGCCTCCACAACGTTTCGCCCAAACTTGGAAAACGGTCTGTGAGGGACTCTAATGACTCATCAATACACTGGCACTGGGTATAACCACTAGCACGTCAGAGGTACTAGCTGTACGTAACGGTTGCCTATGTATTGATTGGAAGGGAAGCTGACGAGCAAACTCATCCAGAAACCCTACTGAGCCTGACAGTGACAATATCCGTACAGTCCGGTCCGTTCGTCTAAGAGTATCGCATATCGAGTCTAGGGGGGTGGATAAAGTCAGACCCCTAATAACGCGATAATTCATGTCGGTATGAAGCCCATCACCTCCTGAGAAACTACTGATCCAAATCAGTAATTCTCCACTACCTCGGCCGAGGATTTCTAGTGATGGCCACCCGTGCACTGTGCGACATCAATCCCCAATACTGGGAGAGACGAATCCCCGACGATTCGCTCACTGCCTCCATGTGGCTCGGGACTGTACCCAACTAAAACCTGTTTGCACGTCTCCTTTGAGCGTGGTAGGGTAGTAATCAAAGCATAGTGGGAACTCACACGAGACAAATGACGATCTCAGGTCGACAAACTAACCTGTATCCATGTCACCAGGGAACTGCTATCTGACGATATATATAATACCAATTAGCATGTTCCCGGCGAGTCCTGTCCGGTGTACTCATAACGTAATGAGCACCTGTATACATCTTAGGTGAACTAACTGACACCAATGGCTTGTGAGACCGGCCATCGCCCCTCGTCGGGGTTTCGACTGTATACACTAGTCTACTCTGGAGTATCGATGCCCTGTCTCGAAACTCCTACGACCAGGGACACTTTAAGGATGTGCTTACAGACCCCAGCTCCCACGTATATGATAGCCATCATACTGCTGGCAGTCAAGCAAGAATCCTATGGGCTCTATCAACATGCAATAGAGAACTAAAGTATGTAAACGATGATAAAGACAAACCAGATAGTATACTATCATCTCGAGCAAGACTTTCATATCGGTGTAGGTCCTCCCTCAATTATTGCAATCACGTACCTGCGATCCAATAATTGACTTTGAGGGCACTATATCCAACAATGCTTTCTTATGGCATTGTAGACTGGGTCACATCAATGAAACACGGTTGACTAAGTTGCATAAAGAAGGATATTTGGATCCATTCGAATATCAATCTTATGCAACTTGTCAATCTTGTCTAAAAGGAAAGATGACAAAAACTCCATTCACTAGACAAGGAATAAGAGCAAGTGAACTCTTGGGACTCATACACAGCGACGTGTGTGGTCCAATGTCTACACATGCACGAAGCGGTTATTCTTACTTCATTACTTTTACAGATGATCTCTCAAGGTACGGACATGTCTTCCTGATGAAGCATAAATCCGAAGCTTTTGAGAAATTCCGGGAATATAAGAATGAAGTGGAAAAACAAACCGGCAAAAGTATCAAGACACTGAGATCTGATCGAGGTGGTGAATACTTGACTGCCGAGTTCCTGGATTACCTAAAAGAGAATGGAATTCTCTCTCAACTTACTCCTCCATATACTCCACAACACAACGGTGTATCGGAGAGACGGAACCGAACCCTAGTGGATAAGGTACGTTCCATGATGAGTAACGTTGAGTTACCATGATCTTTCTGGGGCTATGCACTAGAATCGGCTGCATATCTTTTAAACAAGGTTCCTACCAAGACTGTGCCTACCACACCATATCAAATATGGAGTGGGAAGAAACCCTATCTTCAATATCTGAAGATATGGGGATGTCCGGCTTTTGTCAAAAAGCAGCATGCGGACAAACTCGAGGCACGCTCAGTACTGTGTAAGTTTGTGGGATACCAAAAGAACTCCAGGGGTATCTTTTCTATCACGCAGAGGAACAAAAGGTTTTTGTTTCTCGTCATGCCCACTTTCTAGAAAACTAGTTCTTGGAAAAGGAAACTAGTGGGAGCGCAATAGAATTGGAAGAAATTCTAGAACCACATGCTATTACTGAAAACTTGGCGGAACCAGAAGTTTCAAAAGAACAGGACATTCCCGCACCTCTCCGCAGGAGTAGTAGGCTATCTCATCCGCCTGAGAGATACTACGGTTTTCTCATAGACGGGGATAGAGAGGATTGCATCATTGATAATTATGAGCCTACTAACTTCCAGCAAGCCATTCAGAGTAGAGACTCGGTAAAATGGCTAGATGCAATGCGGCCCGAAATGGAGTCTATGTACACTAACAAAGTATGGACTTTGGACTTTGCTCCAGAAGGGGTAAAACCCGTTGGCTGCAAATGGATCTTCAAAAAGAAGATTGGTGTAGATGGATAGGTTGAAACCTATAAGGTTAGACTTTTTGCAAAAGATTTTCGTCAAAGACCTGGTTTGGACTATGATGAAACCTTTTCTCCAGTGGCTATGCTCAAATCCATTCGGATTAATCTTGCCATTGCTGCCTTCTACGATTATGAAATCTAGCAGATGGACGTAAATGTTAGTTATATGTATGTCCTAGAGGCCATTACTATACATAGGATGTATATTGTAGTGGATGCTTGGACATATATAGGGATGACTTTCTTGCTCGATATGATAGTATGCTATCTGGTTACTCTTTACCTTAACGTGTACACTGATTGTCTCTCTGTTACATGTTGGTAAAGCCCTTAGGATGTGTACTTGACTACCTGGACTATGATGCGGATCATACTAGTGGGGACGTGGTAGTCCATAAGTACATCCTTCAAAGTCCCTAGTCGTGGGTGTATCGAGACGGGGCATCGATATACCAGAGTAGACTAGCGTATACCTTCTCGACCCATACAGATGGGCGATGGATGATCCCATATCCATTGGTGTTTGACATCAGAGATGATATATGGGTGCTCAGTGGTGACTGGGTATACTGGACGGACTCGTCGAGAACTCCCAGATGGTATTATACCTTACGTCAGATGGCAGTTCTCTGGTGACACTGGTGCAGGTTAGTCTGTAGACCCGAGATCGTCATAGAGTCTTGTGTGATTCCCACTGTGCTTTGATTTCCATCATACCACGTACAAGAGGGCGTGCAAAAAGGTGGCTTTTGGGTACAGTCCCGAATCACATGGAGGCAATGAGCGATAGGAGGGGTTTCGTCTCTCCCGGTATTGGGAGTTGATGTTGCGCAGTGCTCGATTGGCTATAACAGGAAGTCCTTAGCCAAGGCTGCTTTTGGGATTTACTGGTAAGTGTTACCAGTAATTTCTCAATCCGTTATGAGTCTCATATCGACATGACTTATCGAGTTATTGGGATCTGACGTTTACCACCCCTAGACGAGATATGCGACATATCAGACGAACAGACCGGACTGTACGGTAGTGTTACTCGTTGGATTTACAGGAGTGTGAGCGGGCTTGCTCGTTGATCTTCTGATCGCTCAATACCCGGGTGGCCGTTACGTTTAGCAGACCGCTTGCGGCTTGTGGGTGTTTGATATGATCATCACCTGCTGCCGGCGTATTGACGAGTCTTTAGAGTCCTACACAGGGGTTTCCTGGCTCAAGCGAAACGAAATAGGAGCGCATATGAGATATGTGAGGAACTGAGAATAATACCAGTATGGGATACTGTATTCTATTCTCGTGATTTGTGACATTGATCGGTTGTATGCGATATAGCCGGGTTATCGGATCAAGTGTTGATTCGATAAGTTGTTACTATTGATATTAGTCGGTTATATGCGATATGACCGGATCGTTAAATCAAGTGTTGATTTAATGATTTAATGTATAATTATATATTTGATATATTACTTTACATTAACTAGTATTGGTTCAATTAAAATTGATTTTCTCACTTGAAAGTGTACATTGTTTATATGTGATATATGCAAGTGTACATGTTTGTATCATGCTTGATGATACAAACAAGTTGTGTGTATGAGACTTGAACCATATCAAGGTTAGATTAGGGTTTACTATTTTCCTAGCAAATAACAAAAGAATTGAGACTTTGGTCAAAGTTATCAAGCTTCATGAAGCTTGATAAGCATTGACAAAGTCAACCCTTTTGTCATTTGTGTAGGATATTAGTTAACCCAACCCTTAACCTAATGGTTTGGTTAATTCTCTACATGAGTTAAGCATGAGGGCTTAACTCAACCATGGTGCCATTATTTGTTGGATAAGTTTTCATTTGGATAGAATTTCTTTTCTTCTTCTTCATCTTCATCAAGCTTGAAAAAGCTTGCTAGCTCCAATGGCATCATGAGAAAAAGAGTGAGAAATCCAATTCTAAAGTGAACCCACTTCCTATTTCTTCATACTCTACCACTTGCCATGTAGTATAGGGTGTTCTCTTCATAAAGTTTTCGACCAAGTGAAGGAATAGCTTGAGTTTGAGTCTCCCCGACGTAGATCATCTTCGGCCTCGAAGTCAATGACCTAGCCCGATCGTTTCTCCGACGAAACCATTTCTAGAGTCCGGGATTCGATGATCGCAGCGGAGGGACGTCAACACGGAGCTAAAGAAGTGGTGGACCGGATCTACAAAGGTTGTAATCCCTTTCACTTATTAGCAAAGTTGTTTGCTTGCTTGCTTTTCGCCTTTACTTCTAGTTAACGATCTAGTTTAGGGTTTCTCGGCACCGTAAAATTTTTGTTTGGCATGGTTGATGCCTTGTGGAACCTCTTGAGTGTGCCTAGGAACCCTACAGTGGTATCAGAGCCTAACTAGAGCATTAGGCGATGTGTTTACGATGTTAAAACTCCGATCGAACCCCGACGTGTCAAAGTTAACCCCTTCTCTGTAAATTTTTCCAAAATCGGGATTTTTCTAAATTAAAAATAGCCAAAAAATTCAGCAGGGTTTTCTAAGAATTGTAGTGAAAAACAAGACGGTGAACAGTACAAACCGCCGCGGAACCGCGGCCGTGCCGCGCTTGGGCCGCGAATCCGCGGCAGTAAAGTGGATTCATGCGCTCTGTTTTGCACAGTAATTCTAATATCTGCTTATATATTTTCTGGGTATTTTTATTCTGACTCAAGAGTTGAGTATTTTGGGGTTTATTTTGTAGTCGTTGTTTCGATCGGAATATTTAATTTCGTAATGTTTTCCGGATATTTTTAGAATATGTTAAAAAGTTCGACCGGATATAAATACCCAATTTTTCCCCTGTTGGGAAATTTCCAAGTGTTGGATTTTTCCGTAGTTTGAGAACGTTCTAAGTAGTGCAAGTAACGCGATGGTCCCTCTAGAAGACAACAAACCTTAACTCGATTATGTGACCGTCTTGAACTGCCCTTTGAACCTTAGGGTTTGGGGCAGTACGGCGTGCCACATGTGAGGCGTTGGCTTGACCCTTCTACGGCTGGACCGTTGGTACTGTGGCATGAAGTGGAGGTTTTTGAACTTATTTCAAGAGTTGAGCTGTTTCGGGAAAACTTGGGTGTTTGAATGTTCGATCGGAAAGTTTAACATTTTCTATTTATCTGGAATATGATACAATATTTGGAATCCATGAGTAGTTATGAGATAACTGATTTGGATGTTATAAACATAGCAGTTTAGTCTCACTTGATCGGTTGCCATGGAATTTTGATGTGATCAAAAGTCCATCGCAATCACGTAGCGTACGCGGATACTCGCCGGGTAAACTTAATAGACAGCCATGTCCCATAGCCCCGACCAAGTGACTGTAGGAGAACCCCGTCGCCGAAAGCATCCGTTTGGGTGCTCGCGGTAGCGGTGTTCCGCCTTGGTGCACTTCGTCGACGGTATCGGGGGTGCGGCTGTCTACTAAAGTTTGCGACGAGCATTCGATCAGTTTATCGGGAATCTTGTTGAATTGCCCGACTAGATATTGAAAAGTGTTTTCGATATAGAGACTAAAATGCGGGGTTTATAATTGTTAGGCATGTGATGTCTAAGGAATTCATTTGATTAGTCATGCGATGTCTAAAGAGTTTGCGGATTCCAACTGTTGTAGTTTTACACTTTCTTTTCTGCGACCGTAAGTGTAATATGTGATATCGCCGGTTTCGTTGCTATATGTCAACGACAATTGGGATGCGCACATTTACTTACGTTGATGACATGTGATGTTATGTGTTGCTGGATATGTTATATTGGATCGTCGCGTTTTGAATAGCCGGGGGTTTTATGTGAGATGAGAGTTTTTATTTTCATTCATGTAAAATTTATTGTATGTAATATTCTTTTATTGGGGCACTTCTAGGTAGCGGAAGATGTCACCCATTGTATATTATTTACTTTTCCGCACTAGGATAGACCCAAGGAGGAGGGCACAAGTAACCGGGTTCTGGAGTCCAGTGGGAGACCAACTCGAGGAGTCGAGTCCAGGTCTCCTAACTCTAGAATTGGTAGGATAGCTTGCGGCTCTCGTAGGGGTCTAGGGGTGTGGGTTTGGCTATTCATCGCGACCGTGGAATCCGTGTTTTATACTGGCTCGTATTGAAAACACGGACGTCCTAGTATATCCAATATTTCATATGATTCTTCTGCTGCGATATCTGTGATGTGATCATTTGATGTTTTGTGATAAATACTGTATATAGTATATATGATATATTATATAGGCGTTACTTATGTTTTGCACTCGCGCTAGCCCTGCCCCTCTCTGTCATTAGTTACCTAACCTAACGGTGCACGAGGGGACATCGAGGCGAATGCGGATGGCATAAGTGTACGTCGTATTTATCTGTGATGTTTAGGTGATTTAAATGATGGGACTTCATTAATGTGATTAATGAAAGAAAATAAACCTAAAGATGTTGTGGAATCGAATTTTCAAAAACAGGTAGCTACAGTTCTTACTTTGCATCGCGGTGTTCCTTGTAGAACATCCTGCACCTTATTCGATAAGGAAAGGACCGAGATCCTTTCACCGGGAGTGACCCCTTTAGCAATAACTGGCAGATGCTACACACTCAGTTTGTCTTTTGATAGTTCTATAGTTTATGATTTGCACAGTGATATATATGATATATCCCGCACCTCATTCGACGAGGAAAGGGCCGACGATCCCTTCACCGGGAGTGACCCCTTTAGCAAAACTAGTAAAGCCTCAAAAACACTCCATTTCAAAATTATTTGATTCTACAACGATATCAAGTTCATTACGCAATAGGTTTTCAGAAAAACCTGTCGTAGCCCTCCGTCATTTCAGAAATGTACTGGTTAGTATTCGTGCTGCGTTTGTTGAACTCTGTCAAGGCGTAGTGTGTGGTAGCTGATTAGTGCTTATCTGTATAAGCATATGATGTGATTGATTTAGGGTAGTCGTGCGACCTTGTTGACCTCTGTCAAGGGTCGTGCGGGTGGGTTTACTTCAATCAGGAAATGACGGGGTGAACTTGACTAGCAGCCTATGGTTTGTTGACATCTGTCAAGGTCATAAAACGCTTGGGGCAAAATATTATTGGGAATTTCAAGTGTTGAAATTTGCAATGAGATTGCATATCTTCTATGAGATAGTTGGATCCCGATACCCACTGCGAGTAATTGTTACTCCTGGGAGAGTTTTACACATTACAATTAGCCGATCAAGTAGGTGTCTAGAAAGGTGTCAACGGGGTTACGCCTCTGGGAAAACGAGGTTTACATTAATTAGGTTCGTGCGAAAGCACGGGGGACCTCCCTCAAAGTACCGACACTAGCCTGGCTGAAAGATTGGCGAACTTATAGCGTGTAATTAATCCCGGCTAGTCTTTCCTTTTAGGGTTTGAAGGAAGATTTGATAAAAAACAGTGGGAGCCATCCTGATTAGATAAAATAATAACCAATCTATTCTTGCAAAAGCGCACGCAGAGTGTTTTCTTCTCTCTCTCTCCAGGTAGCGACCATGTCACGCCTTAATCAAGATAATAAAACGGATATATTGACCGAACCCGCTTGTTATACTGAGCTGGGGAACGTTGGTCCCGCTCCAACTTATAAATGTTATAAGACAGAGCAGGAAATTGGGGAATACAAGATTTCCCGTGCCGCCCAAACGAAGAAAGTGCATATTGATGCATCATCTTTGGGTGTGTTCGTTACACAGAATTGTTTCTCAGTATCCTTTACGTCCTGGGTATGTGATACCAGATCAGGATCCCGCATATGTAATTTGTTACATGGGCTACAGAAAGGTAGAGAACTGAGAACGGGTGATAAGTTTCATGAGGCAGAAAACGGTGCAAGTGTTGCAGCCAGGTCTGTTGGTCACTGTCACCCTGTATTACCTGAATACATTGATTCTGAACAAATGTTATTAGATACCGAACCTGATATACAAAATTATATCAGTCTCTTTATTAGTAAAGAAGGATATAATTTTGTATTGTTGGATAATGTTTTGAACATTTCCTATATCAAAAGTTGATCGGTTCAGGCACGTTATCTAAAAGCATTGGCGTTCTAAATCAAATTACAGTTCTTAGTATATAGAACACACACAAGAAGAAAAGTTCAGAAATGAACGAATCCTTCTTGAGGTATTGTAGACTAGGTCATATCAATGCGACCCGACTAGCTGAAGTTACATATAGATGCATATTTAAATTAGTTTGCATTTACATCTTGTGAACCTTGCCAGTCATGTCACAGAGATAAGATGACCATAGCTCTGTTTATTGGAAACAGAGAAAGAGTTAGTGAACTCTTGGGATTAATACATGCTGATGTATGGAGGTCCCCTGTCTACACATGCCAAGACCGGTTCTTTGTACTTCATTACATTCTCTGATCATCTCTCAAGATTCAGACATATGTTCCTGTTGAAACACAAGTCCGAACCTTTTGAGATATTCACAGAATATAAGTTAGAAGTAGAGAACCAAAATACAGGTAAAAGTATTATGTCCTTTGATGTGATCAAGGAGGAGAATACTTGAGCACGAAATTCCTGGATTATTCTAAAGGAGAATGGGATTCTCTCTCAGCATTACTCCTCCGTATACACCATAGCACGATGGTATATCGGGGTGGAGCAATAACACCCTATGTGATATGGTGTGCTCTATGATGAGTACTACTGAGTTTCCTATTTCCTTTTAGGGAGTTATGCACTTATGAAGTTGCATACCTATTTAATAGGGTTCCGATCAAATCAGATGCCTACCATTTCATATGAGATATGGAAAGGGAAGAGCCCATCTCTTAAGTCAGTTAAGATTTGGGGTTGTCCGGCCTATGTCTAAAATCAAAATCCGGACAAGCTCGAGGCAAAGTCAGATCTGTAAAAGTTTGTTGGATATCCCAAGCATACGTAAGGGAATATCTTCTACCTAACCGAGGAACAAAAATATTTTGTTTCTCAGCATGCCGCCTTTGTGAAAGGGAATTTCTTGTGAAGAAATTATTGGTAATGAGATAGAACTGGAAACAGTTCCAGCTATACAAACTGCAGCTGATGATTTGGTAGAACCAAAGGATTCAATAGCAACCAACGAACCTCAGCCTCTCCGCCGATCTAGTAGGGTTCCTCACCCACCTGAGAGATACTTCGGTTTCTCTATGACAGTGGGAGCGAGGATTGCATCATAAGATGATGACCCAACTAGTTTCGAGCTGGCCATCAGGAGTGAGACTCTGTAAGAATAGCTGGATGCTTATCGATCTGAGATGGAATCCTTATACACCAACAAAGTATGGACTTTGGTTGCTTTATCTGAAGGGTTAAATCCCCATCAGGAGCAAGTATATCTTGAGAAGATTACTTGGTGTACATGGAAAAGTTGAGACTTTCAAAACTAGACTTGTTGAAGGTTTGCATCATTGACCAGGTTTGGATTATGATGAAACCTTTTTTTCTAAGTAGCTATGCTTAAGTCCATCCAGATCCTACTTGCTACGGCTACATAACATGACTACGATATCTGGCGGTTGGGTGTCTTGACTGCTTTTCTAAATGATGATTTGGAAGAAAGCGTCTATAAGTACACAGCCAGAGAGCTTCGTAGACAGTGGGAGCAGCGGAAACGTATGCAAGATGTTTTATGTGATAAAGCAGGTATCGCGGAGTTGGAACATCTGTTTTAATGAGTTAGTCAAAGAGTTTGACATCATCAAAATGGTAGATGAACCTTGTATATACAAAAAGGTAGTAGGGAGTATAGTGGTGATCCTCGTAGAGTACGTGGATGACATACTCTTGATAGGGAAGGAGTTTCCTATGCTACGCTAGGTCAATCTCCGCTTATCGCAAGGATTCTCCATATAGGATCAAAATGATACCTACTAAATCCTGGGTTTTGGATCTATGAGATAGATCTAATTGGATGTTAGGATACTCACTAGTTGAAGTGAGCTGGTATCAATCGATCCTGGGGAGAATCACTGGAAAGGTTCCAGGGTGATAAGGACGACTGAATGTCAGTCGCAGGCATTGTCTTTACCCTCAGCTCAGGGACGGTATGTTGGAAGAGTTCCAAGCTAGATACCGTGGCATACTAGACGATAAAGGCTGGATACATCGCTACTTAAGATGCCACCAAAGAGGATGTCTGGGTGAATATTAGTTTATGAGATGAACTTCGTTCCTCCCATTGTGTGACAATGGAGTTGTGGCTTATGCCTAGGAACGCCCGTCCCATCAGTGATCCAGACATATTCTTAGGCAATATCACCTGATCGTGGAGATGGTTGATCTCCAGGGGATCGAGGTTAGGAGAGTAAACTCAGAGGACAACACGGCGGATCCACTCACAAAGGCCTTTTCCCAAAGAGAGACTTTTATGGGATGGTTGAGTATGAGATACTACAACCACTGCTATCAGATGGCCCTAGTGCAAGTGGGAGATTGCTAGTTATATGTATGCCCTAGAGGCCATTACTATACATAGGATGTATATTGTAGTGGATGCTTGGACATATATAGGGATGACTTTCTTGCTCGATATGATAGTATGCTATCTGGTTACTCTTTACCTTAACGTGTACACTGATTGTCTCTCTGTTACATGTTGGTAAAGCCCTTAGGATGTGTACTTGACTACCTGGACTATGATGCGGATCATACTAGTGGGGACGTGGTAGTCCATAAGTACATCCTTCAAAGTCCCTAGTCGTGGGTGTATCGAGACGGGGCATCGATATACCAGAGTAGACTAGCGTATACCTTCTCGACCCATACAGATGGGCGATGGATGATCCCATATCCATTGGTGTTTGACATCAGAGATGATATACGGGTGCTCAGTGGTGACTGGGTACACTGGACGGACTCGCCGAGAACTCCCAGATGGTATTATACCTTACGTCAGATGGCAGTTCTCTGGTGACACTGGTGCAGGTTAGTCTGTAGACCCGAGATCGTCATAGAGTCTTGTGTGATTCCCACTGTGCTTTGATTTCCATCATACCACATCCAAGAGGGCGTGCAAAAAGGTGGCTTTTGGGTACAGTCCCGAATCATATGGAGGCAATGAGTGATAGGAGGGGTTTCGTCTCTCCCGGTATAGGGAGTTGATGTTGCGCAGTGCTCGATTGGCTATAACAGGAAGTCCTTAGCCAAGGCTGCTTTTGGGATTTACTGGTAAGTGTTACCAGTAGTTTCTCAACCCGTTATGAGCCTCATATCGACACGACTTATCGAGTTATTGGGGTCTGACGTTTACCACTCCTAGAGACATATCAGACGAACAGACCGGACTGTACGGTAGTGTTACTTGTTGGATTCACAGGAGTGTGAGCGGGCTTGCTCGTTGATCTTCTGATCGCTCAATACCCGGGTGGCCGTTACGTTTAGCAGACCGCTTGCGGCTTGTAGGTGTTTGATACGATCATCACCTGCTGCCGGCGTATTGACGAGTCTTTAGAGTCCTACACAGGGGTTTCCTGGCTCAAGCAAAACGAAATAGGAGCGCATATGAGATATGTGCGGGACCGAGAATAATACCAGTATGTGATACTGTATTCTATTCTCACGATTTGTGACAATGATCGGTTGTATGCGATATAGCCGGGTTATCGGATCAAGTGTTGATTCGATAAGTTGTTACTATTGATATTAGTCGGTTATATGCGATATGACCGGATCGTTAAATCAAGTGTTGATTTAATGATTTAATGTATAATTATATATTTGATATATTACTTTACATTAACTAGTATTGGTTCACTTAAAATTGATTTTCTCACTTGAAAGTGTACATTGTTTATATGTGATATATGCAAGTGTACATGTTTGTATCATGCTTGATGATACAAACAAGTTGTGTGTATGAGACTTGAACCATATCAAGGTAGGATAGGGTTTACTATTTTCCTAGCAAATAATAAAAGAATTGAGACTTTAGTCAAAGTTATCAAGCTTCATGAAGCTTGATAAGCATTGACAAAGTCAACCCTTTTGTCATTTGTGTAGGATATTAGTTAACCCAACCCTTAACCTAATGGTTTGGTTAATTCTCTACATGAGTTAAGCATGAGGGCTTAACTCAACCATGGTGCCATTATTTGTTGGATAAGTTTTCATTTGGATAGAATTTCTTTTCTTCTTCTTCATCTTCATCAAGCTTGAAAAAGCTTGCTAGCTCCAATGGCATCATGAGAAAAAGAGTGAGAAATCCAATTCTAAAGTGAACCCACTTCCTATTTCTTCATCCTCTACTACTTGCCATGTAGTATAGGGTGTTCTCTTCACAAAGTTTTCGACCAAGTGAAGGAATAGCTTGAGTTTGAGTCTCCCCGACGTAGATCATCTTCGGCCTCGAAGTCAATGACCTAGCCCGATCATTTCTCCGACGAAACCATTTCTAGAGTCCGGGATCCGATGATCGCAGCGGAGGGACGTCAACACGGAGCTAAAGAAGTGGTGGACCGGATCTACAAAGGTTGTAATCCCTTTCACTTATTAGCAAAGTTTTTTGCTTGCTTGCTATTCGCCTTTACTTCTAGTTAACGATCTAGTTTAGGGTTTCTCGGCACCGTAAAATTTTTGTTTGGCATGGTTGATGCCTTGTGGAACCTTTTGAGTGTGCCTAGGAACCCTACAGTAAAGATGGCTTTCCTAAATGGACAATTGGAAGAGTGCGTCTATATGGATCAGCCAGAAGGTTTTAATCAGAGTGGGAGCAGCGAGAAAGTGTGCAAGCTGCTTAAGTCCATTTATGGGCTAAAGCAGGAATCGCGGAGTTGGAACATCTGTTTTGATGAAACAGTCAAAGAATTTGACTTTATCAAAAATCCAGATGAACCATGCTATATAGTAAGAGTGTAGGGAGAACTGTTGTATTCCTCGTATTATATGCAGACGACATTCTTTTAATAGGAAATGACATTCCTACCCTACAATCTGTCAAAAGATTCTTATCACAAAGGTTCTCTATGAAAGACCTGGGTGATGCCACTTACATACTGGGGATCCGGATCTATCGTGATAGATCAAAGAGGATGTTGGGACTTTCTCAATCCAGGTACATCGACACCATACTGAAAAGATTCAGTATGGAAGATTCCAAACGCGGTAACCTACCGGTTTATCACGGAGTCACCCTTTCCAAAGAGATGTCTCCCAAGACTGATTTGGAAAGGGGTCGCATGTCTATTATACCATACGCTTCTGCAGTAGGCTCTATAATGTATGCGATGTTATGTACCAGACCAGATGTAGCTTATACACTAAGCGTGGTAAGACGGTATCAGTCAGACCCAGGAGAGAACCATTGGATAGCGGTAAAGAACATTCTCAAGTACCTGAGAAGGACTAAGGATATGTTCTTGGTTTATGGCGGAAAAGACCTCCAAATCGAGGCTTTTGCTGACTCCAGCTTCCCGAGCGATAAGAATGACTCCAAGTCCATATCGGGTTATGTCTTCACCCTCAATGGAGGGGCGGTATATTGGAAGAGTTCCAAACAGGATACCGTTGCTGACTCAACTATGGAAGCGGAGTATATTGCTTCTTCTGACGCCGCTAAAGAAGCGGTCTGGATGAGGAAGTTCTTAACAGATCTTCAGGTGGTTCCATCTATTGTTGGTCCAATACCTCTGTATTGTGACAACAACGGGGCTATAGCTTTAGCAAAGGAACCCATGCCCCATCAAAAGTCCAGACACATCTTGAGGCGGTACCACCTGATCAGGGAGATCGTGGATCGCCGGGAGATCGAGGTTCGGAGAGTTGCTACAGAGGATAACACTGCAGATCCATTCACAAAGTCTATTTCTCCGATGCAGTTCGAGAGGCTATTCGAGATGATAGGTCTGCGATATGCCAGTACATGGCCCTAGTGCAAGTCGGAGATTGTTAGTGTATATGCCCTAGAGGTCATTACTGTATCATACTAGTTTGTATATTACTTAATGGAAGCTTGGGATATTCACTGTTGTAATAACATTCTTGCTTAAAATAGTAGTATGCTACTTGGTTTGTTTCTACTTCAATATGTACATATATTTCTTTTAACATATCGCCTATGCATATTAGTAGAGCTCTTAGGTTCTATGCTTAATTACCAGCGTTGTGATGGCAGTCACACTAGTGGGGGCTGGGTAATCTACAAGCACATCCTTATACAGGTCCCTAGTCATGGGAATATCGATACAGGGCATCGATACTCCAGAGTAGACTAGTGTATACGCTTCCCTTCCCGGCCTGGGAGATGGTTTGTCCCATAACCATCAGTACGTCGTACTGGAGATAGTATACAGGTGCTCATTAGGTTGTGAGTTACACCGGATGGACTCATTGGGAACTGCTGGTTGGTAGTATACCTATCGTCAGATAGCAGTACCCAGGTGACATGAGTACAGCTTAGTCCGTTGACTTGACACTGCTGCTTCGTCTCAAGTGTGTTCTCACTGTTCTTAGATTACTACCCTACCATGGCTCTACTGAGTCGTGCAAACAGGTAGTAGTTGGGTACAGTCCCAAAGCACTTGGAGGCAGTGGGGGTCAGATAGGATTCGTCTCTCCCGGTATTGGGGGTTGATACCGCGCTATGTTCGGAACGCCATTACACATAGTCCCTGGCCAGGGCAAGCGAGATTTACTGGTAGGTACTCCAGTAGTTTCTCAGGGTGTATTGGACCGTACTCCGACACGACTTATACCGCTATTAGGGGTCTGACATTTACCTCCCCCCCAGGCCTGATATGCGATACTCTTAGACGGACAGACCGGACTGTACGGAGATTGTCACATACAGACTCAGTAGGAGTTCGGATGAGTTATGCTCGTCGGCTTTCTTATCGACAATACCTGGGGACAGTTACGTACAGCTAGTACCGCTTGCGGCCTTTGGTTAAACCCACTGCCAGCGTAGAGTCGAGTCTCTAGAGTCCCACACAGAGCGTTTCCCTGCATCGGGCAAAACGTGTAGATATCGTATGGTTTTACGAAAGGGTTCGATCACGTGCGTACACTCGTGCACGCATGATGAGTCGGACGGAAAATACTAGTGGGCTTTGGTTTAAGCCGGATCCTAGTATTGTACTGATGGATTGTAGTCTTCGGTATTCGTATTTTTCGGAATACGAATACAGGTATGTATATACGGACGATGGGCGTTTTCGTAATTTGTACAAAATGTATTTGTAGATGGCATAACCTAATTGTATTAATCATTTAGTTTTAAATAATTAATACATTTTAGGTAATTAAGAAATGATGTGTATTATGCATGAATAAGGACTTGGGTTTTAAGAACACATGTTGGTCAATTGACCCATGAGTCATTTGTTTGACCTTTGAACCTATTTTCTATGGTTGAATTAGTTTTTCTAATTCATAATAGAGTAGAGTTTAGATTAGAACAAGAGAGAGAAAACCCTAACCTTCTTCATCTCTTAGCTCATATCATTTCTTTCACCATCTTCAATTCCCTCAAGTTTAAGAACACTCATGAGTTGAGTAAGCTTAAGCTAAAATAGACTCCTCAATCCATCTATATTATCTACACACCCTAGATCATTTGGTTTGGCAAACTACTTGATCTAGTTTCTTTGGTTTAGAAGAAAATCTTGGTGCACAAACGGTCGGGTGGATCATCTAGGATTCGAGCAAGCCGACGAGGAGACGACATCCGTACCACTTCGAGGAGTTCGTGCAGGTGAGGAGGACAGCGAGATAAGGAGAAGAAGGACCAGGTTTCTTGAGGTATATTTTCTGTGCTTAGTTTATACCTCTTTTGATTTTGCTAGATACGGTTTAGATTACGATCTAGGCTTAAAGTCGGTGTTATGATGCTAAAATTATCGTTTATTACACCTTCCGCCTCCCCGCGGTTCCGCGGGGTGCATAGCATCGACTTACAGAAGGTGCAATATTTACGCATATAGGGATAATTTAATTAAACCAGTTTAAGTATGTGTCAAATTTATAATTAAGAGATACCACAATAGGCATATAGAAATATTTTTGATTTCATTTTAAAATAAGGTTGGGGATTAAAACTTGAAACTAAGATCATTAGAGGAAAGAAGGTGGCAGACAAGTGGAGAGAGGCGGATCCTACCTTTTATTTGAGTTGGATGCCGATGGGTCGAAAATATAGACTCGTAGCAAATCTTCAATAGCTCCGTGCTCCGATTTTTCCTCGATACTTAGGTGGAACCACAGCGTCGGCGCCGCTGATACGAATGCGTGAGTATTTTTTTCAGAATTTTTGGAGTTCTGAGTTGTGAGAAATTTAAGTTTGAAGGTCTCTATTTATAGGGTCTTTTCCCCAACAATAAAATCCAAAATCTGTTAAAAAATCCTCAAAATCCGTGCTCAAAATTATTGCCCAATCATCGGCCGCCGCTGCCTCTTCGCCTCAGCCGTTGGATCAAGATCCAACGGTCTCGCCCCCCCCCCCCCCCCCCCCCGCCCGCGCTCCACGTGGCTGCGAGAGGAGACCACGCGTTTTTGCGTGGTCCCCTCCCCCCACATGGGCGCCGCCAGTAGATCCGAGCCGTTGGATCTTGTATCCAACGGTCCAGGTTACGAGTAGGTGGAAATTATTATTTTTATTTTTGAAAACTAAACTGTTTATTGTTAAAAAATTGAATTTGGTTTTAAAATTTTTATAAAATATTGAAAAAATACGGGAAAAATCTGAGAAAATTTGAGAAAATATATTTTATCACCATCTTCACTAAAAAATAATTTTGGGCTAAAATTAAGTAATATTCTCGTATCTATTATTTTTTTTGTCATCATAAATATTTAAAAATCTATTTTATCCTTGGAAAAATTTTAATTACGAAATAATTATTTTAATTGATAATAAAAATATGTAAATTATTTTAAGGCATTATAAATTTTTTATTAAAACATTTTAAGCCCAGAAAAATATAAATAGACTTTAGAAAATTCCTTTAACCACATTTCAATGCTCTGAAAATTTTTAACATTACTTCGAAAAAAATAAAAATATTTTTCTATCAACGAAACACATAAATAACTACTTGGTACTAATTAAAAGACCTTTTATTAGGTATTAGAAAACACGGTCGTTATAGTCCAAGCTTGCACGGATGGGGGAGAGCGAAGCTATCCGCCCGCGCATGGCTCCTGAGGATGCCAAGACATTTTTGAGACGTTCGGTCACAGCTACGATCGAGCCCGTCCCCAGAGCGGGTTTAGCTTCTAAAAATAGGCCAAGTCCTACGGCTGGTTTTACTGTCGACAGCATCAAGCGTCTTGCTAATGATCCGGATATTGCCGAAGTCCTCCAAAAGGGAGACCCGAATGTTGGGTATATTAAGGCAACCGCGGTGTTATTGTGCAAAGTGCTTGATTTCATGGTTAGAATGTGAAAGCAAAATCCTAATATCTCGGATGAAGTGATAAAGCGGGAGTTTGTTAATTATCTGAACACTCTGCGCGTATATGACAGAATGTAAGCTCAGACCCAGGTCTACCAGGCAAAGGCACGCTTGGAGGCAGAGGAATGTCGCGGGAAACAGAAAAAGATTGACATGAGCAAAGTCGAGCCCCTACTGTGTGCAGGACTCCAAGATGCTGAGAAATGGTAGGATGCTGGTGATGTTCCTGTAGGGATCCTAGTGCTCAATAGTAGACACAACGGAAGCGAAATGAATGCACAATAAAAATTTCCTACAAGCACTAGCATCCACTAACCCAGAAATCACCCATAGAAATAAAACTTACAACAAAAGAAAAACCTAGAGATGGAAATAAGAGGCCACAACCTTTGTAGCGTGTTCGATCGTCTATCGGAAGACCCTCGCTAGACCAGTGAGCTTCCGGATGTGTTAGGACGCCGATCGTCTCGCCGTAGATCCGCAGTGAAAACAACTTGCCCGAAGCTATATCCTCATCATCAAGTGAGGAAACTCCTTTAGAGACTTGCTAGACGTAGAGAGATATATGATGTGGTAGAAAAACTCTCTTTCTCTCTTTGCACTTTATTTTCTTTAAACTCCAATTTTTTAATGAGAAGAGCAAGAAGAAGAAGAAGATGCCATGCTCACTCCAAAAAATAATAAGAAGAAGAAGAATTAAAGATAAAGAAGAGTTAAGAAGAAATAAGCAACATCTCTTTCTTCTTTTCTTTTCTTTTCTTTTTTCCTCTTCTAATCTAATCTCTTTATATATATATATATATATATATATATATATATATATATAGAATAATGGAGAAAAAGAGGCCATAGGAGGAAATTTCCTCCTATGGCGTGGAAAAAGTACAACCTCCACCAAATTTTTCGACGATCGGCCCCTATCATCTTCATCGATATCATCTAAGATGTGGGTACACCAAATTTCATGTGATTCTACAACTTTTTCACCGTTGATTTAGCAATGTAAAAAGTTCTATTGTCGGTAAACCGTTAATTTTGAACCCACTAAATCAACGGTGAAAAAGTTGTGGAATCACATGAAATTTGGTGTACGCACATCTTAGATGATAACGATGATGATGATGGGTGCTGATCGTCGGAAAAAATGGTGGAGGTGGTATTTTTTTCACGCCATAGGAGGAAATCCCCTCCTATGGCCTCTTTCCTCCATTAATCTCATATATATATATATATATATATATATATATATATATATATATATTAAGAGCTTAAAAACTCTTCTCTCTTTTCCCCCCCTCTCTCTCCTCTTATGTCATCCAAAGAGAGAGAGAGTGTGGGCCCTACATGCACTCTTTGTATATTTTTCAATAACAAAGAGAATGTAATTGTATCAAAATACAAATACACAATGTATCAAATACATAGCATGTATTATATGTATCAAATACATATAAATGAGAGAGTGTATATGTATCCGTATGCATACATATATATAATTATAAAGAGAAAAATATATGTATCCTATACATAAACAAATCCATCAGTATTATATACCAATGAGAGAGGGAGAGTGTGTATGTGTGTATTATATACACATGTACTAGAAACTATATCACAATTATGGTTATTAAGTCAACACTTGAGTTAATATTCCGGTTTATAAATAAACCGACCAGTATAGCAACCGTGCGATTAAATCACGCGTATCGCATACACGTATTTAATAGAACCGTCGCACGTATCTCCATACGCATGCTACATCATCTTTTCTCCTGGAAAGACACTTTCGTTGCGGGACTCTAAAGACCTGTAAATATGCTGGCAGTAGATTAAACATGATCATATCCAATTGCATCCGAAACACTTTCAGATTCAATCTCCTCATGGGTTAATCCATAAGCTCGTCAGCCGTACTAGCTGCACATAACGGCTACCCAGGTATGAGCAAGATAAAGACAGGTCGACGAGCAAACTCATCCGGACCCGACAAAGTCTATAAGCGACGAATACCATACAGTCCGATCTCTTTGTCAAAGATTATCGCATACCGGTTTTGGAGATGGAAACTGTCGGACCCCCAACAACCCGATAAGTCGTGCGACAGTGGACTCATAACCAACCAGAAATACAACCGATAACATTTATCAATTTATCTCCACTGCGGTGGCTACTGACTTCTGGTTATAGTCGTGTCCTGCACAGTGCGATATCGACTCTTTATACCAGGAGAGATGAATCCCTTTGATCGCTCACTGCCTCAATGTGCTTGGGACTATACCCAACTAAACCCATTTTCACGATTCAATATAGCTGTGGTAGGGTAGTAATCAAAGTATAATGGGAACACACACAAGACACTGTGGCGATTTCAGGTCGAGGGACTACCTATACTATCGTCACCAGAGATGTGCTACTGATATCGTTATAATACCATCTAAGAGTTTTCGGTGAGTCCGTCCAGTGAAACTCATATTCCTATGAGCACATGTATACAATTCTTGGTGTCAAACACCAATAGCTGTGGGATCAGCTATCGCCCTCCAACTGGGTCAGAAAATGTACATAGTGGTCTAAACTGTAGTATCGATGTCCAGTCTCGATACTCCTATGACTAGGGACATTTAAGGATATGCTTATAAACTACCCTAGGTTCCACTAGTATGATCCCTATCATTAATCCTGGTAGTCAAGAAAAATACTAAGGGCTCTATCTTATGTATTAGCGATACGTGATAACGAGTAAAACGTATACACATGACAGATAAAGATAAACCGGATAACATAGTATCATATCGAGTAAGATTGTTCTCCATATAGGTCCTCCTTCAATTACAATAATTGCCTTGAGGCACCTATATCCAACAATCTCCCATTTGCACTTAAGGCCAATTATTGCGGTATCACATACCCAACTTCTCTACTAACAGTTTCGCAAACCGTGTTCAAGAAACAGCCTCAGTGAGTGGATCCCACAATATTTCTAACTATATCTCTCTGTATCTCAACTTCGCGGAAATCAACTATCTCCCGAAATGAGCGATACCCACCTTAGAATTTTGTTTGGACATATGATGGGATCATGTTCATAAATGAACATATTTATCCAAACAATATCTTAGGATATATCCTCTGCCGAGTCATAATCAGTATCCAGCGCCATGACTACCCCCATATCTCGCATGGAACTCTTTCCAATATACCGCTTCTCAGAAGAGGATAAACTAATATCCTATGATAGACACTCTGTCATCCATGTCACTTTGGAAGATGGAATCGGTAACTGCCTCCTGATGGAGGCAACCATTACCATATACCGAGAACATCCTCTCATGTTCTTTACTGCTTCCTATGTTTCTCCAGGATTGAACTAATATCAGCTTACAACATCAAGTGCAAAAAACATTATCTGGTCTGATACATGACATCGTATGACTAACTCAATTGCCGAAGCAAGTGGAATGTTATTCATGCGAGTCTCTCTCCTAATCAGTCCAGAAGACATCTCTTTGGAGAGGGTGACTCCAATACTTATGGGTACACTACCTCGCTATGAGTCGTCCATTCTAAACCTCTTTAGAATGGTGCCTGAGTACCTGAATTGGGACAATCCCAAAACCCATCTAGATCTATCTCTATAGACCTAGTCCCTAGATCAATAGCTTAAATCTTATATGGAGAAACATTTGTGACAACCATATTTTAACCGATTGTAGTATATGAACATCACTTCCTATCAAAAGTATGTCATCCACATCCATATGAGAAACCTGACACTGCTCCCTACATTTTTCTTACAAATACCAAGTTCATATCTTATTTTGGTGAAGTCAAACATTTTGACCGTGACATCAAAATAGATGATCCATCTCCGCTATGCCTGCTTTAGTCTATAAATAGATTTAAGCAACCTGCACACTTACCGCTGCTCCCGCTGACCAAGATAACCCTCTGGCAGAGTTATATACATGTACACTTCTAAATTCTATTTAGAACGACGTTATAGTCATCCACATGTCAGATATCATAGTCATGACAGCAGTGGAAAGTAATATTCGTATGGATTTTAGCATAGACACTGAAGTAACGGTTTAATCACAATCCACACCGGGTATTTGATGAAAACTATTTAGTACAAGTCTAGCATTATTAGGTTATCACCTTTCTATTTGCACTGATCTCGAAAGATCTACTTACTCCTAATGGGTTTTACCATTTCAGGAGCACCCAACAAAGTCCATACGTTGTTGCAGTGCATGAAGTTCAACTTGAATAACTTGACATCCAACCATCAGTCGAAAGTCACCACTTCCTATGGCCTGCTGATAACTAGTAGGGTCATCATCACATGATACAAACCTCCCTGTCACCGTCTATGAAGAAACTGAAGTATATCTCGGGTGACTGAGGTTACCTACTTAATCTGCGGAGTGGATAAGGTTTGTCGAAATCAATAGAGGTCACCCAGCATTACTCATCATGGAGCACACCCTCAGAGGAGTAATCTGATAGAGAATCAAATTCTCAATACGGAATACCTTGATAAAGTATCCATATCTTCGAATACTTCGAAGAATCACGATACTTCTAACGCCTGGTTCTCTACTTTATTTTTATACTCTATGAAGTTCTCAATAGCTTCAATTTATGTTTCAATAGGAATGCGGGTCCAAAACTAGAGTACTCAAAAGAAAATAGAATGAATTATGAGTACCATCCCCTTGTCCCGAAGGATAACGGACCATATACATCAATATGTATAAGTCCCAAGAGTTCACCAACCCATAATCTGTGTGTTGTAAATCGAGAGCTGTATTTTGGTTAAGAATATATACACCGTTATTCTTTGCACCTTATCCAATCAACACTTGATGCAGGTAAATGTCAATGGCATAGTTTTGAAAATTATATTCCACTTTATCCAATAAAGAGACGGATATAAGAGTTTTAAAAGTTGGTGCATAATAACAGCCATTCAAAACAAAAAAATTTGCCAATAGGTAAAACCAGGTGATTTTCATCAATAGCAACATTTGCTCCGAATTCCGAGTTTGAGGATCAAATCACTCATCTCCCAATACTCCGCTCCTTAGCATCGGTAATAACTTATAGATGTGGGATCCATATCCGGTATCGAATACCCAGAAGCAGAGTTAATTGAGAAACAATTTCAATTACAAACACAACAAAGGACGAGGCGTCATATTCTTCAAAGATGAGGCCAAGCATTCCTAGTAATGCCTCTTTCATTACCTAAGCTCATGACAGTAGCCGTACTTTCCATTCCATTCACTTCAACCCATTTAGATGTCTCTCCCTCTTACCTTCTTTATACAGAACGTATACTAGTTGGTTTTCTTCTTACCTTTCCTTTCAACTCCTGCTTCGGGATTGAAAGAAGACTACCCAACAAGCGTAACTGGTATATTCTTCTTATTTAAGAAACTCTCGAACTTGAGATAAGGTGGATGGGAGAGACAAATGAACAATTTATCTATTCCAGAACTGGTGGCCATTCTCGGACTGAAACAATTTATTCGAGTTCGTATCTAACCATACGACGACCTTCCAAGTAATATATATCTCAGTACCAAATACAGAGGATTCTGGAGTTAGCAAAAAGGGAAGAAGGATATGCAAGGACATATGCGACTATGTCGTGGATTAGGGCAACATGACATTCCATAGCCAAAGTTTATAATAAGGTTCGGTTAACTTGGTTAATGAGTCTTAGTTTAAGATCAGTCCATGGTCACTGTCAGAGAGAGAGAGAGAGAGAGAGAGAGAGAGAAGAAACACCGAGCGTGCACTTTATCAAGATAAGATTGGTTGATTAATTCATCTAATCAGGATGGCTCCCACTGTTCTGTCGAATCCTCCTTCAAACCCTGAAGGGAGAACTAGCCGGGATAATTCACACCCACTAGTTCGCTAATCAGTTAGCTAATTGTGAAGTGAAAATCTTCCGGGAGTAGCTATTACTCATAGTGGGAATCGGGACCTAAACTATCATATAGAATGGTATGCAACTCATTGCAAATTTCAACACTTGAAACTCTCGATATCGATTTTTACCCCTAACGAATTATGGCCTTAACGAAGGTCAACAAACCATAAGCTGCTAGTCAATATATATCCGTCATTTCGTGATTAATTTAGACCCACCTGCATAATCCTTTGACGAAGGTCAACAAGGCTATGCGACTGTCTTACCTAATCGCAGCACATACAAGCAGGAAGACATCACTTAGCTACCGTTCACTACGGTTTGATGAAGGTCAATAAACTCAGCACGAATACTAAGTACTCTACTTCCTGAAATGATAGAGGGCTACGGCTGGTTTTAAAGAAAACCATTAACGTAATGAATTAAATATCATCGGAGGAACCGAGTAGTTTTTAAATTTATAGTTACATAGACTTTTGCTTAAGTGCGGATTCTCCGTGAAAGGATCATGGCTATTATCTCATCGAATGAGGTACAGGATATTCCTAACTAAATATTTCTGTGCAAAGCAAAAGAATACGGCTATAAAGTCTTTTCAGAAAAATTTGGTTCCTATAACGTATTTTAGGTTTGATTTCTTTGCATTGATCTGAATTAATGCACTACCATATAGATAATCACATATTATCTAGCATCTTCTCACACCATTACAGAAAAGCATGATACGAAAAGAAAAATAGAATGCTATATATGCCATTCGCATTCGCCACGGGGTCTCGGGTCTTCACCGTAAGGTTACTTAACTTAAAGCAGGGCGGTGGTAGGGCTAGCAAACATATATTAGTGTGTGTGTGTATATATATATATATATGAGAATAATGAACGAAAGAGGCCCTAGGAGGCTATTTTCATCAGGCGGCGTCAAAATCTTCATCCTCCACCATTTTATTTGGCGCTCGGCACCGTCCATCTTGATCTTCATCTTCTAATATATCGATTCACCAAATTTCATGTGATTTTAACAATTTTTCACCGTTGATTTAGCAATGTAAAAAGTTCTATTGTCGGTAAACCGTTAATTTTGCACTCACTAAATCAATGGTGAAAAAGTGTTAAAATCACATGAAATTTGGTGTATCGACATATTAGACGATGAAGATTAAGATGGTCGGTACCGATCGTCAAATAAAATGGTGGATGATGATGATTTTGACGCCACCTGACGAAAAAGCCTCATAGGGTCTCTTTCCTCCATTTATATATATATATATATATATATATATATATATATATCGCAGACAGATAATCAGCATTATAGGCAAGCGATAAACATCATCACGGGCAGGTAATCACATTACATGCATGCAATGAATATCACAGAAATGGAATGGTCGGATTTCCTAGGAATCATGTGTTTCGTTCGAGCCACAAATGAAACACGGTATCCCCAATCGCATGAATAGTCCGTACATAGACAACTGAAGACCCCTATGAGTGCGGCAAGCCACCTGCCAATCCTAGAAACGGGAAAACCCAGTATCATCACCATGAGGAGGTCGCCCGACATTTTCTAGAATCCGGTGACCTGGGCACTCCTCCGCGGGTCTATCCTAACCCCCTACAAGCGCGGCGAACCATCTGCCAATCCTAGAATGAGGCAACCCGGGTCTCAACTCCTTGCGATGGTCACCGGTGCATTCTAGAATTCAGAAGTCCGTGCGCTTCTCCGCGGGGTAATCATATAACCTGTATCATATATAACGGCGACAATGATCACATCCTGACCGTGTCTCGACAAATAACAATACAAACTACGGCAACGACGGCCACAAGTCGACCGCTCGTCCCGAATAAAATGATAGCTTATGGATTTCCATTATCCATTCTTGTCTTGTTTTGATGATAGCTTAAACATGAATAATCGTTTAACGTCACATGCTTTATCCTGTTTTCATTATCGACACTAAACTTGCATACACTTTATTATTAAGTTGCATATCTTATATCTTGTGTATGTCGAATAATATATCGATATCTCATACTTGGCATTTGATATATTTGTTGATATTGATATATTATTCTCTTTCATTGCTTTGATATTCAAAACATGAATACTTATGCATATACACGCGCCTCTTATCTTGGTTTTCATTTGAACATGTATATACATATCGTTTATTAATATCTCTTGCTTTGCTTGTGATTTACATATCGATATTGATATTCATATTCATAGTTTCGAATATCAAACAATGAATGTTCATATATAATGTTTATATTCCTGTTTATTCCATAACACTGTATATGATGAGCTTGGTCTTTGAGATTGCATTTCAGGATATCAGATATCTCGAGGAGAAGCTCTATAAAGGAGGATGGAGGAAATTGAGCCTAAACAGAATATCTAATGGAGGTTGGAGGATATGGACGAGAGCTTCTCAAATTGCATATCAAGCTTCATGAAGGTAAAAGCCAAGTCCAAGTTTGAAGCGTCAAAGATCGAAGTCGAAGCGAAGTTCATTTGAAAATCAAATATCGACTTTAAGACACAAGTGAGTGGAATGGTATGTTCGAATATGAAGCGTCAAGTGTCGAAGCTAATTTGAAGATCAATCGACCAACGCAAGTTCAAGCGAAGCGCCAAAGTTTCAAGAGCTCGAGTCGAGACGACGAAGCTTTAAGATTTCGAAGTAATGCGATACTGACATAAGAATCTTTGTAAGTACTCGATCGATTATGGTTTATATCAATTAGAGCTCTTGAACACTCACATACGCAAGCATAAACGTTTTACATTGCATAAAATTTGGTTTTTATGGTTTCAGAGTTTTATTTTTCAGAAAACCCAAACTGTTGTTTTTGTTCCAGGCCAGACGTCTGCCTCGTTGAAGTTCAAACGTCTATACACTGTTGTTCTTTTCTGATATTTGGAAATATCAGAAATCAGAGAGACAACAGACGTCTGAAGGTCAATATGACAAACATCTGATGAAAGACTTAAAAATGGATTTTTTATAACTTTAGACGTCTGCTCATTGTGCTTCAAACGTCTATGCTAAAGTCTCTGGTTGTTTTTTTTGTTTATTGACAGATGTTTGCAGTTTATATGGACAGACGTATGATGAAGGTTTTCAAAACAATATTTTATAACTTCAGACGTCTGTCATTTGAACTTCAGACATTTGCCGAGTTTTGCCTTGCACTTTGTCATTTGTTTTGGAAAAAACAGACATCTGCAGTTCTTTTAGACAGACATATGATGAAGGATTTTTTTATTCGTCATACGTCTGGCCAATTACGATTCAGATGTCTTTCTTCGATCTGTGCTTTAAATTTCCTTCTTTAAAATAATCGACAGATGTCTGCATCTATACAGGGTAGATGTCTGAAGAAGAATTTTTTTGAAAAAATATAGCCGTTGGGATTTTGTTTTTAACGTCGGACGTCTGGCTCGTTTAACTTCAGACGTATAGTTTTACTGAAAAATGCTGATTTGACTTATAACGGCTAGTTTTTGTGTGGGGTCAATAAAAGAGTTTTAGGTTGGTTTTTTGAGCTCTTATCACTCAATATTTCAGTTTGCTAAATTCATAAGTGATCAAGAGAGAAAAATCATATATCTTGTGAGAGTCAAAAAGATTTTCATTTGCTTATCCAATCTTTCACATACACACACTCAAGAGCTAGAATTTGATATCCATCTTCTTAAGTATTAGTTGAGCTTTATTGAAAACTCTTTTGAGAGTATTTATACTTTATTGTATCATCTTCTTTTCTTTATGTGAGAACTCTAGAGTGCTGGAGTGTCTTTATAAGAGAGAAAAGTGAAAGTTGTATTTTTTTTCTTTGTGTGAGGATTCTTGAGTGCATGAGTGCCTTGGTAAGAAAGGAGTGCAAGATTTATAGAGAGAAGAGTCACTCGTGTGTCGAGTGACATGTTGTAGTCTTGGTGGAGACGTTTAGTCTTTGGAGAAGACGTGAAATTAAAGGGAACGGGCTCGAAGGCCTAAAGAAAGTGGATTAGGGACCGAGACATTATCGGGAAGCCAAACCACAATAAAAATCTTACGTGTTTGCGTGTGCAATTTCTATCTCTTAGTATAGCTTGCTTATTTACTTTCATAGATAGAATTGCTTACTTGTGTTCCCTTGCCTATATGCTCATTGATTGTTTATGCTATATTGTGCTTGCTATATGTTTAGTTGCTAACAATTGTAGGTTTTCTTAGCCACTTATCATATTGGTTTATAGTTTGCTGAGCTATTTAATTGTGTTATCTTTGCAAGTGTAGTATAGATTTTTAATTTGGGCATATTAGTTGTATAATCCTATTCACCCCCTCTCCCTTCTAGGATTATTTGTGTAAGCTTCCGCGTATTTTCGGAAAAGAATATACAATTGGCTATAACATGAATGAATATGAAACACATCATTACAAACATTCACACGCGGAGCTATTTGTTCGTGACAATCCGATCAAACCAACACACCAACATATCAGACTCACTATATATAACCCCGTCGAATTGATCACTCATCAATTCATCGACGTTAACCATCACATATCAACATATGCGAAACAACAACGATGTTAAAGTTTCGATCAAAATGCTTTCCGGACTTCCTACAAACACAAACAAGATCAAATCTCAATCTGGGGGAAAAACAAAGTATATCAAAAATCCAATTTCCTTTAGATTAAGCCCCTATAGTAACCAGGGAACAAGTTGCAATGACCTGGCCGACTAGGTCGGATAAAATGCTTTTTTGGTCGGCGAGGGCACAACATTTTGTGCCCTGGCTCCTACGACATATTTTTCAAACCAAAAACATCACGATTGTACCATTTAAATTTTTTTCAGGTGATGCTTTAAAAAACCAATAACGGCTTAATTTTGGAAATTTAAATGGCAAAACATTTTGATTCAAAACTATAACTTCGTCGAAGCAAGTTAAAGTCTATGGGCCGACTTTGATACCATTGTAGGGATCCTAATGCTCACTAGTAGGCCCAACGGAAGCGAAAAGAATGCACAATAAAAATTTCCTACAAGCACTAGCACCCACTAACCAAGAAATCACACATAGAAATAAAACTTGCAACAAAAGAAAAACCTAGAGAGGGAAACAAGTGGCTACAATCTTTGTAACGTGTTCGATCGCCTATTGGAAGATCCTCGCTAGACTAGTGAGCTTCCGGATATGCTAGGACGTCGACCACCCCACCGTAGATGATCCGTGGTGAGAGCAATTTGTCTGAAGCTCCATCCTCATCATCAAGTGAGGAAACTCCCTTTAGAGACTTGCTAGATGTAAAGGAAGGTATGATGTGGTAGAAAACTCTTTCTTTTTCTCTTTCTACTTTATTTTCTTCAAGCTCCAATTTTTTAAAGAGAATAGCAAGAAGAAGAAGATGCCATGTTCACTCCAAAAAATAATAATAAAAAGATGAATTAAAGATAAAGAAAAGAAGAGAAGAAATAAGCAACTTCTCTTTCTTCTTTTCTTTTCTCTTCTAATCTAATCTCTTTATTAAATATATATATTAAAAGCTTCAAAAACTCTTCTCTCTTTCCCCCTATCTCCTCTTATGTCATCCACAGAGAGAGAGAGAGTGTGGGTCCCACATGCACTCTTTGTATATTTTTCAATATTAAAGAGAATGTATTTGTATTAAAATACAAATACATAATGTATCAAATACATGGCATGTATCATATGTATCAAATACATATAGATGAGAGTGTATATGTATCTGTATCATGCACATATAATTATAAAGAGAAGAATATATGTATCCTATATACAAACAAATATATCCGTATCATATACTAATGAGAGAGCAAGAGAGAGTGTGTATTATACACACATATATTAGAAACCATATCATATATACGGTTATTAAGTCAACACTTGACTTAATATTTCAGTTTATAAATAAACCGGCTAGTATAGCAGCCGTCCGATTAAATCACGCGTATCACATACATATTAATACAACCCTCGCACGTATCCCGATACTCACGCCACATCATCGTTTCGCCTGGGCAGGCACTTTTGTTACGGGGCTCTAAAGACATGTCAATATACTGACAGTAGGTTAAACATGATCATATTCAATTGAATCCGAAACACTTTCATATTCAATCTCCTCACGGGTTAACCCATAAGCTCGTCACTGGTACTAGCTGCACATAACGGCTATCCAGCTATGAGTACGATAAAGGCAGGTCGACGAGAAAACTTACTTGAACCCGATAAAGTCTATAGACGACAAATACCGTACAGTCCGATCTCTTCGTCAAAGATTATCGCATACCGGGTCTAGGGGTAGAAACTGTCAGACCCCCAACAACCCGATAAGTCGTGCGATAGTGGACTCATAACCAACCGGAGATATAACTGATAATATTTCTGAGTTTATCTCCACTGCGGTGGCCACCGATTTCTGGTTATAGTCGTGTCCTGCACAGTGCTATATTGACTCCTTATACCGGGATAGACGAATCCCTTCGATAGCTCACTGCCTCCATGTGCTTCGGGACTATACCCAACTAAAACCTGTTTTCACCACTCAGTATAGCCGTGGTAGGGTAGTAATCAAAGTATAGTGGAAACACATACAAGACACTGTGGTGATCTCAGGTCGAGGGACTATCCTGTACTATCGTCGCCAGAAATGTGCTACCTGACATTGGTATAGTTCTCGGAGAGTCCATCCAGTGAAACTCATACTCCTATGAGCACCTGTATACAATCCTCGGCGTCAAACGCCAATAGCTGTAGAATCAGCTATCGACCTCTAACCGGGTCAGGAAACATATACACTAGTCTAAACTGCAGTATCGATACCCAGTCTCGATACTCCTACGACTAGGGATATTTAAAGATATGCTTATAGACTGCCCCATATCCCACTAGTATGATCACTATCATTAATCCCGGTAGTCAAGCAAAATCCTAAGGGCTCTATCTTATGTAATAGCGATACGTGATAATGAGTAAAACATATACACATGACAGATAAAGACAAACCCGATAACATACTATCATCTCGAGTAAAATTGTTCTCCGTATGGGTCCCCCTTCAATTACAATAATTTCCTTGAGGGCACCTTTATCCAACAGTTCATTTGGCCCAGCCTCTGATGGAACAAACTACAGACCCAACTAAGACAGGTATGTACTTTCTTTAGAATCTATGTGTGTGTGTGTGTGTACATACACACACTCTTAATTGATACATTTTCCCTGATATTGTAGGAGGGGAGCCTTCAGGAGAAGTGGTGGTGTCGCCTACGCCTTCTTCTAGCAAGGCGTACATCGGCCGGGTGCGGAAGAAGGTGGTCATTCAGGTAACGGTCGTAAAAGAAAAAAGGCTCTTCAAAGGCCAAAGCTTTGTCTCATCGCTCCGGTTTGAAAAGCAGGACCTTCCTTGTTAGACGAAGTTTTGGGCATGAATAATCTACCAGGTGAAGAGCACGTGGTACCTCCAGCCAAGAAAATGCACTCGAAAGCCTCAGGGGCATCGGGTGGCTCTACACCTATGACACCACCAGCTTTTCAACCCGTCTCCAATTGTAAGTGCTTATGCGTTTGTCATATTCTCATAGCCCTTCTCTACATATATACGTTGAATTTTTTATTATTATTTTTATCTACAGCTTGCGGGACATCAGCCCGACTTGGGGCTCGCACTTTCATTACTGAAGGAGAAATTTCTGAGGTTGCCTTTGATGAGGGCTATGTACCCAATGGCGAGCCCAATGCTTCATCCCCTGTGATGTTCGAGCTGATTGGAGGGAATACGGAGCGGAACAACATCCCAGCTGTCTTATCGCCCCAGACAGTTGACAAGGTAAGGACCTAGCACCCATTGAGCCCAAGAAGAAGAATGCATCCAGAAAGCCTTTAGGAACGCCGGTCACTATAGTGCCCGAGGAATCGACCGAACGACCAGCACTTGGTTATCAGGGAGCTCATCAGTGCTTACAGCCTGATGACCCTGAATTTGAGGCAGACACGCAGCGAGCCTTACTCTTGTCCCAAGCTGAGCTAAGAACAAAGAGGAAATGCGAAAAGTCCTCAACTTCCTCGATGTCTTCGCAATCGGTCGATCCTGCATTAGAGGCAGACAATACAGCAAGATTTATCATTATCTCAGGACGAGGCGCGGATGAAGAAAAAGGCCGATAAATCCTCCACTCTCCTGGCGGCTCAAAAAGAGCAGCAAGTCCGAGATATTGTCGTAGCTATTGAGCAATCCCGGGTCACGTTTGCTGCAGAATAGGGGTTCTTGTAGAGACATTAAATCTCGACATTGAGCACGAGCATAGCTCTGGGACCGTAGAAGTGGCTCTGAACGAGGCCGGGCCGAGCTCGAGTGGCGTTGGCTCGAGTTCTCGCCCCTCTGAGCCTATTGTAGAGGAGGGAGGGCATGACACTCCATTAGTGGTGGAAGTTCCTACTGTTGTAGTGGAGCCGATGCCATCGGTGATTTCCGAAAAGGCTTTCCTACCCTTGGCTTTGTCGGGTCAAGCCGCGGAAGCTCCTGATGCTACCGAGTCTGCCAAGGAGGGCCCTGTACCTATGGAGACAGATGTGGATACTTGATGGATCTTTGGATCTCCTTCAGATATTACCTTCCGTTGATCTGCAGTGAGCGCTGATGGATGGCTGAGATTGAGTCGGAGGGTTGCCTCCTGAAGCGTGTGGAACTCAATGGGTTTTATGTGGTTGAGGCTGAGCTACCTGCAAGGAAGTCCCGGGGTGGTTGTGCCACCGAGGACCCTCTGACGATCAAGTTAGACGGGGTATTTTGGCAGAGTAACGGCCTATTGAGATAAAATTGGCTTACCCGAGTCGTCTGAGAGAGGGGTTTATATAGTGGCAGCCATGGGCAGGCGGGCGCGAGATTCACGCCGGCCGTTACGCCCGCGTGACAGGCGGGATTCCCCATTAATGACGAGATATGCTCGTTAATGGGGGAACGCGATGGCGTGGAACGCAGGATCATGGGCGGTGGGTATCTCGCATCTGGAGAGATTCGCGGAACTGTAGCGGAGGTGCCTGTGATCGATGCCGTGGGTCGGTTGATGAGACTGAGGAAGATAAGCTCGGCGGGAGGCTCGGGAAAAGAGCAGGAGGCTGAGGCATCTCGGACATGTGATAGCTCGGAGGCGAGCTGGAGGGCTGAGGGAACTCAGTGTGCGGGAGGGCTCTGAGGCGAGCCGACGGTCGTTTTTAAGGGGATCATAAAAGTGCTCTGGAAGGCCACCGAAGGTCGGGAACATCCTCGGGTCGAAGGCTCGGGGTATGCTTCCAAAGTACCGATCTTGATCCTTTCTCGTAAGCTCTGGAACACGTCATCTGCCACGTGTCATGATCTGGGGAATCACCAGTATCAAGCCTCATCATTAGCCCCACACTCTCGTCTTGACCCATTCATGGGTCGGGTCGAGAGTGATCTAACCGGTCACCCGGGGTAAGCTCTTATTTGAAGATATCGTCGGTGCGTATTCCTAGGAAATTAGTTGTATTTTCTTGATGACATCAGCGGATCAGGGGAGATATCTCGTATTAAAGAAGGAGCGCCGATTCGTGCGTACGTTCGCCGAAGCGCCAGTCCACGTGTCCGGCGCTCGTTGGCTGATTCGACGTGCTGCCAGTGTCCTTCACGCCCGATAGGACGCGCCCAATATGAGTGCGACAGGTGGAATGTTGTCGGCCGTTGATTGCGAAGCGCTGTTTTGGCGGGAGACGATCGGCGCCGTAGGATGCGTATGCTGACGGCTATAAATAGTGGTGGGATCCTCTTCTGGGTCCCTACTTTGCCATACTTTCCTCGTCCCTTCGCGTGTTAGCTCGGCGCTCTTCCCTTTAGGTTGGGATCCCGCAATTTTCTCTTCCGAGGATTCATCCTTTTGATCAGGTTAGATGTCTTCTACCGAGGAGTCTGTAGAAATAACCCGGGTAGAGTCTAGGGAGTCTTCTGCAACTTCCTCTTCTGCTTCTTCCTCTTCCTCGTCTGAGTCGGAGTCCTCTTGGGAAGTTTGGGTCAGTCATGCTCCCCGGAGTCGTGCGAGGGGGACAGTCCCCAGAGCGCAGGTCAGGGGCATCCGTGACGCGTCTTCCATATTGAGTCATGCGGATGAGCTTGCCACCATCCGGGCTCGCTTCCATATCCCTCCCGGCCACTCGCTTCGTCTGGCCAGGGAAGGGGAGAGGGCAGATCAGGTACGGGGCATGGAGATTGCCTTGTACCTGGAAGCCTTTTGGGCCGGGATGCGCATGCCCTTCTCCCCCGAGGTGAGTGCGGTGTTGAATTTTTTTGAGTTAGCCTCGGGCCAGTTAGTGCCGAACTCTTAGAGTATTCTCCTCAAGTTCCTGGTCCGGCTGAAATTACGGCAGATCCCTTTCAGCCGGAGCCTTCTCATATCCTCTCTCTGCTATAAAAACCACCCCAGCACTCGCAAGGGCGAGCCGAGCTGGGTGTGCATTTCTTTTAGAAAACACCAAGGAGGTGCTGCCGGGTCGGGGGTCATCATAGTACCTTTTTCTATCCATGAATGGAAGAAGAAGTTTTTGTTTGTCGGGCCACCCGAGGATGAGGATTGGCCTGTGCCCATCCAGTGGCACAGGGCCAACTGCCCGGGAATGAAGCGGTCGAACGATCCCGACGCGGTGGCAGTATTGGAGTGGGAGCCCCTCCCCCGGACCGATGTGTTGCTGTCTGAGCAGGCCCTCAGTTAGGCCGGGCTCAGCCCCGCTCAGTTTGCAGGTAAGTCAGGAGTTTTTAGGCGACTTGTTTAGACTTGTGTATTCTTCACTTTTTCTGGCATTGCTGACTCCTCCTTTGTATTTTTTTCGTATGCAGAACCCATGGAACTAGGAAAATTTCGGGCAGCCCTGGTCGAACAGAAGAAGGGGAAGAAGGCCGAAGGTGCCAGTCCCTCTCGCTTGTCGTCGGCTCCGGCTCCATCGATGGCCACTCCAGCTAGGCGCTCAAGCACGCCCCGGGCCCCGGAGTCCAGCCATGCGTCGAGCCGAAAACGCGCTCAGGGGAGCCCTGGGTTTTGGAGGTGGGAGGTAGGACTGGTTCCCCCGCGTCTCTCCTCAAGAGGTTCCATAGGACGGTGCCCCGCTCCCCGGCTTCTCCGATCATCATGTATGAAGGGGAGCTTCGCTTCGAGGTGCCCTCGGGGCTTTCCGTCGCCGACAGCCTGCTCTTGGAGATGGAAAGGTCGGCCGGGGGCAGAATCCTCAGGGGACCCTCAGGGCCCAAATGGTGGCCATAGCCTAGGAGGCCGTGCAGGTCAGTGTTCGCACCTCAGTCGGGTCATCATTCAGTATTTTTTTTTTGCAAGATTGGGTGTGCCCCTTCTCTTTTTGACCCTCCTTTGTTTTCTTCAGGTCCTCCAACACTGCGCCCTTGTCGTCAACATGGAGGACGAGGAAATTTCCCTGGCGATGCAGGCCGCAGGCGAGCTCTCCTCGCGGGAGGAGAGCTCCAGGCTGGAGCTGCAAGCGGCGATGGAGAGGGTCGCCGCCCTCAAAAACCGGGTGGCATCCAGGGATCGGTAGATCGCCAGCTGCCAAGAGGCCGCCCGAGTCGCTGAGGCTAAGTTGGAAGATTCCAGGGTGCTTGTCGCCACCCTGAAGAAGATGGCGAACACCCTCCGGAGGGAGAGCGAGGCAGCAAAGGAAGGAGCGAGGCGTGCCGACCTCCGAGCGTCGAAGACGGTAGAGAACTACCAGAAGTCAGACCAGTTCTACGCCGACCTGGCTCAAGCCTCTGCCCTCGTTTGGCATGAGGCCCTCGACGCCGTCAAAGCCTGAATGCCGGAGTTTCCTGACGGCGAGCTCCGGGGTGAATACCCCCTCGAGGATGAGGCGCAGAGGTATGTCCCCGGAAGTGCCGCAGGGGGAAGGGCCCCTGGTGAGAGCGTTGGGGAGGAGTCGATTCCCCCGGCCCCCAGCGTCGAGGCTCCTACGATGGGCGCCGACCTTCAAGACGTCACCCCGGTTGTGGTGGTGGATGCGGAGCTCATCAAGGTTCTTCCCAGTCCCGAGGCTTGAATCTCCTTACCTCCTTATTTTCTTTTGCGCTGAAATTTTGTAAGCCTCCGGGCGTTTTTGTAAGGCTGGAGAGCCCATAATACCCTTGTAAAGACTTCCGACTTTGTGAATAAAAATATTTTTGCAGTGTTCTTTGCGTGCGTATTTTCCCTTTGTTTGTGGTAAAAAAAATTATTTGCGCGGTACTGCTCTCATGATGTGTCAGGTCAGAGATCAGTTTTTCATCTAGCGATCGCACGTCGAGTTGAATTCAACCATTTGCCAAGTGTGCAAAGACCGGTGAAAGGTCGGTATCTCCCTAGCCCTGAAGTCGAGGTGGGGATCGCTTAGTGAAGACGTGCAGGAAGCTGAGTAGGGAAGCTGCTCGATGGCCTATTGATGAGGGATTTGATCCTTAGCGCGGGAGGGCATTGAGTTGCCTGCTAATGATGGACCGAGCGGGGAAGCCGCTCGATGGCCTCTTGATGAGGGCTTCGATCCTTGGCATCTTTGGGTAGGAGATTTACCAGTCAAGGATGGACCGAGCAGGGAAGTTGCTCGGTAGCCTCTTGATGAGGGCTTGGATCCTTGGCGTCGTTGAGTAAGACATTACCAGCCAAGGACGGACCGAGCAGGGAAGCTACTCGGTGGCCTCTTGAAGAGGGCTTTGATCCTTAGCGCGGGAGGGCATTGAGTTGCCTGCTAAGGATGGACCGAGCAGGGAAGCTGCTCGGTGGCCTCTTGATGAGGGCTTCGATCCTTGGCGTCGTTGAGTAGGAGATTTACCAGCCAAGGATGGACCGAGCAGGGAAGCTGCTCGGTGGCCTCTTGATGAGGGCTTGGATCCTTGGCGTCGTTGGGTAAGAGATTACTAGCCAAGGACGGACCGAGCAGGGAAGCTGCTCGGTGGCCTCTTGATGAGGGCTTTGATCCTTAGTGCGGGAGGGCATTAAGTTGCCTACTAAGGATGGACCGAGCAGGGAAGCTGCTCGGTGGCCTCTTGATGAGGACTTTGATCCTTGGCGTCGTTGGGTAGGAAATTTACCAGCCAAGGATGGACCGAGCAGGGAAGCTGCTCGGTGGCCTCTTGATGAGAGCTTGGATCCTTGGCGTCGTTGGGTAAGAGATTACCAGCCAAGGACGGACCGAGCAGGGAAGCTGCTCGGTGGCCTCTTGATGAGGGCTTTGATCCTTAGCGCGGGAGGGCATTGAGTTTCCTGCTAAGAATGGACCGAGCAGGGAAGCCGCTCAGTGGCCTCTTGACGAGGGCTTTGATCTTTAGCGTCGTGGGGTAAGGGATTACTAGCCAAGGATGGACTGAGAAGGGTTGCTGCTCGGTGGCTTCTTAATAAGGGCTTTGATCCTTAGCGCGGGAGGGCATGGAGTGGCCTGCTAAGGATGGACCGAGTAGGGTTGCTGCTCGGTGGCCTCTTGATGAGGGCTTTGATCCTTAGCGCGGGAGGGCATGGAATGGCCTGCTAAGGATGGACCGAGCAGGGTTGCTGCTTGGTGGCCTCTTGATAAGGGCTTTGATCCTTGGCGTCATTGGGTAAGAGATTACCAGCCAAGGATGGACCGAGCAGGGTTGCTGCTCAGTGGCCTCTTGATGAGGGCTTTGATCCTTAGCGCGGGAGGGCATGGAATGGCCTGCTAAGGATGGACCGAGCAGGGTTGCTGCTCGGTGGCCTCTTTATGAGGGCTTTGATCCTTGGCGTCATTGGGTAAGAGATTACCAGCCAAGGATGGACCGAGCAGGGTAGCTGCTCAGTGGCCTCTTAACGAGGGCTTCGATCTTTGGCGTCGTTTGGTAATAGATTACCATCCAAGGATGGACCGAGAAGGGTAGCTGCTCGGTGGCCTCTTGACGAAGGCTTTGATCCTTGGCGTCGTTGGGTAAGAGATTACCAGCCAAGGATGGACCGAGCAGGGTAGCTGCTCGGTAGCCTCTTGACAAGGGCTTTGATCCTTAGCGTCGTTGGGTAAGAGATTACCGGCCAAGGATGGACCGAGCAAGGTAGCTTCTCGGTGGCCTCTTGACGAGGGCTTTGATCCTTGGCGTCGTTGGGTAAGAGATTACCAGCCAAGGATGGACTGAGCAGGGAAGCTGCTCGGTGGCCTCTTGACGAGGGCTTTGATCCTTGGCGTCGTTGGGTAAGAGATTACAAGCCAAGGATGAACCGAGCAGGGTATCTGCTCGGTGGCCTCTTGACGAGGGCTTTGATCCTTGACGTCGTTGGGAAAGGAGTTGCCTGCCAAGGATGGACCGAGCAGGGTAGCTGCTCGGTGGCCTCTTGACGAGGGCTTTGATCCTTGGCGTCGTTGGGTAAGAAATTACCAGCCAAGGATGGACCGAGCAAGGTAGCTGCTCGATGGCCTCTTGACGAGGGCTTTGATCCTTGGCGTCGTTGGGTAAGAGATTACCAGCCAAGGATGGACCGAGCAGGGTAGCTGCTCGGTGGCCTCTTGACGAGGGCTTTGATCCTTGGCGTCGTTGGGTAAGAGATTACCAGCCAAGGATGGACCGAGCAGGGAAGCTGCTCAGTGGCCTCTTGACGAGGGTTTTGATCCTTGGCGTCGTTGGGTAAGAGATTACCAGCCAAGGATAGACCGAGCAGGGTAGCTGCTCGGTGGCTTCTTGACGAGGGCTTTGATCCTTGGCGTCGTTGGGCAAGGAGTTGCCTGCCAAGGATGGATCGAGCAGGGTACCTGCTCAGTGGCCTCTTGACGAGGGCTTTGATCCTTGGCGTCATTGGGTAAGAGATTACGAGCCAAGGATGGACCGAGCAGGGTAGCCGCTCGATGGCCTTTTGACGAGGACTTTAATCTTTGGCGTCGTTGGGCAAGGAGTTGCCTGCCAAGGATGGACCGAGCAGGGAAGCTGCTCATCTTTGCGAAGTTTGGTCTAACCCTCCTTGGTGTGCGAACATCGGGAAGAGTGATCATCGCGGATGACACGTGTCGGGAATGCATGGGGGGGCGAAGCGTTTAGAAGAGCCACGTCAGTTTCGCCACGTGGAGGTGCGGTATTGGAGTAATTTGGGTGAATCCCAGGATTCGCGCCCATGTGCGCATGAATTTGGGTCCTTAAGGATTTTGTTTGAGGTTATAAATAGAGAAGGGTGTGTTTCCCATACTTAGGCTTGCACCTTGAAGCACAATAATGGATGGATTCCCTTTCTCCATTCCCGAGACCATTTCCTTCGAAGATGTGTATCTGTATGATCAGCGGATCTCCGAGGATACGCTGCAAGCGGTGGTTCGGCACGTTGAGGATCATGTCAGCCGCCTGCTTCCTCAGCGATCACCCTTACTCCAGCTGCTGATGTACTCAATCTGGAGGGCATCGCCGGGGCTGCACAACCCCTTGTTCGAACAACTGAAAGATGAGGCGGTTGGCAAGCTGAGATCGTTATGTCGTCTCGGCCTGATCTCGAAGAGTCGGCGGGATCAATCGGTGGCACTCGTACTCGAGTGTTACCGAATGAGGCATCTCACCAATGGGTGCCCACCCGTAGAGCCTTCTAGCCCGTCCGTGGCCTCGAGGGTTCGCGGACAGCATCAGAGGCAGAGGTCCGAGACTGCAAGGGCTCAGCTGGCGGAAATTTGTTCGGAGTACCACGAGCAATGTTTCTTTCACCCCCTTCCCCCACTGTTGTAAGAGTTTTTCTTTTTCTTTTTAATGTAAGGCCGAGGAGCCCACAATACCTTTTGAATGAATAAAATTCTCCTTCTTGCGATGCTCTATTGTTTCCTTCTTATTAGTTAAATAAAAAGAACGTAGAAGAATTTATATCGCTTTTGTGAAAGAAGAAATATACATTCATAGACATTCTTTTCTGAGGTACAGCTTGAGCTTCTCGACGTTGTAAGGTCGTGGAAATTTGCGACCATTCACATCTTATAGGCGATAGGCTCCGTCGAGCAGGACCCGGAGACGAGGAAGGGACCGTCCCATTTCGGGGAAAACTTATACAGCTTGCTTTGATCGACGAACTCGTTCCGCCTTAGGACTAAATCTCCAGTTTTGAAGAAGCGACGCTTGACTCGCGCGTTGTAGTAGCGGGCGATTTGCTGTTGATAGGCGGCAGTTCTGATATGAGCCCGGTTCCGTTTCTCTAACAAGATGTCCAGGTTAGTTCTGAGGGCCGAGGTGTTTTCTTCGTCATTGAAGTGCTCGACCTTGTAGCTGGATAGCCCGATCTCCGCCGGGACCATTGTCTCGGTACCGTAGCAGAGGCTGAAAGGGGTCTCTCCGGTGGGGGTCTTCTTCGACGTGTGCAAGGCCCATAAGAACCGGGGTAGTTCTTCGACCTAACTGCATTGACGTCCTTCTAGGCGTGTCCAGAAACCTCTAATGACGTCCCGGTTAGCGACCTCGGCCTGCCCGTTGCACTGGGGATGCGCGACCGCGGCAAACTTCATGAGGATACGATATTCGCTGCAGAATTCCTTAACTTTTTCTTTTTCGAAATTTATCCCGTGGTCGGTGATGATACACCTCGGGATGCCGAACCGGAGTATCACGTTGTTCTACAGGAACTTGATAGTCGTAGTGGCGTCCGGTTTCCTGATGGGGACAGCCTCGATCCACTTCGTGAAGTAGTCCACTGCGACAAGGACGTACTTATGCCCGCCCGTACCGGTAGGGAACTGGCCTATCATGTCCATTACCTACTGGGAAAATGGCCACGAGGAGGTTAGGGCTGTTAGCTTGGTAGCCGGAAGGCGAGGTATGCTTCCATGGAGTTGGCAGCTTTTGCACCTCTTAACGAGCTTCTGGGCATCTTGATGAATCGTCGGCCAATAGTACCTTTGGAGCAGTGCCTTCTGGATTAAGGTGTGGGCCCCTTGGTGAGCGCCGCCGACCCCTTCATGAATCTCACGGAGGACGTAGTCGCCCTCGTGGGGGTCGACGCACCGGAGCAGGGGCTGAGTGAAGGATTTCTTGTAGAGTTTCCCACTGCTCCAGACGAAATGGTGAGCTTTGGCTTGGAGACGACGAGCTTCCCCTCAATCATCTGGGAGTGTACCTTCCCTTAGGAATTCTACGAAGGGCTTCCTCCAATCCCGGTCTTCTTCTCGAGCTGTGTACACTTGAAGTGGCATCGCCCCGTCTTCCACGCTTGGCCGTGGTAAGACCTCGAAGAGGATGTTCCTCTTGTTGTTGGCCATATAGGATGAAGCCAGCTTACTCAAGGCGTCGGCCTGGGCGTTTAGCTGTCTGGGGATCTGCTCCATTTGGACCTCGTCGAAGTTTTTTCGCAATCTTCTCACCCCGGCCAGATACTTCACCATCAGAGGCTCCCGTGCCTCGAACCAGCCGGTCACTTGGCCAACGACTAGGGTGGAGTCGCTGCAGATTCAGATCGTTCTCAACCCTAGTCCGGAGGCTATGCGCAGTCTGGCCAGCAAAGCTTTGTATTCCGCTGCGTTATTTGAGGCTTTGAACCCGAGCTTCAGAGAATACTCCATTTCTGCCTCGTTCGGACCCCGAATAATGAGGCCGACACCACAACCTTCCTCAGTCGAGGACCCGTCGATGTAAAGGATCCAATCAGGGACGGAGTCGGGCTTCCCATCGACCGAGGGTTGAGCTCCGGGGGCCGGCGTGGATTCCGGCTCTTTGCTGGGGATGGTGCACTCGATGATAAAATCAACCAGGGCTTGTGCCTTGATAGCCTGCCTCGGGCGGTATTTTATGTCGAACTGGGACAACTCCCACCTCCATTTCTCTAAGTGGCCAGAGGACTCGGAGGAGGCGAGGATAGCCCCCAAGGGCCGCTCAATAAGAACAAGGATGGTATGCGTTTGGAAATAGTGTCGTAATTTCCTTGAGGCCACGATGAGTTCCAAGACGATCTTCTCAATGGCTGGGTAGCTCGTTTCCGCGTCCTTGAAGACATAGCTCACATAGTATACCGGTTTCTGGACTCCCTCAACCTCTCGGACGAGCACCGAACCTGCAGCTTGGTCGGACACCGCTAGATATAGCGATAGCTCATCCCCTTCAGCTGGCCGGGTGAGCAGCGGAGGAGTCGCAAGGTGCCTCTTTAATTGATCAAAGGCGGTCTGGC
Organism: Agapanthus africanus; assembly: GCA_030015575.1. Lineage (NCBI taxonomy): Eukaryota > Viridiplantae > Streptophyta > Magnoliopsida > Asparagales > Amaryllidaceae > Agapanthus > Agapanthus africanus. Next base: position 157,555,419 of record CM057348.1, on the reverse strand, counting down.
ACTCTTCCGACCATTCGAACCTTGGTATCTTCCTTAGAGCTTTGAAGAACGGGAGACACTTCTCCCCAGACCTTAATATGAAATGGCTCAGAGCGGCTACCCGCCCTGTTAGTCGCATGATTTCGACGTTAGGCTTGGATGTGGCCATGTTGACGATGGCGCTGATTTTCTCCGGGTTAGTCTCGATTCCACGGTGGATGACCATAAAACCGAGGAACTTTCCACTGGTGACCCCGAATGCGCACTTGGCGGGGTTCAGTTTTATCTTGTATTTGCAGAGGACATCGAAGGCCTCGCCCAGATCCTTGGCGTGTTCACTCGATGAGAATGATTTGACGAGCATGTCGTCGACATAAACTTCTATGTTCCTTCCGATCTGTGGCTTGAACATGCGATTAACCAAGCATTGGTACTTAGCCCCGGCGTTTTTGAGGCCGAAAGACATCACCTTATAGCAGTATACCCCCGGTCTAGTGAATGCGGTGAGATCCTCGTCGGCTGGATTCATACGGATTTGGTTGTAGCCAGAGAATGCATCCATGAAGCTAAGTAGCTTATGGCCTGCCGAACTATCGACGAGCCGGTCTATCCGAGAGAAGGGATAGTTGTCTTTTAGGCAGGCCTTGTTGAGGTCAGTGAAGTCGACGCACTTGCGCCACTTTCCACTTAACTTTTTAACCATGATTACGTTCGCCAACCACTCCGAGTAAGGCACGTTCCGAATAAAGTTGGCGGCGAGGAGCCTGTCTACCTTGTCCTTGATTGCTTTTTGTTTGATCGAGGCGAAGCTTCGTTTTTTCTGCCTGACGGGTCGGACCGTAGGGTCCACCCCGAGCTTATGCGATATGATTTTAGGGTCGATCCCAAGCACGTCGGCAGGCGCCTAGGCGAACACATCAGAGTTACTTCTGAGGAAGTGGACCAGGTCATCTCACTGAATCCCCGTTAAGAGCGACCCGATCTGAACAGTTCATTCATCGTCCCCTTCTATGAGGGGGACCTCTGTTAGTGGCTCCACCGGGGTCCCTCGGACCTCCTTTTGCTCGTCTCTAGTGTCCAGAGAACCCTTGATATCATCCTCATCCTCAATGCCATTGTTTGGCCGCTCAGACGTAGATGTTGCGGTGAAGAAAACCTTTGCGGTTCGTTGGTCCCCGTAGGCTTGACCTATCCCGCCTTGGTCGAGTGGGAATTTCATCGCTAGGTGGTAGGTCGATATCTGGGTCCGGAGAGAGTTCAGTGTCGGGCGACCGAGGAGGACATTGTAGGCCGATGGGATTCTCGCGATGATAAAATCCACAGGCACGGTGCGTGTATGGCCCGCCTCTCCGATGTTAAATTGGAGGGTGATTACCCCTTCCGCCGGGATGGAGTGATTAGTGAACCCTAACAGGACGTGGGCGGTCGGCCTTAGGTCCGACGGGGTGAGTCCCATATGCAGAAAGCAGTCATAAAAGAGAATGTACGCCGAGCTTCCCGAGTCGACCAATATTCTCTGCACTTCGTAGAGGTGGACCCGAGCTGTGATAACCAGTGGATCGTTGTGAGGCAGGGATTTAGCCTTCTTCCTCGAGTGGCCGCCAGTCCCCTCGATCGGTAAAGGGTGCTGCGCCTCATCGGTTCCCATCATACCCCCTGCTGACAGGGCCATGATTTGGATGATTGTCAACTCACCGGGAGGGGGATGGTGCTCTTGCTCACGGTCGGCTTGCCGCTTGTCCCGCAAGTATGTTGCCAGGTGCCCCGAGCGGATTAACTCCTCGATGTAGTCTCGGAGCTGCTTGCAGTTCTCGGTGGAGTGGCCCTGCGACCTGTGGAAAGCACAGTAGGGGCCCCGGGTGCGCTTTGCCACCCTATTCGAGACTCGGGGGAGTTTGAAAAACCTCTCTCCCTTAGCTTCCTCCAACAGTACCGTCTAGGATATGTTGAGCGGGGTGTACTTCTGAAACTTCGGGGAGTAGGGCTTTGGCCGCTCACTCTTCATTTTCTCCTCCCTGGCCCTTGTCTTCTAATCAGCATGTTCTGTCCGGGACAGGTTGGCATTCACCTCGGACTCAAGCTGGATCTCACGTTCGGTCCAGTCCTTTACCTCGGCCATGGTCTTAGATTGCGCTATGGAAAAGGAGCGCAGCCACTCCTTTTGCCTAAGACCCGACCTATGGGCCGTAATGACCGTCTCGTCCCGGTGCTCTAGCACCTCAAGGAGGGAGTTGTAGAACCGGGTGACGTACCCTTTGAACAATTCTTTGTCCCCGCTCTTTATGGTGAAGAGATGATCAACGATCCTCTTCTGCCGTCTGTTCCCGACGAAATGACCGAGGAACTGGGTAGCCAGCTCATCGAAGGTAGAGATTGAGCGTGGCGCCAGTCCTCGGAACCAGTCTCGTCCAGAGAGAATGAGAGTGGTGGGGAAAGCGCGGCATTGTGCAGTGTCGGAACAGTCCTGTAAACTCATCCCGGTTGTGAACGCGTCCAAATGGTCTTTCGGGTCGGACTTCCCGTCGAAAAGGGAGACCTTCGGGGGGCTTGTTCCGAGAGGAGACGTGGACGACGAGTAGCTCTTTGGTGAAAGGCTTCGTGAGCGAGTCGGCGGCATATTTAGCCCCGTCGCTTGAAGGACGATTTTCCCGATGCATGCCTTCGATCTTCTTTTCGAGGGCGTCGAGTCGGCCGTGCTATCCTGACGATTAGGCATACTCTGATTTTTGTCCTCTGCTGCCGGACACCTGCCCCTGGCCACGACCCCGGTTCCGTTCGATGAGGTTCTTTAGGTCCCCTGGCGAGGTCGTCTTCGAGCTACTGTGGTGAGTCCCGTCCGCACGACCCCATCGAGGGAGGGGATGCCGGTCATGCCTGGACACATGCGAGCTGACCGACACCTCCTCGAGAGGGACAGGGGTGCGATGGGCTTCGGGGAGAGGTGCTCTAGTGAAAGACCTCAGTGTTGAGCTGTGCGGCGCCCAGCGGGTCATTGAATATGTCGGCCCGGGGGATCTGCGGCCTCCGGAGACAGCGAGGTGGTGTTCGGTCGTGCCGACGCGGGCAGAGTCTTCTCTCCCTCTGTAGGGGTCCCGGTCCCGAGGTGGGGGAACGGCGACCTGGGGAGCTTGCCCGGCCGTTTGGACACGGACGAGCGCGTCCACGACGGATGCGAGCCGATCTATCCGAGCAGATAGGATGTGAATGGCATTCGAGGGAGGAGATTCAGGCGCGCCTCCATTGTGGGGAAGGCGGCGGTTAGTGCTTGGATCGTCGCGGTGATCGTTCGCCATGAAGTTGAGATCGGAAGGTGAACTTTCGTTGAGTGGAACTAATTTCTCACAGACGGCGCCAACTGATGGATCTCTGGATCTCCTTCAGATGTTACCTTCCGTTAATCTGCAGCGAGAGCTGATGGATGGCTGAGATTGAGTCGGAGGGTTGCCTCCTGAAGTGTGTGGAACTCAATGGGTTTTATGTAGTTGAGTCCGAGCTACCTGCAAGGAAGTCCCAGGATGGTTGTGCCACCGAGGACCCTCCGACGATCAAGTTAGATGGGGTATTTTGGCAGAGTAACGGTCTATTGGGGTAAAATTGGCTTACCTGAGTCGTCTGAGAGAGGGGTTTATATAGTGGCAGCCATGGGCAGGCGGGCGCGAGATTCACGCCGGCCGTTACGCCCCTGGCGTTACGTCCGCGTGACAGGCAGGATTCCCTATTAATGATGAGATATGCTCGTTAATTAGGGAACGCGATGGCGTGGAACGCGGGATCATGGGCGGCGGGTATCTCCCGTCTGGCGAGACTCATGGAGCCGTGGCGGAGATGCCTGTGATCGGTGCTGTGGGTCGGTCGATGAGACCGAGGAAGATAAGCTCGGAAGGAGGCTCGGGAAAAGAGCGGGAGGCCGAGGCATCTTGGACATGTGATAGCTCAGAGGCAAGCTGGAGGGTTGAGGGAACTCAGCATGCGGGAGGGCTCCGAGGCGAGCCGACAGTTGTTTGTAAGGGGATCGTAGGAGTGCTCTGGAAGGCCACCGAAGGTCGGGAACATCCTCGGGTTGAAGGCCTGGGGTATGCTTCCAAAGTACCGATCTTGATCCTTTCTCGTAAGCTCTGGGACACGTCATCTGCCACGTGTCATGATATGGGGAATCACCAGTATCAAGCTTCATCAATACGGAAGGCCTTTTAACTATGCCTCCACTCACTACCATCCTCCCTCCTATGCCGATTGAGCGTGAAGGTAAAAACCCATATTTATATGCAAACTTTGCTTATTTCTATTTTCTTTTGCTTCATTATAATACTTTGTTCATTGTCCTCAGTCCTTATCGACATGAACCTGATCAATGAGGAGAATGAAGGCCTAGAAACCGAAGTTGGGGATTTAATGAAGCTTCTCTAGCCAGCTGTGAGCCCTCCTCATGCCTTGTTTATGCCGAGGGAATATCAAATTGGAGTATCTCGAGACATATACAAGAATTTGCGTGGGATTTTGAATCAATAGATCGTGCCTACTCCTGAAGCTTTTATTGGGTGTGTCAACCTATTCCTTGCGATGTTTGCTTTATGTGAGATCAACACGACCCGACTTCTGCAGTAGGTACGAGAGACTTGTGATGATCTTTGATGGCTGTGTCGGGCGGCGGAAGCGGGACAACGCCACCCCATCACCTTCTAATCTGGCTGCGGCCGCAAAAATCACATGAACTATGTTCGTTATTACCGGGGCCAATCCGCAATTCATGTCCCTTGCCAGGCTCGCAGGGTATGACCCGGAGACGTGCCCATTAGGCATGAGCAACGACTTCCCGGTGCTGCAGGATAGCCATCACCTGTTCAAATCCGTCAATAAGGCAGAGGATCAACTGCCCGGCAGAACAACCATCAACACCGCTATAGGCAGTTCAAATCCGTCAAAGTAACAGGCTGGCCTTCGACAAGACGATAGCCGACATCCCCTCGTCTTCTAGAATGGCTATCCGGCAAGTCCGGAATGACCGGGTGTACACGACAGACTCCACTACAATTTACAGAGGGTAGTCACATGTGATGCCAGCTCCCTATGATAGAACTAAACGAAAGATTGTGTTCAAAAGACTTTTAGTTACTCAGGGGCCCCAGCAAGTTCCCCGAGAAGACGATGACGTCATCTTCAATGCGGGCTGCTTTGCCGCTCCTCCCCATATGAAAAAGAATGGGGCATCTCGCAACGTGAGGAGGGAGGCTAAACGTGCCCATGCAGAGAATGATGCCCCTATTCCTCGACACTAACAGGCAGTCCCATTGCCGATTGGAAACCCGTTCACCTCACTCCGACAACTTCCAAATCAGCTTTGACAAGGAGACCAAACTGCTAGGTCTTCCGATGGGCGGGGGACCACCAAACGAAGGACATATCGGGCCTATACAGAGGCAAGGATTCTTCAAAGGTCCATCCCTTCCAAGACTTTCTATAGCAAGGAAAGGGAGATCTTTAACCATCTGGCTAGAGAGGCATGCATACCAACCCCAGTGGAGTCGCCATTTTCTCGCTTTAGGACCTCTAATGAATAGACGTTCAGAACAGGTAGAGTTTAAAAAAACAAACATTTGAGTTTTAAAATTTTAGCAGAAAGTCCTAGTTTCGAGACTTCTTGTAGACACAAACACCTATGGTTAATCACACCCTAATATCTAAAGAAACATTTAGACGCGGTACTTTATTAGGTTGCTCAAATCACACCACAAAAATTATATTTAAAGATCATAAAGTACTTGCAAACATAACATAATATGGGCAAGAAATATATTTTATTGCATTTCATATGTATTTGTGTGCAAGTTGAATATAAATTACATTGATATTGCAAAAGGTATAAAAGTTATAAGAAAACTCTAATTTAAGAGTTTGTTTCCATACTTGGGAGTATTTTAATTCAAATTGACATCATGGATGGGCCCTACCTCATATTGGGGCCACATCATGGAACATAAACCACTCTATGTGGCGTCCATATCCTTTTTAAGAAAGCAGGAACCCTTTCTTAAGCGAAAGGCCCATTTTAGGATCTCCCGATGTCACAACCCGGGAATGGCACGTGACTGGCACTTAAATCATGTGAACTCTATAGAATCCCACCGTAACCCAAGTAAACCGAAAACCAGGAATCTAAACCTTTTTACAAAATAGTGGAGGTGAAGTTTTGAGAAAGCGGTATAAATGAAATCTAGTTTTCTTTTAAAATATAAATGAGGTTCGTTGAAAATACAAGTGGTATGTATACTAAAGTTGGAAAATGTTTTCGTCATTTGAAATTTTGGCAGCACCTCCTTTATAAATTTTGATCAAAACCAGTACATAACAATAATAACATTGGCATCCCCAAACGGGAGCTCGCTCATCGTCGATCGGCGGAAACACAACCACGCAGATATATATACGATGCCCAAAGCGAAGATCAACACAAGAAAAGAATAAAAGAAATACCAAAACCTCATCGAACTCAAGTATAAAGAATATATACAAATCTCACTCTAAATCCAAAAGAATATATAGGTCTCAGGTTTCTAAATCTACTAAATACACATAGTCTGATTGATAGAGCTTTTAACTAGATTATAATGAATAAAATATACAATAATGGTTATGATCTGTAGTATAACTCACCTACCAAGCAAATCACCCAAAAGGAGAAGTGCCAAAAAGCCGATACTGATCCGAGCGGTTGGTCCTGCAAGAAAACTATGGCACAACGGGGGTAATTTACCAACTCGTGAGTAGAAGATATCATCAGGTAGAAATCGAATGCATAACGATCTACTTAGGTTGAAAGGTTACGCTAGTGCCCCGGCCAACTACCGTGGCCAAATGCGGAAAAAAAATTTCTAACGATTAGAACATGGCACTAGAATAACCTTTAACCCAGATCTTTCCATAATCCTATCTAGCAAAAGTAGTAGTGCTATCTACTATGAAAGAAGTCTCACCAAACGATCCGAGTCCTTCGGTCTTCTTTCCTCTTCGTTAGCTCCAAGTGGCCACCTTGAACATGCTTGATCTTCTTTGTTGGCTCCTTTGGTTCTCCACGATCGATCTTGCTCTCCGGTCCTCCTTTTGTCGTAGATGATCCACCCGAGGGATATGATCCATGGCTCTAGCTCCTCACAATATGTCAAGTAGAGCAACTAGAGAACTTGGGTTGCTAAACCAAATAGCCTATGATGCAGTGTGAAGATCTAAGTGTTTGCTATCTCTTTCTTGCCTCTTCACTTGTTTCTCAACGCATGAGAATGATAGTGAAGAGGAAGATGATGAAGGTGGAGGAAACTTAAAAGGAGGGAGGAGATGAAGAAAAATGGGAGCTCAAGAAATTATGAAGCATCCATGAGAGAGAAAATCAACACAAAGGTTTTGTGTATGAATTTTCATGAATAAACAATCAACAACCATACTTCAATAGTAACTACAAATGAATTAAAAATTCATTTGTTAACTATTAAAGCATGGTTATCACCATTCCTCCCATACCTCATACTTTACACCTCATTTCCATTTATCAAATAAATGGAAAAAGCATAATGAGGTGGCCAACTTCTAGAAGGTAATCTGTAACAAAATACGGATTACAGTCAGTTATATATACATACATGCATTCAGATAAAAATACGAATGCCCAAAGAGATAGAATAATACGAAGAACGTAATACTAGAATATACATATTGAAATACATATATGTAAACTATTAAATCAATACCTAATTTAATAATCCGGCTCAAACCCGAGCCGGCTAGTATTACCAACTGTTCGATCGAAAGTCCGAGTACAAAGTACATCAATCGATCGAGACCCTGCACGTATCCAATACAGCTACTACATCATTTCACCTGAACCAGGGAAACCCTCTGTGTGGGACTCAAATTACTCGACAGTACGCCGGCAGTGAGTTACTGGATAAATCCATAACCACAAGCACGTCAGCGGCACTAGCTGTACGTAACGGCTACCGGGGTACCTTTTCAAAAGGATGGCCGACGAGCAAACTCATCCGGATCCCTACTGAGCCTATCTGTGACAATCTTCATACAGTCTGGTCTCTTCGTCTGAGAGTATCGTATACCGGGTCTAGGGGTGGTAAATGTCAGACCCTAATAACCCGATAAGTCGTGCTGATGATGCTCAGGACCAATCCGAGAAACTACTGATCAGTCTATTAGTAAATCCCAACTGCCTTGGCCAAGGTCTTATGGTCCTGACCAATCGAACATAGTGCGATATCGACTCCCTATACCGAAAGAGACGAATCCCTGACAATCGCTCACTGCCTCCATATGGCTCGGGACTGTACCCAACCAAAACTTGTTTGCACGACTCAGTAGAGCCGTGGTAGGGTAGTGATCAAAGCATAGTGGGAACTCACAAAAGACAAATGCCGATCTCAGGTCCAAAGACTAACCTGTACTCATGTCACCTGAGAACTTCCACCTGACGATAGGTATAGTACCATCTGGAAGTCCTCGGTGAGTCCGTCCGGTGTACTCACCCCCAGTGAGCACCCGTATACGATCTTAGGTCTAAAGACCAATGGTTGCGGGACCAAACCATCGCCCCTCGTCGGGGTCTAGAAACGTATACACCAGTCTACTCCGAAATATCGATGCCCAGTCTCGATACTCCTACAACTAGGGACCAATTAAGGATGTGCGTACCGACTACCCAGCTCCCACGAGTATGATCGCCATCATAACACAGGTAGTCTAGCAATGATCCTACGGGCTTTATCAACATGTATAAAAGATATGTAATAGCAAGTAAAACATGCACATGTTAAGATAAAGACAAACCAAATAGCATACTATCATATCGAGCAAGACTGTCATGTACATATATATGTCCAAGCATCCATATGTATACATATACAATAATGGCCTCTAGAGCATACATATCCAACATAGGTCATACAGTAATAATATCATACCATGTGGTATCGAAAGTGAACGTGTGTGTGTATAAATATAATATCGTACCTGCATCAATATGTGGTAACATGTCATTCATAACATGTGTGTGTGTGTGTATCATCCGATGAGTGTCCATCAACGACACTCGAAATCATCATAAAACCCTGAGTGTCCAGTATCGACACTCGAAATCATCATAAATCCCGTGTCCAGCATCAACACATAAATCCTCATATCTTAGGCGCCGTCATATTAGATTGGCCCTTATATCTCAGGCACCGTCTTATTACATCAGTCTTCATATCTATCTGTCTCATATCACTCCGGTCGGTATCCTCTAGGTATCCGCCGAGTACAATACTGTCACCGGTAGGTAGTGTTTCCAGGCAGGCTCAACGCCTTTCTATATGATCTTCTTTCCCCTGGGTATCGTACCGGGTCCACCATGTATCCGCAGATGGTGACTCACTCCTCGAATCAAGTAGTAATCATAGCTCAGAACCGAGAAATCTCATGGTGGACATCGAAATATCATATCAATAGAAAACCGCGTTTTTAAAACATTCACAAGTTTTTAAATCATATCTGCGGTTTCTCAAATCCAGAAATCTCACGAAAGCAAAATCATATAAGAATATGGCAATCATGAAAGGACATGTACAGGCACAGAACAATACTGTAATACATAGCAAGCGTGTTAATATAATCGTGTCGTATAGCATTGTAAAGAAATTACTAATAGAATCTAACATGTTAACAGGTTATAGTATGATGCGGTAGCATAGAGAGTTCTATCTGTGTACGTGTCATGGCAATTACCGATGATGTGTGTGAGCATATGAGTACGTGCACATGCAACATGTAAATCATTGGTAATGGTGTGCGTGTCCTAGTACGAGGTCAAGTGAAACTAAGGTATAAACGTAGTATGTATCGTAAATGATCGAAACGTGAGCGTATGCAGAAATAAGAAATAGAAAAGCGAGCATAAACGGAATAAAAAAATCGTAACGCGAACAAGTATTAAAATATGCAACTACATATGAGCCATACGGTTATAGTTTAAAATAGTACGAAACGTTATTTTAGAAACTAGGGGGTTGCGATGTTTTTGAAGAAGATACCATTTGAAAAGTTGTAGTATCCACTTGAAGTTATCATTTAAAAGTACGTAACGATTCGTTGGTTTTGAAATTAGGTATGGCTTTAAACATATCATAATATCTACGTTAATGATTTTAAACAAGTCTTTTTCGAGTCGAGGTAAATATCGGCGATCCATTCTCATCATATCACGTACGGAATATCCATCGTACGATATCATCAAATCAAACAGTATGGATTTATAGTCGCGTACATCATCGCATCTCATCCCACAACATATCATCTCATGTCATCCCGTATCATACATATCATGTCGTCTCATATCATTACATCGTATCATATCGTAATTATCCTTGTGTGTGTTGCCGAATGGTAAGAAATAGAGACAAAGGGTATAACTTCTACTAAAAATAGAAATATACGCATATAGTATTATAGTAACCCTATTAGCTGGGTATACATTTCTAGTATATATATATGTATATCCTAATTCTACGGTTGTAGGGTTGCTATACGCCATCTACCCAACTTCCTCCGTAGATATACATCTACTCACCTCAACATGCCTCGTCCTAGTCGATTCCGACGGATGCCTTATCCCCCTTCGTCATCTCGAAAGTCTACGCGAACGTACCTACAATCAAAATCGTAACCAAAATCGCATAAAAACCCAATTCGAAATTGAAATCACGAGTGAAGTGCACATAGGTTAAAACCTATGGTCAACGCATGCTAAAACAACAAAATACCCCCCGACGTCGACGTACGAACGTCAAACGACCGAGTCAAAATCCAAATATCCAAAAACCAAGTTTCTAAATATCATAAAACATCGTTAAAACTAAGTAAAACAACTCCAGATTTTTCTCCAGGTGATCTAGGACTTTTTAGCATATAGGGCAGGCTTAGTTATGTAGTGAGTGAGCTACATAATAAGATTCAAATCCTAACTCCAAAATTGAACTGTAATTTGCAGCCAAATAGGTTAAATTTGCAGCCAGGACTAGGAAATAGGGGCTCGAGCTTCTACGGTGACTTTCTAATGGTATAAACCTCCCTCTGTATTCTCTATTTAATTTTCAGAGTTTCCCTATTGCTCCCGATTCCAATTGATCCTCAAACTCAATCAAAACCGATATTTGAAATTCTAAACTCATCTTTGAAACTTCAAAACTCATCTGAACTAGGGATACTATCACTAATAATAGGCTAGTAATCGCTCTCTAACCCTCTAATACATCACCACTACAAGTTCTATCCTAGAAGCTCACTTTAGAAAACTTAAGTTTTGCAAACATGCACTTTTTAACTCTAAACTAGTTGTGAAGGTAAGAATACTTAAAAACTATTTTAAAAGTGGGGTTATTATCTCATAATAGCAACTCAAGAAATTTCCAAGATGGATAATGATTCTCAAAACGAAAATTTGATCCCACTATGATACTTAGGACGAGATTATGAACATTTTTAGTGAAGGTTTTAGAGTGTTTTGAGGTGATTTGGTTGGTGGTTTGTGGTCGTAGAGATGGTGGAGGAGGTGGAGGAAGAAGGAGATGAAGATGATGAAATGAGGTGAAGAAAACAAACAAATAGTTATTACCATACCCCCTCTCTCTCACTCTCTCACTTGACCATACCTCCATGTTTCTTTGTCTCCTCTCATTCTCTTTTCTTTTCTTTTTTCTCTTTTCTAAATGTAAAACCATACATAAAAACCCAAATACAAAATGTTAACCCTTACAAACAAATGTGTCATGACACTTTAAAATATGGTTAACAAAATAAACTTGGTTTAATGCACAATTAGGAAAACATTAATTAATTTTAACGCTAAACTTGTATGGAAATAATTATATACCAATTTATAAAAAGCCCAAATCAAATAAATACTTTCATAAATAATAATTCATTTTAATTCCTAATTATTTTACAAAAATATAGGTATATAATTATACTATTCTACTAAAACTCAATTCCATACTTGTACCATAAAATTTATTATTTTATTATTTAAATTCTAAAATAATATTTTCTATTTTCTGAAATGTTACAATCTTTCCCCTTTAAATAAATTTGGTCCCCTAATTTAAATTTAAACCACCGAATCTTAAAACATTTCAGTAAACCAAATCAAATCAACGGGGCTTCAAAATCATGAATAAACTAAAACTATCATAGCGCAACACGTGCGCATGAAAACAAATGCAAAACTTAATAATCGAAACTCTGATAAGTGTCATGCAAATCATACAAGTTATGATAAAAATGCAAGTTACGAAATCTACTGTTTAAATCAAGCACAATATAATCAAGGCTACAATACGTATACAGTACACAATAAGTAAAATCATTTAAGTAACTGTAAATGTAAGTATGAAAAATCCTTTTCAAATCGCCGTGTGATGCGTATATCATGGTACAAGAAGCAGACGTTCATTTGTGAAGATACACACATACGCGTTTTGCTTAAGATATATGTCCCGTCCTTTTGAAAATATCTTAGAAGGGTTTTCTTTTTTGGAAAAATCTTGTGTTACTCACTGGCACGTAGGCTCTTTTGAAAACCTCTTTAGTAAAATTGATGTATGCGAAAACACTCAGGTACCGTCCTTCAAACCATTCCTACTCGGCAACTATATAACATAGTATATCATAAAACGCGATGCTCGAAAAAGGAATCAATCCTAATAGGTATACATGAAAACCAACCCACGTGCGTCGGGTGCGCACGAGAATCAAAGTCAAAGCCAAGTACAACGACTGTGCATGAAAACGAAAACTGAGTGCAACGGGTGTGCATGAAAGCATCTGTCCAGTGCGATGGGTGTACACGACAATGACATCAAGTGCATCTAGAGTGCACAAAAATCTCAATCAAGTGAAACTGATGTGCATAAAAATTCTCAAGTGCATCAAAGGTACACAAAACCATATCAATTGTGCCGAGTGTGCGCGAAAATCTAAATCGAGTGCATCAGGTCTGCATAAAAGCATCTAGTGCAGTATGGTGAATGAAAATAAATATCAAGCGCAATTAGGTGCACGAAAACATAAATCTAGTGTAACTGGTGTGCACAAAAACCATATCAATGCATCGAAAGCGCATGTAAACAACATCAAGTGCACAAGTCAAAATCAGGTGCATACAATATGTACGAAATCAAAATCAAGTATATCGGAGTGCATGAAATCATAAATATGTGCAACTGGGTGCACAAAACAATATTGAGTGCAATGGATATGCACAAAAGCACAAATCAAGTGTAACTGATGTATAAAAATATAAATCAAGTGCAACTGATGTGCACAAGGAAAATATCCATCAGGTGCAGCTACGGTGCACAAAATATTGATCATCAAAACACAAAAGTAAAAATGACGAAAACGTGATACTCGAATCACCAAAACATAAATAATAAATAAATGACATTGAGATACACCTCCTTCAATGTTGAAAGGTGCCTATGCACCCAGAGACGGCAGAGCAAGAATTCCCACTTGTCTTCTACCCACGGTCTGACGTCCTCTGTCTTTAGGTCCTTGTTTTCTCTGTGGATCACCAATTCCATGACCTCCTGGCTTGACATCCTGGTTAAAAGTAGCGACGGAAACAATCTCGCTCTGAATCCTCTCTGAACATCTCCTGGCCAAATAACCTGGCCATTTGCAAAGTAGCACATCAATGACGGCGACCTATGGTCCTTCGAGTACGTGCTAAAAAATTGATCCTGGGTTCAAATCTCTATCGCTGTAGTATCCTAGAAAAAACCTGTCACAGACTCTTCCAACATCATTTCTGCCGAACTGCCCGGAAACTGGCACTCTTAAGTTAATCTGTTTCCGTCCTGAAACAGCTGCAATCTCATCAAGACTTTCCTCTGAAAATGTGGCCGTATCCAACACCTCTATGTACGTATCAAAACTTTAGCGTCAACAGAGAGGAACAACTCATTGAGATCTCGCACGAATCTCATAATCCACCTTTCTTCAATATCGACCAAATCGCTGTCATATCTCGATAGCTGCATAGACTGCAATTCATATTCGGCTATGGTCATATCCAAAGTCTTACGCAAGACTCATACCACGAATTCGGTATCTCCAACACTCTGTGGAAGAAATCTGGCTAAATGCGTCCTCGAGAACTTGTCCAAAGTCATCAGATGAATACGCACTGCTCGTTCTCTCTCGATCGACTTACACCAGGTCTGAGCAAGACCCTTCGAACTGAAGCTAGCCTACTCAATTGATCTCGCATCGGGGCATCCAAATGAACGAAATATCCCAGGCATCCTCTACATGGATGATGAAGGACCCTTTGTCACATTCCTGCCTGTAGACTCATGTGGCTTCAGTTTTGTGAGCTCTGGAAGTGACATCTCGTCAATCTCAGCAATGGCTGGTGTGTCTGTCTGCACGGTAGACAACACAACGATCTCCGGAGTAGGCTGTACGTCAACAGTCCTCTCAATCTGACTGGCCTCAAGCAATGGTCCGACCATCCAGTGCAGACCTAGAACACTTGTCTCAAACGAGAAATCCTAACATACAAGGATAACAATCTGTTCCTGTGTCACCGGAATGACACCCTGGTCAGTGTTCGTCCCTGACGAGCTCGCTCTAATCGTATCTCTAGCCGTAACCCTCTCAGCTCGCGAAACCATGGTGACATGAACCACAAACAAATATCGATGAGGATAGATCATAAGAACGAATAGAATAACGGATCTCAAGATATGTACATCCTAAGGTTACTTAAGTTGAGCATCGTATCGTAAGTATGCCGCGGAACATATGCACGCTACGTTACTCTACTTGAGTAACCTACTCCATCAACCAAGGTCAACCTACATAATGAAAGTTCGGATCTAATATCCCCTGTCAAGTATAAGTTCCGTAAGGTCAAGCCTAGGTTCCGAAATATACGCCCTAGACTCCTCATAGTCAAACCTAGACTCGAACAAAGATTAAACCTAATGCTCTGATACCAACTTTGTCACGACTCGGAAATGGCACGTGACCGGCACTGAATCACATGAAGTCTATAGGACCCTACTGTAACCCAAGTAAGTCGAAAACCAGGAATCTAAACCTTTTTAGAAAATAGTGGAGGTGAAGTTTTGAAAAAAGGGTATAAATGAAATCAAGTTCCCTTTTTAAAATATAAATGAAGTTCATTCAAAATACAAGTGGTATGTATATTAAAGTTTGAAAACGTTTTCGTCATTTGAAATTTTTGCAGCACCTCCTTTGTAAATTTTGATCAAAACCAGTACATAACAATAATAATATTGGCATTCCCAAGCGGGAGATAGCACATCGCCAATCGGCGGAAACATAACCACGTAGATATATACAACGCCCAAAGCGAAGATCAACACAAGAAAAGAATAAAAGAAATACCAAAACCATATCAAACTCAAGTATAAAGAATATATACAAATCTCACTCTAACTCCAAAAGAATATATAAGTCTCTGATTTCTAAGTCTATCAAATATATATAGTCTGGTTGATGGAGTTTTTAACTAGATTACAATAAATAAAATATAAAATGGTGGTTGCAATCTGTAGTGTAACCCACCTACCAAGAAAATCATCCAAAAGAAGAAGTGCCAGCAAGCCGCTACTGATCCGAGCGATCGGTCCTGCAAGAAAACTATAGTACAACGTGGGTGAATTGCCAACTCGTGAGTAGAAGATATCATCAGATAGAATCGAATGCATAACAATCTACCTAGGTCATATAGTAATAATATCATACTGTGTGGTATCGAAGGTGAACGTGTGTGTGTGTGTGTGTATAATATCGTGCATGCATCAATACGTGGTAACATGTCATCCATATCATGTGTGTGTGCGTGTATCATCCGATGAATGTCCATCAACAACACTCGAAATCATCATAAAATCCTGAGTATTCAGTGTCGACACTAAAAATCATCATAAATCCTGTGTCCTGCATCGACACATAAATCCTCATATCTTAGGCGCCGTCTTATTGGTTCGGCCCTTATATCTCAGGCACCGTCTCAACAGATCGGTCTGTCTCATATCACTTTGGTCGGTATCCTTTGGATATCCGCCGAGTCCAATACTGTCACCGGTAGGTAGTGTTTCCAGCCAGGCTCAACGCCTTTCTATATGATCTTCTTACCCCTGGGTACCGTATTGGGTCCACCATGTACCCGCAGATGGTGACTCCTCACTCCTTGAATCGGGTGGTAATCATAGCTCAGAACTGAGAAATCTCATGGTAAACGTCGAAATATCATATCAAGAGAAAACCACATTTTTAAAACATTCACAAGTTTTTAAATCATATCCGCGGTTTATCAAATCTAGAAATCTCATGAAAGCAAAATCTTATAAGAATATGGCAATCATGAAAGGACATGTACAGGCACAGAACAATACTGTAATACATAGCAAGTGTGTTCATATAAGCGTGTTGTATAACATTGTAAAGAAAGTACTAATAGAATCTAACATGCTAACAGGTTATAATGTGATGCGGTAGCATAGAGAGTTCTATCTGTGTACGTGGCATTGTAATTACCGATGATGTGTATGAGCATACGAGTATGTGCACATGCAACATGTAAATCATCGGTAATAGTGCGCGTGTCCTAGTACGAGGTCAAGTGAAACTAAGATATAAACATAGTATGTATCATAAATGATCGAAACGCGAGCGTATGCAGAAATAAGAAATCTAAAAGTGAGCATAAACAGAATAAAAAAATCGTAACACGGACAAATATAAAAATATGCAACTACATATAATCCATACAGTTATAGTTTAAAATAGTACGAAACATTATTTTAGAAAATAGGGGCTACGATATTTTTGAAGAAGATACCATTTAAAAAGTTGTAGCGTCCTTTTGAAATTATCATTTAAAAGTACGTAATGATTCGTTAGTTGTGAAAGTAGGTATGGCTCTAAACATATCATAATACCTACATTAATGATTTTAAACACGACTTTTTCGAGTCGAGGTAAATATCGGCGATCCATCCTCATCATATCACGTATGGAATATCCATCATACGATATCATCAAATCAATTAGTACGGATCTATAATCGTGTACATCATCTCATCTCACAACATATCATCTCATGTCATCTCGTATCATATCATATCATGTCGCCTCATATCATCACATCGTATCATATGGACTCATATCATTATATCGTAATTATCCTTATGTGTATGCGTGTGTAGCCGAATAGCAAGAAATAGAGACTAAGGGTATAACTTCTACTAAATATAAAAATATACGCATATAGTATTCTAGTAACCCTATTAGCTAGGTATACGTTTCTAGTATATATATGTATATCCTGATTCTACGGTTGCGGGGTGCTATACGCCATCCACCCGACTTTCTCCGTAGATATACATCTACTCACCTCAACATGCCTCGCCCTAGTCGATTCCGACGGATGCCTTGTCCTCCTTCGTCGTTTCGGAAGTCCACACGAATGTACCTACAATCGAAATCGTAACCTAAATCGCATAAAAACCCAATTCGAAATTGAAATCATGAGCGAATCACACATAGGTTAGAACCTATCGTCAATGCATGCTAAAACAACAAAATACCCCCCGACGTCGACGTACGAACGTTAAACGACCGAGTCAAAACACAAATATACAAAAACCAAGTTTTCAAATATCATAAAATATCGTTAAAACCAAGTAAAACAACTCCAGATTTTTCTCCAGGTGATCTATGACTTTTTAGCATATAGGGTAGGCTTAGTTATCTAGTGAGTGAGCTACAGAATAAGATTCAAACCCTAACTCCAAAATTGAACCGTAATTTGCGGCCAAAAGGGTTAAATTTGCGGCTAGGGCTAGGAAATAGAGGCTTGGGCTTCTACGATGGCTTTCTACTAGTATAAACATCCCTCTGTATTCTCTATTTAATTTTTAGAGTTTCCTTATTGCTCCAGATTCCAATTGATCCTCAAACTCAATCAAAACTGACATTCGAAATTCTAAATTCATCTTTGAAACTTCAAAACTCATCTGAACCAGGGATACTATCACTTCTAGGCTAGTAATCGCTCTCTAACTCTCTACTACATTACCATTACAACTTCTATTCTCAAAAGCTCACTTTAGAAAACTTAAGTTTTGAAAACATGCACTTTTTAACTCTAAACTAGTTGTGAAAGTAAGAATACTTAAAAACTATTTTAAAAGTGGGGTTATTACCTGATAATAGCAACTCAAGAAATTTCCAAAATGGCAAACGATTCTCAAAATGAAAACTTGATCCCACCATGATACTTAGAATGAGATTAGGAACATTTTTAATGAAGGTTTTAGAAAGTTTTGAGGTGATTTGAGCGGTGGTTTGTGGTGGTAGAGATGGTGGAGGAGGTGGAAAAAGATGGAGATGAAGATGATGAAATGAGGTGAAGAAAACAAACAAATGGTTGCGACCATACCCCTCCTCTCTTACTCTCTGACATGACCATACCTCCATGTTTCTTTGTCTCCGCTCATTCTCTTTTCTTTTCTTTTTTCTCTTTTATTTTCTAAATGTAAAACCAAATATAAAAACCCAAATACAAAATGTTAACCCTTACAAACAAATGTGTCTTGGCACTTTAAAACATTGTCAACAAAATAAACTTGCTTTAATGCACAATTAGGAAATCATTAATTAATTTTAACACTAAATTTGTATGGAAATAATTATATACTAATTTATAAAAAGTCCAAATCAAATAAATGCTTTCATAAATAATAATTCATTTTAATTCCCAATTATTTTACAAAAATATAGGTATATAATTATACCATTCTTCTAAAACTGAATTCCATACTTGTATAATATCCATAAAATTTATTATTTTATTATTTAAATTCTAAAATAATATTTTCTATTTTCTGAAATATTACACTCGACATCGGCAGGGGGGTCCAGACATCGGGAGGTCTTCTTTAGAGGCCTCCCGACAGTTACTTTAGGAAGCTCATTTTGGAGCTTCCCGCCTTCGGGAGGTCCATGTTTTGGACTTCTTGCTTTAATAAAACACAAGTATTGTGTCCCATCTTTTTTATACTTAAGTGTTTAGATACTTTGTTTAAAGTATCATCATTAATCTTGTGATTATTCAAGTTTGTATGAATAATTAGAAAAGCTCATTTGGTTGAGCTTTATGAAAATGACGGGCAACATCAATTTTAATGTATGTGGATTTTAATGTCAAGTTTGACACTACAGATGGGCCCTGCCTAATGTAGGGGCCACATTATTTTCATATTTTTAATTGAACATAGACCACTCTATGTAGGGCCCACATTCTGTTGAGAAACACTGGTGTTTCATTGAGCGGGAGGCTGTTCATCGTGAAAAACTGCATTTCAATACTGCTCATTCATTATCAATTTTGTGATATATCGGTACTATTAATCAGTGTCTGCTCAATAAGTACAGGATACAGGTATTCGTGATAAAACACTGGAAATACACTCAAAATGCACGGATACGACATTTGTGAGCCGACACTGCAACCGGAACGGAAAACCGATCATTATTCAAGAAGATTTTGCAAAACAATTCAAGTGTATAACTTTTTATCCAAATGGTCCAACATGACATGATTAGATACAAGTGTGAACTCATAATTGTGGTGCATGAACCAGCCATATCATGGTGTGAACTCAAAATTGTGCATGTAGGCAAGTGGATGAGCAAGTGGGCATGTGTAATGAGTGCTTGAAAAGTGTTGATGTGATTTAAAGCTTGCATTTCCCTCCAAATTTACAAGTTAGAACTCAAGTTGATATAGAAAAATCAAACAATACCAGAGAGATTATAGAGAGGACATGAAATCACCACACAAAGACAGGCCTCACCACTCAAAGCAAAACCGTCGGTTTTTGAAAAAATACCGACATTGGCGGCCCAGGTTGCACCAAATTGCCTCATTTTTCTTCTGGGCACTCCTCATTGTCACATCACTTCATTTTTATTGTTTGTTTTTTTTATGTTGAAATGCCTATAAATACTAGAACAAAGAACAAGCTTGGGAGCAATACTTAGACCACTCTTTTGCAATTTCATTCTACATTTTGTAATCTTGTTCAAGCTTTGTACATAGTAGATATGATTAATCTTGAGTTCTTTGCTTTATCTAATCTTACAACCTCTTAACTGAGCTTGCAAGGTTAGATTATCGTATTTTGAATTCATTATCTTGTACTTGCATTGAACTTTAATGAAGACTTCAATTTTTTGCACCATGGTTCCTAGTATCTCGTTCCTTTACCTTACTTGCAATTTCCTTTGATGCTCTGTATTTACTTGCAACGTGTTCTTTGATGTCTTCTTTCTTGTGTTTTCTTTTTTAAGTAATGGTTTGTGAGTAGTTCTTCTTGTTAAGGAATGAGGAGGGTTGTGTTTGATGTGGGTTTTTCTTTGCTTTTCCTTTGCCCGACAACTTGCTAATTGAATTCCATCCAAACCGCATGCAAGCGCTTCGTTAGGCACCTTATCTTTCAATGATAGCGTTGATTCCTAATCATGACCGGTTGCGTTTGGTTTGGCCGAAGGCAAAGGTCAAGAGACAAGAACGGAAGGACAAGGGTCAATAAGCCGGATTTCGCGCACAATCGCAAATACCGTGCTTAAGCACCCTAATCCATATTGTTTCCGATTACCCTAGCTTCAATAGTGTAGTGAGGCACAAAGGAATAAGTACGAATTTACCTAACTTAAACTAACCTAACTCTATCCTTAACAAGTTCGCTTTTGAACATATATACAAAACACTTAGGTTAGAATCGAACAATTCCGACCTTTGACTTAACTCGTGGGAACAAGAATCTAAAATATACCATCTCCCTGCGGATGACTCGTACTCATCACGGCTAGCTGCACGCTACGCCGTGTTGATTGCAGTTTTAGAACTTAAATACGACACGTGAAATCTATTTCATTCAAATGGCGCCGTTGCCGGGGAGACGGTAACATTTTTATTCTTGTTATTTCAGGTTAATCTCTGTATATTTTGTTTATAAAACTAACACTATTCTGAAAATCGAAACTAAAAATCGAAAAAATTTCAAAAACCAAAACAAAAATCTAACCGTTTTAACTTTTTGCTCTCTGTTATTTTGATTTGCTATCACTTTGAGAATAATTGGCAAATTTAAACTATAAAATTAGGACACTAGGAGAATAGGGAGAACACAGTAGAAATTTGGAGCACCAAGTCAAAACTTCGACTGCCGGTTTTATCACTTTTCCCGCCACCGGGGCCCAAACCCCTCTATTTGCTCCAATCTTTTGTCTTAGACTCCATTGTTCTATTATTATCCCATTTTTATAGTTTTATTTTCATAATTTTGTGTGTCCAGGAGTTTGGGCACTTATATCGCACTAAATATCCATTTTTCCGACATTTTCAGATTTTAAGGAATTGCGAACTGCGATCGTGCGGAGCAAAGTGTACATTCAAGGCCAAGGCGATACTGAAGTGCAGTGCCAAAGATCTGGATAGATTAACCCGCGCAAGCGAACTTTCTAAGCTAATCTGATTCATTTTAACGGGGGTTTCTTAACAAAAAACAAATCGGTACATATTTCCTTATACCTTTATTTCAAATCCGATGCGTTCACTATTCTATCTTTACAGGATTCTTTACAAGTTCGCTGCCAACGCTAAAAAAACTAACCCGTATTTGTTGCAGCGCCGTGCTTAAACTTAAAAAAAAACAATTGTTTGATGTTTTGAACAACTTTTTCATTGATTGCGCATTGCATCCATTAATACGGACTTAAGGGCAAGCGAACCCCACAACATACGGTAAAGGATTTCATCACCTTTTCCGTGGCCCACAAATCACGATATTGAGCATAACGTTTATCCGCACAAATTTTAAAAGATACTAGACTTTAAGCCTTTAAGGATTTCATGCTCATTAGGAGAAATTAACCTTGTTTTGAACACCACTTAATATTATATCGTTCACGGGGTGTCTAAGCGAAGTGTTCATGGCGCAACCACCAAAAGAGAAAGGGTTATTCTAATTAAAGAATTTCGCGAAAGCGTTGGAAAACCTCCTATTATCTATGCACTTATCTGGTCTCTTGATCAGTATATCTTGAGCCCGTTTCCCGACACAGTTTTACTTTGGCAATCAAGTTCTTGAGCAGGTCTAGTTGACCTAGGTGAACCCTAGACTGTTTAGGTGTTTGGTATTGTGTCGTGATTGTTTTTGTTTTACCTTTTTGTGTGTATATTTTCATTTCATTCTTTTATTAATAACTAACATATAAAAAATAAAAAATAAATAAAAAACCCTCGCCGCTTTTACATCCCCTCCCCTTTTCCTATCATGAGTATTGTACATCGATTAACTCTTGCGAACTTTGGTACCCTCAACCAGATATTTCTTCCTACGTTTCTTGTTTTGGTAGAACTTCAAATGATCCATCCATACCCAAAATTTCTTTGAAAGATCGGATATACACTTCTAGAAACACCACTTGAATGCCACAATCCACGTCATATCAACCTTTTCAAACTTTCACCCCTTCTCATGTTGATACCTTTTCTGAAGGTAACGTGGCGACTCTTAAACCCATGTCCATTGCTGAACGTATTACACAATCCCGTAGCTGATCTTTCACATCTTTCACCACTCCGAATTTTTTAGGACAACAATTCCAAACATCTTCTTATCAAAATGTTGATCCTAATCCTACCCATTTCACACAACCATTCGATTCCTATCAATCCTACCTGACTTTCACACCTTCCGTAGACATCGCTTCTGAACATCAATTTGGGAGTTTCGCGTATCCGAACGAATTTGAATCTTTCATCAAAACCCCTTCTCAACCTATGTCTAGTCTTGAACGCACATTGGAAGAATTTCGGGTAGCTTCCTACCGACAGATGGAGGAATTGAATGCATCAATGGCCACACTCATACAAAACTTACGAACCAGCAGTCAGTTCCCAACTAGCTCAAAATTTTCCCATATATGATTTGGCAATAGAGCAATTTGATAATTTGAGTAGTGAAAGTGAGCAACTCACCCTTCAAAATCAAACCTATCTATTTCCGATTGAACTCCACAACTCCAGTTTCGAAAGCCTATCAAATATACCAAATGATTCACCAATTGAAGATAGATTGTTTGATGAGTTATGCGACTACTTTGTGTTTGATTTACCCGATTGTGAAGGGTCCCTTTCTAGTGAAACCGATGCCACTCTCTTTGATTTATACATCCCCACTCTAGAAACCAAACCGATTGAAAATCATGCTTTTGTTGAGGTGTTTGAGAACTTTAAGTTTGACTTGATTGAGGATATAGATATTGGGGGTATTTTTTATGATGAATCCACAGTTTTGGATGAGTTCCTCTCACCAATTCAACACTTTCATTCAGATCCATGTGGACATCATCCCGAATCTTTAACTGTTTCTCCTGATCTCCATTTACATCTTAAGATTATTGATGATGATTTGATCAATTGAATGGATGAGCTTGATTATGCGGAGAATTTTGAGGATATCTTTAAGGATGAATCTGTTTTATTGGATGAGTTAGACTTTCCGATTCATCCTGTCCCCTCCATTAACTGTGAACATCCTCTTCAATTTCTAACCGATACCATTCCTCAGTTACTTCCCTTCATCACTGCCCTCCCACATGAGCACTTAATACCTTCATTTCCTTCATCTGGTTCACTAAGTTCGAGCTCATGTTTTCTCGCGAATCTTGAGTAGGTTGACCCCATTTCTCAACGTATTGATAATTTAATATAGTTAGAAAACTCCAATTTCAAATCATTACAGACCGTGCTAAATTACTCAATCAATTTTCAACCTCGAGTTTGTGCTCCCTTTCATTCATCTTCGTCTTCTCATCTACCGAGACCATAAACCATTTGCATTCATCCACGGTCTCGTGTATTCTCTATTTTCTTTCTCTTCGCGTTCTTCCACCAACCTTGGTCGCATCACAATAGAATTTTTGAATGATTGGTTTTAACCTTTAGTTTGTATAAAGCCTTATATAGATTGACGATATTCCCTCCGCCTTAACTTTGAACTTCAACGTTTAAACAGTAGAAACACTGTTTCACTTATGTTTGGAGGGGACCCGTTTTGTGTATATATTTTGTTTCCTTTTTCTTGTATATATTTATATATATACATAAAAAATAAAAAAAGAGCGAACTGACATATTTTGACCCCTCAACAATTTTGACTCTCTTTATGTAGTATGACAGTGAGGGCACTGTCAAGTTTAAGTTTGGGGGTATGCTCGGTAAGCATCTCTGTCTTTACATTCATTTGTATATTTTGCATTTGCATATATATTTGAAAACCCATAAAAATCAGAAAATGTTCCAAGGACATAAAAATTTTGTCGTCAAATTAACTAGTGGGAGAACTTAGATTCGAAATTCCAACGGTTTAGTTTGATAAAATAGGAACCACTAAATTCTATTTTTAGGAATTGAAAAGCTGAAAGATAACCCTCCTTTGAGTTTAACCATACATAATTTACGTCTTTGTATCACACTACACGTATCGTGAGTTTTGAAAATTAGATGACAAGTCTGATTTGTTTTAAAAACTTTTAAATTGATAAACTATTTTTTTAGGATCAAACATGGGTGTTTTGAAATAAGTAATATCAAGAATAGTTTATAAAGTGAGGAGGATATGAAAGGATATTATTAAAGCCTTAATAGAAACTAGGTCTGAAAAATAACTCATCTGAAACTTGATTAGAGTAACTACACACCTTATCTACACAAACACGTCTTTGATCTTAAAAGAAAATAAACAACTGGCTATATCTCCGTTCGCATTGAATTGTTATGATTTTCACGCCAAAATAAGTCCTTTTGTTTTAGGGCCTAGGTGACTTGGGCAATTAAGTCCGCCGGGGTATCTTTACACCTAATGCCCTAAAACCAACTGGTTTGGATGCATTGGCCCAAAACTCGCTAAGAAACTTAGAAAGTCCAATTTAAAACAAAGTCAAGCAGGTGTTCTCTCTGAATTAAATTCCTCACGGTTTTTTGTGTGAGAATAATCTTGACTAAAGCAAGGTTTTTTAAAAAATATTTTAACGGAGACATGAAGTTTTTATCCTATGATAAAGACTATTACACGTTCACGAAGGTGTGTATGAATGAAAACAAGTAAAATGTGGAGTGAAGAATAAGACCTAGTTTTCTATCAAGGACGATAAAAATTCTGAATTTGAAACCTAGCCGGAGAACGAAACTGTGAAAAACTTAACTCTTTATAAACTTGTATGATCCTTTTGAAGTTTTTTATTTGGTCTTTATTTTGTGACATTACGATTTTAATCGAACTTTTTGAAACATAGCGACGCTATTTGCACCGCACGTAAAGACGTATAGAATCTAAAGTTAAATAAGAAATGAGGTATGAAAAATAAGGGTTTGATATTTCTAATTTAGGATAATAGAATTTCTAGTTTTGATATTAAACCTTAGGGTTAAAATCGACAGTTATTTCACGAAACTGGGTTGATGGGATTTTGTGGGTGTAATCTGCTGAAAACCCCAGAAGACAACACTCATCTTATTAGGGACACCTATAGATTTAATAGCTTGTTGCATGGGCTCAGTGCAATCACGTTCTCTGCAAAAGTGAGGTTAGGATTTTTGTTTTGCTCGAGACGAGCAAAAGATAAGTTTGGGGGTATTTGTTCATCACGAAAAACTGTATTTCAATACCGCTCATTCATTATCAATTTTGTGATATATCGGTACTATTAATCATTGTCTGCTCAATAAGTACAGGATACATGTATTCATGATAAAACACTGGAAACACACTCAAAATGCACGGATACGACATTTGTGAGTCGACACTACAACCGGAAAACCGATCATTATTCAAGAAGATTTTGTAAAACAATTCAAGTGTACAACTTTTTATCCAAATGGTCCAACATGACATGATTAGATGCAATTGTGAACTCATAATTGTGGTGCATGAACCAGCCATGTCATGGTGTGAACTCAAAATTGTGCAAGTGGGCAAGTTGATGAGCAAATGGGCATATGTAATGAGTGCTTGAAAAGTGTTGATGTGATTTAAAACTTGCATTTCCCTCCAAATCTACAGGTTAAAACTCAAGTTGATATAGAAAAATCAAACAATACCAAAGAGATCATAGAGAGGACATGAAATCACCACACAAAGACAGGCCCCACCACTCAAAGCAAAACCGCCGGTTTTGGAAAAATTCCCGATACTGGCGGCCCAAGTTGCACCAAATTGCCTCATTTTTCTTCTTGGCACTTCTCATTGTCACATCACTTCATTTTTATTGTTTTTTTTATTTTATGTTGAAATGCTTATAAATACCAGAACAGAGAACAAGCTTGGGAGCAATACTTAGACTACTCTTTTGCAATTTCATTCTACATTTTGTAATCTTGTTCAAGATTTGTACATAGTAGATAGGATTAATCTTGAGTTCTTTGCTTTTATCTAATCTTGCAATCTCTTAACTGAGCTTGCAAGATTAGATTTTTGTATTTTGAATTCATTATCTTATACTTGTATTGAACTTTAATGAAGACTTTAATTTCTTGCACCATGGTTCCTAGTATCTCTTTTCTTTACTTTACTTGCAATTTCTTTGATACTCTTTACTTAATTGTAATGTGTTCTTTGATGTCTTCTCTCTTGTATTTTCATTTTACTTCTATAATGATTTGTGAGTAGTTCTTCTTGTTAGGGAATGAGGAAGGTTGTATTTGATGTAGGTTTTTCTTTGCTTTTCCTTTGCCTGACATCTTGCTAATTGAACTCTATCCAAACCTTACGCAAGCGCTCCGTTAGGCATCTTATCCTACCATAATAGCGGTGATTCCTAATCGTGACCGGTTGCGTTTGGTTTGGCCAGAGGTAACGGTCAAGAGACAAGAACAGAAGGATAAGGGTCAATAAGCCGGATTTCGCGCACAATCACAAATACCGTGCTTAAGCATTCTAATCCACGTTGTTTCCGATTATCCTAGCTTCAATAATCAAGTGAGGCACAAAGGAATAAGTACAAATTTACCTAACTTAAACTAAGCTAACTCTATCCCTAACAAGTTCGCTTTTGAACATATATACAAAACACTTAGGTTAGAATCGAACAATTCCGACCTTTGACTTAACTCGTGAGAACAAGAACCTAAAACGTACCATCTTCTTGTGGATGACCCATACTCATCACGTCTAGCTACACGCGACGCCGTCTTGATTGCGGTTATTTTAAAACTAAAATACGACACGCAAAATCTCTTCCAATTAGAAGCCTATTTTGGGGGGTCTTTCGACATCCGGATAGGGGGTTCCGACACAAGCAGGCTATTTTTGAGGCTTCCTGATGGTGTAGTTTAGACAGAATGATAAGTTCTTTGTAGTGAGCTTACTCATATGAAAGTTCATTTGACTGAACTTTCTGCAAAAAGTGAAATTGATGTATTTTATCATTTTCAATGATCTTGTGCAATATGAACACATGGGTGGAGTTCAAAAATAGAACATAATTTGAAGCTATGTTCAATGTAAAGAATACAGTGTTTTTAACACTGGATTCTATTATTAAGATATGATTTTCATATCTTAAAAGTGAATAGGATTTGCCTATTGACATTGTTTTATTAGAGAATTATGAGGATTTTGATCCATGTCTCTATTTTTAAAGAAAAAGGATATTATCCCATTTTTCAAATTATGTAAAAGAAATAGTATGTTCTATTTTATTATATGCAGAACATAGGATGACTCATGTTCTAAGTTCGGTCCAAATTGTGAGGAACACACACACACACACACACACACACACACACACACACACACACACACACACACATATATATATATATATATATATATATATATAATATAAAGTCTTCATCTTCATCTTGTTGAAGAAACATGAGAGCCTATCGCCACGGCTATCAAATTCTTCTTGGAGAGGTCATGGAGAAGGAAACTTTGTACATGTTTTCATATCAATGGTTAGTGGAGTCACTCTAAGTGGAACCCACACTTTTGTCAAGAAACAAAGGTGCTTCTTCTTTGCAGGAAGCTTATTTTTGGGGGTTCCCAACCCATCGGGAGGGGTTCTCGACACTCGAATGAGTGCCCCGTCTCTTTTTTGATTAGTGAGGAACATTTCTCATTCAATATCTAAATTTGTTTTCAAAGGATATGGAATTAACTCTATATTCAAAATTCGTTCAAAGACATAAGTGTAGGGTGTTTTTCTGTTAGTTATGTATATGCCCTAGAGGCCATTGTTGTACATATGATGTATATTATAATGGATGCTTGGATATATATAGAGAGGACTTTCTTGCTCGTCATGATAGTATACTATTTGGTTTCACTTTATCTTAACATGTTGACTTGTATTGGTTTACTGTCTTACTCTCACATGTTGATAAAGCCCTTAGGATCTGCACTCGACTACTGGGACTATGATGAGATCATACTAGTGGGGCCACGGTAGTCGATGAGTACATCCTATAACTGTTCCTAGTCGAGGGTGTATCGAGACAGGGCATCGATACACCAGAGTAGACTAGCGTATGCGCATCTTGACCCATATGATGGGCGATGGATGATCCCATATCCATCGGTGTTTGACATCAAGGATGGTGTACGGGTGCTCAGTGGAGACTGGGTACACTGGACGGACTCGCTGAGAACTCCCAGATGGTGATATACCACACGTCAGAAGGCAGTTCTCCGGTGACACTGGTACAGGGTAGACTGTAGACCCGAGATCGTCATAGAGTCTTGTGTGATTCCCACTGTGCTTTAATTTCCACCTTACCACGTCCAAGAGGGCGTGCAAAACGGTAGCTTTTGGGTGCAGTCCCGAATCACATGGAGGCAATGAGCGATAGGAGGGGATTCTTCTCTCCCGGTATAGGGAGTTGATGTTTTGCTGTGTTCGATTGGCTATAACTGGAAGTCCCTGGCCAGGGCTGATATAGAGATTTACTGGTAAGTGTTATCAGTAGTTTCTCGACCCGTTATGAGCCTCGCATCGACACGACTTATCGGTTACTGGGGTCTGACGTATACCACCCCTAGACTTGATATGCAACATATCAGACGAAGAGACCGGACTGTACGGGAGTGTTACTGATTGGATTCACAAGAGAATGTACAGGCTATCTTGTTGATCTTCTGATCGCTCAATACCTGGGTGGCTGTTACGTTTAGCTGACCGCTTGTAACTTGTGGGTGTTTGATATGATCATCACCTGCTACCGGCGTATTGACGATTTTTTAGAGTCCTACACAGAGGTTTCTTGACTCAGGCAAAATGGAGTAGGGGCACATATGTGATATGTGCAGGACCGAGGATAATGCGATATGAGATACCGTATTATATTCTCATGATATTTAGATATGAACCGGGTCATTGGATCAAGCGTTGATTCGATGAATCGGTACATGATATATTAGTCGGTTATATTCGATATAGCCGGATTGTCGGATCAAGTGTTGATTCGATAATTTAATGTATAATAATATATGTGATATATTGCATTACATTATCTAATATTGGCTCGCTTTATTATTTCATTTTCTCACCGGGTAATACATTGATATATATGCGATATATATTAATAGTATTATTTTCTTTTGTTACAAATATATAATATATATGTGATATATATTATTGTAGCATGATATGATTACTAATGCAACTTGTTTAGTGGAGATTAATCAAGGTTAGGGTTTGAATTTGGTTAGTTTCTTCTTGCACCTTCTAGAAGCTTTTCTTTTGTCATGAGTTAGATATTATGGTTGATATTTTCTTATGACTCATTGTTTTAACTCAACCCAAACCCTAGTCTTAGTTAATTCTCTACAAGAGTTATCCTTGTCATCCTTGACCATGGTTGCATTATTATTCATATATCATTTTATTATTCATCACAAAAGGGATTAACTCATTTTTCATCTTCATCTTCAACCTTCAGCTTTGAGAAAGCTTACTAGGTTTTCCTTTTGTGATGTTTTCATGTGAGAATTTGATATAAAAAGAAAGCATAAATACTACTCCATCATCCTCATCTAATCTAGCCAATTAGATTAGGGTGTTCACCTCATTAGAGTGAGAGAGCTTGAGTTATAGCAACTTCGACGTAGATCATCGGAGAAAAAGAACACTACAAGCTAGCATGGATCGTTCGAGTCGTGGAGCCTCTCTTGAGTCCGGGAGATCGTGGATCGCGGTGAAAGGACTTCTACTCGGAGCTTATGAAGCGAAGGAGCGGACTACAAAAGTTGTAATCCCTCACTTTTAGTTGTAAAGATGTTTACTTGCATGTTAAACCCTAATATTCTAGCAAAGATCCCGGCTTTGGGTTGTTCGGCACGTTTAAAATTTTATTCGGGCATGGTTGATACCTTATGAAACCTCACAAGAGTGCCTAGGAGCCCTACAGTGGTATCATAGCCTAGCTAGAGCATTAGGCGACGTGTATACGAAGTTAAAACCCTGATCGAACCCCGAAACGTCAATTTGACCCCCTCTCTGGACAATTTTTTAAAATGTGATTTTTTCTGTATTAAAAATACCTAAAAAATCAGCAGGGAATTGTATGTATTACTGTGGAAAACGACAAAGTAAATCGTACGGACCGCCGCGGAACCGCGGCAATACCCTGCTTGTGCCGCGGATCCGTGGCCGTACAGTTGTATTTGGCCTTGCTTTTTGTACAGTAATACCCGTAGCTGTTATTGCATATTTCTGGGTATTTTTAATCTGACTCAAGTGTTGAGCGTTCTGGGGATTGTTTTGAATTCGTTGATTCGATCGGAAAATTTAATTTCGTTCTTTTTCCGGATAATTTAGAAACTATTAAAATGTTCGAACGGATATCATTAACTCATTTTTTCCCAGCACGAAAAACTTTCAAGTGTTGAATTTTTCTTGGGTTTAAATCTTTCGGAAAAACGTGCAAGTAACGCGGTGGACCCTCTAGAAGAATACAAACCTTAACCCGATTATGTGACCGTCTGAACCGCCTCTAAACCTTAGGGTTTGGGGCAGTACGGCGTGCCATATGTGAGGCGTTGGCTTGACCCTTCTACGGCTGAACTATCGGTACTGTGATATATTTTGGGATTATTTGAACTCCGCTCAAGTGTTGAGCTATTTAGGAAATCTTGGGTATTTGATTATCCGATCAAAAAGTTTAATACTGTCTATTTATCTGGAATGTGATACAATATGTGGAATTCATATAGTTAGGCATGAAATGCGAAGTATGTGATATTTCGAATTTATGATGTCTAAAGTGATTGTGGATTCCAAATGTTGTAGTTTTACAATTTCTTTTCTGTGACCTTAAGTGTAGTATGTAGTTGTATTGCCAGTTTTCGTTGCTATACATCAACGACGATCGGTGTATGCATACTTACTTACGTTGATGATATGAGATATTATGTGTTGCTGTGATATGTTATATTGGATCGTCGTGTTCTGAATAGCCGGGGGTTTTATGTGAGATGAGGGTTTTTATTTTCATTCATGTAAAATTCATTTGTATGTAATATTCTTTTATTGGGGCACTTCCGGGATGAGGTTGATGTCACCAGTGTATATTATTTACTTTTCCGCATTAGGTAGACCTAAGGAGGGGAGCACAAGTAATCGGGTTCTAGGGTCCAGTGGGAGGCCATCTCGAGGAGTCGAGACCGGGTCTCCTGGCAGTGTTACTTGCCGCTCTCGTAGGGGTCTAAGGATGTGGGTTTGGCTATTCATCGCGACCGTGGAATCCGTGTTTTATACCGGCTCGTATTAAAAACACGGACATCCTAGTATATCCAATATTCCATATATGTTCTTCTGCTGCAATGTTCTGTGATGAGATCATATTACTGCCTGAGACGAATGCTTATACTATATATATATATATATATATATATATATATATATATATATATATATGTTTATATATATATATATATATGCTGATATATAAATATTACTGCTTTCGTTTCTTCTGTGATGCTTAGGAAGCATAAGCTGATGGGTTTTATTAATGAGATTAATAAAAAGAAAAGAAACCTAAAAGATATTGTAGAATCAAAACTTTGTGAAAAGGGGTAGCTACAGTTTTGCTTTGCATAGCGGTATATATGATATACCCTGCACCTTATTCGATGAGGAAAGAGCCGAGATCCCTTCACCGGGAATGACCTCTTTAGCGAAACTGGCAGATAGTACAAACTCGCGGTTTAGTTTTTGACAGCTTATATAGTTCTTGCTTTGCACAGCGGTATATATGATATATCCTGCACCTTATTCGATGGGGAAAGAGCCGAGATCCCTTCACCGGGAGTGACCTCTTTAGCGAAACTAGAAAAGCCTCAAAAACACTCCTTTTTAAAATTACTTGTTTCTACAACGATATCAAGTTCATTACGCTCATGGTTTTCAGAAAAACCAGCGTAGCCCTCCGTCATTTCAGATAAAGACTAGTTAGTATTCGTGCTACGTTTGTTGATTTTGTTAAGGCGTAGTGTGCGGTAGCTAATTAGTGCTTATCTGTTAAAACATGAGATGTGATTGGATTAGGGTAGTTGTACGACTTTGTTGACTATGTTAAAGGTCGTACAGGTGGGTTTAATTCAATCGGGAAATGACGAGTTGAACTTGGCTAGCAATTATGATTTGTTGACTATGTTAAGGTCATAAATTGCTAGGGGCAAAATATTTTCGGGAATTTCAAGTGTTGAAGTTTGCAATGAGACTGCATACCTCCTATGAGATAGTTGGATCCCGATACCCACTGCGAGTAAAAGTTACTCCTGAGAGAGTTTTACACAGGACAATTAGCCGATCAAGTAGGTGTCTAGAAAGGTGTTAACGGGGTTATGCCTCTGGGAAAACGAGGTTTACTTTAATTAGGTCCGTACGAAAGAACGGGGAACCTCGCTCAAGTACCGACACTGATCTGGCTGAAAGATTGACGAAATTGTAGGGTGTAATTAATCCCGGCTAATCTTACCTTTTAAGGTTTGAAGGAAGATTTGATAAAAACAGTGGGAGACATCCTGATTAGATAAGATAATAACCAATCTAATTTTGCAAGAGCATACGCTAAAGTGTTTTCTTCTCTCTCTCTCCCGGTAGCGACCATGTCAGGCCATAATCAAGATAATAATATGGATGTATTGACGGAACCCGCTTATTATACTGAGCAAGGGAACATTGGTCCCGTTCTTTCTTATAAGAGTTATAAGACTGAACAGGGAATAGGAGAATATCTGGATTCTCACGCCGTCCAAACGGAGAACATGCATGTTGATGCATCTTCTTCGGGTGTGCTAGTTATTGAGAACTGTTTCTCAGTTCACCCTACGTCCTGGGTATTAGATATCGGATCGGGATCCCACATATGTAAATTGTTACATGAGCTACGAAAAGGTAGAGAACTGGGAAAAGGTGATCATTCCGTTCAAGTAGGGAATGGTGCAAGTATTGCAGCCAAAACAGTTGGCGAATATCACCTAGTATTACCAAGTAGTAATACACTGATTCTGAATGAGTGCTATTATATACCGAACATGATGTGCAACTTATATCAATTTCTTTATTAAGTAAAGAAGGATATGATTTTATAGTACAGGATAATGTTATGAACATATTCCTAGATCAAAAGTTGATTGGATCAGGCTCGTTACATAATGGCATATTCATTTTCAATCAAAATACAGTCCTTAATATACAAAACACATACAAGAGGAAGAGTTCAGAAATGAACGAATCCTTCTTGTGGCATTGTAGACTTGGTCATATCAATGCGGCACGACTAGCTAAGTTACATAAGGATGGATATTTGAATCCGTTCGAATTATCATCTTATGATACTTGTCATTCATGTCTCAAAGGCAAAATGACCAAAGCTCCATTTAGTGGACACGGAGAAAGAGTTACCGAACTCTTAGGACTGGTACATAGTGATGTATGCGGTCCCATGTCTATGCATTCCAGGAATGGTTCTTTCTACTTTATTACATTCACTGACGATCTCTCAAAATTCGGACATGTGTTCCTGATGAAACACAAGTCTGAATCTTTTGAGAAATTCAGGGAATATAAGCACGATGTAGAGAACCAAACGGGCAAAAGTATTAAGATATTTCGATCTAATCGAGGAGGTGAATACTTAAGTAATGAGTTCCTAGATTATCTAAAAGAGAATGGGATTCTCTCTCAGCTTACTCCTCCTTATACACTACAGCACAACGGTGTATCGGAGCGGAGGAATCGCACCCTATTAGATATGGTGCGCTCTATGATGAGCAATGCTGAGTTGCCTATTTCCTTCTGGGGTTATGCGCTTGAGACAACAGCATACCTATTGAATCAAGTTCCGTCTAAATCTGTACCTACCATACAATATGAGATATGGAGTGGGAAGAGACCATACTTTAAACGAGTTAAGATATGGGGTTGTCCGGCCTATGTCAAAAGGCAAAATCCGGACAAATTCGAGGCACGATCAGTTCATTGCAAGTTTGTGGGATATCCAAAGAATTCTCAAGGATATATTTTCTACAACGCTGAGGAACAAAAAGTGTTTGTTTCTCAATATGCCACCTTTTTAGAAAATGAATTTCTTGCAAAAGAAATTAGTGGCAAAGAGGTAGAGCTGGAAGAGGTTCCAGCACCACAAACTACAACTGATAATTTATTGGAACCAGAGGATTCAGTAGTACTCGACGAACCCCAGCCTCTCCATCGATCTAGCAGGGTTTCTCATCCACCTGAGAGATACTACGGTTTTCTCATTGATGGTGGAAGCGAGGATTGCATCATGGAAGATAATGACCCGACTAGTTTCGAGCAGGCCATCATGAGTGGTGACTCTGTGAAATGGCTGGATGCAATGCGATCTGAGATGGAATCCATGTACACCAACAAAGTATGGACTTTGGAAAATGCTCCTGAAGGGGTAAAACCCATTGGGAGCAAGTGGATCTTTAAAAAGAAAATTGGTGTAGATGGAAAGGTTGAGACTTTCAAAGCTAGACTTGTTGCAAAGGGTTTTCGTCAACGACCAGGTGTGGATTATGACGAAGCCTTTTCTCCAGTGGCTATGCTTAAGTCCATCCGGATCTTACTTGCCATTGCTGCATACCATGACTACGAAATCTGGAAAATGGATGTTAAGACCGCCTTTCTAAACGGTGATTTAGAAGAGTGCGTGTACATGACTCAGCCAGAGGGCTTCGTAGATAGTGGAAGCAGCGGAAAGGTGTCGAAGCTGCTTAAATCCATTTATGGGTTAAAGCAAGTATCGCGGAGTTGGAACATCTGTTTTGATGTTGTAGTCAAAGAGTTTGACTTCATCAAAAATATAGATTAACCTTGTATCTATAAGAAGGTAGCAGAGAGTAAGGTTGTCTTTCTCGTATTGTACGTCGATGACATACTCTTGATAG
The DNA here is from genome assembly GCA_030015575.1 of Agapanthus africanus. Taxonomy (NCBI): domain Eukaryota; kingdom Viridiplantae; phylum Streptophyta; class Magnoliopsida; order Asparagales; family Amaryllidaceae; genus Agapanthus; species Agapanthus africanus. The sequence continues at coordinate 157,519,879 of CM057348.1, read as the reverse complement.
GAAATGATGTTCCTATGCTGCAATCAGTCAAGCTCTTCTTATCACAAAGATTCTCAATGAAAGATCTAGGTGATGCCTTCTGCATATTGGGAATCATGATCTATAGAAATAGATCTAAACGGATACTGAGATTGTCGAGATCCAGGTACATTGACACCATACTAAAGAGGTTTAGTATGGAAGAATCCAAGCGTGGAAACCAACCCATGATCTCTGGACTCACTCTCTCCAAAGAGATGTCTCCCAAGACTGATTTGGAGAGAGCTCGCATGCAAGGGATACCCTATGCTTCGGCAGTAGGCTCTATCATGTATGCGATGCTATGTACCAGACCCGATGTAGCATACTCACTAAGTGTAGTGAGTAGGTATCAAGCAGATCCTGGAGAGAGTCACTGGACAGCTGTGAAGAACATTCTCAAGTACTTGCAATGGACTAAAGAGATGTTCTTGGTGTATGGTAACGGAAAACTCCAGGTGGAGTCCTTTACCGATTCCAGCTTCCAAAGTGATAAGGACGACTCTAAGTCGCACTCGGGATTTGTCTTTACCCTCAATGGAGGGGCGGTATGTTGGAAGAGTTCCAAACAGGATACCGTTGCAGACTCGACGATGGAGGCTGAATACATCACTGCCAACGATGCTGCCAAAGAGGCTGTCTGGATAAAGAAGTTCATTAGTGAACTTGGTGTGGTTCCATCCATTGAGCATCCAATACCTCTGTATTGCGATAACAATGGAGCTGTGGCTTTGGCCAAGGAACCCAGGTCCCATCAAAAGTCCAGACATATTCTGAGGCGGTATCACCTGATCAGGGAGATAGTTGATCGTCGGGAGATCGAGTTCAGGAGAGTAGATACGAAGGACAACATTGCGGATCCACTCACGAAGGCCATTCCCCATATACAGTTTGAGAGATTATTCGGGATGCTAGGTATGAGATACTACAGCAGCTGGCCTTACTGCAAGTGGGAGATTGTTAGTTATGTATATGCCCTAGAGGCCATTGTTGTACATATGATGTATATTATAATGGATGCTTGGATATATATAGAGAGGACTTTCTTGCTCGTCATGATAGTATGCTATTTGGTTTCACTTTATCTTAACATGTTGACTTGTATTGGTTTACTGTCTTACTCTCACTTGTTGATAAAGCCCTTAGGATCTGTACTCGACTACTGGACTATGATGAGATCATACTAGTGGGGCCATGATAGTCGATGAGTACATCCTATAACTGTTCCTAGTCGAGGGTGTGTCGAGACAGGGCATCGATACACCAGAGTAGACTAGCGTATGCGCATCTTGACCCATATGATAGGCGATGGATGATCCCATATCCATCGGTGTTTGACATCAAGGATGGTGTACGGGTGCTCAGTGGAGACTGGGTACACTGGACGGACTCGCTGAGAACTTCCAGATGGTGATATACCACACGTCAGATGGCAATTCTCCGGTGACACTGGTACAGGGTAGTCTGTAGACCCGAGATCGTCATAGAGTCTTGTGTGATTCCCACTGTGCTTTGATTTCTACCTTACCACGTCCAAGAGGGCGTGCAAAACGGTGGCTTTTGGGTGCAGTCCTGAATCATATGGAGGCAATGAGCGATAGGAGGGGATTCGTCTCTCCCGGTATAGGGAGTTGATGTTGTGCTGTGTTCGATTGGCTATAACTGGAAGTCCCTGGCCAGGGCTGATATAGAGATTTACTGGTAAGTGTTAGCAGTAGTTTCTCGACCTGTTATGAGCCTCATATCGACACGACTTATCGGTTACTGGGGTCTGACGTATACCACCCCTAAACTTGATATGCGATATATCAGACGAACAGACCGGACTGTACGGGAGTGTTACTGATTGGATTCACAGGAGAACGTACATGCTAGCTTGTTGATCTTCTGATCGCTCAATACCTGAGTGGCTGTTACGTTTAGCTGACCGCTTGCAGCTTGTGGGTGTTTGATATGATCATCACCTGCTACCGGTGTATTGACGATTCTTTAGAGTCCTACACAGAGGTTTCTTGACTCAGGCAAAATGGAGTAGGGGCACATATGTGATATGTGCAGGACCGAGGATAATGCGATATGAGATACCGTATTATATTCTCGCGATATTTAGATATGAACAGGGTCATCGGATCAAGTGTTGATTCGATGAATCGGTACATGATATATTAGTTGGTTATATTCGATATAGCCGGATTGTCGGATCAAGTGTTGATTCGATAATTTAATGTATAATAATATATATGATATATTGTATTATATTATCTAATATTGGCTCGCTTTATTATTTCATTTTCTCACCGGGTAATACATTGATATATATGCGATATATATTAATAGTATTATTTTCTTTTGTTACAAATATATAATATATATGTGATATATATTATTGTAACATGATATGATTACTAATGCAACTTTTTTAGTAGAGATTAATCAAGGTTAGGGTTTGAATTGGGTTAGTTTCTTCTTGCACCTTCTAGAAGCTTTTCTTTTGTCATGAGTTAAATATTATGGTTGATATTTTCTTATGACTCATTATTTTAACTCAACCCAAACCCTAGCCTTAGTTAATTCTCTACAAGAGTTATCCTTGTCATTCTTGACCATGCTTGCATTATTATTCATATATCATTTCATTATTCATCACAAAAGGGATTAACTCATTTTTCATCTTCATCTTCATCCTTGAGCTTTGAAAAAGCTTACTAGGTTTTTCTTTTGTGATGTTTTCATGTGAGAATTTGATATAAAAAGAAAGCATAAATACTACTCCATCATTCTCATCTAATCTAGCCAATTAGATTAGGGTGTTCACCTCATTAGAGTGAGAGAGCTTGAGTTATAGCAATTTCGACGTAGATCATTGGAGAAAAGGAACACTACAAGGTAGCATGGATCGTTCGAGTAGTGGAGCATCTCTTGAATCCGGGAGATCGTGGATCGCGGCGAAGGGACTTCTACTCGGAGCTTATGAAGCGAAGGAGCGGACTACAAAGGTTGTAATCCCTCACTTTTAGTTGTAAAGATGTTTACTTGCATGTTAAACCCTAATAATCTAGCAAAGATCCCGGCTTTGGGTTGTTCGGCACGTCTAAAATTTTATTCGGGCATGGTTGATGCCTTATGAACCCTCATAAGAGTGCCTAGGAACCCTACAGTGGTATCAGAGCCTAGCTAGAGTATTAGACGACGTGTATACGAAGTTAAAACCCCGATCGAACCCCGAAACGTCAATTTGACCCCCTCTCTGGACAATTTTTAAAAATGTGATTTTTTCTGTATTAAAAATACCTAAAAAATCAGCAGGGAATTGTATGTATTACTGTGGAAAACGACAAAGTAAATCGTACGGACCGCAGCAAAACCGCGGCAATACCCTGCTTGTGCCGCGGATCCGCGGCCGTACAGTTGGATTTGGCCTTGCTTTTTGTACAGTAATACCCGTAGCTGTTATTGCGTATTTCTGGGTATTTTTAATCTGACTCAAGTGTTGAGTGTTCTGGGGATTATTTTGAATTCGTTGATTCGATCGGAAAATTTAATTTCGTTCTTTTTTCGGATAATTTAGAAACTATTAAAATGTTCGAACGGATATCATTAACTCATTTTTTCCCGACACGAAAAACTTTCAAGTGTTGAATTTTTCTTGGGTTTAAATCTTTCGGAAAAATGTGCAAGTAACGCGGTGGACCCTCTAGAAGAACACAAACCTTAACTCGATTATATGACCGTCTGAACCGCCTCTAAACCTTAGGCTTTGGGGCAGTACGGCGTGCCACATGTGAGGCGTTGGCTTGACCCTTCTACGGCTGGACCATCGGTACTGTGACATATTCTGGGATTATTTGAACTCCGCTCAAGTGTTGAGCTATTTAGGAAATCTTGGGTATTTGATTATCCGATCGGAAAGTTTAATACTGTCTATTTATCTGGAATGTGATACAATATGTGGAATTCATATAGTTAGGCATGAAATGCGAAGTATGTGATATTTCGGATTTATAATGTCTAAAGTGATTGTGGATTCCAAATGTTGTAGTTTTACAATTTCTTTTCTGTGACCGTAAGTGTAGTATGTAGTTGTATTGCCGGTTTTCGTTGCTATACATCAACGACGATCGGTGTATGCATACTTACTTACGTTGATGATATGAGATATTATGTATTGCTGTGATATGTTATATTGGATCGTCGTGTTCTGAATAGCCGGGGGTTTTATGTGAGATGAGGGTTTTTATTTTCATTCATGTAAAATTCATTTGTATGTAATATTCTTTTATTGGGGCACTTCCGGGATGAGGTTGATGTCACCAGTGTATATTATTTACTTTTCCGCATTAGGTAGACCCAAGGAGGGGAGCACAAGTAACCGGATTCTAGGGTCCAGTGGGAGGCCATCTCGAGGAGTCGAGACCGGGTCTCTTAACCCTAGAATTGGCAGTGTTACTTGCCGCTCTCGTAGGGGTCTAGGGATGTAGGTTTGGCTATTCATCGCGACCGTGGAATCCGTGTTTTATACCGGCTCGTATTAAAAACACGGACATCCTAGTATATCCAATATTCCATATATGTTCTTCTGCTGCAATGTTCTGTGATGAGATCATATTACTGCCTGAGACGAATGCTTATACTATATATATATATATATATATATATATATATATGCTGATATATAAATATTACTGCTTTCGTTTCTTCTGTGATGCTTAGGAAGCATAAGCTGATGGGTTTTATTAATGAGATTAATAAAAGAAAAGAAACCTAAAAGATGTTGTAGAATCAAAACTTTGTAAAAAAGGATAGCTACAGTTTTGCTTTGCATAGCGGTATATATGATATACCCTGCACCTTATTCGATGAGGAAAGAACCGAGATCTCTTCACCGGGAGTGACCTCTTTAGCGAAACTGGCAGATGCTACAAACTCGCGGTTTAGTTTTTGACAGCTTATATAGTTCTTGCTTTGCACAGCGGTATATATGATATATCCTGCACCTTATTCGATGGGGAAAGAGCCGAGATCCCTTCACCGACAGTGACCTCTTTAGCAAAACTAGAAAAACCTCAAGAACACTTCTTTTGAAAATTACTTGTTTCTACAACGATATCAAGTTCATTACGCTCATGGTTTTCAGGAAAACCTGCGTAGCCCTCCGTCATTTCAGATAAAGACTAGTTAGTATTCGTGCTACGTTTGTTGACTATGTTAAGGCGTAGTGTGCGGTAGCTAATTAGTACTTATCTGTTAAAACATGAGATGTGATTGGATTAGGGTAGTTGTACGACTTTGTTGACTATGTTAAGGGTCGTACAGGTGGGTTTAATTCAATCGGGAAATGACGGGTTGAACTTGGCCAGCAATTATGATTTGTTGACTATATTAAGATCATAAGTTGCTAGGGGCAAAATATTATCGGGAATTTCAAGTGTTGAAATTTGCAATGAGATTGCATACCTCCTATGAGATAATTGGATCCCGATTCCCACTGCGAGTAAGAGTTACTCCTGAGAGAGTTTTACACAGGACAATTAGCCGATCAAGTAGGTGTCTAGAAAGGAGTTAACGGGGTTATGCTTATGGGAAAATGAGGTTTATTTTAATTAGGTCCGTGCGAAAGCACAGGGAACCTCCCTCAAGTACCGATACTGATCTGGCTGAAAGATTGACGAAATTGTAGGGTGTAATTAATCCCAGCTAATCTTACCTTTTAAGGTTTGAAGGAAGATTTGATAAAAACAATGGGAGACATCCTGATTAGATAAGATAATAACCAATCTAATTTTGCAAGAGCATACGCTAAAGTGTTTTCTTCTCTCTCTCTCTCCAGGTAGCGACCATGTCAGGCCATAATCAAGATAATAATATGAATGTATTGACTGAACCCGCTTATTATACTGAGTAAGGGAACGTTGGTCCCGTTCTTTCTTATAAGAGTTATAAGACTGAACAGGGAATAGGAGAATATCTGGATTCTCACGCCGCCCAAACGGAGAACATGCATGTTGATGCATCTTCTTCGGGTGTGCTAGTTATTGAGAACTGTTTCTCAGTTCACCCTACGTCCTGGGTATTTGATACCGGATCGGGATCCCACATATGTAAATTGTTACATGGGCTACGAAAAGGTAGAGAACTGGAAAAATGTGATCATTCCGTTGAAGTAGGGAATGGTGCAAGTATTGCAGCCAAAACAGTTGGCGAATATCACCTAGTATTACCAAGTAGTAATACACTGATTCTGAATGAGTGCTATTATATACCGAACATGATGTGCAACATTATATCAGTTTCTTAATTAAGTAAAGAAGGATATAATTTTATAGTACAAGATAATATTATGAACATATTCCTAGATCAAAAGTTGATTGGATCAGGCTCGTTACATAATGGCATATTCATTCTCAATCAAAATACAGTCCTTAATATACAAAACACACACAAGAGGAAGAGTTCAGAAATGAACGAATCCTTCTTGTGGCATCGTAGACTTGGTCATATCAATGCGACACGACCAGCTAAGTTACATAAGGATAGATATTTGAATCCGTTCGAATTATCATCTTATGATACTTGCCATTCATGTCTCAAAGGCAAAATGACCAAAGCTCCGTTTAGTAGACACGGAGAAAGAGTTACCGAACTCTTAAGACTGGTACATAGTGACGTATGCGGTCCCATGTCTATGCATGCCAGGAATGGTTCTTCCTACTTTATTACATTCACTGACGATCTCTCAAAATTCGGACATGTGTTCCTGATGAAACATAAGTCTGAATCTTTTGAGAAATTCAGGGAATATAAGCACGAAGTAAAGAACCAAACGGGCAAAAGTATTAAGATTCTTCGATCTGATCGAGGAGGTGAATATTTAAGTAATGAGTTCCTAGATTATCTAAAAGAGAATGGAATTCTCTCTCATTTTACTCCTCCTTATACACCACAACACAACGGTGTATCGGAGCGGAGGAATTGCACCCTATTAGATATGGTGCGCTCTATGATGAGCAATACTGAGTTGCCTATTTCCTTCTGGGGTTATACGCTTGAGACAGCAGCATACCTATTGAATCAAGTTCCGTCTAAATCTGTACCTACTACACCATATAAGATATGGAGTGGGAAGAGACCATATTTTAAACGAGTTAAGATATGGGGTTGTCCGGCCTATGTCAAAAGGCAAAATCCGGACAAACTCGAGACACGATCAGTTCTTTGCAAGTTTGTGGGATATCCAAAGAATTCTCAAGGATATATTTTCTACCACGCTGAGGAACAAAAAGTGCTTGTTTCTCAATATGCCACCTTTTTAGAATAGGAATTTCTTGCAAAAGAAATTAGTGGCAAAGAGATAGAGCTGGAAGAGGTTCCAGCATCACAAACTACAACTGATAATTTATTGGAACCAGAGGATTCAGTAGTACCCGACGAACCCCAGCCTCTCCGTCGATCTAGCAGGGTTTCTCATCCACCTGAGAGATACTACGGTTTTCTCATTGATGGTGGAAGCGAGGATTGCATCATGGAAGATGATGACTCGACTAGTTTCGAGCAGGCCATCACGAGTGGTGACTCTGTGAAATGGCTGGATGCAATGCGATCTGAGATGGAATCCATGTACACTAACAAAGTATGGATTTTGGAAAATGCTCCTGAAGGGGTAAAACCCATTGAGAGAAAGTGGATCTTTAAAAAGAAAATTGGTGTAGATGGAAAGGTTGAGACTTTCAAAACTAGACTTGTTGCAAAGGGTTTTCATCAACGACCAGGTGTGGATTATGACGAAACCTTTTCTCCAGTGGCTATGCTTAAGTTCATCCGGATCTTACTTGCCATTGCTGCATACCATGACTACGAAATCTGGCAAATGGATGTTAAGACCGCCTTTCTAAACGGTGATTTAGAAGAGTGCGTGTACATGACTCAGCCAGAGGGCTTCGTAGATAGTGGGAGCAGCGGAAAGGTGTGCAAGCTGCTTAAATCCATTTATGGGTTAAAGCAAGTATCGCGGAGTTGGAACATCTATTTTGATGTTGCTGTCAAAGAGTTTGACTTCATCAAAAATATAGATGAACCTTGTATCTATAAGAAGGTAGCAGAGAGTAAGGTTGTCTTCCTCGTATTGTACGTCGATGACATACTCTTGATAGGAAATGATGTTCCTATGCTGCAATCAGTCAAGCTCTTCTTATCACAAAGATTCTCAATGAAAGATCTAGGTGATGCCTCCTGCATATTGGGAATCATGATCTATAGAGATAGATCTAAACGGATACTGAGATTGTCCCAATCCAGGTACATTGGCACCATACTAAAGAGGTTTAGTATGGAAGAATCCAAGCGTGGGAACCAACCCACGATCTCTGGACTCACTCTCTCCAAAGAGATGTCTCCCAAGACTGATTTGGAGAGAGCTCGCGTGCAAGGGATACCCTATGCTTCGGCAGTAGGCTCTATCATGTATGCGATACTATGTACCAGAACCGATGTATCATACTCACTAAGTGTAGTGAGTCGGTATCAAGCAGATCCTGGAGAGAGTCACTGGACAGCTGTGAAGAACATTCTCAAGTACTTGCGAAGGACTAAAGAGATGTTCTTGGTGTATGTTAACGGAAAACTCCAGGTAGAGTCCTTTACCGATTCCAACTTCCAAAGTGATAAGGACGACTCTAAGTCGCACTCGGGATTTGTCTTTACCCTCAATGGAGGGACGGTATGTTGGAAGAGTTCCAAACAGGATACCGTTGCAGACTCGACGATGGAGGCTGAATACATCGCTGCCAACGATATTGCCAAAGAGGCTGTCTGGATAAAGAAATTCATTAGTGAACTTGGTGTGGTTCCATCCATTGAGCATCTAATACCTCTGTATTGCGATAACAATGGAGCTGTGACTTTGGCCATGGAATTGTATCTTAGTGTGTTAGCTTTCATATGCTCCGAACAGATCACGATTTGGTGCTTTCGGGTGAGAGTAATGACAGTTTTATTCCGATGTGTCGGAGTAGGCGGATTCAACCCGAAATCTGTTTTTGAGAACGTAGAGATTTTTTATGTTCAAAACTTTGTTTTAGAAAATAGATTTTCTTCAATTTTCAATTTTTAGGGAACATAGAGTTATATTCTATGTTCAAAGATATGAAAAAATAATAAGGTTTCCTCCATTTTCATATTGTGTAGAAAATAAGGTTTTCCCCCATTTTCAAGAGGAACACATAGATTGTGTTCAAAAGGGAACATAGCTTTTAGGCCATGTTCCATAAGAAGAATGTAGTGTTTTACCACCACATTCCAATGTGGAGATATGATTTTCATATCTCCGAGATGAATAGAGTTTCTCTTATTTACATGGTGAACACATAGATTTTATTCAAAAGAGAACCTAGTTTTTAGTCCATATTCCATAGGAAGAATATGGTTTTTTACCACCACATTCCAGTGTGGAGATATGATTTTATCTCAAGAATGAATAGGGTTTTTCTATTCAAAAGTTTCATTAAGGGACACGGGGTTTTTGATCCATGTCCATGTTTTCTTTTGAGGAAATCGAGTTTTATCTATTTTCGAAGATATGTTCAAGAAATAGGTTGGTCTATTTCATTATATGCAGAACATGGGATGGCCCATATTCTAGGTTATATTCCACTGTGAAGAACATATAGATTTATGTTTTAAATGTGCAGAATAAGAAATTTTCATATTCCACTTGTCTTCATCTTGCTAAAAGCCATGGCTATTAGACTCCTTCGATGGAGATGAAAACTTGTAGAAGTTTTCATGAGCCTTCTTATTGATCCTTGATCAAAAATGGAGAGAAAGGACAGGGAAAGAAAGATTGAGGGTGTGAAAGGAATGAGGTATCTCATTCCTATGTCACACCTTCTTCTTTGAAAATCAGAGAAAAGAGTTTTCTTTTCTTTTATGTTAAAAAAATAAATAAGTAATCAACTTTTTCCTTTTGCTTAAGAGGTATATATATACACATACACACAGACACTCTTTTTTGAGTGGAGTGAGGAGTAGTTATGATACTCTCTCATTTTGAAGGATCATAACTATTCCCTCGTCTTGAGGGATCATAACTACTCCTTCATTTGAGAGATATGGGGCAAGGTGAATATCTCATCCATTTCCCCTTTCTGTATTTTATATATGCATATATATTATTCAGTTTTATATATATATATATATATATATATATTTGGGTCCAACAAATGCACCCCAATAATGAGTGTATATATTTTATGTATACACGACATTGTTGCGTTTTCTTTTCCTGCTAACGGGAAGAATTTATGTTGGGCAGAGTTTTAGTTTAAATTCAATTTCCAACATGACTTATGGAGCAAGTATGTGAAAGGAATTTTCGTTAACTTCCGAGCACAAGGTAGTAGCGAAGAACGGGGAGCGAACCTAGTCGTCATCTGTTATCTGCGACTAACAAGCAATCAAAGTGCCAATAACAATCCACACCGCGGAAACTCATTGTTAAAGGGCTTGAATGCCAAACTTTCATATATTTACTCGCCAAATTGTCTCTCAATATATACGGACCTAATGAAAAATGGGGCCGAACATGTAATATTCATGTTTTGGCCAACCGGCTATCTATATTTAGCACAGGGCTTATCATATAAATCTTTAATGGGTATCTACTTCAAGATACACTCTAATTCATCTTTGGTGCGGTCTTTGGCTTATCCATATCTATATCACTACGGGACCTGTACGATAATATGTATCCATCTTAGGACACTCCTTAGATATGTCCAGGTACTGCCATTTAGGCGTTTCCATAGGGTGGATAACATTGCAGGACCGTGAGATAAGACCTTTTGGGGAGTATCTTTTCGCGACCACTCTCCGACTTATCTCGGTATTGCTTTTTGTCAGCGTTTGCACAATGCAGATATTTTACTGTGGGGCCTATGAGATAAAACCCTTTTACGAGTTTTCCTTTTGGGACAATACTCTGTTCATCTTTAGGTGACTGCCTTTTCTTTGGCGGCATATCCACAGCGACGAGGGATAAGTCATAATGATCAGCGTGCTCGACTTATCCTGAGTCAGATTCGAAATCCGAATGTTTAGGTCAAAGCCCTAATTTATTTAGGCCTTAACCCATTATATATATGTATGGAGATGAGGCCAGACATGTACTATCCATGTTCTTGGCCAACGGCCGTCTATATCGTCACGGGACTTGGAAGATAGATCTTTAAACGTGCATCTATACTAGGATGCGGTCAGATTATCTTCTGGTACTGTTTGGCTTATCTGTGATGTATTTATATTACCACGGACTTATACGATAATTAATCTTACAATCAATCCAAGATCATCTTCAGGTACTGCCATTTAGGCGCATCCGTAGGGTGGTGGACAACATTGAGGGACCATGAGGTAAGTTTTTTTTGGGAGTATCTTTTCGGGATCACTCTCCGCCCTATCTCTTTCGTCGGCGTTTGCGCGATGCGGGTATTTTACTATGGGACCTATAAGATAGAACTTTTTAGTGAGCTTCCTTTCAGGACAATACTCAGTTCATTTTAGGTACTGCCTTTTCATCGGCGTATCCATAGCGACCGGAGATAAATCATAATGAGTCAACACGCTCGATTTATCTAGAGTCAAATCCGAAATCTGAATGTTAGGTCAAAGCCCTTATTCATTTAGGCCCTAAGTTATCATATATATGTATGGAGACGAAGCCAGACATGTAATATCCATGTTCTTGGTCAACAGCCGTCTATATCGTCACGGGACCTAGAAGATAAATCTTTAAACGCTCATCTACTAAGACATGCTCAGATTATCTTCTGGTACCATTTTTCTTATCTGTGATGCATTTATATTACTACATGACCTATACGATAATCTTACAATCCATCTGAGATCATCTTCAGGTACTGCTATTTAGGCACATCCGTAGGGTGGTGGACAACATTGCGGGACCATGAGGTTAGAATTTTTTTGGGGGAGTATCTTTTCAGGATCACTCTCCGCCTTACCTCGGTAGTGCCTTCTTCGGCGTTTGCGCAATGCGGATATTTTACCGTGGACCTATAAGATAGAACTTTTAGTGAGCTTCCTTTCAGGACAATACTCAGTTCATCTTAGGTACTGCCTTTTCATCGGCGTATCCACAGCTACTGGAGATAAATCATAATGAGTCAGCGCGCTCGATTTATCTTGAGTCAGATGCAAAATCCGAAGATTTGGGCCAAAACCCTTATTTATTTTGGTTTAAAACTCATTATATGTATATATGTTTAGATAGAGGACCAAAATAGAGATGGATTTTCATGATCTTTGCAGGCTATAGGAAAAGGTTACTCGAGTCATTGAATCATGTAAAGCCCTGAACTTATATATCAAAGATCTGGACTTTGTGTATTGAGGTTTTCGTTCTTGCTGGAGAATTTCTTGGCTCCAGTGTTGGCGAACAAAGATGCCCAGTAGAAAGCAAGCGGTGGTAACCCTGCAGCACATAGTGCGGCTAGGTGCTGGGAACGCTCTGAATTTGTATATGAATGCCCTTGTGTTGTTTGAGGATTTCTTGGCTCAAGCATTACCAAACAAATGCCAAGAAAAAGACAAGTGACAGCAGCATCGAGGCATTCAGCTGCAGAAGCTCGAGTTTATATGTTGGAGGCACCTGTCCTGCTTGAGGGTTTCTTGGCTCAAGCATTGACGGAAAAGAACGACAATAGCAGCACCGATACATTCGGATCTGTGGGACATTGCCAAGGTTTCAAATTTGTATGTCAAGGCCCTTGTGATACTTGAGGATTTTTTGGCTTAAGCATTAGCAAACAAGGCTTCCAAGAAAAATATGACCGACGACAGCGTCAAGGCGTTCAGCTGCAGAAGCTCGGGTTTGTATATTTGAGACACCTGTCCTCCTTGAGGGTTTCTTGGCTCAAGCATTGATAAAGAAGGATGCCAAGAAAAAGATGGAAATACCAACACCGACACATTCGGCTCGGTGGGAAATTACAAAGTTTTCAAATTTATATGTCAAGGCCCTTATGATGCTTGAGGATTTCTTGGCTCAACCATTAACAAGCAACGCTACCAAGAAAAAGATGAGCAACAACAGCGCTGAGGCATTCACCTGCAGAAGCTCGGGTTTGTACATTCGAGGCACCTGTCCTGCTTGAGGGTTTCTTGACTCAAGCGTTGGCAGACAAGTACGCCAAGAAAAAGATGAGCAGCAGTAATGCTAAGGCGCTCAACTCGATGAGCAATAGCCATACAAGGCTCGCGGCTCGGTGAGCAGCCAATATTGTGGTCATTTGACCTATATATCGAGGCACTATTTCCAGTTAGCAAACAAGGATGCCAAGAAAAAGATGAGTGGCAATAATGCTAAGGCGCTCAACTTAGTGGGCAGCAGCTATATAAGGCTGGCGGCCCGATGAGCTGCCAGTATGTAGTCCTTGGACTTATATATCAAGGCACTTGTTTCCGATTAGAAAACAAGTTTGCCCAGAAAAATATGAGTGGTGGTAATGCCAAGGCGCTCAACTCAGTGGGCAGAAGCAACACAAGGCTCACGGCCCGGCGAGCGGCCAGTATATAGTCATTTGACTTGTATATCAAGGCACTTGTTTCCGATTGGCAAACAAGAATGCCCTAGAAAAAGATGATTAGCGGCAATGCTAAGGCGTTCAACTCAACGAGCAGCAGCCATGCGATGCTCGTAGCCTAGTGAGTGGCCAATATGTGGTCATTGGCTTCTATATCAGTTATGATTTAGGCGTGGTATTTCTTCAGATGCCAGACGTTAATGGGAGACATGGGTCTATTTCCTTCAGTGTCAATGAGCTGATAGGAACCGCCTTCATAGACAATCTCTGTGATATAGAGGCATTCCCAATTAGGCTCAAATTTTCCTCTGCCTTTGTGATTTGTGATCTTGTGTCGGCGTAACACTGGAACTAATTCTTCTTTTGTGAAAGTTCTAGGTCGGACCAATTCATTGTAAGCGCACGACATGCGAGGTCGGTATCGCTCTAGGTTTTGCTGAGCCCTAATCCGTGTGTCGTCTAAAGTTTCGAGTTCCTCCAGCATTAGTGCCCGTTTTCTTCATTTATTAGTCCTTTGTGGATGGCTACCCGAAGGGATGGTATTTGGATTTCAAGAGGAAGCACTGCTTCTGTTCCGAATACCAGCTGATATGGGGTAGACTTTAATAGGAGTCGTATATGTGGATTGGTAGGCCCGTAGTGCCTATATCATCTTGTTATGCTAGTCCTTATTTTTAAGGACCATCTTTTTAAGCAAATTAAAGGCCTCTGCTGGACCATTGGTTCTCGGATTGTATATGGACGAGTATCGCTAGTCAATTTTATGGGCTCTAGTGAATTTTGTTATCATGCTACTTTTATAGGCCGGTCCATTATCCGATAGGATACATCTCAGAATGCCATATCTATATAACACGTTGTTTTGGAAGAACTTGACGACGGTGTCTGCCGTGATCTCTTTGAAGCTCGCAGCCTTGGACCATCGTGAAAAGTAGTCAGTGAAAGACAGAATGAATCTGTTTCCATTAGACGATGGAGGTTCAATCGGACTAACAATATCTATTCGCCGCATCTCAAAGGGCTATGATGTCACTATGGGATGTAGAGGGTTGGGATGCATGTGAATGAAGTTATGGGTACTTGGTACATGTGACACTTCTTTGCATGTTGTTTGCAGGCTTGTGTCATATCAAGCCAATAGTAACCCATTCTTTGATCTTCAATTTCATTTTGGGGCCTGCTTGATTGGCCCGGCAAACTCCAGAATGTACTTCTTCCATTACTTGTTCTGCCTCATCCAGGGATAGACATCGCTACAGGAGTTCATCGAAAGTTCGACGATAGAGCATATTATCAAAATACACATATCGTAGTGTTTGTTTCCTCAAGGAAAATCGAGCGGACTTGTTCTCGGATAGTATATCGTTTAGGAAGAAGTTCAGGAATGGCCGTCGCCAATCGGGTTTTTCGGGGATTTCTTCTATATCTTGGAGGTGCAGTGCTTGTGCGTGCATTGCTTTATTGTCAAGAAGCGCGGGACACATGCTTAAACGGTTGCGCACCGTGACCTGAAGTTCGGTAAGCGTGGGTCAGCCAATTCTTTGGCTAACTCTGCTAGCGCATCAGCCTTCCCGTTTTGCAATCTAGGTAGATCCTCTATCCTAAAGAGAGGTATTTGTAAGAGAAGTCTCCTAGCATACTTGCAATATGTGGTTAATGTAGGTCTATATGTGTTCAATGTTCCTAGGACTTGTTTGACTATCAGCTGGGATTCTCCATATATGTGGAGATTTTGTATTCCTATTTGGATAGCGATATCTTGACCTAGAATAAGATCTTCGTATTCAGCCTCGTTATTCGTTTTGGGTTCGGTCAGTGCAAATGCTTGTCTAATGATGCCCCTGCAGGGGTGATGAACAGTAAACCAAGTCTGACCTTTACTTTGGGAATACCGTTTTGTGTTCCTGTCTCAAGTGACGACACGCCGTCAAAGTAGAGTTCCTAGTAAGGTTTGTCTCCTTCTATAAGAAGAATATCTTCCCCGGATAATTCACAAATTAGGGGAGAATCGTCAGGCACTGGGTGTGCAGCCAAGAAGTTGGCCAGCGCCCAGCCTTTAATGGCCTTTTGAGGCACGTATTGGATGTCGAATTGGAACAGAATCAATGCCCATTTGGTAAGACGTCCAACCAACATTGGTAACCTCATGAGATATTTTATAGGATCGGTTTTTGATATTAACCGAATTTCTTTTGATAACAAATAATGCTTTAAAATTTAGTTACAACATAGACTAAAGCTAAGCAATGTTTTTCGATGAAGGAGTAATTTACTTCCGCCCCTATGAGCACCTTACTTAGGTAGCAAAGTGTGTTTTCCTGCCCGGCATCATTTGTTTGCATGAGCATTGCCTCCAGGAAACCCTCTAATGCTACAGTGTAGAGGATAAAGGGTCGGGTAAGAACGATAAAGAGAAGGTTTATAGTCTTTAGGACATATGTTGAGAAATGTTGGAACTTAAATATAGGGTAGAATCGAAGAACAAAGAGCGGACCTTGTTGTCATCCGTTACTTGTGACTAATAAATATTCAATTTCCAAAAATCCCCAACAAAATGACCCGATATGTAATCTTCAGCAAAGGCGATGTTATCATCACTTCGCGGAACGTGCTTATTGCCCTCTGTGTAGGAGAGCCTTTCGAAAACATACTTTCTTTTCAGTCCTATAGTAGGAGATGGTCCCGCAATGGGTTTCCTTCTGCATAGTTTAAAGTCATTTCAGACATAGGATGAAGGGTTCATGGTCTCTTCAGATGATAATTGTGAAATTTTGAAATTTTGTCACATGAAGTGACGCAATAAATATGTGGGACAAGAGTGTCCATAATACACTTGTCAGGCAGAACGATCTTGCCTTCTTAGTACTGTTTTTGGACCCAATGTTTGAAGACCAAACACTGTTCGAGGGTATGCCCGATCATTCGGTAATATGGGTAATATCTCGGATGATCTTTTTTATTTATATCTTCGGACTTCTTGGGGGTAGGAAGTTCTAAGGGTTTTTTTTTGAAATAGGGTGATTTTAAATTTATATTATTAAAATAGGATAGTAAATTTTTTTTTTATGAAAATAGGGTGGTTTGTGGGTCCCACAAAATTAAAAAAAATTTTTTAAAAAGGACGGGTCCCGCCCTCTCCATTACAAAGAAGAGGGAGGGTTCTCAGAACCCGCCCTCTCCTTTATAAAGGAGAGGGCGGGGGGAGGGCGGGTTCTAGGAACCCGCCCTCCCCTATAATAGGTAGAGGGCGGGTTCCTAGAACCCGCCATTTAAACCGGGGAGGGGGATGGGGTCCACCAAACCGTTCTATTTTCATAAAAAAAAATTTAACTATCCTATTTTAATAATATAAATTTAAAACTATCCTATTTCAAAAAAAAAACCAAGTTCTAACCCATTCTTCAAAACTGCTTCAAAGATGTTCTTGATGTATTCGGCTTCTCATCGAGTGATATTTTGGGACGGTTTCCCCCTGATGTTCCCTACTGACGAGCGAGTATTTTTTCCGGCCGTAGACTGGTGGACGCTTTATTCGTATCTACTACTATTGGTATGGACTGCTTATTTCTCAAAGGATATTGAGCTTCTTGGTTATACTCGGGTTTTTCATGAAATATTATCCAAGGATCATCCAACAACGCAGGTTCTGTGCTCTCTAATGCAGATATATGCTCAATTAAAGAGGCGAACGTTTTATGTTTGATGAAAAACAGGAAGAGTTTGATTCGTTCCGGGATTTTGGAGATCAAAAATTGAACGGACTGGTCCTTTGGTATCTGTTTCTCGCATTTAATGTTGGCGATCATCCACCTTTGGACAAAATCTATGAGAGACTTGCTGCCCCATAGGGGCCATTGATGTGAGTTGCATCAAGGTGACCTTGTCGAAGATATCACTTTCAAATCGCTGTTTAAATTTATCAGCAAGTTGATTGAATGTAGTTATCGACCCTGGATCTATTTCCACGAACCAGTTACAGGCCACGCCAGTCAGACTTTTAGGGAACTGGCGCAGTAGGAGCTAATCGTCTTTCGTTGAATCTCCGCAATTTATTTTAAAGTGAGCAAGATATTTTTTAGAGTATCATATCCTGTTGAACATACTAAATGAGAGGATGGCGTAACCTGTAGTATATTGCACATCATTGTATTCATCCGGATACGGTTGACTTGCCATTGGAATTGTCGCTTTCTGGTTCAGTTGCTTCATCTGTTCAGCAATGAACTTCTGTAGAGCAACCGCGTCATATTGGCGACAGACGAAGGCCCTACTGTTGACGTCGAGGGAGACGGAGCAAGAGCTACCGCTACTGAAGTGGCCACTACTATAATCGTTGCTGTTGGTTTAGGAATCGCTTATGGGCGATCAGCCTCATTCAAGAGTGGGACAGTTCCCCTACTTGACATAGGTACCGTTTAAGGAGCCGAAGGTTGTTCTCTCCTTGGTGCAATTGTTATCGAACTTGGTGGTGTCACCATCCGCTCTGTTCTTTCTATTGGCGGGGTTTTCCTTGGTACCTCTGCTAAGCTTTGAACTTGAGTAGACAAGAGCTAGATGATTGCTGTAAGGTTGGCCATTTGATCTCGCATCTCTTCTATTTGACGACTTCTGTGCCTTATATGCTGACGAATTTGAATCAGCGGGACATTTTCATCAATACCATCAAAATTAACCTCATACACATGATTATCATTAACCCATGGAAGGAGAACATTCGCCTCATTTGGTTGAGGAATCCCTTCTTGATTGGGATTATCCTCGGTTATGCTCTCCGGCTGAGGACGATTAGTATGACTCCTTGTGCCACCTGTCGGGCCATCGCCCCGGCTGGATTGTGGATCATTTGAACTGACCATCCGACAAGTGTGAACCACTGGGCGGATAGGAGAAGTCATCATTGGACTAGCCGGGGAGTTTCTTACCGAACTAGACGAAGTTCTTATGGAGGTTGATGAAGTGATTCGGTTTGTTCTATTGAAGTAAACCCTACTAGTGTTATAGTCAGGATGATCTGGCACCGAGCTTTGCTACTCATAAGCGGGTATATGTGCTTCGATGACCAGACGATTTAGGATCTGTTTTTTTTCTTTTGGTAAATACCCTAGGAAGAACCTTTAGTAAGATGGACCTTTGAAGGGCTCTCTCCTCTGTGTACATCCCGTATATTCTTTGATTTGTATTTCCTCGCCCACAAGATGATGAGGCTCGATATCGGTGATCTCCCAGATCAAGACAAGTGGCAAATGACATGTCCCAGAGCATGCAAGAAAGGAGTTACAGTGGCCGACCAGACCACGCCTACGCTCGTCCTACCGAGCGAACGCTGGCTCGCCTCTGAGCCCCCTGCACAACTGGCCTCCTCAGCCTCACAACTCGTCTCTGAGCTACCGCAGAACCAAGATATCTCGGCTCTCCCGCTCGTCCGCGAGCTCTCCCGCCGAGGTCATCTTCCTCGGTCTCATCGACCGACCAACAGCACTGCTTGCAGGCGTAACCGCCATCCCGCGAATCTCGCCATGCGCGGGATCTCCGCCTGCCACATCCTATGTTCCACGCCACCACGATCCCTATTAACGATCCTGTCTCTCCATTAATGGGAGGTCTCGCTCATCACGCGGGCGTGACGTCGGGAGCGTAACGGCCGGCATGATTCTCACGCCTGCCTCGCCTGCTGCCACCGCTATATAAACCCCTCTGTCAGACGATCGAGGTAAGCCATTTTTACTCCAGTAAGCCGTTACTCTGCTCGGATCTCTGGACTAACTTGATCGTCGGAGGGTCCTCGGTGGTACAACCACCCCGGGACTTCTTTGCAGGTAACTCGGCAACCACAACTTCAAACCTATTGAGATCCACACGCTTCAGGAGCGACAGCCTCTAGATCCAATCTTAGCCACCCATCGCAGCCATCAACAGATCAACGGAAAGCAACATCTTGACATGATCCGACATCCGTCAGCTGGCGCCGACTTCTGGAAGTTCTCCACCGCCTCCGTCGCCCTAAGGTCGGCTCTCTTCGCTGCCTCTACCGCAGCCCCCAACTCCTTTCGGAGGGTGCTCACTGACTTCTTCATGGTGCCGACGAGCATCTCGGAGCCCTGAAGCTTGGCCTCGGCGACCTAGGCGGCCTTGCGAAACCTGGCCACCACTTGCTTCGAGGCCGCCACCTCCTGCTTCGCGGCCGCCGCCTCCTGCCTCCCAGCAGCGACCCTCGCCATCACCGCCTCCAGCTCCCGCTTCGAGCTCTCCCCCAGCGAGGAGAACTCTCCCGCGGCTCGCATCGCCGGGGCTATCTCCTCCTCCTCCATCCGGGCGACAATGGCGACGTGCTGGAGGACCTGAAGAAATTGGAGGGGGGTCAGAAAGAAAAAGAGACACCAAATCTCGCAAACAATGAGACGATGTACGAGCGCTAACCTGCAGGGCCTCTTGGGCGATGGACGCCATTTGTGCCTTCAGCGTCCCCCCAGCGACCTGTCCCCCGGCCGACCTCTCCATGTCGTGCAGTAAGCTGTCAGCGACGGAAAGCCCTGAGGGCACTTCAAAGCGGAGCTCCCCCTCTTCCACCAAGATCGGAGAGGCCGGGGTCCGCGGAACGGTTCGGGGGAACCTCTTGAGAGACGACGGCGGGGAGCTCGTCTCTACCTCCGAAGCTCGGGTGTCGTCTCCCCAAGCCCTTTTTCTGCTCGGCACCTGGCTGGGCCCCGGGGAACGATCCGCACTCAAGCGCTGGGGTGGGACGCTGCTGGGGAAGCCGAGACCGGCGTCTGACGGGAAGAGCTGGCCCCTCCTTCTTCGACCCCTTCTTCGACTTGCGCATAACTGCTCGGAGGAAGTCCGCGTCTATGGTTTCTGCACGAGATAAGATATAGTGGAATCAGCGACACAAACATAGTAAAAACAAATACAAGCTCCTAACTTACCGACGAACTGGGCGGGGCTGAGCCCAGCCCAACTGAGGGCCCGCTCAGAAAGCAACACATCAGCCCGAGGAATAGGCTCCCACACCACCACTCTCGCCGCGTTGGGGTCATTGGATGGATTTCTCTGCCAGCACCTATCCCTAGACCACTGGACGGGTACAGGCCAGTCCTCACACTCTGGTGGCCCGACGAAGAAAAACTTCTTCTTCCAAACATAGATGGAAGAAGGAAGGACGACAACTTCTGACCCGGCTACACTCCCCCGCCATTTCCTAAAGGAGAGGTAGACCCACCTAGGGTAGCTCGCGCGAGTTCCGGGGTGACTTTTGTAAATAAAGGAAGAGGCAAGGATGGACAGACTAAAGGGGATTGCCTGCAACTTCAGCCGGACCAGGAACCCAAGGAGAATCCTCCAGGAGTTCGGCACTAGCTGGCCCGGAGCTAACCCAATGTAATTTAACGCAGCTGCAATCTCGGGAGAGAAAGGCAGGCGCATTCCGGCCCAAAGGGCTTCCAGGTACAAGGCGATCTCTCTACCTCTCACCTGATCTACCCTCTCCCCTTCCTCGGCCAATCGTAGCGTGTAACCGGAGGGAATATAGAAACGAGTCTGAGCGATGGCAAGCTCGTCCTCATATCTTACTGAGGACGACGCAGTACTATAGAAATTCTGAACTTTTGTCGCTGTTTTGCATCTCGCCGGAATCCGGCCATGCCGACGACTTGACCCGACATTCCAGCAAGGTACCCCGATCCGCGTGGTCCCACTGTTCGTTGTTTGGGTTCGATCCGTGAACCGTGCGTCCGTCGCGTGTTTCTCCGCCGACGTTACGCCCGTTTTTCCCGGTTCGCGAACCGTCGAGGCAAGTATCACTTGCTACATGCTATACTATACAATTATGTATGTTTTGACTCATTAAACCTGCAAAACTCAACTCGGTATGGATATTTCTCATTTGGTCGCAATATGACATATATCATGATACAGTTAACCTAAAATTACCGTTTGCCACTTCAACCTTAATAACGAAGTTACCCGTTAATCACATTTTACCGTTTAAAGGATGATAGCCTTTACACATGTAGTTCTATTACATTTTGATATTGATATAACGGTATTGCACCATCATGTGATCTATTGCACCGCGAAGGGTGCTCAAAACCTGTTAATATGATAAAACGACTGCACTGTGTTAATGCACTATTGTGATTAAATGAACTGCTTATTGTTGTTTAATTTATTGCTTATTTTCTGCTGTTAATCCTTATTCGATTATATACCTGTTGTGAGCACACCCTCGATTTTGTTACATCTTGACCTGACCTTGCTACACATGATATACATATACCGATGCACCTGACATGGTACCCTTTACTATCGACTTGACCTGGTGTACCATGACCTGACCTGTTACCTGATCTCATGCCTAATGCCAACAAACCTGACATGGAGTCCTCATGGACCAAGCTTGTTGTCTATCCAGACAAACCTACTGTTACCTGAACTTGTGTTGGTATTAGTTCTTGACCACTGAATACCTGACCTGACACCTATAACCTGGGGGTATGGGGAAATCAAAAGGGTAATCTAAAGTGTAACTTAAAAGGGTATTACTTGATCCGTGGTCCCGGGGGGTAACGGGACAGAGCCATTCGTGACTCTTACATTTTCCTGATCCGTGGTCCCGGGGGGTAACGGGACATATCCTTTGAGTTACATGGAGGATTACTCGAATTGATTTCAAAGACTTTAGGATAGAAAACCCGATAAAACAGTTTAGTTACCCACTGCACACCACCCTGCACTGCTTGTTTCATACTATTGCTTCATTCATGTTTATTTCTGCATTGCCTATTACACTGTTCATATTACATTATTGGTTGACATGACGCGCTGACGTCTGGGTTTTGCATGGCCCAGATTCTTTACCACTGTCGCTGTCCGAGCAGGAGTACTTCAGCCAGCAGGCTGAGTTGTGAGTTCTGTAGTGGTTAGTTTCATTTTCCGCATTTTTATTTCCAGATGTGAGCCCGTATTATGGGACATACTCTTCTATTATTGTATTGGATCATTTGCTTCCGCATTTATTTATCATTGACACTTGTTATTATGGATTTGGACATGTGTTAGATAGTTTTATCTTGTTCTTGATATCTCTACAGCCGTAATGTGACTGTGGATGGATACTTCCTACCCACAGGTAGCATGGTTGGCTATGTCACGTGCCCAATCTTGCGTACTGTTTCCTGATTTAAAATCAGGAAAGCTTCTGGGAAAAGCTTCAAAAAGGGGTCACGTGTTGGCACGTGACACCTAAAAGGCATCATCAAGTCAAGTTCAGTTTCCTGACTACGCTGAAGAAAATGGGCTTCAGAAAGAGTCACGTGCTCCCACGTGACCAGGGTCACATGGCGACACGTGACATTTAAACGCAAGCGTCAAAGGCACACAAGTTCTCTGATCAAGTCAAGAAAAAGGCTTCAGAAGAGGTCACGTGCTTCCACGTGACCAGGGTCACGTGTTGGCACGTGACGTTCAAGACAGCAGACTCGTTCTCCAGATGAACCAAGGAAAGAGAGTTCAAACAAGGGTCACGTGCTCACACGTGACCAGGAGTCACGTGGTGGCACGTGACGCTTAAGCAACGATCAGAAGACAGAGCGCAAAAGAAAGGAAAAGGCTCATGCCAAAGGGGGTCACGTGCTCACACGTGACCATGGGTCGCGTGGTCACACGTGACCGGCTGTCAAAGCCCATTTTGTCAACAGAATTAAATTCTGAAGGAAATTCAAATCTTTCCAAAAGAAAGCAACTATCTGGAACCAATCAAATTAAAGATTCAGAGGTGATGAAATATCATCTATCTATGGGAAAATCTCGGGTTTGGAAAGATTTCCCCTTTAAATCTAACCAAAATAACAAGGGAGAATCTCTGGATTTAAAATCCAATGGTAAATAAAATTCACCTAATAATCCAACGGCCCAAAATGAATGATGAATGCAAATCAAATCTCAATGAAGATTCGTCAAAAACTGATTGATTCGGCTGCTTCTCCTATAAATAGGAGCCAAGAGACACAGAGAAATATATACATGCGCAGAGAAGAAAAAAGAAAAAAAGAGGAGAGCTTTGATACTTTGGAAAGACTCGGATCCTCTGCAAAAAACCCTAGGTAAGAAAGGGAAGGCCTTTTGAAAGAAAGAGAATTTAATTCTCAACAGAGTTTAACTCTGATAATGCAAAAACAGAAGAACATATTTCTTCTCTCTTTGATGGAGGACCTGCAAAGTGCACATCTCCCCTTAAGGTTGAGAATTTAATTCTCAATGGGTTGAGATCCTGCCATGCAGATCCAAAACATGGAGAAGGAATACAAGCACGAGAATTTAATTCTCACAGAACTATAGGAATTTAATTCCTTTAAAATAAAAGTTAGGGCTTGACCCTATATCATGGGAATTTAATTCCTTCAGAACAAAAAAGAAACAGGGTTTAACCCTAATTAAGAACCTAGTTCTGTCGAAACAGTGGGAATTTAATTCCCTTAATCATAATTTAACAGAGGATGGAAGTTTAAACTCCTTAAAAACTTTTATTAGGGTTTAACCCTATTCGGCCCTTCACGTATATGAGGAATTTAATTCCTACAGAAAATTCAGAGTTAAACTCTATTCCAGAAAACAAAGTCTTCGAAAGGAAGTAGGAATTTAATTCCTCTGAAATTTACAGTTCGAGGAATTTAATTCCTGAAAGAAGATTAACAAAGCCTCTAAACAAAATACATGGAGGCAGGGTCACGTGTCATCACGTGACCCCCCAAGAGATCTATAGAAAGCCCCTTTGAGGCAGCACCCCACGTGACCTACGTGACCTCGGCAGAAGCTCTAATACATAGGCATTTGAATGCCCATCACGTGATGGCACGTGACGCTCTGAAAGACACGATAATCTCGGAATAAATGAAGGGAGGGCGCTCTCACGTGCTGCCACGTGACCCCTCTTGCCTTAGTGTTTAACACTAAATTAAAACTCTCGAACCCAGTGTTAAAACACTGTTGGGCCTTAGTGTTCAACACTAAATAAAAAGCTTCATCTGCAGTGTTCAACACTGATCTGTTTTAGTGTTTAACACTAATTTGAAAAGCCTTGTTGCTGGTGTTTAACACCAATTATCTCTTAGTGTTAAACACTAACTTGTCAACCCCATTCCCAGTGTTCAACACTGACTGCTCTGTAGTGTTTAACACTATGCTTTGGCCCAATTGGCCTAAACGGATAGAGGTAAAGCCTCTCCTGATTGGACTTAGCCCAAGATGGCCATAAGTCCTCAATTGGTGATTAACTGGTCCAATGGACTCATAACATAATTAATTCGTCTTGACCCCAAATTGGGCCAAGGACTATTTAATCCACTCCGGCTCTAGGGTACATCTCTTCACTCCTTTGATACTTGGCATTGTAATCCCTTAATGTCTTCAAAGAGGTGATGGGTCCCGACGACCACACATTGATATGGACTGTGGGGTCCTTAAACTCATGGCTAAGGCAAATTCCTGGTTACGTGGAACGCGGATAATGTCACTCTTTGACCCCGTGGAAAATGTCCAGAGCGGAGCCTGGTCCTCGCCAAGCACGGCAGTGAACCCGTGTGAAGCATCCAGAGCACAATGGACTGTGGGGTCCTTAAACCCATGGACTACGACGTCCTTAACCTTGACCGAGACGTCTTAAAACTAACAACGGACCGCAATGTCCTTAAACTACCCATGGACCGCAATGTCCTTAAACTACCCATGGACCGCAATGTCCTTAAACTACCCGTGGACCGCAACGTCCTTAAACTAGAACAATAGAGCCCCGTATGCTCTTTTGTCGGATCTAAACGGTCCCGTTTAAGTTGATCTTAGCCTCAAAGATGGCTAACGTATCCTTAAACCTTCAAACAGAGTGGACTATAAATCCCCCCAATTAACTCTGGCTCGAGGGTACATCCCTGAACTCCTCTGACATCCGTCGTTGTAATCCTTCAACGTCGTCAGAGAGGTGACGGGTCCCGACGGCCATACATTCATGGACCACTATGTCCCTAAACTGGAACATTAGAGTCCAAACGCTCTTTTGTCGGATTTAAATGATCCCGTTAAGTTGATCTTAGTCACAAAGTTAGACTAACGTATCCTTAACAAACGTTTGAGTTGATCTTAGCCTCAAGTATGGCTGACGTATCCTCAAACCAAACCCCCCCAAACCCAAATCTAAGATAATACGGATTTGGACTAGTCCACGCCCTACGGGCGACGATATAACTCAGTCTCCGTAAACAATCCACGGGCAACAAAATACAAAATAGACACCCACGACACGAAGTGACCATCTGGAGAAGGAGAAAGTTGTTACCGCAATGTGGTAGCATAATTAACTGCAGGGGGCTTGCGCCTGCAGGGAAGAGCGTCCCCACAATCAAAAACCCCTCAAACGAGGGGGAATCTGACGAAGTCTGCTACATCGGACGCATCCGTCTAAACCTTCGATACGTGATGCCATAAATCAACTTGGCATCTTCGAAGAGGTGGACGGATAGCACCAATTAGCATCTGCCCCGAATCTCAGGCAAGACGCGGTGTCGCGCCGTCTTTCGGAGGGGAACACGTACTCTGGGAAGCGGGGCGTGACATGGTTCTTTTGGTATCAGAGCCATAGGTTAGTGGGGTTGATTCTTTTGTAGTTGGGTATTGTACCCGATACACGAATCAGAATACCCGTGCTTAGGAAACATGTCCTACCACCTTGACCGTTTTACCATTCTTGAATCACATTCTTCCTGATTATATCGACGTGCAAACTTACTTTGCATGTCGACTCGAAAATCTGATTTCTTGTTATCTCTAGGACTTAGGCGACTTGGGTGGAGTTAAGTAATTGTGGCTATGATACCGCGGCATAGTTACAATGCGGTACTCTATTTAAGTATCTTGGAGTTCTAGCCTTGATTTATATATTGAATCTATCATCATGCTAATGTTGGGTGTTTTGATTTCAGGAATATGGCAGATAAGAATTTCAAGACGTATCAGAGGCGCGTGGATGAAGCCGCCATGTTGGGAGTGATACATGGAATGTTGGAAAATCAGAAGAGGCATACTGAGCTGATCCAGCAGCAAGCAGATTCATTTCAGGAGGGTTTGCAGGCCATTCGGCAGTCTGTAAACAACGCTGGAGCTAAACCAGTTGACCGGGTAGGGACCGTGGCAGATTTCAGACGTTTGGGTCCTACTACTTTCACTGGTCTGGAGGAGCCGTTGCCAGCTGAGCAGTGACTAGTTGACACCGAGAATTTGCTGATTGCGGCACAGATCCCAGAGGACAAAAGAGTTGATATGGTGCGTATTCAGCTAGTGGATTACGCCCGAGAGTGGTGGCTTGTGGAGGAGACCCGCTTGCCCAAACCGATCAAATGGGCGGATTTTTCTAAGAGTTTCCTGGAGAAATTCTTCCCGCGGACTGCACGGAAGGAAATGGAAGAGAAATTTATTGGGCTGAGGCAAAATGGAGCACCCGTGGACGTGCATGCAGCGGAGTGGACGAGACTCAGCCGTTTCGCTGGACCTTTAGTCGCCAACGAGGCAGACAGGGCGCGAAGGTTCATGCGCAGTTTGGATGTGGACATCCAGAGGCAGATTGTCTCCCTGGGTTTGACCACTTTCTCACAGGTTCTTACGGCAGCCCGGGAGCAACAGAGTTTATCGGGAATGAAAGGGAACCTGCAGCAGACAGCAGTTGCGGCCGGGAAGCCCGCATTCGTACCTAACCGAGATCATGGGCGCAGAGGTATTCCAGTGGACCGTCGTGGTGTAGCACCCATGAAAAAGCCTGTGGTCGTTGATCGAAGAAAGAGCGTGATTTGTGACTACTGCCGTTTGCCCGGGCATATGCAGAAGGATTGTCGAAGGAAGCTGGGACTTTGTTTGGTTTGTGGAGCGGCCGATCACGCAGTTGGTGCCTGTCCGTCAAAGCTTCGCACGAGAGATGATATACAGAAGCCTCCGCAGAGACCGTTCCAAGGGCAGAAACAGCTGACTCGGGGACCTAATCAGGCTCGAGCTTTCACCTTGACAGCTGAGGAAGCTAAGGCATCAGGAGAAGTGGTTTCAGGTACTTTACTCGTTCATGGTTTTCCCGCATTGGCATTATTTGATTCCGGTGCATCCCATTGCTTTATGTCATCCAAGTTTATAACTACACACTCGATTGCCTACACAACCTTGTCTAGTTTTTGGGACATACACACTGGGAATGGGAAAATTATATCCAGTAGGGAATGTAAAGATTGTACAGTTGTTGTGTGCGGACGGGAACTCTTTGCAGATTTCTTGGTAATTGATACGGGCAGCTATGAAGTTGTCTTGGGAATGGATTTTCTTGGCACTTTCCACGCCCACATTGACTGTAGGGCAAGGAAGGTAATTTTCCAGATTCCCGGACATCCTGAGTTTACCTTCACTGGGGGAAGCAATTTTGTCGGGCCAGTCGAGTTTAGGGCTAGGCCGACAAACAGTGTTCTTGCAGCTATGGAAGTTGGTAGTAATGAAGAGCCGGCAGTTGTTCACGACTTTATGGACGTATTTGAAGATATATCGGGCTTACCGCCGAAGCGAGACGTGGAGTTCGCGATTGACCTTATTCCTGGTGCAGCGCCAGTATCTAAAGCTTATTATCCAATGGCACCGGTGGAATTGGAAGAAGTTAAGAAACAAGTTGGTGAATTGCTTGAGAAAGGTTGGATTCGAAGCAGCAACTCGCCTTGGGGAGCTCCAGTTCTTCTTGTAAAGAAGAAGGATGGCACGAGAAGGATGTGCATCGATTATCGAGAATTAAACCGGGTAACTATTAAGAACAAGTACCCGATCCCTCGCATTGGAGAACTTTTTGAGCAACTTAGTGGCGCAAGGGTATTCTCGAAACTGGATTTGCAATCCGGATATCATCAGGTCCGAGTAAAAGCAGAAGATATTTGCAAGACGGCGTTTCGAACTCGGTATGGACATTTCGAGTATCTAGTGATGCCCTTCGGAGTAACGAATGCGCCGGCAATATTCATGGATTTGATGAACCGAATCTTTTCACCATTCTTGGACCAGTTTATTGTGGTATTCATTGACGATATTCTGGTTTACTCGAAGAGTTCGGAGGAGCATGCTGAGCATTTGAAGATCGCACTGCAGACATTGAGACAGGAGAAATTGTATGTGAAGATGAGTAAGTGCGAATTTTGGCTGGAAGAAGTAAAGTTTCTGGGGCATGTTGTGTCGGGCGACGGAATCGCCGTCGATCTCGAAAAGATTGCAGCAGTTCGAGATTGGCCTATTCCAAGAAATGTGGCTGAGATAAGAAGTTTCCTTGGTTTAGCCGGATACTACAGGAGATTTGTGGAGAACTTTGCTCGTTTAGCAGAACCGTTGACCAAGCTGACGCGCAAGGAAGTACCTTTTGTATGGACGGACAAATGTGCATTGGCTTTCGAGACGTTGAAGCAGAAGTTGATAACCGCCCCTATCCTGACCGTACCAGACAATTCCGGAGGACTGGTGATTCACAGCGACGCATCTGGAAAAGGATTGGGATGTGTTTTGATGCAGAATGGGCAGGTTGTAGCGTATGCATCGAGATAATTAAAGACCCATGAGAAGAATTATCCGACTCATGACTTGGAGCTTGCGGCTGTGATCTTCGCTTTGAAGATTTGGAGACACTACCTTTTGGGTGAGAGAGTCGAAGTTTTTACGGATCACAAGAGTTTGAAGTATGTGTTCACTCAGAAGGAGTTGAACATGAGGCAACGTAGATGGTTGGAGCTGATGGCCGACTACGACCTTGATCTTAAGTACCATCCGGGAAAGGTTAACATCGTGCCGGATGCGCTTAGTCGGTTACCAATGATTCAGGTATTGACTACGCAGAGTGAGATCATTGCGGATTTTCGAAGATTTGACTTGGAGGTTGTGCTACCACATTCTACGGGACAGTTGATGCAGTTGCAAGTACAGTCGTCCTTAGTTGAGAAGATTAAAGCGGCACAATCGCAGGATCCTAGACTGCAAAAGTTTCGAGAGCAGGTTGAAGCCGGACTACGAACAGATTTACTGGTCCACGAAGATGGTTCGTTGAGGTATGGTAGCCGTGTGTGTGTGCCAAAGGGAGATGTGCGTGAAGAGCTTATGAAGGAGGCACACAGTTCAGCTTACTCTGTACATCCAGGAGGTACAAAGATGTACCGAGATATTCGACAGCATTTCTGGTGGGAAGGCATGAAACGGGAGATTGCTCGCTTCGTGGCTAAGTGCTTGGTATGTCAGCAAGTCAAGGTTGAATACCAAAGGGTTGCTGGTTTATTGCAACCACTTCCGATTCCTCAGTGGAAGTGGGAACATATAACCATGGATTTCGTGACGGCTTTACCGCGGAGTCCAAAAGGCAACAATGCGGTATGGATAATTGTGGATCGGTTGACCAAGGCAGCTCACTTTATTCCTTTCCGGGTTGGTCAATCAACGGAGACTTTGGCAGAACGGTACATGCAGGAGATTGTAAGATTGCATGGCGTACCGGTGAGTATTGTGTCCGATCGGGATACTCGGTTCTTATCACACTTCTGGAGGAGCTTACAGGAAAGTTTGGGAACTCGATTAAAGTTTAGCACAGCTTATCATCCTCAAACTGATGGCCAGTCGGAGAGAACGATCCAAACTCTTGAAGACATGTTGAGAGCGTGCATGTTGGACTTCAAGGGTTCATGGGAGGATCATCTACACTTGGTGGAGTTTTCTTACAATAATAGTTTCCAAGCGACTATTCAGGTGGCTCCGTTTGAAGCTTTGTATGGTCGTAAGTGCCGTTCACCCGTTTGTTGGGATGATGTTGGTGAACGAAGATTATTGGGACCAGATTTGGTAGTACAGACCGTTGAGAAGGTTAACGCCATCAGAAAGCATATGAAGGCAGCTCAAGACAGACAGAAAAGTTGGGCTGACACGTCAAGAAGACCTCTAGAGTTCGCCGTGGGTGATTTGGTATTCTTGAAGATATCACCGACTAGAGAAGTGATTCGTTTTGGGAGTCGAGGGAGGCTTAGTCCTCGATTCGTTGGACCCTTCGAGATATTGGAGCGCATTGGTGAGGTAGCGTACCGTTTGGCGTTACCATAGTCCTTGGTAGGTGTGCACGATGTGTTTCATGTATCTCAACTACGAAGGTATGTTCGAGATGAAACACACGTCTTGGATCATTCGGAGTTAACTGTACGGGAGGACCTAACTTTTGAGGAGCGACCGGTTGAAATCATGGATCGAAGGGAAAAGGTTCTTAAGAACAAAGTTATTCCCCTTGTGTTAGTTTCTTGGGGTAATCGATCACATGGAGACTCCACGTGGGAGCGAGAAGACGAGATCCGACAGAAGTTTCCTCACCTTTTCCTGTAGTTTTCTATCTTGTATTCTTGGAATTTCGAGGACGAAATTCTTTTGTAGTTGGGTATAATGTAACACCCGAGCCCAATACTACTATTTATGTTACTGGTTGAGTGTTAGATACTGCTCATTTCATTTATCTTGCTTGTTTGGGTCTTACTGTAAAATTTCATCTGGCTAAGTCATTTTTCCATGTAACAAATTTTAACACCTAAAGTAAAATTAAAAATATCTACATTGGCCTACTCGTCACCCCTAGCCGCGTGGTAGCGTCCGTGCGTCGAGTTCTCTTTCCGTTCGGTGAAACGGGCGAGTTTGGACGGCTACGCGCGCGTGCAGGTGTCCGACTTGGGGGCATGCTTTTTAATCATAAAACACTTCATTTAAAAATTTGGAACCCGCTTAAAATCCTATTATTTGAATTTCGAATTTTTGGACCCAACCCGGGCACGATTTGGAAATGTTTCATTTAGCGCCCAAAATCACAAATTAATAAGATATTCTAAACCATAATATATTCATAATATTTTTACTGTTAAAATATCTAAATCTTTTAATATTTTTTACCTGTGCAATTTTCCTCACTGGCCAATCACGGGGTTCTTAACCCCCGTGGGCCCCTTCTCTCTCTCTCCAATCTCTAACCCCTTCTCTCTCCATCCCTTCTCTCTCTCTCTCTCTATCACCTATATATTACTTTCCCCCTTCGTGAAAATTTCCCCAGAACTCCTTCGCGAGAACCCCATCACGAACCCTAGCCCAGCCACCGCGCCCGTCGCCGCCGCAACTCGTCGCCGACGACACCAGCACCTTCGCCTCCGCCTTCTCTTTCCGGCCTCGACTTTCCCTCCTTCTCCCCGTGCACACGTCGCTGCCGCAGCAACCCCGGCCTGCCCCGTGTCTTCTCTGTTCGGCCGGAGACGTCGCCGACGACCGTCGTCGTTGTCACCCGCGCCACCTTCGGCATCTCCTCATCCCCTGCGTACCAGCCCCCGACCACCTCCTCTTCATCCCCACTTTCTTCTCTGTTTCCATACCCGCAACCCTAGCCTGCCGCCGCAGCTTCCTCGCCGGCGCCCCACCGCCGTCGACCCCATCGCTGTCGCAACCTTTGCAATCCCAGTAAGCTTCCCTTCATCTTCCTCCTTCCTTTTTCCCCTTTGGTTTGTCTTTGGCTGTATTATAGAAATTCTGAACTTTTGTCGCTGTTTTGCATCTCGCCGGAATCCGGCCGTGCCGACGACTTGACCCGACATTCCAGCAAGGTACCCCGATCCGCGTGGTCCCACTGTTCGTTGTTTGGGTTCGATCCGTGAACCGTGCGTCCGTCGCGTGTTTCTCCGCCGACGTTACGTCCGTTTTTCCCGGTTCGCGAACCGTCGAGGCAAGTATCACTTGCTACATGCTATACTATACAATTATGTATGTTTTGACTCATTAAACCTGCAAAACTCAACTCGATATGGATATTTCTCATTTGGTCGCAATATGACATATATCATGATACAGTTAACCTAAAATTACCGTTTGCCACTTCAACCTTAATAACGAAGTTACCCGTTAATCACATTTTACCGTTTAAAGGATGATAGCCTTTACACATGTAGTTCTATTACATTTTGATATTGATATAACGGTATTGCACCATCATGTGATCTATTGCACCGCGAAGGGTGCTCAAAACCTGTTAATATGATAAAACGACTGCACTGTGTTAATGCACTATTGTGATTAAATGAACTGCTTATTGTTGTTTAATTTATTGCTTATTTTCTGCTGTTAATCCTTATTCGATTATATACCTGTTGTGAGCACACCCTCGATTTTGTTACATCTTGACCTGACCTTGCTACACATGATATACATATACCGATGCACCTGACATGGTACCCTTTACTATCGACTTGACCTGGTGTACCATGACCTGACCTGTTACCTGATCTCATGCCTAATGCCAACAAACCTGACATGGAGTCCTCATGGACCAAGCTTGTTGTCTATCCAGACAAACCTACTGTTACCTGAACTTATGTTGGTATTAGTTCTTGACCACTGAATACCTGACCTGACACCTATAACCTGGGGGTATGGGGAAATCAAAAGGGTAATCTAAAGTGTAACTTAAAAGGGTATTACTTGATCCGTGGTCCCGGGGGGTAACGGGACAAAGCCATTCGTGACTCTTACATTTTCCTGATCCGTGGTCCCGGGGGGCAACGGGACAGAACCATTATTGGTTCCCATCTTCCTGATCCGTGGTCCCGGGGGGTAACGGGACATATCCTTTGAGTTATATGGAGGATTACTCGAATTGATTTCAAAGACTTTAGGATAGAAAACCCGATAAAACAGTTTAGTTACCCACTGCACACCACCCTGCACTGCTTGTTTCATACTATTGCTTCATTCATGTTTATTTCTGCATTGCCTATTACACTGTTCATATTACATTATTGGTTGACATGACGCGCTGACGTCTGGATTTTGCATGGCCCAGATTCTTTACCACTGTCGCTGTCCGAGCAGGAGTACTTCAGCCAGCAGGCTGAGTTGTGAGTTCTGTAGTGGTTAGTTTCATTTTCCGCATTTTTATTTCCAGATGTGAGCCCGTATTATGGGACATACTCTTCTATTATTGTATTGGATCATTTGCTTCCGCATTTATTTATCATTGACTCTTGTTATTCTGGATTTGGACATGTGTTAGATAGTTTTATCTTGTTCTTGATATCTCTACAGCCGTAATGTGACTGTGGATGGATACTTCCTACCCACAGGTAGCTTGGTTGGCTATGTCACGTGCCCAATCTTGCGTACTCTGGGAAGCGGGGCGTGACAAAGACTCAGAATGAGAAAAATGTGAAGAGAGAGGATCTTGAATCAGGCCTCCCCTCGATTTATACAGCCAGCGTCCCCATCCAATGGCGACGTTCGACTCCCACCAAAACGGTTCAGTGTGCTCGACGGCCACGATCGCTCCACCTGTCGCAGGCACATTGGCAACATCCCATCGAACACCAGAAGCCTGCAGCACGTCACTTCAGCCAACCGGCACCCGACACATGGCTTGTCGCTTCACCAAAGTGCACACGATCCGGCACACCCTCTTTAATGCAAGGGTTCTCGCCCTGATTCGTTGGCCTCATCTAGAAAATACAACCAATTGCCCAGAGACACGCCCAACGATATCTTCGGAAAGGAGCTCACCTCGGATGACCCGGCAAACCACTCTCGACCCGACCCATCAGCTGGTCGGGATGATAGTGGGGGGCTAATGATGAGGCTCGATATCTGTGATCTCCCAGATCAGGACAAGTGGCAGATGGCATGTCCCAGAGCATGCAAGAAAGGACTTACAGTGGCCGACCAGATCACGCCTACGCTCGTCCTACCGAGCGAACGCTGGCTCGCCTCCGAGCCCATGCACAACTGGCCTCCTCGGCCTCACAACTCGTCTCCGAGCTACCGCAGAACCAAGATACCTCGGCTCTCCCGCTCGTCCGCGAGCTCTCCCGCCGAGGTCATCTTCCTCGGTCTCATCGACCGACCAACAACACCGCTTGCAGGCGTAACCGCCATCCCGCGAATCTCGCCATGCGCGGGATCTCTGCTGGCCACATCCCACATTCCATGCCACCACGATCCCCCATTAACGAGCATGTCTCGCCATTAATGGGAGGTCCCGCTCATCACGCGGGCGTGATGTTGGGAGCGTAACGGCCGGCGTGATTCTCGCGCCTGCCTTGCTTGCTTCCACCGCTATATAAACCCCTCTCTCAGATGATTGAGGTAAGCCATTTTTACTCCACTAAGCCGTTACTATGCTCAGATCTCTGGACTAACTTGATCGTCGGAGGGTCCTCGGTGGTACAACCACCCCGGGACTTCCTTGCAGGTAACTCAGCAACCACAACCTCAAACCCATTGAGATCCACACGCTTCAGGAGCGACAGCCTCCAGATCCAATATTAGCCACCCATCGCAGCCATCAGCAGATCAACGGGAAGCAACATCTTGACGTGATTCGACATCCGTCACGAGATGACCTGGCAACATGATCACTCCCTTGAGGCTGATTGCATTGTTGTTGAATCAAGGCAAAAGAATTTCCGTCAGGCAGTGCAGCAACTCGTCGATGCCGAGGAATGCGGTTAGCATTCTAATCCCGGTCCCGTTTAGCAGCCCTTCTTCTCGCATTGCGAGATGCACCATCTTTCTTGGTATGGGAAAGAGCAGCAAAGCAACCCGCCTTGAAGACAACATTTATATCTTCTTGGGGAACTTGCTGAGGCCCCTGTCTGAAAGAAAGTCTTTCGAATATAGACTTTCGTTTCACTCCAGCACAGGGAGCTGGCACCGCAAGCGGTTTCCCCCTGTATATTGTAGTGGTGTCAAAGACTACCACTTTTCCATTTTGAACTCAGTGAGTTAGTTTCCTCACGGCCAAAGACTTGTTTGGAGCTGTAGCTGGTGTAATGTCAGGTGCAACCCCGATGAAAGATGACACAGTGTTGCAATTCTTCTGATGAGAAAAAAGCGTCTGCTTTGGTGAATTGAGTGTTGGGAAGTCAGTGATGTCCTTGAAAGGACATTCTCCGGGTCATACCCAGCCAGTCCCGCAGCAGAAAGGCTGATGCTGGAACTTACCCCTATTATCAGGACTATGGATCGTGCGATCTTGTCGGCAACAATCAGGTCCGCCTCGGAAGCATTGTCCGCGTTGATGAAAGCCATTGATGGTTATTAAAATCCACCATTCAACATATATGGAATAGTAAAGGAGATGTAGATGCATCGGCCTTATTTTTTGAAGCTCTCCTATAAAATAGAGAATCTTTGGAGACTTTTGCGGGTATATGGATCTCGCTTGAGAGCCGGTTCATGATTTTCCGCTTCTTGTGATAAAAGGCTCGACGTGGCAATAATTTTGGGAGGATTTAGCCTCCTTGAAAGCTTGGCAAATCCTCTGGTCAATGCTTGCCTCTTTCTTTGACAAGAGCCGACTTATGATTCCATAGTCGTGGATTCATTTCCTCAGAATCTCCTTTGGAGAGGTTCAAATGAGCTCCTGATACGAATTAAACTGACTTGCTTATATTCTTGGCAAAGGATGTTTTCTTGGCCTCGGGCTTTTTTGGCAATTCTACGTCGTGTTTCGAGACGTACCTTTCTTTTTAATGAAGGGGAAGCAAAGCAGTCTTCGGCGAAAATGATATCATCATCATTTCATGGAACATGCATAATCCTGTTTGGGTAAGAAATTATTTCGAACACAGATTTTCTTTTAGTTTCAGCATTGGGAGCAGGCACCGTAATGGATTGCCCTTGTAGATGGTAGTTGTATCAGTAACGAACACTTTCCCATCTTTGACATGACGGGTCACTTTCTTTGAGGAGGGCACGGGTCTGGTAGAGACTGGTACGACCTGACTGTTCTCCTGGGTCGGCGTGGGTGCTTTCTCCGCATTAAAGTTGAGTCTGGTCTTGATAGACGCCTTCTTCTGTGCGGCTTGTAGCACCGGAAAATTGTTAATGGTGCTGAAGGGGCACTCCTCAGGATCATATCCTGCAAGCCCAGTTGCCGGTAGGATGAATTGTGGATTAGCCCCGATGATTGAGAACATGGATCTCACTATATTTGTAGCAGCAGCGAGATCGACAGCCGAGGCATTGTTATCGTTGTTGTTTCCATTGAATGCCATTGTTGATGGTTGGAGTAATCCTTTTAAAGAAAACTATCGTGACATTAGCAATCTTGAGTCATAAAACGGGTTTAAGACAAAGTATGTCAAACATTCCCGCTTTAAGAATGATTTTGACTAAAAAAATTTCATAATGTCAATAGTGGCGTAAGAGAAAACAAGGCCCTGCTTCGTCGTTCATTAGACTTAGCGGACCCCATTAGTATATAGCCCTTCTGAACCGGTGTAAAATTCAGCGGACTCTCATTATTGCAAGTACATGTGATCTGGGCTCCGTCAACTAGAGATTCTGGGATAAAACACACTGATTGGTGTGATTTAGAGCAACTAAGGGAGAAGCAAAGTTTCCCCGGTGGAGTCGCCATTTTTATTTACCCTCTTTAGGACCTCTAATAAATGGACGTTCAGAACAATTAAAGTTTAAACAAAACAAATATTTGAGTTTTAAAATTTGACCAAAAGATACTGGGTTCGATACTTCGCATAGGCGCAAGCACCTATAATTAATTACACTCTAGTGTCTAAAGAAACATTTAGACGATATACGTTATTAGGTTGCTCAAATCACACCACAAAAATTATATTTAAAAATCATAAAGTACTTGCAAATAGAACATGATATGGGCAATAGATATATTTCATTGCATTTCATGTGTATTTGTGTACAAGTTGAATATAAATTACATTGATATTGCAAAATGTACAAAAGTTGTAAGAAAGCCCTAATTAAGAGTTTGTTTTCATACTTGGGGGTATTTAAATGTCAAAATGACATCATGGATATGCCCTACCTCATATGGGGGCCACATCATGGAACATAAACCACTCTATGTGGGGTCCATGTCCTTTTTGAGAAAGCAGGAATGCTTTCTTAAGCTGGAGGCCCATTTTGGAAGTCTCCTGACGTCTGCATGGGGGTTCCCAACATTAAGAGGCCCCATTTTGAGGCGTCCCGACAAACATCTTAGGCAGCTCTTTTGAGCTTCCTACTGTCGGGAGGCTTGCTTATTTGGGCCATATACTTTTCGTAAAGTATGGTTATCATTCTTTTCATATGTATAAGCTTTTAGATCCTTTGTTAAAGTATCAAAATTTCGCCATCATTCAAGTTTTGTATGAATAATGGAGAAAACCCACTTGAGAAAACTCACTTAATAGAGTTTTCTACACAAGAAATGAAAAATGATGGAGGGCATCATTTTCATCGATTCTTATGGAGGATGAACACATAGATTTTGTTCAAAAAAGAACATAGTTTTAAGCTATGTTCTATGGGAAGAATGTGGCATTTTTACTGCTACATTCCCAAGATATGATTTTCATATGTTTAGGATGAATAGGGTTTCTTAGGCCATATTCTATGTGTAGAACATGTATTGCCCCATGTTCTAGGTTCTGTCAAATAAGGTCGAGGACATGAAATCTCATGTTCTAATATCTTCATGGAAATATGGAGTTTTCTATATTTCCAAGTTTTTGATATCCACGGCCATGGCTACAAGATTCTTCATCGGGGTGGATCCTCTGATTTTTATTGGAAGGGAAGGAGAGAGAGTAACATAGAGAGAAAAGACTAAGGAGGTGAAGGAATGGGGTATCCCGTTCCTATATCTCACATTCTTCTTTTTCTTTCTTCTTTTTCAACCTTTGAGAATTTTAGAAGAAATTCTGCCCTTTTTCTCCAAGATGATCGATACCCTTCTCTATGGAGATAGAGGAGTATTTATACCCCTTTGTGGATGAGAGTAGCGCATAATTACTTCCTGATTTTGGGATGATTCGGTGGGATTCGAATCTTATCCAAATCCTTTAGACCAAACAACCTATTTTCATAAGGGTCTCGACACAACTTCATGTATCGGGACGCTCCATTTGGGAGCCTCCCGACGATGCATCACTGCGCAGTAGGGACCCCCTATTTAGGGACCCCCTGACATCGTGAGGGGGGAACCCGGCATTGGGAGGCTCCCAAAACAATTCATTTTGAATTGTTTTTAAATTGGGAATGGCCCCAAATTTTGGGTTCCATGTGAACAAGTCTTTTTAACTTGTTTAACTTGTTTTACCTGTTTTATGTTCTGATCATTTCTTTGATCATTTGATTCATGTTAAATACTAGCATAAGTAATTAAGTTCTTTTAGGAGTTAAATCTTTAACTCCAAGATGGATGATCAACTCTTCACAAATGTTTTGAAACAAAGACTTATTGTTGTCGCAAATTAGCCACCGCTTTCAAATAGGTTAGAAAATTGTCCTTGACCAAATTCCTTATCGAGAAAATTATAAACAAGAAAATCAGCTATAATCCTAAACGACCGATTTGATGTCCTCCAAATTTGCTGGACAGTGGACACTAAGTAAACTTAAATTAAAAGAGAAAAAGATGTAAATTTATTATGCTCAAACTTGAGGTTGATAAAAGCCAGAAATACAAAATATTCCTTGGCATTCGGTAACTTAGAATGCAGAATCTAAATGGGAATCTGGATTGTCATTGATACAAAAATTCAGTAGTTACAATAGCATGATTTGCGCCTCGCCGATGCAGAAACTCTAGCCACCATGGCAAATCACAATTACTTCTTTTGTTCATTAATACAAAAACTCTTCACTATCTCGCCAATTCATACGATATAATTAGACTAATTATATCGAGCATGGCAGGGGCAAGAGCGTATGCATCTAAAGTGCATCTGCTGGCTCACTTCAGTCCATTTTCCAATGGTAGTCTTTCATCGAATATTCGCTCCCTTGCCATATTTGCCTGCAATATATATATATCAAAATTACTTCAATTTAACCAAATCTTATGAAGAAATGCAACCCTCCAAAATACTTAATTGAGTACATTTTTTCCTTCATAAAAGACTTTATTGA
Source organism: Agapanthus africanus (assembly GCA_030015575.1). Lineage (NCBI taxonomy): Eukaryota > Viridiplantae > Streptophyta > Magnoliopsida > Asparagales > Amaryllidaceae > Agapanthus > Agapanthus africanus. The sequence continues at coordinate 157,480,301 of CM057348.1, read as the reverse complement.
ACTCTATATTTGGTACCAAAATACTTTACTGGTTTGTCAAATATACAAACCAAACATAAAGATTCTCCCATATTCAAGGGCAATATAACAATGGAAGCTTAAATTTAAACTTTTGCAATGTGCAAACAGAAAAATATATATCTCAAGGCATTCAAACATTTCCATACATGATGACCAACTTAATCCATTGAAGTTTAAACTATATATCCTGCTTAAGCAAGTAAGCAACTAGCTTTTAAAATTCCAAATCTCCCTAATAAATGGACCGCGAGGATAAAAAAAGATTATGATATCAAAATTTATTAGCTGATGAAAAATACTTCCTAGGATGAAAACTCTTTGCGATAGAGTAATCATTGGGGCTAAACACAAAGTACGGGCGATGTTTCCTTCACAACAAAGAATCTTTAAAATCTGGGTCTAAGGGCAAGGTAAGTTAGTAACCAAGAAGAACAAACCTGCTTTTGCCAATTCGTACAACTCGTTACAATTGCAAGGAGGATTGTTTGCACGGTAGCCCCACTTAGTATACCAATCCAAAGGCCTCTTCCTCCTACATGCAATAGAAATCCTAACACCACAGCTACCGGAATTCCAAACAGATAGAATGCTCCGAGGTTAATATAGGCACCAATGTGTTGCCATCCACATCCTCTTGCAACACCTGAAGAAAACAATGGAAGATTGCTTATAAAGCAAGCTGATTAGTCTAAAATATTGCACTTTGGTATGAATATTTTCCTTACTTTTGTTAAATACTAAAAGATGTTTCTTGTAAATATAGAAAATATGTGGCTTTATTTGTAAAAAGTTTATTATCATATATTTCTACATTATAATTAACATAATGAGGGAAAATACATGCATATTATATTTATATGAAATTAATATGCATATCATATCAAATAATTCTAATCAATATTCTTAAAATATTGTATCATACAAATGGTTAAGATAATATCTTAAAATAATAACAAATATTACTAACACTATGACTTGAGATATTGTGCAAATATCAGCTCAGGTCTGGAGATTGAGAGATCCGAGATGCCGGAAATAAATCTGCCGATAAATTTGAATCAAATCATAAAATCATAAACGACAGAGACTCAGAGAAAGATTTGAAGAATCAAGACATCTAAGTGATCTACACATGTCAACACCAGAGACCACATGAAATCCTAATCCATGATTCCACTAAACCGCCGCGGTTTAGCGGCCAAATGTGTTATTTGCAGCGGATCCGCGGCATTATTATGGCCGTAGGATGAGATATATGGTAGATGCGATTTTAACAGCAAATCATTACACATAGGATCTAGGGTTTCTGCTTTTAAGGCTATTTAAAGGACCGAGAGCTACACTTGGAAAATCATCAAACCGAAGAGATCAAGAGGTCCGATCCACTCATCCAGGTGATCATCAGCTAGTCATCTACCTCCAACAAGAAAGAGAGCGAGAGCAAAAACTAGGGTTCTTTGCAATCTACTTTGTACGGAGAGTTATGCAATAGTTGATTAATAAATGTAGTTTTTTTATTAGTCTTTTCGCATTTACTTTCTGTATTTAATTTCTGCATTTTATTTCTGCATCTTAATCATGTTTTCTTCTTCATCCTTTCTTCTATCTCAAACCATGAGCGGATAATTCCTTACTTGTTAGGGTTCGTAGGCTAGGGTAGATCAATAGATGATAAAATCATTTAACTCCTTTTATACATTTTAAAGTTTATAAACTTTACCAAAATAAATGTTAACATCCTAATTGGGCACGCTACCAATTTATTGCTAGTCATGACCATGATTCGAGATCTGTTTAACACTTATTTTGGTACAGACTAGATATGAATAGAGATCAATGCAAGAACAAGGGTTGAGAGTGGGGGAACCCTAGTTTCTTCCAAAAGAACCCTAATCCACATTCATCACTATCGATCTAGTTTTAAACCATTAAAAGATAAAAGAGGCATTTTTAATTAGTCATCCATTACTAATAAGTCATAGGAACCCTACATACCTCTTCTTTATAAAATCTACATCCGTATATCGTAGATCTAGAACAAACCATCCATATTTCAATCAACTCGTCTAAAGCAAGATAAAGGTTCGACGTTTCCCTGAGAACGACCCGTATTCATCTTGGCTAGCTACTAGCGACACCGTTATTGATTGCGGTTACTTTACTACGAACACACTTTCTAAATTCAGATCAATCAAATGGCGCCGTTGCCGGGGAAACGACTGTAATTTTTTTCTATTCGGGTTGAATTCTTATTAATCCATATCATAAAATAATCAAAACCGCATCTTATGTATTTAACGATTATTGTACGAATTTTGCGAGAAAATCTGGAGTGACAGGAGCAGAGGAACAGAGATTCAGAGACTTTCAAAGAGGATCTGAAGATAATTGGAGTGCACTGAAGAAAAACAAGCAAAAGAACACTCCAAAGAGCCGCGGTTGAGCGGCAATATGGTACTTTTTGTGGAGGAACCGTGGCAAAGTGGAAGAGTTGCATCCCCAAAATCCTATGGTATCTTTCTCTAATCTTTCTCTCCTCTAAAATCCAATATTCTGATTTTTCTGCAGGATTCTTTGCAAAAAGCGCCGCTCAAAAATCTTTTTGCATGTTTTGATATTAGTTTGTTTGTGCATATCTTAACCGGACATTAAGGGGGAAAATACCCAAATCCAGATTAGGTGGGGATTTCATCACCCTTTCTAGGCCCCACAAATCACAAAACGAGCATATTTTCACCCTACATTAATTTAAAAATATCTAGACTAAGTCTCTAAGAACTGTCGCGCTCAATTAAGACAGAGGAGGGTCGTGGGTAATCTATTGCTTATCTGCATCTCTTGTGGTGTCTAGAAAAGTATGATAAGGAAAGTGGTTACTTAATTAGGCCCGCTATTTTCGGTGATTTGTATAGCGGATACCTCCCACTTATCTTGCACTCATCTGGCTACAAGAGTGATAAAGAGATGGTAGAGAATTGATCCCGCGATTTGTTCTTGGAAGTTTAGGAGCGGTCTAGTGCTTGACCTAGATGACCTTAGTTTCAGGGTTGATTGTGCATTTTTTTGTAATTTGTTGAGTTAAGCCTCACGTTCGACTTTTTCAAAACAAACCTTTTTAAACTTGTTCTCACACACGCTGCCACGTGCACTAAACCCGCTTAGTGCATGATCGGTTGGACACGGAATTCTAGTACCCGTCTTGTCCGTGTCTTTTCTATCGACTCCGAAGTTGGTACTTCATCTTCTTTTCCCCTCCACCCACCACATTTCCCGAAATGGACGGATCTCCGTCGGGATTTCATGATACCACCCTGCCACCACCCGTAGATGTGCAGAATCTGTTGGTTATATGTATGCCCTAGAGGCCATTACTATACATAGGATGTATATTGTAGTGGATGCTGGGACATATATAGGGAGGACTTTCTTGCTCGACATGATAGTATGCTATCTGGTTGATCTTTACCTTAACGTGTACACTGATTGTCTCCCTGTTACATGTTGGTAAAGCCCTTAGGATCTGTACTTGACTACCTGGACTATGATGCGGATCATACTAGTGGGGACATGGTAGTCCATAAGTACATCTTTCAAAGTCCCTAGTAGTGGGTGTATCGAGACGGGACATCGATATACCAGAGTAGACTAGCGTATACCTTCTCGACCCATACAGATGGGCGATGGATGATCACATATCCATTAGTGTTTGACATCAGAGATGATATACGGGTGCTCAGTGGAGACTGGGTACACTGGACGGACTCGCCGAGAACTCCCAGATGGTATTATACCTTACGTCAGATGGCAGTTCTCTCGTGACACTGGTACAGAGTAGTCTGTTGACCCGAGATCGTCATAGAGTCTTGTGTGGTTCCCACTGTGCTTTGATTTCCATCTTACCACGTCCAAGAGGGCGTGCAAAACGGTGGTTTTTGGGTACAGTCCCGAGTCACATGGAGGCAATGAGCGATAGGAGGGGATTCGTCTCTCCCGGTATAGGGAGTTGATGTTGCGCTGTGTTCGATTGGCTATAACCGGAAATCCCTGGCCAGGGTTGCTGAGATTTACTGGTAAGTGTTACCAGTAGTTTCTCAAACTATTATAGACCTCATATCGACACGACTTATCGAGCTATTGGGGTCTGACGTTTACCACCCCTAGGCGAGATATGCGATATATCAGACGATCAGACCGGACTGTACGGTAGTGTTACTGGTTGGATTCACTGGAGTATGAGCGGGCTTGCTCGTCGATCTTCTGATCGCTCAATACCCGGGTGGCCGTTACGTTTAGCAGACCGCTTGCGGCTTGTGGGTGTTTGATATGATCATCACCTGCTGCCGGCGTATTGACAAGTCTTTAGAGTCCTACACAGAGGTTTCCTGGCTCAAGCGAAACGAAATAGGAGCGCATATGAGATATGTGCGGGACCGAGAATAATGCGTGTATGTGATACCGTATTCTATTCTCGCGATGAATGTATCGAATGGTTGTATGCGATATAACCTAGTTATCGAATCAAGTATTGATTCGATAAGCCGATACATTGAATACTAGTCGGTTGTGTGCGACATGACCGAATCATTGAATCAAGTGTTGATTTAATGATTTAATGCATAATTATATATTTGATATATTACTTTGCACTAACTAGTATTGGTTCACTTTAAACGGATTTTCTCACTTGGTTTGTGCACATTGTATATGTGATATACTTTTGTACACATGATTGTATCATGTTTGATGATACATTCTTTTTGGTTAAGTGTAAAGAATTAAACCATGATTAAGTTGGAAATTAGGGTTTTGTTTTATCCATTATTTATTCATTTATTTATTTTGGAAAAAGAAAAGCAAATGAGAAAATGGTGGCTTGTTTTGTTTTGTTCATGAAGCTTCATGAAGACTTTGACCAAGTGACCATTTTGTCTCATGCTTAACCCTAACCATTCCATTCAACCATGATTAACTCTCTACACATTACCATGGTTACATTATGATAAGTATTCTTATTATTTCCTTTTTGAGATATACTTATGATAATATTCATCTTCTTCTTCTTGATCTTCTTCACTTGAAGAAGCAAGCTCCATCAATGGTGATTGATGGAAATGAGTGAGAAATCCAATTCTAAAGTCTACCCACTTCCTATTTCTTCATCCTCTACCTCTTGCCAAGTAGTAGAGTGTGTTTCCTTCACAAGTTTTCATGGCTTGGTGAAGGTGGAGCATGATCTAGCGATGCCTCGACGTAGATCATCTTCGGCACGAAGCCGACGACCTTGCCCGCTCTTTCTCCGATGAAGCCGACGCTAGAGCCCGGATTTTGATTTGGACAGCGGAGATGACTTCATCACGGAGCCGTGGAGGTGGAGGACCGGATCTACAAAGGTTGTATTTCCGTATTCTTATAGTTAAGTGTTAACTAGTTTACTTTTCGCCTAGAATTCTAGCCAACGATCCGTACTCTAGGGTTTCTCGGCACCGTATTTTTTGAAATTGGCATGTTCGATGCCTTGTGAGACCTCATTAGGGTGCCTAAAGAACCCTATAGTGATATCAGAGCCTAGCTAGAGCCTTAGGCGAAGTCTATACGGAATTTGAAGTCCGAACGAACCGAAAACCCAACCCGGAAAATGCTCTCTGTCCTTTTTCTAAAATCTGGGATTTTTCAAAAATAAAAATATGCAGAAAAATCAGCAGGGAATCCTAAGAATAACTGTGCAACACGTGTCCATAATTCCACTGTAGCGCGGCGGAACCGCGGCACAAGCTGGCTTGTGCGGCGGTTCCGCGGCGATTTTGTCGTTTTGTGCGTCTAATTCTGCACAGTAATTCTTAGTTTTATGTGCTGGTTTTCCTGGGAATTTTTAATATTTTTTCCAGAGTTGAATTTTCTGGGTTGTTTTGGGGATTCGGTGTTTCGATTGGAATATCAGATTTTGTGTATGTGGCTTTCCGGATAAATTTTAGAATATGTTAAAAAGTTCGACCGGATATAAATACCCAATTTTTCCCCTGTCGGGAAATTTCCAAGTGTTGGATTTTTCCGTAGTTTAACGACGTTCTAAGTAGTGCAAGTAACGCGATGGACCCTCTAGAAGACAACAAACCTTAACTCAATTATGTGACCGTCTTGAACTGCCCTTTGAACCTTCGAGTTTGGGGCAGTACGGCGTGCCACATGTGAGGCGTTGGCTTGACCCTTCTACGGCTGGACCGTTGGTACTGAGGCACGAACTGAATGTTGTTAGACTTATTTCATGTGTTGAGCTGTATCGGGAAAACTTGGGTGTTCGAATGTTCGATCGGAAAGTTTAACATTTTCTATTTATCTGGAATGGGATACAATAATTGGAATTCATAAGAAATTATGAGATAACTGAATGAATGTTGTAAATCTAGCAATTTAGTCTCACTTGATCGGTTGCCACGGAGTTTTGATGTGATCAAAAGTCTGTCGCAATCACGTAGCGTACGCGGATACTCGCCGGATAAACTTAATAGACAGCCTCACTCCATAGCCCCGACCAAGTGACTGTAGGAGAACCCCGTCGCCGAAAGCATCCGTTCGGGTGCTCGCGGTAGCGGTGTTCCGCCTTGGTGCACTTCGTCGACGGTATCAGGGGTGCTGCCGCCTACTAAAGTTTGCGACGAGCATTCGATCAGTTTTTCGGGAATCTTGTTGAATTGCCCGACTTGATATTGAAAAGTGTTTTCGATAATGAGACTAAAATGCGGGGTTTATAATTGTTAGGCATGCGATGTCTAAGTAATTCATTTGGTCAGGCATGTGATGTCTGAGGTGGTTGCGGATTCCAACTGTTGTAGTTTTACACTTTCTTTTCTGTGACCGTAAGTGTAATATGTGATATCGCCGGTTTCGTTGCTATATGTCAACGACAATTGGGATGGACATATTTACTTACGTTGATGACATGTGATGTTATGTGTTGCTGGATATGTTATATTGGATCGTCGTGTTTGAATAGCCGGGGGTTTTTATGTGAGATGAGTGTTTTTCATTTTCATTCATGTAAAAACTTGTATGTAATATTCTTTTATTGGGGCGCTTCCAGGTTGCGGAAGTTGTCACCTTTTGTATATTATTTACTTTTCCGCACTAGGATAGACCCAAGGAGGAGGGCACAAGTAACCGGGTTCTGGAGTCCAGTGGGAGACCAACTCGAGAAGTCGAGTCCGGGTCTCCTAACTCTAGAATTGGTAGGGTTGCTTGCCGCTCTCGTAGGGGTCTAGGGGTGTGGGTTTGGCTATTCATCGCGACCGTGGAATCCGTGTTTTATACTGGCTCGTATTGAAAACACGGACGTCCTAGTATATCCAATATTTCATATGATTCTTCTGCTGCGATATCTGTGATGTGATCATGTGATGTTCTATGATAGATACAGTATATAGTATATATGATATATTATATAGACGCTACTTATGTTTTACACCCGCGCTAGCCCTGCCCCGCTCTGCCGTTAGTTACCTAACCTAACGGTGCACGAGGGGACATCGAGGCGAATGCGGATGGCATAAGTGTACGTCGTATTTATCTGTGATGTAAATGATGGGACTTCATTAATGAGATTAATGAAATAAAAGAAATCTAAGATGTTGTAGAATCGAATTTCAAATTAAAACAGGTAGCTACAGTTCTTGCTTTGCACAGCGGTATATATGATATTTCCTGCACCTTATTCGATGAGGAAAGGACCGAGATCCCTTCACCGGGAGTGACTCCTTTAGCAATAACTGGCAGATGCTACACACTCGGTTTGTCTTTTGATTGCTTTTAAGTGTTTTTGCTTTGCACAGTGATATATATGATATATCCCGCACCTCATTCGACGAGGAAAGGACCGACGATCCCTTCACCGGGAGTGACTCCTTTAGCAAAACTAGAAAAGCCTCAAAAACACTCCATTTCAAAATTCATTCGATCCTACAACGATATCAAGTTCATTACGCAATAGGTTTTCGGAAAAACCTGTCGTAGCCCTCCGTCATTTCAGATAAATCCTGTTTAGTATTCGTGCTGCGTTTGTTGACCTTGTCAAGGCGCAGTGTGCGGTAGCTAACCAGTATTTATCTGCTTATGCATATGATGCAGATTGGGTTAGGGTAGTCGTGCGGCCTTGTTGACCTTGTCAAGGGTCGTGCGGGTGGGTTTGATTCAATCAAGAAATGACGGGTTGAACTTGACTTGCGGTCTATGGTTTGTTGACCTTGTCAAGGTCATAGATCGTTCGGGGCAAAATATTATCGGGAATTTCAAGTGTTGAAATTTGCAATGAGATTGCATACCTTCTATGAGATAGTTGGATCCCGATACCCGCTGCGAGTAAGTGTTACTCCTGGGAGAGTTTTATACATTACAATTAGCCGATCAAGTAGGTGTCTAGAAAGGTGTCAACGGGGTTACGCCTCTGGAAAAACGAGGTTTACATTAATTAGGTTCGTGCGAGAGCACGGGGGACCTCCCTCAAAGTACCGACACTGGCCTGGCTGAAAGATTGGCGAACTTGTAGTGTGTAATTAATCCCGGCTAGTCTTTCCTTTTAGGGTTTGAAGGAAGATTTGATAAAAAGCAGTAGGAGCCATCCTGATTAGATAAAATAATAACCAATCTATTCTTGACAGAGCGCACGCTGAGTGTTTTCTTCTCTCTCTCCAGGTAGCGACCATATCACGCCTTAATCAAGATAATAATACGGAATATTGACCGAACCCGCTTGTTATACTGAGCTGGGGAACGTTGGTCCCACTCCAACTTATAATTGTTATAAGACAGAGCAGGAAATTGGGGATTACCAGAATTCCCGTGCCGCCCAAACGAAGAGAGTGCATGCTGATGCATCATCTTCGGGTGTGTTCATTACAGAGAACTGTTTCTCAGTATCCTTTACGTCCTGGGTATGTGATACCAGATCAGGATCCCAGATATGTAATCTGTTACATAGGGCTACAGAAAGGTAGAGAACTGAGAACGGGTGATAAGTTTCGTGAGGCAGAAAACGGGGCAAGTGTTGCAGCCAAGTCTGTTGGTCACTGTCACCCTGTATTACCAATATATTGATTCTGAACGAATGTTATTAGATACCGAACCTGATATACAAAATCATATCTGTCTCTTTATTAGTAAAGAAACGATAAAATTTTGTATTGTTGGATAATGTTTTGAACATTTCCTATATCAAAAGTTGATCGGTTCAGGCACGTTATCTAAAAGCATTAATGTTCTAAATCAAACTACAGTTCTTAGTATATGGAACACACATAAAAGGAAGAGTTCAGAAATGAACGGATCCTTCTTAAGGTATTGTAGACTAGCTCAGATCAATGTGACCCGACTAGCTAGAGTTATATAAAGATGCATATTTAAATTAGTTTGAATTTACATCTTGTGAAACTCGCCAGTCATGTCACAAAGATAAAATGACCATAGCTCCGTTTATTGGAAACAGAGAAAGAGTTATGTAAACTCTTGGGATGATACATGTTGATGTATGTAGGTCCCCTGTCTACACATGCCAAGACCGGTTCTTTTTACTTCATTACATTCTCTGACAATCTCTCAAGATTCAGACATATGTTCCTGTTGAAACACAAGTCCGAACCTTTTGAGATATTCACAGAATATAAGTTAGAAGTAGAGAACCAATACGGGTATAAGTATTATGTCCTATGATGAGATCAAGGAGGAGAATACTTAAGCACGGAAATCCTGGATTATTCTAAAGGAGAATGAGATTCTCTCTCAGCATTACTCCTCCGAATACACCATAGCACGATGGTATATCGGGGCGGAGCAATAACACGCTATATAAGGTGTGCTCTATGATGAGTACTACTGAGTTACCTTTTTCCTTTTGGGAGTTATGCGCTTGAGAAGCTGCATACCTATTGAATAGGGTTCGAATCAAATCAGTTGCCTACCACTTCATATATGATATGGAAAGGGAAGAGCCCATGTCTTAAGTTAGTTAAGATTTGGGGTTGTCCAGCCTATGTCTGAAAAGCAAAATCCGGACAAGCTCGAGGCAAGGTCTGTAATGTAGAACTGGAAAGGTTCCAGCTATACAAAATACAGCAAATAAGTTGGTAGAACCAAAGGATTCAGTAGATTCCAACGAACCTCAGCCTCTCCGCCGATCTAGTAGGGTTCCTCACCCACCTGAGAGATACTTCAGTTGCTCTGTGACAGTGGAAGCGAGGATTGCATCATGAGATGATGACCCAACTAGCTTCGAGCTGGCCATCAGGAGTAAGACTCTGTAAGAATGGCTGGATGCTTAATGATCTGAGATGGAATCCTTATACACCAACAAAGTATGGACTTTGGTTGCTATATCTGAAGGGTTAAATCCCCATCAGGAGCAAGTATATCTTGAGAAGATTACTTGGTGTACATCGAAAAGTTGAGACTTTCAAACCTAGACTTATTAAAAGTTTGCATCATTGACCAGCTGTGGATAATGATAAAACCTTTTCAAGTATCTATGCTTAAGTCCATCCAGATCCTACTTACCACGGCTACATACCATGACTACGATATCTGGTGGTTGGGTGTCATGACAGCTTTTCTAAATAATGTTTTAGAAGAGGGAGTCTATAAGTACACAGCCAGAGGGCCTCGTAGACAGTGGGAGCAGCGGAAACGTGTGCAAGATGCTTTATAGGATAAAGCAGGCATCGCGGAGTTGGAACATCTGTTTTGATGAAGTAGTCAAAGAGTTTGACATCATCAAAATGGTAGATGAACCTTGTATAAACAAAAAGGTAGTAGGGAGTATGGTGGTGATCCTCGTAGAGTACGTGGATGACATACTCTTGATAAGAAAGGAGTTTCTTATGCTACGCTCGATCAATCTCCGCTTATCACAATGATTCTCCATATAGGATCAAAGTGATACCTACTAAATCCTAGGTTTTGGATCTATGAGATAGATCTAAATGGATGTTAGAATTCTCACTAGTTGTAGTGAGAAGGTATCAATCGATCCTGGGGAGAATCACTGGAAGTGTTCCAGGGTGATAAAGACGACTGAATGTCAGTCACAGGCATTGTCTTTACCCTAAGCAGAGGGACGGTATGTTGGAAGAGTTCCAAGCTAGATACCGTGACATACTAGACGATAAAGGCAGGATACATCGCTACTTAAGATGCTACCAAAGAGGCTGTTTGGGTGTATATTGGTTCATGAGATGAACTATGTTCCTCCCATTGTGTGACAATGGAGTTGTGGCTTATGCCAAGGAACGTCCGTCCCATCAGTGATCCAGACATATTCTAAGGCAGTGTCACCTGATCATGGAGATGGTTGATCTCCAAGGAGATCGAGGTAAGAAGAGTAGACTCAGAGGACAACACAGCGGATCCACTCACAAAGGCCTGTTCCCATAGAGAGACTTTTATGGGATGGTTGAGTATGAGATACTACAACCACTGCTATCAGATGGCCCTAGTGCAAGTGGGAGATTGTTAGTTATATGTATGCCCTAGAGGCCATTACTATACATAGGATGTATATTGTAGTGGATGCTGGGACATATATAGAGAGGACTTTCTTGCTCGACATGATAGTATGCTATCTGGTTGATCTTTACCTTAACGTGTACACTGATTGTCTCCCTGTTACATGTTGGTAAAGCCCTTAGGATCTGTACTTGACTACCTGGACTATGATGTGGATCATACTAGTGGGGACATGGTAGTCCATAAGTACATCCTTCAAAGTCCCTAGTCGTGGATGTATCGAGACGGGGCATCGATATACCAGAGTAGACTAGCGTATACCTTCTCGACCCATACAGATGGGCGATGGATGATCACATATCCATTGGTATTTGACATCAGAGATGATATACGGGTGCTCAGTGGAGACTGGGTACACTGGACGGACTCGCCGAGAACTCCCAGATGGTATTATACCTTACGTCAGATGGCAGTTCTCTGGTGACACTGGTACAGAGTAGTCTGTTGACCCGAGATCGTCATAGAGTCTTGTGTGGTTCCCACTGTGCTTTGATTTCCATCTTACCACGTCCAAGAGAGCGTGCAAAACGGTGGTTTTTGGGTACAGTCCCGAGTCACATGGAGGCAATGAGCGATAGGAAGGGATTCGTCTCTCCCGGTATAGGGAGTTGATGTTGCGCTGTGTTCGATTGGCTATAACCGGAAATCCCTGGCCAGGGTTGCTGAGATTTACTGGTAAGTGTTACCAGTAGTTTCTCAAACTGTTATAGACCTCATATCGACACGACTTATCGAGCTATTGGGGTCTGACGTTTACCACCCCTAGGCGAGATATGCGATATATCAGACGATCAGACCGGACTGTACGGTAGTGTTACTGGTTGGATTCACTGGAGTATGAGCGGGCTTGCTCGTCGATCTTCTGATCGCTCAATACCCGGGTGGCCGTTACGTTTAGCAGACCGCTTGCGGCTTGTGGGTGTTTGATATGATCATCACCTGCTGCCGGCGTATTGACAAGTCTTTAGAGTCCTACACAGAGGTTTCCTGGCTCAAGCGAAACGAAATAGGAGCGCATATGAGATATGTGCGGGACCGAGAATAATGCGTGTATGTGATACCGTATTCTATTCTCGCGATGAATGTATCGAATGGTTGTATGCGATATAACCTAGTTATCGAATTAAGTATTGATTCGATAAGCCGATACATTGAATACTAGTCGGTTGTGTGCGACATGACCGAATCATTGAATCAAGTGTTGATTTAATGATTTAATGCATAATTATATATTTGATATATTACTTTGCACTAACTAGTATTGGTTCACTTTAAACGGATTTTCTCACTTGGTTTGTGCACATTGTATATGTGATATACTTTTGTACACATGATTGTATCATGTTTGATGATACATTCTTTTTGGTTAAGTGTAAAGAATTAAACCATGGTTAAGTTGGAAATTAGGGTTTTGTTTTATCCATTATTTATTCATTTATTTATTTTGGAAAAAGAAAAGCAAATGAGAAAATGGTGGCTTGTTTTGTTTTGTTCATGAAGCTTCATGAAGACTTTGACCAAGTGACCATTTTGTCTCATGCTTAACCCTAACCATTCCATTCAACCATGATTAACTCTCTACACATTACCATGGTTACATTATGATAAGTATTCTTATTATTTTCTTTTTGAGATATACTTATGATAATATTCATCTTCTTCTTCTTGATCTTCTTCACTTGAAGAAGCAAGCTCCATCAATGGTGATTGATGGAAATGAGTGAGAAATCCAATTCTAAAGTCTACCCACTTCCTATTTCTTCATCCTCTACCTCTTGCCAAGTAGTAGAGTGTGTTTCCTTCATAAGTTTTCATGGCTTGGTGAAGGTGGAGCATGATCTAGCGATGCCTCGACGTAGATCATCTTCGGCACGAAGCCGACGACCTTGCCCGCTCTTTCTCCGATGAAGCCGACGCTAGAGCCCGGATTTTGATTTGGATAGCGGAGATGACTTCATCACGGAGCCGTGGAGGTGGAGGACCGGATCTACAAAGGTTGTATTTCCGTATTCTTATAGTTAAGTGTTAACTAGTTTACTTTTCGCCTAGAATTCTAGCAACGATCCGTACTCTAGGGTTTCTCGGCACCGTATTTTTTGAAATTGGCATGTTCGATGCCTTGTGAGACCTCATTAGGATGCCTAAAGAACCCTACAGAATCCACCGTGCATCTCTCTCCAAGAAAGATGTTATCCCGTACGTGGACCCTTTCCCACTCGTCTTTCTCTTCCACCGACCAATGGGGATAATTTCGAAATTAAACCCCACTTCATAAATTTGTTGCCCAAATTTCACGGGCTTGAATCCGAAAACGCATATATTTTCATAACCAAATTCGAGAACGTATGTGTAATGATGGGTACAACCCAACTTTCAGGAGATGCTGTGCGATTACGTCTTCTTCCTTTTACTTTGTGCGACCTAACAGAAAAATGGTTTTATAGTACTACCGCACTCCATCGCCAAATGGGATGAATTCGTTATAGCATTCCTTAAAAAAAATTATCCCAATCATAAGACCGTCCGTGTTCAAAGCGAGATTAACCAGTTTACCCAACTCCCCAACGAACCATTTTGGAAATACTTTGAACGATTCAAGAATCTTCTTCTACAATGCCCCCATCACGGAATTGATAAATGGCAACTTTGTCGAATTATATATGAGGATGTTAATCCTGCCACAAAACAAATACTTGAAACCATTTGTTAATGCCATTTCATGTGTAAAGACGATGGCGAAACCTGGCAATTCCTGGAAGATCTTGCCGGACAAACATTACAGTAGGAAAGCGTTAGCCAACTTCATCTAAGGCGGGCATCCATTTGCTCGATGTTTCTATCGCAGTAAAAACCAAAATGGCAGCGATACAAAAAAAACTCGAAGCTATAGAAAATAAATTTTCGTCTGTCTCCCTAAACCAAATTACGCTCCCTAAAACCGTGTGGTTGCTGTTCTAACCCATCACATTTAACGGAAGAATGTCCTTTGAATCCTCCGTTTCAAGGTCAAGAACAAACTAATACTGTTTTTCCGCAACGACGTAGAAACGATTCTTATTCGTCCATATACAATCAGGGATGGAGGAATCATCCTAATTTCGCTTGAAACCAAAACCAGTCTCAAAATCAGGTCTCAAGCTAGAATAATTATCAAAGCTTCCTCCACAGCAACAGCAACCACCACAAAAAAATCAGCACCCCTTTCAACCGCTACCGTTTCAAAACACAGCTAACAACTTTGCACCTTATAATGATTCTTTCCCAACGGCCAGTACTGATAAAACCTCTGCGCTCGAACGTAACATAGAAATGTTCAGTAAACAGTCTGCACAAACGACGGCTAATTTAACGTTTTCTATCCAAACATTAGTGCAATAGACTGCTTCCCACAGTGAAAACATAAAATCGATAGAAGCACAACTTGCACAATTAAATGCCGCAATGAGCGAGAGAGAGAAAGGGAGACTTCCTTCTCAACCTCTTCCAAATCCCGACCACTCAAATATCATCCTTTAAAATCATAATGTGAGTGCCGTAACTACGTTGAGATCGGGATGAGTGCGGAATTACAACGTTGGTAAACAAGTTGAAGTCGATGACATTGATGAAACCTCGGTCACCACTTCCACTCCTATTTCGTTTAATCCAATATCTTCTTCTGAGCCTATTCTCCGTTTTCCACCAAGCTCGAACTCTCATCCCACTTTCTTAAAGGAATTACCATCTAAAACGACCCCAACTTCAATTCTGGGATCCATTCCATCCCCATAAACTTCTCCTTAAAAGTTGGACCCAACCCTTATTGATAAAGCTCCCTTTCCATATAGATTGAGGGCAACAAACCAAGTCCCTAAATGAAGATTGTGAACATCTTTAAGCAAGTTAACATAAATATTCATCTCCTAGATGCTATCAAACAAGTTCCGTCCTATGCGAAAATTTTAAAGGACTTGTGCACTAGGAAGAGGAAAACTCAAGTACCTAAAAAGATTTTCTTAGCGAGTAATATGAGCAATTCTTTTACCCAATTGGTGCCCACGAAACGTAAGGACCCTGGATGTCCTACAATATCTATAACTATTGGAGGGAAATATCAATCAGGCTTTACTCGATTTAGGTGCTAGTGTTAACTTGCTTCTGTATTCTGTTTGAGCAATTAGGGATAGGAGAGTTGAAACCTACGCATTACACTCTCCAGATGATTGATCGATCTATCACCCAATCTCGGAATGAGTTAGAGGATGTATTAATCAAAGTCGGGGAATTTATATTTTCTGTGGACTTTATAGTTATAGATACACACCTGTAGCAAACCCACGGAACCAAATTCCGGTGATCCTAGGTCGACCTTTCCTAGCAACTTCAAATGCGATAATCAATTGTCGTAACGGTTCTATAAACATATCCATCGGGAAGATGACAATTGAGCTTAACATCTACAAACAAGAAAGTCAACCATCAGAACCCTATGCTCTTGTATGCTCTGTCGAAAAGATTGCTTCCGACAGTTGCAAATTCGAGGACCTTCATGATATCGATCCTACTATTTATTATACACGTGAAGACCCTTCTGTCGACAAGTCCACACCTAAGTCCGAACCCTTTGACTTGTCGAATGATTTAGTCAAGCTATCTGAGTTTTATAACTTCCTTTCCGATGAAACTATTATTCGCAATATCGATGGAAGTTTTGACGATATTTTTGCTGACGAACTCGCATTCCTAGAAGACTTGGAAATTGTGATGAATCAACTCCCACCTAAAGAAGTTGAGTCGCCACCCCTTCTTACCAAGAACGAGAATGCGAGTATGGCACCACCACCGTTTCGTCTCTACCAACCGAGACGTAAACCCGACCGATTCCGCTTTCTATTCCCCCACTACTTCCCATCTATAATCTTCCACCAACCTTTGTGTTACATTGATAAAATATTCGAATGGTTGGTGTTGATTTTTGGTCTTTATAAAGCTTTGCATAAACCAATAACTTTACCCCATTTTATAATTTTAAATGCTTAATACTGTTTTACTCAAGTTTGAGGGGAGAAATATTTTGGCTCTTGAAAGAAAACAAATTAAAACAAAATTGTGAGCAAAAAAATAAGTTTGGGGGAGGATTTCACTGCCATTAATTCTTGTTCCCGTTACTAACTTTTCCTCCCAAGTCTACAGGTTTTAAGCTTAAAAATGACATCAGTGAGGACACTGCCGTAAATAGATTTGGGGGAGGTTTGTGCTTATTTACGTATCAATTTTTGCATTATACTAAATAAAAATACAAATTTTTTTTGATAATAAAAGTTAAAAAGTGAAAAATATATATGATAGGAATAAAAAGTTTAAGAAAAGCAAGAAAATTAGATATTTTTAACGAAGCTAGTAATAGGTAATCATGAGCTGTTGTTCTAAGGGTTACTAAGATGAAGGGAATCACTAATCTGAGGATAGAAATAAATCTGAAAAATAGAATCATATTCTTAAGTCCAAACATCTGAACGTTGATACCCTACCATACGCGCTTGCACACATCTTGAAACTTGGGATAGTAGAGGATAGCTTGAAATGCTTATCTAAAAGCCCTAGTATGAACGAAAATAAATATATAAACAAAATATAAATGAAAAAAATGATGAAGAAAAATGAACACTGGTTTTGTAATTACTTAAGGCAGTATAAAAAAATATAGCGAGGGTGCTTTATCACCTAGTGCTTTAGACCAACTGGTTTGGGAGCTACTGCTAAGGCTTAGGTGTTGCAAGACTAGGATATTGCTAATTACGCCTAATCTAGTGAGCACATTTGGTAATCGGTTGGTTAGTACCTCAAGAAGTATTAACGATCGCATAAAGAATGTATGAGCAATTCCATCTGAAATATTCACCGACAAAAAAGTACTAAGGAAGATGGACAAGAGTATAATGGTTTGAATTGAATTTTCTGAGTGTAGAGATGTCTTTTACACACACGTATGGTATATGATCGATGTTTGGAAGAAAGGTAGAGATGAAGACTAAAAGCGATATTTTATTGAAGGATGATGTGATTTCTAACATCTTTTCATGACCATTAAGATAGGACTCATGACTACTAAAAAGCTAGTGTAGTTTGAAACTCTTATTTTCAAGTTCTTTCTTTTATATGTTCTTATCTTTATATGTAATTTTCATCATCTTTGTTTTATTATGGAATTTTATGGATGCAATCCGCTGAAAACCCTCAGGAGACAACACTCCTCTTACTAGAGACACCTAGAGATTTAAAGGTTTATTATACGTGCTCAGCGCAATCGTGTTGCCTACGAAAGTGTGCTAGGTTTTTCTTTTTCTTCTTCTTCGCAATAACTAGTTTGCTCAGGACGATCAAAATTAAGTTTGGAGGTATTTGATTAGTCTAAAATATTACACTTTGGTATGAATATTTTCCCTACTTTTATTAAATACTAAAAGGTGTTTCTTGTAAATATAGAACATATATGGGTTTAGCAAGATAAAAATTTATTATCATATGTTTCTGCATTATAATTAACATAATGAGGGAAAATACATGCATATTATATTTATATGAAATTTTAATATGCATATCATATCAAATAATTCTAATCAATATTCTTAAAATATTGTATCATACAAATGGTTCGGATAATATCTCAAAATAATAACAAATATTACTAACACACTTGAGATATTGTGCAGATATCAGCTCAAGTCTGGAGATCGAGAGATCCGAAATGTCGGAAATAAATCTGCTAATAAAGTTAAATCAAATCATAAAATCATAAACGGTAGAGACTCAGAGGAAGATTTGAAGAATCAAGACATCTACGTAATTTACATATGTCAGCGCTAGAGACCACATGAAATCCTAATCCATGATTCCACTAAACCGCTGCGGTTTAGCGGCCAAATGCGTTATTTGCGGCGGATCCACGGCATTATTATGGCCGTAGGATGAGATATTTGGTAGATGTGATTTTAATAGCAAATCATCACATAGGATCTAGGGTTTATGCTTCTAGGGCAATTTAAAGAACCGAGAGCTACACTTGGAAAATTATCAAACCGAAGAGATCAAGAGGTCCAAAACGATCCATCAATTTAGGTGATCATCAGCCAGTCATCTTTCTCCAACAAGAGAGAGCGCGAGAGCAAAAACTAGGGTTCTTTGTAATCTATTTTGTACGGAGAGTTGTATGCAATAGTTGATTAATAAATGTAGTCTTTTTATTAGTCTTTTCGCATTTACTTTCTGCATTTAATTTTTACATTTTATTTCTGCATCTTAATCATGCTTTCTTCTTCATCCTTTCTTCTATCTCAAACCATGAACGAGTAATTCCTTGCTTGCTAGGGTTCGTAGGTTAGGGTAGATCAATGGATGATAAAATCATTTAACTCATTTTATACATTTTAAAGTCAATAAATTTTACCAAAATAAATGTTAACATCCTAATCGGGCGCGCTACCAATTTATTGCTAGTCATGACCACGATTCGAGATATGTTTAACACTTGTTTTGGTAAAAACTAGACATGAATAGAGATCAATGTAAAGACAAGGGTTAAGAGTGGGGAAACCCTAGTTTGTTCCAAAAGAACCCTAATCCACATTCATCACTATTGATCAAGTTTTAAACTATTAAAAGATAAAAGAAGACATTTTTAATTAGTCATCCATTACTACTAAGTCATATGAACCCTACAAGTCTCTTGTTTATAAAATCTACATCCGAATATCATAGAACTAGAACAAACCATCCATATTTCAATCAACTCGTCTAAAGCAAGATAAAGGTTCGACGTTTTCCTGAGGACGACCCATACTTATCTCGGCTAACTACTAGCGACACCGTTATTGATTGCGGTTACTTTACTACGAACATACTTTCCAAATTCAGATCAATCACAAGCATTTGCTTTTAATTCATTTACATCATCCCATCCTTCTCTCAAACAAATAGGGTACACTATGAAGCATATCTATGTGAAAGATTTGACAAAGTTTGATGACGGGCTGTAATGTCATCCTAATTGTACTTTGTGTCAGATTCCTGGCGGAAAATTTATAGACAAGAGAGGGACTCGTCAGAATCCTAAATGACTAGCTAGTGTCCTCCAGATTCTCCTAAAGGAATAGTCTAGTAGGATGTGGGGAATGACATGGGATCTGGCCTTCAGATATTTAATTTGGCATCATATTTGTATATATTCATTGATTATAAATCTAAGCAAGATTTTGGGTATTATTTCATATACAGATAATTTACAAATCATCTATAAATATTATTAAGTATCTCTCATTACAAATTACTTCACTTGTTCAAGCACTTTCGAAACTTTCTCTCATATTTATCTAATTCACTCTCAGGCTCAACAATTCATCATTAAGATAGAAAGATTGTATCGAGCTACAAGGTATCTGTCACCCTGTTCGAGGGAAATAGATTATCTACGTAGTAATAGATTGTGAGATTTTTGGAAAGAAGTTAGATGTGTAAGATGCTTCTCCGCCTATTTAAAGGAGGGATACAGTGAAAAGGAAAATTCCTAAAGACCGCATCAGGCGATGGAGTAGACGTGGGACGTCGAGCCACCCTAAAATATATGTTTGAGTTTGTATTTTTTTTATCTCTTTAGTTTTACCTATATTGCATTTATATTTTTACTTATTTATCATCATATACTATGGCCAGATTGTTGAGTTGATATTTACATCTTGCAGCATGAATTAGAGTTACAAAATTGTAATACCCTATTCACCCCTCTCCTCTAGAGTTAGATAGTTCACTTTCAATAGTATCACTATAACTTGAAAAAAAAAATTCAGAAAAGAGTAATGCTAGACAAAGTATATTAGATTTGTTAAGTATTCATTCATCAAATCTTAGATTAACGAGGAGAAAGCAATTAACCTGAAAGAACCCCTTGTAGGCTATCCATGACCACTGAGATACAAACAAGAGGAACCATTGTTGAAACATAGTCCGTAACCTCTTTCTCGTTGCTGTAAGCATATCCAACAATTTTTCGAAGAGCAAAGAGAGTCGCACTAACAAGAACAGACTCCGATACTGCTATGAACATCACAACACGTACGGCTACACGGGCTTTCTCCGGGTTTCCAGCACCCAATTCATTGGATACTCGTGTACTATATATCATGTGCAATTCGAAGAAGGAAAAAAACCATTGATCAGTTACGGATTTATTGGCACGTGCAATAAAAATTTGAAATTGGTTTGCATAAGTAAATATGATGTTCAACACGAAATAGTTATTTATTTGAGAACGCATATGTATTATTTTGAACAGTTTGAACATATGCAACATAGGTCAATAAATGTTTCATTTATACAGGTGACAAAATTGAAGGTAATGGTGTCTGAGAGCTAGGGATAGACCTAAGTGAACATGGATCGAACAGTTAAAGAAAGTTAAATTAATTGTCAATTTAATTGAGATGGCGGTTGTAAAAAAAAGCTAAAGGGAAAGGTAAAATTCATATAGCCAACCCCAAATTTAGGATAAATTCTTCTTGCTCTTGAAGCTGTTGTTGCTCTTGCTATTGCTGAAATTCTTTATTTTGAACGCTTATTTGTGAAAGAAAAAGGTAGTATGCAATACCTATAGTCTCTTTCCTAGGCATGTCATTGATATCTTTACATAAAACTTGCCTTTGCTTTGAAAAGGTCTCATTGCGCCACATGAAGATACCACATGGCACTTTATTAGGCGAGCATGAGACAAATCACATCATTTTGTGAGAGGGTTTGCATTGTGACAGTAAAGATGAATAGTGACAAGAAACCAAACTCGAATTTCTCGTAAGATCTTCGGATGCGGAGTTTAGCCACAATGTGCAATTTGAACCCCCCCCCCCCTCACCCCTTCCTTTTGAATTTTAATAAAACCACTTAACGCAACAAAAAGCAGAAAAATATTCATGATGTTCCTTATGTGTGCCTGCTTTATGTCCAAATAATAATTTAAAACATAAACATGAAAGGCTTAAAATACATATAAACGATTAAATTTGGAAGCGTGCCTTGCACCAGCACCAAGCCCATATGGTATGGTATATAGACATGCAATGCTCGTGAGACTGCAAACGAGAAAGGTAACATAATGTCAGTGAAAAACTTTTTATGGATCGATTAAGTATATCAAAAAAAATCGCTTTCTAATGTTGTAATATGAAAGTGCACTTTTAAAACTCAAAACGATAATCAAATTTTGAGGAATATGCGAAATAACCCAAGGACTTCCGAACACCAAGGTGTTGCATGGATCCTTTTCAAGAATGCTAGCTATGATTTTTTTTGAAAGTTTATTGAAAGTAATTTACACTAAACTACCCTTAACTATGAGCAATTTTCAGTGAACTGCCTTTAGGTTATATTATTACAGTAAACTCCCTTAAACTTTGGTTTTAAGGGAGTTCTTTTAATTCCCTTATGTTTAGCACTTTAAGGGAACATACTGTAATTTATAAAAAAAAAACTATAGGATGGTCGACTGCTAAACACTCATAGTTAGGGTAGTTTAGTGTAATCTAACCTGAATCAAAACTACATTATTCTAGACGTCTCATGTCCCTTTTTTCACTTACCATATTGAAAGCACTGAGGTTTCGAGTCTCGGATTCGGTAAAATCCCAGAAAGCAAGACAAGCAGCTCAAACGACCACCACTCTAAACTTTAACCACACAATAAAATATAAATTAGCCTTCGTTAACTAAAATATGCATATAGACGCCAACAAAAAATTAATTAATTAAAATTATTACCATATCATGACAGCAGATGGAACAGCCAGCCTCAGAAACTCACCAACCCCACTAAACGCCACCTTCGAAAATGGTGCACGTGTCGTTTTACATGAATTAGAGTACTTAATGTACAGTGCTAGTATAACTACGTTCAACCAATTCGATATACTTATCGATAGAGCAGCACCAACATTGGCAAGTCCCGATTTAAATACCAAAACCCAACATAAAGGAATGTGAAGGCATAGAGTTAATATAGAACTTAAGACCATTGGAAATATCAGGCTTTGAGATTGAAGAAACTTCATCATAGGTTGCACAGTGGCTGAGGCAAATAGGCCCGGGATCGTCCACATTGCATATTTTCCCGCCTCACGGGAGATTTGAGGATCTTGGCCAATGAAAGAGAGGAGCTTTCCAATTAAGACCCATAAGAGAGAGATTGGGATGCAAACCAGTAGAAGAGAGATAGCGGCACTATATGCGTGGATTGCAAGTTTTTTGTATTGCTTTGCTCCATAGGCTTGGCCGCATAAAGTGTCCAATCCGCTCGCCATTCCTATCTGTCAAAAAATGCACAAGGAAGAAGAAAATTAACATTGTTTTAACTCGTCCTCAGTGGTAGCCCTTTTGGAGTTTAAGCACAAAATCAGGCAAAATTCTTCAGTTCCCACTACTTGCACAATCTGAGTGCACTATATAGCCAACTGGTAAACCTCTTTGCATTTTCAGAAAGAAAAAGTTTGGTGTTCAAATCCAAAAAATGCTCAACCTGCCCACTAGAAATTTCTACCAAAATCTATCAAAAAAATAACATGGGTACACCTATTTGACACTATTAACTAGGTATCATGGGTCCTACCATTTCTCTTGGTAGGATTTCAAATGGGTAGTAAAAGTATTACCCTTCAAGTCCTGCTTGTATACGTTTATTCAGAATTTAAAAACGAATAAGAAAGTATATTCTTTTTTCCTTTCAAATATCATCATGAAGTACCTAGGAACAAGCTTCTAAATGGGTATATACAAAAAGAAGAGGCAAGCATCTTTGACTTGTGTCACATGCAGTACCACTAGCCTACATGAAAACAAAGTTCAGTATCTTGGGTTTCTCAATACAGAAAAAGCACAAGGGCCAGATTCAAGATCACATCCAGAGCAGCTTTTTATAATCCAATGAATCATGCCCCAGTTAAAGAGAAAATATTGGTAATCTCAACACATTAAAAGGGAGAAAAAAACGATAATATGCATCCCAAAAGGTTAGAGCAATACTTTTACTAGCAGCAATTTGTGTTTCCAAAAATGTACGCAAGAGAAAAAAGGGTAGTACGCACAATATCTAGATAATAGTGTCAAACAGATGGCCCCATGGTGTTTCTCTTTAGTAAACTTTTGGATAGACAAATTGCGGTAGGAAAATTATTTTTGAAAAAGTTATACTCCTCCCTTTCACAATGCTAAGTCTTTTTCCTTTTTTTTGGCTTTTGCACACCTATTAAGAGAAGACTGGATTTTCTAAAATCTATGAGTTTATAAAAGTAAAGTTCCCATTTTAACAGTATCATTATTAATGTTTGCATAAGCATGAAGAGAAGTCATGATAGCCTTTATTGAGGATTAGTTTAGTAAATGTAATATTAAAAGTGCATTAACAATCAAAGTTTTTTCTTGGAATTGCAAAGAGACTTATATTTTGATCATAAAAAATAAAGGGAGCAAAAAAGACCTATACTCTGAAACGGAGGCGGGAGTACATAGACGCACCACACCATAGGATTCAAGGTGTATTTCGGTAAGAGCGAAAGAGATGGAACTTTTTGGACGTCTGTCGGGCAACTTGGTGAGACTCATCGTCCTGAATCTTTCTCTTTCATGACCGGATACATGTGGCTGATTCTTTAAAAAAATAAAAGAGATTTCCCATGGGAGCACAGCTAATTAGCTGCCCCACAGCTACATTAAATTCTATTAACACCCTATTAATTTCCCTTATCAGAGCACCAATCCCCAAATTCAAAATAGTTGAAATATTACTTTACAAAAACTACATTTTTAAAGTTCCGAATTCCTCGTTTCTAATAAAGAAACGATCAGTTTTTTGTTTTATTTTATATAAAAAAAAACAACAAAATTCAATTTTTATAAACCTCACAGAAAAAGACTCCAAAACAAAACCCAAGTCACCATTACATTAAGGGCCAAAATCTTATGCAGACTATAATGTAATAAATCCAAATTAAATCACTAAAAAAATTCCTTTTTTAGTAATAAATCTTCGACAGCCCGCTCTGTACTTGAAATTATTCGGGATGCCTGATGCAATGCAGTCATGATAGGAAAGAGAAAACGACGAGGATTTTCCAATTTTAAGATTACATCATAGAAAAGTTTTTATTTTTTTATTTTTAATGATTCTAGAAAAGGAAAAAGGAAAAAAAGGAAGGGAAATGGACTTACGAGGAGGCTGAAACCGGTGACGCCGGTGAGGGAAGTGGCGATGGCGGCGCTGGAGAGGGAAAGCTCGCCGAGGTGGCCCACCATCATGCTTGAGATCACCTGCAGCAGGTACTGGGATAGGCTCACCGCCACCATGGGGCCAGCGATGTACCCCAGGTGCCTCCCTTCATCCTTGATCTCGCCGATGAATCTCGTCACCGCCCCGCCTCTTCTCTCTTCGCTTTTGAGAAGAAGAGGCGCCTCCATTGCTCTCCCTCCCTCTCTTTCTCTTTCTCTTTCTCGGGGACGTGGCGCTCCGCTTGGTTATTTATAGCCACAAAATTGGTATTTTTTCATATGGGACCTACAACAGTTGGTAGCGATCCTATTGATCTAACTATATATTGATAAAATAAAAGGTTTGAGGTGGTGAAGAGAGAGTGATGATGCTCTATATTGACGATATTTCAGATCGGGACACGTAGTAGATGACGTGTCCCAGAGCTCAGAAAAAAGGGCCCGCAGAGATCGATCAGGCCACCTCTGTACCCGACCTGCAAGCATAAGCTGGCTCACATCAAAGCCCCTGCAAATTGGCCTCCTCGGCCTCTCAGCTCGTCTCCGAGCTACCACAGGACCAAGACACCTCGGCCCTCCCGTTCGTTCTCGAGCTCTCCCACCGAGGTCATCTTCCTCGGTCCCTCCGACTGACCAACTCCGCCGCTCACAGGCGTAACCGCCGCTCCGCAAATCTCGTCATGCGCGGATCCTCCGCCGGCAACATCCCACGTTCCACGCCATCACGATCCCCATTAACGGGCAATCCGCTTATTACACGGGCGTAACGTCGGGAGCGTAACCGCCGGCGAGATTCTCGCGACTGCTACTGCGTGCTGCCGCCGCTATATAAACCCCCATCACAGAGGGGTCAAGTAAGCTTTCTTCATCCCACTTAGTCGTTACTTTGCTCGGATCTTGTGCTAACTTGATCGTCGGAGGGTCCTCGGTGGTACCAAACCCTCCCGGGACTTCCTTGCAGGTACTCAGCGCAAACGCCTCAAAACCACCAATCTCCTCAAAACCCATTGAGACCCACACCAACAGCAGATCACCTCCAAGATCCACCGGGAGATCGACGGAAGACAACATCTGACGGAGACCCGAAAAAGGACCTCCATCAGAGAGAAATCTAACTATATAGACTGATTCAATCATTCATACGTTCGAGGTGTCTCCACTGAAACTTTTAATGAAGACATCCTGCTTCCATCGCGCCGTCCATTTATAAATGAGGGTGTCTTACATAGAATTTGTCTTACCATCTATTTATAAACGGATGGTAGGATATGATGCCACAGAAGCTTAACATACGCCACATAAATAGCTTTACTTATATAGAGTTTTTTCACCACCCTATTAAGATAGAAATGCGCTCGTTTGTCAGGCTTGTACAGATTCTCCCTGCTTAGGATAGATAGGTATAAAACAAATATTCGAGGGTTGTAAACCTGGTTTTAAACAATTTAATAAAAACAAACATTGAGAAAAAAATGTCTCAGACCTCTCTTTTTTATTTAAAAAATAAAAACTTTTTTTTTATTGGCCCCTTCCATTTTGGGGAAGGTCCAAGCACACATGGAGATCTTTCCTATGTGCAGGGGGGCACTCCTCTGTGGAGGGGGGGGGGGGAGCTTCCCGCCGCGGGAGGCTCCAAAGGAGTGCGAGCCTTCGGCAGGACGGGAGCCTCCCAAAACGGAAAACTACAGAAAATTTTCTTTTTATATATTTTTCATTTTTTAAAACTTTTTTAAGGTGGTAGATTTTATCTGGGGCAGGGACCTCTCTGTTTGTGGGGGGTCCCCGACGGTTCATGTCCAAACATATATTTGATTATGTTTGTTTATTTTAAAGATAAATGTGTATTTTTATTATGTTTGTTTAACTTTATAAACAAAATTAAACGTACGGATTTCGATGGAATTTCGGCAGCATAACTGCTAAATTCGTCGATTTATTATACGAAACGGTGAAGCACGGAAAACTCTGTACCCACCAAAAAGAAAATACGGACCTAAATCTGCATTCCAAACGGCAATACGAACCGTAGTCCACATTTCCGAGTCACTGAAAGGAAAATACGGATCAAAATCCGTATTCACGAGAGTTTCTCCAAGCGAAAAACCTGAAAACTTTCCATTTGATTGGGTTATCCTCCTCCGATTCCGATAGGATCAAAAGTAGATAAATTTTATTTGAATCTTTAAGATTTGGATCTTGAAGATAACAACGAAGGTGAATGTCTCTGTTCCTTTTCTTATATAAATCTTGTTGCAATGGGATCTCTCTAATATGCATGATCACTCCTTTGCCTCTCTTTTTTTATTCTTTTCTTGGACTTGATGAATAGGGGATGACAAAGATTAGAGAAAAGTCTCTGTGCTTTTTGCGAAGAAAAGACTCTTAAAATCTAAAAAAATGTTTATAAAAGGAACAGAGGAAGTTTTCTACGATTTTTTTTTTTTTATCTTTTTAGAAAAACTTGAGAGAGAACTGGAGAGAGGGGAGTGAAGGCTCAAACCCTAGCAATCGAGAAGAGAATTCATATGTTTTATTTCTTCACTTGGTGGGGTTTAAATACCCCTACATCTTTATTTGGGCTCTTGGACTTTACCAATTGACTTTTTGTCTATTACATTTATTCATTAAAAAAGAAATTAGATTAAACTTATTTATCACATAATTTTTTTCTTGTCTTGGCATGGAGCCGGCTTCATTTGGTCTCGAACTTGATTCGGGTCCACTTGGACACTGACTTTAATCCTTTGACTTGTTGACTTTTTGATTTCGACTATATGGGCAAAAGGGTGTAAATTTTGACCCTAATAAAGTACCCCCTATCAATGAATGCACACCACGTGCATGTGTCGTGTGCATGAAATTGATGGATTTTCTTTCATGGATATGATTTTGGGATGCTTGATTTGATTCCTTCAGTAACACCTTAAAATGCGATTAGAGTTAATTAAGCGATATAATACGGGTTTTTAATAAATTTAACCAATAATTGTTTTCACGCATTTTATTATAATTAATTAATATTTTATTTAATTATTTTTGTACTTGCACACACATGTGTTTGCTAATCTAGGGTTAGGGATGTGTAATCATGGTTTGTTAGCCATGGCACCTTAACCATTATTAGGTTATGTCCCATGTATGTATGTATATATATTAAGCAAAAGAGTTTTTATTTTTTTTTTAAATGATAGAAAGAGAAAAGAATAGGATGATGAGGCATGGGAGCATGGGGGACAAGACATAAGAGGCATTAAATGAAGAGAGAGAGAGAGAGCATGGCTCTCAAAAGCCATGTCTCATCTCAACACTCTCTCATTCTCTCATTCCTTCAACACTCTCACTCCCTCTCATTTTCTTCTTCTTCTTCACTAAAAATCCCTTCTTGATTATATTTTTCCCACAAATCTCAAGCCTAAATCAACATCAAACCTTATTAAACCTTTTACTAAGCATGTTTAACCCTTTTGTAATGTCTTGGAGCATGGATGGCTAGGGGTTTTCGCAAGTTTTGGTGAGGTAATGATGTTAAGCTGTTAATTAGGCTCTAAGGAAGTTTGTTGTGTTAATTAGTTTCAGTAAAATGCCTTAATGTTTTAATTTAGTGTTAATATCGTGTTTTGGTTAAACTTGGAGTCTCTGTTGAATCTGCTATCGACCCAGGTATTATTTTAGGAAGTTGCCATCACTGAGAGATTTATTTGAGACCTAGAATCTACCCACAAAACCTAAGACCATCCCTCTATTTTGAGACCGCAATTTTATCCTTTCTGGCCGCAATTTGCTATGCAGGTGCTCATTAGGTCTGTCCCACAGCCATTAGTATGATACTCCGGAGTAGACTAGTGTATACGCTTCTCATCTCAGCAGGGGATATGGTATGTCCCACAGCTATCAGTACGACGTATTGGAGATGGTATGCAGGTGCTCATTAGGTAATGAGTTACACTGGACATGATTCGACGGAAACTGCTGGTTGGCATTATACCTATCGTCAGGTAGCAGTTTCCAGATGGCATGAGTACAGCTTAGTCCGTTGATTTGCCATCGCTACTTCATCTCAAGTGTGTTCCCACTCCACTTTGATTACTACCCTAACACGCTCAAAGGAGTCGTGCAAACAGGTAGTAGTTGGGTATAGTCCCGAAACACTTGGAGACAGTAGCGATCAGATAGGATTCGTCTCTCCCGGTATTGGGGTTGATATCACGCAGTGTTCGGAAAGCCATTACACAAAGTCCCTGGCCAGGGCAGTCGAGAAATACTGGTAGGGTACTCCAGTAGTTTCTTATGGTGTATTGGGCTCTCCTTTGGCACGATTTATCACGTTGTTAGGGATCTGACGTTTACCATCGCCCTAGATGGATATGCAAGTATCTTAGACGAACAGACCAGACTGTACGGAGATTGTCACCGATAGGCTCAGTAGGAGTCCGAGTGAGTTTGCTCATCGGTCTTCTTATCGACAGATACTTGGGTAGCCGCTACGTGCAGCTAATGCCGCTGACGGCTTGTGGTTAAACCCACTGCCAGCGTACTTTCGAGTCTTTATAGTCCCACACAGAGTGTTTTCCTGCTTTAGGCAATTGATGTAGACGTTGTATGGTTTTACGACTGGGCTTCGATCACGTACGTGTACTTGTACACGGATGCTGATCGGGCAGACAATACTAGTGGGCTTTGGTTTAAGCCGGATCCTAGTATTGTATTATTGGATTGTTATCGTCTCAGTGTATCCGTATTTTTCGGAATACAGATACAGGTATGTATTTACGGTGAAAGGGGCATTCTTATAATTTGGCAAGGCATGCTTCTAGAAGGAGCCATCTCATTATTGGTTTTATCCATTTACTTAAATGGATTAATGAGGTGGAAATGGAGGAGACTTTGGTGGCATAGTGAGGAATGGCTTTTTTGATTAGTTTATTCATCTTAACTCACTATTGAGGCATGCGTGCATTATTCTATGGATTTTTAATCCCATGGTTCAATAAATGAGTAGAAGATATTAGCCATTTCTCTCCTCTCACTTATTAATTCTAGACTTGGTATTATTTTCTTGAGTTGCTTGTTCATACCATAATTTTGCATTATTATATTCCCCATTCTTATACATTTTACAAATAAACAGGTGCTTTTGATCCATGTCTGCTACATAGTTGCAGGTTACAGGTTCTCGAAACAAAAACAGTGAAAAAGATAAAAAAAGACGATGCAAAAGTGAGACTACGACCAACAAATGGAAGAATCTTGATCAAGCCTACAGTTTGAAGACTAAACGAAGATCAATAAACAAGTTCACAGAGTACAAAGGCAGCGCAAGGTTCAAGACTTCGACACGAAGTAAGCGGTAAAAGTCCACGACTTTATTCACTGTGGAAATCTGAAAGAAATCTAGAAGACAAACTGAGAAACCAAATAAAGAAACAAGAAGCAGAATGTAACCAGAAGCAACCAGGAAAGATTGAGCCAACAAGACCACTATTTGGCCGCGGAACCGCGACCAAACATGGGTTTTGGCCGCAGATCTGCGGCCATGAAGGACACGTGTCGGTGCAAAATCTCGTGGCGGCTGGCGGCGCGTTGACTAGTTCTTTTCTTAGGGGGTAAACTTGTAATTGCAGATATGACTCGATTGTAACCCTAGGGTTTCTATGTTCTATAAATAGAAATCCTAAAACCTTTTTTAGGTTATGCCTCGTCTTGTGCCTCATTTCATTTTATCAAAATTCAGATCTGTAAATTTCTGCAATGTATGAAGAGAGCATCAAATAAAAATTAGGAGTAAGTTTTCTTTCCATTGCCCTAGTTAATTTTATTATCTGCCCTAGTATAATTTTATTCTCTGCCCTAGTTAGATAGTTAGTGTAACAACCGGGTTCATTTATACCAATTCCAGTTCCCGTATTTATTTATCTGTGGTATTTTATTTATTTATCGTGTTTAGATGTGAATAGTAATTTTACATTTTACATTGCATTCGACCCGACCCGCTTGCTTGAAACTTGTTTGATTCATATTTATGAATCACTCTGACTTGTTATGTAGACTTGTGCATTTTCAACTTTAACGCACACTGGCATTTTACCTGGCATGGTATCTTTTACCACATAACATTTTAAGTCATGTAAAATATTTTTAAAAAGTACATTTCATGGCCTGCATGATACCCCTAACCCCGTGGTAGCATTCGCGCATCTTGTTCTCGTCCCATTCAGCGAAACGGACGTGTTTGGATGGCTACGCGCACGTGCGTGAATCCGTTCTTGGGGGTATGCATTTTCGTTACTCGAGCTTTCATTTTGAAATTTGGACGTCGCATATATTTCTCATATTTTAAAACTGGATTTTTAGACCCGACCCGGGCATGTTTTTGTATTAGCCAAATATCAAATATTTTATTAATATAATATTTATAAAACTGTTACTAATTTAAATACGAATTAAAATTTGTTTTAAGTAAAAGATTTTTTTAAACTAACGTAAACAGACAAATTTCTCTCTACATTATATATTATTAGTTATTATTTTTTACCTCAGAATCTCAGAGCTCTCCCTCCCTATATATTATATTAATTCTTTTAAACCAATTATCTCTTTCTCTCTCTCTCTCCCCCTCCCCCTCCCCCTCTTTCTCACACCTCTCGCATTCACTGTTTCTCGATTCCCCTCACCTCCCTTATTTCCTCTAGCCTCACCTCCCTTCTCTTTTTCTTTCTTCTTCTTTTAACCCCGCGACGACGAATCCATCGCAAACTCTAACCCTAACCCATTCTCATTCTCATTCTCTCCTCCACACAATTCCGCAATCCTCACCTCCCATTATCATTAAACCCCCTCCACCCTTTCTCTTTCTATAGATTGGGGGTCTCACAAAATAAAAAATCCAAGCTTTCTGCAAAAAATCGAGCGAAAATGGGGAGCATTGGTCCACCGATTCCAACGAAGATCCCTGCGTCGGTCCTCGTATCCCGTGCTCTCGTCGTCGCCGTTGAATAGGGGATTGGTGTTTGGGGACGTGTTGGGGTTGGGTTTATTGCAAACTTGCGTAACGAAGCATCCCACCAAATTATTGAAGATGCTCTTACCGCTCTTGGGTGCATGGAACACCGTGGAGGCTGTGGTGCAGATAATGACTCAGGTGATGGGTCTGGAGTGATGTCTTCAGTGCCATGGGATCTCTTTAATAGCTGGGCAAGCCAACAGGGAATCGGTTCATTAGACAAGAGTAGCACTAGCGTTGGGATGGTGTTTCTTCCTAAAGATGAAAGCCAAATGAAAGAAGCAAAAACAGTTGTAATGAACATATTTCTGGAGAAGGGCTTGGAGGTTCTTGGGTGGAGACCTGTACCTGTAAACACATCAATAGTTGGTTTCTATGCAAAAGAAACCATGCCCAACATACAACAAGTATTTGTTAGGGTTTCAAAGGAGGAAAATATTGATGACATTGAAAGAGAACTGTACATCTGCAGAAAGCTTATCGAAAAGGCAGCAAAATTGCATACATGGAATGATGAGCTTTATTTCTGTTCTTTGTCAAATCAGACTTTTGTATACAAGGGCATGCTTCGTTCTGAAGCTTTGGGATCTTTTTACATGGATCTTAAAGATTCTCTTTATAAGACATCTTTTTCTATCTATCATCGAAGATACATCACCAATACTAGCCTAAGATGGCCTCTTGCACAGCCAATGAGGTTACTTGGTCATAACGGAGAGATAAATACTTTACAGGACACTCCCATTTACTTTAAAGGAATTTCTTTTAGGGAAACTTGAACTGGATGCGGTCTCGAGAAGCAACAATTAAGTCTCCTGTTTGGCGTGGCCGTGAAAATGAAATTAAACCCAACACTTCATCTTCCTCGTGTTCATCTGAAGGCTTGGATGCAATCACTTGCTTGAGAGGTATGCCTCTGATGCATTCTTCGAAGATCCCTTGCTACCTAGCCGAGTTCATGTCGAAGTTCAAGTCTTGAGCTTGCATCACATTGGGTTCACATTGTTGGAGATAGTGCCCTCAGAGTCAATTATTGGATCGTAGGTACGTGATTGCAATGATTGCGGAGGACCTATACCGGTAGGACAGTCTTACTCGAGATGATAGTATGCTATCTAGTTTGCCTTTATCAGTCGTGTACATGTTCAGGTGACTGATTACATGTTACACTTTGATAGAGCCCTTAGGATCTTGCTTTACCACCAACAGTATGATGGCGATCATATACGTGAGAGTTGGGTGGTTTATACGCATATCCTTAATTGTGGTCCCTAGTCGTGGGAGTTTCGAGACAGGGCATCGATACTCCGGAGTAAACTAGTGTATACAGTCGAGACCCCGACGAGGGGCGGTGGCCGGTCTCACAAGCCACTGGTGTCAGTTGGATCACCTAAGATGTATACAGGTGCTCATTGGGTTATGAGTACACCGGACAGGACTCGCCGGGAATCTGCTAGTTAGTACTATATCTATCGTCAGATAGCAGTTCCCTGGTGACATGTGTACAGGTTAGTCCGTCGACCTGAGGTCGTCATTTGTCTCGTGTGAGTTCCCACTGTGCTTTGATTTCTACCCTACCACGGCTTAAAGGAGTCGTGCAAACAGGTAGGTTTTGGGTACAGTCCCGAGCCATATGGAGGCACGTGAGCGGATCGGCAGGGGATTCGTCTCTCCCGGTATTGGGGGCGAGATTGTGCTGTGTCTAGGAGAGCCATTACACAAAGCCCACGGCCGTGGCAGGAGATTTACTGGTAGGTACTCCAGTAGTATCTCAGGGTGTTATTTGGCTTCACTCCGACACGACTTATACTGCTATTGGGGGTCTGACGTTACTAGCCCCCTAGGCAGATATGCGATACTCATAGACGAACAGACCGGACTGTATATACATTGTCACTGTTAGGCTCAGTAGGGTTTCTGGATGAGTTCGCTCATCAGCCTCCCTTGAGGTCAGTCCATGGGCAGCCGTTACGCATAGCTAGTGCCGCTGACGGTTTGTGGTTAAATCCACTGCCAGGGTACTGACGAGTCATTAGAGTCCCCCACAGACAGTTTCCCAAGTTCGGGCGAAACGTTGTAGAGGCCGTATGGTTTTATGGCAGGGTTCGGAAAATGCACGTGCGTTTACGCACGTGTCATTTTTCGGGCAGATGATACTGGTCGGCTTTGGTTTAAGCCGGATCCGAGTATTATATTGAGTAGATATAATATCTTTGTCTCAGTTGCATTTGTATTCGGTTGTAATACAAATGCGGGTATATTTATACAGTTACGGGGTTATCCTGAAATTCGTTTCGGGACCACTTTTGGAAGTTGCCAGTTTCCAGTTTTCTATCAGCCGTCTTTTAACATTCGGTTAAAGACGGATTTGTCTTTTCTTGTGATGGGTGTGGATTCTTCTAGAAGGTTCTAGAAGTGGTGAGGTGTTAAGTGACTCATTAGTGCCATTAATGATTCATTTAATGCAAGGGAGAGTTGTATTATGTTCATTGGTTTGCATTAATTGCTCTTTGTGACTCATGCTTTCATGAATGGTTATGATAAGCTTAAGGTTTATGATCACCTTCCTTCTTTGC
Source organism: Agapanthus africanus (assembly GCA_030015575.1). Classification (NCBI taxonomy): domain Eukaryota; kingdom Viridiplantae; phylum Streptophyta; class Magnoliopsida; order Asparagales; family Amaryllidaceae; genus Agapanthus; species Agapanthus africanus. The sequence goes on along the minus strand of CM057348.1, from coordinate 157,445,879 downwards.
TCCTACACTCACCCTCCTCCTTCTCTTTATATGGCCGGCCCCTCCCCTCTCTCTCTCATGGACTTGGTTGATTTCATTTTTGATATAAGACTAAAGTTTTGGGTGCATGGAAATTTCATTACCTCTTTCATTCCATCACCCGATAAAAATGGCAGCTTCATTAACCGATCGTCTACGGTTTTGGACGAAGTGAGACAAAGTCATCTACTCATTCTCTACATCATTCTTGGTCGTCTCTTTTAGCAAACTTGACGACCGAGTTGTCTCAAGTCAGAGGCGGGAGCCCGTTTAAAGAATCGTTGACGTGGTGCCACCTGGACGAGCAGATCGGAGATCGAAAAGATCGGAGCAGCCGCAACGGAGCATGGGATGATGGTTGAAGAACGAAGGACTCGGATCGTTCGGTATAACCTTTCTACACTCTTTACTGTTTGTTAGTTTAGCAATAATGGAAGATCCGGGTTAAAGTATACGATAGCGCCAGTTAAAAAGTTTTTGTTCCGCATTTGGCGTCTGTAGACGGCCGGGGTGCTACCGTAGACTTACAGTGGTATCAGAGCCTCACCATTTTGCTTTACTAACTTGTGCTAACGCGTTTAAAATATCGATCGAACCGGAAATCAAAAACTGCAAAAGTCCAAGTTCACAGTTTCTGTCGATTTTAAATGATGTCCTAAAATTATTCTACATATCACAGAAAGCTGTGCAGGGTTTTAGTGTTGGAGATAGTGCCATCAGAGTCAATTATTGGATCGCAGGTACGTGATTGCAATGATTGCGGAGGATCTATACCGGTAGGACAGTCTTACTCGAGATGATAGTATGCTATCTGGTTTGCCTTTATCAGTCGTGTGCATGTTCGGGTGACTGATTACATGTTACACTTTGATAGAGCCCTTAGGATCTTGCTTTACTACCAACAGTATGATGGCGATCATATACGTGAGAGTTGGGTGGTTTATACGCATATCCTTAATTGTGGTCCCTAGTCGTGGGAGTTTCGAGACAGGGCATCGATACTCCGGAGTAGACTAGTGTATACAGTCGAGACCCCGACGAGGGGCGGTGGCCGGTCTCACAAGCCACTGGTGTCAGTTGGATCACCTAAGATGTATACAGGTGCTCATTGGGTTATGAGTACACCGGACAGGACTCGCCGGGAATCTGCTAGTTAGTACTATATCTATCGTCAGATAGCAGTTCCCTGGTGACATGTGTACAGGTTAGTTCATCGACCTGAGGTCGTCATTTGTCTCGTGTGAGTTCTCACTGTGCTTTGATTTCTACCCTACTACGTCTCAAAGGAGTCGTGCAAACAGGTAGTTTTTGGGTACAGTCCCGAGCCATATGGAGGCACATGAGCGGATCGGTAGGGGATTCGTCTCTCCCGGTATTGGGGGCAAGATCGTGCTGTGTCTAGGAGAGCCATTACACAAAGCCCACGGCCGTGGCAGGAGATTTACTGGTAGGTACTCCAGTAGTATCTCAGGGTGTTATTGGGCTTCACTCCGACACGACTTATACTGCTATTGGGGGTCTGACGTTATTAGCCCCCTAGGCAGATATGCGATACTCATAGACGAACGGACTGGACTGTATATACATTGTCACTGTTAGGCTCAGTAGGGTTTCTGGATGAGTTCGCTCATCAGCCTCCCTTGAGGTCAGTCTATGGGCAGCCGTTACACATAGCTAGTGCCGCTGACGGTTTTGTGGTTAAACCCACTGCCAGGGTACTGACGAGTCATTAGAGTCCCCCACAGACAGTTTCCCAAGTTCGGGCGAAACGTTGTAGAGGCCGTATGGTTTTATGGCAGGGTTCGGAAAATGCACGTGCGTTTACGCACGTGTTATTTTTCGGGCAGATGATACCGGTCGGCTTTGGTTTAAGCCGGATCCGAGTATTATATTGAGTAGATATAATATCTTTGTCTCAGTTGCATTTGTATTCGGTCGTAATATAAATGCGGGTATATTTATACACTTACGGGGTTATCCTGAAAGTCGTTTCAGGATTACTTTTGGAAGTTGCCAGTTTCCAGTTTTCTATCAGCCGTCTTTTAACATTCGGTTAAAAACAGATTTATCTTTTCTTGAGATGAGTGTGGAAGTTTCTAGAAGATTCTAGAGAGGGTGACTTGGCTTGATGAGTCATTAGTGCATTAATGGAGCCATTAATGCTTTTGGTGACTAAGTGTTTAGATTCAATGTTTCTTAGTGAGTCATTGTTATTCATTTATGATGAGGATAAGCTTCTTGTTTATTGTCACCCCCCTTGATTGCTCCTACCATCACCTCCCTCTTGGTTATATAGTGGCCGGCCACCCTTGTGAGAAAGGGAAAGAGATTAATTTCATTCTTGAGAGAAAAGACTATGGTTTTGGGTGCATGGAAATTTCATAGCCTCTTTCATTCCATCACCCGATAAAAATGGCAACTTCATTTACCTTTCGTCCACGGATTTGGACGAAGTGAGACAAAGTCATCTACTCATTCTCTACATCATTCTTGGTCGTCTCTTTTAGCAAACTTGACAACCGAGTTGCCTCAAGTCAGAGGCGGGAGCCCGTTTAAAGAATCGTTGACGTGGTGCCACCTGGACGAGCAGATCGGAGATCGACGAGATCGGAGCAGCCGCAACGGAGCGTGGGATGATGGTTAAAGAACGAAGGACTCGTATCGTTCGGTATAACCTTTCTACACTCTTTACAGTTTGTTAGTTTAGCAATGATGGAAGATCCGGGTGAAAGTATACGATAGCGCCAGTTAAAAAGTTTTTGTTCCGCATTTGGCGTCTGTAGACGGCTGGGGCGCTACCGTAGACTTACAGTGGTATCAGAGCCTCACCATTTTGCTTTACTAACTTGTGCTAACGCGTTTAAAACATCGATCGAACCGGAAATCAAAAACTGCAAAATCCAAGTTCACAGTTTCTGTCGATTTTAAATGATGTCCTAAAATTATTCTACACATCTCAGAAATCTGTGCAGGGTTTTCTAAGCATACCGACCAAATTTGAGCATGTGATTCCACTAAACAGCCGCGGAGTCGCGGCCAAACCCATGGTTTGGCCGCGCATCCGCGGCCATTCTATGGGATCAGTGCACCAAATTTGGTCGGTGTCTTCTCTGTTGGAATTTGGGGTTTTTGGTATATATCTTTTGGGCCCAGATTTTGTTACTGTTCACCAGTTGTTCGTGGGGCCCACTTTGTGATATTTAGTCGATCGAAATTTAAACATGTTATTTTACAGTGCTTACATTATATCTCCGACCGGGAATGTCATTTGATCGGTAAACCGCGTCTGATTGCTATAGTTCTTTTAGACGGGTTTGCGAACGTGACATTCACGTTGATGTTCTGTGTTGTGCTGTGATGTTGCGGATTTGTCGTGGTGGATAGCAGTGTGCAATGATAGTGCGTTTGAATTTATTTGTACATTTGATATTGCGGGGCGAGCGTCCAACTTGTGGACTGCCGTCACTGCCTGCTGTATAATATTCTTTTGGGGCACGACCAGGTTGCGGTCGATGTACCTGTTGTACTATTTTTCATTACTGTACTAGGTTTTGCCCCGCGACGGAGTGCACGGATAGCCGGGTTCTGAGGGGCAACGGGTCCGCATCTCATAGCTTTGAGAGGCAGAGGGCCCTCACTCTAGAATTGGCAGACTATTCACCGCACTCGTAGGGGGTACAGGTTGACCCAAGGAGGGGTGCCCAAGATTACCGGATTCCGTGAAGTGCAGGGTGGTCCATTCACTTTTGCTGTAGGGGGCTGCCTCGCTTCAGGTTTTGGCGGGTAATTTGCCGCACCCGTAGGGGTCTAGGTTTCATTGCACAGGCTATCCACACGACAGGGGAACGTAGGGTTTCAGCAACGGCTCTGTGAAACCCGGGGATCCCAGATATCTGTATTGTTCTGTGATGCTTATTACTTTTCTGTAATGTTGCATATTATCACGCCTGGAGCGATTATTGTATATTGGTTTATATACTATTAGATGTTGTATATGTTTTACACCCGCGCTAGTCCAGTCCCCGCTCTGTCGTTAGTTAAGTAACCTAACGGGTGATGACGGGACCCAGTGACGAATGCGGATGGCATATACGTACATTTTATTTTCGTTCTTTTCTGGTGTGATTATTGATGGGACTACGTTGATTCTGATCAATGCAAAGTAAAACAAACCTGGTTGCAGTTGTTGGAACAAATTTAAAAGGTGTTATTGCAAAGACGTTTCCTTTTGTTTTGCATAGCGGTATTCAGTGGAATATCCTGCACCTCATTCGACGGGGCAAGGGCCGATATCCCTTCACCGGGACTGACCCCTTGGGCAGAAGTTTGCGTCAGGGTAATAACTTCACTATAGTCGATTACAAGTTTCTTTGCACCGCGGTATTCAGTGGAATATCCTGCACCTCATTCCACGAGGAAAGAGCCGAGATCCCTTCACCGGGAGTGACCTCTTTAGCAAAGGTTTTCGCCACTATATTTTAAAAAGCTATCAGGTTCCTTCAGCGATATCAAGTTCACTACGTTAAAGGTTTTTCGCCAAAAACCAGCCGTAGCCCTCCGTCACTTCTTTTGGGTATTCAGTAGTATTCAAGCTATGCATTTTAGCCAAAGTTAAGGCATAGTGTTTGGTAGCTGCTGGGTATTCATTTGTTGCATAGATAGATGAGTTGGTTTGGGACAGTCGTTCTGCCGATTGGCCAAAGTCAGGGGCATGTGCGGGTGGGTTCAAATTGACAAGATAGTGACGGGTAGAACTTGGCATGTGACTTATGACATTTTGACCAAAGCCAAGGTTATAAGAGCATGGGGCAAAAATCATATCGGGGGTTTCTAACGAAACTGAAACCTGCCAAGTATGAGCATACCTTCTGGAGTATGAGTAACGTGGATGCATTCCATCACGCTATCATGCGATGAGAGTTGGATCCCGATTCCCACTGATGAGTTGGTTTACTCTTCGGGTGATCCCGATTGATTCTTCTTTCAGGTTTGGGGGAGAATTTGACAGGACAGTGGGAGGTTTCCGGATTAGATAAAGTGTAACCATTCTGATCTAGGTTAGAGTGCACACAGAGTGTTTCTTTTCTCTCTCTCTTTGGCAGCGACCTTTGACCGACCCTAGACTATGACTCAGTGACCAGGTTTACCGAACTTTCTTAAAATACTGGCTTTTGGATTGTCTATGTTGCATAAGTCATTGCCACTCCTTCTTTTACCCTTTGAATTTCTCAGAACACCCGTATTACTGCGGATATCCACTTCCATTGGATAGATCCATCGTATGGTTATATACGAACTCGAAGGGACTTCTTCGAGGATGGATCCAGGTTCAGGAGAAATAGAATTGGTTTATTCAGTTGTCTTTTATTATCACCTTCTCTCAGGTTGCGAGGGCTCCTTGGTTTAGGAGAGTACACCTATTACGCTTATTGGATAGTCTTATTCCAAACCATAGGCAGGTGCCGAAAGGTAGGGAATGAAGAAAACCAATTAGTCTAAGTAGGGTGTGCAGAAGGTAATATGTAAAGACAAAATAAAGGGATTAGAAAGAGGGCAAAGTAAATTGCGACTGATATCATTCACGACCAAAACCGCGTACTTCATCGCCACTCCTATTTTCACCTTTAAAGGAATAAGGTATTATTCAGTTGTCTTTTATCATCACCTTCTCTCAAGATATGAGTACTCCTTGGTTTAGGAGGGTACACCTATTATGCTTACTGGATAGTCCTCTTCCAAACCATAGGCTGGTGCCAAACGGTAGGGAAGGAAGAAAACCATTTAGCCTAACGATGGTGTACAGAAGGTAACGACTAAAGACAAATAAAGGGATTTGGAGAGATGGCAATAAAATATACGGTTGAAGTCATGAATTGGATTATGGAAGAAGCATTGCTATGAATACCAGGATACCCCTACGAAACATTTTCATGTTTCAGTGCATTGTTAAAGGAAAACTGTTTTCCCGATTAAATACTTACTCCAAGGATATGTATTTACCAGGTTTCATTCTCATATCTGTATGGTTTTACAGATGATGAGTGGGAGTAAGTTATTGGGAATTAGGCGATCATCCTCATTATATCGGAATTCGTTGTAATTGGTGATATTTGAGGAAATCGCCAGGGTACAGTTTTCAACCTACGACACACAGGTTATGAGTTGTTCAACTCAGCGGACTTATACAGAGTATTGTATGTTGTCCAGTGTCCATCAGGACAAAGGGGTAGGTCCTCGTACTATGTTCTATTTACTTATAACTTCTCTAGTATTTAGACAAGTGTTTCGTAGAAATACAAGGTCTAAGTTTTGAGAAGTTGTGGGTATAAGAATAAAGTAGAGAACCAGGTGTCACAAGTATCGGGATTCTTCAAAGAGATCGAAGATGTAGATTCTTGTGATTGGTATTCAGATGATAGTGATGGTTTTGAGAAACGTGTTTCTCTTTCAGGTTACTCATAATTGGATGGATTCCTAAGTTGAGTAATGCCGATTAGCCTCTTTCCATTAAAGATGATATGCACTGGAGACAGCTGCATGATTTGAATCTGGTTCCAATTAAATAAGTGCCAAAGTTTCTATATTGGATATAGAATTGTTCGTACCTTAAAAGATGTTAAGGTACGGGGAGTTGTCCAGCTTATGCTTAAAACCAGACTCTGGATAACTCAGGGCACGTTTCTGTAATGGCTGTTTGTAGGTTGACCCTGGCTATGACGAGGGTTGATATTCTACCATTTGGAAGATCAATAGTGATATTGTTCTTGACTCGCCACAGTTTTAGTAAAATGGATTTTTTCAGAAAACAGTAGTGGGAGTATGGTAGAAATGGAAGTGATTCCAGAACCGCGAACGATTACGGAAAATTTAATAGGACCTATATATTCAATCAGGTTTGACATTCCAATAGCCACTCCACAGATATGGTGGGTAACCTCAGACACCCGAGAGGTACTCCGGTAGCCTCAAGGACGGTGACAAGGAGGGTCTTATCTACCCAGACTTGACACTACTGTTGTTCCAGGTTATGAGACCCGATAGGAGGGTTGTCGTAGTCAGTGGGAGCAGCGGAAGCATAGTGGGCAAGTAGCTTATGTCTATTTATAGACTAGAGCAGTTATAGCGGAGAAAGATCATCTAGTTTTGATGTGACAGTCATGGGTTTGACTTCAATCAGAATAGGAGATGGATCTGTTAAGAAGGTAGTAGGGTGTGATGTCATGGTATTTGGATGACATACACAGAGTAGGAAGTAAAATTCCTATACTACGATCGGTTGTACTTTGGTCGTCACACAGTTGTTTCTCCAGACAGGATATGGATATAATATTTGACATTATGGTTTCTGGATCTATGGTTTTAGATCTGGATTTGGGTAGTTTCCCAATGTAGGTACTTTGACAGTATTCTAATGGTTTTTAGAATAGATGACTCCAAGCATGGTGGTGTACCTGCAGGTGATGGAGTCACCCTTTCTAAAGGTGTCTTACAGACTAAAGGGGAGAGGGATGGGCATGATCGGCAAATCACTTGCTTAGGCAACTGAGTCAATCATGAGATGTCAAGTACCACACCAGATGTTGTTTTTGCACTAGATGCAATAAGTTTGTATTAATCCAATCCTGGAGAAACATAAGGAAGCAGTTTTAGAACATAAGTACATGTTCTACGGATTTGATGACGGCAGCCTCCTTCGGGAGACGGTCATCATTCCAGGCTTCAAAGGTGACATGGTTGACAGAGTGATTGTCAGAGTTATAGTTTTTCCTCTGACGAGGGACAGTATTATGGACAGGTGGTCCAAGAGGATACTGTGGGAGGCTTGGTGCAGGAGACTGATTAGGTTCAGTGATCGATACAGTCTAAGAAGTTTAGATTTGAAGTTCATTTATGAACTGGGTCCCATCAGATATCCAGACATATTCTAAGACAGGTATTACTCAATTCGGGAGATGGCTTTCTCCGCGAACTTGAAATTAAGAGAGACATAGAAAGAAACATCCTGGCGGATCCACTCACTGAGGCTATTTCTCGAACACAATAGTTTTACAAACGGGCTTTGTGAAACTGATTAGTAGAGGAGTTGGATGTTCGGTTTCACATGGGCTGTGAGTAGTCGGCATTGCAATAATTAGCCTTAAGTGCAAGTGAGAGATTGTTGGAGATAGTGCCCTCAGAGTCAATTATTGGATCGCAGGTACGTGATTGCAATGATTGCAGAGGATCTATACCGGTAGGACAGTCTTACTCGAGATGATAGTATGCTATCTGGTTTGCCTTTATCAGTCGTGTGCATGTTCAGGTGACTGATTACATGTTACACTTTGATAGAGCCCTTAGGATCTTGCTTTACTACCAACAGTATGATGGCGATCATATACGTGAGAGTTGGGTGGTTTATACGCATATCCTTAATTGTGGTCCCTAGTCGTGGGAGTTCGAGACAGGGCATCGATACTCCGGAGTAGACTAGTGTATACAGTCGAGACCCCGACGAGGGGCGGTGGCCGGTCTCACAAGCCACTGGTGCCAGTTGGATCACCTAAGATGTATACAGGTGCTCATTGGGTTATGAGTACACCGGACAGGACTCGCCGGGAATCTGCTAGTTAGTACTATATCTATCGTCAGATAGCAGTTCCCTGGTGACATGTGTACAGGTTAGTTCATCGACCTGAGGTCGTCATTTGTCTCGTGTGAGTTCCCACTGTGCTTTGATTTCTACCCTACCACGGCTCAAAGGAGTCGTGCAAACAGGTAGTTTTTGGGTACAGTCCCGAGCCATATGGAGGCACGTGAGCGGATCGGTAGGGGATTCGTCTCTCCCGGTATTCGGGGCAAGATCGTGCTGTGTCTAGGAGAGCCATTACACAAAGCCCACGGCCGTGGCAGGAGATTTACTGGTAGGTACTCCAGTAGTATCTCAGGGTGTTATTGGGCTTCACTCCGACACGACTTATACTGCTATTGGGGGTTTGACGTTATTAGCCCCCTAGGCAGATATGCGATACTCATAGACGAACGGACCGGACTGTATATACATTGTCACTGTTAGGCTCAGTAGGGTTTCTGGATGAGTTCGCTCATCAGCCTCCCTTGAGGTCAGTCCATGGGCAGCCGTTACGCATAGCTAGTGCCGCTGACGGTTTTGTGGTTAAACCCAATGCCAGGGTACTGACGAGTCATTAAAGTCCCCCACAGACAGTTTCCCAAGTTCGGGCGAAACGTTGTAGAGGCCGTATGGTTTTATGGCAGGGTTCGGAAAATGCACGTGCGTTTACGCACGTGTTATTTTTCGGGCAGATGATACTGGTCGGCTTTGGTTTAAGCCGGATCCGAGTATTATATTGAGTAGATATAATATCTTTATCTCAGTTGCATTTGTATTCGGTCGTAATACAAATGCGGGTATATTTATACAGTTACGGGGTTATCCTGAAAGTCGTTTCAGGATCACTTTTGGAAGTTGCCAGTTTCCAGTTTTCTATCAGCCGTCTTTTAACATTCGGTTAAAGACAGATTTATCTTTTCTTGAGATGAGTGTGGAAGTTTCTAGAAGATTCTAGAGAGGGTGACTTGGCTTGATGAGTCATTAGTGCATTAATGGAGCCATTAATGCTTTTGGTGACTAAGTGTTTAGATTCAATGTTTCTTAGTGAGTCATTGTTATTCATTTATGATGAGGATAAGCTTCTTGTTTATTGTCACCCCCCTTGATTGCTCCTACCATCACCTCCCTCTTGGTTATATAGTGGCCGGCCACCCTTGTGAGAAAGGGAGAGAGATTAATTTCATTCTTGAGAGAAAAGACTATGGTTTTGGGTGCATGGAAATTTCATAGCCTCTTTCATTCCATCACCCGATAAAAATGGCAACTTCATTTACCGTTCGTCCACGGATTTGGACGAAGTGAGACAAAGTCATCTACTCATTCTCTACATCATTCTTGGTCGTCTCTTTTAGCAAACTTGACGACCGAGTTGCCTCAAGTCAGAGGCGGGAGCCCGTTTAAAGAATCGTTGACGTGGTGCCACCTGGACGAGCAGATCGGAGATCGACGAGATCGGAGCAGCCGCAACGGAGCGTGGGATGATGGTTAAAGAACGAAGGACTCGGATCGTTCGGTATAACCTTTCTAAACTCTTTACAGTTTGTTAGTTTAGCAATGATGGAAGATCCGGGTGAAAGTATACGATAGCGCCAGTTAAAAAGTTTTTGTTCCGCATTTGGCGTCTGTAGATGGCCGGGGCGCTACCGTAGACTTACATTTAGAAGCACACCGACCAAATTTGAGCACGTGATTCCACCAAACTGCCGCGGAATCGCGTCCAAACCCATGGTTTGGCCGCGCATCCGCGGCCGTTCTAGTGAATCAGTGCACCAAATTTGCACAGTGTCTTCTCTGTTGGAAATTGGGGTTTTTGGTATATATCTTTTGGGCCCAGATTTTGTTACTGTTCACCAGTTGTTCGTGGGGCCCACTTTGTGATATTTAGTCGATCGAAATTTAAACATGTTATTTTACAGTGCTTACATTATATCTCCGACCGGGAATGTCATTTGATCGGTAAACCGCGTCTGATTGCTATAGTTCTTTTAGACGGGTTTGCGAACGTGACATTCGCGTTGATGTTCTGTGTTGTGCTGTGATGTTGCGGATTTGTCGTGGTGGATAGCAGTGTGCAATGATAGTGCAGTTTGGATTTATTTGTACATTTGATATTGCGGGGCGAGCGTCCAACTTGTGGACTGCCGTCACTGCCTGCTGTATAATATTCTTTTGGGGCACGACCAGGTTGCGGTCGATGTACCTGTTGTACTATTTTTCATTACTGTGCTCGGTTTTGCCCCGCGACGAAGTGCACGGATAGCCGGGTTCTGGGGGGCAACGGGTCCGCATCTCATGGCTTTGAGAGGCAGAGGGGCCTCACTCTAGAATCGGCAGACTATTCACCGCACTCGTAGGGGGTACAGGTTGACCCAAGGAGGGGTGCCCAAGATTGCCGGATTCCGTGAAGTGCTGGGTGGTCCATTCACTTTGCTGTAGGGGGCTGCCTCGCTTCAGGTTTTGGCGGGTAACTTGCCGCACCCGTAGGGGTCTAGGTTTCATTGCACAGGCTATCTACACGACAGGGGAACGTCGGGTTTCAGCAGCGGCTCTGTGAAACCCGGGGATCCCAGATTGATTCTTCTTTCAGGTTTGGGGGAGAATTTGACAGGACAGTGGGAGGTTTCCGGATTAGATAAAGTGATAACCATTCTGATCTAGGTTAGAGTGCACACAGAGTGTTTCTTTTCTCTCTCTCTTTGGCAGCGACCTTTGACCGACCCTAGACTATGACTCAGTGACCAGGTTTACCGAACTTTCTTAAAATACTGGCTTTTGGATTGTCTATGTTGCATAAGTCATTGCCACTCCTTCTTTTACCCTTTGAATTTCTCAGAACACCCGTATTACTGCGGATATCCACTTCCATTGGATAGATCCATCGTATGGTTATATACGAACTCGAAGGGACTTCTTCGAGGATGGATCCAGGTTCAGGAGAAATAGAATTGGTTTATTCAGTTGTCTTTTATTATCACCTTCTCTCAGGTTGCGAGGGCTCCTTGGTTTAGGAGAGTACACCTATTACGCTTATTGGATAGTCTTATTCCAAACCATAGGCAGGTGCCGAAAGGTAGGGAATGAAGAAAACCAATTAGTCTAAGTAGGGTGTGCAGAAGGTAATATGTAAAGACAAAATAAAGGGATTAGAAAGAGGGCAAAGTAAATTGCGACTGATATCATTCACGACCAAAACCGCGTACTTCATCGCCACTCCTATTTTCACCTTTAAAGGAATAAGGTATTATTCAGTTGTCTTTTATCATCACCTTCTCTCAAGATATGAGTACTCCTTGGTTTAGGAGGGTACACCTATTATGCTTACTGGATAGTCCTCTTCCAAACCATAGGCTGGTGCCAAACGGTAGGGAAGGAAGAAAACCATTTAGCCTAACGATGGTGTACAGAAGGTAACGACTAAAGACAAATAAAGGGATTTGGAGAGATGGCAATAAAATATACGGTTGAAGTCATGAATTGGATTATGGAAGAAGCATTGCTATGAATACCAGGATACCCCTACGAAACATTTTCATGTTTCAGTGCATTGTTAAAGGAAAACTGTTTTCCCGATTAAATACTTACTCCAAGGATATGTATTTACCAGGTTTCATTCTCATATCTGTATGGTTTTACAGATGATGAGTGGGAGTAAGTTATTGGGAATTAGGCGATCATCCTCATTATATCGGAATTCGTTGTAATTGGTGATATTTGAGGAAATCGCCAGGGTACAGTTTTCAACCTACGACACACAGGTTATGAGTTGTTCAACTCAGCGGACTTATACAGAGTATTGTATGTTGTCCAGTGTCCATCAGGACAAAGGGGTAGGTCCTCGTACTATGTTCTATTTACTTATAACTTCTCTAGTATTTAGACAAGTGTTTCGTAGAAATACAAGGTCTAAGTTTTGAGAAGTTGTGGGTATAAGAATAAAGTAGAGAACCAGGTGTCACAAGTATCGGGATTCTTCAAAGAGATCGAAGATGTAGATTCTTGTGATTGGTATTCAGATGATAGTGATGGTTTTGAGAAACGTGTTTCTCTTTCAGGTTACTCATAATTGGATGGATTCCTAAGTTGAGTAATGCCGATTAGCCTCTTTCCATTAAAGATGATATGCACTGGAGACAGCTGCATGATTTGAATCTGGTTCCAATTAAATAAGTGCCAAAGTTTCTATATTGGATATAGAATTGTTCGTACCTTAAAAGATGTTAAGGTACGGGGAGTTGTCCAGCTTATGCTTAAAACCAGACTCTGGATAACTCAGGGCACGTTTCTGTAATGGCTGTTTGTAGGTTGACCCTGGCTATGACGAGGGTTGATATTCTACCATTTGGAAGATCAATAGTGATATTGTTCTTGACTCGCCACAGTTTTAGTAAAATGGATTTTTTCAGAAAACAGTAGTGGGAGTATGGTAGAAATGGAAGTGATTCCAGAACCGCGAACGATTACGGAAAATTTAATAGGACCTATATATTCAATCAGGTTTGACATTCCAATAGCCACTCCACAGATATGGTGGGTAACCTCAGACACCCGAGAGGTACTCCGGTAGCCTCAAGGACGGTGACAAGGAGGGTCTTATCTACCCAGACTTGACACTACTGTTGTTCCAGGTTATGAGACCCGATAGGAGGGTTGTCGTAGTCAGTGGGAGCAGCGGAAGCATAGTGGGCAAGTAGCTTATGTCTATTTATAGACTAGAGCAGTTATAGCGGAGAAAGATCATCTAGTTTTGATGTGACAGTCATGGGTTTGACTTCAATCAGAATAGGAGATGGATCTGTTAAGAAGGTAGTAGGGTGTGATGTCATGGTATTTGGATGACATACACAGAGTAGGAAGTAAAATTCCTATACTACGATCGGTTGTACTTTGGTCGTCACACAGTTGTTTCTCCAGACAGGATATGGATATAATATTTGACATTATGGTTTCTGGATCTATGGTTTTAGATCTGGATTTGGGTAGTTTCCCAATGTAGGTACTTTGACAGTATTCTAATGGTTTTTAGAATAGATGACTCCAAGCATGGTGGTGTACCTGCAGGTGATGGAGTCACCCTTTCTAAAGGTGTCTTACAGACTAAAGGGGAGAGGGATGGGCATGATCGGCAAATCACTTGCTTAGGCAACTGAGTCAATCATGAGATGTCAAGTACCACACCAGATGTTGTTTTTGCACTAGATGCAATAAGTTTGTATTAATCCAATCCTGGAGAAACATAAGGAAGCAGTTTTAGAACATAAGTACATGTTCTACGGATTTGATGACGGCAGCCTCCTTCGGGAGACGGTCATCATTCCAGGCTTCAAAGGTGACATGGTTGACAGAGTGATTGTCAGAGTTATAGTTTTTCCTCTGACGAGGGACAGTATTATGGACAGGTGGTCCAAGAGGATACTGTGGGAGGCTTGGTGCAGGAGACTGATTAGGTTCAGTGATCGATACAGTCTAAGAAGTTTAGATTTGAAGTTCATTTATGAACTGGGTCCCATCAGATATCCAGACATATTCTAAGACAGGTATTACTCAATTCGGGAGATGGCTTTCTCCGCGAACTTGAAATTAAGAGAGACATAGAAAGAAACATCCTGGCGGATCCACTCACTGAGGCTATTTCTCGAACACAATAGTTTTACAAACGGGCTTTGTGAAACTGATTAGTAGAGGAGTTGGATGTTCGGTTTCACATGGGCTGTGAGTAGTCGGCATTGCAATAATTAGCCTTAAGTGCAAGTGAGAGATTGTTGGAGATAGTGCCCTCAGAGTCAATTATTGGATCGCAGGTACGTGATTGCAATGATTGCAGAGGATCTATACCGGTAGGACAGTCTTACTCGAGATGATAGTATGCTATCTGGTTTGCCTTTATCAGTCGTGTGCATGTTCAGGTGACTGATTACATGTTACACTTTGATAGAGCCCTTAGGATCTTGCTTTACTACCAACAGTATGATGGCGATCATATACGTGAGAGTTGGGTGGTTTATACGCATATCCTTAATTGTGGTCCCTAGTCGTGGGAGTTCGAGACAGGGCATCGATACTCCGGAGTAGACTAGTGTATACAGTCGAGACCCCGACGAGGGGCGGTGGCCGGTCTCACAAGCCACTGGTGCCAGTTGGATCACCTAAGATGTATACAGGTGCTCATTGGGTTATGAGTACACCGGACAGGACTCGCCGGGAATCTGCTAGTTAGTACTATATCTATCGTCAGATAGCAGTTCCCTGGTGACATGTGTACAGGTTAGTTCATCGACCTGAGGTCGTCATTTGTCTCGTGTGAGTTCCCACTGTGCTTTGATTTCTACCCTACCACGGCTCAAAGGAGTCGTGCAAACAGGTAGTTTTTGGGTACAGTCCCGAGCCATATGGAGGCACGTGAGCGGATCGGTAGGGGATTCGTCTCTCCCGGTATTCGGGGCAAGATCGTGCTGTGTCTAGGAGAGCCATTACACAAAGCCCACGGCCGTGGCAGGAGATTTACTGGTAGGTACTCCAGTAGTATCTCAGGGTGTTATTGGGCTTCACTCCGACACGACTTATACTGCTATTGGGGGTTTGACGTTATTAGCCCCCTAGGCAGATATGCGATACTCATAGACGAACGGACCGGACTGTATATACATTGTCACTGTTAGGCTCAGTAGGGTTTCTGGATGAGTTCGCTCATCAGCCTCCCTTGAGGTCAGTCCATGGGCAGCCGTTACGCATAGCTAGTGCCGCTGACGGTTTTGTGGTTAAACCCAATGCCAGGGTACTGACGAGTCATTAAAGTCCCCCACAGACAGTTTCCCAAGTTCGGGCGAAACGTTGTAGAGGCCGTATGGTTTTATGGCAGGGTTCGGAAAATGCACGTGCGTTTACGCACGTGTTATTTTTCGGGCAGATGATACTGGTCGGTTTTGGTTTAAGCCGGATCCGAGTATTATATTGAGTAGATATAATATCTTTGTCTCAGTTGCATTTGTATTCGTTCGTAATACAAATGCGGGTATATTTATACAGTTACGGGGTTATCCTGAAAGTCGTTTCAGGATCACTTTTGGAAGTTGCCAGTTTCCAGTTTTCTATCAGCCGTCTTTTAACATTCGGTTAAAGACAGATTTATCTTTTCTTGAGATGAGTGTGGAAGTTTCTAGAAGATTCTAGAGAGGGTGACTTGGCTTGATGAGTCATTAGTGCATTAATGGAGCCATTAATGCTTTTGGTGACTAAGTGTTTAGATTCAATGTTTCTTAGTGAGTCATTGTTATTCATTTATGATGAGGATAAGCTTCTTGTTTATTGTCACCCCCCTTGATTGCTCCTACCATCACCTCCCTCTTGGTTATATAGTGGCCGGCCACCCTTGTGAGAAAGGGAGAGAGATTAATTTCATTCTTGAGAGAAAAGACTATGGTTTTGGGTGCATGGAAATTTCATAGCCTCTTTCATTCCATCACCCGATAAAAATGGCAACTTCATTTACCGTTCGTCCACGGATTTGGACGAAGTGAGACAAAGTCATCTACTCATTCTCTACATCATTCTTGGTCGTCTCTTTTAGCAAACTTGACGACCGAGTTGCCTCAAGTCAGAGGCGGGAGCCCGTTTAAAGAATCGTTGACGTGGTGCCACCTGGACGAGCAGATCGGAGATCGACGAGATCGGAGCAGCCGCAACGGAGCGTGGGATGATGGTTAAAGAACGAAGGACTCGGATCGTTCGGTATAACCTTTCTAAACTCTTTACAGTTTGTTAGTTTAGCAATGATGGAAGATCCGGGTGAAAGTATACGATAGCGCCAGTTAAAAAGTTTTTGTTCCGCATTTGGCGTCTGTAGATGGCCGGGGCGCTACCGTAGACTTACATTTAGAAGCACACCGACCAAATTTGAGCACGTGATTCCACCAAACTGCCGCGGAATCGCGTCCAAACCCATGGTTTGGCCGCGCATCCGCGGCCGTTCTAGTGAATCAGTGCACCAAATTTGCACAGTGTCTTCTCTGTTGGAAATTGGGGTTTTTGGTATATATCTTTTGGGCCCAGATTTTGTTACTGTTCACCAGTTGTTCGTGGGGCCCACTTTGTGATATTTAGTCGATCGAAATTTAAACATGTTATTTTACAGTGCTTACATTATATCTCCGACCGGGAATGTCATTTGATCGGTAAACCGCGTCTGATTGCTATAGTTCTTTTAGACGGGTTTGCGAACGTGACATTCGCGTTGATGTTCTGTGTTGTGCTGTGATGTTGCGGATTTGTCGTGGTGGATAGCAGTGTGCAATGATAGTGCAGTTTGGATTTATTTGTACATTTGATATTGCGGGGCGAGCGTCCAACTTGTGGACTGCCGTCACTGCCTGCTGTATAATATTCTTTTGGGGCACGACCAGGTTGCGGTCGATGTACCTGTTGTACTATTTTTCATTACTGTGCTCGGTTTTGCCCCGCGACGAAGTGCACGGATAGCCGGGTTCTGGGGGGCAACGGGTCCGCATCTCATGGCTTTGAGAGGCAGAGGGGCCTCACTCTAGAATCGGCAGACTATTCACCGCACTCGTAGGGGGTACAGGTTGACCCAAGGAGGGGTGCCCAAGATTGCCGGATTCCGTGAAGTGCTGGGTGGTCCATTCACTTTGCTGTAGGGGGCTGCCTCGCTTCAGGTTTTGGCGGGTAACTTGCCGCACCCGTAGGGGTCTAGGTTTCATTGCACAGGCTATCCACACGACAGGGGAACGTCGGGTTTCAGCAGCGGCTCTGTGAAACCCGGGGATCCCAGATTGATTCTTCTTTCAGGTTTGGGGGAGAATTTGACAGGACAGTGGGAGGTTTCCGGATTAGATAAAGTGATAACCATTCTGATCTAGGTTAGAGTGCACACAGAGTGTTTCTTTTCTCTCTCTCTTTGGCAGCGACCTTTGACCGACCCTAGACTATGACTCAGTGACCAGGTTTACCGAACTTTCTTAAAATACTGGCTTTTGGATTGTCTATGTTGCATAAGTCATTGCCACTCCTTCTTTTACCCTTTGAATTTCTCAGAACACCCGTATTACTGCGGATATCCACTTCCATTGGATAGATCCATCGTATGGTTATATACGAACTCGAAGGGACTTCTTCGAGGATGGATCCAGGTTCAGGAGAAATAGAATTGGTTTATTCAGTTGTCTTTTATTATCACCTTCTCTCAGGTTGCGAGGGCTCCTTGGTTTAGGAGAGTACACCTATTACGCTTATTGGATAGTCTTATTCCAAACCATAGGCAGGTGCCGAAAGGTAGGGAATGAAGAAAACCAATTAGTCTAAGTAGGGTGTGCAGAAGGTAATATGTAAAGACAAAATAAAGGGATTAGAAAGAGGGCAAAGTAAATTGCGACTGATATCATTCACGACCAAAACCGCGTACTTCATCGCCACTCCTATTTTCACCTTTAAAGGAATAAGGTATTATTCAGTTGTCTTTTATCATCACCTTCTCTCAAGATATGAGTACTCCTTGGTTTAGGAGGGTACACCTATTATGCTTACTGGATAGTCCTCTTCCAAACCATAGGCTGGTGCCAAACGGTAGGGAAGGAAGAAAACCATTTAGCCTAACGATGGTGTACAGAAGGTAACGACTAAAGACAAATAAAGGGATTTGGAGAGATGGCAATAAAATATACGGTTGAAGTCATGAATTGGATTATGGAAGAAGCATTGCTATGAATACCAGGATACCCCTACGAAACATTTTCATGTTTCAGTGCATTGTTAAAGGAAAACTGTTTTCCCGATTAAATACTTACTCCAAGGATATGTATTTACCAGGTTTCATTCTCATATCTGTATGGTTTTACAGATGATGAGTGGGAGTAAGTTATTGGGAATTAGGCGATCATCCTCATTATATCGGAATTCGTTGTAATTGGTGATATTTGAGGAAATCGCCAGGGTACAGTTTTCAACCTACGACACACAGGTTATGAGTTGTTCAACTCAGCGGACTTATACAGAGTATTGTATGTTGTCCAGTGTCCATCAGGACAAAGGGGTAGGTCCTCGTACTATGTTCTATTTACTTATAACTTCTCTAGTATTTAGACAAGTGTTTCGTAGAAATACAAGGTCTAAGTTTTGAGAAGTTGTGGGTATAAGAATAAAGTAGAGAACCAGGTGTCACAAGTATCGGGATTCTTCAAAGAGATCGAAGATGTAGATTCTTGTGATTGGTATTCAGATGATAGTGATGGTTTTGAGAAACGTGTTTCTCTTTCAGGTTACTCATAATTGGATGGATTCCTAAGTTGAGTAATGCCGATTAGCCTCTTTCCATTAAAGATGATATGCACTGGAGACAGCTGCATGATTTGAATCTGGTTCCAATTAAATAAGTGCCAAAGTTTCTATATTGGATATAGAATTGTTCGTACCTTAAAAGATGTTAAGGTACGGGGAGTTGTCCAGCTTATGCTTAAAACCAGACTCTGGATAACTCAGGGCACGTTTCTGTAATGGCTGTTTGTAGGTTGACCCTGGCTATGACGAGGGTTGATATTCTACCATTTGGAAGATCAATAGTGATATTGTTCTTGACTCGCCACAGTTTTAGTAAAATGGATTTTTTCAGAAAACAGTAGTGGGAGTATGGTAGAAATGGAAGTGATTCCAGAACCGCGAACGATTACGGAAAATTTAATAGGACCTATATATTCAATCAGGTTTGACATTCCAATAGCCACTCCACAGATATGGTGGGTAACCTCAGACACCCGAGAGGTACTCCGGTAGCCTCAAGGACGGTGACAAGGAGGGTCTTATCTACCCAGACTTGACACTACTGTTGTTCCAGGTTATGAGACCCGATAGGAGGGTTGTCGTAGTCAGTGGGAGCAGCGGAAGCATAGTGGGCAAGTAGCTTATGTCTATTTATAGACTAGAGCAGTTATAGCGGAGAAAGATCATCTAGTTTTGATGTGACAGTCATGGGTTTGACTTCAATCAGAATAGGAGATGGATCTGTTAAGAAGGTAGTAGGGTGTGATGTCATGGTATTTGGATGACATACACAGAGTAGGAAGTAAAATTCCTATACTACGATCGGTTGTACTTTGGTCGTCACACAGTTGTTTCTCCAGACAGGATATGGATATAATATTTGACATTATGGTTTCTGGATCTATGGTTTTAGATCTGGATTTGGGTAGTTTCCCAATGTAGGTACTTTGACAGTATTCTAATGGTTTTTAGAATAGATGACTCCAAGCATGGTGGTGTACC
Organism: Agapanthus africanus; assembly: GCA_030015575.1. Lineage (NCBI taxonomy): Eukaryota > Viridiplantae > Streptophyta > Magnoliopsida > Asparagales > Amaryllidaceae > Agapanthus > Agapanthus africanus. The sequence continues at coordinate 157,425,985 of CM057348.1, read as the reverse complement.
TGCAGGTGATGGAGTCACCCTTTCTAAAGGTGTCTTACAGACTAAAGGGGAGAGGGATGGGCATGATCGGCAAATCACTTGCTTAGGCAACTGAGTCAATCATGAGATGTCAAGTACCACACCAGATGTTGTTTTTGCACTAGATGCAATAAGTTTGTATTAATCCAATCCTGGAGAAACATAAGGAAGCAGTTTTAGAACATAAGTACATGTTCTACGGATTTGATGACGGCAGCCTCCTTCGGGAGACGGTCATCATTCCAGGCTTCAAAGGTGACATGGTTGACAGAGTGATTGTCAGAGTTATAGTTTTTCCTCTGACGAGGGACAGTATTATGGACAGGTGGTCCAAGAGGATACTGTGGGAGGCTTGGTGCAGGAGACTGATTAGGTTCAGTGATCGATACAGTCTAAGAAGTTTAGATTTGAAGTTCATTTATGAACTGGGTCCCATCAGATATCCAGACATATTCTAAGACAGGTATTACTCAATTCGGGAGATGGCTTTCTCCGCGAACTTGAAATTAAGAGAGACATAGAAAGAAACATCCTGGCGGATCCACTCACTGAGGCTATTTCTCGAACACAATAGTTTTACAAACGGGCTTTGTGAAACTGATTAGTAGAGGAGTTGGATGTTCGGTTTCACATGGGATGTGAGTAGTCGGCATTGCAATAATTAGCCTTAAGTGCAAGTGAGAGATTGTTGGAGATAGTGCCCTCAGAGTCAATTATTGGATCGCAGGTACGTGATTGCAATGATTGCAGAGGATCTATACCGGTAGGACAGTCTTACTCGAGATGATAGTATGCTATCTGGTTTGCCTTTATCAGTCGTGTGCATGTTCAGGTGACTGATTACATGTTACACTTTGATAGAGCCCTTAGGATCTTGCTTTACTACCAACAGTATGATGGCGATCATATACGTGAGAGTTGGGTGGTTTATACGCATATCCTTAATTGTGGTCCCTAGTCGTGGGAGTTCGAGACAGGGCATCGATACTCCGGAGTAGACTAGTGTATACAGTCGAGACCCCGACGAGGGGCGGTGGCCGGTCTCACAAGCCACTGGTGCCAGTTGGATCACCTAAGATGTATACAGGTGCTCATTGGGTTATGAGTACACCGGACAGGACTCGCCGGGAATCTGCTAGTTAGTACTATATCTATCGTCAGATAGCAGTTCCCTGGTGACATGTGTACAGGTTAGTTCATCGACCTGAGGTCGTCATTTGTCTCGTGTGAGTTCCCACTGTGCTTTGATTTCTACCCTACCACGGCTCAAAGGAGTCGTGCAAACAGGTAGTTTTTGGGTACAGTCCCGAGCCATATGGAGGCACGTGAGCGGATCGGTAGGGGATTCGTCTCTCCCGGTATTCGGGGCAAGATCGTGCTGTGTCTAGGAGAGCCATTACACAAAGCCCACGGCCGTGGCAGGAGATTTACTGGTAGGTACTCCAGTAGTATCTCAGGGTGTTATTGGGCTTCACTCCGACACGACTTATACTGCTATTGGGGGTTTGACGTTATTAGCCCCCTAGGCAGATATGCGATACTCATAGACGAACGGACCGGACTGTATATACATTGTCACTGTTAGGCTCAGTAGGGTTTCTGGATGAGTTCGCTCATCAGCCTCCCTTGAGGTCAGTCCATGGGCAGCCGTTACGCATAGCTAGTGCCGCTGACGGTTTTGTGGTTAAACCCAATGCCAGGGTACTGACGAGTCATTAAAGTCCCCCACAGACAGTTTCCCAAGTTCGGGCGAAACGTTGTAGAGGCCGTATGGTTTTATGGCAGGGTTCGGAAAATGCACGTGCGTTTACGCACGTGTTATTTTTCGGGCAGATGATACTGGTCGGCTTTGGTTTAAGCCGGATCCGAGTATTATATTGAGTAGATATAATATCTTTGTCTCAGTTGCATTTGTATTCGGTCGTAATACAAATGCGGGTATATTTATACAGTTACGGGGTTATCCTGAAAGTCGTTTCAGGATCACTTTTGGAAGTTGCCAGTTTCCAGTTTTCTATCAGCCGTCTTTTAACATTCGGTTAAAGACAGATTTATCTTTTCTTGAGATGAGTGTGGAAGTTTCTAGAAGATTCTAGAGAGGGTGACTTGGCTTGATGAGTCATTAGTGCATTAATGGAGCCATTAATGCTTTTGGTGACTAAGTGTTTAGATTCAATGTTTCTTAGTGAGTCATTGTTATTCATTTATGATGAGGATAAGCTTCTTGTTTATTGTCACCCCTCTTGATTGCTCCTACCATCACCCCCCTCTTGGTTATATAGTGGCCGGCCACCCTTGTGAGAAAGGGAGAGAGATTAATTTCATTCTTGAGAGAAAAGACTATGGTTTTGGGTGCATGGAAATTTCATAGCCTCTTTCATTCCATCACCCGATAAAAATGGCAACTTCATTTACCGTTCGTCCACGGATTTGGACGAAGTGAGACAAAGTCATCTACTCATTCTCTACATCATTCTTGGTCGTCTCTTTTAGCAAACTTGACGACCGAGTTGCCTCAAGTCAGAGGCGGGAGCCCGTTTAAAGAATCGTTGACGTGGTGCCACCTGGACGAGCAGATCGGAGATCGACGAGATCGGAGCAGCCGCAACGGAGCGTGGGATGATGGTTAAAGAACGAAGGACTCGGATCGTTCGGTATAACCTTTCTAAACTCTTTACAGTTTGTTAGTTTAGCAATGATGGAAGATCCGGGTGAAAGTATACGATAGCGCCAGTTAAAAAGTTTTTGTTCCGCATTTGGCGTCTGTAGATGGCCGGGGCGCTACCGTAGACTTACATTTAGAAGCACACCGACCAAATTTGAGCACGTGATTCCACCAAACTGCCGCGGAATCGCGTCCAAACCCATGGTTTGGCCGCGCATCCGCGGCCGTTCTAGTGAATCAGTGCACCAAATTTGCACAGTGTCTTCTCTGTTGGAAATTGGGGTTTTTGGTATATATCTTTTGGGCCCAGATTTTGTTACTGTTCACCAGTTGTTCGTGGGGCCCACTTTGTGATATTTAGTCGATCGAAATTTAAACATGTTATTTTACAGTGCTTACATTATATCTCCGACCGGGAATGTCATTTGATCGGTAAACCGCGTCTGATTGCTATAGTTCTTTTAGACGGGTTTGCGAACGTGACATTCGCGTTGATGTTCTGTGTTGTGCTGTGATGTTGCGGATTTGTCGTGGTGGATAGCAGTGTGCAATGATAGTGCAGTTTGGATTTATTTGTACATTTGATATTGCGGGGCGAGCGTCCAACTTGTGGACTGCCGTCACTGCCTGCTGTATAATATTCTTTTGGGGCACGACCAGGTTGCGGTCGATGTACCTGTTGTACTATTTTTCATTACTGTGCTCGGTTTTGCCCCGCGACGAAGTGCACGGATAGCCGGGTTCTGGGGGGCAACGGGTCCGCATCTCATGGCTTTGAGAGGCAGAGGGGCCTCACTCTAGAATCGGCAGACTATTCACCGCACTCGTAGGGGGTACAGGTTGACCCAAGGAGGGGTGCCCAAGATTGCCGGATTCCGTGAAGTGCTGGGTGGTCCATTCACTTTGCTGTAGGGGGCTGCCTCGCTTCAGGTTTTGGCGGGTAACTTGCCGCACCCGTAGGGGTCTAGGTTTCATTGCACAGGCTATCCACACGACAGGGGAACGTCGGGTTTCAGCAGCGGCTCTGTGAAACCCGGGGATCCCAGATTATCTGTATTGTTCTGTGATGCTTATTACTTTTCTGTAATGTTGAATATTATCACGCCTGGAGCGATTATTGTATATTGGTTTATATACTATTAGATGTTGTATATGTTTTACATCCGCGCTAGTCCAGTCCCCGCTCTGTCGTTAGTTAAGTAACCTAACGGGTGATGACGGGACCCAGTGACGAATGCGGATGGCATATACGTACATTTTATTTTCGTTCTTTTCTGGTGTGATTGATTGATGGAACTGCGTTGATTCTGATCAATGCAAAGTAAAACAAACCTGTTTACAGTTGTTGGAACAAATTTAAAAAGTGTTATTGCAAAGACGTTTCCTTTTGCTTTGCATAGCGGTATTCAGTGGAATATCCTGCACCTCATTCGACGAGGCAAGGGCCGATATCCCACCGGGACTGACCCCTTGAGCAGAAGTTTGCATCAGGGTAATAACTTCACTATAGTCGATTACAAGTTGCTTTGCATCGTGGTATTCAGTGGAATATCCTGCACCTCATTCCACGAGGAAAGAGCTGAGATCCCTTCACCGGGAATGGCCTCTTTAGAAAAAGGTTTTCGCCACTGTATTTTAAAAAAGCTATCAGGTTCCTTCAGCGATATCAAGTTCACCACGTTAAAGGTTTTTCGCCAAAAACCAGCCGTAGCCCTCCGTCACTTCTTTTGGGTATTCAGTAGTATTCAAGCTATGCATTTTAGCCAAAGTTAAGGCATAGTGTTTGGTAGCTGCTGGGTATTCATTTGTTGCATAGATAGATGAGTTAGTTTGGGACAGTCGTTCTGCCGATTGGCCAAAGTCAGGGGCATGTGCGGGTGGGTTCAAATTGACAAGATAGTGACGGGTAGAACTTGGCATGTGACTTATGACATTTTGACCAAAGCCAAGGTTATAAGAGCATGGGGCAAAAATCATATCGGGAGTTTCTAAAGAAACTGAAACTTGCCAAGTATGTGCATACCTTCTGGAGTATGAGTAACGTGGATGCATTCCATCACGTTATCATGCGATGAGAGTTGGATCCTGATTCCCACTAATGAGTTGGTTTACTCTTCGGGTGATCCCGATTGATTCTTCTTTCAGGTTTGGGGGAGAATTTGACAGGACAGTGGGAGGTTTCCGGATTAGATAAAGTGATAACCATTCTGATCTAGGTTAGAGTGCACGCAGAGTGTTTCTTTTCTCTCTCTCTTTGGCAGCGACTTTTGACCGACCCTAGACTATGACTCAGTGACCAGGTTGACCGAACCTTCTTAAAAATACTGGCTTTTGGATTGTCTATGTTGCATAAGTCATTGCCACTCCTTCTTTTACCCTTTGCATTTCTCAGAACACCCGTATTACTACGGACATCCACTTCCATTGGATAGATCCATCGTATGGTTATATACGAACTCGAAGGGACTTCTTCGAGGATGGGTCCAGGTTCAGGAGAAATAGAATTGGTTTATTCAGTTGTCTTTTATTATCACCTTCTCTCAGGTTGCGAGGGCTCCTTGGTTTAGGAGAGTACACCTATTACGCTTATTGGATAGTCTTATTCCAAACCATAGGCAGGTGCCGAAAGGTAGGGAATGAAGAAAACCAATTAGCCTAAGTAGGGTGTGCAGAAGGTAATATGTAAAGACAAAATAAAGGGATTAGAAAGAGAGCAAAGTAAATTGCGACTGATAACATTCACGACCAAAACCGCGTACTTCATCGCCACTCCTATTTCACCTTTAAAGGAATAAGGTATTATTCAGTTGTCTTTTATCATCACCTTCTCTCAAGATATGAGTACTCCTTGGTTTAGGAGGGTACACCTATTATGCTTACTGGATAGTCTTCTTCCAAACCATAGGCTGGTGCCGAACGGTAGGGAAGGAAGAAAACCATTTAGCCTAACGATGGTGTACAGAAGGTAACGACTAAAGACAAATAAAGGGATTTTGAGAGATGGCAATAAAATATACGGTTGAAGTCATGAATTGGATTATGGAAGAGGCATTGCTATGAATACCAGGATACCCCTACGAAACATTTTCATGTTTCAGTGCATTGTTAAAGGAAAATTGTTTTCCCGATTAGATACTTATTCCAAGGGTATGTATTTACCAGGTTTCATTCTCATATCTGTATGGGTTTTTACAGATGATGAGTGGGAGGAAGTTATTGGGAATTAGGTGATTATCCTCATCATATCGGAATTCGTTGTAATTGGTGATATTTGAGGAAATCGCCACGGTACAATTTTCAACCTACGACGCACAGGTTATGAGTTGGTCAACTCAGCGGACTTATACAGAGTATTGTATGTTGTCCAGTGTCCATCAGGACAAAGGGGTAGGTCCTCGTACTATGTTCTATTTACTTATAACTTCTCTAGTATTTGACAAGTGTTTCGTAGAAATACAAAGTCTAAGTTTTGAGAAGTTATGGGTATAAGAATAAAGTAGAGAACCAGGTGTCACAAGTATCGGGATTCTTCAAAGAGATCGAAGATGTAGATTCTTGTGATTGGTATTCAGATGATAGTGATGGTTTTGAGAAACGTGTTTCTCTTTCAGGTTACTCATAATTGGATGGATTCCTAAGTTGAGTAATACTGATTAGCCTCTTTCCATTAAAGATGATATGCACTGGAGACAGCTGCATGATTTGAATATGGTTCCAATTAAATAAGTGCCAAAGTTTCTATATTGGATATAGAATAGTTCGTACCTTAAAAGATGTTAAGGTACGGGGAGTTGTCCAGCTTATGCTTAAAACCAGACTCTGGATAACTCAGGGCACGTTTCTGTAATGGCTGTTTGTGGGTTGACCCTGGCTATGACGAGGGTTGATATTCTACCATTTGGAAGATCAATAGTGATATTGTTCTTGACTCGCCACAGTTTTAGTAAAATGGATTTTTTCAGAAAACAGTAGTGGGAGTATGGTAGAACTGGAAGTGATTCCAGAACCGCGAACGATTACGGAAAATTTAATAGGACCTATATATTCAATCATGTTTGACATTCCAAATAGCCACTCCACAGATATGGTGGGTAACCTCAGACACCCGAGAGGTACTTCGGTAGCCTTGTAATACCCAGTTTTTCTTATACGTCTAAATCCGTATTTCTTTTACCTATAAGATTTAGTTATAATTATTTAGTTATTTTCAAAATCTTATTAAACCCAGATCCTATCTTTCTTTCATCTGTCTCAGCCATTTCCCTGTTATGGAATTTAGAACACAAAACAAAATCTTTTCCATTTGATTTTTCCCCGCAGCCGCTTCAACCCAAACCCAGACTATAATTATTTTCCAGCCCAATTTCCTTACCAAAATTACTCTCAAATTCCTTTTTAATTTATTCGGCACGTTGCCCAGCCCACTCAATAATTAAATGATTTCCTTTTTAATTCCCTAATAAACCTTGGCCCATTCTTTTCCAGCCCACTTCCTATTTTCTTTCCCAATTCTTTTATTCAAAATTTTTGGCCCCTTCATCTTATTTATTTGTTAATTTTCTTTTTAATTCAGCCCAGCCCAAAACTCTTAACCCATTTCCCTATTTCTTTTATTTTTGGCCCGGCCCGTTAAACTCCAGCCCAACCGCCAACCCGACCCGCTCGCGCAAACCCGACCCGACCACTGTACATCTCCTTCTTCAATTTCCCAACGGCTCTTTCCCTTCTCGCGCGCGCGATCCACGATCTCCGCCGCTTCCCACGCCCACGCGCTGCCGTTATCCCCACGACTCGAGCGCGTTACTCATCACGACGCTTCCCCCTCGTCTCCCCATCTTCTCCCCCTCACTTCCAGCAGTCCTCCCACCAACTCCACTCGCCCGACGGCGACGACCACGACCTCGCTCCTCTCTCCATCCCCCACCCTTGTTCACCACAACCGTCTCCCCAACTTCTCCTCCTTCCTCACCCCCACCTCGACCCCATGGTCGAGTTCCCAGCCAAGACATCACTCCGGCCGATCTCACCTGCAACCAATGACCGTCCCCTGCACTCCGTTTTCCCTCACTCGTTTCCCTCGTCGGTGGCAACCACCACCATTTCCCGAGCTACACCTCTCACCTGAACCCGTCGCCTCTCGTCGACCCACGCCTCACCGCCGTTCAACCACGCCGTCACCCCCATCATCTTTCGTCGTCGACGTCATCGCCTCTCCTTCACTCTAACTCCCTCTGTGTTTTCTCTCTCACAACCCCTCTCTCCCTCTGGCTCCTCTCTCTCCCTTTCTCACACTATCTCTCTTTCTCTTTCTCTCCCTCTATGCTGCTCACTCTCCTAGCACTCTCCCTCCCCCTCTCTCTATACCCTCTCTCTCTCACTCAACCTCTCTGTGCACTCTCTCTCCCCCTGCTTTCTCTCTCTCTCTCTACACTCCTCTCTCTCTCTCTCCCTATATCACTTTCCCCTCTCGTGAACCCACATCCCGAACACCTCACTGGAACCCGCCAGCAACCACCTCGTTCCCACGAGCCGAGTCGTGATCACCGCAAAACATTCGAGCCTTGGCTGTTCATCGAGCACTTTCCGTACGTCATCGATCCTTGCCGTCTCGGTCGTCACTGCTGCTTCCGTACAGCCCTAGACGTCCCCAGGCAAGTTTTTACTTGCTTTCATGCTATTTTATATATGTTACAAGTCAACATCGCATATATATCCCATGTTTGCCTTATGTTAAATATTGCAACACAACTGTTCGATACTTGTTCCCTTAGGAAATCTTTATCAAATTTGACGGAACTGGATATATTGCATTGTCCCTTGTAGAGATGGTTAACGTGTGCAAATTTCATTTGAAAATACGACTGTTAAAGATTAAAACGACTACCCCCAAGTTTAACCGTAAAACTGTGATTCTGTTGCACCTGAAAACCGTTAAATTCACCATAAATCATATACATAATAGAATGGTGCGTTCGAGGGCTCAAATCGAAGTTAACTCGATGAAATTTAATCCTATACCAGTTTCCTGATATTTCTGTACTTAAATTGGGATGATGTTCGTATTGGAGTACGATTCTGGACTGCAGTCCAGAGCGACTCCAGTCGTTGCTTGCTGTTCCGCATTGAATACCACAGGATATCCTTAACTCGTAGGTTGCGGAACTCCACTGCGTATTATAGGTAACTCTGTTAGCTAGACAACACAATTGGTTTCATTCTGTTTCGTTACCGTTTGATATTTATTCTATAATTTAGAAGATCGGGACACATAACAGTCCCAGCAGAATCAGAATTGACATGTTAATATTAAACAAATTATAACTCCTAACGTACAGACGCGATTGAAGATCCGTTTATTGAGTTGAAAACCTTACTGAAAACCCTAGAATTCATCCAACTGTAGCGTCGCTAAATTATGATCCCAACTGGGGTTAAAATGCGTTGCAAAATGGATTCCTGATTCTGAAACCGGATTTCCAGCCGCGTGCGTTTAAAATGAAACAGTTATAACTAATGATCCTGAAACCCGATTGGCTTGAAACAAAACTCTATGGATAGCTAACTGAACATATTAATTACTACCTGTTTATCATTTCGCTAAATTATATACATATGTTTCATGATAAATCGTGCAAGTGATAGACTGTTGTTTTTATGATACCTTAGTTGTGCTTCTTATACTGTTCATACATCATATCATACCTATATCATTGTAGTGATAACCTAGTGATATCGTGCATTCACCCAGTGTTAGATTTTAGTGATGATTGTGGCAAGTACGTCAGTACTCGTGTATTCGTGATTAAGTGAAAGTGATACGTACTTGTGCACAATCAGTGACCTATTATTCTATTGCATTGTCGACGTCTGTGGGATGCGTGTACGTGTGACTATAAGTGGTATGGGACACTTATGGAAGCGCTTGCACGGGTGTCACAGATAAGGCATCCGACACTGCCATTTATCTTAAGTATTAGTCGGGACGTGCTTGATGGAGGTCCTGCCTCCAGTTCTCGCGCAGACTTATCACAGATCGATTAGTATTTAGGGTTGTGGTTAGCGTTTGATGTAGACCACGGGGTGTGGGGTAGTTTAAGTGTGAGTTTAACAGAATCTCGGGAGTCCCATGCCGGCTTATATATTTAGGGAGTTATATGGAGATTTACAGGGTACGTGATATATACACCGTGATATTCTTGTTACATGTTGGGCCCGTGGTCCCTTGCCCTTGGGTTCTACCCTTGGGTGGAGGACACTCACGAGTGGTTGACTCTCACACTTGGACTGACGATAGGCTTAGTGACCTGTACAGTGAGACTTAGAGACTGGTAGGGATACTGGCATTTTATTCCTTATATACTGTGTGGCATACGTGACATATTGTTATACTGATTTACTGTTCCGCTGCATTTATTACTGCACATTCATATTCATACTGTCGTTGATTTACTGTTATTCATATTCATTACCACTGTTAGAACTGTCGCTTGATTTCATATATATTATATTGCTATTGTGTCGCTCTGACGACCTGAGTATGCATGCTCAGTGTGAGGAGAAGATTTAGCTTGGATCAGAACTAGACGTACTTCACAGACTTCTTGACTTGCTACTCCGAGTTACTTTCGTTTGTTCCACTTCAGGTCAGTTTATATTATTGTATCTTTCAGTTACTGCATTTCTCATTACCTGCGCATCGTTTACTGTTTACCATGATAAACTAGAAGCCGAAGTGTGACTACGGTAGGACATTTCCTTGACCGTAGGAGCATGGCTGGCCTTGTCTACCCCTCGTATTCCGTATTTTGGGAAGCGGGGCGTGACATGGTTTAGTTGGTATCAGAGCCCAGGTTTTGCATCGATTGGGATTGCAGTTTTCCGTGTATAGTTTGGCAATCTAAGACATCCTTGGTCTAGGTTGTAAACTTGTCATTCTTGATCCATATTCACATCGTGTGTCCAGCTATCCCTTCACTATGGTTTCAGGTGACTTGACAAGATTACGTGGTTGCAATTGCACTACCGTACTCTATTCGAGTGACTTAAAGTCAAGCAGTTGATTCCCCACTTGTAATAAATTCAGCATCTCTGATATTCTTGAATCCTTGTCCTATCCATATCATATTTTGATTCATTTAGCGTGTGACTCATATCATTCTCGAAACTGTTGTTTCAGGATCATGTCTTCCAACGACTCTTCATCTTTATCCGCTCCCCAGAATCAGACTGTTGAGATCCTTAGTGTACTACAAGGTTTAAAGGAAGCCCAGGAGCGAACAAACGACCTATTAGCTGAAGGGCTGAGAAGACAGGTGAGTCAGACCTCAGCGGGAGTCTCCAATCATAAAGGAATTCATATTGGACGAGGAAGGGAGAAGAAGATAAAGCGTCAACAGAAGCATCAGAAGAACCCTTGCTGTGGATATTGTAAGAGGCCAGGACACCTTCAGAGGGATTGTCGCCGTGCCCAAGGGAAATGTCTGATATGCGGTTCCAACAAACACCTCATCAACGGCTGCCCAGAAAGGAGAGAACTGCATGGAAGAAACTCGTCCACACTCCCCACTTCTGCCAAGTGAGGAATTACCGCGTAGTTCGGACTTCGACGATAAGGCGGATCAAACGCAGGATTCAACTCACGCGACGAGAATGCACTGTTATAGCAGACGAAGAATGATTTTTCATGTTATCTACTTTCTGTAATGATATTGTCATTTCATGAATGTTTCTTTCCGTTTGAAACCTTGTATCCGCTGAACTTTTAGTTGAATGCAATAAAATTTGAATCGTATTATATGTATCATTCTCATGCTTTCTCTATATCAAATTCTATTCATTATCACAGTATTTTAAATTCTGAGCTTTCAATTCCTTTCACCGCATATCTTTCCATACTTTGTACACTTGGCCATTTTCCTTATTCATTCCATTTTTTAATCATGACTTTTCTTTTCGGGCCATGGCACACCCTGGAGCAGCGCCGCATCTAGATAAGGATGCACAGTCATGCGTATCCTTAGACCACACGACGATGAGATCAACGGTCCCCAGGTCGACTTTGGAAACAACGATTCAGAGGACGAAGAAGCAGCCGTCCCAGAGTTTAACGTAATAGCTGATTCCGACGAAGAAGAAGAAGATCCTGAAGAGAACCCTATAGAAGAAGACCCGATAGAGGAAGATCCCGAGGGAGATCCAATAGAAGAAAATCCAGTGGAGGAAGACCCCATGGAAGAAAACCCAGAAGGAGAGGATCACATGGAATCGGATCTCGATGAAGAAGCTCCATCCGAAGAAGAAGGACCAGAAGATCAAGACCCTGCCATGGAAGAACTTTCAGTGGCAATGCCTGCGAGACGATATGGAAATGGACGCCCCTACCTGAGTGCGCGAGCCTACCGCAACCTGCTGAATCTCCACAACCGCGACTGACGGAATTCCTTTGGGATGTTGTCTTTCTGACCAAATAAAATTTGTGTATAGTTTAGGGCCACTTTTCGTCCTTGAGAATGACTTGTATCAAATTTTCTGGAATGAAATGAATCTTCTGTATTCGTAAACCTTTTGATTATTGGTTCGTTTAATACTTGTTTATTGCCTTATCCATTTATCTTTCTGCTGAGATTCCTGACTGTCCACCCTACTCATTGTATAGTTTTCACCCCGTTCGATTAGAAAGTACTGCACCCTGATCCTTGGAATGAGCCACCATTCATCCTTCATCTGTACCCTGTTTGAGATCCTTCTGGGAGCAGGACCTTCCTTATGAATTATCGAGTTCATTAGCTTTTCAAATTCTTGATTCGTAGGATTTACCGATCGTTAGTCTCCCCTATATTTTTACCTTGTAGTCCTTTCGTTGCTCACCATTACTTTCTATGCTGACCCGATCCCAATCTCCTTGATCTTCAGCCTAAAGCTGACACACTTCAACCTTCTGATTGAGCCACACTTCCTTATAATCATTACCCTATCTAGCCCTATACCTATTTGTGTTTCTCCTATTACCCTAATTATATTTAGGGACACTGTTATTCAAAATTTAGTTTTCAGTACTTCAAATTTATCAAAAGAGTACGTGTTATTGACTACTCCGTTTTATGTATTTTAGGTACATTATTATTATTCTCATTTTCAGTAGCGCAAACTTACACTGCGCATATGTTGTTCCATGTTCCTGTTTTCGTTATGTGAGTTTTCTAAGTTGATTCAAAACTACTTGATCGATACATCGTCCTAAAATGTTTTAAACTACAGACAAATCCTTCACTACTTTATTATCGTTACTTTATTTCTAGTATTATGCATATGCTTACTATTATAAGTGGTTGAGCCTTATACTTATTATTTCTGTTTGTTATTTTGATTTACTTAGATGTGCACATATGTGGGATTCGACTTTTATCGAACACTCTTTGATTATTATTGTTCGCTATTGATACCTATATTCTCTTATACTCGTAATTGCTCTTATAGTTATTTTGCTTTATACCTATTTAGACCTACCTTTCGTATGTTGTTCTTACTTATATATAAATTTTCAAATTTCTTCGTCCCTAATAAATCTTTGGTGTTAGTGTGCAATCTAATAGCTTCGTTTTGTTGGTATAACTTATCGTTTATTTTAAATTTCGAGGACGAAATTTTTGTAAGGGTGGTATGATGTAATACCCAGTTTTTCTTATACGTCTAAATCCGTATTTCTTTTACCTATAAGATTTAGTTATAATTATTTAGTTATTTTCAAAATCTTATTAAACCCAGATCCTATCTTTCTTTCATCTGTCTCAGCCATTTCCCTGTTATGGAATTTAGAACACAAAACAAAATCTTTTCCATTTGATTTTTCCCCGCAGCCGCTTCAACCCAAACCCAAACTATAATTATTTTCCAGCCCAATTTCCTTACCAAAATTACTCTCAAATTCCTTTTTAATTTATTCGGCCCGTTGCCCAGCCCACTCAATAATTAAATGATTTCCTTTTTAATTCCCTAATAAACCTTGGCCCATTCTTTTCCAGCCCACTTCCTATTTTCTTTCCCAATTCTTTTATTCAAATTTTTTGGCCCCTTCATCTTATTTATTTGTTAATTTTCTTTTTAATTCAGCCCAGCCCAAAACTCTTAACCCATTTCCCTATTTCTTTTATTTTTGGCCCGGCCCGTTAAACTCCAGCCCAACCGCCAACCCGACTCGCTCGCGCAAACCCGACCCGACCACTGTACATCTCCTTCTTCAATTTCCCAACGGCTCTTTCCCTTCTCGCGCGCGCGATCCACGATCTCCGCCGCTTCCCACGCCCACGCGCTGCCGTTATCCCCACGACTCGAGCGCGTTACTCATCACGACGCTTCCCCCTCGTCTCCCCATCTTCTCCCCCTCACTTCCAGCAGTCCTCCCACCAACTCCACTCGCCCGACGGCGACGACCACAACCTCGCTCCTCTCTCCATCCCCCACCCTTGTTCACCACAACCGTCTCCCCAACTTCTCCTCCTTCCTCACCCCCACCTCGACCCCATGGTCGAGTTCCCAGCCAAGACATCACTCCGGCTGATCTCACCTGCAACCAATGACCGTCCCCTGCACTCCGTTTTCCCTCACTCGTTTCCCTCGTCGGTGGCAACCACCACCATTTCCCGAGCTACACCTCTCACCTGAACCCGTCGCCTCTCGTCGACCCATGCCTCACCGCCGTTCAACCACGCCGTCACCCCCATCATCTTTCGTCGTCGACGTCATCGCCTCTCCTTCACTCTAACTCCCTCTGTGTTTTCTCTCTCACAACCCCTCTCTCCCTCTGGCTCCTCTCTCTCCCTTTCTCACACTATCTCTCTCTCTCTCTTTCTCTCCCTCTATGCTGCTCACTCTCCTAGCACTCTCCCTCCCCCTCTCTCTATACCCCCTCTCTCTCACTCAACCTCTCTGTGCACTCTCTCTCCCCCTGCTTTCTCTCTCTCTCTCTACACTCCTCTCTCTCTCTCTCCCTATATCACTTTCCCCTCTCATGAACCCACATCCCGAACACCTCACTGGAACCCGCCAGCAACCACCTTGTTCCCACGAGCCGAGTCGTGATCACCGCAAAACATTCGAGCCTTGGCTGTTCATCGAGCACTTTCCGTACGTCGTCGATCCTTGCCGTCTCGGTCATCGCTGCTGCTTCCGTACAGCCCTAGACGTCCCCAGGCAAGTTTTTACTTGCTTTCATGCTATTTTATATATGTTACAAGTCAATATCGCATATATATCCCATGTTTGCCTTATGTTAAATATTGCAACACAACTGTTCGATACTTGTTCCCTTAGGAAATATTTATCAAATTTTACGGAACTGGATATATTGCATTGTCCCTTGTAGAGATGGTTAACGTGTGCAAATTTCATTTGAAAATACGACTGTTAAAGATTAAAACGACTACCCCCAAGTTTAACCGTAAAACTGTGATTCTGTTGCCCCTGAAAACTGTTAAATTCACCATAAATCATATACATAATAGAATGGTGCGTTCGAGGGTTCAAATCGAATCTAACTCGATGAACTTTAATCCTATACCAGTTTCCTGATATTTCTGTACTTAAATTGGGATGATGTTCGTATTGGAGTACGACTCTGGACTGCAGTCCAGAGCGACTCCAGTCGTTGCTTGCTGTTCCGCATTGAATACCACAGGATATACTTAACTCGTAGGTTGCGGAACTCCACTGAGTATTATAGGTAACTCTGTTAGCTAGACAACACAATTGGTTTCATTCTTTTTCGTTACCGTTTGATATTTATTCTATAATTTAGAAGATCGGGACACATAACAGTCCCAGCAGAATCAGAATTGACATGTTAATATTAAACAAATTATAACTCCTAACGTACAGATTCGATTGAAGATACGTTTATTGCGTTGAAAACCTTACTGAAAACCCTAGAATTCATCCAACTGTAGCATCGCTAAATTATGATCCCAACTGGGGTTAAAATGCGTTGCGAAATGGATTCCTGATTCTGAAACCGGATTTCCAGCCGCGTGCGTTTAAAATGAAACAGTTATAACTAATGATCCTGAAACCCGATTGGCTTGAAACAAAACTCTATGGATAGCTAACTGAACATATTAATTACTACCTATTTATCATTTCGCTAAATTATATACATATGTTTCATGATAAATCGTGCAAGTGATAGACTGTTGTTTTTATGATACCTTAGTTGTGCTTCTTATACTGTTCATACATCATATCATACCTATATCATTGTAGTGATAACCTAGTGATATCGTGCATTCACCCAGTGTTAGATTTTAGTGATGATTGTGGCAAGTACGTCAGTACTCGTGTATTCGTGATTAAGTGAAAGTGATACGTACTTGTGCACAATCAGTGACCTATTATTCTATTGCATTGTCGACGTCTGTGGGATGCGTGTACGTGTGACTATAAGTGGTATGGGACACTTATGGAAGCGCTTGCACGGGTGTCACAGATAAGGCATCTGACACTGCCATTTATCTTAAGTATTAGTCGGGACGTGCTTGATGGAGGTCCTGCCTCCAGTTCTCGCGCAGACTTGTCACGGATCGATTAGTATTTAGGGTTGTGGTTAGCGTTTGATGTAGACCACGGGGTGTGGGGTAGTTTAAGTGTGAGTTTAACAGAATCTCGGGAGTCCCATGCCGGCTTATATATTTAGGGAGTTATATGGAGATTTACAGGGTACGTGATATATACACCGTGATATTCTTGTTACATGTTGGGCCCGTGGTCCCTTGCCCTTGGGTTCTACCCTTGGATGGAGGACACTCACGAGTGGTTGACTCTCACACTTGGACTGACGATAGGCTTAGTGACCTGTACAGTGAGACTTAGAGACTGGTAGGGATACTGGCATTTTATTCCTTATATACTGTGTGGCATACGTGACATATTGTTATACTGATTTACTGTTCCGCTGCATTTATTACTGCACATTCATATTCATACTGTCGTTGATTTACTGTTATTCATATTCATTACCACTGTTAGAACTGTCGCTTGATTTCATATATATTATATTGCTATTGTGTCGCTCTGACGACTTGAGTATGCATGCTCAGTGTGAGGAGAAGATTTAGCTTGGATCAGAACTAGACGTACTTCACAGACTTCTTGACTTGCTACTCCGAGTTACTTTCGTTTGTTCCACTTCAGGTCAGTTTATATTATTGTATCTTTCAGTTACTGCATTTCTCATTACCTGCGCATCGTTTACTGTTTACCATGATAAACTAGAAGCCGAAGTGTGACTACGGTAGGACATTTCCTTGACCGTAGGAGCATGGCTGGCCTTGTCTACCCCTCGTATTCCGTATTTTGGGAAGCGGGGCGTGACAAGCCTCCAGGACGGTGACAGGGAGGTTCTTATCTACCCAGACTTGACACTACTATTGTTCCAGGCTATGAGACCCGATAGGAGGGTTGTCGTAGTCAGTGGGAGCAGCGGAAGCATAGTGGGCAAGTAGCTTATGTCTATTTATAGACTAGAGCAGTTATAGCGGAGATAGATCATCTATTTTTGATGTGACAGTCATAGATTTGACTTTAATCAGAATAAGGGATGGATCTGTTAAGGAGGTAGTAGGGTGTGATGTCATGGTATTTGGATGACATACATAGAATAGGAAGTAAAATTCCTATACTACGATCGGTTGTACTTTGGTCGTCACACAGTTGTTTCTCCAGACAGGATATGGATATAATATTTGACATTATGGTTTCTGGATCTATGGTTTTAGATCTGGATTTGGGTAGTTTCCCAATGTAGGTACTTTGACAGTATTCTAATGGTTTTTAGAATAGATGACTCCAAGCATGATGGTGTACCTGCAGGTGATGGACTCACCCTCTCTAAAGGTGTCTTACAGACTAAAGGGGAAAGGGATAGGCATGATTGGCAAATCACTTGCTTAGGCAACTGAGTCAATCATGAGATGTCAAGTACCACACCAGATGTTGTTTTTGCACTAGATGCAATAAGTTTGTATTAATCCAATCCTGGAGAAACATAAGGAAGCAGTTTTAGAACATAAGTACATGTTCTACGGATTTGATGACGGCAGCCTCCTTCGGGAGACGGTCATCATTCCAGGCTTCAAAGGTGACATGGTTGACAGAGTGATTGTCAGAGTTTTAGTTTTTCCCTCTGACGAAGAGGGACAGTATTTTGGACAGGTGGTCCAAGAGGATACTGTGGGAGGCATGGTGCCGGATACTGATTAAATTCAGTGATCGATACAGTCTAAGAAGTTTGTATTTGGAGTTCATTTATGAACTAGGTACCATCAGATATCCAGACATATTCTAAGACAGGTATTACTCAATTCGGGAGATGGCTTTCTCCGCGAACTTGAGATTAAGAGAGACATAGAAAGAAACTTCTAGGCGGATCCACTCACTGAGGCTATTTCTTGAACACAATAGTTTTACAAATGGGCTTTGTGAAACTGATTAGTAGAGGAGTTGGATGTTCGGTTTCACACGGGCTGTGAGTAGTCGGCATTGCAATAATTAGCCTTAAGTGCAAGTGGGAAATTGTTGGATCGCAGGTACGTGATTGCAATGATTGTGGAGGACCTATACCGGTAGGACAGTCTTACTCGAGATGATAGTATGCTATCTGGTTTACCTTTATCAGTCGTGTACATGTTCAGGTGACTGATTACATGTTACACTTTGATAGAGCCCTTAGGATCTTGCTTTACCACCAACAGTATGATGGCGATCATATACGTGAGAGTTGGGTGGTTTATACGCATATCCTTAATTGTGGTCCCTAGTCGTGGGAGTTTCGAGACAGGGCATCGATACTCCGGAGTAGATTAGTGTATACAGTCGAGACCCCGACGAGGGGCGGTGGCCGGTCTCACAAGCCACTGGTGTCAGTTGGATCACCTAAGATGTATACAGGTGCTCATTGGGTTATGAGTACACCGGACATGACTCGCCGGGAATCTGCTAGTTAGTACTATATCTATCGTCAGATAGCAGTTCCCTGGTGACATGTGTACATGTTAGTTCATCGACCTGAGGTCGTTATTTTTCTCGTGTGAGTTCCCACTGTGCTTTGATTTCTACCCTACCACGGCTCAACGGAGTCGTGCAAACAGGTAGTTTTTGGGTACAGTCCCGAGCCATATGGAGGCACGTGAGCGGATCGGCAGGGGATTCGTCTCTCCCGGTATTGGGGGCGAGATCGTGCTGTGTCTAGGAGAGCCATTACACAAAGCCCACGGCCGTGGCAGGAGATTTACTGGTAGGTACTCCAGTAGTATCTCAGGGTGTTATTGGGCTTCACTCCGACACGACTTATACTGCTATTGGGGGTCTGACGTTACTAGCCCCCTAGGCAGATATGCGATACTCATAGACGAATGGACCGGACTGTATATACATTGTCACTGTTAGGCTCAGTAGGGTTTCTGGATGAGTTCGCTCATCAGCCTCCCTTAAGGTCAGTCCATGGGCAGCCGTTACGCATAGCTAGTGCCGCTGACGGTTTATGGTTAAACCCACTGCCAGGGTACTGACGAGTCATTAGAGTCCCCCACAGACAGTTTCCCAAGTTCGGGCGAAACGTTGTAGAGGCCGTATGGTTTTATGCCAGGGTTCGAAAAATACACGTGAGTTTACGCACGTGTCATTTTTCGGGCAGATGATACTGGTCGGCTTTGGTTTAAGCCGGATCCGAGTATTATATTGAGTAGATATAATATCTTTGTCTCAGTTGCATTTGTATTCGGTCGTAATACAAATGCGGGTATATTTATACAGTTACGGGGTTATCCTGAAATTCATTTCGGGATCACTTTTGGAAGTTGCAAGTTTCCAGTTTTCTATCAGCCGTCTTTTAACATTCGGTTAAAGACGGATTTGTCTTTTCTTAAGATGGGTGTGGATTCTTCTAGAAGGTTCTAGAAGTGGTGTGGTGTTAAGTGACTCATTAGTGCCATTAATGATTCATTTAATGCAAGGGAGAGTTGTATTATGTTCATTGGTTTGCATTAATTGCTCTTTGTGACTCATGCTTTCATGAATGGTTATGATAAGCTTAAGGTTTATGATCACCTTCCTTCTTTGCTCCTACACTCACCCTCCTCCTTCTCTTTATATGGCCGGCCCCTCCCCTCTCTCTCTCATGGACTTGGTTGATTTCATTTTTGATATAAGACTAAAGTTTTGGGTGCATGGAAATTTCATTACCTCTTTCATTCCATCACCCGATAAAAATGGCAGCTTCATTAACCGATCGTCCACGATTTTGGACGAAATGAGACAAAGTCATCTACTCATTCTTTACATCATTCTTGGTCGTCTCTTTTAGCAAACTTGACGACCGAGTTGCCTCAAGTCAGAGGCGGGAGCCCGTTTAAAGAATCGTTGACGTGGTGCCACCTGGACGAGCAGACCGGAGATCGAAAAGATCGGAGCAACCGCAACGGAGCGTGGGATGATGGTTGAAGAACGAAGGACTCGGATCGTTCGGTATAACCTTTCTACACTCTTTACTGTTTGTTAGTTTAGCAATAATGGAAGATCCGGGTTAAAGTATACGATAGCGCCAGTTAAAAAGTTTTTGTTCCGCATTTGGCGTCTGTAGACGGCCGGGGCGCTACCGTAGACTTACACACATGTCGTCGTGCCATGTTATTTCCATGACCGTTGTCTCCAGTGGACATCCCTATCCAGCATGGTCCGTTCCTGCATTGCTTGGTTCAGTCCCGTGTGTGCATCGCAGCTTTTACCGACATTGGACGTTGCAGCGCGTATCCGTATCACGATCCATCAGGCAAGTAAAACTTGCTACATGATATCTAAATTATTTTATACTTATTTAAATGCATATTAAATCTGTTGTTTAAATCTAGTGTCCCATATTTCATTTCGATGTTCCGTTTATATCATTTTTAGATCTAGAACCTGAAACATATCATGTTGCATGTTAGATTACAATACATTGTACCCGCGTCCATATTTTATCACATAGTGCTTGGTTGCATAGCGTATAGTACCCTTTTTAGTAGCTTATAACCTTTCGGACACCCGTTTGCATCCATCTAGCCTAATAATGTGATTTTAACATTCCATATTTGATAAAGTGTATTTAATTAGTGTTGGAACCATAACCCTAACTCAAATCGACAACTGTGCATCCATATGCTTAAATATGTACCTATTTGCATACCACATCACAATGTTCCATTTTTATTGTTCCATTAGTACCTCATACTTGTTTTGTATATCCATGCTTATTTTAGTTTGATTTTGAGCACCCACGTGATATTTGGGCACCCCCTGACATGACTTGATACACTACTATTTGACACGACTTGATATTCTACGCTACTTGACATGATTGGATTTATATACACTACCCGATTTGACCTGATATACCAAAGCTTGACCTGTTACCTGATCTTGTTACTAATGCCAACAACCTTGACATGTTGTCCCTACGGACATTTCCTGTTGTCTATCCAGACAAACCTGTACCTGCTCGATCCTGTGTTGGCATTAGCTCCAGATTTATTAATACCTGACTTGAACATATAACTTGGGGGTATGGGGAAATCAATGATGAAACTTGACTTGTAACTCGACAGTTCGATACCTTTACCGATCAGTCTTACGGGCTAGGCCAGCCCCGGGGTGATGCTACTGACATCACTTGTCATTACCTACTACCCTTTACTGTCTTGCAGCACGTCTCGGATTCAGCCCGAGAGTCATAGACCGTGGTCCCGGGCATGCACGGGATACTATTGAGTTACATCGATGATTCATCAAATTGATTTCAAAGACTTGAGAGTAGTTAACCCAATAGACCAGTTTAGATTACCCACTACACATCACCTGTGCCTTACCCTTCACCGTTACTTTTATATTATTGTTATACCTGTTTTACCGTTCATATTCATGCATGCATGACTCGTTACCCCCTGATTACATTATTATTGATGTTATGATGCACTGACGTCTGGGTTTTGCATGGTCCAGATCCTCTACCTTTGTCACAGGCTGATCAGGAGTATTGCCGTTGTTAGACCGAGCAGTGAGGATCCTGTTGGTATCTAGTTTTACTTCCAGGTGTTTTATTTATTGGACCTTTTGCTTTCGCATATTATTTTATTCTTGACTCGTTTATTTTGTCTTATGGACATGTGTTAGATAGTTTATTATTGTTCTTGATATCTTTACAGCCGTAATGTGACTGTGGAGGGATATTTCCTATCCACAGGTAGCATGGTTGGCTATGTTACGTGCCTATCTTAGCGTACTCTGGGAAGCGGGGCATGACAGTTAGAACATGTTATTCAATTCCCTAATGAGTAAGTAGTCTCCTCGCTTGCTAGGGTTAGATTTGGGGAAGGCTGGAGAGATGAAGATCTCTCACCCCTTTCTTGCCCATCACACGTTTTTATAGGACTCCATGCATACACGCACACACCGCTCCCTACGGCACCCTATCCCATGAGGTAGCGGTGATACCGTAGTATAAAGGACCGGTTGAGCGTGTTTTCCATGGAGGTTAGGGTAAGAATTAAGAAAGGAAGGACAAGAACCTAGAGGAAGAAACATCGTTTCTTCCCGATGGTCCTAATCCTCTTTATTAATTATTACCATAACACCTCATAGATCTTAAATAGGGCATAGAAAGCGGTGAGGAATATTGACTTTCCAATCTTAACCTAAACCTAACCCTAGCAAGGTTTTAATCTTAGTATAGATCAACTTAGTTTTTAGATTTAATCAATCCGACAACAATCGGAATTAACTCGTTAGAACAATTAGGAAATACACAACATCCCTATGGACCGACCCGTACTCACCGGCTAGCTACCAAGCGACGCCGTTCTTGATTGCTGTTATAAATTATTCTTTGAACAAATCAAATGGCGCCGTTGCCGGGGATGGCGTGTTATTTTCTTTTTGTAATTTCGGGTTAATATAAAATTGAAAAATCATAAAAACTAAAAAATAAAAAAATATAAAAATTTATCATCTTGTTATTTTGTGAAGGGTATTTTCGTGTGAATTTTGCAGGATCGACGAAAAATTCGGATCTGAAAAAATTCAGAGAGCAAAACATAAAACATCAAATCTGAACAAACAGAGGAGTATCACAATAGAGAAACCGAACAAAACTTGGGATCTGAACCGCCCACGTGACCGCGCTTCCCCCGCATTGACCTGGTCTTGACCGCGGAACCGCCGCAGTGTGGTGACATCATCATTTGAAAAAAAAAATCTCTGTAAGCTTTTCTCTCTCCTTCTCTGTAACCCCTGATATCTCCTCTGTAAAATTTTCCTGCAGGATTCTTTGCGCCAAAAATTTCTCCCCCTTCCAATAATTGATTTTGTGCAAGATTCTTTGCGACGCGCTAATAAAAATTGTTTGCAAGTGTTTGATTGTGTTTACTGTTTTGCATATTTAAATTGACTTTAAGGGGCTTTTACACCAATCAGATTGGGTGGGGATTTCATTACCCTTCTCAAGACCCCAAAAATCACATAAGGCATATTGCATTGTCCATCAATTAATTAAAAAAGATTAGACTCATCCCTAAGGACTTCGCGCTCAATAGGACAAAGGAATAGTTGTAGGCATCGACCGTTGATCCTAACCTGACTTTGTGGTGCCTAGGCTAGACAGGTAGTGAAAGGTAACTTTAAAAGGCCCGTCTCACGGTGATTCGTGAGCGGATCCCTCCTTTCTCTACTTGTGCTTACCTGGCCACAATTGGCGGTGAAGAGGCGGTTTGAGGTCCTACTTCTTGCCCTTTGGAACAGTTAGGAGCTGTCTAGCTGACCTAGGTGACCCTAGATCTAGGCCTGATTGTGCATTTGTGGTTGATTGAATGCGTGTCTAAGCCTTTTATTGAAAATCTTTTTGCAAAAAGATCCATAAAAAAAACACAAAACGGGAATTTCTTTTTACAAAAACTTGCAACTTGTCGCTAAGAAATCCGTGCACCCCACATTCTTTTTCTTCTCCTTTCTTACATCATGGGTACCCCACCTTCCAAAACTCTTGCCGAACTTTGGTACCCTCATCCAAACATTGCTTCCTACGCGAATTGTTTTGGTCGAATTACGGACGACCCCTCCATGCCCAAAATTTCATTGAAAGATCGAATAGAAGCGTCTAGGAGAAACAGTTCAACTCCACAATCCACTTTGTATCAACCATTTCAACCTTCACCACCTTCTTACGTCGATACCCCTTTTTCGAGTCCTGTTGTAACTCCAAAACCCATGTCTATCGCTGAACATATTGAACAATCTCGTAACCGATCTTTCACTCCTTTCAACACTTCCAGTTCTTGGGATCAACAAGTCCATTCACCTTTTTATCCAAATGTTGATCCTACTCCTGTCCAACCATTCAAGTCCTATCAGTCCTACCCGACTTTCGCACCTTCCCTAGACACTGTTTCTACACAACTATTTGGGAGTTTCACGTATCCAAACAACTTTGAATCTTTTACTGAACCCCCTTCACAACCCATGTCTAGTCTAGAACAGTCGTTGGAAGCTTATATTGTAGTGACAAACCGACAGATGAGGAATTTGGATGCGTCCATTGCCGCCCTTATGCAACCTAGTGACCCGGTAGCTAGTTTCCAACTAGCTCCAAAAATTCCAATGTATGATGAGGCGGTTGGACAGAGTGAGAATTTGAGTGGAGAGAGTGAGCTGTGCACCCTTCCAAATCAAACCTACCCATCACCAATTGAATCCCACAACTCCAGTTTTCAAACAAGTGTCCCAAATGATTCACTAGTTAAAAATAAAACGTGTAATGAGTTGTGCGACTTTGTAGTGTTTGATTTACCTGATTGTGAAGAGCCCCTTTCGAGTGAAACCATCACCAATCCTTTTGACCTCTACACATCCAATCTAGAACCTGAATTGATAAATATCTATGCTTTTGATGAGGTGTCTGAAAAAATTGATTTTCACTTGACTGAGGATATTGACGTTGGGAATATTTTGGATGATGAACCCGTAAATTTGACTGAAATTTTCTCTCCAATTCATCATCCCGAGTCATTTAATGTTTCTCCCAAACCTCATATGCGTCTTGATTTTGATGATAATTGCATGGATGGGATAACTTCTGAGGAGAATTATGAGGATAGTATTGATGAGAGTATTGAGGATAGTATTGAGGATGAACCATTTTTATTTGATGTGTCGGATTTTCCAATTCATCCTCCTGAACCTTTAACTGTTATACTTCCTAAATCACCCCCTCCTTCCAATCGTTCCAACCATGCAAAAGATCACGCAGGAGGACTGTGAGCTTGAAAATTTTCTGTTCGATCATAGCAGTGATTGAAATGATTTAGCGTGCTTGCGCTTTCTAAAAGATAGATCAAAAATATTTGTAACCGCAATCAAGAACGGCGTCGCTTTGCAGCTAGCCGGTGAGTACGGGTCGGTCCACAGGGATGTTGTGCATTTCCGATTCGCTCTAACGAGTTAATTCCGAAGGGTGTTCGGATTAATTATTAAATCTAAAAACCTAATTAACCTAGGGCAATTATCTAGATCTACTCTTGCTAGGGCTAGGTTTAGGGATGGTTTGGAAATGTAATTAAATCTCACCGCTTTCAATACCCGAATGAAGATCTGTGAGGAGTTATGGTAATTATCAATAAAGTGGATTAGATCCGTTCGGGAAGGTGTTCCTTCCTCTAGATTCTTGTCCTTCCTTCAGAGATCCTTACCCTAACCTCCATGGAAAATATCATACCCGGGCCTTTATACTACGGTATCACCGCTACCTCGAGGGATAGAGTGCCGTAGGGAGCGGTATGTGCATGTATGCATGGAGTCCTATTGTAAATATTTGGTGGGTAAGAAAGGGATGAGAGATCTCATCTCTCAAAATCCTTCCCCAAAGCTAACTCTAAACAAGTTCCTAGGGCATGAAATTAAATCTGCCTAGGGCAAGGAATTTAAATCTACACTAGGGCAAGAAATTAAATTACTTACAGATGCATCCCTCCAATCATCCATGCAGGTTTGTCAGATCTGAATTTCTGAATAGAGAAGAAACACCGATGCTCTCCAAAAAGGATTTCTGAATTTTTATTAAAAGGAGGCATAAAGAATTACAATGATTAGAGTTCTATTTATAGGAAATAGAAACCCTAGGTTACATCTTGAACCGCATGTCTACAATTACAAAAATAGCCCTAGAAAATCTTTTCAGCATCGCACAAGAATTATGGTAAAAAGCAATTTCTCTTTTGTCTTCTTATGGCCGCGGAACCGCGGCAATGGTGGGCTTGGGCCGCGGTTCCGCGGCCCTTTGGCAGGCTTGGATGATGAAAATTCATGGTTTTGTTTTGGGTCTTTTTGGGCTTCTGGTTCTTTGGTTCTTTTATCAATTGGATTTCTACATTAGCTCCAGATCTTCAGTGAACCATTTGCAATGGATTTTTAACCGTCCGCTTTGTATTTTTGGACCTTGAGTTGCCTTGTTAATTGTGAACTGTCTTTCGATGTAGGCTTGACTAAGATCCTCCCATTTGTTGGTCAAAAGTCCATATTTTCATCGTCTTTACATCGTTTTCACTGTTTCCTATCCAAGAACCTGTAACCTGTAACATGTAGCAGACATGCGTCAAAAGTACCTGTTTATTTATAAAAAGAATAAGAATGGGAAATATAATAATGCAATATTATGGTGTGAACAAATACCCCCAAACTTATCTTTTGCTCGTCCTCGAGCAAACTTATTTTTTTATTCTTGATAAAATCTAACCTAGCCGCACTTTCGCAGGGAAACGCGATTGCACTGAGCTCGTGCAACAAGCCGTTAAACCTCTAGGTGTCCCTAGTAGGAGGAGTGTTGTCTCCTGAGGGTTTTCAGCGGATTACACCCACAAAATCCTATTAATTTGGCTTATTGACTTTAATTCTCCAATTAGGTTTTCTAACAAGGAATTCTATTATCTTTTGACTCGCAAATTATCCACCCATATTCTTCACACTTCCTCATTATTTAACTTAAGATTATATATGTTATGTAGACCTACTTAGCTTTCGGCATCTCTTAGGTTTTCCTCTTAGGGTTCCATCTCCACTTAGGAATTTTTCTATCAACTCTACTAAAGATACAAGTTCTATTCTTCATCCCTTTTTTTCATCTAAACTCTAATCACATATCCCCACGTGTGTGTAAATATCACCCCTTCACTTGGAAATTCAAATCAAGCAATCGTACTCTCGTCCATTGTCCAAAGCACTTATTAATTAGTGAATTTTTAAATGAAATTTGCTTACACATCTTTCATGCGACCGTTAATACTTCTTGAGGTACCAACAACCGATTACAAGATGCGTTAGCATTTTAAAGCGTACTTCCTAGTTTTGCAACACCCAAGGCTTTAGCAGTGACTCCCAAACCAGTTGGTCTAAGGCATTAGGTGATGAAGCACCCTCGCTAAATATTTTTCTATTTTTGCAGCCTTAAGTAATCACAAAAACCAGTGTCCATTTTTTTTTTCTTCATTCACATTTTTTTCTTTTATTTTCATCGTACTAAGGACTTTAGACAAGAGCATTTCAAGGTCTCTTCTACTATTCCAAGTTTCAAGATGCGTGATTGTGCAAGTTGTAGGGTATACATTTTCAGAATCTAGACTTAAGCTAGGAACTATTTTTCAAACTTATACTCTAATAAGAACATCAATACTCTTCCCTTTTTTCGACTTAGCCCAAAAAGTGAACCCAAAATTTGCCTATTTCTAAATAAACTACAAGGCATATACTTTCTACCGTTAAACTTTAAGAAAGATTATTTTTAGGGTTTTTAACTTACTAAGTCTAAGATCTAGTTGTTCCTAGCTAGTTGAGCTACTTGTCAAACTCAAATCAATTAGCCAAAATTGAATACATTTATTTTTATAATTTTTGAAATTTTTCAAATTTTTATGGGTTTTCAAATAAGTATGCAAATGCAAAAATATGTACACATGAATGCGAAGGAAGAAGACGTACCGAGCATACCCCCAAACTTGAACTTGACAGTGTCCTCACTGTCATGCTGAACCAAGAGGGTCAAAATATCGGCACTCCCCTATTTATTTATTTATAATTTTTTTATTTTTAATGTTTTGAAATTTTTTTTTATATTTTTTTTATAGAAAAGAAAACAAAAAATATATACATATATACAGAGATTCCCCCAAACTTAAGCTTGGCCTTGCACAAGCCAAAAGTTAGCACCAACCATTCAAAAATCTTATCGTGGAAATGGTATAGTTGGTGCAAGAAAATGAGAAGCACGCGAGACCGTGTGGAAAGAAGAATGGTAGAATATGGTCTCGGTGGGGGAGAAGAATGGCGAAAAGAAGAAGGAAGTGGAGTACGATCTTGAGGGTGTAAATTGAGTGAATAAATTAGCGCAATATGTGATGACCGATATGTTATAAGCGATTGCGCTAACCTATCAACCCGTCGGGAAATGGGGTCAAATCCCTCAAGATTCGCAAGAAAACATGGGTACGCCGAACTTGGTATAGGAGATGAAAGCGTAACGGTTATTTGCCCGGTTGGAACGATATGACGGACGAAAGGGAGTGAATCAGGGATAATATCTTTCTCACCGTAGTAAACTGTTTCGAACTTGAAAGATTCCATTAATGGTTCGAAACTACTATAATCAACCGAGTCTGATGGCTCATCTGAAAATGTAAAGGACTCAAACTCGGGCGGTGAGTCATCAGCATCGTCCGAAAAAGTGAAACACTCGTAGGTGTTATCGTCTGTGAGAATTTTGTCAGATTCAAAGGAAAAGGTTTTAAGCTCACAGTCTTCAAGCGGGGTCGGAACGATGGGAAAGAGGGAGGGTGATATAACAGTCAAAGGTTCAGGAGGATGAATTGGAAAATCAGACACATCAAATAAAAATGATTCAACCTTAATATTATCCTCAAGACTCTCCTCAATACTATCCTCAATATTCAACTCATCCATGCCATTATCATCAAAATCTAGTCGCATATGAGATTCGGGAGAAACATTTAATAACTCAGGATGATGATTTGAACATAAAATTTCAATTAAATCGACAGGTTCATCATCCGAAATATTCCCGGCGTCTATATCCTCAATCAAGTGAAAATCAAAAATATTTGTAAAAGATAGATCAAAAATATTTGTAACCGCAATCAAGAACGGCGTCGCTTTGCAGCTAGCCGGTGAGTACGGGTCGGTCCACAGGGATGTTGTGAATTTCCGATTCGCTCTAACGAGTTAATTCCGAAGGGTGTTCGGATTAATTATTAAATCTAAAAACCTAATTAACCTAGGGCAATTATCTAGATCTACTCTTGCTAGGGCTAGGTTTAGGGATGGTTTGGAAATGTAATTAAATCTCACCGCTTTCAATACCCGAATGAAGATCTGTGAGGAGTTATGGTAATTATCAATAAAGTGGATTAGATCCGTTCGGGAAGGTGTTCCTTCCTCTAGATTCTTGTCCTTCCTTTAGAGATCCTTACCCTAACCTCCATGGAAAACATCACACCCGGGCCTTTATACTACGGTATCACCGCTACCTCGAGGGATAGAGTGCCGTAGGGAGCGGTATGTGCATGTATGCATGGAGTCCTATTGTAAATATTTGGTGGGTAAGAAAGGGATGAGAGATCTCATCTCTCAAAATCCTTCCCCAAAGCTAACTCTAAACAAGTTCCTAGGGCATGAAATTAAATCTGCCTAGGGCAAGGAATTTAAATCTACACTAGGGCAAGAAATTAAATTACTTACAGATGCATCCCTCCAATCATCCATGCAGGTTTGTCAGATCTGAATTTCTGAATGGAGAAGAAACACCGATGCTCTCCAAAAAGGATTTCTGAATTTTTATTAAAAGGAGGCATAAAGAATTACAATGATTAGAGTTCTATTTATAGGAAATAGAAACCCTAGGTTACATCTTGAACCGCATGTCTACAATTACAAAAATAGCCCTAGAAAATCTTTTCAGCGTCGCACAAGAATTATGGTAAAAAGCAATTTCTCTTTTGTCTTCTTATGGCCGTGGAACCGCGGCAATGGTGGGCTTGGGCCGCGGTTCCGCGGCCCTTTGGCAGGCTTGGATGATGAAAATTCATGGTTTTGTTTTGGGTCTTTTTGGGCTTCTGGTTTTTTAGTTCTTTTATCAATTGGACTTCTACATTAGCTCCAGATCTTCAGTGAACCATTTGCAATGGATTTTTAACCGCCCGCTTTGTATTTTTGG
The DNA here is from genome assembly GCA_030015575.1 of Agapanthus africanus. Lineage (NCBI taxonomy): Eukaryota > Viridiplantae > Streptophyta > Magnoliopsida > Asparagales > Amaryllidaceae > Agapanthus > Agapanthus africanus. The sequence continues at coordinate 157,396,013 of CM057348.1, read as the reverse complement.
ATCTTGAGTTGCCTTGTTAATTGTGAACTGTCTTTCGATGTAGGCTTGACTAAGATCCTCCCATTTGTTGGTCAAAAGTCCATATTTTCATCGTCTTTACATCGTTTTCACCGTTTCCTATCCAAGAACCTGTAACCTGTAACATGTAGCAGACATGCGTCAAAAGTACCTGTTTATTTATAAAAAGAATAAGAATGGGGAATATAATAATGCAATATTATGGTGTGAACAAGCAGTTTTGACGCCACTAGTGCGTTCCTCCTTGAATCTGACACAGTTCTCACAACCGATATCGATTACGAGTGTTTCACTTTTGCGGACGATTTTGAAGACTCACCGCTCGAGTTTGAGTCCTTTGAATTTTCAGATGAGTTAGTTGAACCATCAGACTCGGTTGCTTACAGTCATTTCGAACCATTGATGGAATCCTTCAAGTTCGAGACAGATTACTTAGGTGAGAATAAGACTATCCCTAAATCACTTCCCTTCGTCCTTCCTATCGTTTCGACTGAGCAAGAATTCGTCACGCTTCCACTTTCAATGGATGGTTTACCAAGTTCAACGTACCCATGTTTTCTCTCGAATCTTGAGGGATTTGACCCCATTTCTCGACGGGTTGATAGATTAGCACAATCGCTTTTAACACATCGGTCACCACAAATTATGCTAATTTATTCACTCAATTTACACCCTCAAGTTCGTGCTACACTTCTTTCTCTCTTCCGCCATTCTTCTCCGAACATACCGAGACCATATTCCACCTTTCTTCCCATACGGTCTCATGTGTTTCTCAACTCCTTTCTCTACACTCCATTCTTTCACCAACCCTACCATTATCACGATAGAATTTTTGAATGGTTGGCGCTAACCTTTGGCATGTGTAAGGCCTTGTATAGTTTGATTTTTCTCCTCCCTAACTCTGAACTTTAACGCTTAAAACAGTGGAAACACTGTCTCACTTAAGTTTGGGGGGAAACCTTGTTGTATATATATTTTGTTTTTCTTTTAACAATAAAAAATTATAAAAAAAATAAACAGGGGAGTGCCGGCAATTTTTACCCTCTTGGTGTAGCCTGACAGTGAGGACACTGTCAAGTTTAAGTTTGGGGGTGTGCTCGGTAAGCCTTAGTCCTTCGCATTCATATGTACATCTTTGCATTTGCATACTTATTTTAAAACCCATAAAAATTGAAAAATTTGAAAAATTATAAAAATTAAAACATTCAATTTTGGCCATAATTAGCTTGAGTTTGATAAATAGGTTAACTAGCTAGGAACAACTAGACCTTAGACTTAGTAAATTAAAACCCTAAAAATAACCTTTCTTAAAATTTAACGGTAGAAAATATATGTCTTTGTAGTTTATTTAGAAATAGGCAAATTTCGAGTTTACTTCTTGGGATAAGTTAAAACAAGGGAAAAGTATTGAAATTTTTATTAAAGTATAAGTTTGAAAAATAATTCCTAAGCTTAAGTCTAAATTCTGAAAATGTATACCCTGCAAAATTGCACAAACAAGAACCTTGAAACTTGGAATAGTAGGAGAGACCTTGAAATGCTCTTGTCTAAAGTCCTTAGTACGAAGAAAAATACAATAAATACAAGTGTGAATAAAGAAAAAAATGAACACTGGTTTTTGTAATTACTTAAGGCTGCAAAATAGAAAAAATATTTAGCGAGGGTGCTTCATCACCTAGTGCCTTAGACCAACTGGTTTGGGAGTCACTGCTAAAGCCTTAGGTGTTACGAGACTGGGAATTACGCTTCAATGTGCAAACACATTTTGTAATCGGTTGTTGGTGCCTCAAGAAGTATTAACGGTCGCATGAAGGATGTGTGAGCAAATTTCATCTAAAAATTCACCAATTAAGAAGTGCTTTGGACAACGGACAGGAGTATGATAGCTTGATTTGAATTTCTAAGTGTAGGGGTGATATATACACACACGTAGGGATATGTGATTGGGGTTTAGATAAGAGATAGGAATGAAGAATAGGACTTATATCTTTAATAAAGATGATAAAAATTCCTAAGTTGAGATAGAACTCTAGAAGGAAAACTTGAAAGATGCCAAAAGCTAAGTAAATTCACAAGAATATATATAATCTTAAGTTAAATGATAATGAAGCATGAAGAATACGGGTGGATAATTTATGAGTCGAAGATAATAGAATTCCTTATTGGGAAAACCTAATTGGAGAATAAAAGTTAATAAGCCGAATTGATAGGATTTTGTGGGTAGTATCCACTGAAAACCCTCAGGAGACAACACTCCTCCTACTAGGGACATCTAGAGGTTTAACGGCTTGTTGCACGAGCTCAGTGCAATCGCGTTTCCCTGTGAAAATGAGGTTAGGTCTTTTTCGAGAATAAAAACTAGGTTTGCTCGAGGACGAGCAAAAGATATGTTTGGGGGTATTTGTTCATACCATAATTTTGCATTATTATATTCCCCATTCTTATACATTTTACAAATAAACAGGTGCTTTTGATCCATGTCTGCTACATAGTTGCAGGTTACAGGTTCTCGGAACAAAAACAGTGAAAAAGATAAAAAGACGATGCAAAAGTGAGACTGCGACCAACAAATGGAAGAATCTTGATCAAGCCTACAGTTTGAAGACTAAACGGAGATCAATAAACAAATTCATAGAGCACAAAGGAAGCACAAGGTTCAAGACTTCGACACGAAGTAAGCGGTAAAAGTCCACGACTTTATTCACTGTGGAAATATGGATGAAATCTAGAAGAAAAACTGAGAAACCAAGTAAAGAAACAAGAAGCAGATTGTAACCAGAAGCAACCAGGAAAGATTGAGCCAACAAGACCACTATTTGGCCCCGGAACCGCGGCCAAACATGGGTTTTGGCCGCGGATTCGCGGCCATGAAGGACACATGTCGGTGCAAAATCTCGTGGCGGCTGGCGGAGCGTTGACTAGTTCTTTTCTTAGGGGGTAAACTTGTAATTGCAGATATGACTCGATTGTAACCCTAGGTTTCTATGTTCTATAAATAGAAACCCTAAAACCTTTTTTAGGTTATGCCTCTTCTTGTGCCTCATTTCATTTCATCAAAATTCAGATCTATAAATTTCTTCAATGTATGAAGAGAGCATCAAATAAAAATTAGGAGTAAGTTTTCTTTCCATTGCCCTAGTTAATTTTATTATCTGCCCCAGTATAATTTTATTCTCTGCCTTAATTAGATAGTTAGAACATATTATTCAATTCCCTAATGAGTGAGTAGTCTCCTCGCTTGTTAGGGTTAGATTTGGGGAAGGCTTGAGAGATGAAGATCTCTCACCCCTTTCTTTCCCATCACACGTTTTTATAGGACTCCATGCATACACGCACACACCGCTCCCTACGGCACCCTGTCCCACGAGGTTGCGGTGATACCGTAGTATAAAGGACCGGTTGAGCGTGTTTTCCATGGAGGTTAGGGTAAGAATTAAGAAAGGAAGGACAAGAACCTAGAGGAAGAAACATCGTTTCTTCCCGATGGTCCTAATCCTCTTTATTAGTAAAGATCCTGGAGTTTTAGCCGGTGTTGCGTAGTCAAATATCATCGTTTTTGAAAATTCCGCCTCCTCGGAAACCGCCGGGTGCGCGACATCGGCTTACATTTATGACATACTCTGTACATATAGCTATTGTACCATGATGTAGCACCTTGATTATGATTATGCTGTATCTCCTATTATTGTACATATGCTATCCTGACTGCATACGTAGGATTTGTCGTTTATCGTGTATGCTTGTGATTACCTATACGATGTTAGTTATTACTCACGAGTTGGTAACTCACCCCCATTGTGCCACAGTATTTTGCAGGGTTGACCCTCAGCGTAGTCGCGGTAGGGCTCCTTAGTGCATCTATTTTTGTGGATACCGCTACTTTTGAGCGCGTGAGACATTTTGTGTAGGTGGGTTTTTGCGAGTATCCGTATGATTCTGCTTGTATATCTTATTTTGTATCTATTACTCTCCATCTACCACTTATATATATTTGACTTAGAGACAAGACTGTGAGATTCGATATTTGTATATTATGTGACTCTGGTTGTCGTGCTCGTGTGAGCCGACTTTTATATTATGTTGTTTTCACTTCTTATTTGCTTATTTCTTTGCTTATGGCGTCGTATATACCTGTGGTGGTTGTGTTCCGCCTTTTGGCGTGAGTTGCTCCCGATTGGGGATGCCCTTTTTTATATTCTATATTTTGTACCCGTTTGGGACTAGTTTTTACAAAGGAGATGCTGCCGATTTTTTTAAAGAAAATAAATTGAGATTTTAAAAAGAGATTTGATGTTTTTAAACTCTATCTTTTCATGGTTTAGATTTTTGGGTTTTTTCGATTTACTTGAATTACGTTACGCCTTTAGACGTTGCGTGATTTAAGTGTCGGTCGCGTTCCTAAATTGGGTCGTGACAAAGTTGGTATCAGAGCGTTAGGTTTTACCTTTCAGAGTGTAGGATGACCCCTAGTATGATGGAGTAGGTAGCTTAAGCAGAGTAACGTAGCGTGTGTATATTCCGCGGCATACTTACGACACGGTACTCCGCCTAAGTGACCTTAGGACATATTTGCTTGTAGTTACTTTCTTGATTCCATGTATTCTCATGATTCGATTTCTATGTTCTTATCGAATCATGTTTACTTGTTCCAACTACTATGCCGCCAAAGACTACGAGGGCCAAGAGGGCTGCCGCTAGGGATGAGGTCAGGGCAGGCTCGTCTAGGACGAGGACTGACCAGGGCAGTACGCCTATTCATCAAGAGCAGATTGATCCACCTTCTCCAGGTCGTATTGCTAGGCTAGAGGCCAGTGTTCAGGACCTACGTCAGATGATTGGATCTTTGGTCGAGACCAGTCGAGCACAGAGATCAGATGTTGCTCTACCTACTACGGGGACCGTGATGATACCTACTGCTCAGACAGTCGTACCTACCGCTACAGAGACTAGCACCGTATCTTTATCAGAGTTTATGAGGCTGAAGCCTCCGGTTTTCACTGGCACCGACGCAGCAGAGGATCCACAGTCATTCCTTGACCGGATGGCCAGGATCTGTCGTTCCTTAAGATGTTCCGATGCGGGATCTGTCGAGTTTGCTAGTTTCCGTATGGAGGGTCTTGCCCAGACTTGGTGCGAGTTTATGGAGAGAGGTCAAACCGCAGGTCTTCCTCCTATGACCTGGGATGAGTTCGCGATGATTTTTCTTACTCTTTTTCTTCCACAGAGTGTCAAGGATGCCCGAGCTTGCAGCTTTGAGTCATTGCGCCAGACTTTTGGTATAACAGTGGCGGAGTATGATATACAGTTTACCCAGCTTTCCATTTATGCTCTATATTTGGTGGATACTGAAGAGAAGCGCGTCAAGAGATTCGTGCAAAGCCTTGTTACCCAGCTGTTCCTCTCTATTGGCGCTCATCACTTTGATACGTATGCAGCCGCGATGGACGCAGCCCTACTAGTAGAGGAGCGTATTGCAGTGACTTCATTCGTTCCGGGACCGAAGTGGATTCGTACTGATGTATCAGCTCAGAGGCAGTTTGGCAGGGGCCGTGGTGGATTCTTTATAGGCCGTGCTGGTAGACGAAGCTTGAAACGGGGCCAGATATATAGCTTTTACCCACAGGATCAGCAGCCGTCGTCAGGATGTTTTTGGTGTGGGAGTCTGTACCACCACATCAGGGATTGTACTGAGGTACGTCAGGACGAGGCAGCAGTTCCATATGTCACCTTACCACCTGCACCACCTCAGAGAGCATTGCTTCCTACGCCCATTATTTCTCCATGCCAGACCGATGCTCAAAGAGGCCGAGGTCATGGTGGTCTTGTTCAGAGGGGACGAGGTGGCAGAGGCGGAGGACAGCCGGTTGCCGGTAGAGAACAGGCCCGAGTATTTGCATTGACTCCTCAGGATGCGCAAGTGTTGAATGCCGTTGTGACAGGTACTCTTTTAGTGTGTCCTATCGATGCACGCGTATTGTTCGAACCGGGATCTACGCACTCGTATGTGTCCACACACTTCGTACCGAGGTTAGACCGAGATTCGTCTCTGTTAGATTAGTCACTTGTCGTGATTTCTCCCGTTAGAGAGTCTTTTGTTGCGCGACATGTATTTCAGTCGTGTACCGTTCGTATTGGAGATAGAGATTCGTCCGTCGATTTGATCCTTCTTGATATGTTGGACTTTGACGTTCTTCTCGGCATGGACTAGTTAGCTACTTGCTATGCGTTCATGGACTGCCGTAAGAAGGCGGTCATGTTCTGTTTTCCGGAAGAATCGGTCCTTGTTGTGCAGGGAGACCACAGTGCCGCCCCTCACAGTCTGATTTCTGCCCTTTGCGCTATTCGACTCTTGAGGAAAGAATGTTAGGGATTCTTAGCCTATATTCATGATACTGGAGCCACAGCTGATCCGTTGGATCGGGTTCTTATTGTGAGAGAGTTCCCCGACGTATTTCCTGATGAGTTACCTGGATTGCCGCCAGAGCGCGATATCGAGTTTTGCATCGATTTGATTCCCGGCACGGGGCCTATTTCTATACCGCCTTATCTGATTGCCCCGACGAAGCTTAAAGAGCTTAAGGATCAGTTGCAAGATTTTCTTGATAGGGGACTTATTCGTCTGAGTGTTTTGCCTTGGGGAGCTCCTGTTCTTTTCATCAAGAAGAAGGACGGCAGTATGAGACCGTGCATTGATTATCGTCAATTGAACTGAGTTACGGTGCGGAATAGGTATCCTTTACCTCACATTGACGATTTGTTTGATCAGCTTCAGGGTGCGGGAAATTTTTCCAAGATTGATTTGAGGTCGGGTTATCATCAGTTGCGGGTCCGGAATGATGACATTCCGAAGACTGCTTTTCGTATGCGCTACGGGCATTATGAGTTCTTGGTGATATCGTTCGGGCTTACCAATGCCCCAGTATCGTTCATGGATTTGATGAACTGGATTTTCAGGCCATTCCTCGACCAGTCCATTATTGTGTTTATTGATGACATTCTGGTCTACTCCCGAAGTCGAGAGGAGCATGAGCAGCACTTTAGGATCACTTTGCAGACATTGAGAGTGCACTAGTTGTTTGCTAAATTCTCGAAGTGTGCTTTTTGGCTTGATAGTGTTGACTTCTTGGGTCATGTGGTTATGGGAGATGGTATACGAGTGGACCTGAAGAAGATAGAGGCCGTACAGGTTTGGCCCATACCTGTATTAGTGATAGAGGTCCGCAGCTTCTTGGGATTAGCCGGTTATTACCGTCATTTCGTGCAGGATTTCTCGAGTATCGCCGCACCGCTGACCGGACCAACCCTGAAGGGAGTTCCTTTTCTTTGGACCGAGGCATGTGAGTAGAGTTTTCAGCAGTTGAAGACTCGTTTGACGACTGCACCAGTTCTATCTTTGCCTTCTAGATCGGGCAGCTATGTTGTTTATTGTGATGCTTCACGAGTGGGGCTCGGTTGCATATTGATGCAGCATGATAGAGTTATCGCTTATGCTTCTTGGCAGTTGAAGAAGCACGAGCAGAACTATCCCACTCACGATCTAGAGATGGCTGTGGTGGTCTTTGCGCTCAAGATTTGGAGACACTACTTGTACGGAGAGTCATGTCAGATCTTCACGGACCATAAGAGCTTAAAGTACATCTTCCAGCAGCGGGATCTGAATTTGAGGCAGCGCCGTTGGATGGAGCTTATGAAGGATTATGATTGTGAAATCCTTTATCACCCGGGCAAGGCGAATGTAGTAGCTGATGCTTTGAGTCGTAGGCCCAGAAGTAGATTGTTCCATTTGAGCGCAGTTCAGAGACAGTCTTCTACAGATTGGCAGATCTTGTGCGATAGTAGAGTACAGTTTGAGTTCACTTCCTCTGGAAGGAAGCTTGCTCATGTTCACGCCCGTCCACTTCTACTTGATCGTATCCGTGAGACACAGTACGACGATGCTCGTTTGTCTGAGATTTTGGAGCATGTTCGGCAGGGTAGAGACTCGGAGTTTGTGATTTATGACCAGGGTGTGCTACGTTTTAGGACTCATCTATGTGTACTAGATTCCGAGGGGCTGAGATGCGAGATCCTAGAGCAGGCGCATTAGTCAGCATATAGTGTTCATCCAGGTTCCACCAAGATGTATCGTGATTTGAGGGATATATACTAGTGGGAAGGGATGAAGAGAGATGTTTCGAACTTCGTTTCTAGGTGCCTGAGTTGCCAGCAGGTCAAGGCTGAGCATTAGAGACCGGCAGGAGAGCAGCATCCTTTGCCCATTCCGGAGTGGAAATGGGAGCAGATCTACATGGATTTCGTTGTGGGTCTACCTAGGTCCAGTCGAGAGTATGACTCCATTTGGGTGATTGTTGACCGGTTGACGAAAGCGGCTCACTTCTTTCCAGGGAAGACCACTTTCGGATTTGCTCAGTATGCTCAGCTGTACATTGATGAGATTGTACGTTTGCACGGCGTTCCTACATACATTGTATCCGATAGAGACACCCAATTTACCATCCGTCTTTGGCAGAAACTTCAGGATGCTTTGGGTACCCGATTGAGTTTCAGCACCGCTTTCCATCCGCAGACCGATGGTCAGTCAGAGTGCACTATGCAGACTCTCGAGGATATGCTTTGAGCGTGCGTGCTTGATTTTGGTGGCAGTTGGGATCGTCACTTGTCTTTTATAGAGTTCTCCTACAATAACAGTTTTCAGGAAACGATTCAGATGGCACCTTTTGAGACCTTGCATGGGAGAAAGTGTCGATCGCCAGTCTGTTGGACCGAACTCAGCGAGAGCAAGATTTTAGGACCATAGCCTAGTTCAGGAGATTACAGAGAAGATCCGGTTGATCCAGGACAGGATGAGAGCAGCCCAGTGCAGGCAGAAGTCTTATGCCGACCGTCATCGTCGCAGACTTGAGTTCGCAGTGGGTGATAATGTATTCTTACGGATTTCTCTGATGAAAGGCGTGATGAGATTTAGGAAGAAAGGGAAGCTTAGTCCCAGATTTGTGGGTCCTTTCGAGATCCTTGAGTGAGTTGGTACCGTTGCCTATCGTTTGGCACTTCTGCCCAGTTTTCCGGATGTATACCCGGTATTTCATGTATCGATGGTTCGCAAGTACCTTCATGACTGTTCTCACGTGATTCAACACCAGACCATCCAGCTGGAGCGCGATCTTTTTTTCACCGAGCAGTCGGTAGTTATTTTGGATTGGCAGGTGAAGAAACTTCGGTCAAAGGTTTTGCCGTCAGTGAAGGTTCTGTGGTGTGGCCTAAGTAGCGAAGAGGTTACATGGGAAGCCGAGAGCAAGATGCGGAAGAAATCTCTCATCTCACGAGTTGGCAACTCACCCCCGTTGTGCCATAGTGTTTTGCAGGGTTGACCCTCAGCGTAGTCGCGGCAAGGCTCCTGTAATACCCAGTTCCAATATACCGTAACCGTATTTTAATAGATAATTTCCACATATTTTTCCCCAAATTTTCCTACAAAAATTTTCTAAATTTTTTCTAAAACCTAAACCAATACCCTAATTAAACCCTAACCTTTTATTTATTTATTTCTCCTAATCCCTTCTACTCAGCCCAGCACACGAACCTGCTTCCCTCTTCCCCAAACCCGACCCGACACCCCCGACCCGACCCGACTCGCTCACGTTCCCTCCTTCCTCTTCTCCCTCTCCTTCGTTCCCGCTCTTTTCCCTCGCTTCCCTTATGACCAGCACCACACCGTGATGACCGCACCCTTTTCGTCAACAAACTCCCGGCGATCCCCTCCACCAAATCTCCTCCCTCCAATGGCTCCCCTCTCTCGCCGACATCTCCGCGAGACTCTCTCCCCCCAACGGCCACGACGACCCAAGCTCCACTCGCCTACCTCCCCGCTATCACCGACGATCCCTCATTCTCCTTCTCTACTTCACTCTCTCCCCCTTGTCTCTCTCTACCACTCCTTTCGTTCTCGCCCTCTCGCTCTTCCTTACCGACAACCCACTAAACTCGACAAACTCCCCCATCGTCACCATCGCTGCCTCCTTCGTCGACCTCATCGCCGCAACCCCCACTGCACCAAGCCCCTTCACGTACAAACCCGCCTTCTCTCCTCATCTTAACCCGAGCAGCCCCGCTACTGCCCGCTGACAAACCCACTGCCGGCAACCTTCGCGGGCAACCACAACCACCACTGAAGGCACCTCCGACGAGCTACCGCCGTCGTCACCACTTCTTCCACCCTCGCCCATCTCCCTGACCTCGTCACCTACCCTCTCCTCGCCTCCGAGTTCTACCTCCGACCATTTCGACCTTGCCTCTATCGACCGAGCTCATCGCCGATGATCTCGAACCCCATGCCTGCTCCAGCTGCCACTGCACAACCCATAGCCACCTTATAACTTCAGCGGGACACACCACCTCCGACGAGCAAGCCCCGCACCTAAACCTAACACCAAACCCTTTACTGCTGACCTCTACTCGTCGCCGGAACTTCCTCCTCGACCGCCGCTGGACCCCGAGCTCCCTGTGCCGTCGCCAGAGCCTCCGTTGAGCCATCTAGCTGAGCTCGGGCCAGAGATGAGACGAGGCTCGTTGTTGCTGTTGCTGCTGCTGTTACTTGTGTCGTTGTTATTGCGCCGTGATCATGCCATTGCTTTCATCGTCATCACGGTCGTGTCTCTGATTGTCGTCAAGGCAAGTTAAACGCTTGCTATACATGCTATTTTTACACACACACACACATATAGTTTATATTTGAGCCATCTAGATCCAATTAATTATTGCTTATCATCTTGTTAATTTAATGTTAGCGCCTCCTAAAGGTTACTATTCGTGTTTAAATCAAGTGGGATATGTAAGGTAATGATTTTCGTGTGGCGGAACTAAACGAAACTAAAAATTCATTGGAAAACATCGTATACGTATATAGCCGAAGTGTTTGACACGAACCTCATGAGAAAATGAAATCTATAATGGCAGAACTCATGATATTTAGACCCTAACAATGTTAACTAACGCTATGTAGAAATTTAGTGGCAAATTGATACCATTTTCACACATAAGTGACGCCATAACCTTAATACCGAAACTTGCGTTTTACCGAACACTTGATACTGTTAACTTCATAATTAATTCCAGAAAAACCCAATCGCAGCATGCCTGGGTTCGTTGAAAAGGGTACTGCATAATATTTAACACGATGTATATCTTTACTATCAGGTATATCCTCTGAATATCGAAAACAAAGATTTTACCTGACCTTGGACCGCAGTCCAGTGCAAGAACTTACCCATTGACTTGCTTTTACACACCTGAAACCTTAATGTTTAATTGTGATAGTGTGCGAAGACAATTACCACTACGTAGACAATTGTTTTAGCTTCCCAATAGTACCAGTTTCATTAAATTCTAGTATCATTTAGTATTTAAATCATATTTTAAACGGCTGACATGTACGATAGATTTATGTCATTTCAGCTTGCACCCTTCATCAGTAATCTAATCATAACTCCCAAACCAAGATGATTATTGTTGATCTGTTTCATTTGCTGTAAATTTAATTCACATCTATACAATTATTTGAACAATAGCGTCGCCTAATTATGCTTCCAACAGGGAGTAAAACGTGTTACAAAACGGACTTCCAGTTCAGAAATTGGATTTCCATCAGTAAACACTTAAAATGAAATGACCATAACTAGCAAACCTGAAACCCAATTGACACAAAACCAATTTTTATGTACAGATAATTAAATATACTACCTACTCCTTTTTATCATTTTGCTTAATTATGTACGTGTGATTTATAATAAATTTTACAGGTTGTATGACACCGGTTGCTATATTTTATTCGTATCATGATAAATTGCATTCTCATCATATCATGTAGCGGTTATACCCTCATTGAATAGTTTTCATTTACATTGATAACCTAGTGACCGTGTTATATTACCCAGTGATAAATATTAGTGTTTGGATTGTGGCAAGTACGTTAGTGTAAAAGCATGATTGAATAAGTGAAGTGACACGTACTTGTACACAATCAGCAGAACCAAATAGTTATTGCATTGTCGACGCCTATGGGACATATATACGTGTAACTATAACTAGAATGGGATGGTTATAGAAGCACTTATATTAGTTTCATAGATAAGACATCGAACACTGTCTATTTATCTTGGATACCAGTCGAGACATGCTTGATGGAGACCCTGTCTCCAGTTCTCGCGTAGACTTGTCATGGAGCAACTAGTATTTGGATTTCTGGTCGGTGTTTGATGTAGACCGTGGGGTGTGGGGTAGTTTGAGTGTGAGTTCGATCAACGGAATCTCAGGAGTCCCACTGCTGGCATATATAGCGATTTCGGGATTCGTATGGATGGTATTACTGATTATTAGCGAGCGTGATTCGGGCACGTGTTCCTTTGCCCCTGAGGCCTACCCTTAGGTTGGGGACACTTCTGCGGTGGTTGACACTCACACTTGGACTGACGATAGATTTAGTGACTGGGACATTGAGACTTAGAGACTGATAGGTTTAATGACATGGACATTGCATTGATCACTGATTCGATACACTTGCTTTATCGTTACCTGTACCGGTTATTTTATGCTCGCGTCATTGTTCTATATTTACTGCTTCATGTTTATCATCATTGCACATTATGTATGTATATATTGCTATTGTGTCGCTCTGACGACCTGAGTATACATGCTCAGAGTGAGAAGTGGACTTAGCTCGGATCAGGATCTGTCGTACCTCGAGGATATTGCGGACATCTAGATTAGCGACGCCAGCACTATCTTTCCCTTGATCTCTATCTGGTATATCTTATATCTATTTTGATAGAATTAGTGACTGCATTTCTCATTATCGGTGCATTGATTACTGATTACCATATAATGATAGAAGCCGAAGTGTGACTACAGCAGGATATTTCCTTGACCGTAGGAGCATGGCTGGCCTTGTCACCCTTTGTATTCCGTATTTTGGCAAGTGGGGCATGACAAGGTTTTGTTGGTATCAGAGCATCAGGTTTAGATTGAGATTACAGTTTCCGACTAGGGCTTGACAATTTAAGCCACCCTTTATTGTAAACTTGTTATCCTTGACCTTGATTCATATAGTGCGTTCTTCTACATATTTTGATCTTATCCGCTAGAGTTTTGGATGACTTAGTAGAGTTATGTGATTGTAACTGTGAACTACAACATAGTTACAAGGCAACACTCTATTTGAGTGACTTGGGGGTTCTACAATTGATTTTCGCTCGATTGAGTTTCACCTCACCACACATTCTTGTTTCGTTCTATATCTTATTCTGATTCTTATACCTTGTACCTTATGTCGTCCTAAAATTTGTTGTTTCAGGACCATGAATTTCAACAACTCTCCGACCTCCTCCACTACCCAGAGTCAGACCGCCGAGATTTTGGGTGTGCTGCAAGGTTTGATGGAAGCCTAGGTGCGAACAAATGATCTCTTAGCTGAAGGACTAAGAAGGCAAATGACTCAGGCACCAGCGGGAGTTCCCAATAGTTGGGGAATCCCTGTTAAATAGAGAATGGGTGTGCAGATGAAGAGCCCATTTGTTTCTCAGCAACAGAAGCAGCGGAAAACCCAACGTTGTGGTTATTGCAAGAGGCCAGGACACCTTCAGAAGGACTGTCGCCGGGCCAAGGGACGGTACTTGATTTGTGGGTCCGAAGAGCATCTCATCGATGGTTGCCCTCGAAGGAAAGAGCTACAAGGAGGATATTCGTCAACGCTCTCCACTTCTGCTAAGTAACTTGGTTGTTTTGTAGTTCGAGTTTCGAGGATAGTATGGACCCAGCATAGGATTCAAACTCGCTCGACGAGATCGCAGCGGTCTAGATATCAACGCGGAATTATCACCCTTCCTGCTTTCAATAAAGACCTTGTTATTTTATTTAGAAATTGTTTCTTGTCGTATGAACTTTGTATTTTTGTTGGACCCCTTGGTTTAAATGAAAAAAAGATGTGAGTTGTGATTTATATATCGTTCCCTGGCCACTCACTTCCTTATACTACTTACTGCATCATTATTCAAAATTTTGATTTTACATTCTTTACCCACCGTATATTTTCCATATGCTCCACATCTTTAGTTATATTTTTTTTCTGTGTTCCACTATCTGATCATGACTCTCTCTTTTCAGGCCATGGCCAATCCAGGAGCAGCGCCGCCTTTCGATGATGACCCTCGGTCCTGCGTTTCCTTGTACTGCATGCTGGTGAGTTCATATGACTGTTCTCCGCCGAAAGACGCGACCAGGACGTTGGGACGCTCGGCCTGAATTTCGTGGGCAGATGCTATTTGGTGCTATCCGTCCACCTCTCCGAAAATGCCAAGTTGATTTATGACACCATGTATCGAGGGTTTAAACGGATGTGGCCGATATAGCAGACTTTGTCAGATTCCCCCTCGTTGAGGGGTTTTTGATTATGGGGACGCTCTTCCCTGCAGGCGCAAGCCCCTGTAGTTAATTACGCTACCGCATCACGGTAACCGCTTTCTCCTTCTCCAGATGGTCGCTTCGTATCGTGTGTGTTTGTTTTATTTTTTTGATTGCCCGTGGATTGTATACGGAGACTAATTTATGTTGTCGCCAGTAGGGCGTGGATTAGTCCAAATCCATATTTTCTTAGATTTGGGTTTGGGTTGGGTTTAAGGATGCGTTAGTCTCATTTGAGACTAAGATCAACTTAAACGTTTGTTAACGATACGTTAGTCTAATTTTAGACTAAGATCAACTTAACAGGATCGTTTAAATCCAACAAAAGAGCATTTGGACTCTATTGTTTTAATTTAAGAACTTTGCGGTCTATTAGTTTAAGGACATTACGGTCTATGGAGTTTAAAGATATCATAGTCTGTGAGTTTAAGGACCTCACAGTCCAAGGTTAAGGACATTATAGTCCATGGGTTTAAGGACCCCACAGTCCGAGGTTAAGGACATCATAGTCCATGGGTTTAAGGACCCCACAGTCCGTAGTTTAAAGACGTCATAGTCTGTAAAGTTTAAGGACATCATAGTCCATGAGTTTAAGGACCCCACAGTCCGTGGAATGTTTGGTTGTCGGGACCCGTCACCTCTCTGAAGACGTTGAAGGATTACAACGACAAATATAAGAGGAGTGAAGAGATGTACCCTTGAACCAATATTGGTTAGGATCTGTAGTCCAATTTGGGACTAAGATCAAGGATTTATGAGCATATGGGCTCAATTAATCTGAAGTAGGGTCCTATGGCCCACTTGGGCTCGGCCCATTCAGTTAAAATGTTAAACATTTAACAATGCTAAGCATTGGTTTGAGTTCCGACAATCTTTTTGTCTTTTATGGAATGCTGAGCATTCATCATGGCTCTGGGCTTTATTTATAGAACAATTTATGTTCTCTTAGCGCACATGTAAGGAGCACATGGCGCGCTTGGCGCTGAGCGTTAGTTCATAGAGCGCAAAGCGCTTCTGTTTAAGTAACACACACGTGGGGAGCACGTGGCACGCTTGGCGTAGTGCGCCAGACAATGAGCGCAGAGCGCTTCTGATGAAATAGCGCATACGTGAGGAGCACATGGCGTGCTTGGTGCTGTGCGCCAGACAATGAATGCAGTGCGCTTCTGGTGAAGTAGCGCACACGTGAGGAGCACGTGGCGCGCTTGGCGCAGTGCGCTTCTTATGAAATTCGGAGCGCTAAGGCTCTGCAACGCTATGCGTTAGTTTTGGAGCACGGAGGCGCTCTTCTTTTGATTGGAGCGCTAGGGCTCTTTTAGGCATCTTTGTGCCCTGAGAATTAAATTCTCACTATAAGAGACTTTGTCTCATGGATTTAAGAACAAAGTTCTTACTTTTTATAGGAGATGTTTCAATCTCTTATATTTTTGGTGAAAGGCTCTGCTTTTATGGATCTATGATTCTAAGAGAATTGAATTATTCTCCCCCTTCTATAATGAGATACTATGATCTCTGAAAGACAATGTGTCTTATAGATCTATGATCTGAAGAAGATTAAGTTCTTCTCCTCATTTTTTATGATGAGATATTTTGATCTCTTTTGTGAAAGACCTTGGTCTTATAGATCTATGATCTTAGAAAAAGAAGTGAATTCTTCTTTTTATATGAGATGATTTCATCTCTCTGTTCTTTTTTTTTACCTTGAAGAAAGTTTTCTTCTTCTGAGAGCTTGCTCTTTGTCTTTGAATTTTTCAAAGTTTATGGGGGGGGGGGGTTCCTCTATATGTCTCTCTGTCTCCCAGACTTGAAGTCTTGGGGCCTTTATATAGTGAAAGCTGATTTGTTCAATCGGTTAAGAAGATCTTTTCTCTAATTGATTTGGGGATGTTTCCCCCATTGGATCTTTGATCCAAGGGCTTCTAATTTACAGAAGGCAATCTTCTTTTTTTTAACAAGATTGGGAAATCTTTTCCCATACAGAATTTTATTCTGTATTTTGGTGATTTTTAATCATCATTGGATCATTGATCCAACGGTGCTCTGATTTACAGAGCACAATCTTTTTGTTGGGAAAGATTTTGAGAAATTTTTCCTTAACAGAATTTTATTCTGGTCAATTGATGATTTATCATCTTTATTGGATTTTTGATCTGATGGTGGGAAACATTTAGTTCCAGCGCTAGCGCACCCGTGCTTTGCACGTGAGTGCCGCTTCAGAGCGCTGACGCTTTTTGCGTTAGCGCACTCGTACTTTGCACGTGAGCGCCGCTTCAGAGCGCTGGCGCTCTTTGCGTGAGCGCACTCGTGCTTTGCATGTGAGCGTTGCTTGCTGGCGCTTTATGAAGCGCTGCTTCATTTCAAATTTCGAAAATTTGAACAGAGCTTTGGTCTGATTGGGGGAAACAATGACGAGGTCGATGGCCCACAGGTTATTTTCGACAACAGCGATCCCGAGGACGAGGAAGTTGTAGACGTAGCTCCAGAAGTCGACATGATCAGTGACTCTGACAATGAAGAAGAGGACCCCGAAGAAGACACGATAGAGGAAGATCCCGAGGAAGACCCAGTAGAGAGAATCCAGAAGAGGAAAATCCTGAGGAGGACCCAATGGAAGAAAACCCAGTAGAAGAGAATCCAGAAGAGGAAGATCCTGATGAGGATCTAGTTGAAGAAGATCCAGAAGAAGTGAATCACGTGGAAGAGGACCCCTATGAGGAAGCTCCCGCCGAGGAAGAAGGACTAGGAGAAGAAAACCCCATGGGGGAAGAGCCCGAAAACGAGGCCCCAGTTGAGGAAGAGTCGGAGGATGAAACCTCGAGTGAGGAGGAATTCGATGCGGAAGAACCTCCAGTGGCAATCCCTGCGAGGTGCTATGGAAATGGATGCCCCTATCTTAGCGCGAGAGCTTATCGTAACCTGTTGAACTTCCACAATCACGACTGATATGACTTATCCTTGTTTCTTCTGGCCAAATAAATCTATGTATAGCTTAGGACCATTTTTATCTTTCGAGTATGCTTTGTTTAAAATTTTTCTGAAGAAAATAAAGTTTCTGAGTACGCAAATCTTTTGAGTATTGATCCACATTATGCATTGACTGTTTCCCCTTCCCAATAATTTCTTTCCCTCCTGAGATTCATTACCCTTATTTCATCCTTGAACCTTGTAGTAACCTGACCCCAGTCTCTTCAAAATTCTAATTAAGCACCACATTCCCGACTTCTTTTCGATTAGGCCATATTCTACTGAAATTCATGCCCTGGCTAGCCCCTTATACATTACTAATGTTATTTCCCGTTACTGAAATTACATTCAGTGATGTTTGTTATTCGAAATTTAGTTTTCTATATTTTTGTGTTTTATCAAAATTTCGTATTATTAAATATATATTTTATACTTATTTTAAATGCTTTACTATTCCTCACATTTTCAATAGTGCAAACTTATATCGCATATACTATTTGGTTTTATTTTCTCTTGTATTTTAACATATGAGTATTCTCAAGTTATTTTATAATTGCTTGATTTGTATTCTTACTAAAACATTTTGATTCTTAAGATTTATCGGCAAATCCTTCACTGGTATCTACTATTGTTATTCTCTTCTTATCTGTATTGTATATATAGTTTATTACTATAAATAGTTATACCTTGTGCTCACCTATGACTATCCTTTTAGCTGCGCTATTTCTTATATATATATATATATATATAAATCTTTAAAGTTTATCTTGTTGCTTTTACGTAAATCACTATATAGTAGTATTGAACTTTTGTTGCTTTTCGCATGGCATTTTACAGCTCGTCGTATTTTAAATTTCGAGGACGAAATTTTATATAAGTGGGGTATGATGTAACACCCAGTTTCGATATATCGTAACCGTATTTTATTAGACAATTTCCACATATTTTTCTCCAAATTTTCGTACAAAATTTTTCAAAAACCTAAACCAATACCCTAATTAAACCCTAACCTTTTATTTATTTATTTCTCCTAATCCTTTCTACTCAGCCCAGCCCACGAACCCACTTCCCTCTTCCCCAAACCCGACCCGACACCCCCGATCCGACCCGTGTATATTATGTGACTCTGGTTGTCGTGCTCGTGTGAGCCAACTTTTATATTATGCCGTTTTCACTTCTTATTTGCTTATTTCTTTGCTTATGGCGTCGTATATACCTGTGGTGGTTGTGTTCCTCCTTTTGGCGTGAGTTGCTCCTGATTGGTGATGCCCTTTTTTATATTCTATGTTTTGTACCCGTTTAGGACTAATTTTTACAAAGGAGACGCTGCCGATTTTTTTTAAGAAAATAACTTGAGATTTTTAAAAGATATTTGATTTTTTTAAACTAATGTTTTAAACTAATGTTTTACCACTCTATCTTTTCATGGTTTAGATTTCTGGGGTTTTTCGGTTTACTTAAATTACGTTACGCCTTTAGACGTTGCGTGATTTAAGTGCCGGCTGCGTTCCTAAATTGGGTCGTGACACCTTTTTAACGACATGAAGGTCAAGCTTGACTTGGTTCTTTTTTTACGACATAAAGGTCGA
The DNA here is from genome assembly GCA_030015575.1 of Agapanthus africanus. Taxonomy (NCBI): domain Eukaryota; kingdom Viridiplantae; phylum Streptophyta; class Magnoliopsida; order Asparagales; family Amaryllidaceae; genus Agapanthus; species Agapanthus africanus. The sequence goes on along the minus strand of CM057348.1, from coordinate 157,376,991 downwards.
TATCTCGAGGCGAATCATGATTCCGATGTGGGGCCTATATATTCCGAGACAAAGCATGATTCCGACACGGTATTGGTTCCGAGGTGAAGCATAATTCCGACACTGGAGCAGATATTCCGAGATGGAGCATGATTCCGGAACCGGAGCATAATTCTGAGATGGAGCTTGATTCCGGAAGCGGGGCATAATTCTGAGGTGGAACCTGATTCCGGGGGCAGAGCATAATACCGAGGTGAAACTTGATTCCGAGGAGGAGCTTGATTCCGAGGTGCGGAGCTTGATTCCGAGGTGCGGAGCATAATTCCGAGAAGCTTGATTCTGAGGTGGAGCATAATTCCGTGTTGGTTTCGAGGCGAAGTATAATTCTGACACGGGGATATATTCTGAGAAGAAGCATGATTCCGACGCAGAGGTAGATATTCTGAACGAAGCATGGTTCTGATACAGATGTTGATTCCGGAGTGAAACATGATTCTGACACGGGAATATATTCTGAGACGAAGTATGGTTCCGACGCAAAGGTAGACATTCCGAGATGAAACATAGTTCTGACGCAGAGGTTGATTCTAAGGCGAAACATGATTCCGACAGGAAAGACAGATATTCCGAGGTGAAGCAAGATTCCGACAGGAAAGGCAGATATTCTGAGGCGAAACATGATTTTGATGTAGAGGTAGACATTCTGAACGAAGTATGGTTCCGATGCAGAGGTTGATTTTGAGACAAAGCATGATCCCGACACAGGGATATATTCTGGGAAGAAGCATGGTTCCGACCCAGAGGTGGACATTCTGAATGAAACATAAGCATGATCCCGACACGGGATATATTCTGGGACGAAGTATGATTCCAACGCAGAGGTTGGTTCTGAGACGAAACTTGATTCCGACGCAGAGTTTGATTTTCCAAGACGAAACTTGATTCCGACGCGTAGGTTGATAGTTGATTTGATCCTGAGGTGAAGCTTGGTTCCGGTGCAGGGATTGATTCCGAGACGAAACTTGATTTCGACGCAGAGGTAGATAGTTGATTTGATTTGTTTTGGGATTTTCTCATCCGTCCAGTGGGACTTTCTAAACTTGGAAGTACTGCCGGGGGGACTTTAATTTGACTTGTCCGATTTTGTCCTGTTTGGCGGGGCTTCTGAGTTCGGAAGCATTTTTCGAGGTTTTTTCGTTGAACGTATTTGCGCCCTTGCTGGTTTTCACAAGCTTGCGGACAGTCTTACTGTTTTTACTCACGAAACCTTTTCACGTTTTCATTTGTGTCCTTTTTGCTTGTGGACTTACCCTTTTTTTATTTCCTAGTTTAACGACTTAGGGGTCGAAGATTGGACCTTATGCTGGCATCAACGTTGCTAACACTGGAGTACGTGTGCCAGGAGCAATTCATCATTTATCTTTGTCATGACCCGAGTGTGGAATGTGACTGGAACTTAAATCATTCAACGTCTAGAGGCGTAACGTAATTCAAGTAAGCCAAAATCCCAGAAGATCTAAACCGTGAAAAGAAGTAGAGTGATAAAAATACTTGTTTTTAAAAGGTTGGTTTTAAAAAAATAGAGTTACATCAAATCATTTAAAAGCATCAAGTTTTCTGAAAATTTCGGCAGAGTCTCCTTTGTAATAACTGGCCCCAAAACGATACATAACATGAATATATAAGCAACGATAAAAAGGCATCCCCAAGCGGGAGCTAGCTGTTCGCTGAATGGAGGAACACAACCACATGCAATATATATCATAATAATGTGAAAAACCATTAAAAGAGCAAGAATAGAAAAGCATAAAGTCGGCTCACACGAGCTCGACACCAGATAACAAAATAATACAAGTCTCACAGTCTCGTAGTCTAGGTCAATATACAAATGGTAGATGGAGTGTACTAGATACAAAAGTAAATATACATGGTGGGAAACAAAAGAATATCCTCACAAAACCCATCTACAAGTAAAGCGCTCAAGTCGAAGCGAAAGGAAGCAACAGGAATAGAAGCAGTGCGCCTGCCGCGACTATACTGACGGGTCGGTCCTGCAAGACACTGTGGCGCAATGAGGGTGAGTTGCCAACTCGTGAGTAGTAAGTAACATCTAATGAGACAATCGCAAGAATGCATGCAAATGCGTCGAAAAACTATATATAAAGTATGATGCGATGTACTAATATGAATGCAACATGAATAAATGATAAATCATCAAATCTGGGTATATCTGTTATGAGAAAATCTGAGTTTTATCTTAGTAAACTTTTGGTATTGTAAAACTGGAGTATCATCAAATAGAAACAAGAGAAATCCGTGTCAAGTATCGACACACAATATATATCAATATCTAGGGTCCCGACTCTTAGATCGACCCCAATCTATATGAATCACAAGACCCCGGTCGATATCCTCCAGATCTCCGCCGGGCCAAAATCACCGGTAGGTAGTACTCCTTTACCGGGCTCAACGTCTCTCTATACGGCTGTTCAGTTGATAAAACTGCACATTTGTATTACATTTTTCCTACCATTTTCATATTAAAAAAAAGGACTTTATTATAATATATTATACATATGAGGGTTTATGTGTAAAAGCACCATTTTCCATGTGTTAATATATTTTAATTAGTATTTGGTAGGAAAATGTATGCAAATAAATTCATTGACCTAATCCTAGTAGAACTAGGTCTACTAAATCTTATTTGAGTTGTTGTGCAGAATTTTCCAAGTTGTTATGCAGAATTTATCAAACAAATCAAGTTGTTGAAGAAAACTTGCTAAATTAAGAAGCAAAACTTGGAGACCAAGTCTGGAAGCAACCGAGAAAAGATTTTTGAATTTTGAAGGTGCCTACGATTGCCACATGTCACAAGATGCAAGCACAAGAAATTTCATCAAGAGATCTCTACCGTTAAGCGCGGATCCGCGGCCAAACACCCCCTTGGGCCGCGGATCCGCCGCAATCATAAGGAGTTGGAAGACAAGATTTTGTGGGGGTGAATCAAAGCTATATTTTACCAAGTTTCCAACCTAAAGATTCTGGCTTTGCACTATAAAAGGGCACCGAGAGCCTCTTGGAAAAATCATCAAGCCGACGAGATCACAAAGTCCAAGACGGCTCACACATCCAGGCTGATCATCAACGGTTCATCCACCTCCTTAGAAGAGATCGAGAAGCAAACTAGGTTTTTGTAATCATTTTCTAAGGAATCAAAGTGTATTTGATATTGTTGATTAATAAAGGTAACTTTCTTCTTCTTATTCTACTTCTTCGTAGTTTAATTATGCATTTTCTCTCCATCTCTTTTTCTCCCAACATGCGCGAGTAATTCTCCGCTTGTTAGGGTTCGTAGGATTAGGGTAGGCTAATGGATGATGAATATCTCTAAACTCTTTTTAAGTCCTATAAAGTTTATGAACTTTATCAAAAGAATCATTAACATCCTAATCAGGCGCGCTGACAATTCTTTGTTAGTTCCGACCGCGATTAGAGATTGGATTAATGATTGTTTTGGTAAAGGCTAGATATTAACGGAGTTAGTTCCGTGTCGAGATAAGGGTTAAGAGTGGGATTCCTTTTCCCTCCAGAAACCCTAATCTACACGCATCACCGTCGTTCTAGTTATAAATCTATTAATGGATAAAAAGGGTAACTTTTAATTAATCGTCTATGACTACTAAATCCTAACGAACCCTACAAGCCCTCTTATTATATTGTCTATATCTCTAAAATAATCTAGATCTATATTTTTGCATTCTTGCTTAACGTAGATCTAGAAACTTTTCACAAAATTCTTATTTCCTCCTCTCTTTTTCAACACATCTAAAGTAAGAGTAAAAGGTTCCACGTTTCCCTGAGGACGACCCGTACTCATCTCGGTCTAGCTACGCGCGACACCGTTATTGATTGCGGTTAAACTACAAACACACAATTTTCGAACCAATCAAATGGCGCCGTTGCCGGGGAAACGTGCGTAATTTTTTATTTTTACTATTTGTGTTGAATTCTTAGACGAGTCATATCATTATTAAAATAAAACTGCAAATTGTATATTTAACGATTATTGTGTGAATTTTTGCGAGGAAATCTGGAGTCACGGACTTGAGGAAACAGGAGATCTAGGGTTCACGCTTCTCTGGTAAGATTCTAACTCCCTTCTCTCTCCTCTAAAATCCAATAAAATCTATTTTCTGCAGGATTCTTTGCAAAATATCGCCGCTCAAAAATCTTTTTGCAAAGTTTTGTTTTTCGGTTTGTTTTTGCATATTTTAATACGGATCTTTAAGGGGCAAGGACCAAATCAAGATTAGGTGGGGATTTCATCACCCTTCCTAAGCCCCACAAATCACAAACCAAGCATATAGATCAACCCTTCATTAATTTAAAAAATATCTAGACCAGACTCTAAGGACTGTCGCGCTCAATAAGGACAGAGGAAGGTCGTGGGTAATCTATCGTTTATCCGCATTATTTTTGTAGTGCCTAGGCAAGTGTGTCGAAGGCTAGTGGTTTTTAATTAGGCCCACGACGTGGTTCCTTCCCACTTACCTGGCACTTACCTGGCTACAAGGGTAGTACGGAGGCGGTAGAGGATTTATCCTTCGGCTTGTCCTTTGGAAGTCTAGGAGCGGTCTAGAGACTGGACCTAGGTAACCATAGTTGTAGGGTTGTGCATTTTTGTGATTTGTCTAAATCCGTCTTTTTTTTAAAACAAACCAATTACTTTCTCTCCTTTTTACCCCTTCCCCCTTCTTCTCTTCTTATAATGGGTGACCTAAACAGAAGAACACTTGCCGAGATTTGCTGTCCACAACCAGATATCTCTTGTTTTCGAAATCCCTTCGGTATACCGTCCGGCTCTTCCATGTCCTTAAGAGATCATATAGAATCAAGCAGGAAGAAACAGTTGGCCACCTCAGTCTAGGTGTTATCAACCGTATCCTAATCCTACACCTGTTTCAGTTCATACCCAGAGTGAGGAAGCCCCTAGACGAATGTCCATTGCTGAGCACATAGCTAGGTCTAGAGGCCAAAGTTTCAACCCGGACCAATATCAACCATCACCACCACTGTCCGGAGAAGAGTTTGATATGCGGTTTGTATATAACCAACCAACCAACCCATATCAATATTCTTCTTATCATAATATTGATCCTACTCCTACCCAAGTTCAGCAACCATTCTGTTCCTATCAATCCAATCCGACTTTTCCACCTACTCTAGACAGTTCTTCTAATCTGTCATTTGGGAGTTTTAATTATCCACAGGAATTTCAATCTTATACTGAAACCCCTTATCAACCCAAGACTAGTCTGGAGCAGACATTAGAAAAATATATGGAACTAACAAATCAAATTATGAAGGATTTGCGTAGTAAGACAAAACTGTACACCCTTCCTAATCAAATCTCCTCATTCCAAACTGAACTCCACAACTCCAGTGTCATAGATTCATCAAGTACAATGTCTGATAAGTTGTGTGACTTTGTAGTGTTTGATTTACCTAACTGTGAAGGGTCCCTTTCAAGTGAAACCATACCCAACCCTTGTGATCTCTACACCTCCACTCTTGAACCAAAACTGATTGAAAACCATACTTTTGATGAGGAGTTTGAGAATTTTAACCTTCACTTGAATGAGGTGATTGACATTGGGGATATATTGATTGATGAACCCGAAATTTTGGATGATTTTGTCCCACCAATTCATCAAATCCTTTCACTTCCTTGCGGTCATCATCTTGAGCCTTTAATTCTTCCCGAACCCCAAATATTTCTTGAAGTTGATGATACAGGTATACCCGAAGAAATACAGCCTCCATCTTCCATATCTAGTTCTGCAACACTCGACACACCAATTTGTTTACCCATTTCACCTTCTACTTTCTCTGGTTCTTCTTCTGTTCCTATAGTTTCAGTGAGTTTTGATAGATCACAATCCGTTAATTCAAGTTCAGTAATACCAGAAATTCAATTTGATTTGGATATTTTTGAAAAAGAGGTAGATGAGTTTTTCGAGTCCTCTACCTCAGTGATTTTTTATGAATCAAGTAGAATAAATTCTGGCATAAAACTCTTTGACAGCAAAATGTTCAATCACACCATTGATAAAAGTTTTGAAGAACTTTTTGCTGACAAACTTGAATTTTTAAACAATACTGATTTTGTGATTAGTCAATCTCCACCTATAGAGGTTGAACCGTCACCATTCCTTCTTCCTAATTATTCACATTCATCCTCATTCTTTCTTTTCTCTAATTTCAAACCCTTTCCAGACCACCTCTTATCCCTTCCCCACTTTTTCTTGACTCGATACAACACATTCTTCCACCAACCTATACGATATACTGATAAAATCTTTGAATGGTTGGTGTTAACTTTTGGTCTTTGTAAAGCCTTACTTTGACCAAATGACTCACCCCCTCTTAAAATGCTTCATATTGTCTAACTCATGTTTGAGGGGGGGGTTATATTTTTGGCTCTTGAACATAATTTTTGTCCTCAAATTTGTGAGCCAAAAATAAGTTTGGGGGAGGATTTCCACTTTCATATATTCTTGCCCCTATTAATAATGTCCTCCCAAGCTTACAGGTTTTTATGATCCAGCAGATATCAACAATGAGGACACTGTTGAAAACAAGTTTGGGGGAGGTTTGTGCTTATTTACACATCAATTTGCATCATATTTTGCATAAGCACAACATTTTCAAAAATTTAAAAAAGAAAAAATTTATAACAAAAGAGTAGAAAGTGAAAAATTACATCCAAAAGATAGGAATAGTTTAAGAAAACCAAGAAAATTAGAAGTTTTCTTAAACGAACTAGTAATAAGTAGCTATGAGCTGTTGTCCCAAGGATTAGTAAGATGAAGGAAGTCACTAATCTGAGGATAAAAATAAGTCTGAAAATAGTTTCTATTCTGGAAGCCAAACATTTGAATGTTGATACCCTACTATATGCACTTACACACGTCTTGAAACTCGGGATAGTAGAGGATACCTTGAAATGCTCTTGTCTAAAAGCCAAAGAATGAAGGAAGTGAAAAAAATGAAGAAAATATAAAAATGGTGAAAAGAAAAAAATGAACACTGGTTTTGTTATCGCCAAGGCAGCAATAAAAAAATATAGCGAGGGTGCTTCTTCACCTAGTGCCCTAAGGCCAACTGGTCTGGGAGTCACCGCTAAGCCTTAGGTGGTGCAAGACGAGGAAAATATTATCACCGAATCAGCAAGCACATGAGTAATCGGTCGGTTAGTATCTCAAGAAGTATTAACGGTCGCATGAAAATGTGTGAGCAAATCTAAATATTCATCAAGTTAAAAGTACTAAGGTAGATGGACAAGAGTATGATAGCTTGAATTGAATTCTCCGAGTGTAGGGATGTTCTTTACACACACGTGGGGTTATATGATCAATGTTTGGATGAAAGGTAGAAATGAAGAATAAAGACGATGTTTTATTGAGGGATGATGTGATTTCTAACATTTTTTCATGACTATTAAGATAGGGCTCATGACAACTGAAAAGCTAGTATAGTTGGAAACTCTTATTTTCAAAGTATTTCTTTTATGGTTCTTATCTTTATATGTAAATTTCACTATCTTTCTTTTGTTATAGGATTTTGTGGGTGTAATCCGCTGAAAACCCTCAGGAGACAACACTCCTCCTACTAGGGACACCTAGAGGTTTAACGGCTTGTTGCATGTGCTCAGTGCAATCGTGTCTGCCTACGAAAGTGTGCTTAGTTTTCTCCTTTCTTTTTCTCCTCTTGAATAAACTAGTTTGCTCGGGACGATCAAAGATAAGTTTGGGGGTATTTGTTCAGTTGATAAAACTGCACATTTGTATTACATTTTTCCTACCATTTTCATATTAAAAAAAGGACTTTATTATAATATATTATACATATGAGGGTTTATGTGTAAAAGCACCATTTTCCATGTGTTAATATATTTTAATTAGTATTTGGTAGGAAAATGTATGCAAATAAATTCATTGACCTAATCCTAGTAGAACTAGGTCTACTAAATCTTATTTGAGTTGTTGTGCAGAATTTTCCAAGTTGTTATGCAGAATTTATCAAACAAATCAAGTTGTTGAAGAAAACTTGCTAAATTAAGAAGCAAAACTTGGAGACCAAGTCTGGAAGCAACCGAGAAAAGATTTTTGAATTTTGAAGGTGCCTACGATTGCCACATGTCACAAGATGCAAGCACAAGAAATTTCATCAAGAGATCTCTACCGTTAAGCGCGGATCCGCGGCCAAACACCCCCTTGGGCCGCGGATCCGCCGCAATCATAAGGAGTTGGAAGACAAGATTTTGTGGGGTGAATCAAAGCTATATTTTACCAAGTTTCCAACCTAAAGATTCTGGCTTTGCACTATAAAAGGGCACCGAGAGCCTCTTGGAAAAATCATCAAGCAGACGAGATCACAAAGTCCAAGACGGCTCACGCATCCAGGCTGATCATCAACGGTTCATCTACCTCCTTAGAAGAGATCGAGAAGCAAACTAGGTTTTTGTAATCATTTTCTAAGGAATCAAAGTGTATTTGATATTGTTGATTAATAAAGGTAACTTTCTTCTTCTTATTCTATTTCTTCGTAGTTTAATTATGCATTTTCTCTCCATCTCTTTTTCTCCCAACATGCGCGAGTAATTCTTCGCTTGTTAGGGTTCGTAGGATTAGGGTAGGCTAATGGATGATGAATATCTCTAAACTCTTTTTAAGTCCTATAAAGTTTATGAACTTTATCAAAAGAATCATTAACATCCTAATCGGGTGCGCTAACAATTCTTTGTTAGTTCCGACCGCGATTAGAGATTGGATTAATGATTGTTTTGGTAAAGGCTAGATATTAACGGAGTTCCGTGTCGAGATAAGGGTTAAGAGTGGGATTCCTTTTCCCTCCAGAAACCCTAATCTACACGCATCACCGTCGTTCTAATTATAAATCTATTAATGGATAAAAAGGGTAACTTTTAATTAATCGTCCATGACTACTAAATCCTAACGAACCCTACAAGCCCTCTTATTATATTGTCTACATCTCTAAAATAATCTAGATCTATATTTTTGCATTCTTGCTTAACGTAGATCTAGAAACTTTTCACAAAATTCTTATTTCCTCCTTTCTTTTTCAACACATCTAAAGTAAGAGTAAAAGGTTCCACGTTTCCCTGAGGACGACCCGTACTCATCTCGGTCTAGCTACGCGCGACACCGTTATTGATTGCGGTTAAACTACAAACACACAATTTTCGAACCAATCAAATGGCGCCGTTGCCGTGGAAACGTGCGTAATTTTTTATTTTTACTATTTGTGTTGAATTCTTAGACGAGTCATATCATTATTAAAACAAAACTGCAAATTGTATATTTAACGATTATTGTGTGAATTTTTGCGAGGAAATCTGGAGTCACGGACTTGAGGAAACAGGAGATCTAGGGTTCACGCTTCTCTGGTAAGATTCTAACTCCCTTCTCTCTCCTCTAAAATCCAATAAAATCTATTTTCTGCAGGATTCTTTGCAAAATATCGCCGCTCAAAAATCTTTTTGCAAAGTTTTGTTTTTCGGTTTGTTTTTGCATATTTTAATACGGATCTTTAAGGGGCAAGGACCAAATCAAGATTAGGTGTGGAGTTCATCACCCTTCCTAAGCCCCACAAATCACAAACCAAGCATATAGATCAACCCTTCATTAATTTAAAAAATATATAGACCAGACTCTAAGGACTGTCGCGCTCAATAAGGACAGAGGAAGGTCATGGGTAATCTATCGTTTATCCGCATTATTTTTGTAGTGCCTAGGCAAGTGTGTCGAAGGCTAGTGGTTTTTAATTAGGCCCACGACGTGGTTCCTTCCCACTTACCTGGCACTTACCTGGCTACAAGGGTAGTACGGAGGCGGTAGAGGATTTATCCTGCGGCTTGTCCTTTGGAAGTCTAGGAGCGGTCTAGAGACTGGACCTAGGTAACCATAGTTGTAGGGTTGTGCATTTTTGTGATTTGTCTAAATCCGTCTTTTTTTTAAAACAAACCAATTACTTTCTCTCGTTTTTACCCCTTCCCCCTTCTTCTCTTCTTATAATGGGTGACCTAAATAGAAGAACACTTGCCGAGATTTGCTGTCCACAACCAGATATCTCTTGTTTTCGAAATCCCTTCGGTATACCGTCCGGCTCTTCCATGTCCTTAAGAGATCATATAGAATCAAGCAGGAAGAAACAGTTGGCCACCTCAGTCTAGGTGTTATCAACCGTATCCTAATCCTACACCTGTTTCAGTTCATACCCAGAGTGAGGAAGCCCCTAGACGAATGTCCATTGCTGAGCACATAGCTAGGTCTAGAGGCCAAAGTTTCAACCCGGACCAATATCAACCATCACCACCACTGTCCGGAGAAGAGTTTGATATGCGGTTTGTATATAACCAACCAACCAACCCATATCAATATTCTTCTTATCATAATATTGATCCTACTCCTACCCAAGTTCAGCAACCATTCTGTTCCTATCAATCCAATCCGACTTTTCCACCCACTCTAGACAGTTCTTCTAATCTGTCATTTGGGAGTTTTAATTATCCACAGGAATTTCAATCTTATACTGAAACCCCTTATCAACCCAAGACTAGTCTGGAGCAGACATTAGAAAAATATATGGAACTAACAAATCAAATTATAAAGGATTTGCGTAGTAAGACAGAACTGTACACCCTTCCTAATCAAACCTCCCCATTCCAAACTGAACTCCACAACTCCAGTGTCATAGATTCATTAAGTACAATGTCTGATAAGTTGTGTGACTTTGTAGTGTTTGATTTACCCAACTGTGAAGGGTCCCTTTCAAGTGAAACCATACCCAACCCTTGTGATCTCTACACCTCCACTCTTGAACCAAAACTGATTGAAAACCATACTTTTGATGAGGAGTTTGAGAATTTTAACCTTCACTTGAATGAGGTGATTGACATTGGGGATATATTGATTGATGAACCCGAAATTTTGGATGATTTTGTCCCACCAATTCATCAAATCCTTTCACTTCCTTGTGGTCATCATCTTGAGCCTTTAATTCTTCCCGAACCCCAAATATGTCTTGAAGTTGATGATACAGGTATACCCGAAGAAATACAGCCTCCATCTTCCACATCTGGTTCTGCAACACTCGACACACCAATTTGTTTACCCATTTCACCTTCTACTTTCTCTGGTTCTTCTTCTGTTCCTATAGTTTCAGTGAGTTTTGATAGATCACAATCCGGTAATTCAAGTTCAGTAATACCAGAAATTCAATTTGATTTGGATATTTTTGAAAAAGAGGTAGATGAGTTTTTTGAGTCCTCTACCTCAGTGATTTTTTATGAATCAAGTAGAATAAATTCTGGCATAAAACTCTTTGACAGCAAAATGTTCAATCACACAGTTGATAAAAGTTTTGAAGAACTTTTTGCTGACGAACTTGAATTTTTAAACAATACTGATTTTGTGATTAATCAATCTCCACCTATAGAGGTTGAACCGTCACCATTCCTTCTTCCTAATTATTCACATTCATCCTCATTCTTTCTTTTCTATAATTTCAAACCCTTTCCAGACCACCTCTTATCCCTTCCCCACTTTTTCTTGACTCGATACAACACATTCTTCCACCAACCTATACGATATACTGATAAAATCTTTGAATGGTTGGTGTTAACTTTTGGTCTTTGTAAAGCCTTACTTTGACCAAATGACTCACCCCCTCTTAAAATGCTTCATATTGTCTAACTCATGTTTGAGGGGGGGTATATTTTTGGCTCTTGAACATAATTTTTGTCCTCAAATTTGTGAGCCAAAAATAAGTTTGGGGGAGGATTTCCACTTTCATATATTCTTGCCCCCATTAATAATGTCCTCCCAAGCTTACAGGTTTTTATGATCCAGCAGATAGCAACAGTGAGGACACTGTTGAAAACAAGTTTGGGGGAGGTTTGTGCTTATTTACACATCAATTTGCATCATATTTTGCATAAGCACAACATTTTCAAAAATTTAAAAAAGAAAAAAATTATAGAAAAAGAGTAGAAAGTGAAAAATTACATCCAAAAGATAGGAATAGTTTAAGAAAACCAAGAAAATTAGAAGTTTTCTTAAATGAACTAGTAATAAGTAGTTATGAGCTGTTGTCCCAAGGGTTAGTAAGATGAAGGAAGTTACTAATCTGAGGATAAAAATTAAGTCTGAAAATAGTTTCTATTCTGGAAGCCAAACATTTGAATGTTGATACCCTACTATATGCACTTACACACGTCTTGAAACTCGGGATAGTAGAGGATACCTTGAAATGCTCTTGTCTAAAAGCCAAAGTATGAAGGAAGTGAAAAAAATGAAGAAAATATAAAAATGGTGAAAAGAAAAAAATGAACACTGGTTTTGTTATCGCCAAGGCAGCAATAAAAAAATATAGCGAGGGTGCTTCTTCACCTAGTGCCCTAAGGCCAACTGGTCTGGTAGTCACTGCTAAGCCTTAGGTGGTGTAAGACGAGGAAAATATTATCACCGAATCAGCAAGCACATGAGTAATCGGTCGGTTAGTATCTCAAGAAGTATTAACGGTCGCATGAAAATGTGTGAGCAAATCTAAATATTCATCAAGTTAAAAGTACTAAGGTAGATGGACAAGAGTATGATAGCTTGAATTGAATTCTCCGAGTGTAGGGATGATCTTTACACACACGTGGGGTTATATGATCAATGTTTGGATGAAAGGTAGAAATGAAGAATAAAGACGATGTTTTATTGAGGGATGATGTGATTTCTAACATTTTTTCATGACTATTAAGATAGGGCTCATGACAACTGAAAAGCTAGTATAGTTGGAAACTCTTATTTTCAAAGTATTTCTTTTATGGTTCTTATCTTTATATGTAAATTTCACCATCTTTCTTTTGTTATAGGATTTTGTGGGTGTAATCCGTTGAAAACCCTCAGGAGACAACACTCCTCCTACTAGGGACACTTAGAGGTTTAACGGCTTGTTGCACGTGCTCAGTGCAATCGTGTCTGCCTACGAAAGTGTGCTTAGTTTTCTCCTTTCTTTTTCTCCTCTTGAATAAACTAGTTTGCTCGGGACGATCAAAGATAAGTTTGGGGGTATTTGTTCAGTTGATAAAACTGCACATTTGTATTACATTTTCCTATCATTTTCATATTAAAAAAAAGGACTTTATTATAATATATTATACATATGAGGGTTTATGTGTAAAAGCACCATTTTCCATGTGTTAATATATTTTAATTAGTATTTGGTAGGAAAATGTATGCAAATAAATTCATTGACCTAATCCTAGTAGAACTAGGTCTACTAAATCTTATTTGAGTTGTTGTGCAGAATTTTCAAGTTGTTATGCAGAATTTATCAAACAAATCAAGTTGTTGAAGAAAACTTGCTAAATTAAGAAGCAAAACTTGGAGACCAAGTCTGGAAGCAACCGAGAAAAGATTTTTGAATTTTGAAGGTGCCTACGATTGCCACATGTCACAAGATGCAAGCACAAGAAATTTCATCAAGAGATCTCTACCGTTAAGCGCGGATCCGCGGCCAAACACCCCCTTGGGCCGCGGATCCGCCGCAATCATAAGGAGTTGGAAGACAAGATTTTGTGGGGTGAATCAAAGCTATATTTTACCAAGTTTCCAACCTAAAGATTCTGGCTTTGCACTATAAAAGGGCACCGAGATCCTCTTGGAAAAATCATCAAGCCGACGAGATCACAAAGTCCAAGACGGCTCACGCATCCAGGCTGATCATCAACGGTTCATCTACCTCCTTAGAAGAGATCGAAAAGCAAACTATGTTTTTGTAATCATTTTCTAAGGAATCAAAATGTATTTGATATTGTTGATTAATAAAGGTAACTTTCTTCTTCTTATTCTATTTCTTCGTAGTTTAATTATGCATTTTCTCTCCATCTCTTTTTCTCCCAACACGCGCGAGTAATTCTCCGCTTGTTAGGGTTCGTAGGATTAGGGTAGGCTAATGGATGATGAATATCTCTAAACTCTTTTTAAGTCCTATAAAGTTTATGAACTTTATCAAAAGAATCATTAACATCCTAATCGGGCATGCTAACAATTCTTTGTTAGTTCCGACCGCGATTAGAGATTGGATTAATGATTGTTTTGGTAAAGGCTAGATATTAACGGAGTTCCGTGTCGAGATAAGGGTTAAGAGTGGGATTCCTTTTCCCTCCAGAAACTCTAATCTACACGCATCACCGTCGTTCTAGTTATAAATCTATTAATGGATAAAAATGGTAACTTTTAATTAATCGTCCATGACTACTAAATCCTAACGAACCCTACAAGCCCTCTTATTATATTGTCTACATCTCTAAAATAATCTAGATCTATATTTTTGCATTCTTGCTTAACGTAGATCTAGAAACTTTTCACAAAATTCTTATTTCCTCCTCTCTTTTTCAACATATCTAAAGTAAGAGTAAAAGGTTCCACGTTTCCCTGAGGACGACCCGTACTCATCTCGGTCTAGCTACGCGCAACACCGTTATTGATTGCGGTTAAACTACAAACACACAATTTTCGAACCAATCAACGGCCTTCTAGCCCCAGGGTACCTCACTGGGTCCACCATGTACTCGCAGACGGTGCCTCCTCTCTCCTCGAATCGGGTATATGTACATACGTGACTCAAGAACCGAGAAAACTCATGGTGGACGCCACACATCATATCACGAGAGAACCGAAATTTCCAAATGATCATAAGTTCATAAAATTCCTTTGCGGTTTTCCCCAAATCCAGAAATCTCATGAATACGGAAATCTCCAAGAAAAATCACAATATATGAATATGTGGATGACGATGAATGTCCATGATATCAATATGATGAAATGAGACAAATGACTTGAAGACTACATATTAAAAATGATGTGGTGAGCTAAATGACTTGAAGACGTCAATAATGATGCAAAGAGATAATGACTTGAAGACTACATATCAATAATGATGCACTGGGATAAATAACTAGAAGACTACATATATCAATAATGATACAATGAGATGAATGACTAGAAGACTACATATATCAATAATGATGCAATGAGATGAATGACTTGGTGACTACATATCAATAATGATGCAAATGTAAAAATACCGATTATTAAACAAGTTCTATAGTATTCGTGACATAGCAATTACCAATGGCGTGTATGTTCGCATAAAGTAGTGCACGTGCGACATGAACCATTGGTAATGGTGCAAGTGTCCTAGTGGGATAATATCCATGTGCATGATGATGCAAGTACAATATGAATATGATATACTCATATGAAAACAAGAATTTTAAATAAATCCTAACTATCGGGCACTTTACGTCATCCAAGCGATTCCCCCATAGATGTAACATTTACTCACTGGAATGCCTCGGCTAATCGAATCCGATCACTGCATTTCCTTTTCTTGCCGCGTCCGACATCTCCGCAACTGATCCTAGAATCGCACAATATTAATACATAAGGCTAAACATCCGATATAACGCGAAGACAAAACGATACGAAGGAACTAATGCTTACAAGTTAAACACGTATGCACTTGGTACACAAAACGCGTGTGACATCGTCTAAAACCACTCCTAGGGGTTGTTATACATAGCAAACGCCAAATCGAGAATCGAAACGTCCGTATCGCATATGTGAAGAAAGCTTTCGATCAATCAAGTCAGTGATGAGACCCATCATGCCGCACGGTACGTTGATCATCCTTTTGTTTTAACAAAACGCTCATTTTAAGGTAAAGTGGTCCAAGATTTTATCTTAAGATTAAATAAGAAAAACAAAGTATACCAAATATCCTAAATGACCCATAGAGAGCTACCCACAAAACCCGAACACCCAACTTAACAAGAAGGTCGGCGGCGCCAGGAATATTGCAATTCTCGCCGGTCGAAAAGTGAGGGTTTGAGTCCGGGTTTCTAGGGTAAACACATGTCATTAACACTACTCTACTATATTGTTTGATTTAATTATAGATCAACGTAATGATAGCAGATCACCAATATCACTAAAGTTAACTAAAAACCGTATTTAAACACCAAATTAAAACATAAAGGTGTTTTAGTGCAATTAGTTAAATTAATAAGACTAGTAGTCACTAACTACACTTAATTACTCTAGTAAGACATAAAAACTTAAAACTTAACCTAACATTATCTTTAAAACTCTAAACTTACACTAAAATCTACTTTAACACCTAATTAAGATTAACTAAAGTAAGGATTTGCAAAAACAAGAAGTAAACTTGGTTCATACCTTAAAATGATTTGGAAAAGAGACCCTACTTGATAAGATTTGTCACCAAAGGAAAACTTGCTTGATGGAAACTCTTAAAGAGGTTGAAAATAGGATTTTAGTGATGATTTGTATAAGGATTTGTGTTGATTATGTAGGGTTTTTAGTGAAGTAGAGAAGGTTTTTTGGCAAAGGAGAAGGAAGAAGAAGAAGAAAGAAGTAGAGGATGAGGAAAATATCAAGGGAGAGAGAGAGAGAAATCCTTGCCATGGCTTGCATTAAATGCACCATTCTAGATATTTTCCTTTTTCCTTTTTATTTTTATTTTCTAAATAATTCTATAACCATCCACACTTAAAAAGAAAGGAGCATGCCAACAAAATGTGCTTAGGTTGCCATGGTTGCATAAACATGTATTAACCTATGATTAACACTAAATTAGTGTGTGCGTGCATGTTAAAATATATATTTTTAATAATTAATAGATAAGGAAATAAATAAGTAAACTAGCAATTAAATAAATAACTAATTAAATACCAATAAAATAAATAATTACATAAATAAAATAGGTATATTTATGTCTATGAGGAAAAAAAATTATTAACTAGGTTTTACGGAAAACACGTGCCATACCACTAATTAACATATAATTATCCTAAACGATTTTTAAAACGTTACAATCTTCCCCCCTTAAAGAAATTCGGTTCCCGAATTTAAAATTTTACTATGCGTACCTTCAAAGAGATGGGGAAATTTCTTCCGCATCTCATTCTCGGCTTCCCAGGCGACCTCTTCGCTATTCGGACCACGCCAAAGAAACTTCATGGACGGTAAGACCTTCGACCTTAGTTTCTTCACCTGTCGATCCAGAATGACTATCGGCTGCTCGGTGAAAGAAAGGTCGCGCTCCTGCTGGATCGTCTTGTTAGGAATATGTATGCCCTAGAGACCATTATTGATGATATAGTGGATGCTTGGACATATATCTAGAGGACTTTCTTGCTCGAAATGATAGTATGCTATCAGCTTACCTTTATCTTAACATGTAGACTGGTATTTATACCGTCTGTCTCTTACATGTTGATAAAGCCCTTAGGATATATACTTGACTACCAAGATTATGATGAGATCATACTAGTGGGGCCAAGGTGGTCCAAAAGTACATCCTTTAATCAGTTCCTAGTCGAGGGAATATCGAGACTAGGGCATCGATATTCCAGAGTAGACTAGTGTGTACGTTTCTTGTCCCTTAGAGGGCTATGGCTGATCCCACAACCATTGGTATGTGACATCAAAGATTGTACATAGATGCTCATTAGAGAATGGGTACACAGAACGGACTCGCCGAGGACTCCTAATTGGTAGTATACCTATCGTCAGATAGCAGTCCTCTGGTGACACTGGTACAGGTTAGTCTGTAGACCCGAGATCGTCATAGAGTCTTGTATGGCTCCCACTGTGCTTTGATTTCCTCCCTAACACGCTTAAGAGGAGTTTTGCAAACAGGTGGATTTTGGGTACAGTCCCGAGTCACATGGAGGCAATGAGAGATAAGAGAGGTTTCGTCTCTCCCGGTATTAGGGGTTGATGTTGCGCTATGCTCGATTGGCTATAACTGGAAGTCCCTGGCCAGGGCTGCTGCTGAGATTTACTGATAAGTGTTATCAGTAGTTTCTCAAACCGTTATAGGCCAGACATCGGCATGACTTATCACGTTACTGGGGTCTGACATTTACCACCCCTAGACATGATATGCGACATATCAGACGAAGATACCAGACTGTACGGTAGTGTTATTGATAGGCTTCATGGAGAGTATGGACAGGCTTTCTTGTCGATCTTCATATCGCTCAATACCCGGGTAGTCGTTAAGTCCAGCTAGTACCGCTGACGGCTTATGGGTGATTGATGTGATCATCACCTACTGCTGGTGTATCGACGAGTCTTTAGAGTCCCACACAGAAGTTTCCTGGTTCAAGCGAAATGAAGTAGGACACATATGTGATATGTGTATGGGCCTGATTAAATACGTGTATATGATACCGTATTGTAATCTGGCAGTTATCTGTTATCAGGTTAGGTTATATGTGATATAACCAGATTATCGAATCAAGTGTTGATTTGATAGTGTGATACTCAGATAAATGATATTAGTCGATCATATGTGATATGACCGGATTATTAAATCAAGTGTTGATTTAATAATGTGATATATATTATATGTGATATAATTATATCTTAACTTATATCATTAGTTCACTAATTATTCTTCCATTATATATATATTAATATATATGATATATATTTATAATAATGAAGCATGGCATGAAATTTTATTTTGTGAAAATAGAAATGAGGTGGAATTTGTGGCATGGTGTGAGGTATGGCACATAATATATTTTATTACTTTGGCTTCACTATTGAAGCATGGTGCATATTTTCTTTTTGAAAATATTCATGCTTCAATGAGTGAATGATATTTTGTGTGAGCCATTACTTGCTCATTCTAATACTTAACCATATTTTCTTTAGTTGCTCCCATGGTTGCTCTCTAGCTTCTTCATCTTCCTCATTGCCATGGTTCAAGCTTCAACCCTCACATGTGATGTGAACCATGAAGCCTGAACACAAACTTGTGAGTTTTAACATCCCCTACTTTACCATCCTACACTTGACTAGTGATCGAGTGTAGCGTGTTTCCTACACCAAAGAGTTTAGTGTAGAGGTAGCTTGAGTTGGAAGGACTTTGCGTGGATCATCTTCGGCACGAAGGTCTTCGGAGGAAGCTCGTCCAAACCCTCAAGTGGAGCCTAGTGGAGTCGCGGGACTACTACACAGAGCATATGAAGTGAAGGACTCGATCTACGAGGGTATAGACATCTTTCACTTCTTCTAGTTTAGTTGATATCAAACATAAAACCCTAATCATCTAGTTAAACATCTTGGATAGTCTAGCTTAGCACCTATAAAAATTTGAATTTGGCATACTTGATGCCACTAGAACCCCTTGCTGGTGTTAGGGTAGACTTTCATGGTATCTAAGCCAAAACTAGAAGATTAGACGATATAATTAGAATCACAAAACCGAAAAACTCCGAAACACCCGAACCCAAAATCAAGTTTTTGTCGAATTTTTTAAGGTCTTTAAAATTTTTTTAAGCAACTGCAGAATGCTGTATGTAATGCAACTTGAACACTGGAAAAATTCAAGGCCAAACCACAACATTTCACCCGGCGAAATACCCCAGAAAGCCGGCCTGGCCAGTTTTATGTTGTTGTCTGGCCTTGAAATTTTTTTGGTGTTCCAGTAGCTTGATTTTAGGGTTTCAGGTATTGTTTGATTATCCCATTTTGCATGTGATGTTAACAGTTCATTTGGGGCTAAAACGGAGTGTTTCGTATTCGTTATTTAACGTCGTTTCGGGTTTAGTTTGATATGGATGCAGTAGTTGGAATCCACATTTAATTAGTTTTGTGAAAACTAGTTAGTGTTTATAAATCTAGCATTTTAGTCTCGGTAGATCGATTGCCATGAAGTTTCGATTCGGATCGAAACTCCGTCGCAATCGCGTATCGTACGCGAATACTCACTGAATAACTTTACTAGATAGCCTCGTCCCATTGCCCCAACCAAGTGACTGAAGGAGAACCTCGTTTTTAATAGCACCCACTCAGGTGCTCGCGGTCACGGTGTTCTGCCTAAGTGCACTTGGTCGACGGCATCGGGGGTGCGGCCATCTATTAGACGTGTATTCGATCAGCTAGTTGGGAATCTTGTTGAATTACCCGACTAAATTATTGAAAAGAGTTTTTGATATAAGACTAAAATCCGGGGTTTATAGAGTTAGGCATGAAATTCGGAATATGAGATATTCCGGGTTTATGATGTCTAAGGATATGTGCATTCTAATTATTGCAGTTTTTCATTTCTTTTCTGCGACCGTAAGTGTAATACGTGGGGTATCCTAAATCTCGTTGCTATATGTCAACAGAATTTGGGATACGCATATTTTCTTACGTTGATGATATGTGATATCATGTGTTGCTGGTGATATGTTTTATTAGATCGCCGTGATTGAATAGCCGGGTTTTTTTTATGTGAGATGAGAGTTTTTCAATTTTTATTCATGTAAAATTTGTATGTAATATTCTTTTATTGGGGCACTTCCGAGTTGAGGATGATGTCACCATTGATGTATATTATTTACTTTTCCGCATTAGGATAGACCCAAGGCGGGGAGCACAAGTAACCGGGTTCTAGAGTCCAGTGGGAGACCATCTCAAGAAGTTAAGACCGGGTCTCCTAACTCTAGGATTGGTAGGGTTACTTGCTTCTCTCATAGGGGTCTATAGGATGTGGGTTTGGCTATTCATCACAACTGTGGAATCCGTGTTTTACATTACTGGCTAAATTTAAAATACGGAAATCCTAGTATATCCAATATTTCATATGTTTCTTCTGCTGCTTGGTTCTATGATGTTGATCATATAACCGCGTGAGACGAATGTTATATTATATATATGATATATAATAAACGTTGCTTATGTTTTACACCCGTGCTAGTCCAGCCCCCGCTCCGCCGGTAGTTAAGTAACCTAAAGGTGCATGACGGGGCGCAGTGTCTAATGCGGATGGCATAAGCGTACGTTCTATTTTTGTTTCACTTTTCTGTAATGTTTAGGAAACATTAATTGATGGGACTTCATTAATGAGATTAATGAAAAGAAAAAAACCTAAAGATGTTGTAGAATCAAACTTTTAAAAAGGATAGCTCTAGTTTTTGCTTTGCATAGTGGTATTCCTTGATGAATATCCAGCACCTCATTCGATGAGGAAAGAGACGAGATCCCTTCACCGGGAGTGACCTCTTTAGAGAAACTAGCAAATGCTACAACTCACTTGGTTTTGTTTTTGACAGCTTCTCTAGTTCTTGCTTTGCATAGTGGTATTCCTGAATATCCTGCACCTCATTCGATGAAGAAAGAGCCGAGATCTCTTCACCGGGAGTGACCTTTTTAGTGAAACTAACAAAAGCCTAAAAAAACTCTTTTTCAAAATCACTAGATTCTGCAACGATATCAAGTTCAATACGCTCATGGTTTTCTTAAAAACTTGCGTAGCCCTCCGTCATTTCAGATAAGTACTATTTAGTATTCGTGCTACATTTGTTGGCCAGCATCAAGGCGTAGTGTGCGGTAGCTGATTAGTACTTATCTGCAGCATGAGATGTGATTGGATTTGGGTAGTCGTACGACTTTGTTGGCCAGCGTCAAGGGTCGTGCGGGTGGGTTTGATTCAATCAAGAAATGAACGGGTTGAACTTGACTAGCGGCCTATGATTTGTTGGCCAGCGTCAAGGTCATAGGAAGCTAGGGGTAAAAACCATTATCGGGAATTTCAAGTGTTGAAATTTGCAATGAGATTGCATACCTTCTATATGATAGTTGGATCCTCATACCGACTGTGAGTAAGAGTTACTCCTGAGGGAGTTGCACTTTACAATTAGCTAATCAAGTAGGTGTCTAGAAAGTTGTCAACGAGGTTATGCCTTTAGGAAAACGAGGTTTATTTTAATTAGGTCCGTGCGAAAGCACGGGGAACCTCCCTCGGAGTATCGATACCTGCCTGGCCGAATGATTGGCGAACCTGTAAGGTTTAGTTAATCCCGGCTAATCTTACCTTTTAGGGTTTGAAGGAAAAACAGTGGGAGCCATCCTGATTAGATAAAATAACCAATCTAATCTTGCAAAGAGCGTACGCAAAGTGATTATCCTTCTCTCTCTCTCTCTCTCTCCTGGTAGCGACCAATGAAATGCCTTAATCAAGATAATAATATGGATGTTTTGACCGAACCTACTTATTATACTGGGCTAGGTTCCGCTCTATCTTATGATTGTTATAAGTCCCATGATCGCGAGAGGACTGAGCAAGGAATAGTGGAATATCCAGATTCCTACGCCACCCGAACGAAGAATAAGCATGTTGATGCATCTTCTTCGGGTGTGTTCGTTACCAAGAACTATTTCTCAGTTTGTTCTATGTCCTGGGTATTAGATACCGGATCAGGATCCCACGTGTGTAATTTTTTATATGGGCTATAGAAAGGTGGAGTACTAGGAAAGGGTGAAATGTCTCTAGTAGTAGAGATGGTGCAATTGTTGCAGCCAAAGCAGTTGGTAAATATCACCTAGTGTTACCAACTGGTAATACAATGATTCTAAGCGACTGTTATTTCGTACCAATAATATTGTGAATATTTTCCTAAATCAAGTGTTGATGGGTAAGGTATGTTGTATAACAGTGTACACGTTTGTTCATATCAGAATTTTGCATTATTATATTCCTCATTCTTAATCATATTGAAAATAAATAGGTGCTTTTGATCTATGTCTGCTAAATAGTTGCAGGTTACAGGTTCTCAGAACAATACAGTGAAAATGGTGAAAAGACGCTACAAATGTGAGACTACGACCAACAAAAAGATGAATCTGCAATTGCCGCCTACCAGTTTGAGGAACAAACGAAGATCAACAAACAGTTCGATTGCATAAAGTACGAGGGCAGCATAAAAATTCAAGACTTCAACGCGAAGCTAACGGTAAAAGTCCACAAATTCTGCACTGTTGAAAATCTGGAAGAAAGTAGAAAAGATTCTGAGGAACCAAGTGAAGAAACCAGAAGTAAAATGCAACATGAAGAATACCTGAGAAAACAAGCCAGAGATCCTTCAAGATGGTCGTGGAACCGCAGCCAAACAAGGCTTATGGCTGCGGTCCCGCGGCCGTGCAGAGCACGTGTCGGTGCAAAGTGTCGGTGGTGTCGGTGCTTTGACCCGGCTTTCTTAGGGTAGTCTTGTAATTTCAGATGTGGATCAGATGTAAACCCTAGGGTTTCTTCTATCTATAAATAGGAAAGCCTACAGCCTCTTTTGGGGCATGCCTCTTTTTAATTCTAGATTAATCTTTCAATTCCATTGTAATCGTCAAGAGGTGTCAATAAAAGTAAGTTTTTTTTCTTGAATTTTTCTTATCTGCAATTTAATTTCTGCAATTTTGTATCTGTCTTTTATTATATGCATGTTAATTAGGTAATTAAAAAGAAAATTATAAAAATGAATTTTGTCGCAATTTCCTTAATGAGTGAGTAGTTCCTCACTTGTTAGGGTTAGGATTGGGTAGATTTGAGAGATGAACATCTCTCACTCGTTTCTTGCCCGTCTAATATTTTAAATTAGGACTCTATTTGAATCAAACACACACCGCTCACTACGGCACCCTATCCTATGAGATAGCGGTGATTCCCTAGTTAGACCGGTTGTGGTTGATTTACATAGAGGTTAGGACTAAGAGTTAAGAAAGGACGAACAAGGACCAAAGGGAAGAAACTATGTTTCTTCCTAGTCGTGCTAATCCCCTTTGTTAATTATTACCCTAACACCTATGTTCTTAATTAGGGCAAAAGAAGCAGTGAGTAGAATTAACTTTCCAAACTAACCTAATCCTAACCCTAACAAGGTTTTAATCCAAATTGAATTCAATCTTAGTTTTTATAAAATTCAAAACCTACAAAAAAATATGAATTGACTCGTTGGAACAATTAGAAAAGAACACGTTTTCCCTGTGGACCGACCCATACTCAATCGGCTAGCTACCAAGCGACACCGTTATTGATTGCGGTATTCTATTCTTTGATTTTAAAACACGCGCATAAGCATCGACCAATCAAATGGCGCCGTTGCCGGGGATAACGGTAGTTATTTTCTTTTTGTAATTTCGGGTTAATTAAAAATTAAAAAAAATCATAAAAACTGAAAAATATAAAAACAAAAAAATTATCATCTTGTTATTTTTTGAAGGATTTTTGTGCGAATTGTGCAGGAACGGAAAGACGAACAGATTCAGATCTGGAGCAAACCCAGTGAACAAAACAGCAAACAGCAGATCTGAACATACAGAGGAGAACCACAACAGATAACAGAAAGATTTTGGAGGCCTGAACCTACTTAACGCGGAACCGCCGCAACTTCTGGCATTTGACCGCGGATCCGCCGCGCATTGGTGACGTCAGCAGTCCAGAATTCTCTGCGAGTATTCTTGTCTTCTCTGTAACCCCCTGATCTCCTCTGAAAATTTTTCCTGCAGGGTTCTTTCCGCAAAACTTCTTCCCCCTCTCCAATAAATCAATCTTGTGCAGGATTCTTTGCGCCGCAAATAAAAGAATTTTTTTTAGCAAGTGTTTTGGATTTTTGTGTGTTTACTGCTTTGCATTTTTAAAACGGACTTTTAAGGGGCTATAACACCAATCCAGATTGGGTGGGGATTTCATTACCCTTCTTAGGACCCCAAAAATCACAAAAGCATTTGCATCAACCCTAGAGTTAATTAAAAAATATTTAGACTCAGCCAATAAGGACTGTCGCGCTCATTAGGACAAAAGAAGGTTGTGCGCAATCGGTCGTTTATCTAAACCTGACTTTGTGGTGCCTAGGCTAGACAAGTGGGAAAGGTAATTTTAAAAGGCCCGTCTCACGGTGATTCGTGAGCGGATCTCTTCTTTCTTTACTTGTGCTTACCTGACCACAATTGGCGGTGAAGAGGCGATTCGAGGGATATCTTACAACTTGCCCTTTGGACCAGTTAGGAGCCAGTCTAGTTGACTTAGAAGACCCTAGCTCTAGGCTTGATTGTGCATATTGTGATTGCTTGAAAGTGTGTAGTAGTTCCTTATAAAAAATCTTTTGCAAAACTCCTTATAAAAAAAACCACAAAACAAAATTTTTACAAAAACTTGCCATTTTGTCACTAGAAATCCATTGCACCCAACTTTCACCCACATTCTCTCATTGACGTTTTCTTACCCCCACCTTCTATATTTTTTTTGACTGCACTACACCTCGTTAGTGTATGTCCGGTTGGACTAGGGACACTAGCGCCCGTTTAGTCCGTGTCTCGTTAGTGCCTACTGACGACGCGTTCGACTCCGAAGTCGAAATTCTCTCTACTTCTTTACCTTCATCTTCAAATTCATCATCTTCTACGGAGATGTCGGGATTCAATCCTAACAACCCCTTACCTACTACAGGACTGATTCCACCTCAACTGGGTGCAAATAACCCACCACACCCTCCTGTTGAAGCGCCCCAACGAATCGTGCTCCAGGATCTTTTCTATCCAACCCGCACCGCACTTCCTACTTGTCTTTCACTTCCACCGGCTAATGGGGATAACTTCGAAATTAAACCCCACTTCATCAATATGTTGCCCAAATTTCACTGGCTGGAATCCGAAGATGCCTACATCTTCATTAACAAATTCCAGAATGTTTGCGCAATGATGAAGACCACCCAACTTTCCGATGATGCTATAAGGCTACGTGTCATTCCATTCACTTTATGTGACCTAGCTGAAAAGTGGCTATATAGTACAGCATCGCACTCCATAAAAAGTTGGGAAGAGTTTGTTAAGGCTTTTCTAAAAAAGTTTTACCCACACCACAAGACCGCGAGAATTCGCAATGAAATTAATCAATTTTCCCAGCTTCCTTCCGAACCTTTTTGGAAGTGTTTCGAAAGATTTATGGACCTTCTTGTTCAGTGCCCTCACCACGGTATCGAGAGATGGCAACTTTGCCAAACTTTATACGAAGGACTGAACCCAGCAACTAAGCAATTGTTGGAAACTATTTGTCAAGGTCACTTTCTTACAAAATTGAGCGAGGAAGCTTGGCAATTTCTCGACGATCTTGCTAAACAAACACTTCAGTGGGAAAGCACTAGACAGACCACTTCATCTACTTCATCAGGTCAGTCTAGGGCCGGCATACATCAACTTGATATGTTGATTGCAATGAAGGCCAAAATGGCTGCACTCACGAAAAAACTAGAAGCAATTGAGAGCAAATTCACATCGCCTTCTCCTGCTCCAGCTTTACCCCCACGCACTATTTGCGCTTGTTGTTCGGATCCGACCCATTTAACCGAAGAGTGTCCTTACAATCCACCTGTTCAAGAACAAGATCAAGTCAATGCTGCCTTTCAGCAAAGACAAAGAAATGATCCATACTCTTCAACTTATAATCCTGGTTGGAGGAGCCACCCAAATTTTGCTTGGAATCAAAATCAACAACAATTCCAAGGCAATAACAATTTTCAGAGGCCTCCTCCACAACAACAAGCCCCTCAACAAACTCAATATCAGCAACCTTTCCAACCCCAACCTTACCAAAATCAAATGAACAATTTTGCACCAAACAACTCTTTTCCTCAAAATAATTTTGTTCAACCAAATAACGATAAGGTTTCCTCGCTAGAACGAAGTCTGGATGCATTTTTAAAACAATCTACGCAATCCTCAGCCAGCATCCAATCTTCCATTCAGTCTTTGGTGCAACACACTGCATCACATGAGCAAAGCATTAAAACCATTGAAGCTCAAATTGCACAACTGAATGCTGCTCTAAGCGAGCGAGAGAAGGGGAAACTTCCATCTCAACCACTGCCAAATCCCGGTCACACACAAAATACATATGTTGCTCATGAACAAAAAAATCATAATGTGAGTGCCGTGACTACATTGAGATCTAGAAAGGTATTGCACAATTGGCAACAATAATGATGCCCCGGCCGCCGCTTCTTCTTCTTCTTCATCTTCTTCAGAGCCTGTTCTTCATTCTTTGCAAGGCTCTACTTCTTCTACTAATTCGAACGGACTTACATCTTACTCCACGAAAACACCAATACTGAGATCCGTTCCAACTCCGCAATCTACTCCACAAACATTGGACTCAACAAATTTTCAAAATATTCCATTTCCAAACAGGTTGAGATCCAATAAACAAACTTCACAAATGGAGAAGATTGTGGAGTTATTCAAACAGGTTAGCATTAATATATCTCTCTTGGATGCAATCCAACAAGTCCCTTCTTACGATAAAATCTTGAAGGACTTATGCACCAAGAAGAGAAAATCACAGGAACCTAAGAAAGTTTTCATGGCTAGTGCAGTAAGTGATGCTCTTACCCAACCTTTACTTCAAAAATGCAAGGACCCTGGCTGTCCTACAATTTCAATAACTATTGGGGATAAGAACATCAACCGCGCACTTTTAGATCTTGGTGTCAGTGTTAATTTGCTTCGTTATTCAGTATATGAACAATTAGGCGTTGGAGAGCTGAAACCCACATATTGTACTCTCTAAATGGCCGACCGATCCATCACCCATCCTAGGGGTGAGTTAGAGGATGTGTTAATTAAAGTAGAGGACTTCATTTTCCCCGTTGATTCATTGTTATGGACACACAGCCTGTAGCTAACCCCCGGAGTCAAATTCCGGTGATACTCGGTCGACCATTCTTTGTAACTTCTAATGCGGTGATCAATTGTCGAAATGGTTCGATGAACCTATCTTTTGGAAACATGACAATTGAACTCAACATTTTTAAGTTGGGGAATCACTTCTGAACCTAATGCGAATATACTTGATGTTTGCTCGATCTAAGAGATCACTCAGGAGGACTGTGAGCTCGAAAAATTTCTGTTTGATCACAACAATTTTGACGCCACTAGTGCGTTCCTCCTTAAATCTGACACAGTTTTCACACCCGATAACGATTACGAGTGTTTCACTTTTTCGAACGATTTTGAAGAATCACCACCCGAGTTTGAGTCCTTTGAATTTTCGGATGAGTTAGCTAAACCATCCGACTCGGTTGCTTACACTCGCTTTGAACCTCTATTGGAATCCTTCGAGTTTGAGACAGTTTCACCAATGTTACCTTCAATTGTTTCGCCTCCAAAACTCGAACTAAAGCTATTGCCGTCTCACCTTAAATATGCTTACTTAGGTGAGAATGAGACCCTTCCTGTTATCATCTCGGCCTCTCTAGCCCCCGAGCAAGAGAGAGCCCTTTTTACGGTCTTACAAAATAATCGGCAAGCTTTTGGCTGGACTATGGCGGACATCAAGGGGATTAGTCCCCTAATAGTTGAACATCATATTCATATGATGGATGATGCCAAGCCAGTAAGGGATCCACAGAGACGACTAAACCCTATAATGAAGGAGGCTGTTAAAAAAGCGATTGTAAAATGTCTTGATAGTGGTATCATTTACCCTATCTCTGATAGCCAGTGGGTTAGCCCCATTCACGTTGTCCCAAAGAAATCGGTCATAACGGTCATAACTAATGAGGCGAATGAGTTAATACCTACTCGCACCCAAACTGGGTGGCGAGTATGCATCGATTATAGAAAACTCAACGCCGCGACACGGAAAGACCACTTTCCATTACCTTTTATTGACCAAATGCTAGAACGATTAGCTGGGCATGAATTTTACTGCTTTTTGGATGGCTACTCCGGCTATAATCAAGTTCCCATCGCCGAAAAGCACCAAGACAAGACCACATTTACTTGTTCTTTCGGTACATTCGCTTACCGTCGCATGCCCTTTGGGTTATGCAATGCACCCGCTACTTTCCAGCGGTGTATGATGGGCATTTTTTCAGACAGATTTTTATGGATGACTTCTCCATTTTCGGCGACTCTTTTGATGAGTGTTTGCTACATTTAGACGCAGTTCTTACCCGGTGTAGGGATAAAAACCTCACTTTAAATTGGGAGAAATGCTACTTTATGGTACGAGAAGGTATTTTCTTAGGACATATCTTCTCGCAAAATGACATTGAGGTTGATAAATCTAAGATTGAAGTCATTTCCAATCTTCCTCCTCCCAAGTGCGTCAAAGACATCCGAGCCTTCCTTGGCCATGCTGGTTTCTATAGACGGTTCATCAAGGATTTTAGCAAGATAGCTAGACCCTTGACTCTTTTGTTGGCCAAGGACACCACTTTTGATTTTGACTCAAGCTGTATGAAGGCATTCGAGTCATTGAAAACTCATTTATTTCCGCTCCCATTCTTTCATCTCCTGATTGGACGCATCCATTTGAAATTATGTGCGATGCATCTGATTTCGCCATTGGTGCTATCCTTGGATAGCACATAAATAAGATGCCGCATGTAATTTATTACGCTAGCCGAACCTTGAATGAGGCCCAATTAAATTACACAACAACTGAAAAAGAATTCTTAGCTGTTGTGTTTGCACTAGAAAAGTTCAGGCCCTATTTAATCGGCTCTCCAGTCATCGTTTACACAGACCACTCAGCTCTTCGCCATCTTTTTGCAAAGAAGGATGCTACATCTCGGCTGATACGTTGGATTCTCTTACTACAAGAGTTTGACCTTGTCATAAGAGATAAGAGAGGATGCGAAAACGTAGTCGCCGACCACCTTTCACGACTACCTTCTTCGCTTACACTTCAAATTCCTATAAAAGACATTTTTCCAGATGAGCAGCCCTTAACTGTGTCATGCGAACCTTGGTTCGCTGATATCGTAAATTATTTGGCCACCGGACTGATACCAAACGAATGGTCAAATCAGGATAGACTCAGATTTCTATCTCAGGTAAAACATTTTTACTGGGATGAACCGTATCTATTCAAATACTGTCCCGACCAAATTATTCATCGGTGTGTCCCCGATAATGAGTTTAAGAGCATGCTGTCATTCTGCTACGATCAAGCGTGTGGCGGGCATTTTGGCCCCAAAAAGACAGCAGAAAAGATCTTGCAGTGTGGCTTCTACTGGCCACAACTTTTTAAAGAAGCATATGAGTACTGCAAGACATGCTCCCGGTGCCAACACTTGGGCTGGATATCTCGGAAAAATGAAATGCCGCTCAAACCAATATTGGTTGTTGAAATTTTTGATGTTTGGGGGATAGACTTTATGGGACCATTTCCCAACTCTTTTGGGAACATGTATATTCTACTCGCTGTTGACTATGTTTCAAAATGAGTTGAGGCTGTGCCCAGCCGAACTAATGACAACAAGGTGGTCGTTAGATTTCTCAAAGAAATCATTTTTTCTCGGTTTGGGCATCCTCGCGCGATTATCAGTGATAATGGATCTCACTTTTGTAATAAGACTTTTGAGTCCTTAATGCGGAAATACTCCATTACTCATAAGCTGTCAACGCCCTATCATCCCCAAACTTGTGGGCAAGCCGAGATTTCGAATCGGAAGATTAAACAGATATTGGAGAAAATGGTTTCCAAACACCGTAAAGATTGGTCGTCAAAACTTATTGATGCCCTTTGGGCATTCCGAACTGCCTATAAGACCGATCTTGGCATGTCTCCATATAGGCTTGTTTATGGAAAGGCTTGCCACCTTCCAGTTGAAATAGAGCATAAGGCATTTTTGGCAATAAAAGAGTTGAATCTATCTTTGGGAGATGCGGGAAGCAATAGAAAGCTGCAGTTGAACGAATTAAACGAGCTGCGGGATGAAGCTTATGAGAACGTAGTAGTTGTTAAAAACCGAACAAAGGTGTTCCACGATAAACACCTTATGCGCAAAACTTTCAAACCTGGTCAACAGGTTTTACTTTACGACACTCGGTTACATTTCCATCCCGGCAAGCTCAAATCTCGATGGAAAGGGTCATTTTTGGTATGCACCGTATATCCGCACGGTACGATCGATCTAGAAAACCCGGAGGACGGTTCACTGTTTAAAGTGAACGGACATCGACTTAAACCGTTCCTCACTGCGGACCCTTCAGAAGAGCTCCTATTTTTACAGGAGCTGATTTACATTAACTGATCTTCCTCCATCTACCCCTAAATTTCGATTATCTAGCCAAAACATTGTTTCAA
Organism: Agapanthus africanus; assembly: GCA_030015575.1. NCBI lineage: Eukaryota > Viridiplantae > Streptophyta > Magnoliopsida > Asparagales > Amaryllidaceae > Agapanthus > Agapanthus africanus. The sequence goes on along the minus strand of CM057348.1, from coordinate 157,345,992 downwards.
ACAAGTTTGGGGGTATGTATCATTTGTAATTATATAAAAACAAAATAAAAAAGTGAAAATTTGAAAATAAAAAAAATTTGGGGTATTTTTGTAAATTTCCAGTTTTAATAAAAAAATAAAAATTTTATTTACAAATAATTTCCTTTTTTCAGGAGGAGTTTTTTTGCAAATAACCAACACATTCCCCCTATAAATAAAACCCGACCCCTTTATGTTTTCATAACCCTAATTTTTCACCTCTCTGAAAACCCTAGCCGCCGCTCAAGTTTCTGCAGTGCGATCCACCTGCGCCGCCGCGTTTCCGCCGCCATACCCAGCCTTCGGCAGCGCAACCGCCGCACATTGGTGTCTGCTCCCTTTGAAATCTTTAGAGGATGTTTGCTTTCTTTGATCCTCTCTGTTAAAATTTTTTTTAGATCTGTGAACTTTCTGAATGGCACCAACAATGCAATTAGAACGAGATTTTTCACAAATCTTTTCACACACAATTTACGGAAGTTATTTTGGTGAGGAGATCACACGACGAGGATGGAACTTTTTAATTACAATCATCCCAATGCTTACGCTCTTCCAGATCTAGTCACTCGTTTTTACGAGTGCATGGAGGAAGGCTGCTTTGCACAATACGGTTTTATTAAATTACTGTGGGGCGATAGGGAAATAATCATTGACAGGGACTTCATCCATAAAGTCACTTTAATTCCTAGATTATCTGTTCATGACCAACCCCTTCAATTTGAAGACTACATGCCCTTAATGGGTAATGACTGTTCGAGGGAACCTAGGAAGGGAATACAGGTTAGAACCCACTTCGCCAATGTTTTAATCGTGTGCCGTTGGGCACAAAACAACATTTTTGGCAGTTCACATAACACAACATTTTTTACCCCATCTCTTCATATAGTGAACACCTTAATGACTAGGAACCCTAGATTTGACATGTGCACGGTTTTTCTTTATTCAATTGGTGCTGGCAAAAGGGCCGCAAATTACCCATGCCCTATGTTAGTGACACAATTGTGTCGCTATTTCCTCCCTGTGGAGGAATTTGAATTCTACATGCATGGAGGTATACCTATTAGGCCTCTCATTAAGGGCGTATCCACGTCCTATACCTGCTTGACTGATGTATGGTCACAAAGAGAACCGGCCGAACATGTACCAGCCAGAACACCCAGCTCCAGCTCGACCGCGAGCGATGAAGAGCTAACCCCTGCCGCGCAAGCGCGCTTACTTCGAAGAAACAATAGAGGGATAGAAAAATTGCTTGGAATGATGACGCAGCATGATCAGCGTCTAACACAAGTAGAGCAGGGGATCAGAACCCTGTTAGCTAGAGAGGAGCGTTCCCGTTCACGTTCAAGGGGACGCCGAGGGCCTGAGCAGTGAGGGCACTGCTTTTGGTAAGTTTAGGGGAGGAGGTAGTTTGTAAATAGTTATCATTGCATTGCATATTTTAATTTTTGTACATATTTTTTCTTTCTTTCTTTGCATGTTTAATTCTGCATTGCATCTTTATCAAAAAAATTATAAAAATTAAAAATGAAAATAAAAAAAATATAAAATAAAAAATCAAATAAAAATTGAAAAACTAATTTTATTTTCAACTTGGCCATAATTGACTTAAGTTTGACAAGACGGTTAACTAGCTAGTAAAAACTAGATCATAAAATTAGAAAATTAAAACCCCTAAAAATAACCTTTCTTAAAATTTAACGGTAGAAAATATATGTCCTTATAGTTTACTTAGAAATAGGCAAATTTTGAGTTCAGTTCTTGGGCTAAGTCAAAATAAGGAAAGAGTATTGAAATTTTTATTGAAGTGTAAGTCTGAAAAATAATCCGAACCTTTAGTCTAAATTCTAAAAATATATACCCTACAACTCGCACATACATGCACCTTGAAACTTGGGATAGTAGAGGATACCTTGAATTGCTCTTGTGTAAAATCCTTAGTATGAAGAAAAATTAAATAAAAGAATTTTACGGTGCCGAGAAACTTGTAGGAAGCCACTGTAGGGTTCCTAGGCACGCTAATGTGGTCTCACAAGGCATCAACCATGCCAATTTTAAATTTTACGGTGCCGAGAAACCCTAGACGAGATCGTTAACTAGAATTTTAGGCGACAAATGAAACTAGTTTACAACTAAACTAAAAGAACGGAAATACAACCTTTGTAGATCCGGTCCTCCACCTCCATAGCTCCACAATGAAGTCTCCTCGCTGTCCAAATGGAAACCCGGGCTCTAGCGTCGGCTTCATCGGAGAAATGGGCGGGCAAGGTCGTCGGCTTCGTGCCGAAGATGATCTACGTCGAGGCATCACAAGATCAAGCTCCCACTTCACCAAGTCATGAAACTTGTGAAGAGAACACCCTATACTACTTGGCAATAGGTAGAGGATGAAGAAATAGGAGGTGGGTTCACTTTAGAATTGGATTTCTCACTCATTTTCTCAAGTTGCCATTGAAGGAGGCAAGCTTCTTCTTGAAGAAGAAGAAGAAGAAGATGAATGATAATATTATGATGAGTTAATTGAATAGAAAAGAATAATCAACCTTATCATAATATAACCATGGTCAAGTGTAGAGAATAAATCATGGTTAAGTGGAATGGTTAGGGTTAAGCATGAGACAAAATGGTCACTTGGTCAAAGCTTCATGAAGCTTCAATATCAAACAAAGAAAGCCACCATTTTCTCTCATTATCTTCATTTGCCAAAAAGAAATAAATAAATAAATAGATAAATGAATAAGTAAAGGAAATTAAACCCTAACCATTCTTATAACCATGGTTTAATTCTTTACATAAACCCAAGTGAGCATGTATCATCAAACATGATACAAACAAGTGCACAAAAGTATATCACATATACAACTTGTGAACTTCTAGTGAGAAAATCCATTTAAAGTGAACCAATACTAGTTAATGCAAAGTAATATATCAAATATATAATTATGCAATAAATCATTAAATCAACACTTGATTTAACGATCCGGTCATATCGCATATAACCGACTAATATCCAATGTATCGACTTATCGAATCAATCCATGATTCGATAACTAGGTTATATCGCATACAACCATTCGATACGTTCATCGCGAGAATAAAATACGGTATCACATACACGCATTATTCTCGGTCCCGCACATATCTCATATGCGCTCCTAATTCGTTTCGCTTGAGCCAGGAAACCTCTGTGTAGGACTCTAAAGACTCGTCAATACGCCGGCAGCAGGTGATGATCATATCAAACACCCACAAGCCGCAAGCGGTCTGCTAAACGTAACGGCCACCCGGGTATTGAGCGATCAGAAGATCGACGAGCAAGCCCGCTCATACTCCTGTGAATCCAACCAGTAACACTTACCGTACAGTCCGGTCTGATCGTCTGATATGTCGCATATCTCGCCTAGGGGTGGTAAACGTCAGACCCCAATAGCTCGATAAGTCATGTCGATATGAGGTCTATAACAGTTCGAGAAACTACTGGTAACACTTACCAGTAAATCTCAGCAACCCTGGCCAGGGATTTCCGGTTATAGCCAATCGAACACAGCGCAACATCAACCCCCTATACCGAGAAAGACGAATCCCCTCCTATCGCTCATTGCCTCCATGTGACTCGGGACTGTACCCAAAAACCACCGTTTTGCACGCCCTCTTGGACGTGGTAAGATGGAAATCAAAGCACAGTGGGAACCATACAAGACTCTATGACGATCTCGGGTCAACAGACTACTCTGTACCAGTGTCACCAGAGAACTGCCATCTGACGTAAGGTATAATACCATATGGGAGTTCTCGGCGAGTCCGTCCAGTGTACCCAGTCTCCACTGAGCACCCGTATATCATCTCTGATGTCAAACACCAATGGATATGGGATCATCCATCGCCCATCTGTATGGGTCGAGAAGGCATACGCTAGTCTACTCTGGTATATCGATGCCCCGTCTCGATATACCTACGACTAGGGACTTTGAAGGATGTACTTATGGACTACCATGTCCCCACTAGTATGATCCGCATCATAGTCCAGGTAGTCAAGTACACATCCTAAGGGCTTTACCAACATGTAACAGGGAGACAATCAGTGTACACGTTAAGGTAAAGATCAACCAGATAGCATACTATCATGTCGAGCAAGAAAGTCCTCCCTATATATGTCCAAGCATCCACTACATTATACATCCTATGTACAGTAATGGCCTCTAGGGCATACATATAACTAACAATCTCCCACTTGCACTAGGGCCATCTGATAGCAGTGGTTGCAGTATCTCATACTCAACCATCCCATAAAAGTCTCTCTCTGGAAAAAGGCCTTTGTGAGTGGATCCGCCATGTTGTCCTCTGAGTCTACTCTCCTAACCTCGATCACCCTGGAGATCAACTATCTCCATGATCAGGTGATGCTGCCTCAGAATTTGTCTGGATCACTGATGGGACGGACGTTCCTTGGCATAAGCCACAACTCCATTGTCACACAATGGGAGGAACTAAGTTCATTTCATGAACAAATATACATCCAGACTGCCTCTTTGGTAGCATCTTAAGTAGCGATGTATCCAGCCTTTATCGTCTAGTTAGCCACGGTATCTAGCTTGGAACTCTTCCAACTTACCGCCCCTTTACTGAGGGTAAAGACAATGCCTGTGACTGACTTTCAGTCGTCCTTATCACCATGGAACCCTTCCAGTGATTCTCCCCAGGATCGATTGATATCATCTCACTACAACTAGTGAGAATTCTAACATCCAATTAGATCTATCTCATAGATCCAAAACCCAGGATTTAGGAGGTATCACTTTGATCCTATATGGAGAATCCTTGTGATAAGCGGAGATTGACCGAGCGTAGCATAGGAAACTCCTTCCCTATCAAGAGTATGTCATCCACGTACTTTACGAGGATCGTTACTATACTCCCTACTACCTTTTTGTTTATACAAGGTTCATCTCCCATTTTGATGATGTCAAACTCTTTGACTAATACATCAAAACAGATGTTCCAACTCCGCGATACCTGCTTTATCCTATAAAGCATCTTGTACACGTTTTCGCTGCTCCCACTGTCTACGAAGCCCTCTGGCTGTGTACTTATAGACGTTCTCTTCTAAAACATTATTTAGAAAAGCAGTCATGGCACCCAACCGCCAGATATCGTAGTCATGGTATATAGCCGTGGCAAGTAGGATCTGGATGGACTTAAGCATAGCCACTTGAAAAGGTTTCATCATTATCCACGCCTGGTCGATGACGAAAAGCTTTAACAAGTCTAGCTTTGAAAGTCTCAACTTTTCCATCTACACCAAGTAATCTTCTCAAGATATACTTGCTCCTGATGGGGATTTAACCCTTCAGATATAGCAACCAAAGTCCATACTTTGTTGGTGTATAAGGATTCCATCTCAGATCGCTAAGCATCCAGCCATTCTTACAGAGTCCCTACTCTCGATGGCTTGCTCGAAACTAGTTGGGTCATCATCTCATGATGCAATCCTCGCTCCCACTGTCATAGAGAAACCGAGGTATCTCTCAGGCGGATGAGGAACCCTACCAGATCGGCGGAGAGGCTGAGGTTCGTTGGTAACTATTGAATCCTTTGGTTCTATCAAATCATCAGCCGTGGTTTGTATAGTTGGAACATTTCCAGTTCTACATAACTGACTTTGCCTCGAGCTTGTCCGGATTTTGCTTTTAGACATAGCCCGGACAACCCCAAATCTTAACCAGCTTAAGATATGGGCTCTTCCCATTATCATATCACATATGAAATGGTAGGCAACTGATTTGATTTGAACCCTATTCAATAGGTATGCAGCTTCTCAAGTGCATAACTCCCAATAAGGAAATAGGTAATTCAGTAGTACTCATCATAGAGCACACCTTATCATATAGAGTGAGATTGCTCCGCCCCGATATACCATCGTGCTATGGTGTATACGGAGGAGTAATGCTGAGAGAGAATCTCATTCTCCTTTAGAAAAGTCCAAGAACTTCGTGCTCAAGTATTCTCCTCCTTGATCTCATCAAAGGATATAATACTTATACCCGTATTGGTTCTCTACTTCTTGCTTATATTCTGTGAATATCTCAAAAGGTTCGGACTTGTGTTTCAACAGGAACATATGTCTGAATCTAAAGAGATTATCAGAGAATGTAATGAAGTACAAGGAACCGGTCTTGGCATGTGTAGACAGGGGACCTTGCATACATCAACATGTATCATCCCAAGAGTTCACTAACTCTTTCTCTGTTTCCAGTAAACGGAGCTATGGTCGTCTTATCTCTGTGACACGACTGGCAATTTTCACAAGATGTAAATTCAAACTGATTTAAATATGCATCTAAATGTAACTTTAGCTAGTCGGGTCACATTGATCTGACCTAGTCTACAATACCTCAAGAAGGATCCGTTCATTTCTGAACTCTTCCTCTTGTGTGTGTTCCGTATACTTAAGAACTGTAGTTTGATTTAGAACATCAATGCTTTTAGATAACGTGCCTGAACCGATCAACTTTTGATATAGGAAATGTTCAAAACATTATCCAACAATACAAAATTTTATCATATCTTTAATAATAAAGAGAATGATATGATTTTGTATATCAGGTTCGGTATCTAATAACATTCGTTCAGAATCAATGTATATGGAATACAGGGTGACAGTGACCAACAGACTTGGCTGCAACACTTGCCCCGTTTTCTGCCTCATGAAACTTATCACCCGTTCTCAGTTTCTCTACCTTGCTGTAGCCCTATGTAACAGATTACATATCTGGGATCCTGATCTGGTATCACATACCCAGGACGTAGAGGATACAGAGAAACAGTTCTTTGTAATGAACACACCCGAAGATGATGCATCAGCATGCACTCTCTTCGTTTGGGCGGCATGGGAAATCTGGTATTCCCCAATTTCCTGCTCTGTCTTATAACAATTATAAGTTGGAGCGGGACCAACGTTCGCCAGCTCAGTATAACAAGCGGGTTCGGTCAATATTCCGTATTATTATCTTGATTAAGGCGTGATATGGTCGCTACCTGGAGAGAGAGAGAAGAAAACACTCAGCGTGCGCTCTTGCAAGAATAGATTGGTTATTATTTTATCTAATCAGGATGGCTCCCACTATTTTTTATCAAATCTTCCTTCAAACCCTAAAAGGAAAGACTAGCCGGGATTAATTACACGTTACAAGTTCGCCAATCTTTCAGCCAGGCCAGTGTTGGTACTTTGAGGGAGGTCCCCCGTGCTTTCACACGAACCTAATTAATGTAAACCTCGTTTTCCCAGAGGCGTAACCTCGTTAACACCTTTCTAGACACCTACTTGATCGGCTAATTGTAATGTGTAAAACTCTCCCAGGAGTAACTCTTACTCGCAGTGGGTATCGGGATCCAACTATCTCATAGAAGGTATGCAATCTCATTGCAAATTTCAACACTTGAAATTCCCGATAATATTTTGCCCCAAGCGTCCTATGACCTTGACAGAGGTCAACAAACCATAGGCTGTTAGTCAAGTTCAACCCGTCATTTCCTGATTGAAGTAAACCCACCCGCACGACCCTTGACAGAGGTCAACAAGGTCGCACGACTACCCTAAATCAATCACATCATATGCTTATACAGATAAGCACTAATCAGCTACCGCACACTACGCCTTGACAGAGGTCAACAAACGCAGCACGAATACTAACCAGTACTTATCTGAAATGACGGAGGGCTACGACAGGTTTTTCTGAAAACCTATTGCGTAATGAACTTGATATCGTTGTAGAATCAAATGATTTTAAATTGGAGTGCTTTTGAGGCTTTTCTAGTTTTGCTAAAGGAGTCACTCCCGGTGAAGGGATCTCGGTCCTTTCCTCATCGAATAAGTTGCAGGATATATCGTATATATCACTGTGCAAAGCAAAAACTCTTAAAAGCAATCAAAAGACAAACCGAGTGTGTAGCATCTGCCAGTTATTGCTAAAGGAGTCACTCCCGGTGAAGGGATCTCGGTCCTTTCCTCATCGAATAAGGTGCAGGATATATCATATATACCGCTGTGCAAAGCAAGAACTGTAGCTACCTGTTTTATTTTGAAATTCGATTCTACAACATCTTTAGGTTTCTTTTACTTTCATTAATCACATTAATGAAGTCCCATCATTTAAAGTACCTAAACATCACAGATAAATACGACGTTCACTTATGCCATCCGCATTCGCCTCGATGTCCCCTCATGCACCGTTAGGTTAGGTGACTAACGGCAGAGCGGGGCAGGGCTAGCGCGGGTGTAAAACATAAGTAACGTCTATATAATATATCATATATACTATATACAGTATCCATCACAGAACATATCACATGATCACATCACAGATATCGCAGCAGAAGAATCATATGAAATATTGGATATACTAGGACGTCCGTGTTTTCAATACGAGCCAGTATAAAACACGGATTCCACGGTCGCGATGAATAGCCAAACCCACACCCCTAGACCCCTACGAGAGCGGCAAGCAACCCTACCAATTCTAGAGTTAGGAGACCCGGACTCGACTCCTCGAGTTGGTCTCCCACTGGACTCCAGAACCCGGTTACCTGTGCTCTCCTCCTTGGGTCTATCCTAGTGCGGAAAAGTAAATAATATACAAAAGGTGACATCTTCCGCAACCTGGAAGTGACCCAATAAAAGAATATTACATACAAGTTTTTTACATGAATGAAAATGAAAACACTCATCTCACATAAAACCCCCCGGCTATTCAAACACGACGATCCAATATAACATATCCAGCAACACATAACATCACATGTCCACAACGTAAGTAAATATGCGCATCCCAATTGTCGTTGACATATAGCAACGAAATCGGCGATATCACATATTACACTTACGGTCACAAAAAAGAAAGTGTAAAACTACAACAGTTGGAATCCGCAATCTCTTTAGACATCTCATGCCTAATCAAATGAAATACTTAGACATCACATGCCTAACAATTATAAACCCCGCATTTTAGTCTCAAAATCGAAAACACTTTTCAATATCAAGTCGGGCAATTCAACAAGATTCCCGACATCCTGATCGAATACTCGTCGCAAACTTCAATAGACGGCTGCACCCCCGATACCGTCGATGAAGTGCACCAAGGCGGAACACCGCTACCGCGAGCACCCAAACGGATGCTTTCGGCGACGGGGTTCTCCTACAGTCACTTGGTCGGGGCTATGGAGCGAGGCTGTCTATTAAGTTTACCCGGCGAGTATCCGCGTACGCTACGTGATTGCGACGGACTTTTGATCACATCAAAATTCCGTGGCAACCGATCAAGTGAGACTAAACTGCTATGTTTATAACATTCATTCAGTTATCTCATAACTTATTGTGAATTCCAATTATTGTATCCCATTCCGGATAAATAGAAAATGTTAAACTTTCCGATCGAACATTCGAACACCCAAGTTTTCCCGATACAGCTCAACACATGAAATAAGTCTAAAAACATTCAGTTCGTGCCTCAGTACCAACGGTCCAGCCGTAGAAGGGTCAAGCCAACGCCTCACATGTGGCACGCCGTACTGCCCCAAACCCGAAGGTTCAAAGGGCAGTTCAAGACGGTCACATAATCGAGTTAAGGTTTGTTGTCTTCTAGAGGGACCATCGCGTTACTTGCACTACTTAGAACGTCGTTAAACCACGGAAAGATCCAACACTTGGAAATTTCCCGACAGGGGAAAGATTGGGTATTTACATCCGGTCGAACTTTTTAACATATTCCAAAATATCCGGAAAGCCACATAGACAAAGTCTGATAATCCGATCGAATCTGCGAACTCCCAAAACACCCCAGAAAATACAACTCTTGAATAAATATTAAAAATTCCCATAAAACTCAGCATTTAAATAAAGAAGTTACTGTGCAAAAATGGTTGACTGAAGAGACTAAATGGGCGCGGAACCGCCGCAATAGGCGGCTAATGCCGCGGATCCGCCTCGCTTTAGACAGATCATTAGGTAATTTTTGCACCGTAATTCTTAGAATTTCCTGCTGAATTTTTTAAGCATTTTTAATTTGGAAAAAACCACTTTTTCAGAAAAAGTCCAGAGAGGGTTAAAAGTTAGGGTTTCGGGGTTCGATCGGGTTTCTAACATCGTCTACACATCGCCTAAGGCTCTAGCTAGTCTCTGATACCACTGTAGGGTTCCTAGGCACGCTAATGTGGTCTCACGAGGCATCAACCATGCCAATTTTAAATTTTACGGTGTCGAGAAACCCTAGACGAGATCGTTAACTAGAATTTTAGGCGACAAATGAAACTAGTTTACAACTAAACTAAAAGAATGGAAATACAACCTTTGTAGATCCGGTCCTCCACCTCCATAGCTCCACAATGAAGTCTCCTCGCTGTCCAAATGGAAACCCGGGCTCTAGCGTCGGCTTCATCGGAGAAATGGGCGGGCAAGGTCGTCGGCTTCGTGCCGAAGATGATCTACGTCGAGGCATCACAAGATCAAGCTCCCACTTCACCAAGTCATGAAACTTGTGAAGAGAACACCCTATACTACTTGGCAAGAGGTAGAGGATGAAGAAATAGGAGGTGGGTTCACTTTAGAATTGGATTTCTCACTCATTTTCTCAAGTTGCCATTGAAGGAGGCAAGCTTCTTCTTGAAGAAGAAGAAGAAGAAGATGAATGATAATATTATGATGAGTTAATTGAATAGAAAAGAATAATCAACCTTATCATAATATAACCATGGTCAAGTGTAGAGAATAAATCATGGTTAAGTGGAATGGTTAGGGTTAAGCATGAGACAAAATGGTCACTTGGTCAAAGCTTCATGAAGCTTCAATATCAAACAAAGAAAGCCACCATTTTCTCTCATTATCTTCATTTGCCAAAAAGAAATAAATAAATAAATAGATAAATGAATAAGTAAAGGAAATTAAACCCTAACCATTCTTATAACCATGGTTTAATTCTTTACATAAACCCAAGTGAGCATGTATCATCAAACATGATACAAACAAGTGCACAAAAGTATATCACATATACAACTTGTGAACTTCTAGTGAGAAAATCCATTTAAAGTGAACCAATACTAGTTAATGCAAAGTAATATATCAAATATATAATTATGCAATAAATCATTAAATCAACACTTGATTTAACGATCCGGTCATATCGCATATAACCGACTAATATCCAATGTATCGACTTATCGAATCAATCCATGATTCGATAACTAGGTTATATCGCATACAACCATTCGATACGTTCATCGCGAGAATAAAATACGGTATCACATACACGCATTATTCTCGGTCCCGCACATATCTCATATGCGCTCCTATTTCATTTCGCTTGAGCCAGGAAACCTCTGTGTAGGACTCTAAAGACTCGTCAATACGCCGGCAGCAGGTGATGATCATATCAAACACCCACAAGCCGCAAGCGGTCTGCTAAACGTAACGGCCACCCGGGTATTGAGCGATCAGAAGATCGACGAGCAAGCCCGCTCATACTCCTGTGAATCCAACCAGTAACACTTACCGTACAGTCCGGTCTGATCGTCTGATATGTCGCATATCTCGCCTAGGGGTGGTAAACGTCAGACCCCAATAGCTCGATAAGTCGTGTCGATATGAGGTCTATAACAGTTCGAGAAACTACTGGTAACACTTACCAGTAAATCTCAGCAACCCTGGCCAGGGATTTCCGGTTATAGCCAATCGAACACAGCGCAACATCAACCCCCTATACCGAGAAAGACGAATCCCCTCCTATCGCTCATTGCCTCCATGTGAATCGGGACTGTACCCAAAAACCACCGTTTTGCACGCCCTCTTGGACGTGGTAAGATGGAAATCAAAGCACAGTGGGAACCACACAAGACTCTATGACGATCTCGGGTCAACAGACTACTCTGTACCAGTGTCACCAGAGAACTGCCATCTGACGTAAGGTATAATACCATCTGGGAGTTCTCGGCGAGTCCGTCCAGTGTACCCAGTCTCCACTGAGCACCCGTATATCATCTCTGATGTCAAACACCAATGGATATGGGATCATCCATCGCCCATCTGTATGGGTCGAGAAGGCATACGCTAGTCTACTCTGGTATATCGATGCCCCGTCTCGATATACCTACGACTAGGGACTTTGAAGGATATACTTATGGACTACCATGTCCCCACTAGTATGATCCGCATCATAGTCCAGGTAGTCAAGTACACATCCTAAGGGCTTTACCAACATGTAACAGAGAGACAATCAGTGTACACGTTAAGGTAAAGATCAACCAGATAGCATACTATCATGTCGAGCAAGAAAGTCCTCCCTATATATGTCCAAGCATCCACTACATTATACATCCTATGTACAGTAATGGCCTCTAGGGCATACATATAACTAACAGCCGCGCTATCAAGAAAAACATGGTTGGAACCCGTCCTTTATCAAGAATATGGGTCAGGATTACTCTTTCCCTCAAGATAACACAAGGAAAATATTCAACCTTGTCATGAAGCACCAAATGATGACGCTTCCGGAGTCTCGGCACCCCGAACAAATAAACCAGGTCCATCATCCGAATTATTGTTCCTATCACCGAGCAATAGGTCATCCCCTGAAGACTGCTTCACCTTCAAAAACTTGGTAGAAGACCAATATCGACAAGGCAGGTTCACTTTATCCGACAGCTGGAGGGTAACCTCTCCGCAAAAGCATGAGCCAAAAAGAACCTATACCGCGAGGATAGGACCAGCTCAACGTCAAGAATAGAAGCGAACCCGTATCTGCCATATGGTCACACTCTCGAAGGAGGAAGGGCACAAGTCTATGGATGACCTTTTCAAGTGCTTTACAAATAAAGACAAGGATGAGGTGATCTCAGAATTTCCACCGGCACCAAAAGAGCTGGAAGACAGGATACACACCACGGCGAACAATCTAAAGAAAATTGACTTAGGGACAGAAGACGATCCGAGGCCAACGTTCGTCAGTGAGCTGCTATCTAGAAAACAGGTTGCCATGTTAAAGGACGTGCTCATGCAGTATAAAGAATGCTTCGCATGGAACTATTCCGAGATGCCGGGATTAGATCCAAAAGTATCAGTACATAAACTGGCCATATCGCCGGACGTAAAGCCCGTCAAACATGCGCCAAGAAGAATGCGGCTCGAACTTGAGATGAGTATCAATGCTGAAGTCAAGAAACTAATCGACTCCGACTTCATCCAAGAAGTTCAATATCCCGACTGGATCGCTATCATCGTTCCGGTGATGAAGAAAAATGGGACGGTGCGCATCTGCGTGGACTTTCGGAACCTCAACAAAGCATGCCGGAAGGATGACTTCCCAGTACCCATTACCGAGCTGATGATCGATAACACGTCTACCCATGAGGTCTTCTCCTTTATGGATGGATCTTCAGGGTACAACCAAATAAAAATGTATTCTGATGACCAAAAGCATACTGCTTTCCAGACTCCGCTGGGCATATTCTGCTATAAAGTGATGCCCTTCGGCCTAAAGAACGCCAGCGCTACCTACCAGAGGGCCATGAAGAAGATCTTTGATGACCTCATTCATGAGGTTGTTGAATGCTACATCGACGACCTTGTGGTGAAAAGCAAATCATATGTGGAATATTGGGAACATCTAAACATAGTGTTCCAACGTCTTTGGAAATACAATCTGAAGATGAATCCCCTCAAATGCGCGTTTGGAGTCTCTGTTCCCTTATAAAAAAATAATAAATAAAAAGCGATGGGAAAAATTCCCTTAATGGAGCATCACGTGTCCACACGTGATGCGCCTTGGAGCAAAGATTATAGGCATTACGCTTAACAATTAAGGCTAAAATTGAGCCCCACGTGCAAACACGTGAGCATCTATATACAAAATATATAGGCGCCTTCCTAAAAAAATAACAGGCCAGAGAAGCTCACGCGTCAGCACGTGATGCTCTTTGTTGGGCTTAACTTTGTGGGGGTCACGTTCCACACGTGACATTCTTGAATATCAGCTCACGTGCCAACACGTGATTCCTTTCTCTGGGACTGCTACATATAAGCAAACCGGTTTAATGCTATGGGGGTCACGTGCTACACGTGAGGGTTCTTAATCACCTTCCAAACTGATAGAATTAAATTCTAAATAAAAGGGATCAAAACCTTATTTGGGAAATATTTCTTTAGATCTTTCTAAACAAGAAAAATTATGCTTTGTAAAATAGAGCACCGTTGGATTAAAAATCCAATGGTAATTAAAAATCACAAAGCTACAGAATAAGCTCTGTATGGGAAAATATTTCCCCAATCTTTCTAAACAAGAAAGATTACGCTCTGTAAAACAAAGCACCGCTGGATTAAAGATCCAATGGTGATTAAAAATCACCAAGCTACAGAATAAGCTCTGTATGGGAAAATATTTTCCCAATCTTGTTAAAAACAAGAAAAATGTCTTCTGTAAAACAGAAGTCCTTGGATCAAAGATCCGACGGTGGATAAAATCCTCAAATCAATTAAGATCTCTCAACGAGAGATTTCCTTAACTAAATCAACAAAGCTGCCTCTGCTATATAAAAGACCCGAGACTCTAGTCAGAAAAAAGAGGAGACCCCCCATAAGATTTGAGAAACAAAAAAAAAAGGAGGAGTTCTCTTTTAAGAAAAGAAATCCTAGATAAGAAAAAAGACCTAGAGATCATTTTATCTTCTTTTCGCCATTACAAGAGTTTAACTCTTCCAAAAAAAACTTAGTTCTTTCTCTGGTTGAGGTCTGCAGAAACAGATCTTCCCACAAGTTGAGAATTTAATTCTCATCGGGGAGATTCTATCATTCAGTCCCAAAACTTAGAGGAAAGAGCTAAAGTTTTAAGAATTTAATTCTTCCAAAAGATATAGGAATTTAATTCTTCTGACAAAACTAGGGTTTAACCCTGCATAAAAAAACAACTGAGATCGACTCACGTGTTCCCACATGACCCCTTAAAACAAATGCTTAGCACTTATAAAAGAAAAAAGGAATAAATCAAAGACAGTTCCCATTTTGGGGAGCCTCACGTGATCCCACGTGACCCCCTAATAGTGCTTAGCACTTTCAAAAGGAAAAGGAGAATAAATCAAAGACAGTTCCCATTCTGGGGCGCCTCACATGATCCCACGTGACCCCTTAATAGTGCTTAGCACTTTCAAAAGGAAAAGGTGAACAAATCCAAAGACAGCTCCTATTTTGGGCGCCTCACGTGATCCCACGTAACCCCCAATAGTGCTTACCACTTATAAAAGAAAAAGGGAATAAACCCAAAGAATCAGTGCCCAATTCTCAGGCGCCTCACGTGCCACACATGAGCGCTCCAAATATCAGTGTTTAGCACTGCTTAAAAGCCTCACGTGGGAGCATGTGAGCGCCAAACAAATATCAGTGTTTAACACTATAAGGGGCCAACCGTAGCCTAAATTAGCCAATTCTCCCGAGGCCAAGACCTTTTTGTTAACCAATCAACCGGGCCCCCACGCTCAGGTCTCCCCAAACCAATCCTAGTCCCAAAGATGACTAATGATCTCCTAACAGATGGCATCTAAAATGACGTTCATCCTACATCTCCCCTCGATCTGGAAATTGGTTCAAGGGTACATCTCTCCACACCTCTGGTATATGTCGTTGTAATTCTTCAACGATGTCAGAAAGGTGGAGGGTCCCGACAGCCAACAGTTCTTGGATGCATTCCCAAACCCATGAGCATATAACAATGGACCGCAACGTCCTTAAACTAGCTATGGACCACAACGTCCTTAAACTAAACCCGCATATCAAAAATCATGATCTGTGGACCGTAACGTCCTTAAACTAAAGCAATAGAGCTCAAATGCTCTTTTGTTGGGTCTGAATGATCCCAAAAATTTTGCTGAGTAGATCTTAGTCTAAAATTAGACTAACGTATTCTCAACAAACATTTAAGTTGATCTTAATCCCAAATGAGATTAACGATCCTTAAATCAAACCAAACCCAAATCTAAGAAAATACGGATTTCGACTAATCCATGCCCTATGGGCGACAACACAAATTAGTCTCCGTATACAATCAATGGGCAACCAAAAATAAAACAAACACACACGACATGAAGTGAACATCTGGAGCAGAAGAAAGTGGTTATCATTACGCGGTAACATAATTAACTGCAGGGACTTACGCCTGCAGGGACGAGCGTCCCCACAATCAAAAAACCCTTACAACGAGGGGGAATCTGACGAAGTCCGCTACAATGGCCGCATCCGTCCAAACCTCTAATACACGGTGCCATAAATCAACTTGGCATCTTCGGAGAGGTGGACGGATAAAACCAAATAGCATCTGCTCCCAAATTCAGGCAAGACGTTCATCTTTCCCGGTTTTCGGTGGTAAAAAGATTCTGGCATGCCCGGTGGGACCTTTTCCTCTTTCCACTCCGCACTTCGTGTGTAGTGTTCGCGAACGGATCGCGGTTTAATATGGTTGCTCCTGGATTCAAGGTACTAAGATTTGGTGTCTTGCTCCATGCAGAAGAGAAGATGACATCGATGGCTTCCAACTGCACTAATTGCAACATCAACTCCCACTCCGTCCCTGCTGGAGGAGTGACTTATGGGCCTCAAGCGGCCTCCATCTTTGCAATGCCAGTGGAGCAGGTGACTCAAGACACCACTGGACTTTTCTTCGGGACTATGCTCCCGCCAATAAACTTCAATGCTTCAGTGCCATCATAAGAGGTCCTGAAGAAGTCGGTCTTCGATCGACTTGCAGCTACCACGACCCCTCTCAACGAGTCATCCAAGTCTTCTACCTTAGTCTTTAACAGACTGGGTCAAAGCTCCAGTGGGCCGCAAAGAGGCTCGTAATACCTGAAGGGGTTATCCCAAAGCGGATAGCCATTCCTGTTCCGACAGACAAAGCCGTCAAAAGGGCTTCTCCTGCTGGAGGATCGGTTTTCGCAAGACTGGCAGTTCTAACTCTTGCTTCGGGTGAGGTCGTTACAAGTTCTTCCCCTATTCGAAAGTCAGTTTTCGACAGGTTAGACATTCCCTCTCAACGGACGTCAGTCTTCGACAGGTTGGCACCAACAATAACCTCTCATCAAAGCAAGGGGCATGACGAAGTCGCTCCAACGACAAAGGTAGTCCCGTCTGCACGATATGCTCAACGTCGCCACTGGCGTCGAGTGAGGAAAGCCGGGGGCAGTTCCCCCTCTGGACTCACCCCACCAGCTCCAACGGTGGAAGTTGACACTGCTGTTCCAACTGGGAACAACTTCGAGCTGCTCAGGAGGGTGCGCAAGCACTCTCCAACCGCCATCTTGAAGAAGTCTCCTCCACCTGCTGAAAGCATGACACAGGTGAAGCCGGAACAGCTTCCTCAGCGGTTTTCCTCCAAAATCCACAGAGTTTGGCGGAAAGTCCAAGACTCTGTAATTGACAAAGATTACACTCGCCGGCTGAAGAAAACGAAGGCTTGGCAAGAGGAGGACCATGCCTCCGTCATACCATGGAAGGTATCATCTGCATGGGTGCCTGCTGCAACGGCCCCCTCAACTTTGACCTCCCATAAGAGGAGAAGGCCGGGGAAGATCCCCATGCCTGCGGTAAATTTCAAAGGCAGTGGACCCAAACGTCCTAAGTCCGGGGACATGGTAGTGCACACAGCGTACATGGCTTCCAGTAAAGAGGAAAGCCATACTTCCGCGGGCCATCGACCACTTACACAGTCTGTGACAAAAGCTCAGGAGCAACAACAAAAGCTCCAGGAGATGTTGACAAGGATGGCCGCACTCACTGGGCAGAAAGAAATCCCAGAAGCATCGTCGGAACAACGCCAGGAACAGGAGACCGACACCGAATTCCTACGGAGGGTGCTTGAAAAGAAAGACAAAGAGGTCGCGGAACAAGCGGATAATATAAAACAAATGACGCTTCTGTTCCAAGACATGGTTGGGATGATGATCCAGCCGGATCCTCCAGCCGAAGACCCTCCAATAATCATTGAAGATGACTGAGGGGAGACATCAAACCCTCCTCCGGATTTATCAGCAGCCAGAGAGGAGACGATCTCCAAATTTACCCTTGATGACTACATAGCTCAACAAATACGAGCTCATCAATCGAACGAAGCGGCAGGCCAATTCGTCAGAACTGGGCGACCTTATCCAGGCTGGTACGACCAAATTAAGTACCCTCCAGGATATACGATCCCCAAATTCCATGTGTATAAGAGGACTGGAAATCTGCACCAACACGTTGCTCAATTCAGAGCTTTGTGCGGAAATACCGGGGGCGATGACAAACTGTTGTTTCGCTAGTTTGTTGGCAGCTTGTCGGAGACGGCATTTGAATGGTACTCCGAGCTCCCAAATGACTCTGTCAAGACATTTACGGAGATGGAACTACTGTTCACACAACGGTTCGCAAGCGCAAGCGAGCGCACCCCAATCACGGCATTAATCAAAGCCAGAGTGAAGCCGGGAGAGACCTGGGTTCAATACGCGATTCGGTGGCATAACCTATGGTCAAAGTGTGAACAACGCATAGAAGAAGCTCCTGCTGTGGGCATGTTCGTGGGGACCCTTGATCCTCAGGCAACTATATCCCAGTTTATGATGTTCTTCAAGCTGACCACCTTCCAGGCCTTGATTGAAAAACTGGCCCAAATGGACCAGATGGGCCATAGGCCGTCCTCTTCAAAGACAGATCTTCGGAAAAGGGCAAAGGGAAAGCAACCTTTGTCGCCAACGCTCAACAACAACCGAGTGACTCGAAACCGGTAGCTCGCCAAAACAACAAACCATGATCCCTCGAAGATAAGTTGAGACGTCCTTACTCGTTCCTCCGGGATAAAACGAGGAGACTATTCGAACTGGCGGTGCGCAATATGCTCATCACTCTGCCGGATCCGAAACGCCCACTGCAATCGGGTGACGTCAACAATCCCAATTACTGCCCCTACCACCGAATAGTGGGCCACCCAATCGAAGATTGCTACGTCTTCAAAAACTGGGTCGAAGACCAAGACCAACATGGAAAGTTCGCGCTGTCCGAAAACTGGAAGGTAAACTCGCCGCAGCAGCACGCTCCTAAAAAGATGGATACGCCGGGGGCATCATGCTCATTTGTAACGGAAGCTCCGTGAGAAGTTGTCCTTTCAGCTAAATCTAAAAGAATGTTGAAGGATCTTCAAGCATGTCCGGCGATTAGGTGGAAAAGCCCGCTGGAGCCAGAAATTATTGACGGAATGCTGAAACCGCGCCCAATGCCGAAAGTTGGTAATGATGGGAAAAACCTCCAGGCCAAGCCTCCGAAGTCTTCAAAGAAAAAGAAGAAGGCCAAGAAGCCCGTCCAGCTTGACGGCAATCGTACGGGTCTGCAAAAATACATCGATGCACTGGAGGAATACAACCAAGAGGCATGGACCCCAGTCACATTAGAAGAGTTCTTCAAGAATGTTCTTGAGAACGGAAACAGTGACATTGATGAAGGAGACGATTCTTCAGAAGAACCCGAGGATTATGTGGCGAGTTGCCACATGATCTTTTACTCGTCAATAAATGGCAAAGAGGCTCCTGATGTAGAGAAACTGGGGGCAGATCCAGAACCAAAATCCATGGAACCGTCGATGACCTGATCGACGAGCTGCTGAACGAAGCTCTTCAAATAAGCAAAGATGATCAAGAACGTGAAGCGGTCATTTACGAAAAGGCCAAGCGTTGGTGTCAGGCCGAAAAAGCTCCTGTAATGAGAAGCCATAAAGTACCTCAACCGGATCAAAGCGCCCTTGCCACCAGCAAGAGCAGAATCAAGATAAGGAAGCAGTTCGCCAAAGCCCTGTCAATGAGAATGAAGCTTCCACCTTTCAAAGAAAATTCTTCTGGGAGTACGTGCCCCGACAAACCGGATGTACATCCGAATTACTGCTTATACCATCGGAAGGTCACGCACCCTACCGAAGAGTGCAATGCCTTCAAGAAGTGGTGGCAGGGATACGTTGCCCATCGACAATGATTCAAGCGAATGAAGCGTAAAGCCCGTCGGGAACAGAGAAGCATGACAGATGAGCATAAAGGAACAGCCGGTAACTGTCATGTGGTTGATGCCATCCTAGCAAAAGGGAAGTCTCAAGTTCTTACCTTCAGGAGCGATTCGGACGAGGAAATGGCCCTCGGCCCTCTCTTCAAGGAATCCACCTCTGGAAAAGAAAAAGAGATGAGGAACTGTGAGAACATTCGGCTGCGTAACCGTACGTTGCCTGAAAAGAATCTTGGACCCTCAAACATTGGTTCAGACAAAAGAGACAAAGGGAAGGAAAGAGTCCCTGAGGAGATTGCCCTCGATGATAGAGTCGTCGAAGAGCTCACAGCCAAGGACCCGCCCAAGAAGAACAAGGTGGATTACAATGTCTTGGCACATCTGAGGAAGATACCCTCATAATTGAGTATTTTGGATGCCCTTCTCCTATCTAAAGAGGCACAAGATTCCCTGATCAAGGCGTTACAAGAGCCCGATCAGTTTCAATCCTTCCTGGTAGAAGAAAAGATGAAGGACGAGCTGGAAGAAGTCCACACGGCTGATATCACCTTCAGCGATGAAGACCTCCTTCTCGGAACATGCGAGCACAACCGTCCACTGTATATAACCG
Organism: Agapanthus africanus; assembly: GCA_030015575.1. Classification (NCBI taxonomy): domain Eukaryota; kingdom Viridiplantae; phylum Streptophyta; class Magnoliopsida; order Asparagales; family Amaryllidaceae; genus Agapanthus; species Agapanthus africanus. Next base: position 157,325,323 of record CM057348.1, on the reverse strand, counting down.
GGTATTGTCACGATATCAAGATAGAGAAGATCCTGGTTGACAATGGGTCTTCCGTCAACCTTCTTAATGTGAGAGTGTTGATGGAGATTTTCATGAACGTTAAACACCTGGCGCGGGACAAAATTACTATCTCCGAGTTCGACTTGCAATCATCACAAACACTCAGGTCTGTAATACTGATATTACGCTTCGGGCCGCTCGTCACTGACATCAAGTTCTATGTCATTGATGCCAAGAATTGCTATAACGCTTTGCTCGGCAGTCCTTGGTTACATGAGTACAACATCATCCCTTCTACACAACATCAGTGTATGAAGCACTTCAAAGACGACCTCGAGTACACAGTTACAGGGGTGCTGAACCCATTCTCCATAAATGAAGCCCACAAATATGAAGACGCCAAGTACTTCTTACCAGACTTCGAAGACATGTAAAGATGTCGTAAACCGGAGAATAAACAAAAAGCCATCGCCATTATTCCGATATTCAGGAGCGATACCGAGGAGGATGAAGGGATGGTCTACTCAGGACAACCCCAAGGCAACGGGCCAGGACCATCTACTCCTATTCTGGTATTTGGCAGTGACTCTAAAGACAAGGCCAACACAGTGTTCTCCGTCCGCCCGTCAATGCAGACCTTTGCTGGAGCTGACCAGAGTTTACAAATTACCATGGTTCCACAGCGGCATTATAAAGAACTTGATGCACTTGATACATACAGCGTGCAAGAGCTGCAGACCTTCTATGTCCTTCCTAAGCAAAGGGGTGAGAAGGCGATCCTTTTCTATCAATCCACGGAGACCAAAGTAGATAAAGAAGTATGGCACGGTGCCGAACCTGCGCTCGACAGGCTTCAACCAATCCGTCTGCCCAGATACTATGCAAAGGGACTGAAAAGGCTATTAAGATGCCAAGGCGTACCCTTCAAACAGACTGCTCGACAAGCCCAGTTCTATAACAAGATTTGGGACGTTCTTGGGACTCAGCGGAAGATGCCCAATGGGAGGATGGAGACAACTGGCCTTGGATACGTTCGGTCCAAGAAAAGGGAGCGGTTCCATGGCTTTCATTTCATAAATAACTCCGGTGGAGAAGAGAATGCATTTCCAGATAGCGTTGATGTCGAACTAGAGCGAGATCCTGCCGTGAGAATACCAAGCCCGTCATTTGAAGAACAGATTGACAAGCTGATAAGAGAAGCGGGTCAAAAGGTTCGGGATGACCATAGCCGCGAAATGGCTATTTACGAGAAAGCCATGACGTAGCATATCATTCAACAGGCTAGGAAGGAGAAGACGACGATGCCCTTCACCCTCAGCCTGCTGTGCGCTCTCGCGGCAAGGAAAAAGTCCGACGCAGAAGCAATGACAAGATCAAGAACGGGGACGGCGTTCAAAGACAGCGAAGCGGATCCAAGAAGCCACGCGAGCGAGAAAAAGTCAGCTGGAACCCGTCTTTTATGAAGAAGATGGGTCGGGAGTACTCTTTCCTTCAAGACAAGACAATGAAAATATTCAACCTTATCATGAAGTGTCAAATGATGACGCTCCTGGAGTCTCGATACCCCGAACAGATAAATGAGGTCATCACCCGGATTATTGCTCCTACCACCAAGTAGTGGGACATCCTCTCGAAGACTGCTTCACCTTCAAAGAATGGGTTGAAGATCAGTATCAACAAGAAGGTTTGCTCTATTCGACAGTTGGAAGGTAGCCCCGCCACGAAAGCATGAGCCGAGAGCTACCTACACTGCGAGGGAAAGTCTAGTTCAGCGTCGAGCTTGGAAATGAGCTCGTACCTGCCATATGATAACATTCTCAAAAGAGGGAGAGCACGAGAATATGGACGATCTCTCCTAGTGCTTCGCAAATGAAGATGAGAATGAGGAGATCTCAAAATTTCCACCGGCGCCAAAAGAGCTGGAAGATGGGATACACACCACAGCAGACAACCTGAGAAAAATCAACTTGGGGACGGCAAACGAGCCAAGGCCAACGTTCGTCAGTGAGCTATTGTCTGAGGAGAAGATGGCTACATTAAAAGATGTGCTTATGCAGTATAAAGACTGCTTCGCGTGGAACTATTCCGAGATGCCGGGACTAGATCCAAAAATAGCCGTGCATAAACTGGCAATATCACCGGACGTCAAGCCGGTCAAGCAAGCACCAAGAAAAATGCGGCTCGAGCTTGAGATGAGTATCAATGCCGAAGTCATGAAGCTAATCGACTCCGGCTTCATCCAAGAAGTTCAATACCCTGAATGGATCGCCAATATCATTCCGGTAATGAAGAAAAATGGGACAGTACGCATCTACGTAGATTTTCGGGATCTCAACAAAGCTTGTCCGAAGGATGACTTCCCAGTTCTTGTTACCGAGATGATGATCGATAACACATCCACCCATAAAGTCTTCTCCTTCATGGAAGGATTCTCAGGGTACAACCAAATCAAGATGCATCCTGAAGACCAAAAGCATACTGCTTTCCGGACTCCACTGGGCATATTTTGCTACAAAGTGATGCCCTTCGGTCTGAAGAACGCTGGCGCCACCTACCAGAGGGCCATGATAAAGATCTTTGATGACCTCATACACGATATTGTCGAATGTTATATAGCTGATCTCTTGGTGAAAAGAAAATCGTATGAGGAACACCGGGAGCATCTGAAGATAGTGTTCCAGCGCCTTCGAAAGTACAACCTGAAGATGAACCCTCTGAAATGTGCGTTTGGAGTTTCCTCAGGCAAATTCCTAGGATTCATCGTACGACACCGGGGCATCGAAATAGACCCGTCAAAGATCAAGGCGATTATGGAAATGCCTTCGCTAAGAACTCTCACGCAACTGCGGTCTCTCCAAGGAAAGCTCGCGTATATCCGGCGGTTCATAGCTAACCTCTCCGGCAAATGCCGCCCATACAATCATCTAATGAAGAAGCGGACCCCGTTCGTTTGGGATCGTAAATGCCAAAGCGCATTGGACGAAATCAAGCAATATCTGCAAAACCTGCTGGTATTGACCGCTCCAGTCAAGGGAAAGCCCCTCATCCTGTACACAACAGCTCTTGAAGGTTCTTTAGGCGCGCTATGGGCACAAGAAAATGACCAGGGGAAGGAGAGAGCTCTCTACTATTTGAGTCGAGTTCTTCCGGGGGCAGAAAATAATTACTCCCCCATCGAAAAGCATTGCCTGGCACTGATCTTCACGATAACGAAGCTCCGACATTACGCCTTGGCACATAAGGTCCATCTTATATCAAAGGTGGATCCTCTCAAATATTTGATGTCAAGAGCCATACTAACGGGAAGGCTTGCCAATTGGTCTCTTCTCTTGATGGAGTTCTCGATAGTATATCGAGAACTCCATCCAATAAAAGGCTAGGCCATCGCTGACTCTCTCGCTGAGCATCCGATACCAGCTAATTCTCCCTTAAACCGCGAGTTGCCGGACGAACACGCGTTTGACGCAATCGACGGGAAGAAAGAAGGGAGTGATACCCGATAGGAACTCTACTTCGACGGGGCATCGTCTATGAAGAGGCAGAAGCAAAGCACCCCCATAATCAAAGCCGGAGTAGGTATTATCTTTGTGACTCCATAAGGAGGGATAATGCGTTTTGCCCTTTCCTTAACGGAGTCAAGAACAAACAACGAAGCGGAATATGAAGGTTTGATAGCAGGTCTTGAGATTGCTGTCGATATGGGAATCAAAAACCTCCTCATATATGGAGACTCCCTACTGGTCGTTAGCTAAGTAAATGGTGACTGCCAGACGTGCAAGCCGGAAATGATCAGGTATGGTGAAAGAGTGCAGCAACTGCTGATTCAAATCCCCTCCTACGTCTTGGAAAGCATACCGCGTGCGGAAAATAGCAAGGCAGATGCATTAGCCAAGCTCGCTAAAGAACTGGCCGACGAAAACCTTGATGACGTAAGGATCATTGTGCAAAGCCGCCAGATTCTCGCACCGGCAGAGATATCTCCGAAGACATCTGAAAGAAAGGAAGCGACCGAACAAGCGGCCTTCCAAATAGAGGACGAAGAAAAGGCTAAAGATTGGAGAGAAGTCTTCATAGATTACTTCAAATCCTATTGAAAGCCTGAAAACGCATCATCAAGACATCAGCTCATGAAGCGAGCTCTGTCTTTCGCCTTCGTCAATGATACTCTATATAAAAGATCGTTTGATTGTTTGTGGCTAAGATGTCTAGGACCAAAAGAAGCAAGGAGTGTCGTCTAAGAAACTCATGACGGACTCTGCGGTTCCCATCAAGTCGGGCCAAAGATGAAGCTGAAGATCAAAAGAATGGGTTACTATTGGCCCACGATGATTCAGGACTGCCTCGAATATGCGAAACAGTGTCACTCGTGCCAAATTCACGAGGACTTCATCTACCAACATCCGAATCCGCTACACCCAACATTAGCTAGCTGGCCATTCTAAATGTGGGGAACCGATATAATCGGGCCCATCGAACCAGCATCATCCAAGGGACATCGGTTCATACTAGCAACAACTGATTACTTCTCCAAGTGGGCAGAAGCAATACCGCTAAGAGAGGTGAAGACGGAGAACATATTCCATTTCTTTAGGACACATGTCATCTACCGATTCGGCACTTCACGACGGATTATCTCGGATAACGGGCCAGTCTACAGAAGCCACAAGATCAGCCGCTTCGCACAGCAGCATAAAATAGATTGGAGATATTCTTCGGTCTATAATCCCCGAGCTAACGGTCTAGCTGAGGCTTTCAACAAGACCTTGATGAAGATCATAAAGAAGACGATGTCCAGAAATAAAAAGTACTGGCATGAGAGATTGCATGAAGCTCTCTGGGCTTATCGGACCACGTTCAAGACGGCCACGAATACAACGTCATTCGCGTTGGTATTTAGCATGGAAGCAGTACTTCCCTTGGAGATAAAGCTACCCTCCCTACGAGTAGCAGTTCGATACGAGCTGACGGATGAAGAAAATGCCCATCTTCGGCTTGAGAAGCTCGATGCCTTCGATGAAACTCGTCTCATGGCGCAGCAAAACCTAGAAGCTTACAAAGTAAGGATGAGGGCTCATACGAAAGATTGAGTAGGCCGAGAACATTCCGCCAAGGCGAACTCGTGCTAGTCATAAAAAGACCTATGATTCCCAAACGTGCTAAACGGGGGAAATTCGAGCCGATCTATTAGGGCCTGTACATCATAGACAAGGTCTACCAAGGTGGGGCCTACTTGCTCATGGATATGCATGGCGAAAGACCCTTCCGTCCAATAAACGGTCGGTTCCTTAAGAAATACAACGCTTGACAAGTCACAGCCCAGGTTAATGATGGATGACGACGCTCGTGTCCGCTCGCTATCTTCCTGAGTCCAAACTCTATAAGTAGTATCCGACGAAACCTCGCCTCAAAATCCCAATGGACCGAGATGTCCTTAAACTAACAGTAGACCGAGATGTCCTTAAACTAACAGTTGACCGAGATGTCCTTAAACTAACAGGGAACCGAGATGTCTTTAAACTAACAATGGACCACAATGTCTTTAAACTAAATACGCCGCCTCAAACACGACGACAATAGAATCCAGGTTCATAGGTCCCAGCGGCGAGGATTGCAACTTAAGTCCCACCGGCTGCATAGCAGCCTTGGTGGCGAAGTCCCCCATAAATTCCATTGGCGAACAGAGGCGTAAAAAAACGGTACATCCATAAGAGAAATGGGCACGGATGAAAACCCGAAAGGGCTCCGTGAGTAAAACCAGCAGGACTACCGGCGAGCTTGTAAAAACCCGCAAGTGCGCAGGCTCGTAAAAAAAAATTCATGCACATTTGCAAGGTCCTCTCGACCTTGTGAGGAGAAAACACCTGCGTGAGATCCTTACGACTCAAAAGGGAGCAACACACTTAGGGATCCCCACGATTCTTAAGGAGAAATTATGCTTACGAGATCCTTACTACTCGTAAGGAGAATTCCCCTTATGAGACCCTCACGGCTCATAGGATTAGAAATTCTTAAGTTACAGGGATCTGAACCTGTTCTTAAGCCATCACATTCCCCAAGTTGCCCTACAAGCGGTTCAATATTGACCCTTGTATACAATCCACGGGCACAAATAAACGTTTCCCCCACCAAGTCCCACCAACGACGAGGAATGTCCTCATGTGGTGAACGACACTTGTAAGTTCTCTCGACTTATAAGGAGAAAACACTCTTGTAAGATCCTTACGACTTATAAGAGAACACACACTTAGGAATCCTCATGACTCCTAAGGAGAAAACACACATACGAGATCCTCACGACCCGTAGGGAGAAATACCTTTATGAGACCCTTACGGCTCATGAAGTCAAAAGCCTTAGTTGACAGGATCCTAACCCTGTTTGCTAAGACACCTTTGTCCAAATCGACAAAGGCAAATGATGATTCGCTCCTGGCAATATCCCAGTTGTAGCGATGCTGATGCCTAAATCAATATCAAATTCTAAGTCCTTTCACGGCAAATGATGATTTGCTCCTGGCCATATTCCAATCGCAGCGATGCTGATGCTAAGATTGGTATCAGATCTCAAGTTCCATACTCGTAGCAAAAAAAAATCAGCGAGCCAAAAATGCATATGAAATACCCGAAATGATAGGGCAACTTGCAACAAAAATCAGCGAGTAAAATATATGCATATAAGAATAGCCGAAATGATTGGGCAACTCGCAATAAAAAGCAGCGAGTAAAGAAAAGAAAAAAATAGCCGAAATGATTGGGCACCGTGAAAAAATAACCGAAATGATTGGGCGATCGCGACTTTCGTGATATAAAAAGCTGAAATGATAAAGCATCGCGGAAAGAAATAAAAAATGAAATGAAACTTTTGCCCTGCAGGTGAGATCACATCGACCCCTGTATACAATCCATGGGCACAAACGAAAAGAGAACCACATTGTCCCACCAGGCTTCGTCAAAAGGAAGCGAGATCTTGATGGCTACATCTACAACCTAGAAATCAACAACGGCGTTCCTTTTCGTTCCAACCAGAAGCAGATACGACGTCAGCAAAACGGAGCCACGACAAAGTCCCCTACTTCCAAATCTCGACGGTTCACAGACAGCCTAGAGACTACCTTGGAGCCACGACAAAATCCCCTAGTTCCAAATCTTGACGGTTCATAGACAGCCTAGAGACTACTTCGGAGCCACGACAAAGTCCCCTAGTTCCAAATCTCGACGGTTCACAGACAGCCTAGAGACTACCTCGGAGCCACGGAAAGTCCCCTAGTTCTAAATCTCGACGGTTCATGGAAAACCTAGAGACTACCTCAGAGCCATGGCAGAGTCCCTAGTTCCAAGTCTCGACGGCAACATCTAGAACCTAGAGATCAACAACAGCGTTCTTCCTCCCCCCAACAGGATGCAGATGCGACATCAACAAACGGAGCCATGGCAAAGTCCCCTAGTTCCAAATCTCGACGGTTCATGGACAACCTAGAGACTACCTCGGAGCCATGGCAGAGTCCCTAGTTCTGAGTCTCGACGGCAACATCTATAGCCTAGGGATCAACAACAGCGTTCATCTTTCCCCCTAGTAGGATGCAGACGCGACATCAACAAACGGAGCCATGGAAAAGTCCTCTAGTTCCAAATCTCGATGGTTCACAGACAACCCAGAGAAAATCTCGACATTTGTCACAATATTGCAGACACAATGTCAACAAACGAAGTAAAGGAAGATCCCTAGCTTTAGGGTCTTGACGGCAACTCAAATGAGACCTGAAAGACTATCGGAGATCATCCCACTCCAGCGCGGAGTAGTCATGACTCATCGGGGCTCCCAAACTGAGCCTAACCTCAAGTAAAAAGCGACATGGAATATCCCTAACGCTTGCTCTTTTGACGGTAATATCATCTGGAAGATTACTTGAAGACGTCTTGTCCATCCCTTAAAGGGATCAAAGACACGACAGTCGCGGGGATACTCGAACAGAAAGATTGCGAATCGAGGAATACATCGGCCAACGCGACGGTACGACGGGTAAAAAACCTTAGTACCACAGACCCTAACGGACTTCTATTAGCAGGAGTTAACTGTGACGTTAGGACATCCTTACGAGAACTTCTCTATTCGTCTCGACTCGTGGGGAAAATAATGTTCCTGCGAGAACTTCTCGACTCATCTCGACTCGTAGGGAAAAGCCTTAGGCAATGGGATAAGGACCTATTTCCTAAGCATTGGGGCCCTGCAAGTTTGTCCAAGATAGACTATTGCATACTATTCACGAGCCACACTCTCCAAAGTCGAATATCGACAAGGAGGGAAACAACCACTTACGAGTCCTCTCGACTTGTAAGGGAGAAAATTCTCTTGTGAGATCCTTACGACTCTCAAGAGAAAATACACTTAGAAGTCCTCACAACTCCTAAGGAGAAAACACACCTGCAGGATCCTCTCAACTCGTAGGGAGAAAAGTCTTTATGAGACCCTCACGGCTCATAAAGTTGAAAAGTCTTAGGCGGCTGATATAAACCTGTTTCCTAAGCCATCGCTGCCCTACAAGGAAATCAAGATGGACTATCTACGAGCCACATTTTCCAAAGTTACATCCCACTGAAATAAAGAAGCTACTTATGAGTTCTCAAGATTCGTAAGGAAAAAATATAGCTGAGTGAGATCCTGGCGACTCAAGGAGGCGATGAACGCTTGGAAATCCTCACGATTTCTAGGAAGGATGTGCTCTCCCGACGGTAATATGATCTGGGAGATTATTTGAGGATGCTTTGTCCAGCCCCGAAGGGAGCAGAGACACGACAGCAAGACTACGTATCAAGAATGCCTTAGTACCACACACCCTGAACGGACCTCTGTCGTAAAGAGCAAGGGTTAACTATGACGTTAGGATGGGTTTGCCTATAAGCCTAAGGGAGGTAAACTAAACAAACTCCGAAATGAGTATATAAACTACTTCACTTCCAGTCATGACAGAAAGGCGCAACCCACGAGCACCAATCATGTACTGCGCAAGGCAGTAAGGAGAGTCTTTGGTTCGCGCCCTACTAAGCACGCATTCACGACTGCGCGCCTGCTTAAATGGAAATGGTGTCCAAAATGTGTTGATTTATGTACGACACTACAATAGCGCTCGCACTAAAAATTTTTTCCTAAGGGTAAAGTATAAAGCTCATGTACAGGGGCGAGATATGCGTACACATATATGATGAACAGAAAACATTCAACAGAAAGCATTCAACAGCGGCGGTCTTCGCAAGGAGTTGCTCCCCATCGATTAGCGTTATGCTCATCGGTGAAGGCAGACACGATGGCCCGCCGAGCTCGTATATGACTCAGTAAATGAACCGAACGATCCTTTAGAGGCTGAGTAATCAAGTGGGCCTCGTGGAAACATTCAATCTTGTCCTCCGCCGCATCGAGAATCGTCAGAGTCATCTGCGCTGGATGAGAAAGGATATCAGCAAGCACGGACAAGAAAATCATCCGGAGCCAAATAGAACCAATAGGAAGAGGAGAACCCCTACGAACTAGGAGCTCGTACAATATCGCGTCACATTGGTCATCAGTAAGAAGAGGATCCGCTAATCGCACGGCAAAGCGAGGAATAATCTCCTCGATAGGCACCTCCCAGGGTTGTCGATGAGCATGGGGACGGTTGCAAGCCATAATTCTTGGTTTGTTCCTAAAAAAATGATCACCCTAAGGTCTGAATGGGTCTCTCTCTATGAAGAAAGAGGAAGACGGAGCTTCAGGTTATAAAGAGAAGCATTCAAGTCTAGACAAGGAAAATTTTGTGCATGGTGGAACTATTGCCAAGGCCGGAAAAAAGGGCATGGGGAACAAGATAGTTGACCCATGGGAATCAGAACAAGGAGGTGAAACGGCCCCATCAGCAGAGTCTCACGTGCATGACACATGAGCAACCGCATTGATCCTTTTGGGGACTAAAAGCGGTGCCGCACGTGCATAACACATGAGCGCCAGTGCTAGTTCAGGATTAAAATCCTCAACAGCGCCTCACGCGCAAAACACGTGAATGCCAACAACAGTATAACGACACTTCATGCAAGAAACATGTAAGCATTGGTAAAAAGGGGGGAAGAGGAAGTTTTGTCATTCATATGCTCCAGGAACTTATACATGGTAAAAAAATAGATGTTTGCAATGGTAAAACACTAAATCCCGGACATAGATTGAGGAATTCAGAAGCAAGGTCGAGTAAAATGCTTCTGGCTTCTCTGACCATTTTCGTATGCATTTTCTCACGAATACAAGCGTCAGGATTCTCGTTGATATCGTCCGTCCTCTGGTAGGCAGAGATTATCGTCGTCTGTTGGAAGACTTGATGCAAGATATCAACAAGAACATCTCGCCACCTCTTCGAGATCAAGCCCATCAGATATACTGAGTGTACCTGTCTTCGGCATCATCAAGTGCCTCAAGCGGCATGGCTTCGTTAAATTCAAGAAGTGCATCCTAAATCGCCCCCATGATGATCTTCAAAAGAGCGGAACGATGGAGGAGTAGTCGACCGTTTTATTCATCGAAGCGACGCATAACCTCAGCGCATTGGGCATTCGTAAACTCCTGGTTTTGACAGCGGTCTTGGACGCGATTGTCTTCATAGGAGATAATTTCGTCAAAATCATACAGATAAGCGGCTATGGTATCTGAAAAGAAAAATCAGTAAGAGTTTAGTGATCAAAATGATCAAGAAAATGCATATTATGAGAATCTAAAAGGATTATCGTCAAATGAACACTGGAGTTTAAACAACTCCTAACAAACTCTTAAAGCAAGCTTTATAAGAGAATGCAATGGATTCAAATCTGCTTTAAGGGTATTAAAACCCTAAAATATTCGAAGAAAGTAGGGGATAAAATTTCCCCAGAACCAAGCTCTGTGGGTATACGGAATTAAATTCCTTTGATTAAATCCTAGAAGACTCCTATGGCAAGGAGGCAATGAAAACGGAATTAAATTCCAAGATTCTTAAAGATTGGTGATGGGGTAAAACCCTAAAAGGGGGATTAATAATTCCCACTAATCCAAGACTCCAAAATATACAAAAAAAATGTGTGTTTTGGGGGTCTTTAAGAACTCGGTTCAAGAAAGAACTATGCTCTAATTGATGAATTTAAAATCCAGGACATGAAGCAAGCTAGGGTCGTTCAAGATCCTTAGCTAACAGAAAGTTTTAACAGAGTTTAACTCTGGAATTGCAATGGGCAGAGAACTAAGCTCTGAATAAGAGAATTCAATTCTCAAAGAAGACAAGGAATGAAGAAGATGAAGGAACACTGGTTTCCCAAAGGCAAAACCCTTGAATTTATAAGGCGTGACAAGGGCGGTTCACCTCCCCATTCTCCTAGGCAATCCAACGGCTATAAAGGTGACAGCGTTGCACTCACGTGCAAGCCACGTGAGAACAACGCTGTGGGGGCATTTGTTCCCTTATAAAAATAAATAAATAATAAATAAAAAGCGATGGGAAAAATTTCCCTAATGGAGCATCACGTGCCCACACGTGATGCGCCTTGGAGCATAGATTATAGGCATTGCGCTTAACAATTAAGGCTAAAATTGAGCCTCAATGTAAACATGTGAGCATCTATATACAAAGTATATAGGCGCCTTCCTAAAATAAATAACAGGCCAGAGAAGCTCACGTGTCAGCACGTGATGCTCTTTGTTGGGCTTAACTTCGTGGGGGTCACGTGCCACACGTGACATTCCTGAACATCAGCTCACGTGCCAATACGTGATGCCTTTCTCTGGGACTGCTACATATAAGCAAACTAGTTTAATGCTATGAGGGTCACGTGATGGTTCCTAATCACCTTCCAAACTGCTAGAATTAAATTCTAAATAAAAGGGATCAAAACCCTATTTGGGAAATATTTCCTTAGATCTTTCTAAACAAGAAAGATTACGCTTTGTAAAACAGAGCACCATTGGATTAAAAATCCAATGGTGATTAAAAATCACCAAGCTACAGAATAAGCTCTGTATGGGAAAATATTTCCCTAATCTTTCTAAACAAGAAAGATTACGCTCTGTAAAAGAGAGCACCGTTGGATTAAAGATCCACTAGTGATTAAAAATCACCAGGCTACAGAATAAGCTCTGTATGGGAAAATATTTTCCCAATCTTGTTAAAAACAAGAAAAATGTCTTCTGTAAAACAGAAGTCCTTGGATCAAAGATCCGACGGTGGATAAAATCCTCAAATCAATTAAGATCTCTTAACGAGAGATTTCCTTAACTAAATCAACAAACCTGCCTCTGCTATATAAAGGACCCGAGAATCTAAGTCAGAAAAAAGAGGAGACCCCCTATAAGATTTGAGAAACAAAAAAAGAGAGGAGGAGTTCTCTTTTAAGAAAAGAAACCCTAGGTAAGAAAAAAGACCCAGAGATCATTTTATCTCTTCTTCGCCATTACAAGAGTTTAACTTTTCCAAAAAAGAACTTAATTCTTCCTCTGGTTAAGTTCTGCAGAAACAGATCTCCCCACAAGTTGAGAATTTAATTCTCATCGGGAAGATTCTGTTATGCAGTCCTAAAACTTAGAGGAAAGTACTAAGTTTGAAGAATTTAATTCTTCAAAAAGATATAGGAATTTAATTCCTCTGACAAAACTAGGGTTTAATCCTGCATAAAAAAAACAACCGAGATTGACTCACGTGTTTCTACGTGACCCCTTAAAACAAATTCTTAGTACTTATAAAAGAAAAAAAAGGGAATAAATCAAAGACAGTTCCCATTTTGGGGCGCCTCACATGACCCCCTAATAGTGCTTAGCACTTTCAAAAGGAAAAGGGGAATAAATCAAAGACAGTTCCCATTCTGGGGCGCCTCACGTGATCCCATGTGACCCTTTAATAGTGCTTAGCACTTTCAAAAGGAAAAGGGGAACAAATCCAAAGACAGCTCCCATTTGGGGCGCCACACGTGATCCCACGTGACCCCCAATAGTGCTTACCACTTATAAAAGAAAAAGAGAATAAACCCAAAGAATCAGTGCCCAATTCTCAGGCGCCTCACGTGCCACACGTGAGTGCTCCAAATATTAGTGTTTAACACTGCTTAAGAGCCTCACGTGGGAGCACGCGAGCGCTAAACAAATATCAGTGTTTAACACTATGAGGGGCCAACCTTAGCCCAAATTAGCTAAGTATCCCGAGGCTAAGACCTTTTTGGTCACCAATCAACCGAGCCCCCACGCTCAGGTCTCCCCAAACCAATCCTAGTCCCAAAGATGACTAATGATCTCCTAACAGATGGCATCTAAAATGACGTTCATCCCACATCTCCCCTCGATCTGGAAATTGGTTCAAGGGTACATCTGTCCACATCTCTGGTATATGTCGTTGTAATTCTTCAATGATGTCAGAGAGGTGGAGGGTCTCGACAGCCAACAGTTCTTGGGTGCATTCCCAAACCCATGAGCATATAACAATGGACCGCAACGTCCTTAAACTAGCTATGGACCGCAACATCCTTAAACTAGCTATGGACCGTAATGTCCTTAAACTAGCTATGGACCTCAACGTCCTTAAACTAAACCCTCATACCAAAAATGGTTATCTATGGACCGTAACGTCCTTAAACTAAAGCAATAGAGCCCAAATGGGGTCTGAATAATCACAAAAATCCTGCTGAGTAGATCTTAGTCTAAAGTTAGACTAACGTATTCTCAACAAACATTTAAGTTGATCTTAATCCCAAACGAGATTAACGATCCTTAAATCAAACCAAACTCAAATCTAAGAAAATTCGGATTTGGATTAATCCACGCCCTACGGGCGACAACACAAATTAGTCTCCGTATACAATCCACGGGCAACCAAAAATAAAACAAACACACACGACACGAAGTGAACAACTGGAGCAGGAGAAAGTGGTTATCGCTACGCAGTAACGTAATTAAATGCAGGGGCTTGCGCCTGCAGGGAAGAGCGTCCCTACAATAAAAAAACCTCCTCACAACGAGGGGGAATCTGACGAAATCCGCTACAATAGCCACATCCGTCCAAACCTCCGATACACGGTGCCATAAATCAACTTGGCATCTTCGGAGAGGTGGACGGATAAAACCAAATAGCATCTGCCCCCAAATTCAGGCAAGACGTTCGTCTTTCCCGGCTTTCGGCGGTAAACAGTCTCCTTAGGCAAATTCCTGGGATTCATCATACGGCACCGAGGTATCGAAATTGACCCTTCGAAGATTAAGGCGATCATGAGATTGCCCACACCAAGGACTCTCAAGCAATTGCGATCCCTTCAAGAAAAGCTCACGTATATCCTACGGTTCATGGACAACCTCTCGAGAAAATTCCATCCCTACAGTCATCTAATGAAGAAGGGGACCCCATTCGTCTGGGATCAAAAGTGCCAAAACACACTAGACGAAATCAAGCGGTACTTACAAAATCCGCCGATGCTGACCACTCCAATTAAAGGAAAACCCCTCATCCTATGTACAACAGCCCTTGAAGGTTCTCTAGGCGTGCTATGGGCACAAGAAAACGATCAGGGAAAGTAGAGAGCTTTTTACTATTTAAGTCGATTTCTCCTAAGGGCAGAAAACAACTACGCTCCCATCGAAAAGCATTGCCTGGCATTGATCTTCGCGATAATGAAGCTCAGGCATTACGGTTTGGCACATAAGGTCCATCTCATATCAAAGGCGGATCTTCTCAAATATCTGATGTCAAGAGCCATACTAACGGGAAGGCTTGCCAAATGGGCCCTCCTCCTGATGGAGTTCTTAATAACGTATCGGCTTTTCAAAGCAGTGAAAGGCCAGGCCATTGCCGACTTTCTCGCCGAGCATCCGATACCAGCCGACTCCCTCTTAAATTGCGAGTTGCCAGATGAACATGCGTTCGACACAATCGAAGGAGAGAAGGAAGAAAATGATTCCCGATAGAAGCTCTACTTCGATGGAGCATCTTCCATGAAGAGGCGAAAGCAAAACACCCCTATAATTAAAGCCGGGATAGGCCTTATCTTCGTGACTCAACAAGGAGGAATACTGCGCTACGCCCTCTCCTTAACAGAGCCAAGGACTAATAACGAAGCTGAATATGAAGCTTTTATAGCAGGTCTTGAGATCGCTATCGATATGGGAATCAAAGACCTCCTCATATATGGAGACTCCCAGCTGATCGTTAGCCAAGTAAACGGCGACTATCAGATGTTTAAGCCAGAGTTGATAAAGTACAGCGAAAGAGTGTAGCAACTGCTGACACAAATCCCCTCCTATATCCTGGAGAGTATACCGCGGGCGGAAAACAGCAAGGCTGATGCATTGGCCAAATTAGCTAAGGAACTGGCCGATGAAGACCTTGATGTCGTAAAGATCATCGTGCAAAGTCGCAGGATCCTCGCGCCAACAAATATATCCTAGGAAGACTTAACAGAGCTATATGAAGGAAAAGAATCGACCGAACAAGTGGCCCTTCAAAGAAAGGACGAAGGAAAGGTCAAGGACTGGAGGGAAGTCTTCATAGACTACTTCAAATCTCGTCGAACGCCTGAAAATGCGTCGTCTATACATCAGCTCATGAAACGAGCTATGTCCTTCGCCTTCGTCAATGATACTCTATATAAGAGATCGTTTGACAGTCTGTGGCTAAGATGCCTGGGGCCAGAAAAAGCAAAGAGAGTCGTCCAAGAAACTCACGATGGACTCTACAGTTCTCACCAAGCTGGGCCAAAGATGAAGCTGAAGATCAAAAGAATGGGATATTATTGGCCTACAATAATTCAGGACTGCCTCGAATATGTGAAGTAGTGTCACTCGTGCCAAATTCACGGGGACTTCATACACCGGCATCCGAACCCGCTATACCCAACAGTAGCTAGCTGGTCGTTCGAAATGTAGGGAACCGATATAATTGGCCCCATTGAAGCAGCACATCCAAAGGACATCGGTTCATACTGGCAATGATTGATTAATTTTCTAAGTGGGTAGAAGCAGTACCACTAAGGGAGGTGAAGATGGAGAATATTCTCCATTTCTTCAGAACCCATGTCATCTACTGGTTCGGCACTCCGCGATGAATTATCTCGGACAATGGGCCAACCTACAGGAGCTATAAAATCAGCCGCTTCGCAGAACAACATAAGATAGATTGGAGATACTCTCCAGTCTGTAGTCCTCGTGCCAACAGTCTAGCTGAAGCTTTCAACAAGATCTTGACGAAGATTACAAAGAAAACGGTGGCCAGGAACAAAAGAGATTGGCACGAAAGGCTGCAAGAGGCTCTTTGGGCATACCGCGTAACGTTCAAAACAGCTACAAATACAACACCATACACGTTGGTATTTGGCATGGAAGCAGTGCTTCCCTTGAAAATAGAACTCCCTTCTCTACGAGTAGCGGTTCGATATGAGCTGACAGATGAAGAAAATGCTCATCTTCAGCTCGAGGAGCTCGATGCCCTCGACGAAACTCACCTTATAGCACAGCAAAATCTGGAGGCTTATAAGGCAAGGATAACACGGTCATATGAAAGACTGACGAGGCTAAGAACATTCTGCCAAGGCAAACTTGTACTAGTCGTCAAGAGACCGATGATCCCTAATCGTGCAAAACGGGGGAAATTCGAACCAAACTATGAAGGCGCGTACATCATAGACAAAGTTTACCAAGGTGGAGCCTATTTGCTCATGGATATGCATGGCGAAAGACCCTTCCGACCAATAAACGGCTGGTTCCTCAAAAAATACTATGCTTGACGAGTCATGACTTAGGTCAATGATAGATGATGACGCTTGTGTCCGCTCGCTATCTTCCTGAGTCAAAAACTCTGAATAGTATGTAAAAAAAATCGGTCGCCTCAAATATGGCGACATCGGACCAAGATGTCCTTAAACTAAAACTTCGTCTCAAAAAAACGGTACGTCCACAAGCAAAATGGGCACGGATGAAAACCCGAGAGGGCGCCGTGAGTAAAAACAGCAGGACTGCTGGCGAGTTTGTGAAAACCCAAAAGGGTGCAATCTCGTGTAAAAAAACGGTACTTGCTAATCCATCTTTGTTCAAATTGAAAAAAGCAAATGATGATTCGCTCCTGGAAACATTCCAGTTGTAGCGATGCTGATGCCTAAACAGGTGTCAAACTCTAAGTCCTTTCACGGCAAATGATGATTCGCTCCTGGCAACATTCCAGTCGTAGCGATGCTGATACTAAGGTTAGTATCAGATCCCAAACTCGTAATAAAAATAGCAGCGAGTAGTAAACAAAAATATGCATATGGAATAGCCGAAATGATGGGGCAACTCGCAATGAAAATCGGCGAGTAAAAATAAGCATATAAAAACAGCCGAATTGTTTGGGCAACTCGAAATAAAAAGCAGCGAGTAAAAAATAAAAGAAAATAGCCGAAATGTTTGGGCAACCCGCAAAAAAAAGCAGCGAGTAAAAAAATAAAAGAAAATAGCCGAAATGATTGGGCACCGCGAAAATAGCCGAAATGATTGGGCAATCGCTACTTTTATGATATCAAAAGCTGAAAAGATAGAGCATTGCGGAAAGAAATAAAAAAATAAAAACGAAACTTTTTTGCCCTGCAGGTGAGTCTACACCGACCCCTGTATACAATCCATGGGCATAAATGAAAGAAAGGGAACCATATTTTTCCACCAAGCTCCGTCAAAGGGAGAGCCAGATCTTGATGGCAACATCTACAACATAGAAATCAGCTTGACGTTCTTCTCATTCCACCAGGATACAGATGCAACGTCATCAAAGACCCAAGAATCAAATCAAAAAAGGAGGAGTGATGGAAAAATCCCAGCTCCAGCTCGACGTTCCTTCTCGATGCAGACGCAATGTCAACAAAGACCAAAGGGTCGAACAAAGTAGAGCAACAGCATATTCCTAGCTCCAGCCCGACGTTCCTCCTCGATGCAGACGCAACGTCATCAAAGACCTAAGGGTCAAATCAAAAATGGAGTGACAGCAAAATCCTAGCTCCAGCCCGACGTTCCTTCTTGGTGCAGACGTGACGTCAACAAAGCTCCAACGAGCTAAATTAAAATGAAGCAATGGCAAACTCCTAGCTCCAAGTCTTGACGGTTCATATACAACCTAAAGGCTACCCCGGCATACCTTCCCATTCCATTAGAGTGCAGACGTGACGTCAACAAGGCTCCAAATAGCCAAATCAAAAAGGAGCAATGGCAAAATCCTAGCTCCAAGTCTTGACGGTACGTATACATAATAAAGACTACTCCAGCGTATCTTCTCATTCCATCAGGGTGCAGACGTGACGTCAACAAAACTCCAACGAGCCAAATCAAATTGGAGCAAAAGCATATTCCTAGCTCCGGATTTCAACTGCAATACATACAGCATAGAGGTCCTACAGATGTCTACCCTACTTCAACAAAGAAATAGCATGGTATCGTAAAAAAAATGAAGCAACGACATATTCTCAGCTTCAGGGTCATGACGGCAACTTATATAAAACCTAAGAGACTATCGGAGATCATCCCACACCAGCGCGGAGTGGTTATGACTCATCGGGGCTCCAAATTAAGCCTAACCTCAAGTTAAAAGCGACATAAAAAATTCCTAAAACTTGCTCTTCCGACGGTCATATAGCTTAAGGAGATTACGTGAATACATCTTGTCCAGCCCCCAAAAGGATCAGATACACAACGGTCACGGGGCTACTCGAACAATGGCTTAAAGACCGCATATCGAGGAATACATCAGCCAACGCGACGGTACCACGAACCAAAACCCTAGTACCACAAAAACCTAACGGACCTCTGTCATAAAGAATGGATGTTATCTATATACAACGTTAAGACAAGTTTGCCACTAAACCCCAGAGAGGTAAACTAAACAAACTCCGAAATGAGTACATAAACTACAAACTCCGAAATGAGTACATAAACTAGAGACTCCGAAATGAGTGAATAAAATACAAACTCCGAAATGAGTACATAAACTAGAAACTCCAGAACGAGTGAATAAACTACAAGCTCCGAAATGAGTACATAATCTAGAAACTTCGAAACGAGTGAATAAACTATAAACTCCGAGATGAGGACATAAACTACTTTACGTCAAGTCAAGACAGAGAGGCGCAAGTATGAAATGAAATATGTCTTTTATTCATAAATCAAAATGAATAAAAGATATAAAAGAACAAAAGAAGAAAATATACAGCGACAAAAATTTCTAAGCTGGTGGGCGGTTCAATAAGCCGGCAAGTTCATCATTCTTCCGCCGGACTTCCGCTTCAAGCTCTATCAACGTCGCGAGCTGAGTCCCTGCCTGTTCCTGTTGGTTCTGATATAAAGAAAATCGACTTTCAAGCTCTTTCTCGGTAGCTTTATTGGCCTCGACCATCTCACGTATAAAAATAACGGCTTTATCAAGAGCCGCCACCTCCGTAATGGCCTCCTGAAGAACTCGCCAAATTTCATAAGCACGAGTAGTCTTGGCGGTGAGTTGGGCTTGAAGTTACCCTAAAGCTTTTGAAGCCAGTTCCCTCGCCAAAAACTTTCGATTGAGCCTTTTCTCACATGACTGGAGATTGGCTGCACATCGGTCAATCCATCTACGCAGGTAGGCCTTTACTGACGAAATGTCGGAGAGAATGCGTATGCATTCAACCCCATATAGGGAAGCCTCAACTTAACGACAGTACTCGACCTAAGTAGGCACCAGCGCCTTGTCATGATATGTAGCAAGAACAGACAAGAAAGTATTGGCTTCAACAGCGAATTCTTCGACCGTATTGGAGGTACCAGCGCGAAGATCTTCAATAAGAGTCACCAGCGAATGAATGCTTTGTTTTGCCATCCTCTTAGACATGCGTCGGGCGTAAAGGCCCGATGGCATAGAAATTCGGGATTCCAATGGGTCAGGATTAACAAAGCTGTAAGCATACATGTATGTTTAGTTTCCTTTCTAAACATAGAACAGGTAAAAGAACGCCAATACTAAAGCGTCACTTACCCACGGAAGGCGGATTTGAGAGATCCCCGGGTCCATCAAGAACTTCAATCTCGTCGTCAGCTTCTAGGACTGCGGTTTAAATAGAGGGCACATTAGCATCATTACGAAAATATAAAATGAAAAGGCAAAAGAATACCAACCTTAACTAGAAGAAATGACTATGCTCTATGGAGGTATCGCTTGCGGGGCCGCCATATCAAGTAAACGCTGGAAAGTTTTCCTCGGAGAAAGATCCACAATAGAGGACGCTAGCTCCCGCAATTCTGAGAGAAAGAAAGGTTCAGACATATGGAAGGGTCATTAAAGAAAAATAGATGTATATAAGATTAGCTTTGATACTTCGTCCGCTCTCAACTGGAGGGATGGCAGCTTCGGTGATCTCCTCTACACCCTCTGGTGCGTCACTGGAGATATCCATTGAATCTATCACCGATGTGGCAACCTCTGTTGGAGGAACAGAGGCCATCATTGGGGGCTCCAAGGTGCGGATGGAAGCTTCAGTGATCTCCTTTACACCCTATGGCGCGTCACTGGAGATATACATTGAATCTATCACCAATATGGCAACCTCTGTTGGAGGAACAAAGGCAATCATCGGGGGCTCCAAGGCGCGGATGGCAGCTTCGGTGATCTCCTTTACACCCTCCGGTGCGTCACTGGAGATATTCATGGGATCTATAGCCCGGATAGTAGTCTCCACTGGAGAAATAGAAGCCATCACCGGAGGCTTCAAGGCGCTATCTGGGCTCAAGACTACGCCCGCTGCAGAAGGCCTTACAAAATTTTTGTAAAGATAAGATGAGGTGAAAGTAGTACCAAATAATTACCAAAAGAGATGTATAATATATATATATATATATATATATATATATATATATATATATATATATATATATATGCCAGGGAGCCTGAAATATGGCCTTCTCGGGTCGCTGCTCTTTTCTGATCAATTGCGCTCGTCGGGCTTCGATCGAGAACAAATGCCTGCCTATTTTGAGAGCGGCCTTGTCTTCAGAAAAGGCCGAGATGGGCTGTTTCAAAGCCCGTTCTTCTTCCATTGTTAGAGGACCCATTAGTAGCCTAGGTGATAATGGATCAACATCATAGAAAACGACAGGGGGAAATCCTCCCTTCTTAGGGAGCACATTCTCACTTTCATCCTGCGATCGTTTCAAGGCTTCGGCTAATTGAGCGGCTTCCTCGGCAGATGTGCCAGGAAAGAGGAGACCGTCGTCTGATTCATGCACAGATATGGGCTCATCGTGAAGAGGCTCGGACTCAAGCAACGCATCGAGTAGACCGGCGACCGATTTCTTTGTCCTTTTAGAGTCTGAGCTAACACCAGTGGAAGGGCGTTTCCTCCCCTTTGGCGCTTTTGCGCGGCGCTGCCTAAAATCGCCTTCGGTATCTGCCTTTTGGGGTGCCATGGCTGGTGCTTTATCAGGAGTCGATGTCTCAGCTCTTGTACATACCGGCATACCAGCAGTACGGGGGGTTGATTCAGCTTGTGCGGCTTTAGGAATGAGCACTGAGCCATTGTCCCTTAGAGGAGGGCAAACGACCGGCCGTGGCCGCAATGTGGCGTTGATGGCTTGAGCGAGAGCGGGAGCTTTACATTCAAAGAGCACCCTTCTCTCCTCTGCAATGATGGGACCAACCCGGTGGCGATACCAGCCTATGAAGGATCCCACAGGCCTTGGAAGATAGTCAGGCTCGGGAATCATGAAGAAGGAACCGGTACCCAATTGCATGAAGTGGTGAATGACGTCATGAGTGACCTCCAGCGAGAGAGTGGGCTCGACTAAAAAGGCTTCGAGGGGGATGCCCTGGTTGTAACCCAGCTGCTGGGCAAAATGATCCGGATTGTACCGCATGATGAAAACAGTATTATTTAGGCGGAACACTAACTATCCCGGCCTAATTGAATATAAGTGCATGATCTCTTTGGGCTTCAAAGCCGGAGCTCCACTCTTCGACAAATCGAACAACTGTTGAATGGGCCCAGCCGGAACGGAAAGGACTCTGTCACTGAAAACCATCCCGCCTTCGTTTGAGTACGGATTGAGTAGTACGCACAAAGCCCCTAACTGGGTCGGATCAGGAGCAGAAGCGTCGACCAGTCTCATGACTCGCGGGAAAGTGTACGACTCATAGAAATCAGGTCGTCGTTGCGCAGCAAACGCGCCCAACACATGCATCTCGATCCACAACATGAAGTAATGGAGGGAGAAATTCACGGTGTCCGCATCCATATTGGAAGTGTTGGCATCAGTACTTAAACCGTAGTATAAGTGTGATAGTCCTGCAACACCAACAACCAATCGCGCTCCTTCAGCTATGCAATGGGTGGGATAAAAGACGGACGCTCTCATAAAACGGCGATGCATCGGCATGGAAAACCAGCTAAGCCAGAAACCGATGAAGCCCATAAAGAAAGTTTCTTCGTCCATTCCGGGAGCAACAATCACATCAAAGGCCACGGACGATAAAATTGGAATGTAAAACTATGGCGGGTCTTCTTTTTTGGCCGGCAGTTTCTTTAAACCGAAACCGAAGGGGTCCTCAACCTTTGCAAATTTCGGAGCTTTCTTGGATAAGACATCTTCACGAAGAAAGCAAGCAATGAAAGCGTCAAAAGTGACACCTTGTGTAACACCTGGGTTCATTTATACCAATTCCAAATTCCGTATTTACTTATCTGTGGTCTTTCTTGATTTAGCATGTTGGGTGCGGGTTGTATTTTACATATTACTTTGCATTTGACCCGACTCGCTTGCTTGAACCTGTTTGACTCTTATTTGTATTACCTTGACGTGTTGCATGGACTAGTGCATCTCATAATTTAGTATATACTGGTATTTTATCTGGTATCGCATCTTTTTGCATATAACAATTTAAATCACGAAAAATAATTTAAAATTTCATTTCATGGCCTGCAAGATACCCCTAACCCCGTGGTAGCATCCGCGCATCGTGTTCTCGTCCCGTTCAGTGAAACAGACGTGTTTGGATGGCTAAGCACACGTACGTGCATCCGTTCTTGTGGGTATGCATTTTCTTTAACTGAGCATCCATTTTGAAATTTGGAAGTTGCATATATTTTTAATATTTTAAATCTGGATTTTTGGAACCGCCCCGGGCCTGTTTTGGAGTAAATTTGTATTTGCCAAAATCTCAATCGGACTAATATTTTAATATTATCATATTTCCTTAACTCTAAAGTTTCTCTCAACTGAAGATATATTTTAAACCTAAAATATATTTTTATATTTCTTAAACAAACAGATTACACGTCTCTCTCTCTCTCTTTTCCTATCTCTCTGACTCTCTCTCCCGTCTCTCTCTCTCTCTCTCCCCCCTTCGTATCTCTCTGACTCTCTCTCCCGTCGCTCCCTCTCTCTCTCCCTTTCTCCTCTATATATTTTTTATTTTATTTTTTCCCCATTCTTTATTTTCTCACGTCCGTCTTCTTCTCCTTCTCTAAAACTCTCCCGCCTCACGAAACCCTAACCCAAGCCTTCACCGCGCCTCATCGCCGTCCCCTCGATCCCGATCTCCTCCTCTCATCCTCTCAGACTCCTCACCTCCTTCTCTCGAGCCCTTGCAAACCCAAGAAAAATCCACCGCGGATGCAGCCCCCTCGTCGCCAGCAACCCCTCGCCGTCACCACATTCTCGTCACCACCCTCGTCTGATCCCACCTCCTTCTCCTCGATCTCACCCTTACCTTCCCTGCAGACCCGACTTCCTCTTCTAGACTGCAACCTTAGGACCCGAGCACCCTTTGCACTCTCCTGCACTTCGCCTGCGACCCCACGACGGAAAGCCTCATCGCCTTCGCCTCTCGCTTTTCTCTCTGATCCAAACTCTGAGACCATCGCAGCCCTTTCCTCCTCTTCCTCTTCTTCTTCTTTTTCTCTCTTTACTTTCTCTTTCTAAATCCTTTCCGGTGATCGCCGGAAAATCCCATCGCCGGTGACCTGCGACTCGTCATCACTCCATCACGCCCTCGCCTCCTCTGTCCCTATCCTGAGTCATACCAACCCAGTGCAACCATCATCTCTCCTTTCTTCCTTTCTTCTCCTTTCTCTTTCGCTTCTACTTCTTGTTCCCATTTTCCCGACCACCCGCCGGAGCCGTGCCGTTGCCGACGACCCAGCGAACCACCCCAACCAGCGTGGTCGTGCTTTGCCCCTCCTGGACCCGTTCTTTGCACGCGTGTGGTTTTGCGACGTTTATCCGACGTCGAGATCTTGTGTTGCATCGTGCTCCGTTGTCATTCCGTTCGCATATTCATCGTTCCCGAGGCAAGTTAATCTTGCTACATGCTAGTCATACTATTCATATATCACTCTATCTATTTTCCTATTAAAATCTATAGATAAAAAAATCTAAAGTTTTGAAATTCCAGATTAACAGTACAATGTTCCGTTTATTTATTTCAGATCTACACTTGAAACCTGATTGTTGCATTTAGTTGACTATACCCAGTAATCACATTTATATGTTCGATCACATAATCACAATTGTTTTTATAGCCATATTACCCTTTTGTAGTTTTACCCTATCGTACGACCGATTGCATACATTTAGCCTTATTCACATTCAATTGCATCTCTAAGATTGTTTTTAATACATATTAAGATGATTTCATCATCCACATGGGTAATACTGCATTCCTGAAATGTTAAAACTATTCCTTAAACCAAATTGATAACCGTACAAATAAGTAGTTTAATATGCAGCTATTGCTATCATGTTACTGTGCCTGTTTCTTGTTCTGATAGTACCATGCTTGTTTATTCATAACCATGATTATGCTAGTCGATTATGAGCATCCATACGTTATCTTGTACACCCTGACGTGACTGGCTACACTTATTACTTAACCTGACATGGTACCGTACACTCTTGACATGACATGACATCTAAATACACTACTCGACTTGACCTGATGTACCATGGCTTTACCTGTTACCTGATCTTGTGTCTAATGCCAACAAACCTGACATGTAGTCCTTACGGACCGTTCCTGTTGTCTATCCAGGCAAACCTGCACCTACCTGATCCTGTGTTGGAATTAGTTCTTGATTACTGAATACCTGACTTGACATACATAACTTGGGGGTATGGGGAAATCAATGATGAAATCCTGACTTGTAACGATGCTGCTGACATCGTTGGTCTGTACCCTTTTCCTTTTAGTGCCTAGCGGCATGTCTCGGTTTCAGCCCGAGAGTCTTAGACCGTGGTCCCGGGCATGCACGGGATACTATTGAGTTACATCGACGATTCATCAAATTGATTTCAAAGACTTGATAGTAGATAACCTATTAGACCGGTTTAGTTTACTCACTGCACACTACCCTTCACTGCCCAGATTTATATTGCTGTTACACCTGTTTTACCTTTCATGATTATATTTGCATTGCCTGTTACCCTGTTTATATTTTATTACTTGATGACATGACGCGCTGACGTCTTGGTTTTGCATGGCCCAGATTCCGTACCTTTGCTGCAGTCCGAGCAGGAGTACTTCAGCCAGCTGGCTGAGCAGTGAGGATTCTGTAGTAGTTAGTTCTTTTACTTTCAGCATTTTATTCCTGATGTGAGCCCGCATTATGGGACATACATTCCAGTTATTTTTGTATTGGACCTCTTGCTTCCGCATTTTATTATTCATGACTCATTTTATCTTGGCTTATGGACATGTACTAGATAGCTTAGTTTATTTTTTCCTGTTCTTGATATCTCTACAGCCGTAATGTGACTGTGGATGGATACTTCCTACCCACAGGTAGCATGGTTGGCTATGTCACGTGCCCATCTTAGCGTACTCTGGGAAGCAGGGCGCGACATGGTTCTTTTGGTATCAGAGCCATAGGATATAGGTTAATCGGGTTTGATTCTTTTGTAGTTGGGTATTGGACCCAATACACGAATCAGAATACTCGTGATTAGGAACATGTCCTGCCACTTTGTTATCGTGATTCTTGAATCATATCTTTCTCTTGATCCCTTGTTTGGACGATATGCAAACCACTTTGCATTTCGACCTGAAACCTTTTTGGTTCGCTATTGTTCCTCCCTGTTTCTTGATTCTGATACTAGGATTTGGGCGACTTGGATGGAGTTATGTAATTGTACCCATGAACTACAGCATGGTTACAATGCGGTACTCTATTTAAGTAACTTGGAGTCCTGGACTTGATTCACTTCCTTGTTCCATGATCGTTGTACTACCTTGTTTCTCTCGGTTTCATTGCTTACCGGTTATTGTTTCATCGCTAGCTTGAATCATGTTTACCGTGGTTAACCCTCTTCAGTATCTTGACTTCGGATGAAGTCATCTCGGTATCTTACTGTTCTTGCTTTTCCCCGCGTTAGGATTATTCAATCCTGGTGCATTTCCTTGTTTGTTGTCGTCTTGGGAATGGATTTTCGCGGCACTTTCTACGCTCATATTGATTGTAAGGAAAGGAAAGTGATTCTCCAGATTCCGGACATCCGGAGTTGGTTTTGCTGGAGGAAGCAGTTCTGTCGGGCCAGTTGAGTTTCGGGCTAGGTCGACAAACAAGGTTCTTTCGTAGATGGAAGTTGATAAGGAGGAAGCGCCGGCTATAGTTCGAGAATTCATGGACGTGTTCGAGGACATCTCGGGTTACCGCAAAATGAGATGTGAAGTTTGCGATTGATCTTGTTCCTGGTGCAGCGCAAATCTCATAGGCGTATTATCTAATGGCACCGGTGGAATTGGAAGAAGTCAGGAAGTAGGTTACCGAATCGATTGAAAAGGGTTGGATTCGCAGCAGAAATTTAATTTGGGAAGCTCCAGTTCTTCTAGTAAAGAAGATGATGTCACTAGGAGGATATGTATCGATTATCGAGAATTAAACCGGGTGACTATTAAGAACAAGTACCCGATCCCTCTCATTGGTGAATTAATTGAGCAGCTTTGTGGCGCGAGGGTATTCTCGAAGCTGGATTTGCGATCAGGATATCATCAGGTCCGGGTTAAATCCGTAGATATTTGCAATACTGCATTCCGACCTCGGTATGGACATTACGAGTATTTAGTGACGCCTTTCGGAGTAACGAATGCACCGGCGATATTTATGGACTTGATTAACCGAATCTTTTCGCCATTCTTGGACCAGTTTATGGTGGTGTTCATTAAAGATATTCTGGTCTACTTGGGGAGTATTGAAGAGCATGCGGCACACTTGAAGATCGCACTGCAGACATTGAGGCAAGAAAGATTGTATGCAAAGATGAGCAAGTGCGAGTTTTGGCTTGAAGATGTGAAGTTTTGGGGACATGTTGTAGCCGGAGTTGGAATCGCCGTTTACCCAAGAAGATTGCAGCAATTCAAGATTGGCCGATTCTGAAGAGCTTAGGAGAGATCAGAAGCTTTCTTGGACTTTTCGGGTATTACAGAAGGTTAGTAGAGAATTTTGCCCGAGCCTCTGACCAAGCTTACGCGCAAGGGGGTACCATTTGTGTAGACAAATAAGCGTGGATCAACTTTGAGGCGTTGAAGCAAAGGTTGATAAACGCCATTGTTTGAACCGGGCTAGACAGTTCCGGAGGATCGGTGTTTCACGGCAACGCATCGGGGAAAGGAATGGGATGTGTTTTGATGCAGCATGGGAAGGTTATAGCATACGCATCGAGACAGTTGAAGACCCAAGAGAAGTATTGCCAACTTCTGACTTGGAGCTAGCAGCTGTGGTGTTCGCTTTGGTCATTGGAGACACTACTTATTGGGTGAAAGGGGCGAAGTTTTCACCGTTCACAAAAGCCCAAAGTATGTGTTCGCACAGAAGGAGATTAGTATGAGGCAGCGTAGATGGTTGGAGCTAATGACTGACTATGATCTGGATCTCAAGTACCATCCGTGGAAAGTTGGTGTTGTACCGGATGCGCTTAGTCGGTTGCCAGCAATTTAGACGTTGACTACACAGAAGGAACTTATTGAAGACTTTCGGAGATTCGATTTGGAAGTTGTGCTACCGCATTCTTCAGGACAGTTGATGCAGCTGCAAGTACAGTCGTCGTTGATCGAGAATATTAAAGCAGTGCAATTGAAGGACTCAGGATTGCAAAGGTTTCGAGGACAGGTTGAAGCTAGACTTCGAACAGACTTAATGATTCATGAAGATGGTTCGTTGCGGTAAGGCGGCCGTTTTGTGTGTGCCAAAAGGAGATATTCGCGAAGAAGTTATGAAGGAGGCACACAGTTCCGCGTATTCCGTACATCCAGGAGGCGCGAAGATGTACCGTGATTTACGACAGCATTTCTGGTAGGAAGGCATGAAATGGGAGATTGCTTGCTTTGTGGCAAGGTGCTTAGTGGGTCAGCAAGTTAAGGCTGAACATCAAAGGGTTGCTGGTTTATTGCAACCACTTCCGATTCCTTAATGGAAGTGGGAACATATAACCATGGATTTTGTGACAGCTTTACCGCGGAGTCCAAAAGGCAACAGTGCAGGTTGGATGATTGTCGATCGATTAACCAAGGCAGCTCATTTCATACCTTTTCGAGTTGGTCGATCAACAGAAGCTTTGGCAGAATGGAACATGCAAGAGATTGTAATATTACATGGAATACCGGTGAGCATCGTGACCGACCGTGACGACCGTTTCTTATCACACTTTTGGCGGAGCTTACAGGAAAGTTTGGGGACTCGATTGAAGTTTAGCACAGCTTATCATTCTCAGACAGATGTCCAGTTGAAGAGAACGATCCAAACTCTTGAAGACATGTTGAGAGCTTGCATGCTAGATTTCAAAGGTTCATGGGGGAATCATCTACATTTAGTGGAGTTTTTCTTATAGCAACAGTTTCCAGGCAGCTATTCAGATGGCTCCATTCGAGGCTTTAAATGGTCGCAAGTGTCGTTCACCGTTTGTTGGGACGATGTTGGTGAACGAAGATTATTGGGACCAGATTTGGTCGTGCAGACAGTTGAGAAGGTTAATACTATTTGGGATCATATGAAAGCAGCACAAGACCGACAGAAGGAGTTGGGCAGATACGTCGAGAGGACCTCTAGAGTTCCCCGTTGGTGATTTGGTATTCTTGAACGTATCACCGACTTGAGGGGTGATTCGTTTAGGAAGTCGAGGAAAGCTTAGTCCTCGATTTGTTGGGACTTTCGAGATTTTGGAGCATGTTGGAGAAGTGGTGTATCGTTTGGCATCACCGCAATCGTTGGAGAATGTTCATGACGTGTCTCATGTATCTCAACCCCGTAAGTATGTTCGAGGTGAAGCACACATGCTGGATCATTCAGAGTTGACTGTACGAGAAGAATTTACTTTTGAGGAGCGACCGATGTCGATTATGGATAGAAGAAAGAAGGTTCTTAAGAACAAAATTATCCCTCTTGTGCTTGTTTCTCGGAGTAATCGCTCGCATGGAGAACCAACTTGGGAACAAGAGGATGAAATCCGGCAAAAGTTTCCACATCTATTCTTGAAATTTCTTATTTGTTTATCCTATCTTGTTCTTGGAATTTCGAGGAAAAAATTCTTTTGTAGTTGGGTATAATGTAACACCCGGGTTCATTTATACCAATTCCAGTTTCCGTATTTACTTATCTGTGGTCTTTCTTGATTTAGCATGTTGGGTGCGAGTTGTATTTTACATATTACTTTGCATTCGACCCGACCCGCTTGCTTGAACCTGTTTGACTCTTATTTGTATTACCTTGACGTGTTGCATGGACTAGTGCATCTCATAATTTAGTATATACTGGTATTTTATCTGGTATCGCATCTTTTTGCATATAACAATTTAAATCACGAAAAATAATTTAAAATTTCATTTCATGGCCTGCAAGATACCCCTAACCCCGTGGTAGCATCCGCGCATCGTGTTCTCGTCCCGTTCAGTGAAACAGACGTGTTTGGATGGCTAAGCACACATACGTGCATCCGTTCTTGTGGGTATGCATTTTCTTTAACTGAGCATCCATTTTGAAATTTGGAAGTTGCATATATTTTTAATATTTTAAATCTGGATTTTTGGAACCGCCCCGGGCCTGTTTTAGAGTAAATTTGTATTTGCCAAAATCTCAATCGGACTAATATTTTAATATTATCATATTTCCTTAACTCTAAAGTTTCTCTCAACTGAAGATATATTTTAAACCTAAAATATATTTTTATATTTCTTAAACAAACAGATTACACGTCTCTCTCTCTCTCTTCCTATCTCTCTGACTCTCTCTCCTGTCTCTCTCTCTCTCTCTCTCTCTTCGTATCTCTCTGACTCTCTCTCCCGTCTCTCTCTCTCTCTCCCCCTCTCCTCTATATATTTTTTATTTTATTTTTTCCCCATTCTTTATTTTCTCATGTCCTTCTTCTTCTCCTTCTCTAAAACACTCCCGCCTCACGAAACCCTAACCCAAGCCTTCAACGCGCCTCATCGCCGTCCCTTCAATCCCGATCTCCTCCTCTCATCCTCTTAGACTCCTCACCTCCTTCTCTCGAGCCCTTGCAAACCCAAGAAAAATCCACCGCGGCAGCAGCCCCCTCATCGCCGGCAACCCCTCGCCGTCGCCACATTCTCGTCACCACCCTTGTCTGATCCCACCTCCTTCTCCTCGACCTCATCCTTACCTTCCCTGCAGCCCCGACTTCCTCTTCTAGCCTGCAACCCTAGGACCCGAGCACCCTTTGTACTCTCCTGCACTTCGTCGGCGACCCCACGATGGAAAGCCTCATTGCCTTCGCCTCTCGCTTTTCTCTCTGATCCAAACTCTGAGACCATCGCAACCCTTCCCTCCTTTTCCTCTTCTTCTTCTTTTTCTCTATTTACTTTCTCTTTCTAAATCCTTTCCGGTGATCGCCGGCAAATCCCATCGCCGGTGACCTGCGACTCGTCATCACTCCATCACGCCCTCGCCTCCTCTGTCCCTATCCTGAGTCATACCAACCCAGTGCAACCATCATCTCTCCTTTCTTCTCCTTTCTCTTTCGCTTTCTACTTCTTGTTCCCGTTTTCCCGACCACCCGCTGGAGCCGTGCCGTTACCGACGACCCAGCGAACCACCCCAACCAGCGTGGTCGTGCATTGCCCCTCCTGGACCCGTTCTGTGCGCGCGTGTGGTTTTGCGACGTTTATCCGACATCGAAATCTTGTGTTGCATCGTGCTCCGTTGTCGTTTCGTTCGCATATTCATCGTTCCCGAGGCAAGTTAATCTTGCTACATGCTAGTCATACTATTCATATATCACTCTATCTATTTTCCTATTAAAATCTATAGATAAAAAAATCTAAAGTTTTGAAATTCCAGATTAACAGTACAATGTTCCGTTTATTTATTTCAGATCTACACTTGAAACCTGATTGTTGCATTTAGTTGACTATACCCAGTAATCACATTTATATGTTAGATCACATAATCACAATTGTTTTTATAGCCATATTACCCTTTTGTAGTTTTACCCTATCGTACGACCGATTGCATACATTTAGCCTTATTCACATTCAATTGCATCTCTAAGATTGTTTTTAATACATATTAAGATGATTTCATCATCCACATGGGTAATACTGCATTCCTGAAATGTTAAAACTATTCCTTAAACTAAATTGATAACCGTACAACTAAGTAGTTTAATATGCACCTATTGCTATCATGTTACTGTGCCTTCTTGTTCTGATAGTACCATGCTTGTTTATTCATAACCATGATTATGCTAGTCGATTATGAGCATCCATACGTTATCTTGTACACCCAGACGTGACTGGCTACACTTATTACTTGACCTGACATGGTACCGTACACTCTTGACATGACATGACATCTAAATACACTACTCGACTTGACCTGATGTACCATGGCTTTACCTGTTACCTGATCTTGTATCTAATGCCAACAAACCTGACATGTAGTCCTTACGGACCGTTCCTGTTGTCTATCCAGGCAAACCTGCACCTACCTGATCCTGTGTTGGAATTAGTTCTTGATTACTGAATACCTGACTTGACATACATAACTTGGGGGTATGGGGAAATCAATGATGAAATCCTGACTTGTAACGATGCTGCTGACATCGTTGGTCTGTACCCTTTTCCTTTTAGTGTCTAGCGGCATGTCTCGGTTTCAGCCCGAGAGTCTTAGACCATGGTCCCGGTCATGCACGGGATACTATTGAGTTACATCGACGATGCATCAAATTGATTTCAAAGACTTGATAGTAGATAACCTATTAGACCAGTTTAGTTTACTCACTGCACACTACCCTTCACTGCCCAGATTTATATTGCTGTTACACCTGTTTTACCTTTCATGATTATATTTGCATTGCCTGTTACCCTGTTTATATTTTATTACTTGATGACATGACGCGCCGACGTCTGGGTTTTGCATGGCCCAGATTCCGTACCTTTGCTGCAGTCCGAGCAGGAGTACTTCAGCCAGCTGGCTGAGCAGTGAGGATTCTGTAGTAGTTAGTTCTTTTACTTTCAGCATTTTATTCCTGATGTGAGCCCGCATTATGGGACATACATTCCAGTTATTTCTGTATTGGACTTCTTGCTTCCGCATTTTATTATTCATGACTCATTTTATCTTGGCTTATGGACATGTACTAGAAAGCTTAGTTTATTTTTTCCTGTTCTTGATATCTCTACAGTCGTAATGTGACTGTGGATGGATACTTCCTACCCACAGGTAGCATGGTTGGCTATGTCACATGCCCATCTTAGCGTACTCTGGGAAGCGGGGCGTGACACCTTGCCCTTCTGATGCCATGAATAGTTTCTCAAAAATATCCAAGACTTTGATCAGACTCGGGTGCTTGTGCCGAACAGCATTTTCGGTCGTCAAGCCTTCAAGCACCGCTGGCACCGTAGCAAATACATACTCATCGGGGGGTAATAATTCTTCATAGTGTTCTCCGCCGACCATCTGCACTGAAATTTCGCAGAACTCCTCTAATGAAATAGAGACTTCGTGGTCCCCCAGTGGAAAAGTATTCATCTGAAGGTTCCATTGGTTTAATAAAGCCTTGACCCACCAGACGTGGGGAGCATGATAGTAGAACAATGACGCATAGACCGCTTGGTACAACGCAACTTTCTGCAGCCATGAGCGTTGGGACGAAAGAATGTACTGGGCCCAGGGATGATAACCCACTGGATGATGCGGGGTAACACCTACTTTATAGATCTGCCCTCGAGCTTCAACCTGACATATTCGGCGCCCTAAAATGTCGCCATAACCTCCTCATTTGACGGCGACTGTGGAAAAGATGCCTCCGAGCATGTGTAAGGGAAATAGGGGAGTGATGCCATCGTACCTAATAAAAATGGGGGACCCATTAATAAAAGTATATATATATATATATATATATATATATATATATGAATTTGGTTCATGGGTCCACTAACTACAAAGCCAGTAGGCCCCACGAAATCCAAACGGCGGATCACCAATGATGATGCAAGATAATCATTGTGAGAATCCAAAAGGATTCTCATCAAATAAACAATGGAGTTTAAATAACTCCTAACATTCTCAAAAAACGAGCTCTGTTAAAATGCACAACAAATTCAAATCTGTGACAAGGGTTTAAAACCCTAAAAAGAAAAAAATGCTCAAGAACACCAGGGAATAAAAATTCCCAAAAGTTTATGAGTCTTTCAGAGCTAAGCTCCGTGATATGGAATTAAATTCCTTTAATAATGGGATTAAATCCCAGAAACCCCCACTATGGGGAGACAAAGAAAATGGAATTAAATTCCAAGGATCCTCAAAGATCAACGATAGGGTAAACCCTAGGAAAAGAACTAACAATCCTCAAGACCCTAGTGTTTTTGGATCTCTAAGAGATCGGTTTAGGGTTAAAGCAAAGCTCTGGTGGTGGATTTAAAATCCAGAGGAAAATAAGGAAAAAGTGGTTTCCTTAAGAGGTAAACGGCGTTCAAGATCCTTACCCAAAAAGGAGTTTTGCAGAATTTAACTCTGAAAGATCTGTGAACAGAGAGCTAAGCTCTGAGAGGAGAATTAAATTCTCAAGAAAAGGTTAAGGAAGAAGATGAAGAAACAGTGATCCTCTAATAAGACAAACGCCTCATTTATAAGACGTGATGGGGAGCGGTTCATCTCTCCGTTCCCCTAGGTAATCCAACGGTTGTAAGGGTGGACAGCGTTGCACTCACGTGCAAGTCACGTGAGAGCAACGCTGGGGGCATTTGTTCCCTCATAAAAAAAGGAAAAAAGGGGAAAATTCCCCACTATTAAAGTCTTACGTGTTAAACACGTGAGCACCTATATGCAAAAGCATATAGGCGTTGGGGTTTTAAAAAAAAACAACAAATGGGCTAAAAGATTCTCACGTGTTAAACACGTGAGCATCTATATGCAAAAGCATATAGGCGCTGCAATCAAATAATTGGCAAGCCAAACAGGCCTCATGTGTTAAACACGTGAGAGTTGATATGCGCTGAAAATAAAGCATATTGAAACCCATGCTAAGGGTCACGTGTTAAACACGTGAGTTCTTCTGCTGCACTCTTTGGCAAGATAGAATTAAATTCTATTTGGGCAATATTTTCCTTGATCTTTCTCAAACGAGAAAGATCTTCTCTGTTAAACAGAAGACCATCGGATCAAAGATCTAACGGTGAGTATTAAATCACCCACCGATCATCCGATTGAATAAAAATTCTGTCTTAGGAAAAGATATTTCCTAATCTTATTAAATAAACAAGAAAACTTCTCTGTTAAACAGAAAGCCTTTGAATTAAAAATTCAATGGTGAATAAAATTCACCAAGTGATCCGAGAGATCATTTTGGATTGATCATGATCTCTCAATCAGAGATTTTCATAACAAGTTGATCTTTTCTCTTATCCTATAAATAGAAGGAAAGCAGAGAGAAGAGGGGGAGAAAAAGAGAACTTGACAGAAGCTTCTGCAAAAAAGAAGAAGAGTACAATGAGATCTTAAGAGAACAAGAGAATTTAATTCTCAAAGAAGAAGACTTTCCTTATTGAAACCATAGGTAAAAAAACAGAGATCACATTGTCTCTCCTTTACCTATCTAAGGGTTTAACCCTTCATTTAAGAACTCAGTTCTTTCCTCAGTTATGATTTGCAGAAGCAAATCTCCCCACAGGTTGAGAATTTAATTCTTATCGGGGAGATTTTGCTCTACAGATTCAAAATTTAGGGGAAAAAAATTAAGTTATAAAAAAAGAAGAGAAGAAGAACGAGAACATATAAGAATTTAATTCCTCCAAAAATTATGGTTTAACCCTATATATATAGAGAACTTAGTTTTCCCATGAAAAAACGGTGATGATCATCCAAAATCTTCAAAACCAGAATCGTTAGTGCTTAGCACTATTTTGAAGCCTCACGTGTTTCCCACGTGAGTGCTTCAAACGAAAAAAGAAAACAACTAAAACTGCCCCACGTGTTTCCTACATGAGTGTTAAAGCACCCTAGTATAAAAAAGAGAGACAGCCATGTGCTGTGCACGAGAACTCTAGCCATATGGGCAGCGCCTATATTTATGGTGCCTCACATGTTTCATACGTGAGCGCCACAAGAATCAAGTGCTTATCACTTATATAAAAAAAAGGGAAATAAAACGTTATGGGCAGCACCCATATTTGTGGTGCCTCACGTGTTTCACACGTGAGCGCCACAAGAATCAAGTGCTTAGCACTTATATAAAAAAGGGAAAATAAATCGTTATGGGCAGCACCCATATTTGTGGTGCCTCACGTGTTTCATACGTGAGCGCCACAAGAATCAAGTGTTTAGCACTTATATAAAAATGGGAAATAAAACCTAATGGGCAGCGCCTATATTTATGGTGTCTCACGTGTTTCATACGTGAGCACCACAAGAATCTAGTGCTTAGCATTAATCTAGTGCCCATATGAAACGTACATGAGCACTGTATGTCCCAATGCTTAGCATTGTTGGGTAATTATGGAAACTTAATCCCAGCCCAAATTGACTAAAGTTTCCTGAGGTTAAACCCCTGTGATTTTAAATCAACCGAGCTCATATTGCTCATGGTTTCCCGAACCGACCTTAGTCTAAAAAATGACTAGTGGTCTCCCATTGATGATATCCCAAATGATACCCATCTTATATCTCCTGTGATAATTTTAGTCTCAAACATGACTAACATTTCTTAGGTCTACAACAACCTCTTTTTTCCCCTCAAATATAAGATTTGGTTTAAGGGTACATCTCTTCACACCTCTGATACATGTCGTTGTAATTCCTCAACGTCTTCAGAGAAGTGGCGGGTTTGACGACCAACAATTTCTTTCGTTGATGAACCTCCAAATTGATATGCATGACCGCCCCAAATCGAGCATATTCTATATCAACAACGTTCACTCCGTCGCGAAACAAATACACGTGCGCGCAAGATGAACTTTGGACCAAAAAGTCCTTAAAATAAATTTTTGTCTCAAACATGGCAACCCAATCCTGGCCGAAATTGGCTAAGCTTATGTTTGTGATATCCAAACCGATCTTCATTCATATCTCCTAAGTTAATCTTAGTCTTAAATATGATTAACGATTCTTAGGTACATCACCATCTTTTTCCTCAAATACGGGATTCGGTTTAAGGGTGCATCTCTTCACACCTCTGATATATGTCGTTGTAATTCTTCAACGTCTTCAGAGAGGCGGCGGGTCCCGACGACCAACAGCTCCTCTTAATGCACTTCCAAATTGACATGCATTCCTCAAATTGGATTGTAGCCCAAATTGGGCACATTCCATATCAACGTCATTCACTCCGTCACGTAACAAATACACGTACGCACAGGACGAATGATGGACCGAAATGTCCTTAAACTAATATTCGCCCCAAATACGACAATAACGGACCGAAATGTCCTTAAACTAATATTCGTCCCCAAAACGAAAATGTTGGACCGAAATGTCCTTAAACTAATATTCGCCCCAAATATGGCGATAACAGACCGAAATGTTCTTAAACTAACATTCGTCCCCAAAACGGGAATGTTGGACCAAAATGTGCTTAAACTAATATTTTCCCCCAAATACGGCAACAAAGGACCGAAATGTCCTTAAACTAACCTTTTGCCTCAAACATGGCGATAATGGACCGCGACGTCCTTAAACTAAAATAATCGATCCCGAACGCTCATACGTTTTAAGCCGATCTTAATCTCAAATCATATTAACAATCCTTAAATCAACCCAAACCCAAATCTAAAAATATACGGATTTGGACTAATCCACGCCCTACGGGCGATGACATAAATTAGTCTCCGTATATGATCCATGGGCAACTAAAATAAAACAAAAACACACACGGCACGAAATGAACTTCCGGAGCAGGAGAAATTGGTTATCGCGATGCGGTAACGTAATTAACTGCAGGGGCTTGCGCCTGCAGGGAAGAGCGTCCCCACAATCAAAACCCCCTCATAAGCGAGGGGGAATCTGACAAAGTCATGCTATAATGGCTGCATCCGTCCAAACCTCCGATATACGGCACCATAAATCAACTTGGCGTCTTCGGAGAAATGGATGGATAAACCTAAATAGCATTTGCCCCCAGAATTCAGGCCAGACGTCCCGGTCCGTCTTCCGGCGGTGAACACTCGTGCTAGTCGTCAAAAGACCAATGATCCCCAATCGTGCAAAACGGAGGAAATTCGAGCCGAACTATGGAGGTACGTACATCATAGACAAAGTCTACCAAGGTGGAGACTACCTGCTCATAGATATGCATGGCGAAAGACCCTTCCAGCCAGTAAACGACCGATTCCTCAAAAAATACTATGCCTAACGAGTCATGACCTAGGTCAATAATAGATGACGACACTTGTGTCCGCTCTCTATCTTCTGAGTCAGAACCCTAAAAGTAGTATCCAAAAGTTCCGTCATCTCAAAAATGGTGATGACGGACCGAGATATCCCTAAACTAGAACCTCCCCTCAAATATGGAGATATAGGACCGAGAAGTCCTTAAACTAATTATCCGCCTCAAACATGGCGGCATCGGACCAAGATGTCCCTAAACTAACAACGGACCGAGATGTCCCTAAACTAACAATAGACCTAAAAGACCTTAAACTAGAAATTCGCCTCAAATATGGCGATAATGGACCGAAACGTCCCTAAACTAGTGCGTCGCCTCAAACATGGCGTGTCGCCTCAAACATGGCGTATCGCCCCAAAAACGGCGATATCCTCCCTTGAGATCTATATTGCAATCGAATTCTCGACGGTAAGGGTTGCAACTCAAGTCCTACCGGCTACACAACTACTCCAGCAATGAAGCCACACTCGAATCCCACCAGCAAACAGATGGGTCACCTACGACGAAGCTACTTTTGAGAGTTTCATTAAAAAAAGAGATGATATGTCCACAAGCAAAATGGGCACGGATGAAAACCCTGAAGGGCACCGTGAGTAAAAACAACAGGACTTTCGGCGATTTTGTGAAAACCCGAAAAGGGCGCAAACTCATAAAATAAAAAGTTTCATGTGCACTTGCAAGGTCCTTTTGACCTTGTGAGGAGAAAATACCTGCGTGAGATCCTTACGACTCACAAAAGAGAAACACACTTAGGATTCCACATGATTCCTAAGAAGAAATTACATTTACGGGATCCTCATGACTCGAAAAGAGAATTCCCCTTATGAGACCCTCATGGCTCATAAGATTCAAAGGCTTAAGCTACAGGGATCTGAACCTATTCTTAAGCCGTCATATCCCCCAAGTTGCCCTACAGACGGTCCAATATTGACCCTTGTATACAATCCACGGGCATGAATAAATATTACGTCACCAAGTTCTACCAATGGTGAGAAATGTCCCCATATGGTGAACGACACTTGTAATTTCTCTTAACTTATAAGGAGAAAACACTCATGTAAGATCCTTACGAATTACAAGAGAAAACACACTTAAGAATTCTCACGATTCCTAAGGAGAAAATACACCTACGAGATCCTCTCGACTCATAGGGAGAAATACCTTTATGAGACCCTTACGGCTTATAAAGTCAATTAGTCGACAGGATCCTAACCCTGTCTACTAAGCCATCTTTGTTCAAACCGACAAAGGCAAATGATGATTCGTCCCTGGAAACATTCCAGTTGTAGTGATGCTGATGCCTAAACATGTATCAAATTTCAAGTCCTCTCACAGCAAATGATGATTCGCTCCTGGAAATATTCCGGTTGCATCGATGCTGATGCCAAGATTGGGATCAGACCTCAAATTCCAAACTCGCAATAAAAACAGCAACGAGTAGCAAAAAAATATGCATATAAAAATAGCCGAAATGTTTGGGCAACTCGCAATAAAAAACAGTGAGCAAAAATATAAAAAATAGCTGAAATGATTGGTCATCGCGGATAAAAAGACGAAATGATTGGGCAATCGCGACTTTCGCGATAAGAAAACCTGAAAAGATAGAGCATCGCGGAAATAAAAAATAAAATAAAATAAAATTTCCTCTGCCCTGATTGACTCTTGTATATGATCCATGGGCACAAATGAAAGAAAAGGAACCATATTTTCCCACCAAGCTCCGTCAAAGGGAGAGCCAGATCTTGATGGCAATATCTACAGCCTAAAGATCAGCTCGACGCTCTTCTCATTCCAACAGGGTGCAGATGCGACGTCAACAAAGGTTCCAAGGAGCCAAATCAAAAAGGAGTGATGGCAAAATCCTAAACTCCATCTCGACGTGCTTCTCATGCCAACAGGATGCAGACGCTGTTATGAATATGTATGCCCTAGAGGCCATTATTGTATGATATAGTGGATGCTTGGACATATATATAGAGGGCTTTCTTACTCGACATGATAGTATGCTATCTGGTTGCTCTTTATCTTAACATGTACACTTGTATTATTATACTGTCTCCCTTATACATGTTAATAAAGCTCTTAGGATGTGGATTTGACTTCTAGGACTATGATGTAGATCATACTACTGAGACCTTGATAGTCCACAAGCACATCCTTTAACTGTTCCTAGTCGAGGGGATATCGAGATAGGGCATCGATATTCCAGAGTAGACTAGTGTGTACGTTTCTTGACCCTGTAGAGGGCGAGGTTGATCCTATAACCATTGGTGTTTGACATCAAAGATTGTACACAGGTGCTCATTAGAGAATGGGTACACCATACAAGACTCGCCGAGAACTCCTAGATGGTAACATACTTATCGTCAGATAGCAGTTCTCTGGTGACACTGGTACAGGTTAGTCTGTAGACCCGAGATCGTCATAGTTTCTTGTGTGGTTCCCACTGTGCTTTGATTTCCTCCCTACCACGGCTCAAAGGAGTCGTGCAAACAGGTGGATTTTGTGTACAGTCCTGAGTCACATGGAGGCAGTGAGCGATAGGAGGGGTTTTGTCTCTCCCGGTATAGGGAGTTGATGTTGCGCTACGCTCAATTAGCTATAACAGTAAGTCCCTGGCCAGGGCTGATGAGATTTACTAGTAATTGTTATCGGTAGTTTCTTGAACCGTTATGAGCCACACATTGGCATGAATTATCAAGTTACTGGGGCCTGACGATTCCACCCCTAGACTCGATATGCGACATATCAGACGAAGAGACCGGACTGTATGGTAAGTGTTACTTATAGGCTTCATGGGAGTTTGGACAAGCTTGCCTGTTGATCTTCTAATCGCTCAATACCTGGGTAGCCGTTACGTCCAGCTAGTACCGCTGATGGCTTATAGGTAACCGATGTGATCATTACCTACTGCTGGCGTATTGACAAGTCTTTAGTGTCCCACACAGAGGTTTCATAGTTCAAGCGAAACGAAGTAGGGCACATATGATGATATGTGCGGGGGCCTGATTAAATACGAGTATGTGATACCATATTCTAATCTGCGGATAAATGATATTAGACAGTTATATATGATATAACCGGATTATTGAATCAAATGTTGATTTAATAATATAAAATATATTATATTTGATATAATTATATATTAACTAATATTATTGCTCACTAATTATTTTCTTCTCTTAATATATATATATACACACACGCATATATCACACACACACGCATATATATGTGTGTGTGTGTGTGTGTGTGTGTGTGTGTGTATTATATGAAGCATGGAATTTCTATTTTAAGAAAATAGAAATGAGGTGGAAAATGGGGAGATATTTGTGGAATGGGTGAAGCATGGCTTGATCAATTCTTTATTCATTTGCTTTACACTATACAAGCATGGTTGCAATTTATTATTGCAATTTTATTCATGCTTCAATGAGTAAAGATTATATGTGAGCCATTCTTCACTTCACTTGATATTTTTTGAAGAGCTCGTTTTTCCTTAGATCTCTCCATTTTTCCTTTTTCCTCTTCCATTTGCTTCAAGCCTTATCCCTCACATGTGTTGTGAACCCTAGGGATTATGAGAATCCTTAGTGAGCTAAAAAAACCCTACTTTATCAACCTACGCTATATTAGCAATTAAGTATAGGTTGTTTCCTTCACTAATGAAAGATTAGTGAAGAGGTAGCTTGAACTAGCGAAGCTTCAAGGTGGATCATCTTCGACACGAAGATGACGAAGCAAGCTCGTTCCTTCTTCAAATGGAACCTAGAGGAGTCGTAGGGACTACTACCCGGAGCTATAAAAGTGAAGGACTCGATCTACAAAGGTTGTATACTCTTTCACTTAGCTTAGTTCTTTATATATCATGCTAAAACCCTAATACTCTAGTTAGATTCTAGGTTAGTGTAGTTTAGCACCAAGATTTTTTGAAAATTGCATGCTTGATGCCGGTTAAAACCCAGTGGTGGTGCTAGGACACACTTTCATGGTATCAGAGCCAAAGCTAGAGCATTAGATGATGTTTGTAGAATTGCGAAACCGAAACGACTCCAAAATTGTTAACTTGAAACCCTAGTTTCTATCAATTTTCAAATGGTCTCTAAAATTTTTTTAAACAAGTGCAGAAAGCTACTTATGAATTATCTAAAACACCAGAAAAATTCGAGAAAAAACCCTAAAATTTTGGCCGGCCACATTGCTAAAATCCCCGATCTCACCCGTTTTACTGTAGCAATAAGTCCTAGAATTTCCTTGGTGTTCTGATCTCTTGGTTTTAGAGTTTCAGGTTATGTTTGTTGTGCCCAAAATTGCATGTGATGTTAACTTTGTATTGGGGCAATTCGGAGTGTTTCGTAGTCGCGTTTTACCATCGTTTCGGATTTAAGTTTGATATGTGATACATTATTTAGAATCCACATTAATTAGTTTTGTCAAAACTAGTTTTCTAATTGTAAATCTAGCATTTTAGTCTTTATTGATCGATTGCTATGAATTTTTGATTCGGATCACAACTCCGTCGCAATCTCGTATAGTACGCGAATACTCGCCGGATAACATTACTAGATAGCCACGTCCCATAGCCCCGACCAAGTGACTTTAGGAGAACCCCGTTGCCAAAAGCATCCACTAGGGTGCTCGAGGCCATAGTGTTCCGCCTAAGTGCACTTCGTCAACGGCATCGGGGGTGCGGCTATCTACTAAAGTTCCCGACGAGTATTCGATCAGGTAGTCGGGAATCTTGTTGAATTACCCGACTAAGTTATTGAAAAGTGTTTTCAATTTAAGACTAAAATGCAACGTTTATATGGTTAGGCATGAAATTCGGAATATGAGTTATTCCGGGTTTATGATGTCTAAGGAAAATGCGGATTCTAATTATTGTAGTTTTTCATTTCTTTTCTGCGACCGTAAGTGTAATATGTGGTGTATCCCCGATCTCGTTGCTATATGTGTTGTTGTGATATGTTATATTGGATCGTCATGATTGAATAGCCGGGGATTTTTGCGTGAGATAAGAGTTTTTCTATTTTCATTCATATAAAATTGTATGTAATATTTTTTTATTGGGACACTTCCGCTGCTGGGTTCGCTTAGCACCCTCGCTAGGTTTCGGCAAGTATCGAGTATGCAATTTCAAAAAAATCTAGAGAGCTAAGCACCCGAACCAAGGATCTAAGTAGAGAATTAGGGTTTTTAAAGCATGTAAACAACTTTACACTAAGTGAACAAGGAATACAACCTTTGTAGACCGGTCTTTCACTTTTAAAGCTCCGTGTAGTAGTCCCTTAGCTCCAAGTAGTGGTGTCGCGGATTCTCCTTAGGCTCCACTAGGCGAAAGAAATGAGCTTGCTTAAGGATATTTGAGCCCGAAGATGATCTACATCGAAGAATTTCTAACTCAAGCTACCTCTTCACTAATTGATGAATTAGTGAAGCAAACAATCTATACTAAATGGCTAGTTTGGTATAGATTGATGAAGTAGGAATTTTGCTCACTTTGGAATTAATTCTCTCATTTTCTTTTTCACCTCACTCAAAAGCTAGAGAGCAAAGAAGGAGATGAAGAAGATGAGCAAGTGATCAACCATGGGTGAAGAAAATATCTCAATGATATTTGTAGAGACTTAACCATGGCTAAAGATAATGGTTAGGTTAATAAATATCTAGAGTAAAACAATACATGCTTCTACAAGCATCTTAAGCCATGCTAATTTGTACCTAATTTTGATTTTTCCCTTAATAATTAATCACCAAAATTATCTTTAATTAGGTATGAGTCTCATACACCCAAGTCCAATGTATCATCTAGCATGACACAAAAATAAATACATTAATATATATCACATATATATCTAAATGTATTAGTAGAAAAGAAATTCTTAAATGAGTTAATATTAGTTAATATATATTAATATATCAAATATATAATTATATATTAAATTATTAAATCAACACTTGATTTAATAATCCGGCTATATCACATATAACCGATTAATATCATTTATATCAACTTATCGAATCAACAATTGATTCAATAACACGGCTATATCTCATATAACCGACTAATATCATATATCGCGAGATTAGAATACGGTATCACATACACGTATTAATCTCGGTTCCGCACATATCACATATGTGCCCTACTTCGTTTCTCTTGAGCCAGGAAATCTCTGTGTAGGACTCTAAAGACTCGTCAATACGCCAACAGTAGGTGATGATCATATCAGTCACCCACAAGTCGTTAGCGGTACTACCTGGACGTAACGGCTACCCAAGTATTGAGTGATCAGAAGATCAACAAGAAAGCTTGTCCATACTCCCATGAATCCAGTAAGTAACACTACCGTACAGTCCGGTCTCTTCGTCTGATATGTCGCATATCGAGTCTCGGGGTAGTAAACGTCAGACCCTAATAACTTGATAAGTCAAGCCGATGTGAGGCTCATAACGTGTTGAGAAATTACTGATAACAAATACCAGTAACTCCCATCATCATCCCTGGCCAGGGACTTCCTGTTATAACCAATCGAGCATAGCGCAACATCAACTCCCAATACCGGGATTGATGAAACCCCTCCTATCGCTCATTGCCTCCATGTAACTCGGGACTGCACCCAAAATCCACCTATTTTCATGCTCTCTTGAGTGTGGTAGGGAGGAAATCAAAGCATAGTGGGAATCACAGAAGACTCTATGACGATCTCGGGTCTACAGACTAACCTGTACCAGTGTCACCAAAGAACTTCTATCTGTCAGACACCAATGATTGTGTGATCAACTATCGCCCCATACAGGGTCAAGAAACGTACACACTAATCTACTCTGGAATATCGATGCCCTGTCTCGATACTCCCACGACTAGGAACAATTAAAGGATGAACTTGTGGACTACCCTGACCCCACTAGTATGATCTGCATCATAGTCCTGGTAGTCAAGTACACAT
Organism: Agapanthus africanus; assembly: GCA_030015575.1. Lineage (NCBI taxonomy): Eukaryota > Viridiplantae > Streptophyta > Magnoliopsida > Asparagales > Amaryllidaceae > Agapanthus > Agapanthus africanus. The sequence continues at coordinate 157,280,551 of CM057348.1, read as the reverse complement.
CCTAAGGGTTTTATCAACATGTAACGGAGAGACAGTATAATGATACAAGTGTACATGTTAAGATAAAGAGCAACCAGATAGCATACTATCATGTCGAGCAAGAAATTCCTCTCTAGATATGTCCAAGCATCCACTATAATATACAATCATGTACAATAATGGCCTCTAGGGCATACATATAACTAACACTTCCGGGTTGAGGATGATGTCTCCATTGATGTATATTATTTACTTTTCCGCATTAGGATAGACCCAAGGAGGGAAGCACTAGTAACCGGGTTTTAGAGTCCAGTGGGAGACCATCTCAAGTAGTTGAGACCGGGTCTCCTAAGTCTAGAATTGGCAGGGTTGCTTGCCACTCTCGTAGGGGTCTAGAGATGTGGGTTTGGCTATTCATCATGACCGTGGAATCCGTGATTTTCATTACTAGATAAATTTAAAACAAGGACCTCCTAGAATATCCAATATTTCATATGTTGACTTCTGCTGCTTATAGTTTTGTGATGTGATCATATAAACTGCGTGAGACGAATGCTATATATATATATATATATAAACGTTACTTATGTTTTGCACCCGCGCTAGTCCAACCCCCGCTCTGCCGTTAGTTAAGTAACCTAACGGTGCATGACGGGGCCCCGTGACGAATGCGGATGGCATAAGCGTACGTTCTATTTTCGTTTCTTTTCTGTGATGTTTAGGGAAAAATAAATGATGGGACTTCATTAATGAGATTAATGGAAAGAAAAGAAACCTAAAGATGTTATAGAATCAAAATTTTCAAAAAGGTAGCTCTAGTTCTTACTTTGCATAGTGATATTCCTTGATGAATATCCAGCACCTCATTCGATGAGAAAAGAGCCTAGATCCCTTCACCGGGAGTGACCTCTTTAGCAAAACTAGAAAATGCTAGAACCCACTCGGTTTTGTTTTGATACCTTATCTAGTTCTTGCTTTGCATAGTGGTATTCCTTGATGAATATCCAGCACCTCATTCGATGAGGAAAGAGCCGAGATCCCTTCACCGGGAGTGACCTCTTTAGCAAAACTAGCAAATGCTACAAAAACCACTACTTTTCAAAACACTAGATTTTACAACGATATCAAGTTCATTACTAAAGGTTTTCTTCAAAACCAGTCGTAGCCCTCCGTCATTTCAGATAAGTACTATTTAGTATTCGTGCTGCGTTTGTTGACCTCTGTCAAGGCGTAGTGTGCGGTAGCTGATTAGTGCTTATCTGCCGCATATGATACGATTGGATTAGGGTAGTCGTACGGCCTTGTTGACCTCCGTCAAGGGTCATATGGGTGGGTTTAATTCAATCACGAAATGACGGGTTGAATTTGACTAGCGGCCTATGGTTTGTTGAGCTCCGTCAAGGTCATGGGTTGTTAGGAGTAAAAACAGATATCAGGAATTTGAAGTGTTGAAATTTGCAATGAGATTGCATACCTTCTATATGATTGTTGGATCGCTATACCCACTGCGAGTAAGAGTTACTCCTGGGAGAGATTTCCACTTTACAATTAGCTGATCCAGTAGGTGTCTAAGAAAGGTGTTAATGAGGTTATGCCCCTGCGGAAACGAGGTTATTTAATTAGTTCCATGCGAAAGCTTGGGGAGACTCCCTCGGAGTACCAATACCTGCCTGACTGACCGATTGGCAAACTTGTAGGGTGTAATTAATCCCGGCTAATATTACCTTTGAGGGTTTGAACGAAGATTTGATAAAAACAGTGGGAGCCATCCTGATTAGATAAGATAATAACCAATCTAATCTTGCAAAGAGCGCACGCTTTTCTTTCTCTCTCTCTCCAGGTAGCGACCATGACATGCTTTAATCAAGATAATAATATGGATGTATTGACTAAACCCGTTTTTTTATACTGAGCTGGGGAACGTTGGTTCCGCTTTTTTTTATGATTGTCATAAGTCTGAGCAAGGAATAATGGAATATCAGGATTCCCAAGCAACCCGAACGAAGAAAGAGCATGCTGATGCATCTTCTTCGGGTATGTTCGTAACCGAGAACTGTTTCTCAGTTTGCTCTACGTCCTGGGTATTGGATGTTGGATCAAGATCCCACGTATGTAATTTGTTACATGGGTTAAGGGGAGATAGAGAACTGGGAAAAGGTGACACGTCTCTCAAAGTAGGGAATTGAGCAATTGTTGCAGCCAAAGTAGTTGGTGAATATCACCTAGTATTACCAAATGGTAATACATTAATTCTAAATGACTGTTATTACGTACCAAATATGATGTGAAATATTATATCAGTTTCTTTGTTGCATAAAGAAGGATATAATTTTGCATTAGAGGAAACGTTATGAATATTTTCCTAAATCAAATGTTGATTGGGTTTGACACGTTGTGTAACGATATATACGTTCTAAATCAAACGAAAGTTCTAAACATACAGAATACATACAAGAGGAAAAGTTCAAAAATGAATGAAGCCTTCTTGTGGCATTGTAGACTATGTCATATCAATGCGACAAGACTAACTAAGTTGCATAAAGACGGATATTTAAATCCGTTTGAATTTACATCTTATGAAACTTGCCAGTCATGTCTCAAAGACAAGATGACCAAAACTCCATTTACAGGACACGGAGAAAGAGCTACTGAACTCATGAGACTGATACATAGTGATGTATGCGGTCCTATGTCTACACATGCCAGGAATGGTTCCTCGTACTTCATTACATTCACCGATGATCTCTCAAGATTCGGACATGTGTTCCTGTTGAAACACAAATCTAAAGCTTTTGAGAAATTCAAGGAATATAAGAGCGAAGTAGAGAACCAGTCGGGTAAAAGTATTAAAATCCTTCGCTCTGATCGGGGAGGAGAATACTTGAGCACGGAGTTCCGAGACTATTTAAAAGAGAATGGGATTCTCTCTCAGCTTACTCCTCCGTATACACCGCAGCACAATGGAGTGTCAGAGCGGAGAAATCGTACCCTATTAGATATGGTGCACTCTATGATGAGTAATGCTGAGTTACCGATTTCCTTTTGGGGTTATGCACTTGAGACAGCCGCATACCTATTGAATAGGGTTCCAACCAAATCAGTGCCTACCACTCCATATGAGATATGGGAGGGGAAGAGATCATGTCTTAATTATATTAAGATATGGTGTTGTCCGGCTTATGTCAAAAAACAAAATCCGGACAAGCTCGAGGCAAGATCAATTCTGTGCAAGTTTGTAGGATATCCCAAACATTCACGATGGCATATCTTTTATCACACTGAGGAACAAAAAGTGTTTGTTGCTCAACATGCCACCTTTTTAGAAAAGGAATTTCTTGCAAAAGAAATTATTGGTGATGAGGTAGAGCTGGAAGAAGTTCCTGCCATATAAACTATAACTGAAGATTTGGTAGAACCGGAGGATTCGATAGTCCCCGACGAACCTCAGCCACTCCGCAGATCTAGTAGGGTTCCTCATCTACCTGAGAGATACTACGGTTTTCTCATAAACGGTGGGAGTGAGGATTGCATCATGGAAGAAGATGACCCAACTAGTTTTGAGCAAGCCATCACAAGTGGAGACTCTATGAAATGGCTAGATGTTATGCGATCTGAGATGGAATCCATATACACCAACTAAGTATGGAATTTGGAAGTTTCTCCTGAAGGGGTAAAAAACACATTGGGAGCAAGTAGATCTTTAAGAAGAAACTTGGTGTAGATGGAAAAGTTGAGACTTTCAAAGCTAGACTTGTAGCAAAAGGTTTTCGTCAACGAACAGGTGTCGATTATGATGAAACCTTTTCTCCTGTCGCTATGCTTAAGTCCATCAGGATCCCACTTGCCATTGGTGCATACCATGACTACGAAATTTGGCAGATGGACATCAAAACCGCTTTTCTAAATGGTGATTTAGAAGAGAGCGTGTATATGACACAGCCAGAGGGTTCCGTAGACAGTGGGAGCAGCGGAAAGGTGTGCAACTTGCTTAAATCAATCTACGGATTAAAGCAGGCATCGCGGAGCTGGAACATCTGTTTTGATGAAGTGATCAAAAAGTTTGACTTCATCAAAAACGTAGATGAACTTTGCATATAAAAAAAGATTGTAGAGAGTAAGCTTGTCTTCCTCGTATTATACAAGGATATAGGAAATGATATTCCTATGCTACATTCGGTCAAGCTCTTCTTATCACAAAAGTTCACCATGAAAGATCTAGGTGATGCCTCCTACATCCTGAGGATAAAGATCTATAGAGATAGATCTAAAAGGATGTTGAGATTGTGCCAATCCAGATACATTGACACCATAATAAAGAGGTTTAGTATGGAAGATTATAAGCGTGGTAATTTACCCGCTTGTTCAGGAATCACTCTCTCTAAAGAGATGTCTCCTAAGACTGATTTGGAGAGGGCTCGCATGACAGTGATACCCTATGCTTCTGCAGTTGGGTCTATCATGTATGCGATATTATGTACCAGACCGGATGTAGCTTATGCACTAGGTGTAGTGAGTAGGTATCAATCAGATCCTGGAAAAAAGCACTGGACAACTGTGAAGAATATTCTTAAGTACTTGAGAAGGACTAAAGAAATGTTCTTAGTGTATGGTAATGGTGAACTCCAAGTGAAGTCCTTTACCGATTCGAGCTTCCAGAGTGATAAGGACAACAGCAAGTTGGTCTCGGGTTTTGTCTTTACCCTTAATGGATGGGCGATATGTTGGAAGAGTTCCAAGCAAGATACCGTAGCAGACTTGACGATGGAGGCTGAATACATCGCTGCCAACGATGCTGCCAAAGAGGCTGTCTGGATGAAGAAGTTCATAGCTGAACTTGGTGTGGTTCCATCCATTGAGCATTCAATACCTTTGTATTGTGATAACAATAGAGCTGTGGCTTTAGCCAAGAACCCTGATTCCATCAGCGATCCAGACATATTCTTAGGCGGTATCACCTGATCCGGGAGATAGTAGATCGACGGGAGATTGAGGTCAGGAGAGTTGACACGAAGGACAACACAGCGGATCCACTCACAAAGGCCTTCCCTAGACGCGGTTTGAGAGACTTTTTGGGATGTTGGGTATGAAATACTACAACAACTGGCCTTAGTGTAAGTAGGAGATTGTTAAGAATATGTATGCCCTAGAGGCCATTATTGTATGATACAGTAAATGCTTGGACATATATATAGAGGACTTTCTTGCTCGACATGATAGTATGCTATCTGGTTGCTCTTTATCATAACATGTACACTTGTATTATTATGCTGTCTCTCTTATACATGTTGATAAAGCCCTTAGGATGTGACTTGACTTCCAGGACTATGATGCAGATCATACTATTGGAACCTGGATAGTCTACAAGCACATCCTTTAACTGTTCTTAGTCGAGGGGATATCGAGACAAGGATCGATATTCCGAAGTAGACTAGTGTGTACGTTTCTTGACCCTGTAGGGGGCAATGGTTGATCCCATAACTATTGGTGTTTGAGATCAAAGATTGTACACAGGTGCTCATTAAAGAATGGGTATACCGAACAGGACTCGCCTAGAACTCCTAGATGGTAACATATCTATCGTCAGATAGCAGTTCTCTTGTGATACTGGTACAGGTTAGTCTGTAGACCCGAGATCATCATAGTGTCATGTGTGGTTCCCACTGTGCTTTGATTTCCTCCCTACCACGGCTCAAAGGAGTTATGCAAATAGGTGGATTTTGGGTACAGTCCTGAGTCGTATGGAGGCAGTGAGCGATAGGAGGGATTTCATCTCTCTCGGGATAGGGATTTGTTGTTGCGTTATGCTCGATTAGCTATAACAGTAAGTCCCTTCCCAGGGCTGATGAGATTTACCAGTAAGTGTTATCGGTAGTTTCTCGAACCGTTATGAGCCACTCATCGGCATGACTTATCAAGTTACTGGGGTCTGAAGATTCTACCCCTAGAATCGATATGTGACATATCAGACGAAGAGACCGGACTGTACGTTAAGTGTTACTTATAGGCTTCATGGGAGTTTAGACAAACTTGCTTGTTGATCTTCTAATCGCTCAATACCTAGGTAGCCGTTACGTCCAGCTAGTACCACTGACGTCTTGTAGGTAACTGATGTGATCATTACCTACTGCTGGCGTATTGACGAGTTTTTAGAGTCTCACACAGAGGTTTCATAGTTCAAGCAAAACGAAGTAGGGCACATATGATGATATGTGCGGGGGCCTGATTAAATACGAGTATGTGATACCGTATTCTAATCTGTGGATAAATGATATTAGACGGTTATATATGATATAACCGGATTATTGAATCAAGTGTTGATTTAATAATATGATATATATTATATTTGATATAATTATATATTAACTAATATTATTGCTCACTAATTATTTTCTTCTCTTTATATATATTAATATATATGTGTGTGTGTGTGTGTGTGTGTGTGTGTGATATATGTCTATATATATATATATATATTAATTATATGAAGCATGGAATTTCTATTTTGAGAAAATAGAAATGAGGTGGAAAATGGGAAGATATTTGTGGAATGGGTGAAGCATGGCTTGATCAATTCTTTATTCATTTTCTTTACACTATACTAGCATGGTTGCAATTTATTATTGCAATTTTATTCATGCTTCAATGAGTAAAGATTATATGTGCGCCATTCTTCATTCTTCACTTCACTTGATATTTTTTGAAGAGCTCATTTTTCCTTAGCTCTCTCCAATTTCCTTCTTCTTCTTCCACTTGCTTCAAGCCCTATCCCTCACATATGTTGTGAATCCTAGGGCTTGTGAGAATCCTTAGTGGGCTAAAAAAACCCTACTTTATCAACCTACACTATATTAGCCATTAAGTATAGGTTTTTTCCTTCACTAATGAAAGATTAGTTAAGAGCTGGCTTGAACTAACGAAGCTTCAAGGTGAATCATTTTCGACACGAAGATCGCGAAGCAAGCACGTTCCTTCTTCAAGTGGAGCCTAGAGGAGTCGTATGGACTACTACCCAGAGCTATAGAAGTGAAGGACTCGATCTACAAAGGTTGTATACTCTTTCACTTAGCTTAGTTCTTTATATCATGCTAAAACCCTACTACTCTAGTTAGATTCTAGGTTAGTGTAGTTTAGCACCAAGATTTTTTGAAAATTGCATGCTTGATGCCGGTAAAAACCCAGTGGTGGTGCTAGGACACACTTTAGACGCAACGTCAACAAAAGTCCCAAGGGTCGAAACCAAAAATGGAGTAATGGAAAAATCATAACTCCAAGTCTCGACGACACTTATACAACCTAGAGACCATCTCGATATTCTTCCTCATTTCAGCAGGATGCGAATGCGGTTATCAAATGAAAATGGTGCAATGGCATATTCCTAGCTCCGGACTTCAACTGCGATACATACAACATGGAGGTCCTACCAGATGTCTGCCCTACTTCAGCAAAGAATCGGCGCGACATCGTCAAAACAAAAAAAATGATGAAGCAACGACATATTCCCAGCTTCGGTTCTTGAAGGAAACTCATATAAAGCCTAAAAGACTATCGGAGATCATCCCACACCAGAGTGAAGTGGTTATCATTCATCGGGGCTCTAAACTGAGCCTAACCTTAAGTAAAAAGCGTCATGGCAAATTCCTAACATTTGCTCTTCCGACTGTAATATGACCTAAGGAGATTACTTGAAGACGTCTTGTCCAGCCCCCGAAGGGATCAGAGACACGACAGTCGCGGGGCTACTCGAACAATGGCTTAAATACCGCATATCGAGGAATACATCAGCCAACGTGATGGTACCATAGATTAAAACCCTAGTACCACAAACCTAACGGACCTCTGTCGAAAAGAATGGAGGTTATCTGCATATAACGTTAGGATAAGTTTGCCTGTAAACCCAGGGAGGTAAACTAAAAACACTCTGAAATAAGTACATAAACTAGAGATTCCGAAATGAGTGAATAAACTACAACTCCGAAATGAGTATATAAACTAGAGACTCCGAAATGAGTGAATAAACTATATACTCCGAAATGAGTAAATAAACTACAAACTCCGAAACGAGTAAATAAACCAGTGAGCGCTAAATTAAGACATTAGACACAGGGGAGTACATGCAAAAAAAAAAGTGAATTATTTATTCATAAATCAAAATGGTTTACATTTATGTAAAGAAAAGTGGGAAATACAATTTTAACTGTTAAGAAGGCGGGGATTTCAATAAATTGTCAACCCGCTCACTTTCTTCCCGCGGCTCCTCCTCGAGTGCCACTACTGCAGCTAGCCTCGCTTCGACTTGAACCCGTTATTGCAAACATGATGAAAGCTTCTCAGCGATTTCCTGCTTTGCAACCTCGCAATCTCGCACGCCCCGCTCGGTAAAGTCTAGGTTCTGCCTTAGTGCCAATCCATTAGAAATGCATTGTTGGAGGTTTTCGAAAATAACTCGCAGTTGCGTGGCATTCGCTTCGACTTGGGCTCACAATCGGCTGGATTCATCAGAAGCTGTCTCATGCTCCTTTCGCTTCAAGGTCAACTTTCACTCGAAGTATTGAATGGAATCAGCACTTTGCTTAATCCACGCGATCAGTTGAACCTTCGAGGTTAATGCTTCAGGAGTGAGACGTTTGTGCTCGATCCCATGCAAACAAGCTTCAATCTGCTTACAACAGTCAACCCAAATGCCGACGAAATCTTCATTGTGAAAATTCACAAGCGTCGCCAGCATAGGGTTGACCTCGTCAGCAAAATCCACAGTAGAGGCGATGGCTTCAATGTTAAGATCTTCGATGAATTCACTTAACATCCGCCTGCTATTCGCCGCGTCCATGGAAGATTGACGCTTAGCAAAGGGCCCTGCGGGCATGGAAATGCGAGATTCAAAAGGAGCCAAAACCGGTGTAGCTGCTGCAGAATAAATCATGCACAAAGAAGGGTCAGATTTCAACCTGAAAAGTAAAGAAGAATGCTGATTGACGAGATCTACCAGACCAGTGGTCAAAAGTGGTAGGGCAGGGAGTACAGGAGGCTCGGTTATTCCTTCGCTCTCTCCCTCGATCTGTGATACTGTGGTCAATACGAGGAAAGCTTAGCAATAGAAAGTTTACTCGTGGAAAGATGAAATAATAGGTGAAGATTATACTAACCAACGTCTGAAGGGGGAATGAATTCCGATTGGAAGGCAAAGTACGGGCTTAACATCTGGTGTAAGCAGTCAAAAAGCACTCCTGCAGGATTGCAACAATATATGGTTAATACAAGAAAATAGTATCTACACTGAAACAAGAAATGAGGGATCTCTACTATTCGTCATTAAACCCGAGAGAACACGGGGGGACACAGAAGAGAAGGGTGGTGCAGTGACAATCATGGCCACGACTAACAGTGATCCTTCAATCAGCACAGCGCCGGGGTCTACCACGCCTGTATTCAGAATAAAGGAAATATTAGCAGAAATGTTTAATGGGATTGAGAAACCAAAAGTAATAGCTCAAGGTATACCTGATGGGGCGGAAATCATAACAGGGTCTGGAGCGTCACCAGCCTCAACGGCTTCCTCAGTTTCCATCATCATCGGGAAGGTGGATTCGGCATCCACACCTTCGTCCCCTGAATCAATAAAGGTCGTCGTAATGCTCGCATCATCCGCTGATATCGGGGATCCACGAGGTGAGGAAGCGGCAATCGGAACAATCCCAGATTCGAAAGGGAGGCCTGATATTCCAGGCAGTTCGAGCGCTGGCACTTCTCCCGCCACATCACCACCTGAACTCGGCCCTATTAAAAAAACAAGAGTGTTATAATTTAAGGAAAAAATACTGCTATCAGGTTTCAATAAGGGATTGTACACTGTTTTACCCTGAAGCGACCGCTCGGCCTCTTCGCGAGCTGCACGCGCAACCTGCCTATGAGCGGTGGACAGGGCAGAAGGAGCGTCCTCCATGCAAATGTCAGAAGGTCGAGCATCACTCGAAGTCGTGTCTGCGACCAGATTAGTCTGACGCTCCCTTGTGGCGTGCTTTTTGCGCTTCCTCTCGGCTCTGGCTGTACGGACGGATCTCCTCGGGGCCTCCGACAGAGGAGCGTCTTCGTCCAGATCAGGCTCGGCCTCGGGACATACTGCAACATCCGTCATCGGCTGCTTCAGCGACGCCTCCCGTAGCAGCCCAGGGAGGACCTCAGCCGTAAATGGTGGCTTTGAAGGCTCTTCCACACCTCCACCCGAGGTTGGCATTGTACTCGGAACAACATGGGTTGCGGTGGTTCCTGTAATAGGAAAAGGAAAGGAGTCGAGTTGTGAATAAAATAAACTAAATATGTAAAGATGTCGTGAAACAAATCATACCAAGACCCATGGAAGCGCGAAGCCTCTCCTCCTCCTCAAACGTTTTGAGGGATGCCAAGAGAGCCTCTTTAGTGGAGATTCCTGTTAAGAGAAGGGCGTTAATAAAGTGTAACAAGTTCATAAAAAGGGATATATACAGCAGAGTATAAATGAAATATATCGGACACCGCAAGAGAAGCTAACTCCGCTTGCTCACGGGCCAGCCTTTTAGAAGCTTCGATAGCAGCTTGAAGATCGGCAGCGGCAACAGGAGCTTCGAATAGACCGTCGTTAGTTCTATACTCAGACAAGCCTTCACTATAAAGAGTATGAGGCTCTTGGCTGAATACAACATCAGCTGAGAATAGAGATTTATTCTTCTTCTGCGAGCTGGCACCAACACCCGATGATAAGAGTTTTCGCTTAACGGCCTTCTTCGGACGGCGGGTCTCGATCTCCGAGCTAATACCCCACTCAGGGGATGCAGCAGCCACCACAACCACAGGAGCATTTACCTCCGGTCGAGGCTTATCTAGAAAAGCTCGCGGAACCACAACCGCGCTGCTTTCCCTCAAAGAAGGAAGCACAACTGCCCGTCGCTTCAATGGGACCGCTGGATTACTGGCTGGGACAGCATCCTTATGGTCAAGCAGCAGCTGCCTCTCCTCCTTGATGACAGCGCCCATCGCATATTAGTACCAAGCAACGTAAGCATTCGAGGCCCTTGGAATATGACTCGGGTCGCTGACGAGGAAATGGGACCCCATATTCAGACGCATGAAATGATGCATCGCGTTACGAACACCCTCCTCACTAGTAACGGGATCTACGTTGAACACCTCAAGGGGAACGCCTTGGTTGTAACCCGATTGCTGGGAAAAACAGTGCGGGTTATATCTCATAAACAAAACCGAGGCGTTCTGTCTGAATACCAGGAAACCTGGCCTAATAGAATACAAATGGACGATCTCTCGGGCCCTCAACACAGAAGCTCCGTCCTTAGAAACATTGTGTAGCGGCTGGATCACTTTGGATGATTCTTTGCCGATGGTCAGGACTTTATCGACAAAGGTCATGCTGTCCCCAACTATGCGCGGGCGAAGAAGTAATCGCCGAGCCTCCCGCTGTGTTGGGTCTAGAGAAGAAGTATCGACCAAGTGCATGACCCAAGAAAATTGTATCCTTCATAAAATCTGGGTCGCTTACACACACCAAAAGCACCCAGCACGTGCATCTCGATCCAAGAGGTGAAGTAATGCAGTGGGAGATTAACGGGCTTCAGACCCGGCTGAGTAGTTTCGGCCGCTAGACTCAGGCCATGATATAAGTGAGCCAGACCTGCAGCCCCAACGGCCAGGCGTATCCCTTCCATAATACGGTGAGCCGGATAAAAGATAGACAGTCTCATATAACGGGGATGCATCATAAGTGCAAACCAGCTCAGCCACCAGCCGATGAACCCCAGGAAGAATGTCTCCTCATCAATGTCCGGAGTAGCAACCTTTGTGAAAGAAACGATCGGGGTATCCGAAATAAAAAAAATTCTTTAAATCTGCTTCCGCGGTCGGTAATTTGTCCAAGCCCAATCTGAATGGATCATTAAGCTTGGCGAACTTCACAGCTTTCTTCGGCAAAGCCTCCGGACGAAGGAAGCGGACGATGAAATCTGTAAAGCTAACTCCGTGCCCACCAGACTCAAAGAATAAGCTCTCGTATATGTTCAACACCTTGATCAAGCTTGGAAACTTGTGTTGAACGGCATTCTCTGGAGTAAGACCCATTACCATTGATTTGGTAGCAAAGATGTACTTGTCAGGTGGAAGTATCTCCTCATAATGTTCCCCTCTGACGAGTAATCCAGATATCTCCGCGAATTCCTCCAATGAGATTGAGACCTCCCAATCCGATAAGAGAAATGTGTGGTTCAGGATATTCCATTTCTCCAGAAAAGATTTGACCCACCACACATGAGGAGTGTGGTAGTAAAAGAGGGACGCATAGATCCCTGGATATAGCCCGGTGTTCAGTAGCAGCGACTTCTTAGCCGACAGAATGTATCGGGCCTACTCTAGACAGCCAACCGGATGACGGGAAGTCATTCCTATCATGTAAACCTGCCCCTAAGGACGCGATTCTCCTTGGAATATGCGACGCCCTAGGATGTCTAGGGCCATCGGCGGCTGCACTGGTATCGATACCATGGAAGGTTAGAGACGACCTTCACAGGTCCAGTTGACTTCTTCTATTGCGTAAGCGACCTGCGCGTAATAGATTGACGAGATCAGTTCTGACGGCGCTGTGAAAGTAAAGCTGCTCTGACTCCGGATAATGTGACTGTACCATAACACCCACAGATGAAGAGACTTCTGCTCTGGGTCATAATCCTGAATGAGCGCAAAGACTTCCCGATCTGTAGGCGCATCAGCGAAAGCACTCTCCGAGCAAACGTAGAGGAAGGAGGAATTAGAAGCCATAGTACCTAAAAAAGGGGTTAATTATCGACATAATGTTCAAGACTTTAGCATTTTATTTACACCTAAATCTGTACTACATTCTGGCATGTTAAAGTCACCACAGTTCAAAGAGAAAAAGACAACGGGCCCCACAAAATTAAGATAACGCCCCCATCAATAATGAGGAAGGCACTCATTGTAAGAATCCAAAAGGATTCTCATTTAATGAAAAATCTCATTGAACTGTGGAGTTAAACTCCCAATATTCTCGAAAAACGAGTTCTGCAGCAGATTCAAATCTGCAAGAAGAACCCTAAAAAGAAAATAAGAAAAGGGAATAAAATTCCTAAAAGAATTTCTTAAAAAGAAATTTACTCAAAGTCAAGCTCTGTAGAACAACCCGGAATTAAATTTCTCTAGTAATAGGATTAAACCCTAGAAATCCCCATTAAATTCCAGAGAACTCTTAAAGATCAGAGTAACAGGGCAAACCCTAAGATCTCTGAGACCAACGGTCTACCTAAATAAAGTTTTTAAAGATCTCTAAGGGATCATTTCAAAAAAAAGAGCCAAGCTCTGTTAATGGGTTAAAAATCCAAGGCAAAAAAGAGTCTCTTTTAAGAGAAAAATGGTCATAATCATTACCAATTTTCTTAAACAGAGTTAAACTCTAAGAGTTTCTTTGGGCAGAGATCTAAGCTCTGAGAAGAGAATTAAATTCTCAAGTAAGAAGAAAGAGGATGAAGAAACAACAGTCATCTCAAGGGCCAAATACACTATTTATAAGACATGAAGGGTCGGTTCAACTCCCAAGGAGATCGAACGGTGGAAAAGGTGACACCGTTGCACCCACGTGTAAGCCACGTGAGAGCAACGGTCGGGGGCATTTGTTTCCCCAATATATTTAACCTAATAAAAGAACAAAGCTCTGTTGAATTTAATGAGGCAAGGCCTCACGTGCTCTCCACGAGGGTGTCAGCGCCAGAGCTAATCTTATAAGATTAAATCCTATGGTTGCGTCTCACGTGCTTCTCACGCGGGCGCCAATATGCAAAGCACAGAAGAGTTCATTACATAAGAGTTAAAATCTTAGATGGCGCCGCACGTGCTCCTCACGCGGGCGCCATTGTGCAAAGCACAGGAATACCCATCTTAGGAATTAAATTCTCAAGTGGCACCCATGTGCACGACACGTGAGCGCCAGCGCCCAGGTAGAATTAAATTCTACAATACTCTTTGTTAAACAGAACCGTTGGATCAAAGATCCAACGGAGATGATAAATCATCAAAATACAGAATTAAATTCTGTTGGGAGAAAACATTTCCCAAATCTTTCTAAAATAAGAAAGATACTTTCGGTTGGATCAAAGATCCAATTATAGAATAAAATTCTATTTTGGAATATATTCCCTCAATTTTTCTAAATAAGAAAGATTGCTCTCTGTAAAACAGAGAACCATTGAATTAAAAAATTCAATGATGATTAAAAATCACCTTTTTACAGAATAAATTCTGTATAGGGGAAAATATTTTCCCAATTTCGTTAAAAACAAAAATCATATTTTATAAAAACAGAAGTCCTTGGATCAAAAATCCAATGGTGGGTAAATTCCCTAACTCAATTTTGAGTCCAATTAAAATAATTGGAATCTCTCAATGAGAGATTTTCTCAGAATTAAGTAACAAACTTGCCTCCACTATATAAAGGACCTGAGACTTCAAGTCTCATATAGGAAAAAAAACCCCATAAGCTTATGAAAAATACAGAAAGCTTCCAGAAACAACAGAGAATTCAACCCTCAGAGAGGAAGACTTCCCTTTCAAAAGAAACCTAGGTAAAAGAAATTCAGATATCAAAATATCTCTTTTTACCTATTTTAAGGGTTTAACCCTTCTAAAAGAACTTAGTTCTTTCTCTGGATCAGAGATCCACAAGACAAGTCTCTCACAAGTTGAGAATTTAATTCTCATTGGGAAGATCTTGTTCTTGAGAATCAAAGATTCAGAAAATAATTAGGTCCAAAAGGAAAAACAAAAGGAAAAAGAACCTATAAAAGAACTTAGTTCTTAAAGAAAAAACCTGATCCCAGATTTTCAAAAAATGAATATCTTGGCGATCATTAATGGTCAAAATGTCATTAACAGAGATTTAATCTCTAAAAAAGGAAAAAAGACTAGCGCCTCACGTAAAAAACACGCGGACGCCCAAAACAGAAGGCCAGAGCCTCACGTGAAACATACGTGGGCGCTGAATAAAAGTGCTCAGCACTCCCTATGCAACCGAAGACAGCTAAGTGCTTAGCACTGATTGGGCAGCGCCCAGTGCCGCACGTGCTCCTCACGTGGGCGCCATACAAAAGTGCTAAGCACTTAATATAGAGCCAAAACAGCTGAGTGCTTAGCACTGATTGTGAAGCGCCCTGTGCCGTACGTGCACCTCATGTGGACGCCATATAAAAGTGCTTAGCACTTCACATTTAGTCAAAATGACTAAAAGTGTTCAACATTTATTGGGCATTGCCCATGAATGAATACTTTACATGACATACATATGAGCGTCAGAGCTCAAATAAGTGCTTAGCACTTTTATATGAAAAGAAAAGGGCTGAACAAACAAAGCCCAAATAAATGCTTAGCACTTTTGACTAAAAAATGCTAGGTAGACTTAGCCCAAATTGGCCAAGTCTCTGAAATTTTCTTGCAGCTAAGCCCAAATGCTCTTTTGCTGGATCTTAAATAAAATGATCCTTGAAATTTTGCTAAGTTGATCTTAGTCTCGAATTAGACTAACGTGTCCTTAGTTAAAATAAATTGAGCCCAAATGCTCATATATTTAAGTTGATCTTAATCTCAAAATAGATTAACAGCCCTTAAATAAAACAAATCCAAATCTAAAATATACAGATTTGGACTGATCCGCGCCATACGGGCAACGACAAAAACTAGTCTCCGTATACAATCTAAGGGCAACAAAAACAAACAAAACATACACACGACACGAAGGGAACTGCCGAACAAGGAGAAAATGGTTATCGCAATGTGGTAACGTAATTAACTGTAGGGGCTTGCGCCTGCAGGGAAGAGCATCCCCACAATCAAAACCCCCTCATAAAATGAGGGGGGATCTGATGAAGTCTGCTACAACGGCTGCATCTATCCAAACCTCCGATATATGGTGTCATAAATTAACTTGGTATCTTCGGAGAGGTGGATGGATAAATCCAAATAGCATCTGCCCCCAAACTCAGGCAAGAAGAACCATCCCAGTTCGTCTCTGTTTTCGGCGGTGAACATAGGGCAAATGACAGAGCTTGTTTCATGAGCCAATGTCTCTATGATGCATCTTCAGGCAGTTACTAGGATTCGAAGAATTCTATGAAGACTTCCCTCCAGTCTTCCTTTTCTTATTCTTCCACTTGGAGGGCATTTCCTTCAGATTCTTTGGCTGAAGATTCTGAAGGTATTTCTGCCGACGCTAGATCTTACGGCTTTGTGAAAAAGTAGCAGAAGCTCACACCAAATGTCTTAGAAGGGGGTGAGTAGGACTATGCTACTAATATGCCCAAATTAAAAAAAAATCGAAAGAGCACTTTCCAATATAAAACACAATTGCAAAGAGATATGATATCAAGAAATATTACAATTGTGAGCAAAGAGCATATAGCAAGCAAAAGCAATATTAAGTATAAGCAATGAACACAAAGAGCAAGCAGTGAGTAAATATAGCAAGTAAGGAAAAAGTATGTAATTGAGCGATTTCTAAGCTAATAGGAAATATAAAGCATGAGAGAAATTGCAAACGCAAACACGAGTCGGTTTTAGAGTGGTTCGGGAGCTCCCCTAATCCACTTTCTTTAGGCGTACAATCCCGTTCCACTAAACATGTCTTTTTCGGAGACAACACATTGCCCGCAAGAGACCCACAACCCCGCTTCCGGTGGAGGCCTAACCAACACATCTCCTCAAAAGACTACACGTTGTTCGCCACTATGAACAACACTTATTACAAGCTCTTCCCGCCTCTCTCTCAATACAACCACATGTGCTCACACTTGGGCACTTCTTCTCTCAACAATCCCCTCTCTCTTACAAGGCACTCTTGCAGTCAAGAATCCTCTCAATAAAGAAATAAGGCAAAATACAAGCTCAAGATTACTCTCAAAGGAGATTTATAATTGAAGCACTAATACTCAAGAAGAATGGAATATCAAACTAGAAGCACTTGAGTGATTTTGTGTGTGAGAGTGATTTTAGATAAGCAAATGAATTTTTGATCAAACTCTCACATGAGATGAGATTTTTTCTTTGGAAGATCACTTCAAATATAAGCAACTAAAATCTATAAGTGATTGGGGCATACCAACACAAAATCTTTTTATAGCCCCCAAAGAAAACAAGCCGTTTTAAGTCAAAAACACAAATCAACAGTATCGACAGACGTCTGAAGAAGGTTTAAGAAGACGTCTGTCACAAAAAACAAAAGACCCCAACGGCTATAAACGGTCACTTTTTGAAATTTTTTCTGTTGTAGATGTCTGTTTGTGATAGCTTCAGACTCTGTTGATCTTTTCAAAGAAGGCAATCAAAAACACAGATCGTCAACAAACGTCTGAAGAACAATGGGCAGACGTCTGAAGAACACAAAAATCATTTTGAAAACCTTCAACGGACATCTGTCCATATGAACTGCAGACGTCTGTCTCTCATAAAAAAAAGGGCCATATGAAAACACAGAGAATAGACAGACATCTGAATAAGCAATGAATAGACATCTGTACCTTATAAAAATAGGCTATATGAAAACACAGAGAGAAGGCATACATTTGAATAAGCACAGGATAGACGTATGAAGCACAAAACGTATGAAAAATGATATCTCTGACATTTGGGGTTTTTGTAAAAATATATAAAGACGACAGACGTCTGAAGCACATAGGG
Source organism: Agapanthus africanus (assembly GCA_030015575.1). Classification (NCBI taxonomy): domain Eukaryota; kingdom Viridiplantae; phylum Streptophyta; class Magnoliopsida; order Asparagales; family Amaryllidaceae; genus Agapanthus; species Agapanthus africanus. Next base: position 157,262,860 of record CM057348.1, on the reverse strand, counting down.
ACAAACTTCTGAAGTGTAAAATCTCAGAAACTTGTATTTTATGATGAAAGTCAATTTTAAATCGAAAACCCCAAAGTTCATGCAATGTAAACGGTTGTGCAAGCGTATGTGAGTGTTTCAAGAGCTCTAATTGATAATAACCATATTCAATAGAGCACTTAAAAATAATCCTATGTCAATGTCGTATTTCTTCGAAATCTTGAATTTTCGACACTTCAACACGAGCTCTTGAAACTTTGGTGCTTCGCTTGAACTTTTTATTGGTCGATTGATCTTCATTTAGCTTCGACACTTGATGCTTCAAACTCGAACATGCCATTCCACTCACTTTCATCTTGAAGTCGATATTTGATTTTCAAATGAACTTCGCTTTGACTTCGATGTTTGACGCTTAAAACTTGGACTTGGCATCTATCTTCTTGGCTATTCGTAACTTGAAATCTTGAATCCTTGTTTCTCAGCTACATAGCTTTAACTCACAAAACTTGATATGCAATTTGGGAAGCTCTCGTCCATATTCTCCAACCTCCATTAGACATATCCATTTAAGCTCAATTTCCTCCATCCTCCTTTATACGCTTGTGTCGTGAGATATCCGATATCCTGAAAAGCAATCTCAAAATGACCAAGCTCATCATATACAGTGTTATGAAACAAACCAGATAGTAAACACAAGTATATGAACATGCATTGTTTTTTGATATCACAATCATGAATGGTATATCAATATCAAGATATAACTCAAACTCAAAGCATGAGATATTGATATAGTAAATATATATACATGGTATAAAAGAATCAAGATATAGATCACATGTATATACAAATTCATATTATGAATTACCAAAACAATGAATGAGAGTAATATATCGATAACAAGTATAGCGTGAGATATTATTATATTACTCAGTATACACAAGATATAGGATAAGCAAGATAAACAACAACTGTATACGAGTTTAGTGTCGATATGATATGCAAGATAAACAAGTGACACTAAACAAACTATTCTTGTTTTAGCTATCATCAAAAATAAATAAATAGATCATCAAAATCCATAAGCTATCACTTTGGACGATAATCCTTATGTCGTCAAGAATTTCATCTGCCAGTTCTTTGGCCAATTTGGCCAACGCGTCCGCTTTATTATTTTCCGCTCGCGGTACGTTCTTCAATGTATAGGATGGAATCTGCGTTAGTAGTTGTTGTACCCTTTCGTCATACCTTATCATCTCCGGCTTGCATGTCTTGTATTCACCATTAACTTAGCTGATGGTTAATTGAGAATCCCTGTATATGTGGAGATCCCCCATATAGATCGCAATTTCGAGACCATCTATAAGAGCTTCATATTCTGCTTCGTTGTTGATCCTAGGCTCCATTAACGAGATAGCGTAGCCAATTATTCCACCTTGAGGAGTAACGAAAATGAGGTTTATCCCGGCCCTGGTTATCGGAACATTCTTCTTTCGTACTTTTATTGAGGATGCTCCATTGAAGTAGAGCTCCCATCGATGCTTTTCTTCTTCTTTCTCCTCGACTGTGTTGAACGCATGTTCATCTGGCAATTCCCAATTCAATTGAGAGTCGGTTGAGATAGGATGCTTAGCGAGGAAGTCGGCAATTGCCTATCCTTTTACCGTTTTAATGGGTGATAAGTTATCGAAAACTCCATCAGCAGAAGGGACCATTTAGTGAACCTCCCTGTCAGAATAGCTTTCGTCATCAAGTACTTTAGAGGATCCACCTTCGATATAAGGTGAACTTCATGCGCCAAAGCGTAGTGCCTGAGCTTTGTAATTGCAAAGATCAACTTCAGACAGTGCTTCTCGATGGGGGAGTAGTTACTTTCTGCTCCCAGCAGGACTCGACTTAGGTAGTACAAAGCCCTTTCTTTTCCTTAGCCATTCTCATGTGCCCATAACATGCCTAAAGAACCATCAAGTGCGGTTGTATATAGGATATATGGCTTTCCCTTAACTAGAGCATCCAATACTGGCGGATTCTACAAGTACTACTTTATTTCCTCCAATGCTTTCTGAAATTTTTGGTCCTATATGGAGGGAGTTTCTTTCTTCATTAGATGGCTAAAAGGACAGTATTTACCAGAGAGATTGGCAATAAACCGCCGAATATTAGCGAGCTTCCCCTGGAGCAATCGCAGTTGCTTGAGAGTTCTTGGAGAGGGCATTTCTATAATTTCCCTAATTTTGGAGGGGTGAATTTCGATCCCTCGTTGGCGGATTATAAAGCCTATGAATTTGCCTGGCGAGACTCCAAATGCACATATCAGCGGGTTCATCTTCGGTTGTATTTCCGAAGGCGCTTGAAGATAATCCTGAGATGCTCCCAGTGCTCCTCATGAGACTTGCTTTTGACCACTATATCGTCGATGTAGCATTCGACGATCTCATGTATAAGGTCGTAAAATATCTTTGTCATGGCTCTTTGGTATGTGGTCCCGGCGTTCTTTAGGCCGAAGTGTTGGATATAGTGCCCTCAAGGCAATTATTATGATTGCAAGTAGGAGATTATGATAATTGAATGAGGACCTATACATGTATAATAATCTTACTCGAGATGATGGTATGCTATCTGGTTTGTCTTCATCATTGATGAAGCCCGTAGGATTGTTGCTTGACAACCAGCATTAGCATAGCAATCATATATGTGGGAGCCGGGTTGTCCATACGTACATCCTTTAATGTCCCTAGTCGTAGAAGTATCGAGACTGGGCATAGATATTCCAGAATAGACTAGTGTATAAGTTTCTAGACCCTGATGAGGGGCGATGTCCGGTCTCACAAGCCATTGGTGTTGTGTCACCTAAGATAATATACTGGTGCTCACTGGAAGTGAGTACACCGGACGAACTCACCGAGAACTTCTAGATTTTATTATATCTATCGCCGGATGGAAATTCTCAGGGGGCATTAGTACAGGTTAGTACTTTGACCTGAGATTGTCATTTGTCTCGTGTGAGTTCCTACTGTACTTTGATTACTACCCTAGCACAGCTCAAAGGACTCGTGCAAATAGGTTTTAGTTGGGTACAGTCCCGAGCTGCAAGGAGGCAGTGGTCGATTGTTAGGGATTCGTCTCTCCTGGTATTAGGAGTCGATGTCGCGCTGTGTTCAGTTGACTATCACTAGAAATCCATGGCTACGGTGGATGAGATTTACTAATGGTTGATCAATAATATCTCTGTTGGTGATGAGCTTGACTCAGACACGACTTATCGGGTTAGTAGGGGTCTGACGTTATCCACCTCCTAGACCCGATATGCGATACTCTTTGACGAAGAGACCGGACTGTATGGATATTGTCACATTCAAACTCAGTAGGGTAATGACGTACTTGATTGTTGACCCCCTTTCGGCAAGTACCTGGATAGCTGTTACGTACAGCTAGTGCCGCTGACGTGCTTGTGGTTAAACCCACTGCAAGCGTATTTTAAAGTCTTTAAAGTCCCACACAGAGGGTTTTTCCCGGTTCAGGCAATAGATGTAAGAGCCGTACGTTGGTATGTGCAGGGGTCTGATTAAATAAGTATACGGGATACACGAACTTTAATCGAACGGTTGATAATACTAGCCGGCTTAGGATTAAGCCGGATTATTAAATCAGGTTTTGATTTAATAATTTATATATATACATTGATATATATATTTTAGTATTATTGTTCACCATTTATTTCTCTCTTTGGTGCTATCCGTATTTTTATACGGATACGCGTATATGTAGCGATACGTATACCAGGTGAAGTATTCCGTATTTATACGAGAATTCTTCTAGAAGAAGAACGCCTCATATTTGATTTTCTTTTTAGTAAATCAAATGTAAAATGGGGTGGAGGATGTGGTGGCATGAGGCATTGTTGTGCATGTGGAAAGTATGGCTTTGGCTTTAATGTGTGCATTTATTGATGCGTGGTTGCATTTATTGAACCATGGTTGTTAAAACTAGTAGCCATTCTTTTCTAAAAAGGTTGTTGATTTTTCATTCCACAATTTTTGGTGATGCTTAAAGGTTGCAAGACTTAGCAAATTTCCTCACCTCTTATCCTTCTTCTTCTTGCTCTCATGAGCATGGTTTTTAGAGAGAAAGATTAGTGAAAAATTCTTACATCACCACAATTCATCCTTAGCAAGTTTGAATCGTCGGTCGGAACCTCTTCCGGTTTTCCTCGGGTGGATCTTCTTCGGCGAGGATGGTCGCCTTTCAAACATGTTCCCGGCGTCTATAAGCTTGGATGAGTCTTCCATAATTAAGTCGACACGGGTCGAAAGTTGTATTTCCATACCCTTGCTTGTTTAGCTTGCTAGTTTTAGGTGTTTGGATCGTATCCTAAGGCATACGTGTTTGGTGCTTGCATAAAGTTTTTGTTTTCACTTCCGCCTTGGCAGCGGCCTCCACGGCGCGAGCACCGAACACCAACACGAAGGACATCACCTTGTAGCAGAATACGCCTAACGGGGTGCGGAAGATTGTATGCTTCTGGTCTTCAGGATCCATCTTTATTTGATTGTATCCTAAAGATCAATCCATGAATGGGGAAACCTCATGGGTAAAGGTGTTGTCGATTATGAGCTCCGTGACTGGGATGGGGAAATTATCTTTTAGGCACGCCTTGTTTAGATCCCGAAAGTCCATGCAGGTCTGAACAGTCCCGTTCTTCATCATCACGGGGACGATATTGGCTATCCAATCCGGATATTGTACATCATGGATGTAACCGAAGTTTATAAGCTTCTTAATTTTGGCATTGATGCTCATCTCGAGTTCGAGTTGCATCTTTCTTGGTGCTTGTTTAACTATCTTTATCCCTGGGGTTATGGCTAGCTTTTGTACCTCTATATCTGGATCAAGACCCGACATCTCGGAGTAGTTCCAAGTGAAGCAGTCTTTATATTCCATAAGCATGTCTGTTAGAGTGGCTACTTATTCTTCAGATAGCATCTCACTGACGAACGTTGGTCTCGGATCATCTTCTGTTCCTAAGTCGATCTTCTTCAGTTCATCCACCGTAGTGTGGATTCCATCTTCCAGCTCTTTTGGCGCCGACGGCAGTTCTGAAATTTCTTCATCTTCTTTTATGAAGCATCTGAAAAGCTGAGGCATATCTTCGTCCTCTCTCATTTAAGAAGCTTATTGCGTAGCAGGTATGAGTTCGCTTTCTTTTTCTAGATCGAGAGGGTCCCAATATGATGGCATAAGTTTTCTTCAGCGCGTACTCCTGTGGTGGGTCTACCCTCCAGCTATCAGATGATATGAACCTGCCTTATTTGTACTGTTCTTCAACCCAGTTCTTAAAAAAAACAATCTTCGATCAAGTGGCTTATAACCTGATGGTATAAGTAGTAATCAGGATGATCGATCGCATTTACTTGTTCGGGTCATCGGGATACCGGAGGTGATAACATCAAATACTTCATGACGAGGCCAAATATCTTCCTTGTCTTATCTCGAAAGAAAGAGCATTCCCGCCCCCATTTTCTTTACAAGGGAGGGGCTCCAACCGAACATATTCCGGTGGATAGGCATCCTAGGGAAGTTCTGTTGTTTTTTGGTATTGACTGTGACCATCGCCTTGTTCTTGTCCCTGTTTGCTCGAAATCCTCTTCTTACGAAGGAAGAGGGAGGCAGGTGTGGTTAGGAAGACTCATGACTCGTTCCTTTCACAACTTCTTCGCTTAGGTGTTGTTTGTAAGTCTACGATATCCACCTCGGTACTTACGGGGAGGCGGAATAGGTAAAAAACAAATTTTATCATAAGGTAACATAGACTATCTTGAGGATCTTTGCCAAACAATTTCTAACAACAACTAGAGGTTCTATCTACTATGCTTAGGAGATTATACCTCACGAAAATGGTCCTTCGGTTCTTCCCTCCGCTGTCCTCCTCGTCCATGCAAGCTCCGAGGATCGATCCGGATCTTGGTCACCTCCGCGGCCTCCTAGAGTCGAAGACGATCCACCCGAGAGTCTATAGTCCGAGCTCTACCTCAAGCCGAGGTAACTAGGGCAACAAGTTTGCTACTCTTGATGCCTTAGGTGATGTAGAGGAAGAAGATGGGTTTGTTTGTCTATTTAGAACCTAATTTGCTCAACACATGAGACTATTAGGAATTTGTAGTGAGGAGGAAGAAGAAGCAAACCATGGGAGCTCTCATTTGATGAGAGAGAATGAGAAGAAGATAATGATGCATAAGAAAAATAATTACCATTCTTTTGTCATGATAAATTGTTATAGTTACAATTGATTTGCCATTATCATGTCAAGTTAAATCCAAGCCATAAGAAGAGTCTAGAGCTCAAAAAATATTCAAGTCAACAATGGTCAACTAGGTCAAATGGTCAACATGGTCAAAGCAATTAGCCATAACACAATTATCATTAAAAGGATTAGTAAATATTTTTCTCCACCTCATAATGGTCTTGACCAAGTCAATGGTCAAAACCCTAATGAGGCATCTCCTTCTTCGCTCCTCACAACCGTGCATACACACCCGCATCCGCATTCCGTAGAATACAAATGCACATAAGACAAAACTAATCCATCTATACAATACTAGGATCCGGCTTAAACCAAAGCCCACTAGTATTGTTTGCCTGAACATCATATGCACACAAGTGCACGTAAGTGATCGTAGCCCTGCCATAAAACCATACGGCCTCTACACATTTTCCCCAGTGCAGGGAAATTCTCTGTGTGGGACTCTAAAGACTCGACACTACGCTGGTTGTGGGTTTAACCACAGACCGCAAGCGGCACTAGCTGTACGTAACGGTCCCCAGGTAGATGTCGATAAGAAGGCCGACGAGGTAAACCACATCCGAACTCCTACTGAGCCTGAATGTGACAATCTCTGTATAGTCCGGTCTGTTCGTCTAAGAGTATCGCATGTCGGGCCTAGGGGCGGTAAACATCAGGCCCTTAATAGCGGTACAAGTAGTGTCGGAGTGTAGCCCAAAACACCCTGAGAAACTACTGGAAACAATACCAGTAAATCTCGCTTCCCCTGGCCAGGGAATTTATGTAATGACTCTCCTAGACACAGCGCGATATCAACCCCCAATACTGGGAGAGACGAATCCTGTCTAACCGCTACTGCCTCCAAGTGCTTCGGGACTGCACCCAACTACTACCTGTTTGCACGACTCCTTTGAGTCGTGGTAGGGTAGTAACCAAAGTATTGTGGGAACACACTCGAGGCGAAGTAGCAATGTCAAGTCGACGGACTAAGCTGTACTCCTGTCACCTGGGAACTGTTATCTGATGATAGGTATAGTACGAACCAATAGTTCCCGACGAGTCCTGTCCAGTGTACTCGTAACCTAACGAGCACCCGCATACTATCTCCAGTACGACGTACTAATGGCTGTGGGACAGACCATTTCCCCTGCTGGGATGAGAAGCGTATACGCTAGTCTACTCCGGAGTATCAATGCCCTGTCTCGATAATCCTACGACTAGGGACCTGTATAAGGATGTGCTTATAGATTACCCAGCCCCCACTAGTGTGACTGCCATCACAATGCTGGTAATCAAGCAAAGATCCTAAGGGCTCCACTAATATGTATAGGCGATATGCTAAAAGAAACACATGCACATATTAAAATAGAAACAAACCAAGTAGCATACTACCATTTTGAGCAAGACTGTCTATACAACTATGAATATCCTAAGCTTCCATTAAGTAATATACAAACTAGTATGATACAGTAATGGCCTCTAGGGCATATACACTAACAATCTCCCACTTGCACTAGGGCCATGTACTGGCATATCGAAGACCTATCATCTCGATCAGCCGCTCGAACTGAGTCTGGGGTATGGCCTTCGTGAATGGATCTGCAGTGTTGTTCTCTAAATCTACTCTCTTCACCTCGATCTCCCGGCGATCTTCGATCTCCCTGATCAGGTGGTACCGCCTCAAAATGTGTCTGGACTTTTGATGGGACCTGGGTTTCTTCGCTAAAGCTATAGCGCCGTTGTTTTCACAATACAGCGGTATTGGATCAACAATGGTTGGAACCACCTGAAGTTCTATGAGGAACTTCTTCATCCGGACAGCTTCTTTTGCGGCATCGCAAGCAGCTATGTACTCTGCTTCCATCGTCGAGTCGGCAACGGTTTCCTTCTTAGAGCTCTTCCAACAGACCGCCCCTCCATTGAGGGTAAAGACATGACCCGACATGGACTTGGAGTCATCCTTGTCACTCTGGAAGCTGGAGTCAGCAAAGACTTCGATCTGGAGGTCTTTTCCGCCATACACCTAGAACATCTCCATAGTCCTTCTCAGGTACTTGAGAATGTTCTTTACTGCTATCCAGTGTTTCTTCCCTGGGTCAGACTGATACCTGCTTACAACTCTTAGTGCGTATGCTATATCTGGTCTGGTACACAACATCGCATACATTATAGAGCATATCGCAGATGCGTAGGGTATAGATGACATGCGATCCCTTTCCAAATCAGTCTTTGGAGACATCTCTTTTGATAGGGTGATTCCGTAACAAGCCGGTAGGTTACCGCGCTTTGAATCTTCCATACCGAATCGTTTCAGTATGGTGTCGATGTACCTGGACTGCGAAAGTCCCAACATCCTCTTAGATCTATCACGATAGATCTAGATCCCCAGAATGTAGTTGGTATCGCCCATGTCCTTCATGGAGAACCTTTGTGACAAGAATCCTTTGACTGACAGTAGCATAGGAATGTCATTTCCTATTAAGAGAATGTCATCCACGTACAAGACGAGGAATACCACAGTTCTCCCTACAATCTTACTGTAAATGCATGGTTCATCTGGATTTTTGATACAGTCGAATTCTTTGACAGTATCATCAAAGCAGATGTTCCAACTCCGCGATGCCTGCTTTAGTCCATAAATGGGCTTAAGTAACTTGCACACTTTACCGCTGCTCCCACTCTGAATGAAACCCTCCGGCTGATCCATATAGACGCACTCTTCCAAATTACCATTTAGAAATGCCGTCTTTACGTCCATCTGCCAGATCTCATAATCGTGGAAGGCAGCAATGGCAAGAAGGATCCAAATGGATTTGAACATAGCCACTGGAGAAAAGGTTTCGTCATAGTCCAAACCAGGTCTTTGACGAAAACCCTTCGCAACAAGTCTAGCTTTATAGGTTTCAACCAGCCCATCTACACCAATCTTCTTTCTGAAGATCCATTTGCAGCCTACGGGTTTTACCCCTTCTGGAGCAATGTCCAAAGTCCAAACTTTGTTGGTGTACATGGACTCCATCTCGGTCCGCATTGCATCCAGCCATCTTACTGAGTCACCGCTCTGAATGGTTTGCTGGAAGCTAGTAGGCTCATCATTTTCAATGATGCAATCCTCTCGATCCCCTTCTATGAGAAAACCGTAGTATCTCTCGGGCGGATGAGACTACCTACTACTCCTGCGGAGTGGCGCTGGGATGTCCGGTTCTCCTAAACTTCTAGTTCCATTAAGCTTTCAGTAATAGCTTGTGGTTCTGGAATTTCTTCCAGTTCTATTGCGCTCCCACTTATCTGATTTTCTAAAAATTCAGTTTCCAAGAAGTGGGGATGCTGAGAAACAAAAACCTTTTGTTCCTCTGCGGAATAGAAAAGATACCCCTTAGAGTTCTTGGGGTATCCCACAAACTTACAAAGTACTGAGCGTGCCTCGAGCTTGTCTGCATGTTGCCTTTTTACAAAAGCTGGACATCCCCATGTCTTAAGATACTTAAGACAAGGTTTCTTCCCACTCCACATCTGATATGGTGTGGTAGGCACAGTCTAGGTTGGAACCTTGTTCAAAAGATATGCAGCTGTTTCTAGTGCATAACCTCAGAAGGATTGCGGTAACTCAGCCTTACTCATCATGGAATGAACCATATCCAATAGAGTTCGATTCCGCCTTTCCGATACACCGTTGTGTTGCGGTGTGTATGGAGGAGTAAGCTGAGAGAGAATTCCATTCTCTTTTAAGTAGCCCAGGAACTCGGCACTCAAGTATTCACCACCTCGATCAGATCTTAGTGTCTTGATACTTTTGCCTGTTTGTTTTTCCACTTCATTCTTGTATTCCCGGAATTTCTCAAAGACCTCGGATTTATGCTTCATCAGGAAGACATGTCCATACCTAGAGAAATCATCCGTAAAAGTAATGAAGTATGAATAACTACTTCGCGCATGCGTAGACATTGGACCACACACGTCACTGTGTATGAGTCCCAAGAGCTCGCTCACTCTTACTCCGTGTCCAGTGAACGGAGTCTTTGTCATCTTTCCCATGAGACAAGATCCACAAGTAGCATAAGACTGATACTCGAACGGATTCAAATATCCCTCTTTATGTAACTTCGTTAATCGTGTCTCATTGATCTGACCCAGTCTACAATGCCATAGGAAAGCCTGATTTGTTTCCGGAGACTTTCTTTTAAGTGTGTTCTGGACACTGAAAACCTGAACTTGATTTAATACGTATATTCCATTTTCTAATGTACCTGACCCAATCAGAACTTGATTTAGGTGGATGTGTACCATATCGCTTACAAAAGTAAAATCATATCCTTTCTTTGAAAGTAAGGATACAGATATGATATTACAGGTTAGACTAGGTACATATAAACAGTTACGTAGAATCAATATCTGCCCACTTGTCAATCTTAGATGATATTCCCCTACGGATTCAGTGTTCACGCTCATTCCGTTCGCAACTCTGAGAGTCATATCACCTACCCTGATAACTCTATGGTTTCTCAAAGTCTGTAATGAATTATAGATATGAGATCCTGATCTGGTATCTAGTACCCAGGAAGTAGAGTTAATTGAAATACAGTTTTCTATTACAAACACACCCGAAGCCGAAGCCACAACATGCTTCGAATCCTAGCTACTGGCTTTGCTAGCCCTGCAATCCCTCTGCCAATGTCCTTTCCCGTAACAATAGGAACGTCCCTCCTTCACCACATCTAGTCTCGAAACTTTTGCCCTTCCCTTTCCTTCTACTTCCCTGGTTTCCTTCAGGGTGTAAGTAGAAGGCAGAGACTGTAGAATCAAGTCTGTATTTGGCCTGTTCTTCAACATGGTCTTCAGGTCTATGAGCTCATCAAAATAGCTAGTCTCTATAAGGACGTTGTCCCCTACAGATAACCCGACAGCCAACCTTACTTGAAGCAATTCGTTCGAGGTCTCATATCTTGCGATACGAGATTGCTATCCATATAAATCTTTGTTATGGAGGAAGATAGAAACCAAGTCCATCTTCTCGTGCTGCCTCTGGTATATACCATCAACTGAGGCCAACACGAGGCACTTGGCATTCGCACGGTCTTTTTCCGATGTCTTACGGATATCAGTATCCGTGACGATGGAAACTGGTCCTGAGACGGCAGGGGTTGGATTAGTGAAGAGGTGTCCCAGTTTGTCATGGGTAATAGACATCTAGACAGATCTTTACCAGTCATTACAGTCAGATTCAGTCATTTTATTATCTAGATGTAACCTATGTCTGGTCACTGGGTCGCTGCAATTAAGAGAGAGAGAAGAAAACACTTAGCATGATGCCCTTGCAAGTTTAGATTGGTTTTTAGTTTATCTAAACAGGATGGCTCCCACTGTTTCTCGAATCCTTCCTTAAACCATAAAAGAAGAATTAGTCAGGATTAATCTCACCATACAATTCTTGCTTAACCGTTCAGCCAGGCTAGTTTCGGTACTTCGAGGGAGGTTTTACAACGCTTTCGTGAAGTTCCTTAGTTAAATTACCTCATTTCCCTGGAAGCGTAGCCCCGCTAACACTGTTCTAGACACCTACTTGGTTTATAGCATTGATCGTTAAGTGAAAAAATCTCCCGAGAAGTAGCGGATACTCACAATAGAATCGGGATCCAAATATCATTGTGTGATAATGATGAAGGAATCCTACCAACATTATCAAACTCCAAATGGTATGCAGCACTAGCAAGTTTCAATTTCCTTAGAAACTCCCGATGTGGATTTTTGCCCCATGCTCTTATGACCTTGACGAAGGTCAACAAATCATAAGTCACATGTCAAGTTCTACCCATCATTGTCCATGTTAATTTGAACCCACCCGTATATACCCTTGACGAAGGTCAACAAGGTAATACAACTGTCCCAAACTAACGCATCTATCTATGCTATATATGAACACCCAACAGCTACCAATCACTATGCCTTGACGAAGGTCAACAAACATAACTTGAATACTATTGAATATACATATGAAATGATGGAGGGCTACGAATGGTTTTGGCGAAACCGTGAACGTAGTGAACTTGATATAATCGAAGGAACCTTGATAGCTTTTAAAATGAGTGGTTTAAGCTCCGCGATTTTAAAAGTTTTACTGTTTTGAAAAAACCGAGTGGTTTTGAAATTGTTCCAACGATTCAGCTTTGGTTTGTTTTCTTTGCATTAATATAATGCGTCCCATCAATTTAATCCTACCATTGCAGAAAACAACAAAAATATGACGTACGCTTATGTCATCCGCATTCGCCACTGGGCCCCGTCATCACCCGTTAGGTTACTTAACTAACGACAGAGCGGGGGCTGGACTAGCGCGGATGCAAAACATAAGCAACGCCTACTAGATATCATATATAGATATAAACATTTGTCAGATGCAATGATAGCCATTCCAGATCACAGATGAACACATTGGATATGCTAGGAATCCGCGTTTCGTTCGAGCCTGCAACGACAAACGGATTACACGGTCGTGATGAATAGCCAAAACGCCACCCTAAACCCCTACGGGTGCGGCAAACAACCCGCCAAATACCCGAAGTGGAGCAGCCTCCCTCAACAAAGTGAGTAGGCCACTCGGCACATCAAAGTACCCGGTAGTCTGTGCACCCCACCTTGGGTCAATCCTATGAGCAGAAAACAGAAAAAGAAATAATATACAAAGGCGACTACATCCTCAACCCGGATGTGCGACCCAAAAATAATGTTACATCAATTTACAATTTACATCTAATGAAAGATAAATAAACACTCATCTCACATCCCCGGCTATTCATCCACGACAATCCAACAAGTTCATATAAACAATCCAACATCACAGATTACAGATATGTACAACCCCCACTAATCGACGTATAGCGATTAGTAAACGTTCAGTACATATATCACATCACAGAAGATCCGATTAGCTAAAATACTTAGAATTTCGATCGATAACTTGATTTTAAACTACCCTAAGCACAACACAGTACTCAACAAAATCTGGGCAGAAACAAAGTATCAGAAAAATCACAAAATACAAATCTGGACAGACTGCAGGAAAAACGAGTTAACTCGGCGTCGACTCGGCCGCGGATACGCGGCTAAACGCTTGGTTTCGCCGCGCTTCCGCGGCGGTCTGACCGATTCACGAGCTCGTTTTTCTTGTGTGTCCTTCAAAAAGCCTGCACGTATTTTTAAGGTCTCTAAAATAATTTTTGGACCAGTTTTAAAATCGACAGAAAACGTGCATTTTTGACATGTTTTTGCTATTTCTCTGGCGATCGAATTTCTAACACTTTGCTAACATGTTAGTAATGGTTTAGCTAGGCTCTGATACCACTGTAAGTCTACGTTATCCACCCCGGTACTTACGGGGAGGCAGAATAGGTAAAAAACAAATTTTATCACAAGGTAACATTGACTATCTTGAGGATCTTTGCCAAACCATTTCTAACAAACAACTAGAGATTCTATCTACTATGCTTAGGAGATTATACCTCATGAAAACGGTCCTTCGGTTCTTCCCTCCGCTGTCCTCCTCGTCCAGGCAAGCTCCGAGGATCAATCCGGATCTTGGTCACCTCCGCGGCCTCCAAGAGTCGAAGACGATCCACCCGAGAGTCTATAGTCCGAGCTCCACCTCAAGCCGAGGTAACTAGGGCAACAAGTTTGCTACTCTTGATGCCCTAGGTGATGTAGAGGAAGAAGATGGGTTTGTTTGTCTATTTAGAACCTAATTTTCTCAACACATGAGACTATTAGGAATTTGTAGTGAAGAGAAAGAAGAAGCAAACCATGGGAGCTCTCATTTGATGAGAGAGAATGAGAAGAAGATAATGATGCATAAGAAAAATAATTACCATTCTTTTGTCATGATAAATTGTGATGGTTACAATTGGTTTGACCATTATCATGTCAAGTTAAATCCAAGCCATAAGAAGAGTCTAGAGCTCAAAAAATATCCAAGTCAACAATGGTCAACTAGGTCAAATGGTCAACATGGTCAAATGGTCAAAACAGTTAGCCATAACATAATTATCATTAAAAGGATTAGTAAATATTTTCCTCCACCTCATAATGGTCTTGACCAAGTCAATGGTCAAAACCCTAATGAGGCATCTCCTTCTTCGCTCCTCACAACCGTGCATACACACCCGCATCCGCATTCCGTAAAATACGAATGCACAGAAGACAAAACTAATCCATCTATACAATACTAGGATCTAGCTTAAACCAAAGCCTACTAGTATTGTCTGCCCGAACATCATACGCACACAATTGCACGTAAGTGATCGTAGCCCTGCCGTAAAACCATACGGCTTCTACACCTTTTGCCCAGTGCAGGGAAACTCTCTGTGTGGGACTCTAAAGACTCGACACTACGCTGGCAGTGGATTTAACCACAGACCGCAAGCGACACTAGCTGTATGTAACGGTCCCCAGGTAGATGTCGATAAGAAGGCCGACGAGGTAAACCCCATCCGAACTCCTACTGAGCCTGAATGTGACAATCTCCGTACAGTCCGGTCTGTTCGTCTAAGAGTATCCCATGTCGGGCCTAGGGGGCGGTAAACGTCAGACCCATAATAGCGGTACAAATCATGTCGGAGTGTAGCCCAGAACACCCTGAGAAACTACTGGAAACACTACCAGTAAATCTCGCTTGCCCTGGCCAGGGCTTTGTGTAATGGCTCTCCTAGACACAGCACGATATCAACCCCCAATACCGGGAGAGACGAATCATGTCTAACCGCTACTGCCTCCAAGTGCTTCGGGACTGCACCCAACTACTACCTGTTTGCACGACTCCTTTGAGCCGTGGTAGGGTAGTAACCAAAGTATAGTGAGAACACACTCGAGGCGAAGTAGCAGTGTCAAGTCGATGGACTAAGCTGTACTCCTGTCACCTGGGAACTATTATCTGACGATAGGTATAGTACCAACCAACAGTTCCCGACGAATCCTGTCCAGTGTACTCGTAACCTAACGAGCACCCGTATACTATCTCCAGTACGACGTACTAATGGCTGTGGGACAGACTATCTCCCCTGCTGGGATGAGAAGCGTATACGCTAGTCTACTCCGGAGTATCGATGCCATGTCTCGATAATCCTACGACTATGGACCTGTATAAGGATGTGCTTGTAGATTACCCAGCCCCCACTAGTGTGACTGCCATCACAACGCTGGTAATCAAGCAAAGATCCTAAGGGCTCCAGTAATATGTATAAGCGATATGCTAAAAGAAACACATGCACATATTAAAGTAGAAACAAACCAAGTAGCATACTACCATTTTGAGCAAGACTGTCTATACAACTATGAATATCCCAAGCTTCCATTAAGTAATATACAAACTAGTATGATACAGTAATGGCCTCTAGGGCATATACACTAACATTGTTGTCAGGCCATTTCATATTCGGCCATCTCATAGCATTGGTTATCCTTGCTCTCTTGAAAAGCTTTCTTTTTCATCCTATCAATTTAGTCTTCTAGTGACGGGCTCGGACTTCTTTGTGCGGGCTCTGCTCCCTTCTCAACAGAGTCGTCTCTTAGCGAAGCATCTTCTTCTTCGTCTATAGAGTTTATAGTATAGTAGCTTTATGTCCACTCACATTTATTAAACCGAACAAATCCTAAACCAATAGTATCCAGCTTCCCATTAGGCTTAATTTCGCGAGTCCTGGGCACTTCCCAGATCCTTTTTTAGAACTGAGCTTGTCGAACAGTCTGTTCGAGAAGGATCACTTGATGCTTGAGAAAATTCCTTAAGCCTTTCGTAGCATATCTTGGCATGTGGACGGGCTGCAACCTATCAAGATTCGGATCGAGTGCATGCTAGATCTCTTTCTTGACTTTAAGCTCTTCTAATTTGTAGAAGAGAATCGCCTTTTCACCTCTACGCCTGGGAGGTACATAGAAGGTTATTAGCTCCTCCACACTATTGGCGCAGATGATGTCGAGCTCTTTATAATACTAAGACGGAACCATCATGACGTGCAAAGTCCGATCGGCTTCATTGAGGGTTTCCACTAAAAGATGGGTGGAGAATATCGCTCCAACCTCCTCCTCCGAATCACTCCCAAAGATAGGTTTGACAGGTGTCATCTTCTGTTCACCATCCTTTGACTTGTGCTTGCCGGAGAATATTATTTCCTCCACTTCTTCTGTATCACTTCCGAAGATTGGAATAGTGGCCACCTGCTTTTGTTTATTTTCCAGTTTGCTGCATCTCTCGGTATCCTCGAAATCTGGCAAGAAGTACTTGGAATTTTCATAATTTCGTACGCCATTAACCAAAAAAGGATTGAACTTCCCCGTGATGACGTGCTCTTTACCATCCTTTAAATACTTCATACACTGATGTTGTGTAGAAGTGATGATATTATACTCGTGCAACCAAGGTCTACCAAGCAGATCTTTATAGCACGTCTTCACAGCGATCACATGGAACTTGACGTCTGTCACCAGTTGCCCGAAATGAAGTGTCAGTATCATAGACCCAAGTGTTCGAGAGGACTATAAGTCGAATCTGGAGATTGTAATCCTCTCCTGAGCCAAGTATTGAACTTGCATGCACAGCTCTTTTAGTATGCTCACATTGAGTAGGTTTACCGAGGATCCATTATCGATAAGGATCTTATTTATCCTCTTATCTTTGTAGTACCTGGCCACATAAAACGGTCGGTTATTCTCGCATGTTCTCAAGAGAAGGTCTTCCTCACTGAAAGTAATATCGGCAGTATGGACGTCTGCTAGTTCATCCTTCATCTCTTCTTTGGCGAAGTAGGCTTGGAACTGATCGGGCTCTTTCAAAGCTTTAATGAAAGACTCCCGGAGGTCCTTTGACAGCATTAGAGCATCGTATATGCTCAAGTGTGAAGGCAACTTCTTTAGATGGAGCCAGGATGTTATAATCCGCCTTAATTTTCTTAGGTGGGTCCTTAGCGGTGAGATCTTTGGCCACTTCTTTTCCAACCTCGATCTCTTCGAGTACTCTTTCTTTCCACTTATCCTGCTTGTTTGAAGTTTTGGTCACAGGTCCAAGGTTCTTCTCAGGTAAAGTGCGATTTTACAGCTGAATATTACCACATACTTTTATCACTTCTTCTGCCGAGTCGGCACCTGTGAAGAAAGGATCGAAGAGGACTTCTTCTTCAGAATCGCTTCCGAATGTGGGAACTTTGGAACTCCCTTCTTCTGAAGACTGGCCATTAGTCATGTGACAGCTTTCCACCACCGACCCTGTTTTGTTTCCTGCTTCTAAGCTATCATCCTTAAGCAAGCGAGTTTTGGACTTTCATTTCTCTTTCTTCAAATATCTTTTATGGGAGACATTTCCCTGCCACCATCTCTTGAAATCATTACACTAATCAATGGGGTGAGAAACCTTCCAATGATATAGACAGTATTTTGGGTGTTTTTCTCTACCGTCAAAATACAATACTCCTGGGGTATACATCATGAGTGGCGGTAGCTTCATGCCCATTGATAAGGCTTTAGCGAACCGCTTCTCGGCTCTTGTCTTGCTTTTCTTCTGTGCAGACAGGACTTGCTTTAGTCAAGGGGTTACATAACTCGCCCCTTCCCTAGCTTGCATTCTCAGACGTTGTCGCTTAGCCTTTTCATATAAAGTCATTTCGCATCTCTAGTTGTCTTTACTCGCTTGAAAGGCATCTCTCATTAGCCTATCAATCGGGTCTTCTTGCGATGGACTTAGAGTATTTGGCGCTGATTCTGCCCCCTGCTCACTTATGTCGCTTTTTGACGTTGGCGAAGCTTCTTCATCACATTTGAAGGAGTGAGAGATCATGTGGCAGCTTTCCACATGCTCCTCCACTTCTTCCATTGCGTCTTCTTCTTCTTCAGCATCGCTATTTTTGAAAAGATACTGAAGAAATTCCTTGAGTGTAATTGGAGAGCACGCCTTCTGGTTATATTCCTTTAGCATATCAATATACTTTTGTAAATCCGTACGGCTGTCCATATATTCGGCAGGCTGCACGGGCTTCTTAGTCTTCTTTTTCTTTTTCTTGGAAGACTTAACTTGGGAGATTTTCCTTTTATTGGCAGTTTTCGATGTGGGACGCGGCTTCAACATCCCTTCGATAATTTGAGCTTCATGTGGGCTTTTCCACTTGATCGCTGGACACGCTTGCAAGTCTTTCAGCATCCTTTTTGTTTTTAGTGAAAGGATTATCTCCCTTGGAACTTCTTCTACCAGTGAGCAATATGCCCCCTGTGTATCATCTTGCTTAAGGTGTTTTTTTATGGCGGATCCACCTTTTAGCTATCCAACAACATAAACTTGCCCTACTTGTATTGGTCCTCAACCCAATTCTTAAAGAAATAGCAATCTTCGATCGGGTGGCTCACCATTAGATGGTAGGGACAGTAGTTTAGATCATTAACTGTGCCAGCTTGTGCTGGATGTCGTGGCTCAAGTAATGATAGCATATGATTCTTCATGGCAAGATCAAATAGCTTTCTCGTATTGACACGAGGAAAAGAATATTCGCATCCCAATCTTTCTTCTAAGAAAGGACCCGTGCGGTTGTTATTTTGGCGACCGGATGCTTTAGGACTGCTTTGTTGCTGCTGAGTATTGGCGACAAACGCTGCCTTACCCTTGCCTTTGTTATTACGCGACTCCCCTTCCGCGGGATAAGTGACATAACCAATTTGTTCCGATTGTACCAATTTGTCAAGGAGTTCTTGATAGGTGGTAGGCTTTGCGAAAGCCAAGAACGAGTATACCTTCGATCGTGTGTCGAGAGTGCCTATGAACATCCCGACAGCTGAGGGCTCAGTAATGGGTTACTCGCATTATGAAGCGAGATTCCTATACCTCGTGGCATACTGCACCAAGGTTTCATTCGGCTTCACCTTCTCGTTGATTAGCGCAAAGACAATAGTACGTTCACTTGCTCTAACAAACCGTCGAGTGAAGAGCTGTTCTATCTCGGCAAATGTTTCTATGGAGTCATTTGGGAGCTCTAAATACCCTTCGAAGGAAGTCTCCGTCAGGATACTGACGAACTGCCGGAGGAGAACTGGTCGTCACTTCCCGTATTACCATACTGCGCTCTGAACTGTGCAATATGCTGTTGCGGATTTATGGTCCCCTTAGACTAAATGAATCTCGGGATTACATATCCTGGCGGGTATTGTTTCTGGTCATACCATGCTGGATATGACCGACTAGCCTTGACTAGCTTATTCGCCGCTTCGTTGGCCCTGTGAGCTTTAATTTCCTGGGCAATATATTCGTCCAGCTTTGCTTTCGATATTGTTTCCTCCTTCGCCGTTGAAAGGGCTTGTGGACGGTTTGAAGTGTCTTCTTTATCATCCACTGTGACCAATGGCGGCTCAACAACCGGTGGTTCTGGTTGGACGATCATCCCGGCCATGCTTTGGATTAGAAGGACCATTTTGTTCATCTTAGCGGTCGTATCTGCCGCTTCTTTTTCCATCCTTTCTAAGACACGCTTCAGGAAGTCAACATCAGACTCCTGTCTAGTGCGTTCTTCTGGTTCGTCCTCCGAGCATGCTTTGGGCGGAGGACTCGTGAACGCTGCCACTTGAACAAGTATCTCCTATAGCTTTTCTTGTTGTTGTTAAGCCTTCGTCAAAGACCAAGCATGTGGTATGTGACTAACAGAAGCACAGATTTCATCATTGGAGTTCATCATATAGACTGTGTGAACTACCATAACCCCATGCTTAGGACGCTTGAAATTTCAGCCCTTGAGATTTGCCTCGGGCACATAAGACGTTTCTGACATCTGTATTACGTGAGAAGTTTCATCAGGAGGAACTATCATAGCATGTACCACTTTGGGATGGGTCCCCTTGCATTTGGAAGGGGAGTTGTCGTCCTTAAGCTGAACTTTTATCTTCTTGGGTTTGGGAGAGAAGCTGTGGTTGATGACAGAATCCTTCACCTCTTTCTAGATGTATAGTCAAGGAAAGTCTTCTGGGAGAGCGTACTAACTTCAGCCCGCTTGGTATCTCCACAGATAGTGGAGACTTCTTCAGTACCGCGGTAGGCGAATTACGTCTGACCTTCCATAGTGGTTCAAAGTTGTTCCCAGTTAGAACAGCGGCATGGAAAGCAGGAGTTAGAGTTGGTGGAATCATCCCGGATAGAGAACTATCCCCAGCTTGCCTTATCCGACGCCAGTAGCGATGTCGAGTGCCCCTTTAAGCAGGAGCTTCTTCAAGCTTGGGAGCTGATTGATCTGTTTTAAAGAAGTGTTTGTAGAATAACCGCAATCAATAACGGTGTTGCGTGTAGCTAGCCGAGATGAGTATGGGTCATCCTTAGGGATATGTGGAATCTTTTAATCTTACTTTAGACGTGTTGATTAGAAAAGAGGAAGAATAGAAGAATAAAGAATAGTTTCTAAATCTATATTAAATACGGATATAGAAAATAGATCTAGTTTAAATACGGATAAAGAATATATAAGAAGACGGCTTGTAGGGTTCGTTAGGATTTAGTAGTCATGGATGACTAATAAAGATTACTCATTTTATCTATTGATAGATTTGAAAATAGATCGATAGTGATGAATGAGGATTATGGTTCTTTGGAAGAAACTAGGGTTTCCACACTATTGACCCTTGTCCTTTCATTGATCTCTATTCATGTCTAGACTTTAACAAAACAATTGTTAATCTGATCTTAAATCGCAGTCGAGATTAGCAATAAATTGGTACCGCGCCCGATAAGGATGTTAACGATTCTTTTGCTAAAGTTTATAAACTTCATAAGACTTAAAAGAAATTAAAGTATTTTCTCATCCATTGTTCTACCTTAATCCTACGAACCCTATCGAGCGGAGAATTACTCGCGCATGATGGAGATAGAAGAACGGATAGAGGTCATAATGTAGAAATTAAATACTAAATAATTAAACTAACGATCTACCTTTATTAATCAACTTCACAAGTACAAAGCCTTCAAGTTTATATTACAAGAGGAAGAAGAAGTTTTTATCAATCTCTGCCTTGTAGGAAGTAGATGCTCCGTCGAATCTCACGCCGCCTTATCACGTCGAATCGCGGACCTGTCGTGGATCACTTGTTCTTTGACGGTGATTTGCTTCATGTAAAAGATTGATGATTTCTAAGTTTAGCCCTCGGTCCTTTATATAGCCCCAAAGACATAAACTATAATCCCCAGAATTAGGGTTTGTTGTTGCAAATCATAACTAAAAATCCCAAATCCTGACTCAGTGAATCGGCCGCGGATCTGCCACATTGATGTTAGTTTGGCCGCGGAAGCGCGGTTTGTTGGTAAGATCTTGGCTTCAGAATTCTGGAGCTGCTTCATTGTGACACATGGTGTCACACCCCGCTTCCCACTGTACGGGCAGAGGACGTTATGAGGCCGCTACGTATTTACTCTAAAGTAAATATGCTAAGCATATCTAAGCAATATAAAAGAAATATACACAAGAGACAAAAACAGTAGGTATAATTGAACAACAACTTTATTTATTAACATTCTTTTGTACAATGCATGGAAAAGTAAATATATTTGAATGAAAGCAATGCCTAAACAGTGACATAACAGAAAAGAAAAGTACTGAAATAAAATGTGTACAATGAAGCTAGAACTCTGGGTCTTCAATAAACTGGTCTAAGTCTTCAGTGCCAGGCTCGATCTCCGGAAGGTTCAAAACACCTGACAACATTCCAAAGAAGAAAGAGAAGGAATGTTGTCAGCGAACAATCGCTCGGTAAGTCCCAAAGATAAGGGAGAAATAGAATAGACAGAGAGTAAAAGAAAGAGTGTAGCTTTTAAAGTTGTATTTAGTATTGACGCTGTTGTTTTTAGCTTGGTACAGAAGAATGCCAGTGTATACGAGAGGAGTCTCTATATGACAGAGAACAATGCAAATGGAAGTACAAGGCTCCGTCGATAATACCACGGAACAACGGTATAGATGTAATTACATCTTATGGTTGCTGTCTCGTGCCACTTCTAACACCTTCCGTACCAATCTACCCCTTAAACTCCGTGAAGTATTGATTGTATTGTTTGTATTGTATTGCGACTTGTATTGTCTTGTAATATAGATTGTATAATTGGATGACTTGCCAAAACCATGATATCAGTAAATGGATGTAACTGGAGAATCATGGGTGTAACTGGAGAATCATGTAAATGGATGTATATCCATGGTTCGGTTCAGTCAATACAGATTGTATAGTTTGAACAGATTAATTATATGGATTCATGGAATCATATTGATTTGTAGTTTGTACTTGAATCATATTCAAGTCAGCTTAATTATAATAAAACTCAGTCCGAGTCAGACAATTAAAAAAGAAATTGAATCCTGAATTAGGTTTTGGTGTTATCGGTAACCACTGCATATGGGCGGCAGGATTTGTGTCATTTTCAAAGACGATTACCGTGTTGATAACACCAGTGTTAAGTTGTCTACCTTAAATAGGCAGGCAACCACTTCTCCGACTCCCTAAGGCTCAAGAGATTGGTCCCGCTTAAACCTATGTTTACTAGGGTCCTTATTGTAATTTATAGAACTTGAGGGGGGTTTATGTAAAAATACTTTTGTATACTTTTCAAAATACACCTCAAGTATTTTATTATCATCTTTTGAGTTTTCCTTGATGTATATTTTATTATTGTGACATTTCTAGTGAATAAAACCAATTTTCATAATATAGGGTATTAAATTGTAATATTGAACTTGTACGGAATTTTATGGTATTTTCATGTAAAGTGATTCTTTTGATTTAGAAAAGTTGGAATATTGATATTATAACAAAAATAGATATTTTGATAATACAAATATATTTATATATTTATAAAAATAATTTTAATTTATTATTTTCTAGATTTTCTTAAGATATTTGTATTTTAAATCTCTCGAGACCGAATGCTCCTTGCGGAGGTCTGCATCTTGCACTAGTAAGCCTGAGGATGTGGGAAAATCCGCACCATCCCGAACGGGTTCCCTAAATGGGTTGTAGTGGCGCTTTGCAAAAATTTGTAAAATACGTAATCTTGTAGAAAACGGTTTTAATAGTAAATGATATTTATATGTAAAGTTTCGTTTTACCGTATTCTATGTTCCCGAAAGGTATTGTGCTATGTTGCATATGAGTGTTGTGAGAAGGTAGGTCATTACCTCGTGATCTAATTAAAGGTATAGCAAGATTAATGATATTTTAAAGTAGAAAGTAAACTACATGGTATTTTACTGAAAAAGAGCGGTAAAGGTTACAAAATGAAATGTTTTGCTATGAAACTTGTTCAACATGTTTTGTTAATGATTAATAGTCAAGATGTAAGAGTTTAATATGGTTGTGTTAAGGATATTGAACTTTATAAAGAAAACCGAATCGGAAGTCGGATTTAACTCCGCTTCCGTCGGGTTTTAGTAAAAGGAGTTTTAAGAATGAATTAGAGAAGAAGGAGGTGGGACTTATGGGTTTGTAGTATAGAGAAGAGGGAGAGGAAGACGTAGAAGGTGCCGGTGCATCGTTTCATCGCCGGGAGCTTTTAGGGTCGTCGTCGGAAAATCGCCGGAGTTTCGCCCTTCGCTAACTCCACTTGCACACAAAATTTCTAGAGAGTTTTCTTGAGAGTTTGGATAGAATTGTGAGTGATGGGGGTGTGTTTAGAGATGGTATTTATAGGGTAAAGCTAGGGTTAGGGTAGGTAAAAGGTTGTATTAAAAATGTAATAAAAATTGTATTAAAAATATAGATTAATGGGGTTTTAATTGGATTTTAAAGGCTGTGGGAATTAGCAGGGAATTTAAACTATACAGGGGTATTAAGAAGACCAAGGGACATAACTTTTGTGTTGGCGAATCGGCGATTCGGCCGAGTCCGGCCGGCGGCGGCGGGCCGAGTCGCCGGCTGATCCGGCCGAGTCCGGCCGATTCCGGGATGCCACGTGTTCCTCGTCGCATGGTGAAGCTCCTGGGTCAGTTTGTTTTGTATGTGACGTTTGGTTTTACGGGTTTAGCATGTGTAGACTCTTGGAATTCTAAAAATTTAAAAAGAAATCAATATTAAAAATAATATGGAGGATGGGATTTGAACTCTGGTAGTTTGGTTCAGCAGTGCAAGGTCTTACCAGCGAGCTACAAGCTCTTTCTTGCTATTAAAAAGCAAAACAAACTTATAACTTGTGCTCAGGTAAAAGTACCCCTTTCTGTATTTTTGAAAAAATTGTACAGAAAGTTGTACAGAAAGTTTAGGGTTGTTACACATGGAGATTTATTTGATGTCTGGAATCTTCATATCTTTCCTGAGTCTCTGCCAGTATAGATTCTTCGATTTTATTTAAGTTTATCGACAGATTTTTGATTCCCGGCATCTCAACATCTCGATCTCCTGACCTGAACTAAACCTTGCTTAATATCTCAATGAATAATGTTAGTAATATTTGGTATTTTTGAGATATTATCCTAACCAATTTAATATGATATTATATTTTAAAAATATTGATTAAAGATATTTGATACGATATGCTTATTTAAATTATCAAAATATTATATGCATACATTTTCCTTCATAATGTTAATTATAATATATAAATATATGGTAAATAGTATTTTTACGGATAAACCCAAATATGTTATATATTTATAATAAACACATTTAGATTTTTAAGAAAAGTAAGGAAAATGTTATATCAAATGTGCGATATTTTCGACTGAACAAATACCCCCAAACTTAATTTTGATCATCTCGAGCAAACTTATCTATTCAAGAGATGGAGAAAAAGAAAAACCCAAGTAGCACACTTTCGTAGGCAACACGATTGCACTGAGCACGTGTTGTTAGCTCTAGTGCCCTCAAGTCAATTAATGGATCGCAGACACGTGATTGCAATGATTGAGGGAGGACCTATACCGGTAGAACAGTCTTACTCGAGATGATAGTATGCTATCCGGTTTGTCTTTATCATCGTGTATATGCTTCAGGTGACATTACAGATCACTATTATATATTGATAGAGCCCAGAGGATTCTTGCTTGACTACCAGCAGTATGATGGCGATCATATACGTGAGAGTTGGGTAGTCTATAAGCACGTCCTTGTTAGTTATATGTATGCCCTAGAGGCCATTACTGTACATAGGATGTATATTGTAGTGGATGCTGGGACATATATAGGGAGGACTTTCTTGCTCGACATGATAGTATGCTATCTGGTTGAACTTTACCTTAACGTGTATACTGATTGTCTCTCTGTTACATGTTGGTAAAGCCCTTAGGATGTGTGCTTGACTACCTGGACTATGATGCGGATCATACTAGTGGGGACATGGTAGTCCATAAGTACATCCTTCAAAGTCCCTAGTCGAGGGTGTATCGAGACGGGGCATCGATATACCAGAGTAGACTAGCGTATACCTTCTCGACCCATATAGATGGGCGATGGATGATCCCATATCCATTGGTGTTTGACATCAGAGATGATATACGGGTGCTCAGTAGAGACTGGGTACACTGGACGGACTCGCCGAGAACTCCCAGATGGTATTATACCTCACGTCAGATGGCAGTTCTCTGGTGACACTGGTACAGAGTAGTCTGTTGACCCGAGATCGTCATAGAGTCTTGTGTGGTTCCCACTGTGCTTTGATTTCCATCTTACCACGTCCAAGAGGGCGTGCAAAACGGTGGTTTTTGGGTACAGTCCCGAGTCACATCGAGGCAATGAGCGATAGGAGGGGATTCGTCTCTCCCGGTATAGGGAGTTGATGTTGCACTGTGTTCGATTGGTTATAACAGGAAATCCCTGGCCAGGGTTGCTGAGATTTACTGGTAAGTGTTACCAGTAGTTTCTCGAATTGTTATAGACCTCATATCGACACGACTTATCGAGCTATTGGGGTCTGACGTTTACCACCCCTAGGCGGGATATGCGACATATCAGACGATCAGACCGGACTGTACGGTAGTGTTACTGGTTGGATTCACTGGAGTGTGAGCGGGCTTGCTCGTCGATCTTCAGATCGCTCAATACCCGGGTGGCCGTTACGTTTAGCAGACCGCTTGCGGCTTGTGGGTGATTGATATGATCATCACCTGCTGCCGGCGTATTGACGAGTCTTTAGAGTCCTACACAGAGGTTTCCTGGTTCAAGCGAAACGAAATAGGAGCGCATATGAGATATGTGCGGGACCGAGAATAATGCGTGTATGTGATACCGTATTTCATTCTCGCGATGAATGTATCGAATGGTTGTATGCGATGTAACCTAGTTATCGAATCAAGGGTTGATTCGATAAGTCGATACATAGGATACTAGTCGGTTATATGTGATATGACCGGATCGTTAAATCAAGTGTTTGATTTAATGATTTAATGTATAATTATATATTTGATATATTACTTTGCATTAACTAGTATCGGTTCACTTTAGATGGATTTTCTCACTTGGATGTACAAGTTGTATATGTGATATACTTTTTGTGCATTTTATTGTATCATGTTTGATGATACATGTTTACTTGGTTAAGTGTAAAGAATTAAACCATGGTTAAACTTATGATTAGGGTTTTATTTCCTTTTCTCATTTATTTATCTATTTATTCATTTTTGGAAAATAAATGGAAAAGAGAAAAAGGAATGGTGGCTTCTTTTGTTGTTTAGTGGAAGCTTCATGAAACCTTGACCCTAACCATTCATTTAACCTAAGTTAATTCTCTACACTTTACCATGGTTACCTTTATGATAAGAATTATTATTCTTTTCTTTTCTAATTAACTTATCATATCATTTTCTTCTTCTTCTTCCTTGAACTCAAGAAGAAACCTTCACTTCATCAATGGTGGATTAATGAAATGAGTGAGAAATCCAAAACTAAAGTCTACCCACTTCCTATTTCTTCATCCTCTACCTCTTGCCAAGTAGTAGAGTGTGTTTCCTTCACAAGTTTTCAAGACTTGGTGAAGGTGGAGCTCGATCTAGTGATGCTTCGACGTAGATCATCTTCGGCACGTCGTCGACGACCTAGCCCGTCCATTCTCCGACGAAGCCGACGCTAGAGCCCGGATTTGATTTGGACAGCGGAGAGGACCTCGTCTCGGAGCCGTGGAGGTGGAGGACCGGATCTACAAAGGTTGTATTTCCGTATTCCCTTAGTTAATTGTTAACTAGTTTTCTTTTCGCCTAGTTTTCTAGCAAACGATCCGTAGTCGGGTCTCTCGGCACCCGTAAAATTTTATAATGGCATGTTCGATGCCTTGTGAGACCTCATTAGGGTGCCTAGGAACCCTACAGTGGTATCAGAGCCTAGCTAGAGCCTTAGGCGAAGTCTAGACGGAGTTTGAAACCCGGACGAACCGAAAACACGAACCCAAAATAGCTCTCTGTCCTTTTTCTAAAATCTGGGATTTTTCAACATTAAAAATATGCAGAAAAATCAGCAGGCAATTCTAAGGGATACTGTGAAATTCGTGTACCCAATTCCTTCAATGCGCCGCGGTTCCGCGGCACGAGCTTGCCTCGTGCGGCGGATCCGCGGCCGTTTTGTCTTTTGTGGGATCCAAATTTGCACAGTAATTCATAATATGCAGTGCTGTTTTTCCTGGGTATTTTTGATATTTTTCCAGAGTTTTATTTTTCAGGGTTGTTTTGGGGATTCGAATGTTCGATCGGATTATTGAATTTTGTCTGTGTGGCTTTCCGGATAAATTTTTAGAATATGTTAAAAAGTTCGACCGGATATAAATACCCAATTTTTCCCCTGTCGGGAAATTTCCAAGTGTTGGATTTTTCCGTAGTTTAACGACGTTCTAAGTAGTGCAAGTAACGCGATGGACCCTCTAGAAGACAACAAACCTTAACTCGATTATGTGACCGTCTTGAACTGCCCTTTGAACCTTCGGGTTTGGGGCAGTACGGCGTGCCACATGTGAGGCGTTGGCTTGACCCTTCTACGGCTGGACCGTCGGTACTGAGGCACGAACTGAATGTTGTTAGACTTATTTCATGTGTTGATCTGTATCGGGAAAACTTGGGTGTTCGAATGTTCAATCGGAAAGTTTAACATTTTCTAATTGTCTGGAATGTGATACAATAATTGGAATTCACAATAAGTTATGAGATAACTGAATGAATGTTATAAACATAGCAGTTTAGTCTCACTTGATCGGTTGCCACGGAATTTTGATGTGATCAAAAGTCCGTCGCAATCACGTAGCGTACGCGGATATTCGCCGGGTAAACTTAATAGACAGCCTCACTCCATAGCCCCGACCAAGTGACTGTAGGAGAACCCCGTCGCCGAAAGCATCCGTTCGGGTGCTCGCGGCAGCGGTGTTCCTCCTTGGTGCACTTCGTCGACGGTATCGGGGGTGCGGCCGCCTACTGAAGTTTGCGACGAGTATTCGATCAGGATGTCGGGAATCTTGTTGAATTGCCCGACTTGATATTGAAAAGTGTTTTCGATAATGAGACTAAAATGCGGGGTTTATAATTGTTGGGCATGTGATGTCTAAGTAATTCATTTGGTCAGGCATGCGATGTCTGAGGTGGTTGCGGATTCCAACTGTTGTAGTTTTACACTTTCTTTTCTGTGACCGTAAGTGTAATATGTGATATCGCCGGTTTCGTTGCTATATGTCAACGACAATTGGGATGCGCATATTTACTTACGTTGATGACATGAGATGTTCTGTGTTGCTGGATATGTTATATTGGATCGTCGTGTTTGAATAGCCGGGGGTTTTATGTGAGATGAGTGTTTTTCATTTTCATTCATGTAAAAACTTGTATGTAATATTCTTTTATTGGGGCACTTCCAGGTTGCGGAAGTAGTCACCGTTTGTATATTATTTACTTTTCCGCACTAGGATAGACCCAAGGAGGGGAGCACAAGTAACCGGGTTCTGGAGTCCAGTGGGAGACCAACTCGAGGAGTCGAGTCCGGGTCTCCTAACTCCAGAATTGGTAGGGTTGCTTGCCGCTCTCGTAGGGGTCTAGGGGTGTGGGTTTGGCTATTCATCACGACCGTGGAATCCGTGTTTTATACTGGCTCGTATTGAAAACACAGACGTCCTAGTATATCCAATATTTCATATGTTTCTTCTGCTGCGATATCTGTGATGTGATCATGTGATGTTCTATGATAGATACATTATATAGTATATATGATATATTATATAGGCGTTACTTATGTTTTACACCCGCACTAGCCCTGCCCCGCTCTGCCGTTAGTTACCTAACCTAACGGTGCACGAGGGGACATCGAGGCGAATGCGGATGGCATAAGTGTACGTCGTATTTATCTGTGATGTTTAGGTACTTAAATGATGGGACTTCATTAATGAGATTAATGAAATAAAAGAAACCTAAGATGTTGTAGAATCGAATTTCAAAATAAAACAGGTAGCTACAGTTCTTGCTTTGCACAGAGGTATATGTGATATATCCTGCACCTTATTCGATGAGGAAAGGACCGAGATCCCTTCACCGGGAGTGACTCCTTTAGCAATAACTGGCAGATGCTACACACTCGGTTTGTCTTTTGATTGCTTTTAAGAGTTTTTGCTTTGCACAGTGATATATATGATATATCCCGCACCTCATTCGACGAGGAAAGGACCGACGATCCCTTCACCGGGAGTGACTCCTTTAGCAAAACTAGAAAAGCTTCAAAAACACTCCATTTTTAAAATCATTTGATTCTACAACGATATCAAGTTCATTACGCAATAGGTTTTCAGAAAAACCTGTCGTAGCCCTCCGTCATTTCAGATATGTACTAGTTAGTATTCGTGCTGCGGTAGTTTGGCATTCGTCAAGGCGTAGTGTACGGTAGCTAACTAGTATTTATCTGCTTGAGCATATGATGCGATTGGATTAGGGTATTCGTACGGCGTTGTTTGGCATTCGTCAAGGGTCGTGCGGGTGGGTTTAATTCGATCAAGAAATGTACGGGTTGAACTTGACTAGTGGACTATGGGTTGTTTGGCATTCGTCAAGGTCATAGCGAGCTAGGGGCAAAACATAATCGGGAATTTCAAGTGTTGAAATTTGCAATGAGATTGCATACCTTCTATGAGATAGTTGGATCCCGATACCTGCTGCGAGTAAGAGTTACTCCTGGGAGAGTTTTATACATTACAATTAGCCGATCAAGTAGGTGTCTAGAAAGGTGTCAACGGGGTTACGCCTCTGGGAAAACGAGGTTTACATTAATTAGGTTCGTGCGAAAGCACGGGGGACTTCCCTCAAAGTACCGACACTGGCCTGGCTGAAAGATTGGCGAACTTGTAGTGTGTAATTAATCCCGGCTAGTCTTTCCTTTTAGGGTTTGAAGGAAGATTTGATAAAAAGCAGTGGGAGCCATCCTGATTAGATAAAATAATAACCAATCTATTCTTGCCAGAGCGCACGCTGAGTGTTTTCTTCTCTCTCTCTCCAGGTAGCGACCATATCACGCCTTAATCAAGATAATAATACGGAATATTGACCGAACCCGCTTGTTATACTGAGCTGGGGAACGTTGGTCCCGCTCTAACTTATAATTGTTATAAGACAGAGCAGGAAATTGGGGAATACCAGATTTCCCGTGCCGCCCAAACGAAGAGAGTGCATGCTGATGCATCATCTTCGGGTGTGTTCATTACAGAGAACTGTTTCTCAGTATCCTTTACGTCCTGGGTATGTGATACCAGATCAGGATCCCAGATATGTAATATGTTACATAGGGCTGCAGAAAGGTAGAGAACTGAGAACGGGTGATAAGTTTCATGAGGCAGAAAACGGGGCAAGTGTTGCAGCCAAGTCTGTTGGTCACTGTCACCCTGTATTACCAATACATTGATTCTGAACGAATGTTATTAGATACCGAACCTGATATACAAAATCATATCAGTCTCTTTATTAGTAAAGAAATGATAAAATTTTGTATTGATTGGATAATGTTTTGAACATTTCCTATATCAAAAGTTGATCGGTTCAGGCACGTTATCTAAAAACATTGATGTTCTAAATCAAACTACAGTTCTTAGTATATGGAACACACACAAGAGGAAGAGTTCAGAAATGAACGAATTCTTCTTGAGGCATTGTAGACTAGGTCAGATCAATGTGACCCGACTAGCTAGAGTTACATAAAGATGCATATTTAAATCAGTTTGAATTTACATCTTGTGAAACTTGCCAGTCATGTCACAAAGATAAGATGACCATAGCTCCGTTTACTGGAAACAGAGAAAGAGTTAGTGAACTCTTGGGATGATACATGTTGATGTATGTAGGTCCCCTGTCTACACATGCCAAGACCGGTTCTTTTACTTCATTACGTTCTCTGATGATCTTTCGAGTTTCTGACCTATGTTCCTGTTGAAACACAAGTCCGAACCTTTTAAGATATTCACAGAATATAAGTTAGAAGTAGAGAACCAAAATACGGGTATAAGTATTATGTCCTATGATGAGTTCAAGGAGGAGAATACTTGTGCATGGAATTCATGGACTATTCTAAAGGAGAATGAGATTCTCTCTCAGCATTACTCCTCCATATACACCATAGCACGATGGTATATCGGGGCGGAGCAGATACACCCTATTTGATATGGTGTGCTCTATGATGAGTACTGCTGAGTTACCTATTTCCTTTTGGGAGTTATGCGCTTGAGAAGCTCCATACCTATTGAATAGAGTTCAAATCAAATCAGTTGCCTACCATTTCATATGTGATATGGAAAGGGAAGAGCCCATGTCTTAAGCTAGTTAAGATTTGGGGTTGTCCGGCCTATGTCTAAAAGCAAAATCCGGACAAGCTCGAGGCAAGGTCTGTTATGTAGAACTGGAAATGTTCCAGCTATACAAACTACAGCACATGATTTGATAGAACCAAAGGATTCAGTAGATTCCAACGAACCTCAGCCTCTCCGCCGATCTAGTAGGGTTTCTCACCCACCTGAGAGATACTTCGGTTTCTCTATGACAGTGGGAGCGAGGATTACATCATGAGATGATGACCCAACTAGTTTCGAGCTGGCCATCAGGAGTGAGACTCTGTGAGAATGGCTGGATGTTTATCGATCTGAGATGGAATCCTTATACACCGACAAAGTATGGACTTTAGTTGCTATATCTGAAGGGTTAAATCCCCATCAGGAGCAAGTATATCTTGAGAAGATTACTTGGTGTACATGGAAAAGTTGAGACTTTCAAAGCTAGACTTGTTAAAGGTTTTCGTCATTGACCAGGCGTGGATAATGATGAAACCTTTTCCCGTACCTATGCTTAAGTCCATCCAGATCCTACTTGTCACGGCTACATACCATGACTACGATATCTGGTGGTTGGGTGTCATGACTGCTTTTCTAAATGATGTTTTAGAAGAGTGCGTCTATAAGTACACAGCCAGAGGGCTTTGTAGACAGTGGGAGCAGCGGAAACGTGTGCAAGATGCTTTATAGGATAAAGCAGGCATCGCGGAGTTGGAACATCTGTTTTGATGTATTAGTCAAAGAAGTTGACATCATCAAAATGGTAGATGAACCTTGTATAAACAAAAAGGTAGTAGGGAGTATGGTGACGATCCTCGTAGAGTACGTGGATGACATACTCTTGATAGGGAAGGAGTTTCCTATGCTATGCTCGATCAATCTCCGCTTATCACAATGATTCTCCACATAGGATCAAAGTGATACCTACTAAATCCTGGATTTTGGATCTATGAGATAGATCTAATTGGATGTTAGGATTCTTACTAGTTGTAGTGAGATGGTATCAATCGATCCTGGAGAGAATCACTGGAAGGGTTCCAGGGTGATAATGACGACTGAATGTCAGTCGCAGGCATTGTCTTTACCCTTGGTAAAGGGACGGTATGTTGGAAGAGTTCCAAGCTAGATACCGTGGCACACTAGACGATAAAGGCAGGATACATCGCTACTTAAGATGCTACCAAAGAGGCTTTTTGGGTGTATATTGGTTCATGAGATGAACTACGTTCCTACCATTGTGAAACAATAGAGTTGTGGCTCATGCCGAGGAACGCCGGTCCCATCAGTGATCCAGACTTATTCTAAGGCAACATCGCCTGATCATGGAGATAGTTGATCTCCAGGGTGATCGAGGTTAGGAGAGTAGATTCAGAGGACAACACAGCGGATCCACTCACAAAGGCCTGCTCCCAGAGAGAGATTATTATGGGATGGTTGAGTATGAGATACTACAACCACTGCTACAGATGGCCCTAGTGCAAGTGGGAGATTGTTAGTTATATGTATGCCCTAGAGGCCATTACTGTACATAGGATGTATATTGTAGTGGATGCTGGGACATATATAGGGAGGACTTTCTTGCTCGACATGATAGTATGCTATCTGGTTGAACTTTACCTTAACGTGTATACTGATTGTCTCTCTGTTACATGTTGGTAAAGCCCTTAGGATGTGTGCTTGACTACCTGGACTATGATGCGGATCATACTAGTGGGGACATGGTAGTCCATAAGTACATCCTTCAAAGTCCCTAGTCGAGGGTGTATCGAGACGGGGCATCGATATACCAGAGTAGACTAGCGTATACCTTCTCGACCCATATAGATGGGCGATGGATGATCCCATATCCATTGGTGTTTGACATCAGAGATGATATACGGGTGCTCAGTAGAGACTGGGTACACTGGACGGACTCGCCGAGAACTCCCAGATGGTATTATACCTCACGTCAGATGGCAGTTCTCTGGTGACACTGGTACAGAGTAGTCTGTTGACCCGAGATCGTCATAGAGTCTTGTGTGGTTCCCACTGTGCTTTGATTTCCATCTTACCACGTCCAAGAGGGCGTGCAAAACGGTGGTTTTTGGGTACAGTCCCGAGTCACATCGAGGCAATGAGCGATAGGAGGGGATTCGTCTCTCCCGGTATAGGGAGTTGATGTTGCACTGTGTTCGATTGGCTATAACCGGAAATCCCTGGCCAGGGTTGCTGAGATTTACTGGTAAGTGTTACCAGTAGTTTCTCGAATTGTTATAGACCTCATATCGACACGACTTATCGAGCTATTGGGGTCTGACGTTTACCACCCCTAGGCGGGATATGCGACATATCAGACGATCAGACCGGACTGTACGGTAGTGTTACTGGTTGGATTCACTGGAGTGTGAGCGGGCTTGCTCGTCGATCTTCAGATCGCTCAATACCCGGGTGGCCGTTACGTTTAGCAGACCGCTTGCGGCTTGTGGGTGATTGATATGATCATCACCTGCTGCCGGCGTATTGACAAGTCTTTAGAGTCCTACACAGAGGTTTCCTGGTTCAAGCGAAACGAAATAGGAGCGCATATGAGATATGTGCGGGACCGAGAATAATGCGTGTATGTGATACCGTATTTCATTCTCGCGATGAATGTATCGAATGGTTGTATGCGATGTAACCTAGTTATCGAATCAAGGGTTGATTCGATAAGTCGATACATAGGATACTAGTCGGTTATATGTGATATGACCGGATCGTTAAATCAAGTGTTTGATTTAATGATTTAATGTATAATTATATATTTGATATATTACTTTGCATTAACTAGTATCGGTTCACTTTAGATGGATTTTCTCACTTGGATGTACAAGTTGTATATGTGATATACTTTTTGTGCATTTTATTGTATCATGTTTGATGATACATGTTTACTTGGTTAAGTGTAAAGAATTAAACCATGGTTAAACTTATGATTAGGGTTTTATTTCCTTTTCTCATTTATTTATCTATTTATTCATTTTTGGAAAATAAATGGAAAAGAGAAAAAGGAATGGTGGCTTCTTTTGTTGTTTAGTGGAAGCTTCATGAAACCTTGACCCTAACCATTCATTTAACCTAAGTTAATTCTCTACACTTTACCATGGTTACCTTTATGATAAGAATTATTATTCTTTTCTTTTCTAATTAACTTATCATATCATTTTCTTCTTCTTCTTCCTTGAACTCAAGAAGAAACCTTCACTTCATCAATGGTGGATTAATGAAATGAGTGAGAAATCCAAAACTAAAGTATACCCACTTCCTATTTCTTCATCCTCTACCTCTTGCCAAGTAGTAGAGTGTGTTTCCTTCACAAGTTTTCAAGACTTGGTGAAGGTGGAGCTCGATCTAGTGATGCTTCGACGTAGATCATCTTCGGCACGTCGTCGACGACCTAGCCCGTCCATTCTCCGACGAAGCCGACGCTAGAGCCCGGATTTGATTTGGACAGCGGAGAGGACCTCGTCTCGGAGCCGTGGAGGTGGAGGACCGGATCTACAAAGGTTGTATTTCCGTATTCCCTTAGTTAATTGTTAACTAGTTTTCTTTTCGCCTAGTTTTCTAGCAAACGATCCGTAGTCGGGTCTCTCGGCACCCGTAAAATTTTATAATGGCATGTTCGATGCCTTGTGAGACCTCATTAGGGTGCCTAGGAACCCTACAGTCCTTAAAGTATCCCCAGTCGTAGGAGTTTCGATACTGGGCATCGATACTCCGAGAGTAGACTAGTGTATACGGATCGAGACCCCGACGAGGGGCGATGGCCGGTCTCACAAGCCATTGGTGTCAGTTGATTCACCTAAGATAGTATACAGGTGCTCATTGGGTTATGAGTACACCGGATGGACTCGCCAGGAACATGCTAGTTGGTATTATACCTATCGTCAGATAGCAGTTCCCTGGTGACATGTGTACAGGTTAGTCTATCGACCTGAGATCATCATTTGTCTCGTGTGAGTTCCCACTGTACTTTGATTACTACCCTACCACGGCTCAAAGGAGTCGTGCAAACAGGTTTTAGTTGGGTACAGTCCCGAGCCATATGGAGGCAGTGAGCGGATTGGCAGGGGATTCGTCTCTCCCGGTATTGGGGGTTGATATCGCGCTGTATTTGGAGTGCCATTACACAAAATCCTTGGTCAAGGCAAGTGAGATTTACTGGTAGGTATTCCAGTAGTTTCTCAGGGTGTTCTGGGCTACACTCCGACACGACTTATACTGCTATTAGGGGTCTGACGTTTACCATCCCCCTAGGCCCGATATACAATACTCATAAACGAACGGACCGGACTATACGGATATTTTCACTGTCAGGCTCAGTAGGGTTTCACGATGAGTTTGCTCGTCGGCCTCCCTTTCGCTCAATACCTGGGTAGCCGTTACGTACAGCTAGTGCCACTGATGTTCTTGTGGTTAAACCCACTGCCAGCGTATTGACGAGTCTTTAGAGTCCCACACAGAAGGTTTTCCTAGTTCGGGCAAAACGTTGTAGAGGCTGGATGGTTTTATGGAAGGATTCGATTATATACGTGCATTCATGCACGGATCATGATCGGACGGATTATACTAGTGGGCTTTGGTTTAAGCCAGATTCTATTATTAGATTGTTGGGTTACTTTCGTCTCGTAGTATTCGTATTCATTCGGAATACGGATGCGGGTATGTATATATGGATCAGGGGTATTCTTGTAATTCCTTACACGATTACTTTAGTTGATGCCATTTTATTTTTGTGGATTTAACATTTTAGTTTAAATGTTAAATGGTGGAAAATGTGACTCATTCTTGGCATGGCTTGGTTTTTGTCATGACTAAGATATTTTTAAGTTAGCTTAGATATTTGTTGTGAGTGTGTGAGTGTAGAGATATTTTGTGTGAGTGTGTGGCTTATTTTCACACCACAATATATCAAAACACTCACTTGGAAATTAGAGGGCAGCCATCACATTATTATTGAGCCATCTCATTTCTTTTGCTAAGCTTGCTCATTTGATATTTTCTTGAGCTCACATCTTTCACCATGGGCATCTTCTTCAACCTCCACTCTATCCCTCTCATGTGTTGAGAATCCTAGAGTGTATTGAGACAAAGCGATCACACACTATCTCTACTTCATCTTGGTCATCTCGGTTAGCAAACATGATGTCCGAGTTGCTTCGGTTTAGAAGCGGGAGCCCGTATAAAGAATTCTCGACGTGGAGCCACTTCGACGAGGGAGACCGGAGAGCGAACTCATTCGGGGCAGCCGCGAAAAGCTTGGGTCGGAGATTGAAGACCTAAGGACACGGATCGATCGGTATAATCTCTAAACTCCTCTTTGCATGTTTGCTAGTATAGGGTTTTTGGTTCGATCTTGTACGGGTTTTGTTTGCGCCAAAGTTTTGAAATTTTTTGTTCTGCCTTTGGCCACGGATTGATGGTTGCGGCGCCGGAAAAACCCAACATGGTATCAGAGCCACCCAAACACCTTAAACTAGCTAGTTGCGACAATAGAATTCACGTTTTTTGGGCATCGAAAACTGTTATAAAAACAGCCCCGAATTTTTGAGTTTTGAGATGTTTGCACACCTCGCGGGCTTTCAGTTTGAATCGAGAAGCCGCGGGGTGCTGTGTAGGCACCCCGGAGAGATCCCGGGGGGATCGAATGGCTAGGCCCACTCCCCAAGACCACCACAAGGTGGTCTTGGCGGTGGGGACCCGAAACTGCCCCTGCATGGGTAGTTTCGGGTCTGCCTCACCCTATGGCCACCTCATGATAGCCTCGTGGGTGGGGTACCCCCTCTAGGCCCCCCGACTCGAAGTTAATTTCATGCTCTAACTCCCCACGAAGGTTCGGGCGCGTTTCATTTTCATTCGGACCTCCGAATTGGCTCAAAAATCGACTTTTTTGGATGTTTAGTGCACTTGGTTTTTGATCCTTAGTATATTTGGGATGTGCGCTAATTGTGTTTTGAAATTCTAATGTCGTGACTTCGTTTGCATGCGTGGATGTGTTAGTAATGTTGTCTAATTGCTATATGTTCAATTAGATATGGTTACACACTTGATTCGGTTACTTGTTTCTGTGGATAAATTTGGTTATGGTTTGTGTGGATTGTCGTGGTGGATAGCTTGGATGCAATGATTGTGCAGTTTAGTTTTATTTGTACATTTGATATCGCGGGGAGAGCGTCCGACATGTGGACTATCGTCACTGCCTGTTTGTATATTATTCTTTTGGGGCACGACCGGGTTGAGGTCGATGTCACCGTTGTACCTGTTTTCTTTTCTGTACTAGGATTACCCCGCAATGGAATGCACGGATAACCGGGTTTTGGAGGGCAACGGGTCTGCATCTCATGGCGTTGAGAAGAAAGGGGCCTCACTCTAGAATTGGCGGGCTATTCGCCGCACTCGTAGGGGGTATAGGTTGACCCAAGGAGGGGTGCTCAAGTTACCGGATTCCGTGAAGTGTCGGGTGGCTCATTCACTTTGTTGAAGGGGGCTGCCTCGCTTCCGGTTTTGTCGTGTAACTTGCCGCACTCGTAGGGGTCTAGGTTTTCATTGCACAGGCTATCCACACGATCAGGGGAACGTCAGGTTTCACTTGTGGCTGAAAGGAAACCCGGGGCTCTTAGATTATCTGTATTGTTCTATGATGCTTATTGCTTATCTGTGATGTTGCATTTATCACGCCTGAAGCGATTATTATATATGTTTATATATATATACTAGTAGATATTGTATATATTTTACACCTGCGCTAGTCCAGTCCCCGCTCTGTCGTTAGCTAAGTAACCTAACGGGTGATGATGGGACCCAGTGGCGAATGCGGATGGCATATACATACATCATATTTTCATTCTTTTGTAGTGTGATTAATTGATGGGACTGCGTTGATTCGGATCAATGTAAGGAAAACAAACCTATTCGATGTTGTTGGAACAATTTTCAAAAAGCTGTTATTACAAGGACGTTCTCTTTTGTTTTGCAGAGTGGTATTCGAATATGAATATCTAGCACCTCATTCGACGAGGCAAGGGCCGAGATCCCTTCATCGGTAGTGACCCCTTGGGCAGAAGTTTGCGTCAGGGTAATAACTTCACTATAGTCGATTACTTTTTGCTTTGCATCGCGGTATTCAGTGAGAATATCCTGCACCTCATTCTACAAGGAAAGAGCCGAGATCCCTTCACCGGGAGTGACCTCTTTAGCAAAGGTTTTCGCCACTATATATTTGTAAAAAGCTATCCGGTTCTTTCAACGATATCAAGTTCATTAAAGGTTTTTCGCCAAAAACCATTCGTAGCCCTCCGTCATTTTAGACGGGTAGCACTTAGTATTCATGCTATGTTTGTTGATCTTCGTCAAGGCATAGTGTATGGTAGTTGTTTGTTACTTTTCTGTTGCATAGATAGATGCGTTGGTTTGGGACAGTCATACAGCCTTGTTGACCTTCGTCAAGGGAGAGTACGGGTGGGTTCAAATTAACCTGGACAATGACGGGTAGAACTTGACATGTGGCTTGTGATTTGTTGACCTTCGTCAAGGTCATAAGAGCAAGGGGTAAAAATCACATCGGGAGTTTCAAACATACAGGAAACTTGCCAGGAATGCGCATACCTTCTAGAGTGTGATAACTTGAGTGGATTCCATCAGGTTATCATGCGATGATAGTTGGATCCCGATACCCACTGATGAGTTGGTTTACTCCTCGGGTGATTTTAGATGATCCCGACTAATTCTTCTTTCAGGTTTGGAGGAGAATTTGAGGATACAGTAGGAGACATCCTGATTAGATAAAGTGATTAACCATTCTGATCTAAGTTAGAGTGCACGCAGAGTGTTTCTTTTCTCTATCTCTTTGGCAGCGACCATGTCCCGACCCTAGACTGTAACTCAGTAACCAAGTTAA
The DNA here is from genome assembly GCA_030015575.1 of Agapanthus africanus. Lineage (NCBI taxonomy): Eukaryota > Viridiplantae > Streptophyta > Magnoliopsida > Asparagales > Amaryllidaceae > Agapanthus > Agapanthus africanus. Next base: position 157,222,942 of record CM057348.1, on the reverse strand, counting down.
CCGAACTTTCTTAAAACACTGGCTTTTGGATTGTCTGAGTTGCATATATCATTGTCACTCCTTCTTTTACCCTTTGCTTTTCTCCGGAACATTCCGTATCACTACGAAGATCCACACTTATTGGATATGACCATCATATAATTACAAACGAACTCGAAGAAACTTATTTCAGATTCGAGGATGGTTTCCGGTTCTGGAGAAAATGAATAGGACTATTTAGTTTTCTTTTCCTTTTACCTTCTCTCAGGATGTGAGGGCTCCTAGGATTAGGAGAGGGTACACCTATTGCGCTTATTGGATAGTCTTCTTCCAAACCATAGGCAGGTGAAAAAAGGTAGGGAAGCAAGAAAATCAATTAGCCAAAGTGTGGTGTACAGAGGGCAATAAGTAAAGACAAATAAAGGGATTAGAAAGAGGGTAAAGTAAATTGCGACTGCTATCATTCACGACCAAACCACGTATTTCAGCGCCACTCCTACTTCACCTTTGAATTTCTCCAGAACACCCCGTATCATTATGAAGAGGGTAAAGAGGGTTATCTAATAATTGTGGATCTTCGCTCAGGTTGTGAGGGCTCCTAGGATTATGATAGTACACCTGTTACGCTTATTCGATAGTCTTTTTCCAAATCATAGGCTGGTGCCAAACGATAGGGAAGGAAGAAAACCATTTAGCCGAAGGGTGGTGTACAGAAGGTAATGAGTAAAGACAAATAAAGGGATTTGGAGAGATGGAAAAGAAATATACGGTTATAGTCATGAATCTGGATAATGGAAGAGGCATTACTAGGAATACCCGGATAACCCTTCGAAACATTTTCATGTTTCAGTTTCACTGTCCGTTGTTAATTGAAAACTGATTTCCCAATTATATCCTTTCTCCAGGGTATATATTTACCAGGTTTGATTCTTACATCTGTATGGTTTTACAGATGATGAGTGGGAGTAAGTTATTGGGAATTAGGTGATCATCCTCATTATATCGGGATTCGTTGTAATTGGTGATATTTGAGGAAATCGCCTGGGTTTTTGCCTGACGACAAATTTTGGTTTTGAATATCCGTTGTTATGTACCAATTTCAAACTGATATATCTGTACGTTTATTTTATAAAGTGGGATATAACCTTTTAAAATTATGTCCATGATATTTACCTATATCAGTTGATGGTTAGGTAAGGAGCATTAAACAGTGGTGTAATTCTTCATAAGCATAGTACAGTTTTCAACCTACGACGCACAGGTTTGAGTTATTCAACTCAAGGGACTTATACAAAGTATTGTATGTTGTCCAGTGTCCATTAGGACAGAAGGGTTAGTCCTCATACTATATTCTGTTTACTTGTGACTTCTCCAGTTTTAGACAAGTGTTTCGTAGAAATACAAGGTCCAAGTTTTGAGAAGTTATAGGTACAAGAATAAAGTAGAGAACCATGTGTTGCAAGTATCAGGATTCTTCAAGGTAATCGAAGATGTAGATACTTATATTTGGTATTCAGTTGATAGTAATGGTTTTTAGAACTTTTTTCTCTTTCAGGTTACTCGTATCTGGATGCACTCCTAAGTTGAGTAATGCTGATCGGCCTCTCTCCATTTAGTTGACATGCACTGGAGACAGCTGCATGATTTGAATCTGGTTCCAATTAAATCAGTGCCTCTGTTTCTATATTGAATATAGAATGGTTCATATAACGATGTTAACGTATATGGAGTTGTCCGGCTTATGCTTAAAACCAGACTCTGGATAACTTAAGGCACGTTTCTGTAATGGTAGTTTGTGGGTTAACACAGGCTATGACGAGGGTTAACTTTCTACCATCTGGAAGATCAATAGTGATATTGTTCTTGACTCGCCACAGTTTTAGTAAAATGGACTTTTTCAGAAAACAGTAGTGGGAGTATGGTAGAACTGGAAGTGATTCTAGAACCACAAACGATTACTAAAAATTTAATAGGACCTAAAAATTCAATCGGGTTTGACATTCTATTAGCCACTCCGCAAATATGGTGGGTAACCTCAGGCACCCGAGAGGTACTCCGGTATCCTCAAGGACGGTGACATGGAGGTTTTTGTTTACCCAGACTTGCCACTACAGCTGTTCTAGACTATGAGACCCGACAGGAGGATGAGTATAGCGTCGTTCTAAACTAGCTTTAGAAGTGCATGTGTATATGACTCTGTCAGAGGGTTGTCGTAGTCAGTGGGAACAACGGAAGCGTAGTGGACAAGTAGCTTTTGTCTATTTATAGACTAAAGCAGATATAGCGGAGATAGATCATCTATTTTTGATGTGACAGTCATGGGCTTTGACTTCATCAGAATAGAAGATGGATCTGTTAAGAAAGTAGTAGGGTGTGATGTCCTGGTATTTGGATGACATAAACTTTGTAGGAAGTAAAATTCCTATATTACGATCGGTTATAATTTGGTTGTCACACAGTCGTTTCTCCACATAGGATATGGGCATTATATCATGCATTCTGGTTACTAGATCTATATTTTTAGATCTAGATTTAGGTAGTTTCCCAATTCGAGTACTTAGACAGTATTCTAAAGGTGTTTTAGAATAGACAACTCCTGGAAAGGTGGTGTACCTGCAGGTGATGGAGTCACCCTCTATAAAGCTGTCTTACAGACTAAAGGGGAGAGGGATGTGCATGATTGGCATATCACTTGCTTAAGAAACTGAGTCCATCATGAGATGTCAAGTACCACACCAGATGTTGTTTTTGCACAAGATGTAATAAGTTGATATTAATCCAATCCTAGAGAAACGTTCGGAAGCAGTTTTATAACATAAGTGGATGTTCTAGGGATTTGGTAACGGCAGCCTCTTTCGGGAGACGATTATTATTCCAGGCTTCCAAGGTGACCTGGATGACAGAGTGACTGTCGGAGTTTTAGTTTTCCCTCTGATGAGGGGCAATAGTTTGGACAGGTGGTCCAAGCGGATACTGAGGGAGGCGTGGCACAGGATACTGATTAAATTCAGTTGACGATACAGTCTAAAAAGTTTACTGGATTTGGTGTTCATTTATGAACTAGGTCCCATCAGATATCCAGATATATTTGAAGACATGTATTGCTCATTTCGGGAGATGGCTTTCTCCATGAACTTGAGATAAAAAGAGACATAGAAAGAAACATCATAGCGGATCCACTCACTGAGGCTATTTCTCGAAAGCAATAGTTTTACAAATGAGCTTTGTCAAGCTGATTAGTAGAGAAGTTGGGTGTTCGGTATCACACGGGCTGTGAGTATGCGACACCGCAATAATTAGCCTTAAGTGCAAGTGGGAGATTGTTGGCTATAGTGCCCTCAAGTCAATTATTGGATCGCACGCACGTGATTGCAATGATTGAGGGATGACCTATACCGGTAGAACAGTCTTACTCGAGATGATAGTATGCTATCTGGTTTGTCTGTATCATCATGTACATGCTTCAGGTGACATAACAGATCACTATTACATATTAACAGAGCCCGTAGGATTCTTACTTGACTATCAGCAGTATGATGGCAATCATATACGTGAGAGTTGGGTAGTCTATAAGCACATCCTTAAAGTGTCCCTAGTCGTGGGAGTTTCAAGACTGGGCATCGATACTCCGAGAGTAGACTAGTGTATACGGATCGAGACCCCGAAGAGGGGCGATGGCCGGTCTCACAAGCCATTGGTATCAGTTGGTTCACCTAAGATAGTATACAGGTGCTCATTGGGTTATGAGTACACCGGACGGACTCGCCGGGAACATGCTAGTTGGTATTATACCTATCGTCAGATAGCAGTTCCCTGGTGACATGTATACAGGTTAGTCTATCGATCTGAGATCGTCATTTATCTCGTCTGAGTTCCCACTGTGCTTTGATTACTACCCTACCACGGCTCAAAGGAGTCGTACAAACAGGTTTTAGTTGGGTACAGTCCCGAGCCACATGGAGGCAGTGAGCGGATCGGCAGGGGATTCGTCTCTCCTGGTATTGGGGGTTGATATCGAGCTGTATTTGGAGAGCCATTACACAAAGTCCTTGGCCAAGGCAAGTGAGATTTACTGGTAGGTATTCCAGTAGTTTCTCAGGGTGTTCTGGACTACACTCCGACACGACTTATACCGCTATTAGGGGTCTGACGTTTACCATCCCCATAGGCCCGATTTACGATACTCATAGACGAACGGACCGTACTGTACGGATATTGTCACTGTCAGGCTCAGTAGGGTTTCAGGATGAGTTTGCTCGTCGGCCTCCCTTTCGCTCAATACCTGGGTAGCCGTTACGTACATCTAGTGCCACTGACGTGCTTATGGTTAAACCCACTGCCAGCGTATTGACGAGTCTTTAGAGTCCCACACAGAAGGTTTCCCTAGTTCGGGCGAAATGTTGGAGAGGCCGTATGGTTTTATGGCAAGGTTCGATCATATACGTGCACTCGTGCACGGATCATGATTGGATGGATCATACTAGTGGGCTTTGGTTTAAGCCGGATCCTAGTATTAGATTGTTGGGTTACTTTCGTCTCGTAGTATTCGTATTCAGTCGAAATACGGATGCAGGTATGTATATATGGATGAGGGGTATTCTTGTAATTCGTTATAAGATTACTTTAGTTGATGCCATTTTCTTTTTTGTGGATTTAACATTTTAGGTTAAATGTTAAATGGTGGAAAATGTGACTCATTCTTGGCATGGCATGGTTCTTGTCATGACTAAGATATTTTTGAGTGAGCTTAGATATTTGTTGTGAGTGTGTGAGTGTAGAGATATTTTGTGTGAGTGTGTGGTTTATTTTCACACCACAATATATTAAAACACTCACTTGGAAATTAGAGGGCAGCCATCACATTATTATTGAGCCATCTCATTTCTTTTGTTAAGCTTGCTCATTTGATATTTTCTTGAGCTCACATCTTTCACCATGGGCATCTTCTTCAACCTCCACTCTATCCCTCTCATGTGTTGAGAATCCTAGAGTGTATTGAGACAAAGTAATCACACACTATCTCTACTTCATCTTGATCATCTCGGCTAGCAAATTTGATGTCCGAGTTTCTTCGGTTTAGAAGCGGGAGCCCGTATAAAGAATCCTCGACGTGGAGCCTCTTCGACGAGGGAGACCGGAGAGCGAACTAGTTCGGGGCAGCCGCGACAAGCTTGGGTCGGAGATTGAAGACCGAAGGACACGGATCGATCGGTATAATCTCTAAACTCCTCTTTGCATGTTTGCTAGTATAGGGTTTTTGGTTCGATCTTGTACGGGTTTTTTTTGCGCCAAAGTTTTGAAAGTTTTTGTTCCGCATTTGGCCACGGATTGATGGCCGGGGCACCGGCAAAACCCAACACGTGCAACAAGCCGTTAAACCTCTAGGTGTCCCTAGTAAGAGGAGTGTTGTTTCCTGAGGGTTTTCAGCGGATTACACCCACAAAATACTATAATAAAAAAAGATAGTGAAAGTTACATTGAAAGATAAGAACTATAAAAGAAAGAACTTGAAAAGAAGAGTTTCCAACTACATCAGCTTTTTAGTTGCCATGAGCCTTATCTTAATGGTCATGAAAAGATATTAGAAATCACATCATCTCTTAATAAAATATCGTCTTTAGTCTTCCTCCCTATCTTTCTTCCAAATATCGATCATATACCCCTACGTATGTGTAAAAGAAATCTCTAAACTTAGAGAATTCAATTCAAGCTATCATATTCTTGTCCATCTTCCAAAGTACTTTTTTAGTCGGTGAATTTTTTGATGAAATTGCTCACACATCCTTTATACGACCGTTAATACTTCTTGAGGTACTAACCAACCGATTACTAAATGTGCTCACGCATTTAGACGTAATTCCTCATCTTGCAACAACTAAGTCTTAGGAGTGGCTCCCAAACCAGTTGGTCTCAGGCACTAGGTGATAAAGCACCCTCGCTATATTTTTTTATGCTGCTTAAGCAATTACAAAACCAGTGTTCATTTTTCTTCTTCACCACTTATACTTTTTTTTATTTTTTATTTCATACTAAGGCTTTTAGACAAGAGCATTTCAAGGTATCCTCTACTATCCCAAGTTTCAAGATGTATGTAAATGCGTATAGTAGGGTATCAACGTTCAAATGTTTGGCCTCAAGAATAGGGACTATTTTTCAGACTTATTTTTATCCTAAGATTAGCAATTTCCTTTATCTTACTAACCCTTGGGACAACGGCTCATAACTACTTATTACTAGTTTCGTTTAAGAAAACATCTAAATTTCTTGCTTTTCTCAAACTATTCCTACCTTTCGAATGTAAATTTTTCACTTTCAAACTTTCATTATCAAAAAAAATTTGTGCTTATATATAGTATAATGCAAAGTAATGCGTGAATAAGCACAAACCTTCCCCAAACCTGTTTTCAGCAATATCCTCACTGATGTCATCTGTTAAGCTTAAAAAACCGTAGACTTGGGAGAAAAAGTTAGTAACGGGGACATGAAATAGTGAAAGTAAAATTCTCCCCCAAACTTATTTTAGGCACACAATTTTATAAAAATTTTCTTTCAAGAGCCAAAATATTCCGCCCCCCCTCCAAAACTTGAGTAAAATAGTATTAAGCATTTAAAATTATGGGGGGGTTAAAGTTATTGGTCAAAGTAAAGCCTTACAAAGACCAAAAGTCAACACCAACCATTCAAAAAATTTATCGATGTAACGCACTGTTTGGTGGAAAATCAGAGATTTGACGAAGTGGGGAGATAGGAGGCGGTATGGTTTACGTCTCGGTTGATAGAGACGAAACAATAATGGTGAACGGAAACGAGAATGTGGATGATTAGGAATGGGAAGAATGGTTACATTCTCGTAAGGGATAAGAAGAAATGGTGGTGGTTCAACTTATTCAGGTGGATGTTGATTAATCACAAAATCCGTGTCGTTTAGGAATGCGAGTTAGTCGGCGAAAATATCTTCGAAACTTTCATCGATGGCCCGATTGAACGTTTCAATGTCAATAAGTGTCGCACCAGAATTCAACACACTTGATTTGTCAAAAATTATGGAGGTAGGAGACTCGTAAAGCTCATCTACCTCATTCTCAAAAGAGTCTAAATCAAGTTGCCTTTCTAGAATTATCGAACTCGAAATATCAAATTGTGATTCATCAACACTCGTTATCATTAAAGAAAGATTAGAAGAAGAACCAGAGAAAGTGGTGTAGGGTTCCTAGGCACGCTAATGAAGTCTCAGAAGGCATCAACCATGCCAACTTCAAATTTTACGGGTGCCGAGAAACCCTAGACTAGATCGTTAACTAGAAGTTTAGGCGAAAACAAAACTAGTTAACAACTTAACTACGAGTATACGGAAATACAACCTTTGTAGATCCGTTTCTCCACCTCCATAGCTCCATGATGAAGTCCTCTCCGCTGTCCAAATCGAACCATGACTCTAGCATCGGCTTCAACGGAGAAAAAGCGGGCTAGGTCATCGACGACGATGCCGAAGATGATCTACGTCGAGGCATCACTAGATCAAGCTCCACCTTCACCAAGCCATGAAAACTTGTGAAGGAAACACCCTATACTACTTGGCAAGAGATAGAGGATGAAGAAATAGGAGGTGGGTTCACTTTAGAATTGGATTTCTCACTTGATTTCTTCACTTGCCATTGATGAGGCAAGCTTTCTTCATGTGAAGAAGAAGAAGAAGATGAAGATAATGATATGATAAGAATAATCATAATAGAAAAGGAAAATCAATTCTTATAATATACAAACCATGGTTTAGTGTAGAGATTTAACTAAGGTTAGATGGAGTGGTTAGGGTTAAGCATGAGACAAAATGGTCACTTAGTCAAAGCTTCATGAAGCTTCAAGATGCAAACAAAGTAAGCCACCATTTTTCTCATTATTCCATTTATTTTCCAAAAAGAATAAATAAATGAATAAGAAAAGAAAACCCTAACCATTCATATAACCATGGTTTAATCTTTACACAAACCCAAGTAAACATGTATCATCAAACATGATACAATCAAGTGCACAAAAAATATATCACATATACAACTTGTGCAACCAAGTGAGAAAATCCATTTAAAGTGAACCAATACTAGTTAATGCAAAGTAATATATCAAATATATAATTATACATTAAATCATTAAATCAACACTTGATTTAACGATCCGGTCATATCGCATATAACCGACTAGTATCCTTTGTATCGGCTTACCGAATCAATCCTTGATTCGATAACTAGGTTATATCGCATACAACCTTTCGATACATTCATCGCGAGAATGAAATACGGTATCGCATACACGCATTATTCTCGGTCCCGCACATATCTCATATGCGCTCCTATTTCGTTTCGCTTGAGCCAGGAAACCTCTGTGTAGGACTCTAAAGACTCGTCAATACGCCGGCAGCAGGTGATGATCATATCAAACACCCACAAGCCGCAAGCGGTCTGCTAAACGTAACGGCCACCCGGGTATTGAGCGATCAGAAGATCGACGAGCAAGCCCGCTCACACTCCTGTGAATCCAACCAGTAACACTTACCGTACAGTCCGGTCTGATCGTCTGATATGTCGCATATCTTGCCTAGGGGTGGTAAACGTCAGACCCCAATAGCTCGATAAGTCGTGTCGATATGAGGCCTATAACAGTTCGAGAAACTACTGGTAACACTTACAAGTAAATCTCAGCAACCCTGGCCAGGGATTTCCGGTTATAGCCAATCGAACACTGCGCAACATCAACCCCCTATACCGGGTGAGACGAATCCCCTCCTATCGCTCATTGCCTCCATGTGACTCGGGACTGTACCCAAAAACCACCGTTTTGCATGCCCTCTTGGACGTGGTAAGATGGAAATCAAAGAACAGTGGGAACCACACAAGACTCTATGACGATCTCGGGTCAACAGACTACTCTGTACCAGTGTCACCAGAGAACTGCCATCTGACGTAAGGTATAATACCATCTGGGAGTTCTCGGCAAGTCCGTCCAGTGTACCCAGTCTCTACTGAGCACCCGTATATCATCTCTGATGTCAAACACCAATGGATATAGGATCATCCATCGCCCATCTGTATGGGTCGAGAAGGTATACGCTAGTCTACTCTGGTATATCGATGCCCCGTCTCGATATACCCACGACTAGGGACTTTGAAGGATGTACTTATGGACTACCATGTCCCCACTAGTATGATCCGCATCATAGTCCAGGTAGTCAAGTACACATCCTAAGGGCTTTACCAATATGTAACAGAGAGACGATCAGTGTACACATTAAGGTAAAGATCAACCAGATAGCATACTATCATGTCGAGCAAGAAAGTCCTCCCTATATATGTCCAAGCATCCACTACAATATACATCCTATGTATAGTAATGGCCTCTAGGGCATACATATTACTAACAATCTCCCACTTGCACTAGGGCCATCTGATAGCAGTGGTTGTAGTATCTCATACTCAACCATCCCATAAAATCTCTCTCTGGGAATAGGCCTTCGTGAGTGGATCCGCCGTGTTGTCCTCTGAGTCTACTCTCCTAACCTCGATCACCCTGGAGATCAACCATCTCCATGATCAGGTGATGCTGCCTTAGAATATGTCTGGATCACTGATGGGACGGACGTTCCTTGGCATAAGCCACAACTCCATTGTCTTACAATGGTAGGAACGTAGTTCATCTTATGAACCAATATACACCCAAACAGCCTCTTTGGTAGCATCTTAAGTAGCGATGTATCCAGCCTTAATCGTCTAGTATGCCACGGTATCTAGCTTGGAACTCTTCCAACATACCGTCCCTTTACTGAGGGTAAAGACAATGCCTGCGACTGACTCTCAGTCGTCCTTATCGCCCTGGAACCCTTCCAGTGATTCTCCCCAGGATCGATTGATACCATCTCACTACAACTAGTGAGAATCCCAACATCCAATTAGATCTATCTCATAGATCCAAAACCCAGGATTTAGGAGGTATCACTTTGATCCTATATGGAGAATCATTGTGATAAGCGGAGATTGACCGAGCGTAGCATAGGAAACTCCTTCCCTATCAAGAGTATGTCATCCACGTACTCTACGAGGATCATCACCATACTCCCTACTACCTTTTTGTTTATACAAGGTTCATCTACCATTTTGATGATATCAAACTCTTTGACTAACACATCAAAACAGATGTTCCAACTCCGCGATACCTGCTTTATTCTATAAAGCATCTTGTACACGTTTCCGCTGCTCCCACTGTCTACGAAGCCCTCTGGCTGTGTACTTATAGACGTCCTCTTCTAAAACATCATTTAGAAAAGCAGTCATGGCACCCAACCGCCAGATATCGTAGTCATGGTATGTAGCCGTGGCAAGTAGGATCTTGATGGACTTAAGCATAGCCACTTAAAAGGTTTCATCATTTTCCACGCCTGGTCGATGACGAAAAGCTTTAACAAGTCTAGCTTTGAAAGTCTCAACTTTTCCATCTACACCAAGTAATCTTCTCAAGATATACTTGCTCCTGATGGGGATTTAACCCTTCAGATATAGCAGCCAAAGTCCATACTTTGTTGGTGTACATGGATTCCATCTCAGATCACTAAGCATCCAGCCATTCTTATAGAGTCCCACTCCTGATGGCCAGCTCGAAACTAGTTGGGTCATCATCTCATGATGTCATCCTTGCTCCCACTGTCACAGAGAAACAGAAGTATCTCTCAGGTGGGTGAGGAACCCTACTAGATCGGCGGAGAGGCTGAGGTTCGTTGGTTTCTTCTGAATCCTTTGGTTTTATCAAATCATCTGCTGTAGTTTGTATAGCTGGAATATTTCCAGCTCTACATAACTTGCCTTGCCTCGAGCTTGTCAGGATTTTGCTTTTAGACATAGCCCGGACAACCCCAAATCTTAACCAACTTAAGATATGGGCTCTTCCCTTATCATAACACATATGAAATGGTAGGCAACTGATTTGATTGGAACCCTATTCAATAGGTATGCAGCTTCTCAAGCGCATAACTCCCAAAAGGAAATAGGTAACTCAGTAGTACTCATCATAGAGCACACCATATCATATAGGGTGTGATTGCTCCGCCCCGATATACCATCGTGCTATGGTGTATACGGAGGAGTAATGCTGAGCGAGAATCTCATTCTCCTTTAGAAAAATCCAGGATTTTCGTGCTCAAGTATTCTCCTCCTTGATCTCATCAAAGGACATAATACTTATACCCGTATTTTGGTTCTCTTCTTTTAACTTATATTCTGTGAATATCTCAAAAGGTTCGGACTTGTGTTTCAACAGGAACATAGGTCTGAATCTCGAAAGATCATCAGAGAATGTAATGAAGTATAAAGAACCGGTCTTGGCATGTGTAGACAGGGGTCTTACATACATCAACATGTATCATCCCAAGAGTTCACTAACTCTTTCTCTGTTTCCAATAAACAGAGCTATGGTCATCTTATCTTTGTGACATGACTGGTAAGTTTTCATAAGATGTAAATTCAAACTGATTTAAATATGGATCTAAAATATGACTTCAGCCAGTCGGATCGCATTGATATGACCCAGTCTATAATGCCTCAAGAAGGATTCGTTCATTTCTGAACTCTTCCTCTTGTGTGTGTTCCGTATACTAAAGAACTGTAGTTTGATTTAGAACATCAATGCTTTTAGATAACGTGCCTGAACCGATCAACTTTTGATATAGGAAATGTTCAAAACATTATCCAACAATACAAAATTTTATCATATCTTTAATAATAAAGAGAGTGATATGATTTTGTATATCAGGTTCGGTATCTAATAACATTCGTTCAGAATCAATGTATAGGTAATACAGGGTGATAGTGACCAACAGACTTGGCTGCAACACTTGCCCCGTTTTCTGCCTCATGAAACTTATCACCCGTTCTCAGTTCTCTACCTATCTGTAGCCCTATGTAACAGATTACATATCTGGAATCCTGATCTGGTATCACATACCCAGGACGTAGAGGATACAGAGAAACAGTTCTTTGTAACGAACACACCCGAAGATGATGCATCATATGCACTTTCCTCGTTTGGGCGGTACGGGAAATCTGGTATTCCCCAATTTCCTGCTCTGTCTTATAACAATTATAAGTTGGAGCGGGACCAACGTTCCCCTGCTCAGTATAACAAGCGGGTTCGGTCAATATTCCGTTTTATTATCTTGATTAAGGCGTGATATGGTCGCTACCTGGAGAGAGAGAGAAGAAAACACTCAGCGTGCGCTCTTGCAAGAATAGATTGGTTATTATTTTATCTAATCAGGATGACTCCCACTGCTTTTTATCAAATCTTCCTTCAAACCCTAAAAGGAAAGACTAGCCGGGACTAATTACACACTACAAGTTCGCCAATCTTTCAGCCAGGCCAGTGTCGGTACTTTGAGGGAGGTCCCCCGTGCTTTCGCACGAACCTAATTAATGTAAACCTCGTTTTCCCAGAGGCGTAACCTCGTTAACACCTTTCTAGACACCTACTTGATCGGCTAATTGTAATGTGTAAAACTCTCCCAGGAGTAACTCTTACTCACAGCGGGTATCGGGATCCAACTATCTCAAAGAAGGTATGCAATCTCATTGCAAATTTCAACACTTGAAATTCCCGATAATATTTTGCCCCTAGCATCCTATGACCTTGACGCAGGCCAACAAACCATAGTGCGCTAGTCAAGTTCAACCCGTCATTTCCTGATTGAATTAAACCCACCCGCACGACCCTTGACGCAGGCCAACAAAGTCGCACGACTACCCTAATCCAATCTGCATCATAAGCATAAGCAGATAAATACCAGTTAGCTACCGCACACTACGCCTTGACGCAGGGCAACAAACGTAGCACGAATACTAACTACTACTTATCTGAAATGACGGAGGGCTACGACAGGTTTTTCTGAAAACCTATTGCGTAATGAACTTGATATCGTTGTAGAATCAAATGATTTTAAAATGGAGTGTTTTTTAGGCTTTTCTAGTTTTGCTAAAGGGGTCACTCCCGGTGAAGGGATCGTCGGCCCTTTCCTCGTCGAATGAGGTGCGGGATATATCATATATATCACTGTGCAAAGCAAAAACTCTTAAAAGCAATCAGAAAACAAACCGAGTGTGTAGCATCTGCCAGTTATTGCTAAAGGAGTCACTCCCGGTGAAGGGATCTCGGTCCTTTCCTCATCGAATAAGGTGCAGGATATATCACATATACCGCTGTGCAAAGCAAGAACTGTAGCTACCTGTTTTATTTTTTAAATTTGATTCTACAACATCTTAGGTTTCTTTTATTTCATTAATCACATTAATGAAGTCCCATCATTTAATTCCACCTAAACATCACAGATAAATACGACGTACACTTATGCCATCCGCATTCGCCTCGATGTCCCCTCGTGCACCGTTAGGTTAGGTAACTAACGGTAGAGCGGGGCAGGGCTAGCGCGGGTGTAAAACATAAGTAACGCCTATATAATATATCATATATACTATATACAGTATCTATCACAGAACATATCACATGATCACATCACAGATATCGCAGCAGAAGAAACATATGAAATATTGGATATACTAGAACGTCCGTGTTTTCAATACGAGCCAGTATAAAACACGGATTCCACGGTCGCGATGAATAGCCAAACCCACACCCCTAGACCCCTACGAGAGCGGCAAGCAACCCTACCAATTCTAGAGTTAGGAGACCCGGACTCGACTCCTCGAGTTGGTCTCCCTCTGGACTCCAGAACCCGGTTACTTGTGCTCTCCTCCTTGGGTCTATCCTAGTGCGGAAAAGTAAATAATATACAAAAGGTGACATCTTCCGCAACCTGGAAGTGCCCCAATAAAAGAATATTACATACAAGTTTTTATATGAATGAAAATGAAAAGCACTCATCTCACACGAAAACCCCCGGCTATTCAAACACGACGATCCAATATAACATATCCAGCAACACATAACATCACATGTCATCAACGTAAGTAAATATGCACATCCCAATTGTCGTTGACATATAGCAACGAAACCGGCGATATCACATATTTCACTTACGGTCACAGAAAAGAAAGTGTAAAACTACAACAGTTGGAATCCGCAACCTATATAGACATCGCATGCCATACAAATGAATTCCTTAGACATCGCATGCCTAACAATTATAAACCCCGCATTTTAGTCTCATTATCGAAAACTCTTTTCAATATCAAGTCGGGCAATTCAACAGGATTCCCGACATTTTGATCGAATACTCGTCGCAAACTTTAGTAGACGGCCGCACCCCTGATGCCGTCGACGAAGTGGACCAAGGCGGAACACCGCTACCGCGAGCACCCAGACGGATGCTTTCGGCGACGGGGTTCTCCTATAGTCACTTGGTCGGGGCTATGGAGCGAGGCTGTCTATTAAGTTTACCCGGCGAGTATCCGCGTACGCTACGTGATTGCGACGGACTTTTGATCACATCAAAATTCCGTGGCAACCGATCAAGTGAGACTAAAGTGCTACGTTTATAACATTCATTCAGTTATCTCATAACTACTTGTGAATTCCAATTATTGTATCCCATTCCAGATAAATAGAAAATGTTAAACTTTCCGATCGAACATCCAAACACCCAAGTTTTCCCGATACAGCTCAACACATGAAACAAGTCTAAAAACATTCAGCTCGTGCCTCAGTAACAACGGTCCAGCCGTAGAAGGGTCAAGCCAACACCTCACATGTGGCACGCCGTACTGCCCCAAACCCTAAGGTTCAAAGGGCAGTTCAAGACGGTCACATAATCGAGTTAAGGTTTGTTGTCTTCTAGAGGGTCCATCGCGTTACTTGCACTACTTAGAACGTCTTTAAACCACGGAAAAATCCAACACTTGGAAATTTCCCGACAGGGGAAAAATTGGGTATTTCTCTCCGGTCGAACTTTTTAACATATTCAAAAAATATCCGGAAATCCACATAGACAAAATCTGATACTCCGATCGAAACACCGAGTCCCCAATATAACCCAGAAAATTCAACTCTTGAATAAATATTAAAAATTCCCAGGAAAACCAGCACTATCAATTAGGAGTTACCGTGTAAAATTTATTGAATAAGGAGGCCGTACGACCGCGGAACTGCCGCACGAGCCATGCTCGTGCCGCGGAACCGCGGCGGGTTGATGGAGTTAGGCGCACGAATTTCACAGTAACTCTTAAAATCACCTGCTGATTTTTCTGCATATTTTTAATCTGGAAAATTGCACAGTTTTGAAAAAAGTACAGAGAACAAGTTTGGAGTTAGGGTTTGTTTCGATCGGACTTCAAACTCCGTCTACGCATCGCCTAAGGCTCTAGCTAGGCTCTGATACCACTGTAGGGTTCCTAGGCACGCTAATGAAGTCTCACAAGGCATCAACCATGCCAATTTCAAATTTTACGGGTGCCGAGAAACTCTAGACTAGATCGTTAACTAGAAGTTTAGGCGAAAACAAAACTAGTTAACAACTTAACTACGAGTATACGGAAATACAACCTTTGTAGATCCGTTTCTCCACCTCCATAGCTCCATGATGAAGTCCTCTCCGCTGTCCAAATCGAACCATGACTCTAGCATCGGCTTCAACGGAGAAAAAGCGGGCTAGGTCATCGACGACGATGCCGAAGATGATCTACGTCGAGGCATCACTAGATCAAGCTCCACCTTCACCAAGCCATGAAAACATGTGAAGGAAACACCCTATACTACTTGGCAAGAGGTAGAGGATGAAGAAATAGGAGGTGGGTTCACTTTAGAATTGGATTTCTCACTTGATTTCTTCACTTGCCATTGATGAGGCAAGCTTTCTTCATGTGAAGAAGAAGAAGAAGATGAAGATAATGATATGATAAGAATAATCATAATAGAAAAGGAAAATCAATTCTTATCATATACAAACCATGGTTTAGTGTAGAGATTTAACTAAGGTTAGATGGAGTGGTTAGGGTTAAGCATGAGACAAAATGGTCACTTAGTCAAAGCTTCATGAAGCTTCAAGATGCAAACAAAGTAAGCCACCATTTTTCTCATTATTCCATTTATTTTCCAAAAAGAATAAATAAATAAATAAATGAATAAGAAAAGAAAACCCTAACCATTCATATAACCATGGTTTAATCTTTACATAAACCCAAGTAAACATGTATCATCAAACATGATACAATCAAGTGCACAAAAAATATATCACATATACAACTTGTGCAACCAAGTGAGAAAATCCATTTAAATTGAACCAATACTAGTTAATGCAAAGTAATATATCAAATATATAATTATACATTAAATCATTAAATCAACACTTGATTTAACGATCCGGTCATATCGCATATAACCGACTAGTATCCTTTGTATCGGCTTACCGAATCAATCCTTGATTCGATAACTAGGTTATATCGCATACAACCTTTCGATACATTCATCGCGAGAATGAAATACGGTATCGTATACACTCATTATTCTCTGTCCCGCACATATCTCATATGCGCTCCTATTTCGTTTCGCTTGAGCCAGGAAACCTCTGTGTAGGACTCTAAAGACTCGTCAATACGCCGGCAGCAGGTGATGATCATATCAAACACCCACAAGCCGCAAGCGGTCTGCTAAACGTAACGGCCACCCGGGTATTGAGCGATCAGAAGATCGACGAGCAAGCCCGCTCACACTCCTGTGAATCCAACCAGTAACACTTACCGTACAGTCCGGTCTGATCGTCTGATATGTCGCATATCTTGCCTAGGGGTGGTAAACGTCAGACCCCAATAGCTCGATAAGTCGTGTCGATATGAGGCCTATAACAGTTCGAGAAACTACTGGTAACACTTACAAGTAAATCTCAGCAACCCTGGCCAGGGATTTCCGGTTATAGCCAATCGAACACTGCGCAACATCAACCCCCTATACCGGGTGAGACGAATCCCCTCCTATCGCTCATTGCCTCCATGTGACTCGGGACTGTACCCAAAAACCACCGTTTTGCATGCCCTCTTGGACGTGGTAAGATGGAAATCAAAGAACAGTGGGAACCACACAAGACTCTATGACGATCTCGGGTCAACAGACTACTCTGTACCAGTGTCACCAGAGAACTGCCATCTGACGTAAGGTATAATACCATCTGAGAGTTCTCGGCAAGTCCGTCCAGTGTACCCAGTCTCCACTGAGCACCCGTATATCATCTCTGATGTCAAACACCAATGGATATGGGATCATCCATCGCCCATCTGTATGGGTCGAGAAGGTATACGCTAGTCTACTCTGGTATATCGATGCCCCGTCTCGATATACCCACGACTAGGGACTTTGAAGGATGTACTTATGGACTACCATGTCCCCACTAGTATGATCCGCATCATAGTCCAGGTAGTCAAGTACACATCCTAAGGGCTTTACCAACATGTAACAGAGAGACGATCAGTGTACACGTTAAGGTAAAGATCAACCAGATAGCATACTATCATGTCGAGCAAGAAAGTCCTCCCTATATATGTCCAAGCATCCACTACAATATACATCCTATGTATAGTAATGGCCTCTAGGGCATACATATTACTAACAAGTGGGAGATGAAATAGGTAAACAAATTGATGTGTCGAGTATTGCTGAACCAGATGTGGGAAATGAAGGCTGAATTTCGTTCTGCTTTTCGGTTATACATTTATCATCAACTTCAAGACGCATATGGGGTTCGGGAAGAATAGTTAAAGGTCTGAGATGATGACCACATGGGAGTGAAAGAACCTGATGAATTGGTGGGACAAACTCATCCAAAATTTCGGGTTCATCATCCAATATATCCCCAACGTCAATATCCTCAATCAAGTGAAGGTTACAAGTCTCAGACACCTCATCAAAAGCAGGGTTTTCAATCAATTATGGTTCTAGAGTGGAGGTGTAGAGGTCACAAGGATTGGGTGTGGCTTCACTTGAAATGGACCCTTCACAATCGGGTAAATCAAACACTACAAAGTCACACAACTCATCAGACATTCTATCTTCAATTGGTGAATCATTTGGTGTACTCGATAGATCTGTGAAACTGGAGTTGTGGATTTCAATTTGGGATGAGGTGGTTTGATTTAGAAGGGTGTACCGCTCTCTCTCTCACTACCCAAATTCTCAATTTGTCCTATGGCCGTATCATACGTTAGAAAATTTTGAGCTGGTTTGAAACAAGTTGCTCGTTCGTTTTGTTTATTGAGGACGGCCATGCACGCATTCAATACCTCTCTGGCGCGGTGCGATGCTACCACATATTCTTCCACAGTCCGTTCAAGACTAGACATGGGTCGGTAAGGGGTTTCAGCATAAGATTGAAATTCTTGTGGATAAGTAAAACTCCTAAATGACTGATTAGAAGGAATGTCTCGAGAAGGTGAAAAAGTCGGGTAGGATTGATAGGAATCGAAAGGTTGTGAAAATTGGGCAGGAGTAGGATCAACATTGTGATAAGAAGAATATTGATATTGGTTGTGTGGTTGGCGACTGTCAACAGATGTCATATACGCCATAAACCGAGTAGTAAAATATTCTTTAGAAGGTTGTGGCGTTTATTGTCCTAACAGTTTGATCGGATTGAAACTTTGGCTATTAGTCCTTGCTATATACTCAGCGATGGACATGCATTTAGGAGTTCCCTCACTCGCTTTAGATGGAGTATCAATAAAAGAAGATGTAGAATTTTGATGCGGTTGATAGGATCTGGAGTGAGGTGGCCAATTGTTTCTTTCCGCTTGCTCTATCCGATCTCTTAAAGACATGGTAGAGTCAGATGGTATACCGAAGCGATTACGAAAACAAGAAATATCTGGTTCAGGATAGCAAAGCTCGGCAAGAGTTCTTTTATTTGGGTTACCCATTATAAGAAGGTGAAAAGATTTAAGCTCTATTTGGATTGTTTTGCTTTGAAAGTGGGACTTTAGGGTTGACTCAACAAATCACAAAATGCACAAGCAAACACTAGAACTAAGGTTACCTAGGTCAAGCACTAGACCGCTCCTAGACTTCCAAAGGACAAGCCGCAGAATCAATCCTCTACCACATCTTTATAACTCTTGTGGCCAGGTAAGTGCCAGGTAAGTGGGAGGTATCCGCTATACGAATCACCGAAAATAGCGGGCCTAATTAAGTAACCACTTTTCTTAGACACACTTGCCTATACACCACAAAAGAAATGCGGATAAGCGATAGATTACCCACGACCTTCCTCTGTCCTATTTGAGCATGACGGTCCTTAGGGTCTTGATCTAGATATTTTTTTAATTAATATAGCGGATGCTCGTTTTGTGATTTGTGGGGCCTAGAAAGGGTGATGAAATCCCCACCTAATCTGAATTGTGGTCTTGCCCCTTAAAGTCCATATTAAAATATGCAAAAACAACCCGCAAAACAAAACACGCAAAAAGATTTTTGAGCGGCGATATTTTGCAAAGAATCCTGCAGAAAATATATTATTGGATTTTTCAGAGGAGAGAGAAAGAGATATAAAAGATACCAAAAAAGTTTGAGGGCACAACTCCCCAAGACCACCGTGGTTCCGCCGCCGTTTGCACACAATAGCCGCGGTTCCATCGCGCTTTAGGGGGTTCTTTGTTTAATTTTTTCACTGTGGCTACCTTTGCTCCTCTAGGTTGTTCTCCGCCGAAGGACGCGACCGGGACATTGGGATGTCAGGCCTAAAATTCGATGGCAGATACTAATTGGTGCTATCCGTCCACCTCTTCGAAGATGCCAAGTTGATTTATGACACCATGTATCGAAGGTTTAAACGGATGCGACCGATGTAGCAGAGTTCGTCAGATTCCCCCTCCCCCCCGTTGAGGGGTTTTTTATTATGAGGACGCTCTTCCCTGCAGGCGCAAGCCCCTGCAGTTAATTACGCTACCGCATCGCGGTAACCACTTTCTCTTTCTCCAGATGTTCACTTCGTGTCATGTGTGTTTGTTTTGTTTTTGGTTGCTCGTAGATTGTATATGGAGACTAATTTATGTTGTCGCCCGTAGGGCGTGGATTAGTCCAAATCCATATTTTCTTAGATTTGGGTTTGGGGTTGGGTTTAAGAATACGTTAGTCTCATTTGAGACTAAGATCAACAAAAACGTTTGTTAAGGATACATTAGTCTAATTTTAGACTAAGATCAACTTAACGGGATCATTTAGATCCAACAAGAGAGCATTTGGGCTCTATTGTTTAGTTTAGGGACATTGCGGTCGATTACCAGTTTAAGAACATGGTGGTCCAATGTTAGTTTAAGGACATTACGGTCTAAAGTTAAGGACATCATAGTCCATGGGTTTAAAGGACCCTACAGTCCGAGGTTAAGGACATCATAGTCCATGGGTTTAAGGACCCCACGGTCCAAGGTTAAGGACATCATAGTCCATGGGTTTAAAGGACCCCACAGTCTGTAGTTTAAAGACATCATAGTCTATAAAGTTTAAGGACGTCATAGTCCATGAGTTTAAGGACCCCACAGTCCATGTAATGATTGGTTATCGGGACCCGTCACCTCTCTGAAGACGTTGAAGGATTACAACGACAAATATCAGAGGAGTGAAAAGATGCACCCTTGAACCAATTTTGGTTGGGAGATCTGTAGTCCAATTTGGGACTAAGATCTGTTAAAAGATTTATGAGCATATGGGCTCAATTAATCTGAATGTGGGGTTTACGGCCAACTTGAGCTTGGCCCACTCAGTTAAAATGTTAAACATTTGACAATGCTGAGCATTGATTTGAGTTCTGACAATGTTTTTTGTCTTTTATTGAATGCTGAGCATTCATCATAGCTCTGGCGCTTTATAGAACAATTTATGTTCTCTTAGCGCACACGTGAAGAGCACGTGGCGCGCTTGGCGCTTTGTGCCAGTCAAAGAGCGCAGAGCGCTTCTTCTGGGTAGCGCACACGTAAGGAGCATGTGGCGCGCTTGGCGCTAAGCGCCAGATAATGGGTGCATTGCGCTAGTTTATGAGCGCAAAGCGTTATTTTATGAGCGCAAAGCGCTGTTTGTTCAGTGGCGCACACATGAGGAGCACGTGGTGCGCTTGGCGCTGAGCGCCAGGCCAAAAGCGCAAAGCGCTATCTGTTAAGTGGCGCACACGTGAGGATAATGTGGTGCGCTTGGCGCTGAGCGCCAGTCCAAGAGCGCAAAGCTCTAGTTTATGAGCGCAAAGCGCTACTTGATCAGTTTTATGATCTGAGAAGTAAATTCTCGTTTAGAAGAGATTTGTCAGGGTTCTAAGAACAAAGTTCTTATTTTATAAGAGATGTTTCAATCTCTTATTTTGATGAAAGGCTTTGCCTTTATGAATCTGTGATCCTAAGAGAATTGAATTATTCTCCCCCCTTTATTTTATAATGAGATGTCCATGATCTCCTTGTATAAAAGACCTTAGTCTTATAGATCTATGATCTGTGAGAAGAATTATGTTCTTCTTCTTATTTTATGATGAGATCCTTTAATCTCTGTTGTAAAAGACCTTGGTATTATAGATCTATAATCTTAAAGAAAGAAGTGAATTCTTCTTTTTAATATGAGATGATTTCATCTCTCTGTTTATTTTTACCTTGATGAAAATCTTCTTCTTCTGAGAGCTTGGCTCTTCTTTCTGAGATTTCTCAAAATTTATCGGGGAGGGGGGGTCCTCTTTATGAGACTTGAAGTCTTAAGGCCTTTATATAGGGCAAGCTGATTTGTTCAATCGGTTAAAGAGATCTTTTCTCTAATTGATTTGGGGATTTCCCCACCGTTGGATCTTTGATCCAAGGGCTTCTGATTTACAGAAGCAATTTTCTTGTTTTTAACAAGATTGGGAAATCTTTTCCATTCAGAATTTATTCTGTATTTTGGTGATTTTTAATCACCTTTGGATCATTGATCCAACGGTGCTCTGATTTACAGAGCACAATCTTCTTGTTTGGAAATATTTTGAGGAATCCTTCCTTAACAGAATTTTATTCTGGTTAATTGATGATTTATCATCTTTATCGGATCTTTGATCTGACGGTACGGAGCTTTTAGTTCCAGCGCTAGCGCACCCGTGTTTTGCACGTGGTGCGCTGCTTAGAGTGCAGCGCACTCAGCGCCAGCGCACACGTGCTGCGCTGCTTATAGCGCAGAGCTCTTAGCACTAGCGCATACGTGCTTTGCACGTGGTGCGCTGTTTTAGGCGCAGCGCACTTGGCATTGCTATGAAGCGTTGCTTCATTTCAAAATTTGAAATTTGTACAGAGCTTTGCTCTGATTGGGGAAACAAATTCCCCCCCCCACCGTTATGCTCATGTGGCCCACACGTGAGTGCAGCGGTGGCAGCATTTGCTCCCTTGGATCAACTCAGAAGTTGAAACGGCATCTCAGTGCCTATAAATAGGACCCTTGGCCTTTAAGATGATTTCTGTTCATCTTCTTACACTTTTCTGAGAATTATTTCTCTTTCAGAGCATAGCTCACCATCTTAAGAATTTTCTTAAGGACATAACTCTGTCAGAATTTAGGTAAAGATTAAATCTTTTAAAGGATCTTTTAATAATCTAGGGTTTTACCCATTAACAGAGCTTTGCTCTTCATAGATCTTCGATCTAAAGAAAACCTTTTTTAGGGTTTCATTAATAGAGCTTTGCTCTCTTGAAATCATAGATCTAAAAAGTTCTTTCTTGGGGTTTCTTAACCCATTAACATAGCTTTGCTCTTTTCAAATCATATAAATTTATTAATCTCTTATGAAGAACTCTTAAGAGTTTGTTCATGGATCTTGAAGATCTCAGAATTTTAATTCAGGGAAACCGCCCTAGTCAGCGATTCTGGAAAAGAATCGCCTTTTGGGTCCGCGGAGCGCTCCTGCCCTAGTCCGAAGAATTTTTCTTCAATTTTTCTGATGGGTTATTCCATCATCTTTACAGAGCAAGGCTCTTGAGAAATTCTCTTTGGGGATTTTTTCATCCTTAGAATCTGACAGATGTTATTCTATCATAGAGCACTGTTCTCAAGGGGAGATTTACTCCTTGGCCCGAGGGGTCCTTTTCATTAAATGTTAAATCCTCTTTTTTTTTAGGATTCCCCTCTTAATTATACAGAATTAAATTCATTGGGTGATTTAATTAGTACTTATTTCCTCCTTGGGGATATCAAGAGTTGTTTAAATCTCGGTGTCTGTTTTTAATAAGGATTTTCTTAATCAGTCTGTCCACTAACTCCTGCCGATTTTCTTTTTCAAATGTTATGGACACTCATATGTATGATCTTGACGAAATTATTTCTTATGGAGACATTCGCGCAGTCGGCCGTTCTCAAAACCAGGAATTCAAAAACGCCCAGTGTGCTGAAATTATGGGCCGCTTTGATGCGTACAATGGTCGACTGCTTCCTCGTCGTTCCTCTCTCTTGAAGCTTATTGTAGGAGCGATCTGGGGATCACTTCCTCTATTCTATGCCGGCATGCCACTTAAGGCATTGGACGACGCCGAAGATAAGATGCACTCGGTGTATCTGATGGGCTTAATCTCAAAGAAAAGGCGAGACAACCTTGTTGATATTCTGCATCAAGCTTTTCAGCAGGCGGCGATACTTGCTGCCTATCGAAGGGTGGAGGACATCAGTGGGGATCCTGACGCCTGTGATCGTGAAAGGATGCACGCGAAGATGGTCCGAGAGGCCCAAAAAATTTTGGATGGCCTCACTTTTGAATTTCTCAATCCATGTCCTGGATTTGATGTCTTGCCTTTGTAAACATTTTAATGGCGTTTTTGTTTACTATTTTCATCAATGTAGGAATTTTCTGAAGTATGAATAGCAAGCTTTTCCATTTCCATGTGTTTATTTTATGCATTAAACCTTTTCACACATGCACGAATGGGTACGCTTTGAACGCTTAACTGAATGCGAATCAAATGTTCTCCTTACTGTCGCTTTCTTCTCTTTGTTGTGTCATTGCCATGTGATTTTAGCAAGTGTGGCCTGTAGATAATAAAGAACATTTCATCTTAGCCTCCTTGTAAGGTAGCGATGGCTTAGAAAGCAGGTTCAGGTCTGCTGCCTAAGACTTTTCAACTTTATGAGCCGTGAGGGTCTCATAAAGACTTTTCTCTCTGTGAGTCGAGAGGATCTCGTAGGTGTATTTTCTCCTTAGGAAAGGGTTTTTCTCTTGAGAGTCGTAAGGATCTCACAAGAGAATTTTCTCCTTATAATTCGAGAGGACTCATAAGTGGTTGTTCCCCTCATTGTCGATATTCGACTTGGGAGAGTATGGCCTGTAGAAAATCTACCTTGACCTCTTTGCGAGGCAATGATGGCTTGGGAGACAGGGTTAGGATCTGCCACCTAAGACTTTTCGATTTTATGAGCCGTAAGGGTCTCATAAAGACTTTTCACCCTACGAGTCGAGAGGATCTTGCAAGTGTGGTTTCTCCTTAGGAATCGTGAGGATTCCTAAGTGTGTTCTCCCTTGAGAGTCGTAAGGATCCACAAAAGAATTTTCTCCTTACAAGTCGAGAGGACTCGTAAGTGATTGTTGAGTTGACCTGCTCCCGAGTCAAATCATTGTTTTGACGGGGAGTTCGAGAGTTTACTCTGGCTGTTTCCCACGGAATCAGGATTGACTTTGGTTGTATTCCACGGGACCAGGATGGGTTGACTTTATCTGCATTTCACGGAGTCATGAGTTGACCTTGTTGGGGTAAAAATTTACACCCCCGTTGACCGAGTCAAAGTCAAGGTCAACCCCAAGCCAGGTGGGTCCAAGCCCAGGTCAAGCGGGCCCATGCCCAAGTTGAGCCCGCGGCCAGCCTCCTCTATGCCAACAACAAAAATCATGTAACAAATAATTTTTATGTAATTTTTGTGCATGAATGTAAACAAAATGGGCATAAAGCCAATATTTTGTAAGCCCATGGCTTATGTGCAAAAATGAAATGGCACATGAGCCATGGGATGGCAAAAAGCCATTTTGAAAAGCCCAAGGGGCTATATGTAAATATGTAAGCCTATATAAGGCAACATGATGATGAATAAAAAAGACACTTTTTCATTCCCTCAAAAACTAGGGTTCTTTGTGCCTCCTGCTCCTTCTCCAAGGTTCCAAAAACCTTCTCCTTTCTTTTGGATTAAATCAAGAGTTTAACTCTTCCTTTCCCCAAAATAAATAGTTTTCCACCACAAAACTCACAAAGGGGAACTCAGATCTCCCACCAGATCTCGAAAAGAAGAGATTTTTAAATCTCACATCTCTTGATCTTCAAGATCCGGCCAAAAGACAAGAAGAAGAAGGAGACCCATCTCCAAAAATCTAACTTTGGACAGACCCAAGGCTCAAAAGAAGAGCAATAAGTCCCCAGGAGTTTAACTCCTTTCTAGATCTGCTGGAGTTTAACTCCATAAATCAAATTTCTGCTAGGAGTTTAACTCCAAAAATCCCCTTTGGGAGTTTAACTTCCCAACCCAGGGGCTAAGCCCCCTTCCCGTGGTCACGTGGGTGCCACGTGACCCCGGGGCGCCAAGGCGCCCATAGGTCACGTGTGCCCACGTGACCCCCGGGCGCCAAGGCGCCCAATGGTCACGTGTGCCCACGTGACCCCGGGCGCTGAGGCGCCCAATGGTCACATGTGCGCCACGTGACCCCGAGCGCCAAGGCGCCCTTCGGTCACGTGTGCCCACGTGACCCCGGGGCGCCAAGGCGCCCTTGGGTCACGTGTGCCCACGTGACCCTGGGCGCTGAGGTGCCCTTCGGTCACGTGTGCCCACGTGACCCCGGGGCGCCAAGGCGCCCTTCGGTCACGTGTGCCCACGTGACCCCGGGCGCTGAGGCGCCCAATGGTCACGTGTGCCCACGTGACCCCGGGCGCTGAGGCGCCCAATGGTCACGTGTGCGCCACGTGACCCCGGGCGCTGGGGCGCCCAATGGTCACGTGCGCACACGTGACCCCGGGCACTAAAGCGCCCATGCGCGCGAACGTGACCCCGGGCACCATGCCCCATATGCCATGCACGCGTCTTTAAGACGCTTTCCCCCCTTTTTTTTATGCACTCCATACTAAATATGTCTCCCCCGTTAGGAAAAATTTCTAACGGGGCGCTGCCCCGCACCCCGCAAGGGGGCTGCTAGCCCCCTTGACCCCCAGCCCGCTATCCGGGTAGCGGGACCCCCGTAAAAACTCTGCGTGGCTCCCGACATATCCAAACCCCCATTTCAAAACACAACACACGCACACTGCACATTGAGTTCGCATGACCAGTTTAACCCGTCAATCGGAGGTTCCCTCGCTCCAAAGGCGAGGGGTAATTAACGGCAGCTTAGTCCGCGGCTGCCGGAGATTCGGATCCCCACAATCAATAAACCCCGGCCTACCCTAGGCAGGGGGAATCTGTAATGCGCCTGAAAAGCGCGTGCGTATTCCCATCTCAATGGGGTGACGAAAAACACCCTACAGGTTCTGGCACGCCCGGTGGGACCAATCTCTCCTCCCATATTTCGGGTTAAATGTTCATGCGAACTCAATCAATATACATGCCTGTATTTGTACTAAAATAATGCTCTTTCATGCAGGTTCTCAAGCAATCACTTCTCAACGATGTCTCTAAAAACCTGCTCAGCTCTCAACACGGCTCCCATCTCATACACGATGAAGATAGACTCCAGGATGGTCCTTCCGGCCAGTCTTGGGCGACAATGGGAGGAGCCTCTGCTACCTTTTGGCTCTATCATGTTCATGCCAGTTGGCGCCATCCCAGCTCCTCAAGCCCCGGTGGCAGACAAACCGGTCTCGAAAGGCAGGAGACCAAATGTGGTGATCTCAAGGGCGCCCCAACTCAAACGCGAGTCGGTATCTGAACGACTTTCTTTGGCCCCAGCTGGGGGCAAGGCCATCAACACCAACAAAGCTACAACGCGTCCCGAGCAAGCTCCAGCGGCGCCCCTGAAAAATGCCCGATCGGGTGTCTTCTCTAAGCTCCCCGTTGATCAACTCACAATGGCTTCCCGGGTAGCGGATGCCCGCCAAGCCTTCAAAATCGAGAAGCGGAGGGAGAAAAGGCTCAGATATAGAGCCAACAAAAGGGCTAGGGCTCCTGCCAGGCTAAACCTCATAAGGTTCGAAGAACAGGGTTATCCCGCCGAAGATGAGGAAATGGCTGGGTATGTGGTCCACACTGTCTACACGGTGGGCACGCGCAGCAAGAGCAAGGACGGGGCTACCACATCTCAAATCCAATCTGGCTTGAACGTGGTGGCCGCTTCCCAAGAGCAGCCGCCTCTGCTGGGTGATGAAAACCCTCTCGATGAGGATGATAGGCAGAAAGACCTTTCGGTCCATGAGGAGTCGGGTTCGGAAAGCGAAGAAGAGCCGACTTTCCGCCCCAGGACCGCAGAGCAAGAGCTGCTTCAAGAGCTCCGAAAGCAGCTCAGAAACAAAGACAAGGAGATGGACAAACTCTACTCCAAAATCGATGACTTGACGAATGTCGTGATGCAGCTCACGGCCCGACTTTGCCTCTCAGCCGCCCAATCAAGCGGAGGGCCCTACTCGTGAACCGGGAAGTGGTGTGCCAAAGCAGCCAACGCCTATTCCCTCAAATCCAAAAGTGGGCGAACTACATGAAAATCAGTCGCATCCTATCTCGGGAAATGTCTTGGCTACCGATGACAATAGCCCGCTAACTCAAGATCAAATCATGGATTTGGTTGCCAACAAAGTCAAAACCTTGGTAGCCGAAGCCGAAGCGCAAAAAGATATCAGCAGTAGTGGGAGACCATATCCTGCTCAGTATGATCTGGAAGAATTTCCTAGCGGCTATGTCGTCCCCAAATTCGGAAGATTCGATGGGACGGGAAATGCGAATCAGCACATCGCCCACTTCAAAGCCTCATGTGGGAATACTGGGGGCAATGATGCGCTTCTCCTCCGCCAGTTCGTTAATAGCTTGACCGATGTTGCTTTCGACTGGTACGCGAGCATACCGGATGGCTCCGTCACAACTTTTGTCCAAATGGAGTCTCTGTTTCGGCAGAGGTTCATGAGCGTCAGCGATAAGATTACCATTGCCGAGCTCGTGAGGACCAAGCCCAAGAGCGACGAAAGCAGCACGGATTTTATAACCCGATGGCGCAATCTCTCCGTCAAATGCGAACCGCCGATAGAGCAGGACCAATCTGTCAGTCTCCTCGTCGGAAATCTCAACAACTGGATGGCCCCGTTTCTATGTACCGCGGGTCTCAAAACATTCCAAGAGCTGACCAAAAAGGTCCAAACGTTGGAACGCTCAAAGCCCGAGTCCGCTCAGGATCTTCAGTTCACAAACAGACCGAAACCTTGGAGGGACGACAACCGAAAAGGCGGAAGTTCTAACATCACCGATTCTCCAAATAAGCAGAGAACGAGCGGGGCAAAGACTGACCAGCCTCGAGAGCCAACTTTGGAGGAAAGGAGAAATAAGGTCTACTCATTCCGAAAGGACAAGGTCCACAAAATTTTTAAAGATGCTCTAAAGAATGGCCTGCGGCTACCAGAACCGAGAAGGCTAAGTGAAGCGAACAAGACTGATCATCCCAACTTTTGCCCATACCACCGAGTGCTGGGGCACACTATTGAAGACTGTTGTATCTTCAAGGATTGGGTTGAGAAACAATACAAGGCGGGAGAAATATCATTGTCCCCTGGCGTGTTAACAAACAATCAAGCTGCGACCGCCAATTTCATACAAACGGGGACCGAAGTCCTTCAGGGACCTGATTCTGTCAAACACCCACCTTTCTCTGGAAACAATCGACCACCACGTCATTAAAATGGGAACAATCGACCGCCACGTCATTAAACTGGGAACAATCGACCACCACGTCATTAAACTGGGAATAATCGACCTCTAAGTCGTTAAACTGGAAATGTAAAAAAAAAAGTGTAAATAAGAAAAAAAGAATGTGTAAATAAATGAATAAAAAGAAAATCCGAAATGATGGGGCAACTCGCAATAAAAATCAGCGAGTAAAAAAAAATGATGAAAATAAAGCCGAAATGATGGGGCAACTGCGAATAAATAGCCGAAATGATAGGGCAATCGCGATCATCGCGATAAGAAAAGCTGAAATGATAGAGCAATCACGGTAAAACAAAAACAAAAGCCAAAAAAAAATGACAATAATATAAAACAACGGCGAATGATGAGTCGCTCCTGGTACCATATTCCAGTGCAGCGATGCAGACGCCAACCAAAATCCAATTTCCAAAATTCCTCCGGCCCTACGGTTAGTCCCCAACTTGACTACCGTATACAATCCACGGGCTCAAATAATTCTCATCATACCC
Organism: Agapanthus africanus; assembly: GCA_030015575.1. Lineage (NCBI taxonomy): Eukaryota > Viridiplantae > Streptophyta > Magnoliopsida > Asparagales > Amaryllidaceae > Agapanthus > Agapanthus africanus. The sequence continues at coordinate 157,193,645 of CM057348.1, read as the reverse complement.
ATATCCCACTGCAATCACCAGTCCAGCGGTTGGTCTCCGCCCTCGGAATTATGCTCCATTGGGAAGACCCACTTATGTGTCCTTGCGCATGTGCTTCAGTGTTAGCAACGCTTATGCCGGCCCCTACCCCAAAATTCCGAGCTCGCCATCGATCGACCTCCAAGTCGTTAAACTGGAAACAGCTGACCTCCAAGTCTTTAAACTGGAAACAGATGACCTCTACGTCTTTAAACTGGAAACAGATGACCTCCAAGTCTTTAAACTGGAAACAGATGACCTCCACGTCGTTAAACTGGAGACAGATGATCTCTAAGTCGTTAAACTGGAAACATGTGACCTCTACGTCGTTAAACTGGGAACAGATGACCTCTAAGTCTTTAAACTGGAAACATATGACCTCCAAGTCGTTAAACTGGAAACAGATGACCTCCAAGTCGTTAAACTGGAAACATGTGACCTCTACGTCGTTAAACTGGAAACAGATGACCTCTAATTCTTTAAACTGGAAACAGATGACCTCCAAGTCGTTAAACTGGAAACAGATGACCTCCAAGTCTTTAAACTGGAAACAGTCGACCTCCAAGTCGTTAAACTGGAAACAGATGACTTCCAAGTCTTTAAACTGGAAACAGATGACCTCTACGTCTTTAAACTGGAAACACATGACCTCTACGTCTTTAAACTGGAAACAGATGACCTCTAAGTCGTTAAACTGGAAACAGCCGACCTCTAAGTCATTAAACTGGGAACGAGGGAAATCCACTCATGTGTCCTCACGATACATGAGGAGAACAAACCTTTGTGGGATCCTTACGACTCACAAAGGAAAAACACACTTAGGAGTCCTCACGACTCCTAAGGAGAAAATACACCTGCGGGATCCTTACGACTCGCAGGGAGAAAATACCTTTATGGGACCCTCACGGCCCATAAAATTGAAAAGTCTTAGGTAATAGGGATCCAAACCTGTCTCCTAAGCAATCGCTCTCCAATCCCCAAGTGGCGAATGATGAGTCGCTCCTGGTACTATATTCCAGTGCAGCGATGCAGACGCCAACCAAATTCCAAATCCCAATCCCCAAGCGGCGAATGATGAGTCGTTGCTGGTACTACATTCCAGTGCAGCGATGCAGACGCCAACCAAATTCCATATCCCATACCCAATGGTGAATGATGAGTCGCTCCTGGTACCATAATCCAGTGTAGCGATGCAGACGCCAACCAAATTCCATATCCCATACCCAGCGGCGAATGATGAGTCGCTCCTGGTATTATATTCCAGTGTAGCGATGCAGACGCCAACCAAATTCCAAATCTCATACCAACGGCGAATGATGAGCCGCTCCTGGTACAATATTCCAGTGCAGCGATGCAGACGCCAACAGAGCCCCGAAATGTCTTTGGCCCTACGGTCTGGATCATACATCCTGCAAAACCGTATACAATCCACGGGCGCAAAACAATCCCGATCTCTCCAAAAAAAAAAAAAAAAAAAACGGTATGTCCACAAGCAAAATGGGCACGGATGAAAACTCGAAAAAGCTCCGTGAGTAAAAACAGCAGGACTGCCGGCGAGTTTGTGAAAACCCGAAAGGGCGCAAACTCGTAAAAAAAAAAGAAGAAATGAAATGCACTCGCAAAGTCCTCTCGACTTCGTGAGGAGAAAATTCCCGCGTGAGATCCCTACGACTCACAAAGGAGCAACACACTTAGGAGTCCCCACGACTCCTAAGGACAAAATACACCTGCGGGATCCTTACGACCCGTAGGGAGAAAATGCTTTTATGGGACCCTCACGGCCCATAAAATTGAAAAGCCTTAGGTGACAGGGATCTAAACCTGTCTCCTAAGCCACCAATTCTCAAATCCTCCCGGGGCACATGATGAGTTGCTCCTGGCATCATTCCAGTGCAGCAATGCAGATGCCGACAAAAAAAAAAAAAAAAAAAAACCAAATCCAAATCCTCCCGGGCACATGATGAGTTGCTCCTGGCATTATTCCAATGCAGCAATGCAGATGCCAAACAAAAACCAAATTCAAATCCTCCCCGGGCACATGATGAGTTGCTCCTGGCATTATTCCAGTGCAGCAATGCAGATGCCAAACAAAAACCCCAATTCCCAAATCCTCTCAAAGACAGATGATGATTCGCTCCTGGTACCATATTCCAGTATAGCGATGCTAATGTCAACTCAAATCAAACAAATCAAACCAACTAATTCCAACATCGACCTCTGCGTCAACCACAGGCACTCCGTCTCGGGGATACGCCCTACAACAGGCACTCCGTCTCGGGGAAACGTCCTACAACAGGCACCCCGTCTCGGGGATACGTCCTACCACAGGCACTCCGTCTCGGGGAAACGTCCTACAACAGACACTCCGTCTCGGGGAAACGTCCTACCACAGACACTCCGTCTCGGGGATACGTCCTACCACAGGCACTCCGTCTCGGGGATACGTCCTACAACAGGCACTCCGTCTCGGGGATACGTCCTACAACAGGCACCCCGTCTCGGGGATACGTCCTACAACAGACACTCCGTCTCGGGGATACGTCCTACCACAGGCACTCCGTCTCGGGGATACGTCCTACAACAGGCACTCCGTCTCGGGGATACGTCCTACAACAGGCACCCCGTCTCGGGGAAACGTCCTACCACAGGCACTCCATCTCGGGGATACGTCCTACCACAGCCACTCCGTCTTGGGGAAACGCCCTACAACAGGCACTCCATCTCGGGGAAACGTCCTACAGCAGACACTCCGCCTAGGGGAAACGTCGACCAGCGACACTCCGGGTCAGGGAAACGTCTACCACAGACACTCCGTCTCGGAGACGCGTCAAGCGTCGACCGTCTATGTAGCAAAAAGGGCAGTGCAGGCTTCCTACAAAGCAGGAACCAAATCGCTCCGGGCCAGAGAAACGTCTACCACGGACACTCCATCTCGGAGACGCGTTAAGCGTCGACCGTCCATGTCGTAAAACGGGCAGTGCAGGCTCCCCACAAATCGGGAACCAAATCACTCCGGGTCAGGGAAACGTCTACCACAGACACTCCGTCTCGGAGACGCGTCAAGCGTCGACCGTCCATGTCGTAAAAAGGGAAGTGCGTCCCAAAAAGTGGGAACCAAAGCAAGTCGCCTCCACGTGAAAGAAGATCCATCAATTTCATGCACACGACCCATATATGCTGTGTGCATTTATTGATGGGGGGCACTTTGTTGGGGTAAAAATTTACACCCCCGTTGACCGAGTCAAAGTCAAGGTCAACCCCAAGCCAGGTGGGCCCAAGCCCAGGTCAAGCGGGCCCATACCCAAGTTGAGCCCGCGGCCAGCCTCCTCCATGCCAACAACAAAAATCATGTAATAAATAATTTTTATGTAATTTTTGTGCATGAATGTAAACAAAATGGGCACAAAGCCAATATTTTGTAAGCCCATGGCTTATGTGCAAAAATGAAATGGCACATGAGCCATGGGATGGCAAAAAGCCATTTTGAAAAGCCCAAGGGGCTATATGTAAATATGTAAGCCTATATAAGGCAACATGATGATGAATAAAAAAGACACTTTTTCATTCCCTCAAAAACTAGGGTTCTTTGTGCCTCCTGCTCCTTCTCCAAGGTTCCAAAAACCTTCTCCTTTCTTTTGGATTAAATCAAGAGTTTAACTCTTCCTTTCCCCAAAATAAATAGTTTTCCACCACAAAACCCACAAAGGGGAACTCAGATCTCCCACCAGATCTCGAAAAGAAGAGATTTTTAAATCTCACATCTCTTGATCTTCAAGATCCGGCCAAAAGACAAGAAGAAGAAGGAGACCCATCTCCAAAAATCTAACTTTGGACAGACCCAAGGCTCAAAAGAAGAGCAATAAGTCCCCAGGAGTTTAACTCCTTTCTAGATCTGCTGGAGTTTAACTCCATAAATCAAATTTCTGCTAGGAGTTTAACTCCAAAAATCCCCTTTGGGAGTTTAACTCCCCAACCCAGGGGCTAAGCCCCCTTCCCGTGGTCACGTGGGTGCCACGTAACCCCGGGGCGCCAAGGCGCCCATAGGTCACGTGTGCCCACGTGACCCCCGGGCGCCAAGGCGCCCAATGGTCACGTGTGCCCACGTGACCCCGGGCGCTGAGGCGCCCAATGGTCACATGTGCGCCACGTGACCCCGAGCGCCAAGGCGCCCTTCGGTCACGTGTGCCCACGTGACCCCGGGGCGCCAAGGCGCCCTTGGGTCACGTGTGCCCACGTGACCCTGGGCGCTGAGGTGCCCTTCGGTCACGTGTGCCCACGTGACCCCGGGGCGCCAAGGCGCCCTTTGGTCACGTGTGCCCACGTGACCGCGGGCGCTGAGGCGCCCAATGGTCACGTGTGCCCACGTGACCCCGGGCGCTGAGGCGCCCAATGGTCACGTGTGCGCCACGTGACCCCGGGCGCTGGGGCGCCCAATGGTCACGTGCGCACACGTGACCCCGGGCACTAAAGCGCCCATGCGCGCGCACGTGACCCCGGGCACCATGCCCCATATGCCATGCACGCGTCTTTAAGACGCTTTCCCCCATTTTTTTTATGCACTCCATACTAAATATGTCTCCCCCGTTAGGAAAAATTTCTAACGGGGCGCTGCCCCGCACCCCGCAAGGGGGCTGCTAGCCCCCTTGACCCCCAGCCCGCTATCCGGGTAGCGGGACCCCCGTAAAAACTCTGCGTGGCTCCCGACATATCCAAACCCCCATTTCAAAACACAACACACGCACACTGCACATTGAGTTCGCATGACCAGTTTAACCCGTCAATCGGAGGTTCCCTCGCTCCAAAGGCGAGGGGTAATTAACGGCAGCTTAGTCCGCGGCTGCCGGAGATTCGGATCCCCACAATCAATAAACCCCGGCCTACCCTAGGCAGGGGGAATCTGTAATGCGCCTGAAAAGCGCGCGCGTATTCCCATCTCAATGGGGTGACGAAAAACACCCTACAGACCTTATCCGTATTTCACGGGGTCGGGGGTCGACCTTATCCGCATTTCACGGGGTCAGGGGGTGGACTTTATCCGCATTTCACAGAGTTAGGGGTTGACTTTATCCGCATTTCACGGAGTCAGGAGTTGACCTTATCCGCATTTCACGTGGTCAGGAGTTGACTTTATCCACATTTCACGGAGTCAAGAGTTGCTTTTATCCGCATTTCACAGAGTCAGGAGTTGCTTTATCCCCATTTCACGGAGTTAGGGGGTTGACTTTATCCGCATTTCACGGAGTCAGGAGTTGACCTTATCCGCATTTCACGGAGTCAGGGGTTGATTTTATCCGCATTTCATGGAGTCAGAGGTTGACCTTATTCGCATTTCACGGAGTCAGGAGTTGACCTTATCCGCATTTCACGGAGTCAGGAGTTGCTCTTGATGTTTCCCACGGGGTCAAGATTGACATTAGCCGTGTTCTACGGGACCAGGAGGTGCTCTGGGCATTTTCCACGGGGTCAGGATTAACATTAGCCGTGTTCTTCAGGACCAGGATTTGCTCTGGGCGTTTCCCACGGGGTCAGGATTGACATTAGCCGTGTTTTATCGGTCCAGGATTTGCTCTGGGCGTTTCCCACGGGGTCAGGATTGACATTAGCCGCGTTCTATCGGACCAGGATTTGCTATGGGCATTTCCCACGGGGTCAGGATTGCCATTAGCCGTGTTCTATCGGACCAGGATTTGTTCTGGGCGTTTCCCACGGGGTCAGGATTGACATTAGCCGTGTTCTATGGGATCAGGAGGTGCTCTCTCGGTTGTCTATGAACCGTCGAGGTTTAGAACAGGGACTTTGCCATGGCTCCAAGGTTGATCATCGCGTTTGAATGCTGCTGGAATGAGGAGGAACGTTGTTGGTGATCTCTAGGCTGTCTGTGAACTGTCGAGCTTTGGAATAGGGACTTTGCCATGGCTCCAAGGTAGTCTCTAGGTTGTCTGTGAACCGTCGAGATTTGGCTCTCTTTCTGATGAAGCCTGGTGGGAAGGTATGGTTCCCTCTTTGTTTGTGCTCCTGGATTGTACACAGGGATCGATGTGATCTCATCTGTAGGGCAAAAAGTTTCATTTTATATATTTTTTCTTTCTGCGATGCTCTATCATTTCAGCTTTTATATCGTGAAAGTCGCGATTGCCCAATCATTTCGGCTATTTTTTCACGGTGCCCAATCATTTTGGCTATTTGTTTTATCTGCTCGCTGCTTTTTATTGCGATTTGCCCAACCATTTCGGCTATTATGTATGCATACATTTTTTACTTGCTGATTTTGTTGCAAGTTGCCCCATCATTTCGGCTATTTCATATGCATTTGTGGCTCGCTGGCTTTTCGCTGCGAGTTTGGGATTTGATACCGATTTAGGCATCAGCATCGCTACAACTGGGATATTGCCAGGAGCGAATCATCATTTTCCTATATCGATTTCGAACAAAGGTGGCTTAGCAAACAGGGTTAAGATCCTGTTGACTAAGGCTTTTTGACTTCATGAGCCGTAAGGGTCTCATAAAGGTATTTCTCGCTACGAGTCGTGAGGATCTCATAGGTGCGTTTTCTCCTTAAGAATCGTGAGGAGTCTTAAGTGTATGGTCTCTTATAAGCCGTAAGGATCTTATAAGAGTATTTTCTCCTTATAAGTCGAGGGGACTTATAAGGGTCGTTCAGCGTGAGAGCATATCCCTAGTCGCTGGTGGGACTTTGTTAGGGAAATGTTTATTCGCGCCTGTGGATTGTATACAAGGGTCAATATTGAGACGCTTGTAGGGCAGCATCGGAGATTGTGATGGCTTAAGAATAGGTTCAGATCCCTGTAGCTTAAGGCTTTTGAACCGTGTGAGCCGTGAGGGTCTCAAAGGGGAATTCTCCTTACGAGTCGTGAGGATCTCGTCGGTGTAATTTCTCCTTAGGAATCGTGGGGATCCCTAAGTGTGTTGCTCCTTTGTGAGTCGTAAGGATCTCACGCAGGTATTTTCACCTCACAAGGTCAAGAGGACCTTGCGAGTGTCTTTTAACGAGATTGCGCCCTTTCGGGTTTTCACAAAACTCGTCGGTAGCCCTGCTGTTTTTACTCACGGAGCCCTTTCGGGTTTTCATCCGTACCCATCTTCTCTTATGGACATACCGTTTTTTTTTGTGTCAGCCTTGGGATGCTGCGGTCCGTAGTAGTTTATAGACGTCTCGGTCAATAGCCAGTTTTAGGACATAGTGGTCCATTATTAGTTTAAGGACGTTTCGGTCCGATTGCCGGCTACTACTTATAGAGTTTGGGCTTAGGAAGATAGCGAGCGGACATAGGCGTCGTCATCTATCGTTGACCTAGGCCGTGACTCGTCAGGCGTAATATTTTTTCAGGAATCGACCGATTATTGGCCTGAAAGGTCTTTCACCATGCATGTCCATGAGTAGATAGGCTCCACCCTAGTAAACTTTGTCTATGATATACGATCCTTCATAGTTCGGCTCGAATTTCCCCCATTTGGCACGATCGGGGATCATAGGTCTTTTGACCACTAGCATGAGTTCGCCTTGGCGGAATGTTCTCGGCCTAGTCAATCTTTCGTGTGAGCGCGTCATCTTTGCTTTATAAGCCTCCAGGTTTTGTTGCGCCATGAGCCGGGTTTCATCAAGGGCGTCGAGCTCCTCAAGCCGAAGGTGAGCATTTTCTTCTTCTGTTAGCTCGTAGTGAACCACCACTCGTAGAGAGGGTAACTCTATCTCGAGGGGGAGTACAGCTTCTGCGCCGAATACCAATGCATACAGCATTGTGTTCGTGGCCGTTTTGAACGTAGTTCGATACGCCCAGAGAGCTTCATGCAGTCTCTCGTGCCAGTCAAATTTATTCTTGGACATAGTCGTTTTCATGATCTTCGTTAAGGTCTTGTTGAAAGCCTCAGCTAGACCGTTAGCTCGGGGCTTATAGACCGAAGAGTATCTCCATTCTATGTTATGATGTTGTGTGAAGCGGCTGATTTTGTGGCTTCTGTAGGCTGGCTCGTTATCGGTGATAATCCGTCGCGGAGTGCCGAACCGATAAATGACGTGTGTCTTGAAAAAATGGAGGATATTCTCCGTCTTCACTTATCTTAGCAGTATTGCTTTTGCTCACTTAGAGAAGTAATCGGTTGTTGCCAGTATGAACCGATGTCCTCTGGATGATGCCGGTTCAATGAGCCCGATTATGTCGGTTCCCCATATTTCGAACGGCCAGCTAGCCACCGTTGGGTGTAGCGGATTTGGATGCTGATGGATAAATTCTCCGTGAATCTGGCACAAGTGGCACTGCTTCGCGTATTCGAGACAGTCTTGGATCATTGTGGTCCAATAATAGCCCATCCTTTTGATCTTCAGCTTCATCTTCAGCCCGGCTTGGTGAGAACCGCGGAGTCCGTCGTGAGTTTCTTGGACGACTCTCTTTGCCTCTTCAGGTCCCAGGTATCTTAACCATAGAGAATCAAATGATCTCTTATACAGAGTATCATTGACAAAGGCGAAGGATAGAGCTTGTTTCATGAGCTGATGTCTTGAGGACGCATCTTCAGGTGTTCGACGGGATTTGAAGTAGTCTATAAATACTTCTCTCCAATCCTTAGCCTTTCCCCGGTCCTTTATTTGTAGAGCCGTTTGCTCGGTCGCTCCCTTTTCTTCGGACGACTCTGGAGATATTTCTGCCGGTGCAAGAACCCGACGACTTTGTACAACAATCCTCATGTCATCGAGATTCTCGTCGGCCAATTCTTTAGCGAGTTTGGCTAATGCATCTGCCTTGCTATTTTCAGCACGCGGTATGCTTTCTAAGGCATAGGCAGGGATTTGAGCCAGCATTTGTTGTACCCTTTCACCGTACTTTACCAACTCCGGTTTGCACGTCTGATAGTCGCCGTTTACTTGACTAACGACCAGCTGGGAGTCTTTGTATATGAAGAGGTTTTCAATTCCTATGTCGACAGCGATCTCATGACCTGCTATCAAAGCTTCATATTCGGCTTCATTGTTCGTCCTCGGCTCTGTTAAGGAGAAGGCAAAGCGCATTATCCCTCCTTGTGGAGTCACGAAGATGAGGCCCACCCCTGATTTGATTATGGGGGTACTTTGTTTGTGCTTCTTCATGGAAGATGCTCCGTCGAAGTAGAGTTCCAATCGGGTATCACTCCCTCCTTTCTCCCCGTCGATCGTGTCAAACGCATGCTCATCTGGCAATTCGCAGTTCAAGGGAGAATCGGCGGGTATCGGATGCTCAGCGAGGAAGTTGGCGATAACCTGGCCTTTCACTGCCTTGAGAGGAGGACGATAAGTTATCGAGAACTCCATCAAGAGTATGGCCCATTTAGCAAGTCGTCCTGTTAATATGGCCTTTGACATCAAATATATGAGAAGATCCACCTTTGATTTGAGATGGACCTCATGTGCCAACGCGTAGTGTCTGAGCTTCGTTGTCGCGAAGATCAACGCCAGGCAGTGTTTTTCGATGGGGGAGTAGTTGCTTTCTGCCCCCAGGAGAACTCGACTCAAATAGTAGAGGACTCTCTCCTTCCCTTGGTCATTTTCTTGTGCCCACAACACGCCTAAAGAACATTTGAGGGCTGTTGTGTACAGGATGAGAGGTTTTCCTTTAACGGGAGCGGCCAGTACTGGCGGATTCTGCAGGTATTGCTTAATTTCGTCCAGTGCGCTTTGGCATTTGCGATCCTAGACGAACGGGATTCCTTTCTTCATTAGGTAACTGTAAGGACGGTACTTGCCTGAGAGATTGGCCACTTTCCTTGGAGAGACCGCAGTTGCTTGAGAGTCCTTGGCGGAGGCATTTCCATGATCGCCTTGATCTTCGACGGGTCTATCTCGATGCCTTGATGTCGGACGACAAATCCTAGAAACTTGGCCGAGGATACTCCAAACGCGCATTTGAGAGGGTTCATCTTCAAGTTGTATTTTCAAAGGCGCTGAAACACGATCTTCAGATGCTCCCAATGCTCCTCGCGCGATTTGCTTTTCACCACAAGGTCGTCGATATAGCATTCGACGATTTCATGTATGAGGTCATCGAAAATCTTCATCATGGCCCTCTGGTAGGTGGCGCCAGCGTTCTTCAGACCGAAATGCATCACTTTGTAGCAGAATATGCCCAGAGGAATCCGGAAAGCGGTATGCTTCTGGTCTTCGGGATGCATCTCTATCTGATTGTATCCTGATGAGCCGTCCATGAAGAAGAAAACATTGTGAGTGGACGTATTATCTATCATCAGTTCAGTTACCGGTACAGGAAATTGTCCTTCGGGAAAGCTTTATTGAGGTCCCGAAAATCCACGCAGATGCGCACCATCCCATTTTTCTTCATCACTGGGAAAATGTTGGCAATCCAATCAGGGTACTGAACTTCTTGACCTCGGCGTTGATGCACATCTCAAGCTCGAGCCGCATCCTTCTCGGCGCTTGTTTGACTGGCTTGATGTCCGGAGATATCGCTAATCTGTGCACGGCTATTTCTGGATCTAGTCCCGGCATCTCGGAATAGTTCCATGCGAAGCAATCTTTATATTGTATGAGCACGTCTTTTAGCATAGCCACCCTTTCTTCAGACTACAGCTCTCTGACGAACGTCGGTCGTGGGTCACTTGCTGCCCCCAAGTCAATTTTCTTGAGGTTATATGTAGTAGTATGTATCCCATCTTCCAGCTCTTTTGGCGCCGGTGGAAACTCTGAGATCACCTCGTCATCATCGTTTTCGAAGCACCAGAGGAGGTCATCCATGTTCTCGGGTTCTTCTTCTGACAGCGTTATTACGTGACAGGTACGAGATTGCTTCCAAGACCGACGTTGGTCTGGATCTACTCTCGCCACATACGTGGCTTTCGGTTCATGCTTCTGTGGTGGGGTTACCTTCCAACTGCTGGCCTTGCTGATACTGGTCTTCGACCCAGTCTTTGAATGTAAAGCAGTCTTCAAGAGGATGCCCTATCTCTTGGTGATAGGAACAATAGTCCGGATGATGAACCTCGCCTACTTGCTCGGGGTGCTTGGACTCTGGGAATGTCATCATCTGATGTTTTATGATGAGGTCGAATATCTTCTTTGTCTTGTCTTGGGGAAAAGAATATACTCGACCCATTTTCTTTATAAAAGCCGGATCCCAGCTACTCATTTCTGCTTCGCGTGGCTTTTTGGACCCGCTACGCTGCTGTCGAACATATTTTCCGTTCTTCAGTTTATTTTTACATCTGCGTCGAGTCTTCTTTATGATGGGCTGGCGACGAAGGGCATCGTCGTTCTTTGTAGATTGCTGAAGGAGGCACTGCGTCCTGGCTTTCTCGTAAATAGCCATTTCGCGATTATGGTCGTCTCGAACCTTCTGACCTGCTTCCCTTATAAGCTTGTCCATCTGTTCTTCAAACGACGGACTTGGTATTTTCACGGCGGGACCTCATTTTAGTTCAAGGTTAGCATCTTCCCTCAGAGCATCTCCTTCTTCATCAAAGTCATGTATGACGTAGCAGCCGTGGAATCGCTCCCGTTTCTTGGATTGAACATATCCAAGCCCGATCGTTTCCATTCTCCCGTTGGGCAGTTTTCGCTGAGTTCCGGGGACATCCCAGATCCTGTTGTAGAACTGAGCTTGTCGAGCAGTCTATTTGAAGGGTATGCCTTGACGCCTTAACAGCGTTTTTAATCCTTCTGTGTAGTATCTGGGCAGACGGATGGGCTGGAGCCCGTTAAGCGTAGAATCGGTGCCATGCCAGATTTCTTTCTCCACTTTGGTTTCCGCGGATCGATAAAAGAGGATCCCCTTTTCATCTTTTCTCCTGGGAGGGACGTAGAACGTCTGCAGTTCTTGCACACTGTAGGTATCAAGTGCGTCGAGCTCTTTGTAATGCTCTTGCGGAACCATGGCGATCTGCAAACTCTGATCATCTCCAGTGAAGGCATGTATCGATGGCCGAACAGAAAATACGGCATTGACCTCATCTTCCGAGTCGCTGCCGAAGACCAACATAGGGGTGGACGGTCCCGTCTTGGTGTATTGGGGCGGCCCTAAATAAACTATTTCTTCTTCCTCCTCGGTGTCACTCTCGAAGACCGGAATGGTGGTGATAGCTTTGTTCTTCGGTTTGTGGCATCTTTCCGTGTCTTCGAAATCTGGTAAGAAGTATCTTGCGTCTTCGTACTTTCTGACTTCATTCACGGAGAATGGGTTCAATTCCCCTGTCACGGTATATTCGAGACCATCCTTGAAATACTTCATACACAGATGTTGTGTAGAAGGGATGATGTTGTACTCGTGTAACCAAGGCCTGCCGAGCAAAGCATTGTAGCATGTCTTAGCGTTAATGACATGAAAATTGATGTCCGTGATGAGCATCCGAAAGCGTAATGTCAATATCACAGACCCAAGTGTCCGTGATGACTGGGAGTCGAACCCGGAGATGGTAATTTTATCACGAGCGAGGTGCTGAACACTCATGCAGATTTCCTTCAACACTCTTACATTGAGGAGATTGACGGAGGACCCATTGTCAACCAGGATCTTGCCTATCTTAATATCATGACAGTATCCAGAGACATAAAGGGGATGGTTATGCTCGCATGTCCCGAGGAGGAGATCTTCATCGCCAAAGGTGATATCGGCTGTGTGCATTTCTTCCAGCTCGTCCTTCATTTTTTCTTCGGCGAAGAAAGCTTGGAACTGCTCGGGCTCTTGTAGTGCCTTGATCAAAGAATCTCTCGCCTCTTTGGATAGCAGAAGGGCATTGAGAATGCTTAGCTGTGAGGGTATCTTCCTCAGGTGTGCTAGAACGTTGTAATCCACCTTGTTTTTCTTGGGCGGATCCTTGGCTGTCAGCTCTTCGATGGCTTGGTCATCGAGGGTGATATCCTCAGGGATCTTTTCTTTCCCCTTATCCTTTTTATTCGATCCCTTGGTTGTGGGTCCGAGTTTCTTTTCAGGTAGCGTGCGATTGCGCAGCTGAATGTTCTCGCAGATTTTCATCTCTTCTGTTTCAGAGATGGATTCTTTGAAGAGAAGGCCGAGGGCTATTTCTTCATCGGAATCACTTCCAAAAGTGAGAACTTTCGATCCCCCAGAATTAACCATGTGACATTCACTGGCTGTTCTTTTATGCTCCTCTGTCGTGCTTCTTTGTTCCCGACGAGTTTTGTGTTTCATCCGCTGAACGTGTTGTCGGTGGGCAACATATCCCTGCCACCAGTTTTTAAAGGCCATGCACTCTTCGGTAGGATGTGTAATCCTATGATGGTATAAGTAGAAGTTAGGATGTACGTCCGCTTCATCAAGATGTATACCGCCGGGAGAATTTCCTCTGAAAGAGGGCAACTTCATTCCCTTTGACAGGGCTCTAGCGAATCGTTTCCTTGTCTTGAACCTGCTTTTATTTACGGCGGATGTACTTTGATCTGGTGGGAGTGTTTCAACCCTTTCGTCCAGTCGCCGGCGTTTGGCCTTTTCAAATATGGCCATTTCGCGCTTCCGATCAGCTTTGCTTTTCAGAAGAGCTTCATTCAGGAATGCGTCAATCATTTCGTCTGATGGTCCTAGAAGTTCCGGCTCGGGATCTGCCGCCGGTTTCTCTGCATCCAGAGCTTCTTCACCGTTTATTAATGAGTAAAAGATCATGTGGTAACTTGCCACATAATCTTCAGGTTCATCTGACAAGTCTTCTCCATCGTCATCCTCTCCGTCCTCAAGGACGTGGCTAAGAAACTCCTGAAGTGTGACCGGGGTCCGCACCTTCTGTTTATATTCTTCCAGCGCGTCAATATGTTTTTGCAGGTCCGTGCGCTTGTCATCAGGCTTCACGGGCTTTTTGGCCTTTTTCTTCTTCTTCGAAGACTTTGACGGCTGGGTGTGGACGCTTTGCCTATCACCACCAATTCTTGGCGTCGGGCGCGTCTTCAGCATTCCCTCGATGACCTTGGGTTCCAGCGGACTTTTCCATTTGATCGCCGGGCATGTTTGGAGATCCTTCAGCATTCTTTTCGTTTTGGCTGAAAGAGCGACCTCCCATGGAGCTTCTTCAAAAAAAGAGCATGATGCCCCCGGTGTGTCCGCCTTTTTGAGAGCATGCGGCTAGGGCGGGTTTACTTTCCAATTCTCGGACAGTGCGAATTTGCCATGTTGGTATTGTTTCTCAATCCACCCTCTGAAGACGAAGCAATCTTCGATTGGATGGCCTATCGCTTGGTGATAGGGGCAATAATTGGGATTATTAGCCTCACCAGGTTGCAATGGGCGTTTTGGATCCAGCAAGTTGATGGGCATGTTGCACACCGCCATCTCGAACAATCTCCTCGTTTTGTCCCGGGGAAACGAATAAGGGCGCTTCATTTTCTCATTAAAGAACCGTCGTTTCTCGTCTTGGCGATCAATTAGTTTTGGACTACCGGGTTGTTGTTGAGCATTGTTGACGAAGGTCGCTTTCCCTTTCCCTTTTTCATTCCGCGATTCCAGCTTCGAACGAGATGGCCTATGGCCCATCTGGTCCATTTGGGCCAGCTTGTCAATCAAGGCCTGGAAAGTGGTCGGCTTGAAAAACATCATGAATTGGGAAATGGTCGCCTGAGGGTCGAGAGTACCCACGAACATACCTACCGCAGGCGCCTCCTCGATGCGCTGCTCTCACTTCGACCATAGATTCCACCACCGTATTGCATACTGAACCCATGTTTCTCCAGGCTTCACCCTGGCATTTATCAATGTCGTGATTGGGGTGCGTTCGCTAGCACTTGCGAAACGCTGGGTGAATAGCAATTCCATCTCCGTAATGTTTTTGATGGAATCGTTGAGAAGCTCTGAACACCATTCGAACGCCGTCTCCGCCAAGCTGCCGACGAATTGGCGAAGCGGTAACTTATCATCCCCTCCAGTGTTGCCGCAGAGAGCCCTGAACTAAGAGACATGTTGATGGGGATTGCCTATACCCTTGTACACGTGGAATTTAGGAATCATGTATCCTTGCGGGTACTTTATTTGATCATACCAACCCAGATAGGGCCGTCCAGTTCTGACAACTTAGCCAGCCACTTCATTCGCTTGATGAGCTCGTATCTATTGAGCTATATAATCATCGAGCGTGGATTTGGAGATGGTCTCCTCCTTGGCTACTGATAGAGCCGGCAGAGGATTTGATGTCTCTCCTCTATCATCTTCAATCATTACTGGAGGATCTTCGGCTGGAGGGTCCGGTTGGATCATCATGCCCACCATATCTTGGAATAGAAGGGCCATTTGTTTTATATTGGCCGCTTGTTCTGCGGCCTCTTTGTCCTTCTTCTCAAGCATTCTCCGAAGGAATTCGGCATCAGTTTCCTGCTCACGGCGCTGCTCCGAGGATGTCTCCAGGCTTGCTTTCGGTCCTGTGAGTGCGGCCATAGCTGGCAACATCTCTTGGAGCTTTTGTTGCTGTTGCTCCTGAGCCTTAGTCACTGATCGCGTAAGCGGTCGATGACCTGTGGAGATACGGCTATCCTCTTTTACAGATGCTATATAGATGGTATGCACTACCATGCCCCCAGCCTTGGGGCGTTTAGGTTCAGTTGTCTTGTGATTCGTCACAGACTCAGGGATTTTCTCCGGCCTTCTCCTTTTGTGGGCGGTCGAAGTTGAGGGAGCCGTTGTAGCGGGCACCCAAACAGATGACATCCTCTGTGTCTTGACAGGGTGATCCACTTCTCGCTGAACTTTCACCTTTTTCTGTCGGCGAGAGTTATCTCGATCAATCACCGAGTCTTGGACTTGACGCCAGACCTTGTAAATTTTAGAGGACAGCCGCTGAGGGGGCTGTTCAAGTTTCTCCTTTATGGCATTCTCCATTGGTGGAGGAGATCTTTTTAACACAGCAGTCGGAGAGTTTTTGCGTACCCTCTTGAGTGGTTCAAAGCTGTTCCCAGTTGGAACAGCAGCGTCGACTTCTACCATTGGAGATGGCGGCGTAAATCCAGAGGGTGAACTACCCCCAGCTTTCCTCACTCGACGCCAGTGGCAACGTCGAGCACATCGAGCAGACGGTATCACCTCTGCTGTTGAATGAGCTTCTTCATACCCCCTGCTCTGATGAGGGGCTGTTGTCGTTGTTAGCCTGTTAAAGACCGATGCCTGTTGAGAGGGGATGGCCAATCTTGAAAAGGCCGATTTTCGTGCAAGGGAAACGGCCTTGGTTACTTTACCCGGAGTGGGAGCTGAAATGGCCAGTCTTGTGAAGACCGACCCCTTAGCAGGAAAAGCCGTCTTGGTGACTTCAGGAGTAGGAATGGCTATCCGCTTCGGGATAACGCCTTCTGGTATTGCGGGCTTTTTCATGGGCCCGTTGGAGCTTTGGCCCAGTCTGCTGAAAACTAAGGCGCTTGGTTTGGGCGACCCGTTAAGAGGGGCCGCAGTAGTAGTAAGCTGATCAAAGACCGACTTCTTCTGAGCTTCTTGCAATGTTACAGGAGCGTTGAAGCTCATCGGTGGGAGCATGGTCCCGAAGAATAGCCCAGTGGTGTCTTGGGTCACTTGTTCCACCGGCATTGTTAAAAGGGAGGCCACTTGAGGCCCGTAGGTTACTCCTCCAGATGAGGCGGAAGGGGAGTTGCAGTTGCAGTTGGAGCAGTTAGAAGCCATTGATGTTCTTTTTTCTGCACGAGAGCAAAACCAAATCTTAGTACCTCGAACCCAATGGCAACCATATTAAACCGCGATTCGTTCGCGAACACGACACACGAAGTGTGGAGTGGAAAGAGGAAAAGGTCCCACCGGGCGTGCCAGAATCTATTCTCCGCCAAAGGACGCGACCGGGACGTTGGGATGTCAGGCCTGAAATTCGAGGGCAGATGCTAATTGGTGCTATCCGTCCACCTCTTCGAAGATGCCAAGTTGATTTATGACACCATGTATCGAAGGTTTAAACGGATGCGACCGATATAGCAGACTTAGTCAGATTCCCTCTCATTGAGGGGTTTTTGATTGTGGGGACGCTCTTCCCTGCAGGCGCAAGCCCCTGCAGTTAATTACGCTACCGCATCGCGGTAACCACTTTCTCCTTCTCCAGATCATCACTTCGTGTCGTGTGTGTTTATTTTGTTTTTGGTTGCCCGTGGATTGTATACGAAGACTAATTTATGTTGTCGCCCGTAGGGCGTGGATTAGTCCAAATCCGTATTTTCTTAGATTTGGGTTTGGGGTTGGGTTTAAGGATACGTTAGTCTCATTTGAGACTAAGATCAACTTAAACGTTTGTTAAGGATACGTTGGTCTAATTTTAGACTAAGATCAACTTAACGGGATCATTTAGATCCAACAAGAGAGCATTTGGACTCTATTGTTTAGTTTAGGGACATTGCGGTCGATTACCAGTTTAAGGACATGGTGGTCCAATGTTAGTTTAAGGACATTACGGTCCAAGGTTAAGAACATCATAGTCCATGGGTTTAAAGGACTCCACAGTCCGAGGTTAAGGACATCATAGTCCATGGGTTTAAGGACCCCACAGTCCAAGATTAAGGACATCATAGTCCGTGGGTTTATAGGACCCCACAGTCCGTAGTTTAAAGACGTCATAGTCTATAAAGTTTAAGGATGTCATAGTCCATGAGTTTAAGGACCCCACAGTCCATGGAATGATTGGTTATCGGGACCCATCACCTCTCTGAAGACGTTGAAGGATTACAATGACAAATATCATAGGAGTGAAGAGATGTACCCTTGAACCAATTTTGGTTGGGAGATCTGTAGTCCAATTTGGAGCTAAGATTTGTTAAAAGATTTATGAGCATATGGGCTCAATTAATCTGAATGAGGGAATTACGGCCAACTTGGGCTCGGCCCGCTCAGTTAAAATGTTAAACTTTTGACAATGCTGAGCATTGATTTGAGTTCTGACAATGTTTTTTATCTTTTATTGAATGCTGAGCATTCATCATAGCTCTGGCGCTTTATAGAACAATTTATATTCTCTTAGCGCACACGTGAAGAGCACGTGGCGCGCTTGGCGCTTTGCGCCAGTCAAAGAGCGCAGAGCGCTTCTGCTGGGTAGCGCACACGTGAGGAGCACGTGGCGCGCTTGGCGCTAAGCGCCAGATAATGGGCGCATTGCGCCAGTTTATGAGCGCAAAGCGCTATTTTATGAGCGCAAAGTGCTGTTTGTTCAGTGGCGCACACGTGAGGAGCACGTGGTGCGCTTGGCGCTGAGCGCCAGCCCAAAAGCGCAAAGCGCTATCTGTTAAGTGGCGCACACGTGAGGAGCACGTGGTGCGCTTGGCGCTGAGCGTCAGTCCAAGAGCGCAAAGCACTAGTTTATGAGCGTAAAGCGCTACTTGATCAGTTTTATGATCTGAGAAGTAAATTCACGTTTAGAAGAGACTTTGTCTCAGGGTTCTAAAAACAAAGTTCTTATTTTATAGGAGATGTTTCAATCTCTTATTTTGATGAAAAGATTTGCCTTTATGGATCTGTGATCCTAAGAGAATTGAATTATTCTCCTCCCTTATTTTATAATGAGATCTCCATGATCTCCTTGTATAAAAGACCTTAGTCTTATAGATCTATAATCTGTGAGAAGAATTATGTTCTTCTTCTTATTTTATGATGAGATCCTTTAATCTCTGTTGTGAAAGACCTTGGTCTTATAGATCTAGGATCTTAAAGAAAGAAGTGAATTCTTCTTTTTAATATGAGATGATTTCATCTCTCTGTTTATTTTTTCCTTGAAGAAAATCTTCTTCTTCTGAGAGTTTGGCTCTTCTTTATGAGATTTCTCAAAATTTATTGGGAGGTTCCTCTCTATGAGACTTGAAGACTTGGGGCCTTTATATAGGGTAAGCTGATTTGTTCAATCGGTTAAGGAGATCTTTTCTCGAATTGATTTGAGAATTTCCCCACCGTTGGATCTTTGATCCAAGGGCTTCTGATTTACAGAAGGCAATTTTCTTGTTTTTAACAAGATTGGGAAATCTTTTCCATACAGAATTTATTCTGTATTTTGGTGATTTTTAATCACCTTTGGATCATTGATCCAACGGTGCTCTGATTTACAGAGCACGATCTTCCTGTTTGGAAAGATTTTGAGGAATCCTTCCTTAACAGAATTTTATTCTGGTTAATTGATGATTTATCATCTTTATTGGATCTTTGATCTGACGGTGGGGAGCTTTTAGTTCCAGCGCTAGCGCACCCGTGCTCTGCACGTGGTGCGCTGCTTAGAGTGCAGCGCACTTAGCGCTAGCGCACACGTGCTTTGCACGTGGTGCGCTGCTTATAGTGCAGCGCACTTAGCGCTAGCGCACACGTGGTGTGCTGCTTAGGGCGCAGCGCACTTGGCGCTGCTATGAAGCGTTGCTTCATTTCAAAATTTGAAATTTGAACAGAGCTTTGCTCTGATTGGGGGAAACATGGGTCTTGATGAATGTCTCTGAATCTTTATCTCCTTGTTAAAGTGACTCCAGATTCCTTCGCAAAAATCGCACACTAATCGTTAAATATGCAAGATGCGGTTTTGTTTTGTTTTTATGATATGGGTCGAATAAGAATTCAACAGAAATAGTAAGAATAAAAAATTACGCACGTATCCCTGGCAACGGCGCCATTTGATTGATCTATTTTAAAGAAGTGTTTATAGAATAACCACAATCAATAACGGTGTCGCGTGTAGCTAGCCAAGATGAGTACGGGTCGTCCTCAGGGATATGTGGAATCTTTTAATCTTAGTTTAGACGTGTTGATTAGAAAAGAGGAAGAATAGAAGAATAAAGAATAGTGAAGAATAGTTTCTAGATCTATGTTAAACACGCATGTAGAAAATAGATCTAGTTTAAATACGGATAAAGAATATATAAGAAAACGGCTTGTAGGGTTCGTTAGGATTTAGTAGTCATGGATGACTAATAAAAATTACACCTTTTATCTATTTATAGATTTAAAACTAGATCGATAGTGATGAATGAGGATTAGGGTTCTTTGGAAGAAACTAGGGTTTCCACACTATTGACCCTTGTCTTTTCATTGATCTCTATTCATGTCTAGACTTTAACAAAACAATTATTAATCCGATCTCAAATCGCGGTCGAGACTAGCAATAAATTGGTAGCGCGCCCGATAACGATGTTAATGATTCTTTTGCTAAAGTTTATAAATTTCATAAGATTTAAAAGAAGTTAAAGTATTTCTCATCCATTGTTCTATCTTAATCCTACGAACCCTAACAAGCAGTGAATTACTCGTGCATAATGGAGATAGAAGAAGAACAGATAGAAGTCATAATGTAGAAATTAAATACTAAATAATTAAACTAATGATCTACCTTTATTAATCAACTTCACAAGTACAATGCCTTCAAGTTTAGATTACAAGAGGAAGAAGAAGTTGCTCTCGATCTCTGCCTTGTAGGAAGTAGATACTCCGTCGAATCTCACGTCGCCTTATCACGTCGAATCGCGGACCTATCGTGGATCACTTGTTCTTTGACGGTGATTTGCTTCGTATAAAAGATTGATGATTTCTAAGTTTAGCCCTCAGTCCTTTATATATCCCCAAAACCATAAACTATAGATCTCCAGAATTAAGGTTTGTTGTTGCAAATCACAACTAAAAATCTCAAATCCTGACTCGGTGAATCGGCTGCGGATCCGCCGCATTGATTCTAGTTTGGCCGCGGAAGCGCGGTTTGTTGGTGAGATCTTGGCTTCAGAATTCTGGAGCTGCTTCGTTGTGGCACATGGAGATTTATTTGATGTCTAGACTCATCATAAGTCTCTGTCAGTATTGATTCTTCGATTTTATTTAATTTTATCGGCAAATTTTTGATTCCCGGCATCTCAACATCTCGATCTCTTGACCTGAACTAAACCTTGCACGATATCTCAATGAATAATGTTAGTAATATTTGGTATTTTTGAGATATTATCCTAACCAATTTGATATGATATTATATTTTAAGAATATTGATTAAGGATATTTGACATGATATGCATATTTAAATTATCAAAATATTATATGCATACATTTTCCTTCATAATGTTAATTATAATATATAAATATATGGTAAATAGTATTTTTACAGATAAACCCAATATGTTCTATATTTATAATAAACACCTTTATATTTTTAAGAAAAATAAGGAAAATGTTATATCAAATGTGCGATATTTTCGACTGAACAGGAGCTGCTTCAGCATGCCCCCTGTGTAACTTTAGGGCTTCATCAAGTGTCATTCGGTGGAAGACCGACGCATGTAAGTCTATGTTGCATACTCTTGGGTTTTGTAGAGAGGCGGAATTTTCAAAAAACGATTTTGAAGCATGCAACAAAGACATCTAAACCAAGAACTACCATAAGCCCTAATAGCAAAAACTTCATAGATGATTATCTACTGTGATAGAAGTTTTATACATATAGATTCGTGTCCTTCGGGTCTTCTTGATCCTCTTCTTAAGCTCTTTTCCTGTCCTTGATCAAGCTTGGTCGTTGGCCTCCTCAATCCTAGATGATCCACTCGAAGGTTCTTGATTCAAGCTTCTACTTTGAAAAGAAAGCAACTAAACTAACTAGTTTGCTAATCTAGTTTGTTTAGAAGATGTAGAGATGATTAGTGGAGACTTTTTCTATCTCTAACCCTATGTATCTCAATACATGAGAAAGGTTTAGGGTTGAGAAGGAGGATGAACTCAAGAGAGAAGAGAGAAGGAGCAAATGAAAATGAAATGATGTTGTGAAAAAATATCATGACCGTTTTAGTTTTGTGAAACATTTTTCACAATTAAAAAAAGGAACCATACTTCAATAGTCAATCCAAATGAATTAAAAATTCATTTGGCCATGCCTCGCTCCATTCTTATTTGCCACATAACCCTCCACCTCATTTCCAAATATCAAAATAAATGGTTAATATATAAGTGAGGTGTCCTCTTCTAGAAAGTATTTTATATAAATACAAAATACATTTTATCGTATATACATACCCGTATTTGTATCAAAATACGAATACCCAAGAGATAGAATAATAATACTAATATAATACTAGCATTAAATCAATATCTGATTTAACAAATCGGCTTAATCCTAAGCCCGCTAGTATTATAATCCGTCTGATTAAATTCCGTGCAACTAGTACACGTAATTAACCGAAACCCTGCACGTAGAAACATATGGTCTCCACATCGTTTCGTCTGAATTAGGCAAACCCTCTGTGTAGGACTCTAAAGACTCGACAGTATGCTGGCAGTGGGTTTAACCACAAGCGCATTAGCGGCACTAGCTGTACGTAACAGCTATCCAGATATCTGTCGAAAAGAAAGTCAATGAGCGAACTCATATGAACCCCTACTAAGCCTAACCGTGACAATATCCATATAGTCTGGTCTGTTCGTCTCAGAGTATCGCATACCGGATCTAGAGGGTGATTAATGTCAGACCCCTACTAACCCGACAAGTCATGTTGGTATGGCTCAAGACCATCCGAGAAACTACCGATCTAACTATCAGTAATTCCCAACTTCCCTGACTAGGGACTTATGGTGTTGACCAACCAAACACAGTGTGACATCGACTTCGTATACCGGGAAAGACGAATCCCTAACAATCACTCACTGCCTCCATGTGGCTCGGGACTGTACCCAACAAAAACCTGTTTGCACGACTCCTTTGAGCCGTAGTGGGGTAGTAATCAAAATACAGTGAGAACTCACACAAGAAAAATGATGATCTCAGGTTTACAGACTACCTATACATATGCCATATGAGAACTACTATCTGACGCTTGGTATAATACAATCCAGCAGTTCCCGGTGAGTCCGTCCAGTATACTCACCCACAGTGAGCACCTGTATACAATCTTAGGTGTGACACACCAATGGCTGTGGGACTAACCATTGCCCCTCGTTGGGGTCTAAAAACGTATACACTAGTCTACTCTGGAATATCGATGCCCTGTCTCGATATTCCTGCGACTATTGACACTTTAAGGATGTGCTTATAGACTACCCAGCCACCACAGGTATGATCGTCATCACAATGCTGGTAGTCAAGCACATCCTACGGGCTTTTTCATCATGTATAAGCAATATATAATGACTAGTAAAACATACGCATATGTTAAGATAAAAGCAAACCAGATAGCATATTATCATTTCGAGCAAGATTGCCATGTGTGTGTGTGTGTCTATATATATATATCCATAGCATCCATTACAAATAATGGCCTCTAGGGAATATATATCCTACAATCTCCCACTTGCACTAGGGCCAGTTATTTGCATAGCGCATCCCCAACATCTCGAAAAGCCGTTCGAACTGTGCTTGAGATAAGGCCTTCGTGAAGGGATCCGCTGTGTTGCCTTTTGTTTCCACTCTCCGAACCTCGATCTCCTTGCGATCCATGATCTCCCTGATCAGGTGATACCGCCTCAAGATGTGTCTAGATTTCTGATGAGACCTTAGTCCGTTTGCTAAACCTACAGCCCTATTGTTATCGCAATACAATGGTATAGGATTGGCAAAGGACGGAACCATCTGAAGTTCAGAAATGAACTTGCTCATCCAGACTGCTTCTTTTGCGGTATCGTTAGCAGCTATGTACTCAGCTTCCATCTTTGAGTCTACGACGGTGTCCTGTTTGGAACTCTTCCAATACACTGCCCCTCTATTGAGGGTAAACACATAACCCGAGACGGATTTAGAGTCATCCTTGTCACTTTGGAAGCCAGAGTCGGTAAAAGCCTCGATTTGGAGGTCCCCATTACCGTACACCAAGATCATCTCCTTAGTCCTTCTCAATTACTTAAGAGTGTTTTTAACTGCTATCCAATACTTCTCACCTGGGTTTGACTGATATCTGCTTACTACACTGAGTGCGTAAGCTGCGTCTGGTCTGGTACATAACATTTCATACATTATAAATCCTATCGCCGAAGCGTAGGATATAATGCTCATGTGAGCCCTCTCTTCATCAGTCTTTGAAGACATCTTTTTGGAGAGTGTGATCCCATGAAAAGCGGGTAAATTACCACGCTTGGAATCTTCCATACTAAACCTCTTTACTACGGTGTCAATATACCTGGACTGTGAAAGTCCCAACATTCTTTTAGACCTATCATGATAGATCTTAATCCCTAGAATGTAGGAGGAATCACCCAAGTTTTTCATGGAGAATTTCTGCGACAAGAAGAGCTTGACTGATTGTAGTATAGGGATGTCAGTCCTAAGGAGTATGTCATCCACGTATAATACGAGGAAAATGACTGCTCCTCCTACAATCTTCCTATAAATGCAAGGTTCATCTACATTTTGATAAAGTCAAATTCTTTGATCGTCTCATTAAAGCAGATGTTTCAACTCCGTGATGCCTGCTTTAATCTATAAATGGATTTAAGCAACTTGCATACCTTTCCGCTGCTCCCACTGTCTAAAAAACCTTCTGGCTGATCCATGTAAACACGCTCTTCTAAATTTCCATTTAGAAAAGCGGTTTTCACGTCCATCTGCCATATATCATTGTCATGGAAGGCAGCAATGGCAGGCAGGATCCGAATAGATTTAATCATAACCACTAAAGAAAAGGTTTCATCATAGTCTAATTCCGGTTTTTGATGAAAACCTTTTACAACAAGTCTAGCTTAATAGATTTCTACCTGTCCATCTGCACCAATTTTCTTTTTGAAGATTCATTTGCATCCAACAGGTTTTACCCCGGGAGGAGCAACTTTCAAAGTCCATACTTTGTTGGTGTACATGGATTCCATCTCAGATCTTATAGCGTCCAGCCACATCACCGAGTCTTTACTCGTGATAGCCTGCTGAAAACTAGTAGGCTCATCATCATCGATGATGCAATTCTCTCGATCCCCGTCTATGAGAACCCATAAATCTCTCAGGCGGATGAGAATACCTACTAGATCTGTGGAGTGGTGTCGGTACGTCGGGCTCTATTGAAACCTCGGGTTCTACTAAGTCTTCGGCAGTAGTTTGTGGTTCTGGAATTTCTTCCAGTTCTACCGTGCTCCCACTAATTTCTTTTGTAAGAAATTCGTTCTCTAAGAAGACTATGTGGCGAGCAATAAACACCTTTTGTTCTTCAGTGTGGTAGACAAGATATCCCCATGAATTCTTAGGATATCCCACAAACTTGCATAAAACTGATCATACCTCGATCTTGTCCGAATTCTGCTTTTTGACAAAGGCTGGACACCCCCATATCTTAAGATATTTAAGACATGGTCTCTTCCCACTCCATATCTCATATGGAGTGGTAGACACATACTTAGTTGGAACCCTATTCAATGGGTATGCAGCTGACTCTAGCGCAAAACCCTAGAAGGAAAGTGGTAACTCAGCACTACTCATCATAGAATGCACCATATCGAGTAGCGTGTGATTTCTTCTCTCTGATACATCGTTATGCTGAGGTGTATACGGAGGAGTAAGCTGAGAGAGAATTTCATTCTCTTTTAAGCATTCAAGGAAAGTGGTACTTAAGTATTCTCCATCCCGATCAGATCGAAGTATCTTGATATTTTTACCTGTTTGTTTCTCCACTTCATTCTTATACTCCTTGAATTTCTCAAAGGCCTCGGATTTATATTTCATTAAGAATACATGTCCATACCTTAAAAAATCATCAGTAAAAGTGATGAAGTAGGAGTAACCGCTTCGTGCATGTGTAGACATCGTACCATAAACATTGCTGTGTATGAGTCCCAAGAGCTCAGTGGCTCTTTCTCCGTGTCCTGTGAACGGAGATTTGGTCATCTTTCCTTTGATACATGATTGACAAGTTGCATATGATATATATTCGAACGGATCCAAATATCCATCTTTATATAACTTAGTCAACCTTATTCCATTAATATAACCAAGTCTACAATTCCATAAGAAGGCTTGATTTGAATCTGGAGTCTTTCTTTTGAGAGTGTTTTGAACATTAAAAACTTGATGTTGATTATGTATATACCGTTATCCAGTGTGCTTGACCCAATCAGTGCTTGATTTAGGTGAATGTTCATGACATATCTTTCAAGTGCAAAATTATATCTTTCATTAGACAACAAAGATACTTATATAATATTACACAGCATACTTGGTACACAAAAACAGCCATACAACACCAAAATATGTCCACTCGTCAAACCCAGGTGATAATCTCCTACTGCAACAGCATCTACGCTTGCTTCGTTGCCAATCCTGAGGGTCATATCACCTTCCTTCAGCACTCTACGGTTTCTCAGTGCCAACAAAGAATTACAGATGTGAGAACCAGAACCAGTATGTAGTACTTATGATATAGAGTTAACTGAAAAACAGTTTTCAATCACGAACACACCTGAAGCCGAAGCATCAGCTTGCTTTGTGTCCTTGCCCTTGGCTTTAAAAGCCTTGCAATCCTTCTTCCAGTGACCCTTCTTATGACAGTAGTAGCACTCATCCTTTCCAGTTTTCACTCTCCCCGAATTGTTCGTTCCTCGCACCTTTTTGACACCTCCTTTCGGCTTGGTGGGGTTCTTCTTCTTCTTCCCTTTTGCTTTCGCTTTGGATTTAGAAGAGGAAGATTCCCCAATACTAAGAACAGGTGTCTTCTCCTTTTTCAAGGAGTTCTCAGTTACCCTCACCATGTTGAGGAGTTTTAGAAGATTCGCTTCCATCCCGTGCATGTTTAAATTTAGCACGAATTGAGAGAGGTGTGAGGAAAGGACTGTAGAATCAAGTCAATGTATAACTCGTTCTCTAACACGCATCCAAGGTTTGCGAGTTCTTTAATGAGACTGATCATCTTTAGGACATGTTCTCCTACAGATGATCTGAAAGCTAACCTCATCTGGAATAATTTCTGTGAAGTCTCGTACCTTGCGATACGAGAGTGCTCTCCATACAAATCCTTGTAATGGAGGAAAATGGATTTAATGTCCATTTTTTCATGATGCTTCTGAAGTTCGTTATTCATTGAAGCTGGCACAATGCACCTAACTTTTTTGAAATCTAGGTCTCACGTTTTGCGGACCTCAATGTCCGCAACCATAGAATCCGGGCCTGGGATAGGGGGAACAGTACTGGTGAGGACACATGCCACTTTGTCATAAGTGAGTGCAATATTGACGTTCCTCAGCCAATCTTTATAGTTTGACCCAGTCAGTGTATTTTTCTCAAGTAGTAATTTAAGTCCCGTCATGGTTGATGCCAGAGAGAGAGAAAGGAAACACTCAGCGTATGCTCTTGCAAGATTAGATTGGTTTATTATCTTATCTAACCAAGATGGCTCCCACTGTTTCCTCGAATTCTCTATCAAACCTTAAAAAGAGAATTAGTCGGGATCATTTACACTTTACAAATTCGTTAACTATTCAGCCAGATGGGTGTTGGTACTCCGAAGAAGGTTCTCCGTGCTCTCGCACGGACCTAATTAAAATAAACCTCGTTTCTGCAAAGGCGTAGCCCCATTAACACTTTCTAAACACCTAATAGGTTAGCTAATTGTGAAGTGAAAAATATCTCCCAAGAGTAATCCTACTCATCAGTAGGATCGGGATCCAACTATCATTGCGTGATGACCTAGATGGAAGCCACTCTAGTCACCATACTCAAGATGGTATGCTCAATCTGCAAGTTTCCTTTATGTTTGAAACTCCCGATATGGTTTTTACCCCAAACTCTTATGATCTTGACGAAGGCCAACAAATCATAAGACACAAGTCAAGTTCTTCCCGTCATTGTCCTGATTAATTTAGACCCACCCGTACTCGCTCTTGACGAAGGCCAACAAGGCTGTACGACTGTCCTAAACCAATACATATATCTATGCTACAAACAAGCAACACACCGCTACCATTCACTATGCCTTGACGAAGGCCAACAGATATAGCATGAATACGATATGCTGCTCATTTGAAATGGCGGAGGGCTACGGCTGGTTTTTGCAAAAACCTTGAATGTAATGAACTTGATATCGTTGAAGGAATAATAGCTTTGAAAATGAGCGGTTCAAGCTCCGCTTTTTAAACGAGTGTTTTGAAAAGAACTGAGTGGTTTTTTAAATTGTTCCAACAATATCTTTTTTGCTTTATTATCTTGCATTAATGAAGATTAATGCGGTCCCATCAATTTAAATCCTATCACACCAGAAAACAATGAAAATAGAATGTACGTATATGCCATCCGCATTCGCTACGGGGCCCCGTCATGCACCGTTAGGTTACTTAACTATCGGCGGAATGGGGGCAGGGCTAGCGCGGATGCAAAACATATAAAACATTTATTAATATATATATATATATATAACCATTCGTCGTAGGCATGATAAGCATCATAGAGAATGGAAAAATAGATCAATTAGGAACTTTGCATTTTATCGAGCCACCTATGAAATACAGTCCTCCACGGTCATGTGAATAGCTAAGTGTGAACTATCTTAGACCCCTACGAGTGCGGCAAGCTACCCGCCAATCCTAGAATTGGGTGACCCGGGTCTCGACTCCTCGAGATGGCCACCCACTAAATTCTAGAACCTGGTAGCTTGTGCACTCCTCCGCGGGCCAATCCTAGATGCGGAAATGAAAAATAATATACAGCCGATGACATCATCCTCAACCCGGATGTGCCCCAATAAAATAATATACATCAATTATTACATGAATTACAAAATTCACTCACATCTCACATCTAAATTCACACCGGGCCATTCACACGACGATCTATCGAACCATTCGCAACACAGAACATCACAAGATATGTGCAACCCCTTCTAATCGACGTATACCAATTAGAAGACGTTTAACAACACATATACACATCACAAAATCAAGTAAAGAAATCCACGATGTTAGAATTCCGCGCACAATTAGCAAACACTTCCAATTTTCCAACACATGAAAATTCAGTCCACTAAAGTCCAAAAAACATTCGTTTTAAGCCAATCCGGGAGTCAAAATGAACTAGAAACCCGCCCGAATCTTCACAGAGTCGAAGAAAATGAAATTAATATACTTCTAAAGGGCCCAGGGGGTGCCCACCCTCTGGGGCCACCATGAGGTGGCCCCTAGGGCTGGGCAGACCCGAGAGCACCCATATGGGGTGCTCTCGGGTCCCCACCCCCAAGGCCACCACTTGGTGGTCTTGGGGGGTGGGCCCGACCTTTGGTCCTACCCATGGGTTCCCCGGGGTACCCATGCACTACCTCATGGATTCTCGGTTCAAACCGTGAGCCCGCAGGGTGTGCAAACATGTCAAAACATTAATTTTTGGGACTCTTTTTGTCGGCAGTTCATGCGCGACAAAAACAACGGATTTCTAACATCGTAATGAGCTATCTAAGGCTTATGGAGTGGCTCCGATACCATGTATGTCTATGTTGCACACTCTAAGGATTTTGTAGAGAGACGGAATTTTCAAAAAAACGATTTTGAAGCATGCAACAAAGACATCTAAACCAAGAACTACCATAAGTCCTAATAGCAAAAACTTCATAGATGATTATCTACTGTGATAGAAGTTTTATACCGATAGATTCGTATCCTTTGGGTATTCTTGATCCTCTTCTTAAGCTCATTTCCAGTCCTAGATCAATTTTGGTCGTCGGCCTCCTCGATCATAGATGATCCACTCAAAGGTTCTTGATTCAAGCTTTTACTTTCAAAAGAAAGCAAATAAACTAACCAGTTTGCTAATCTAGTTTGTTTAGAAAATGTAGAGATGATTAGTAGTGACTTTTTCTATCTTTAACCCTATGTATCTCAACACATGAGAAAGGTTTAGGGTTGAGGAGGAGGATGAACTCAAGAGAAGAGAGAGAAGGAGAAAATGAAAATGAAGTGAGGTTGTGAAAAAATCTCATGACCATTTTAGTTTTGTGAAACATTTTTCACAATTAAAAATAGGAACCATATTTCAATAGTAAATCCAAATGAATTAAAAATTCATTTGGCCATGCTTCACACCATTCTTATTTGCCACATAACCCTCCACCTCATTTCCAAATATCAAAATAAATGGTTAATACATAAGTGAGGTGTCCTCTTCTAAAAGGTATTTTGTATAAATACAAAATATATTCTGCCGTATATACATACCCGTATTCATATCAAAATACAAATACCCAAGAGATAGAATAATACTACTAATATAATACTAGTATTAAATCAATATCTTATTTAACAAACCGGCTTAATTCTAAGCCTGCTAGTATTATAATCTGTCCAATTAAATTACGTGCAACTAGTACACGTAATTAACCAAAACCCTGCACGTATAAATACGGCCTCCACATCATTTCTTCTGAACCAAGAAAACTCTCTGTGTGGGACTCTAAAGACTCGACAGTACACTGGCAGTAAGTTTAACCACAAGCGCGTCAGCGGCACTAGCTATACGTAACGGCTACCCAGGTATCTGTCGAAAAGAAGGCCGACGAGCAAACTCATCTGAGCCCCTACTGAGCCTAACCGTGACAATATATGTACAGTCCGGTATGTTTGTTTGAGAGTATCGCATACCGGGTCTAGGGGTGGTTAACGACAGACCCCTACTAACCCGATAAGTCATGTTGGTGTGGATCAAGACCATCCGAGAAACTACTAATCTAACTATCAGTAATTCACAACTTCCCTGGCCAGGGACTTATGGCGTTGACCAACCAAATATAGTGCGACATCGACTCCCTATACCGAAAGAGACGAATCCCTAACAATCACTCACTGCCTCTATATGGCTCGGGACTGTACCTAACTAAAACCTATTTGCACGACTCCTTTGAGCCGTGGTAGGGTAGTAATCAAAGCATAATGGGAACTCACACGAGACAAATGATGATCTAAAGTCTACAGACTACCTGTACACATGCCACATGAGAACTGCCATCTGAAGCTTGGTATAATACCATCCAGCAATTCCCGGCGAGTCCGTCTAGTGTACCCCACCCACAATGAGCACATGTATACAATCTTAAGTGAAACACACCAATGGCTATGGGACTAACCATTGCCCCTCATCGGGGTCTAGAAACATATACACTAGTCTACTCTGGAATATCGATGCCCTGTCTCAATATTCCTATGACTAGGGCACTTTAAGGATGTGCTTATAGACTACCCAGCCCCCACAAGTATGATCGCCATCACAACGCTGATAGTCAAGCACGTTTTGCGGGCTTTATCAACATGTATAAGCAATACGTAATAACTAGTAAAATATACGCACATGTTAAGATAAAGGAAAACCAGATAGCATAATATCATTTCGAGCAAGATTGCCATGTGTGTGTGTGTATAGCATCCATTACAAATAATGGCCTCTAGGGCATACATATCCTACACTTCGGTTGAGCTAGAGCAAGAACTCGATATGCCAGCCTGTTGAAGACAGACTTCCGTGGAGGTGAAGCGCTCTTCGATGCCTCGGGAGCTGCAGGTGTTGAGAAGGCCAGCCTTTTAAAAACTGACTTCTTGGGGATCATGGCCTTCTTCGCGGGGCCCACAGAGCTTGTGTTCAGTCAGTGAAAGGACAAACCTTTAGATTTGACAGGCTTATTAACAGGGCCTGCAGAAGTAGTTATCAGCCTATCGAAGACCGACTTCTTTTTGTTAGTTATATGTATGCCCTAGAGGCCATTACTGTACATTGGATGTATATTGTAGTGGATGCTTGGACATATATAGGGAGGACTTTCTTGCTCGACATGATAGTATGCTATCTGGTTGATCTTTGCCTTGACGTGTACACTGATTGTCTCTCTGTTACATGTTGGTAAAGCCCTTAAGATGTGTACTTGACTACCTGGACTATGATGCGGATCATACGAGTGGGGACATGGTAGTCCATAAGTACGTCCTTCAAGGTCCCTAGTCGAGGGCATATCGAGACAGGGCATCGATATACCAGAGTAGACTAGCGTATACCTTCTCGACCCATACAGATGGGCGATGGATGATCCCATATCCATTGGTGTTTGACATCAGAGATCATATACGGGTGCTCAGTGGAGACTGGGTACACTGGACGGACTCGCCGAGAACTCCCAGATGGTATTATACCTTACGTCAGATGGCAGTTCTCTGGTGACACTGGTACAGAGTAGTCTGTTGACCCGAGATCGTCATAGAGTCTTGTGTGGTTCCCACTGTGCTTTGATTTCCACCTTACCACGTCCAAGAGGGCGTGCAAAACGGTGGTTTTTGGGTACAGTCCCGAGTCACATGGAGGCAATGAGCGATAGGAGGGGATTCGTCTCTCCCGGTATAGGGAGTTGATGTTGCGCAGTGTTCGATTGGCTATAACCGGAAATCCCTGGCCAGGGTTGCTGAGATTTACTGGTAAGTGTTACCCATAGTTTCTCGAATTGTTATAGACCTCAGATCGACACGACTTATCGAGCTATTGGGGTCTGACGTTTACCACCCCTAGGCGAGATATGCGACATATCAGACGATCAGACCGGACTGTACGGTAGTGTTACTGGTTGGATTCACTGGAGTGTGAGCGGGCTTGCTCGTCGATCTTCTGATCGCTCAATACCCGGGTGGCCGTTACGTTTAGCAGACCGCTTGCGGCTTGTGGGTGCTTGATATGATCATCATCTGCTGCCGGCGTATTGACGAGTCTTTAGAGTCCTACACAGAGGTTTCCTGGCTCAAGCGAAACGAAATAGGAGCGCATATGAGATATGTGCGGGACCGAGAATGATACCAGTATGTGATACTGTATTTGATTCTCGCGATATGTGACATTGCTCGGTTATATGCGATATAGCCGGGTTATCGGATTAAGTGTTGTTTCGATAAGTTGTTACTGATGATACTAGTCGGTTATATGCTATATGACCGGATCATTAAATCAAGTGTTGATTTAATGATTTAATGTATAATTATATATATGATATATTACTTTGCATTAACTAGTATCGGTTCACTTTAAATGGATTTTCTTACTTGGATTGTGCACATTGTATATGTGATATACTTTTGTACACTAGTTTGTATCATGTTTGATGATACATGCTAACTAGGGTTTGTGTAAAGATTAAACCATGGTTGTGTAATGGTTAGGGTTTTCATTTTCTTATTCATTTATTTATTGATTTATTTGGAAAAGATTTTGAAGAGAATGGTGGCTTTCTTTGTTTCTAGTTGAAGCTTCATGAAGCTTTGACTTTGTAACCATTCTTGTCTTCATGCTTAACCCTAACCATTCCTTTAACGTTGGTCAATTCTCTACACATAACTATAGTTAAAATTATGATAAGTATTGATTTTCTATTCTATTCTAAATACTTATCATAATATATTCCTTCTTCTTCTTCATCTTCTTCAATGAAGAAAGCTTGACTTCATCAATGGTGATTGATGAAAAAGAGTGAGAAATCCAATTCTAAAGTGAACCCACTTCCTATTTCTTCATCCTCTACCTCTTGCCAAGTAGTATAGGGTGTTTTCTTCATAAGTTTCATGACTTGGTGAAGTGGGAGCTTGATCTTGTGATGCTTCGACGTAGATCATCTTAGGCACGAAGCCGACGACCTTGCCCGCCCATTTCTCCGATGAAGCCGACGCTAGAGCCCGGGATTCCGTTTGGACAGCGAGGAGACTTCATTGCGGAGCTATGGAGGTGGAGGACCGGATCTACAAGGGTTGTATTTCCGTTCTCTTTAGTAAAGTAGTTTACTAGTTCTTGTTTCGCCTAAACTTCTAGCCAACGATCCGTATTAGGGTTTCTCGGCACCGTATTTTTTTAAAATTGGCATGGTTGATGCCTTGTGAGACCTCTTGAGAGTGCCTAGGAACCTTTCACTGGTATCAGAGCCTAGCTAGAGCCTTAGGCGATGCGTAGACGAAGTTTGAAACCCGAACAAACCCCGAAACCCTAATCCGACATGCTCTCTGGACTTTTTCTAAAAACTGGGTTTTTTCCAGATTAAAAATTCTTAAAAAATTCAGCAGGAAAAACTAAGAATTACGATGCAAAAGTCCAGAGAGCATGTCGGATTAGGATTTCGGGGTTTGTTCGGGTTTCAAACTTCGTCTACGCATCGCCTAAGGCTCTAGCTAGTCTCTGATACCAGTGAAAGGTTCCTAGGCACTCTCAAGAGGTCTCACAAGGCATCAACCATGCCAAAAATTTTTGAGTGAAGCTGCTACAGTGCGGCGGAACCGCGGCATTAGTTGGCTAATGCGGCGGTTCCGCGCCACTTTTGTCCCTTCTCCCAGTACTTTTTGCACAGTAACTCTTACATTTTAATGCTGTATTTTATGGGAATTTTTAATTTTATTCAAGAGTTGAATTTTCTGGGGTTGTTTTGGGGATTCGATGATTCGACCGGATTATCAGATTTTGTCTATGTGGATTCCGGATAATTTTTGAATATGTTAAAAAGTTCGACCGGATATAAATACCCAATTTTTTCCCTGTCGGGAAATTTCCAAGTGTTGGATTTTTCCGTGGTTTAAAGACGTTCTAAGTAGTGCAAGTAACTCGATGGACCCTCTAGAAGACAGCAAACCTTAACTCGATTATGTGACCGTCTTGAACTGCCCTTTGAACCTTCGGGTTTGGGGCAGTACGGCGTGCCACATCTGAGGCGTTGGCTTGACCCTTCTACGGCTGGACCGTTGGTACTGAGGCATGAACTGGATGTTTTTAAACCTGTTTCATGTGTTGATCTGTTTCGGGAAAACTTGGGTGTTCGACTGTTCGATCGGAAAGTTTAACATTTTCTAATTATCTGGAATGTGATACAATAATTGGAATTCACAGATAGTTATGAGATAACTGAATGAATGTTATAAATCTAGCAGTTCAGTCTCGCTTGATCGGTTGCCACGGAATTTTGATGCGATCAAAAGTCCGTCGCAATCACGTAGCGTACGCGGATACTCGCCGGGTAAACTTAATAGACAGCTACATCCCATAGCCCCAACCAAGTGACTGTAGGAGAACCCCGTCGCCGAAAGCATCCGTTCGGGTGCTCCCGGTAGCGGTGTTCCGCCTTGGTGCACTTCGTCGACGGTATCGGGGGTGCGACCGTCTACTGAAGTTTGCGACGAGCATTAGATCAGGATGTCGGGAATCTTGTTGAATTGCCCGACTTGATATTGAAAAGTGTTTTCGATTTTGAGACTAAAATGCGGGGTTTATAATTGTTAGGCATGCGATGTCTAAGTAATTCATTTGGTCAGGCATGCGATGTCTGAGGTGATTGCGGATTCCAACTGTTGTAGTTTTACACTTTCTTTTCTGTGACCGTAAGTGTAATATGTGATATCGCCGGTTTCGTTGCTATATGTCAACGACAATTGGGATGCGCATATTTACTTACGTTGATGACATGTGATGTTATGTGTTGCTGGATATGTTATATTGGATCGTCGTGTTTGAATAGCCGGGGGTTTTTTATGTGAGATGAGTGTTTTTCATTTTCATTCATGTAAAAACTGTATGTAATATTCTTTTATTGGGGCACTTCCAGGTTGCGGAAGTTGTCACCCTTTGTATATTATTTACTTTTCCGCACTAGGATAGACCCAAGGAGGAGGGCACAAGTAACCGGGTTCTGGAGTCCAGTGGGAGACCAACTCGAGGAGTCGAGTCCGGGTCCCCTAACTCTAGAATTGGTAGGGTTGATTGCCGCTCTCGTAGGGGTCTAGGGGTGTGGGTTTGGCTATTCATCGCGACCGTGGAATCTGTGTTTTATACTGGCTCGTATTGAAAACACGGACGTCCTAGTATATCCAATATTTCATATGATTCTTCTGCTGCGATATCTGTGATGTGTTCATGTGATGTTCTGTGATAGATACAGTATATAGTATATATGATATATTATATAGACGTTACTTATGTTTTACACCCGCGCTAGCCCTGCCCCGCTCTGCCGTTAGTTACCTAACCTAACGGTGCACGAGGGGACATCGAGGCGAATGCGGATGGCATAAGTGTACGTCGTATTTATCTGTGATGTTTAGGTACTTAAATGATGGGACTTCATTAATGTGATTAATGAAATAAAAGAAACCTAAGATGTTGTAGAATCGAATTTCAAAAATAAAACAGGTAGCTACAGTTCTTGCTTTGCACAGCGGTATATATGATATATCCTGCACCTTATTCGATAAGGAAAGGACCGAGATCCCTTCACCAGGAGTGACTCCTTTAGCAATAACTGGCAGATGCTACACACTCGGTTTGTCTTTTGATTTCTTTTAAGAGTTTTTGCTTTGCACAGTGATATATGTGATATATCCTGCACCTTATTCGAAGAGGAAAGGACCGACGATCCCTTCACCGGGAGTGACTCCTTTAGCAAAACTAGAAAAGCCTCAAAAACACTCCATTTCAAAATTCATTTGATCCTACAACGATATCAAGTTCATTACGCAATAGGTTTTCAGAAAAACCTGTCGTAGCCCTCCGTCATTTCAGATAAGTAGTAGTTAGTATTCGTGCTGCGTTTGTTGGCCTTTGTCAAGGCACAGTGTGCGGTAGCTAACTGGTGCTTATCTGCTTATGCATATGATGCAGATTGGGTTAGGGTAGTCGTGCGACCTTGTTGGCCTTTGTCAAGGGCCGTGCGGGTGGGTTTAATTCAATCAAGAAATGACGGGTTGAACTTGACTAGCATCCTATGGTTTGTTGGCCTTTGTCAAGGTCATAGGAGGTTAGGGGCAAAATATTATCGGGAATTTCAAGTGTTGAAATTTGCAATGAGATTGCATACCTTCTATGAGATAGTTGGATCCCGATACCCGCTGCGAGTAAGAGTTACTCCTGGGAGAGTTTTACACATTACAATTAGCCGATCAAGTAGGTGTCAACGAGGTTACGCCTCTCGGAAAACGAGGTTTACATTAATTAGGTTCGTGCGAAAGCACGGGGGACCTCCCTCAAAGTACCGACACTGGCCTGGCTGAAAGATTGGCGAACTTGTAGTGTGTAATTAATCCCGGCTAGTCTTTCCTTTTAGGGTTTGAAGGAAGATTTGATAAAAAGCAGTGGGAGCCATCCTGATTAGATAAAAATAATAACCAATCTATTCTTGCAAGAGCGCACGCTGAGTGTTTTCTTCTCTCTCTCTCCTGGTAGCGACCATGTCACGCCTTAATCAAGATAATAAAACGGATTATTGACCGAACCCGCTTGTTATACTGAGCTGGGGAACGTTGGTCCCGCTCCAACTTATAATTGTTAAAGACAGAGCAGGAAATTGGGGAATACCAGATTTCCCGTGCCGCCCAAACGAAGAGAGTGCATGCTGATGCATCATCTTCGGGTGTGTTCATTACAAAGAAATGTTTCTCTGTATCCTCTACGTCCTGGGTATGTGATACCAGATCAGGATCCCAGATATGTAATCTGTTACATAGGGCTACAGAAAGGTAGAGAACTGAGAACGGGTGATAAGTTTCATGAGGCAGAAAACGGGGCAAGTGTTGCAGCCAAGTCTGTTGGTCACTGTCACCCTGTATTATCAATACATTGATTCTGAACAAATTCTATTAGATACCGAACCTGATATACAAAATCATATCAGTCTCTTTATTAGTAAAGAAATGATAAAATTTTGTATTGTTGGATAATGTTTTGAACATTTCCTATATCAAAAGTTGATCGGTTCAGGCATGTTATCTAAAAGCATTGATGTTCTAAATCAAACTACAGTTCTTAGTATATGGAACACACACAAGAGGAACAGTTCAGAAATGAACGGATCCTTCTTGAGGTATTGTAGACTAGGTCATATCAATGTGACCCGACTAGCTAAGTTACATTTAGATGCATATTTAAATCAGTTTGAATTTACATCTTGTGAAACTCGCCAGTCATGTCACAAAGATACGATGACACCAGCTCTGTTTATTGGAAACAGAGAAAGAGTTAGTGAACTCTTGGGACTGATACATGATGATGTATGTAGGTCCCCTGTCTGCACATGCCAAGAATGGTTCTTTGTACTTCATTACACTCTCTGATGATCTCTTTAGATTCAGACATATGTTCCTGTTGAAACATAAGTCAGAACCATTTGAGATATTCACAGAATATAAATTAGAAGTAGAGAACCAATACGGGTATAAGTATTATGTCCTTTGATGAGATCAAGGAGGAGAATACTTGAGCACGGAATTTATGGACTATTCTAAAGGAGAATGAGATTCTCTCTCAGTATTACTCCTCCATATACACCATTGCATGATGGTATATCGGGGCGGAGCAGTCACACCCTATATGATAAGGTGTGCTCTATGATGAGTACTACTGAGTTACCTATTTCCTTTTGGGAGTTATGCGCTTGAGAAGCTGCATACCTATTGAATAGGGTTCAAATCAAATCAGTTGCCTACCACTTCATAAATGATATGGAAAGGGAAGAGCCCATGTCTAAAGCTAGTTAAGATTTGGGGTTGTCCGGCCTATGTCTAAAAGCAAAATCCGGACAAACTCGAGGCAAGGTCTGTAATGTAGAACTGGAAAGGTTCCAGCTATACAAACTACAGTAGATGATTTGGTAGAACCAAAGGATTCAATAGTAACCAACGAACCTCAGCCTCTCCGCCGATCTAGTAGGGTTCCTCACCCACCTGAGAGAAACTTCGGTTTCTCTATGACAGTGGGAGCGAGGATTGCATCATGAGATGATAACCCAACTAGTTTCGAGCTGGCCATCAGGAGTAAGACTCTGTAAGAATGGCTGGATGCTTAGCGATCTGAGATGGAATCCATGTACACCAACAAAGTATGGACTTTGGTTGCTATATCTGAAGGGTTAAATCCCCATCAGGAGCAAGTATATCTTGAAAAGATTACTTGGTGTACATCGAAAAGTTGAGACTTTCAAAGCTAGACTTGTTAAAAGTTTGCATCATTGACCAGGTGCGGATAATGATGAAACCTTTTCAAGTAGCTATGCTTAAGTCCATCCAGATCCTACTTGCCACGGCTACATACCATGACTACGATATCTGGTGGTTGGGTGTCATGACAGCTTTTCTAAATGATGTTTTAGAAGAGAGCGTCTATAAGTACACAGCCAGAGGGCCTCGTAGACAGTGGGAGCAGCGGAAACGTGTGCAAGATGCTTTATAGGATAAAGCAGGCATCGCGGAGTTGGAACATCTGTTTTGATGTGGTAGTCAAAGAGTTTGACATCATCAAAATGGTAGATGAACCTTGTATAAACAAAAAGGTAGTAGGGAGTATGGTGACGATCCTCGTAGAGTACATGGATGACATACTCTTGATAGGGAAGGAGTTTCCTATGCTACGCTCGATCAATCTCCGATTATCACTATGATTCTCTATATAGGATCAAACTGATGCCTACTAAATCCTGGGTTTTGGATCTATGAGATAGATCTAAATGGATGTTAGGATACTCACTAGTTGTAGTGAGATGGTATCAGTTGATCCTGGGGAGAATCACTGGAAGGGTTCCAGGGTGATAAAGATGACTGAATGTCAGTCACAGGCTTTGTCTTTACCCTAAACAGAGGGACGGTATGTTGGAAGAGTTCCAAGCTAGATACCGTGACATACTAGACGATAAAGGCAGGATACATCGCTACTAAAGATGCTACCAAAGAGGATGTTTGGGTGTATAGTGGTTCATGAGATGAACTACGTTCCTACCATTGTGAGACAATGGAGTTTTGGCTTATGCCAAGGAACGCCGGTCCCATCAGTGATCCAGACATATTCTAAGGCAGTATCACCTGATCATGGAGATAGTATCACCTGATCATGGAGATGGTTGATCTCCAAGGAGATCAAGGTTAGGAGAGAAGACTCAGAGGACAACACGGCGGATCCACTCACGAAGGCCTATTCCCAGAGAGAGACTTTTATGGGATGGTTGAGTATGAGATACTACAACCACTGCTGTACAGATGGCTCTAGTGCAAGTGGGAGATTGTTAGTTATATGTATGCCCTAGAGGCCATTACTGTACATTTGATGTATATTGTAGTGGATGCTTGGACATATATAGGGAGGACTTTCTTGCTCGACATGATAGTATGCTATCTGGTTGATCTTTGCCTTGACGTGTACACTGATTGTCTCTCTGTTACATGTTGGTAAAGCCCTTAAGATGTGTACTTGACTACCTGGACTATGATGCGGATCATACCAGTGGGGACATGGTAGTCCATAAGTACGTCCTTTAAGGTCCCTAGTCGAGGGTATATCGAGACAGGGCATCGATATACCAGAGTAGACTAGCGTATACCTTCTCGACCCATACAGATGGGCGATGGATGATCCCATATCCATTGGTGTTTGACATCAGAGATCGTATACGGGTGCTCAGTGGAGACTGGATACACTGGACGGACTCGCCGAGAAGTCCCAGATGGTATTATACCTTACGTCAGATGGCAGTTCTCTGGTGACACTGGTACAGAGTAGTCTGTTGACCCGAGATCGTCATAGAGTCTTGTGTGGTTCCCACTGTGCTTTGATTTCCACCTTACCACGTCCAAGAGGGCGTGCAAAACGGTGGTTTTTGGGTACAGTCCCAAGTCACATGGAGGCAATGAGCGATAGGAGGGGATTCGTCTCTCCCGGTATAGGGAGTTGATGTTGCGCAGTGTTCGATTGGCTATAACCGGAAATCCCTGGCCAGGGTTGCTGAGATTTACTGGTAAGTGTTACCAGTAGTTTCTCGAATTGTTATAGACCTCAGATCGACACGACTTATCGAGCTATTAGGGTCTGACGTTTACCACCCCTAGGCGAGATATGCAACATATCAGACGATCAGACCGGACTGTACGGTAGTGTTACTGGTTGGATTCACTGGAGTGTGAGCGGGCTTGCTCGTCGATCTTCTGATCACTCAATACCCGGATGGCCGTTACGTTTAGCAGACCGCTTGCGGCTTGTGGGTGCTTGATATGATCATCATCTGCTGCCGGCGTATTGACGAGTCTTTAGAGTCCTACACAGAGGTTTCCTGGCTCAAGCGAAACGAAATAGGAGCGCATATGAGATATGTGCGGGACCGAGAATGATACCAGTATGTGATACTGTATTTGATTCTCGCGATATGTGACATTGCTCGGTTATATGCGATATAGCCGGGTTATCGGATCAAGTGTTGTTTCGATAAGTTGTTACTGATGATACTAGTCGGTTATATGCTATATGACCGGATCATTAAATCAAGTGTTGATTTAATAATTTAATGTATAATTATATATATGATATATTACTTTGCATTAACTAGTATCGGTTCACTTTAAATGGATTTTCTCACTTGGATTATGCACATTGTATATGTGATATACTTTTGTACACTAGTTTGTATCATGTTTGATGATACATGCTAACTAGGGTTTGTGTAAAGATTAAACCATGGTTGTGTAATGGTTAGGGTTTTCATTTTCTTATTCATTTATTTATTGATTTATTTGGAAAAGATTTTGAAGAGAATGGTGGCTTTCTTTGTTTCTAGTTGAAGCTTCATGAAGCTTTGACTTTGTAACCATTCTTGTCTTCATGCTTAACCCTAACCATTCCTTTAACCTTGGTCAATTCTCTACACATAACTATAGTTAAAATTATGATAAGTATTGATTTTCTATTCTATTCTAAATACTTATCATAATATATTCCTTCTTCTTCTTCATCTTCTTCAATGAAGAAAGCTTGACTTCATCAATGGTGATTGATGAAAAAGAGTGAGAAATCCAATTCTAAAGTGAATCCACTTCCTATTTCTTCATCCTCTACCTCTTGCCAAGTAGTATAGGGTGTTTTCTTCACAAGTTTCATGACTTGGTGAAGTGGGAGCTTGATCTTGTGATGCTTCGACGTAGATCATCTTCGGCACGAAGCCGACGACCTTGCCCGCCCATTTCTCCGATGAAGCCGACGCTAGAGCCCGGGATTCCGTTTGGACAGCGAGGAGACTTCATTGCGGAGCTATGGAGGTGGAGGACCGGATCTACAAAGGTTGTATTTCCATTCTCTTTAGTAAAGTAGTTTACTAGTTCTTGTTTCGCCTAAACTTCTAGCCAACGATCCGTATTAGGGTTTCCCGGCACCGTATTTTTTTAAAATTGGCATGGTTGATGCCTTGTGAGACCTCTTGAGAGTGCCTAGGAACCTTTCACTTTTGAGGTTCTTCCTTCGGCATTAAGGTACTGATGGCAAGAAGTGGGAGCATCGACCCAAACAATAATCCATTCATTTCTTCAGTTATTTGCACCGCAGGGATGCAGAACATTAGGGATGTGAGTGGCCCGTACTTAATTCTACCCGATGGGGTAGAGCTTGAGTTGCAGTTAGTGCAGGTGAAAGCTATTGATCTGCACGGAGATGAGACACTGGCTTTAGTATCCCGAAATCCAATAGCAACTATAAACGTATATACCGCGATTTGGTTCATGAAAACACGACACACAAAGTGTAGAGTGGTTAGAGAAAAATGTCCCGCTGGGTGTGCCAAAATCTGTTTACCTTCGGAAACTGGACCAAGATGCGAGGAGTACGTCCAGTCTGAGTTTGGGGGGTAGATGCTATTTGGAACATATCCATCCACCTCTTTGAAGATACCAAGTTGATTTATGGCACCATATATCGGAGGTTTGGACAGATGCGACCGATATAGCTGACTTTCAGATTCCCCCTAACAGATGAGGGGTTTATTGATTGTGGGGATGCTTTTTCCTGCAGGAGCAACACCCTGTAGTTAATTAAATTATCGCAAACGATAACAACTTTCTACAATCCAGGCCTATTTCTTCATGTATCATATTTTAGTTTATTTTGGGTTTCCCTTAGAACTAATTTATGTCGTCTCCTGTAGGGCACGGATTATTCCAAATTCGTATATATTAGATTTGGTGGTGAACTTAGGTCGCATTTCTCATATTGATGAGGTCCATTAGTTCAGGGGATA
Source organism: Agapanthus africanus (assembly GCA_030015575.1). NCBI lineage: Eukaryota > Viridiplantae > Streptophyta > Magnoliopsida > Asparagales > Amaryllidaceae > Agapanthus > Agapanthus africanus. The sequence goes on along the minus strand of CM057348.1, from coordinate 157,150,783 downwards.
TCTGTTTTTATCTAAGGATCGTTAGTCTTGTTTTAGGCTAAGATCAACTTAGAAGTTTTGACTAAGGATCGTTAGTCGTAATTGAGACTAAGATCAACTTAGTTTTGTTTAAGGATTGTTAGTCGTATTTGAGACTAAGATCAACTTAAATGAACATATATGAGTTCATATGATCTTAAGATCAAAACACTTAGCCAATTTGAGGCTAAGATTGGTTTGTATATCATAGTCTGGCGCATGCATGTCTGGCGCATGGCATATCGGCGCATGCATATTGATGCATGTATATTGGCGCATGGAGGATTGGTGCTTGTCATGTGACGCACGCATATTGGGACATGGGGAGAGTATAGGCGCATACGTCGTGTGGATATCACATGGCGGATGGGGGAATCGGCGTAGCTCACGTGTGTATCACGTGGCGCACGATGGTCATTGGCGCAATTCACGTGCATATCACGTGGCGCATATATGGCGTGCATGTAGAGCGTGTGGGGTACAACACTTATGGATTTTTAAAAATTAATCTCTATATATTTTGAAAATTAAGTTTCTGTTAATGGCAATTTTGGCCATTAACGATATCAAGATCAAGACTTTAATGATCTTGAATCTTATTTTATGCATGGTTCATATCATGAGGATCTTTGAAGTTTAAACTTCATCTTTTCTTTATGACGATCTTAAGATCTTGATAGTTTTCTCATCGTTTTGGTGAGGAATACTTAAGTTTTCTTTCCAAACCCTAGATCTTAAGATCAAAAATCCCTCGTGAAAGCTTAAGTTTTCAATAAGGATGAGTTTGACTTAAGGATCTTAAGATCCGAGAAAAGAACTTAAGTTCTTAATGAAAGTTAACCTTCTTCTTCTAATGGAGATTAATCTCCCTTTTTCTTTACCTCGGTTGTTGAAGGAGGAAGATAGCAGAGAAAAGCTTAAGCTTTTAGATTGATCTCAAGATTATAGGGGGGTCTGTATATGCTGAGATTAATCTTAAGGAGTCTTTATACAGGGTATGAGAATTGTTGGGCAAGTAGAGAAAATATCATTTTGAGATTTCTCTAATTGATCTTAAGATCAGGCCCGGGTGCTTAAGCACCGTTGGATCTTTGATCTAAAGGTCTTTGTTAACAAAGTTGATATTTTTTTGTTTTTTTAGAAAAATATTCAAACGTTTATTGTAAACAAGATATATTCTTTCTGTTTGAGAAATATAAGGAGATATTTTTCCAAATATAGCTTAAGCTATACTGAAGTAAAGGCTTCAAAGTTCTAGCCATGTGCCCGGGGCTGCATTGGCGCATGCCCACGTTCTTTGCACTTGGGTAATACCTAGAAAGGTCTGGCGCTCTTGTGCTAGCACCAGAAAAAGAATTTATGTTCTTATCCAATATTTTTGGTGGGAACCGGGACCATACTTGTGACATAGGTGTATGAGACTTTTAGGACTCTCGGGACTGATGCCGCATATAAGAAAATTGTTCGACGTACAAAAGCTTATGTTTTGTACAACATTTGCATGGCATTATTCCCTACATGCTCCAAGAACCTAGGTCATCCAAAATGAATTGGATTTTTGAAGGACGGAAAATGCATCTCCGGCTACGCTTAGGGGGCGGAGGTTTTGGTGTATTTGATAAACGGTTTGAACGAAGCGGCCCTAACAAATGCGAGAACTATAAAGGGTTTTCTTACCGTTTTACAAGTATGATATTAGTTTTTTAATCATTTTCCTTTATCATAAAGATAATTGTAGCAAATCTAACAGTTAATTTTTATTTAGCGTTGGGCATATACTAAGATCTTGGTCATTCGACCGATACCCAATACTAGCATCAATGAGATTAGACCCTTTACTAGACAATGTGGTGTACGCTTACATCGAGGTCCCCATTATCATAAAACTTTCTACCGGGGAAGAATTGATAATTTGAAAGAGCTGCAGGTAATTATTATTCCATTACCTAATTTAACGACATTTGTTTAATTCTTTATGAATAATGTTAAATATTTTCAACCGTTTATTTAATGACAGTTCACATGGGATCCGTACAGTGAGTATGTCAATGCATCCCAACAATTTTTGAGCACGGTAGGCACGCTGGACTGTTACGCGTTCCTCTCATATGTTTCGATATTGTCTAATGGCAATATCCCGATAGGATAATCCGACATTTCGGCGGTATTCAGATGGTACCCGTTGACGTTCATCGTATATAAGCTGAGAAAGAGAAGCCAACCAAGAAGAGGCAAATATACAATGTGGTTTCGGATTATATCACTTTGTGGGTTGCAGTCCAAAATGATATCAGGGAACAAGGAGTTGCACCTAAGGCTCCTACAGCGGAAGGTGAGGATGTGGCTAACAACTACATGGCTTGGTAAATTGGTATTACCGGGAAGATAATACACCCTCTCAGTCAACCAACTACGATCTATGAGCCTAACATCGAGATTAACCGTCAGTTACTTCTCGATTATGTAAGTATTATTTATGTTTTGTTTTATTTTATACCACCTTTAACATATTCTATCCAATTATTGATATTTATTACTTATTATTTGTAGGTAAACAAGGTTGAAGGAAGAAAAAAAATTTGTTGCAATTCAACAATCTTAATAGATTGCACGAACAGATCAAAAGAGTGCTAAATGGTAAGATTGATGAAAAGAGGAAGGCTGTTGATCAAAATGGGGGGAGAAGACCGTCGGGGAGGATCCAATGTTGGGGGATGAAAATTTTGATAAGAAGGTTGTAAAAACGGTGGAGATGAGGACCGTTATTGATCCTAGGTTTAAGGTTCAAACGAGTGCTTCCAGGGATGAAAACTTGTATGCTAATTTTGGAGATATAGCTTTCGGAGTTGAAACAGAATTACCTTTTGAACAAACTAAATCGGCAAAAGTAATTCGTAAGGAATTACCGATCGACAAACCTCGTATTGTGAAGGAATTTACGACCCCCATCAGTCAGACAGACGACGCGGAAGTAGCGGAAGATGTTAATTGTACTGAACGTTTCCGTGCAATGGGTATAGATCTGACCAACGAACTGGGGCAAGATCTTTTAAGAAGAGAAATTGCAAATGTGAAGAGAGAAAAGAGGCCAAGTTCTTTCTTGATCTCGCCGTATACAAATCCATATAAGGAGAAAAAGGAAGGAAAGAAGCCCATACGAGGAATGAAATATCACATATCGGATTCGAAATAACAGTACATAGAGGCGAAACTTGGATCGAACACAAAAATGAGAAAAGGAAACCAAGGTTTGTCTACTTCTAATGACATAATTATAATTTAATATTTAAAAATCAAATACTAAATATTCATGTTTTGATAACCTCCAGAGAAGATGAATGTGTTCATACAATCGAACCGGAGACAATTGTATATTATTCCGACTTTCTCTCGCTGCAAATTGGGGAGTGCGTTAGAGGAGAAATGATAACCGCTTACATCAAGAGATTATTTATATGCGAATCTTCCGCCAATAATTTTTTCTTTTTTCCTGAATTTTGTGTAAGTCATTGTTATTAACTTTCGTTTTGTACATCAGCTAATTAATATTTATTACCGTGTTGTTCATTCTACTTTTTATTTTCTAAACGTTGCTCCGTTATTATTTTAACAAATACAAAACGGAGAAACTAAAGAGGGACTATAAGTGCAGAGGTAGCTTACTAGAATGGATTGAATCAAAAAATCCTTTTCAGAAATATGTACCAGAGTGTGACACGGTAAGTCTATACTTTATTTATCTCATTTTCTTTTTATTTGCAACAAATACGATTTATAATAATGAATTAAAATTTTAATCCCAGGTTTATATCCCCATGCATCACGAAAATCATTGGATTTCGTGTGTCTGGCACATTACGAAGGGAAAATTTGTGCTATATGATCCAGAGTACGAAAATGTCGGTCTTTTGTATAAGGATGAATGTGACGCACTAATTAATCCAATTTTAGAACGATTACAATTTTCATTTGCTTATAATATATAATAATTTGTTTAACTTAATAATTTTTTTTGCAGAAAAATCATTTTGTTAAGTATATGCTGAAGAAAGTACCCAATCCCCGCAATATTACTTTAGGAAAGGGTTGGGATTGAGAATAAGGGTCATCCGAGACAAGACACCGGATCAGTCAATTGCAATGTATTTGTAATGAAATACATCAATTGCTTATCACGTAGAATTGCACTGAATGACGAAAAATGGAACACAAATATTGTAAATAATTTTAGATATAGGATTTGTTATGAGATAGCTAATCAGAAACTACCCAAATGATGTAATAAATTATAGATTTTGTTTTTATTGTTCAACTATATAGGATGTGTGTTTATGTTTTGTTGATAAGTGCTGAAATTTGCTTCTATGATGTCTGGTGATATTTCTATCTGATCTCTGATATTTGTTTGTTGTAAATGATGTAAATTTGTGAGAAATTCATATACATTTGGCTGTAAATGATCTACATTTTTGAGTAATTGATGTACATTTATTTATATGAGCTCTAATATAAAATTTCTGAAGATATTTTTTTGGTTCTACACAAAATTCAACCGCTACTTAAAGTAGCTGTTATATTTTGTGCAAACTTAAATGAACAGACGGCAAACTATTTAACCTCTATTTTAAGCAGCCGTTACATTCTTTAAGAAAAAACTAACCGCTACTTTAAGTAGCAGTTAAAATTTGAGCAATTTTTTTTAACTACAGGTACAGGGTGCAAACTAAGTAACCACTAGTTTAAGAAGCGGTTATATTCTTTAAGAAAACCTAACCGCTACTTAAATTAACTGTTATATTTTGTGCAATGAACAGAGAGCAATCTATTTAACCTCTACTTTAAGTAGCGTTTATATTCTGTAAGAAAAAACTAACCGCTACTTTAAGTAGAGGTTAAAATTTGAGCAAATTATTTAAACTACAGATATAGAGAGCAAACTAAGTAACAGCCAGTTTAAGAAGCGGTTCTATTTCGAGCAGATTATTTAATTGCTACTCTAACTAGCGGTTATATTTTGAGCTAGTTAAATTTTGGCTCTCTGGCTTTTTAACCGTTACTTAAAGTAGCGGTTATATTTTGAGCCCAGTTAATTAAGTGGTTGAAATTTGAATCAGTTTTATTTCCAACAAATCTGAATCGTTACATTTATTCACTATTTAAAGCAGCGATTATATCGAACGGTTCACATTTAACAGCTACTTAAAGTTGCGTCTAGTTCATTAAGTGGTTGAAATTTGATCTAGTATTTTTTTTCCAACAAATCTGAACCGTTACTTTTATCTGCTATTTAAAATAGCAGTTAAATAAAATGGTTCAGATTTAACAGCTACTTAAAGTAGCGATTAGTTCATTAAGCGGTTGAAATTTGATCTAGTATTATTACCACAAATCTGAAACGTTAATTTTATCTGCTATTTAAACCAGCGATATCGAACGGTTCAGATTTACTGCTACTTTAAGCAGCGGTTCCCATTTAATATAAAGAGCACAGGGTTTGCTAATTTTTTACTGCGACTCCTGCTGTGGTTTTTACTGCGATGATTTTTATTACGATACTTGTTGTAATTTTTACTGTGATTTTTGCTGGAATTCATTTGATTCGTGGATCAATCTCATAAGGTAAATTATTTACTTTAATTAGTATTGGGTTTGGTAATTTTTGGTGGATTTTTTGTTAAGGTTGTCAGATCTAAATTGGGGTTTGATAATTTTTCCCTTGATTTTTGTTACGATTATGGTACTTTTTATTTTTTTATTTCGATTCATAACCTGGTTCTTGGGCTTAGGGTTTGATAATTTTTGGCGGATTTTTGTTAGGGTTTTCAGATCTAAATTGGGGTTAACGAGCTTACTTTAGGGATTTTTGTTAGGGTTATGGAATTTTACTAAGTATAGTCCTTCTTGGAGGTGGAAAGACTTGCTGTTGTGGAAGAGACTGATGTTGGATCAAGAATTTGACTAACATCATTATTTTGTCAAGTATACCAACTCTTATGAAGAACATTCTATTTCTAATCTCTGCTATGTGTTTCTCTGCAATTTCAACCGAACCCATTAACGGACATTGAACGTCCTTCCCATTCTAATCTCTGCTATGTGTTTCCTACAAAGCTTCAGTACCACGGAGCTCTCTTCAGAGGCCCATTCTGGCTTCTGGCTTCGGGGCCAACAACTTATGAAGGACACATCCAGCAATAAAGCGCTCATTCTAGCTTCCTGAAATGAACCCGGTAACTGATATGGAAAGCCATTCACATTCAAAACATGAAACGGTTCGTCTTGTTGCATGTAAATAGTATTTAGAACCGTTTCTCTTTCGCGAAGAATGATCTAGATACTGTGGTGTATCTGTGGAAGAGTGATCATTCTGGCTTCCTAATGTTTAGAGTTCAGGTATAACTTTATTTAAGGTCTGAATCTTGTCTTTTTATAGCTAGTTTGGTAGTCGTTTTTTTGTCGGTTCCTGTAAAAATCGCCTTATAAACCGTGTCATTTGCTTCAACTGGCGTTTTAAATGAAGGGACGCCATCTTTTTTTGTTTTTGATTAACATTTCTCGTATGCTTTTTAAGAACAAAACTTGTTCAATGTCGGTTACTGGAGTCATTTCCATTGCCTCAACTTCAGTTGAAATAATGGAAATGAACCCAGTAAGCAAATTGAATGAGCTCTGCTCTAAAAAATGCATACTACAAATGTTAATTAAACACAAACAAAGATGGTGTCCATTCATTTAAAACGCCAGCTGAAGCAAATGGCACGGTTTATACGGCGATTTCTACAGGAACCGACAAAAAGACAGCTAATAAACTAGCTATAAAAATACAAGCTTCGGACAAACCTATACTTAGACCCACCAAAATGATGTAATAAATTTTAAATTGTATATGTGTATATTATGTGTGGCTGTGTGATGGTCAATGAATTTTTAGATATCACGGACACTACCCAAATGATGTAATAAATATGATATTTGTTTGTTGTTTTTATTCTCTAACTATATATGATGTGTATTGAACTTTGTTGATATTTTGTACATATGAAGGGTGTTGATATTTGCATCTAAAGTCTGATATTTGTTTTTTTTAGATGATGAAAATTTGTGAGAAAATGAAGTACATTTTAGCTCAATATTTAACTGCTACTTAAAGTAGCAGTTATATTTTGAGCTCATTCCAGGTGAAATATAATCGCTTCTTTAAGTGCAGGTTTGATTTAGAGCTCACTCCAGGAAATATGTAACCGCTACTTTTAAGTAGCGGTTTAATATTGACCAACTAATTATTTGAGCCCATTGACCATTTAACCGCTTCTGTAAGCACACCGGGTTATTTTTTTGAGCTCACTCTCACTGACTAGTTAACCACTCCAAAAAATATCTAGCCGCTACTTAAAGTAACGGTTTTATTTTGACCTAAAAATTATTTGAGCTAACTGACAATTTGTAACATTTCAGAAAATGAGAAATATTATTTTAGAATTTAAATAATAATATAATATATTTTATTAAAATAATACCAATTATCGAATTGGATTATCGTATTTTGGCCTTGATGAAACTAATAAGTATTTTGGCATAACAAACATTTCCTTAAGTTAACATCCTCATTTTATTTATAAATGAAGTTGGGGTTTATGTTTATTTGCATGGTTAAAATAATTGGGGGTATTTCTTTATTGGTGAGAATGAGGACATGGGAGGCATGGGTGTGCCTCTGTTAGATATATGTATGCCCTAGAGGCCGGCCATTATGTGTATAGTGGATGCTTGGACATGTATATATTTATATAGATGACTTTCTTGCTCGACATGATAGTATGCTATCTGGTTTACTTTATCTAGACACGTTCATTTGATCATGCATTTTATTCATTTGGTACATGTTGATAAAGCCCATAGGATATTTGCTTGACTATTGGGACAATGATGCAGATCATATTAGTGGGACACTTGTAGTTTATAAGCATATCCTTTAACTGTTCCTAGTCGTAGGTATATCGAGACGGGGCATCGATATTCCAGAGTAGACTGGCGTATACCATTCTTGTCCCATATGATGGGCGATGGATAGTCCCATATGATGGGCGATGGATAATCCCATATCCATTTGGTGTGCTGACACCAAACATTGTATACGGGTGCTCAGTGGAGACTGAGTACACTGAACGGACTCACCGAGAACTCCTATGTGGTATTATAACTATCGTCGGATAGCAGTTCTCAGGTGACACTGGTACAGGTTAGTCTGTAGACCCAAGATCGTCATAGAGTCTTGTGTGTCCTCCCACTGTACTTTGATCTCCACCCTACCACGGCTCTACTGAGTCGTGCAAACAGGTGGATTTTGGGTACAGTCCCGAGGCACATAGAGGCAATGAGCGATAGGAGGGGTTTCGTCTCTCCCGGTATTGGGGGTTGATGTTTTGCTATGCTCGATTGGCTATAACAGGAAGCCCCTGGCCAGGGCTGCTAAGATTTACTAATAAGTGTTATCAGTAGTTTCTCGATCTGTTATGAGCCATACAGCGGCATGACTTATTGAGTTATTGGGGTCGACGATTCCATCCCTAGACTTGATATGCAGTATATCTGACGAAGAGACTGGACTGTACGGTAAGTGTTACCAGTTGGCTCGACGGGAGTTTTGACAGCTTCGCTGGTTTTCTTCTGATCGCTCAATACCCGGTACATTTAGCTGACCGCTTGCAGCTTGTAGGTGTTTGATATGATCATCACCTACTGCCGGCGTATTGACGAGTCTTAGAGTCCCACAATGAAGTTTTCTGGCTCAGGCAAAAAGATGTGGTGTGCATATGAGATATGCGCGGGGACCCGATTAAATACGTATATGTATACCGTATATTAATCGAGCATTTTTCTATTGGTCGGGTCATATGTGATATGAACGGTTTGCTAAATCAAGCGTTGATTTAACATTTGACTTTTAGAGTAATTCTTTATTAAACCATTTTCTTTGTTGATGTATGCATGCATGTATGCACATGATGATGTGCATGGACACATACATACATTGTATCATGGTTGTTGATACACAAATGGTGGCAATGCAAGACTCACATGGTTCATTTATATATAGATATATATTTGTTTTGAGAAAAAGAAAAAGGAAATGAAAATTAAATCATGGTTGATAATTATCCAAACTTGACTATTCTTTGACCTAATTCAAACCATGGTTTAAATTTCATTTGGACTTTAACTCAACCCAATAATATCTAGATATTAGTTAACTATGGTTTGAAGTGAGAAGGATTAATATTGATTATTCATTCTCACTTATTTCATCATATCATTATCTCTTGAGCTCAAAGCTTAGCCACCATTATCTTCTTCTTCCTCCAAGCACTCTTGATTTTTCTCTTGAGTGAGGTTGATAAAAAGAAAGGGTTTTGATTATAGAATACAAACCACCTCATCATTCTACACACATCTAGCCCATTTGTGTAGGGTGTTTGATATACTTATTTCACAAATCAAGTAAAGCAAGGAGCTTTGGGCAAAGGGATTTCGGGTGGATCATCGTGGACGAAGAAAGACTCTAGCGATCCGATCCAAACTCTCAAAGGTCCAAGGAGTCACCAAGTGAGGTCTACAAAGGTTGTAATCTCTACACTTAGTGATAGATTCCCATTTGTATATGATACTAGTTCATTGTTACCCTAAAATTCTAGTCAAAGATTCATGGTTAATTTACTTAGCACCTTTAAAATTTTAATTGTGGCATGTGTGATGCTTCAAAACCCTAGATGAGTTTCTAGGTAAACCCAACAATGGTATCAGAGCTACTAGGCATTGGATGTCGACCTATAGGGGGTTCTCACTGTGTGACAGTGTGGCGAAACATAGGCTCTTACCCCAGGGTGTCCCGAGACCAGAAAGTGTTCCGGCGGGTTGTAGTCCTCGCGAGGGGGCATGCGTAAAAAGTAGCTGCTGAGAGACCCGTTGGTGACACGGTGACCCCATTGATGGGGTAGGGAATCATGCTCCGCTCTTCGGAATGATGCTCCGATCCCTGGAGTCATGCTCCGCTCTTCGGAATGATGCTCCGATCCCTGGAATTATGCTCCGACTCTTCGGAATGATACTCCGACTCTGGAATTATGTTCCGCAAATCGGAATGATGCTCCGATCCCCAGGAATCATGCTCCCCGAGGGATGCTCCGTCCCCGGAATGATGTTCCACCTCGAAATCCAGCTTCAAGATCCATCAATTTCATGTACACAACTCAAATGTGCGGTGTGCATTTATTGATGGGGGCACTTTGTTGGGATCAAAATTTACACCCCGGTTGACCAAGTCAAAGTCAAGGTCAACCCCAAGCCAGGTGGGCCCGAGCTCAGGTCAAGCAGGCCCATGCCCAAGTCGAGCCCGCGGCCAGCCTCCCCATGCCAAAATGAAATCATGTAATAAATAATTTTTATGTAATTTTTTATGCATGAATGGGTATAAAGCCAAATTTTTGTAAAGCCTATGGCTTATGTGCAAAAAGAAATGACACATGAGCCATGGGATAGGCAAAATGCTATTTTGTAAAACCCATGGGGCTATATGTAAACATGTAATCCTATAAAAGGCAACATGATGATGAATAAAAAAAGAAAATTTTCAATCCCCCAAAAACTAGGGTTCTTTGTACCTCCTGCTCCTTCATCAAGGTTCTAAACCTTCTTTCCCTTTTTCAATTAAATCAAGAGTTTTACTCTTCCTTTTCCAAAACTAAATAGTTTTTCACCACAAAAACCACAAAGGGGAACTTAGATCTTCCATCAGATCTTAAAAATAAGAGATTTTTAAAATCTCATACTTCTTGTTCTTCAAGACCCAGCCAACAGAGGAAGAAGGAGGAGACCCATCTCCAAAAATCCCATCTTGGGAATATCCAGAGCCAAAGGGAGAAACAAAGCAGCCCCCTTTGATCATTTCTAAACTTTTTAAGAGTTTAACTCCATAAATCAGGAGCACAGCTCCCAGTGCAGGGACCAAAGTCCCCTTTTTGTCTGACGCCCAGCGTCCAGCATCCAGAGCGCTAGCGCGCACGTGCCGAGCACGTGATGTGCCCAGCGCCCAGAGCACTAGCGTGCACGTGCCGAGAACGTGGTGCGCCCAGCACCCAGAGCCCTAGCGCCCACGTGCCGAGCACGTGGTGCGCCCAGCGCCCAGAGCGCTCGCGCCCAGCGCCCAGTGCCCAGTGCGCCAGCGCCCAGTGCCCAGTGCGCCAGCGCCCAGCGCCAGCATGCCATACACGCGAGGCGTTGGCCCCCACACATCCTTTGGATGCCTTTTCCCTTTATATATATATATATATATATATATATATATATATACACACACACACACATACACATACTCTACAACACTGTCCCCCGTTAGAGAAAAATTTCCAACGGGGCGCTGTCCCGCATCCTGCAAGGGGGCTGCTAGCCCCCTTGACCCCCAGCCCGCTATCCGAGTAGCAGAACCCCCGTGAAAACTCTGCGGGGCCTCCGATATATCTAAAACCCATTCAAAACACAACACTGCACATTGAGTTCGCATGACCAGTTTAACCCGTCAATCGGAGGTTCTCTCGCTCCAAATGCGAGGGGTAATTAACGGCAGCTTAGTCCGCGGCTGCCGAAGATTCGGATCCCCACAATCAATAAACCCCAGCCTACCCTAGGCAGGGGGAATCTGTAATGCATCTGAAAAACATGCACGTATTCCCATCTCAATGGAGTGACGAAAAACACCCTACAATATGATGAGAATGCAAGTAATTATAATGCGAATAAAATAAAGCAGTCAATGTCACACCACTTGCAAAATTTACTATAAATTATGCGTGCAGAATTAAGCAAAATAATATAAAAGGGATAAACAGTATGTTTAATTATCTATCCATCAAAATTGGTTTCGCGTCAATCGGGTGTCAGGTTTGCTAGTTATGGTCATTTCATTTTAAGTGTTTACTGCTGGAAATCCAATTTCTGAACTGGAAGTCCGTTTCGTAACACGTTTTACTCCCAGTTTGGAGCATAATTAGGCAACGATACAGTTAGATAATATTTAGGTTTAACAGTTAGGTTTTCAACGCATCAGGAGGATCGATAATATCCACTGTACACTGGGAGATATGTTCAGTTTAATATCGAAGTGTACAAACTGTCACTGCAGAAAACTGCAGGACACCACGGCATTCTAAAACACAAATTAAATATCAAACGACGGTGAAACGACACGGGTACAGATTTAGGGGTTATATAACTAAATTATCTACGCGACCATATGGAGTCCCGCACATTTTCAGTTTTATGCAGGTATGTACATGTGCTTAAATTCAGGTTTCCCCCGTAGAATGCTGCCCCGGACTGCAGTCCAGAGTTGCATCCCCGGTCAAATCTCGTTTCCGTAATCTATCGATATCGAATTATAAACTAAATATGGTTCTATATTCTTGAGTCAGATTCGATATAAGCCATAGAACATTATGTTCCAACCAGTATTTAATTTTACAAAGATTTTAGTGGGTTAACCTACGCGGTAAACTTTAGTTTTAGCGCCATCTTTAGGGGCGATGCTACAGAATTATAAGCACGATACATTTAACATAAATCCTTACACTACAATCATCAATCAGTAAGGGGTTTGCCGATCATAAATTTCGGTAATTTAAGATAGGGTTTTCCCTCATGTATCACGTCGAACACATAGGTTACGTACGATTATCAGTTAAAACATCAGTGTCGGTTAATTGATCAAGCTAGTTGTTATTCGGTGAAAATGTAAATGATGTTGTTACGGGTCAGTAAATTCCAAGTCGGGTTCCATTCAATATAATCAATTAAGAAGGTTCACTAAAATAATTGAATTACAATATTTCCTTCTCGATGTATACGTGTGTGTGCGTGTATGTCATCTACTTGGCTTACACCCACACACCTCATACATTTTCCTACCAATTAAGTTACTACTCCATGTTTATTAAACTAGGTATGCACATAGCATGAATTGAACAAGTGAAGGAGGTTCACTTGCCTAATACGACGGCAGAACGACGACGATCGTACGGACACGAACACGGCACGATCACGACAGGGGCATGGCCACAAGCACAGCACTTCACGGCTACGACAGCGATCAACTGGCTCGGCCACAGGCTCTAGAGAAGAGGGTGCTGGGCTCTGGCTCTGGGGAAGGTAGACGGCGAGGTAGGCAGCCGGAGGTGCTCTTCGTGGCGACCGCAATGGGTTCGGACGTCGGCTGGAGGCAATGGGTGCAGGGGCTCAGTGTCGTGGATGGGGTTGTCGGCGTTTAAGTTGGTCGGGGCTCGTCGGCGAGGCGCAGGGGCACAGCCTACAGTGGCACAGGTGATGAGGTGGTGATTCCCTGGCGGCGGCCTTGACAGCGAGGGGATCTTGGAGCCCGGGTGTGCAGTGGATTGGGGATGGTGAGCAGGAGAGGAAGAAGTCGATGGCTGCGGGTGCAGGGATGAGGGTGTTGGGTACTTGGAGGTCGTGGAGTCGATAGGGCGATGGAGGGGAGTGTTGTGGTGTGCTAGAGTGCTCGGTCACGGCGGCGCTCAGGCGAGGGTGCCGGGTTGAGGTAAGGGAACGAGAAGAGGCAGGGGATGCCCGTTGGGGTTGAGTTGGAAGAGGTGAGAAAAATGAAAACGAGGAAGAAAACGAGGGGGAAAAGAAGGGGGAGCTCGATCGTCGTGGGGAGGGAGAGCCGTTGGAGGAAGCGAGGACGTGGGCGGATCTTGAGATGGCAGCGTGAGAAGGGAGGAGTCAAGGGGGAAGAGCCATTGGAGGAGCTTAGGTGCGAGTCTCGCGGCGCGTGCGCGAAGAGCGCGGAGGCATGGGGTGATGTGCGCGAGAAGAGGACGTCGAGGGAAGAGGCGTTACGAGGAAGTGGCAGGAAAACGAAGGCGAGCGGGGAAGAAGAGGGAAAGCGGGTCGGGTCGGGTAGGATTTAAGGTTAGGGAATGGGTAGTGGGCTGGGCTGGGGTTAAGTAATATTTTAGAAAAATAAAAGGTTAGGGTTTGATAGTTAGGGTTTTAAGATTTAGGTTAGGAAATTAATTTGAAATTAAATTTAGGAAAAATAATAATTGTAAAAAGTTTGAAATAGAAATTTTGGGGAAAGTATTTATTTAAAATACGGAAGATATTTATAATAGAACTGGGTATTACATGTATCATCTTACGACTCCGATCGGTATCCGCCGGATAACCGCCGAGCCCAAATAATATCACCGGTAGGTAGTAGTCCCTCTGCCAGGCTCATCCTCTAATGCACAACATCTCTTTCTTGCCCCGGGTACCATACCGGGTCCACCATGTACCCATAAACGGCCTCATCCAGCTCCTCGAATCGGGTTTCACATATCAATCTCAGAACCGAGAAAAAACATGGTGGACGTCTTGAAATATCATATCAAGAGAAACCGGGTTTTTAAAACAATACATACTTTCTTTTAAAATAACCACGTTTCTCAAATCCAGAAATCTCATGAAAACAGTATCTCAGTGCATATAATCGTAAAGCATGATATATGCAGACATATAACAGAAATGTGAGCATCTCAGTATATCATGCAACATAGAACAGTGATGTGACAATATCAGTATATCATGCGACATATCATAATGATGTGACAATTCTACTATGTAAGCGACATAGCAATTATCGATGATGAAGTGTGTGAGCCAGCCAATCTGTGCAAGTGAAACATGCGCATCATCGATAATAGTGTAGGTGTACTAGCACAGGTATATATAATGCAATGAGAATAACACGAACGTAGTATAAAGTAAATCGTGAGCGCAATGCTATAAGGTATACGTCTCTATCACATATCCGAGTCGGTGAATCTATCAATCGGCATCCAGCCACACAACATCACGTACGGTACAATCCATCGTACGGCATCCTCTAGTCAAGGGTATGGATCAATCATCAAGTAAAACTCATCACGTACGGTATCCATAGTACGGCGGTATTAAACCATTAGGGATCCTATCAACCTATACGACAATGAGGGTACGGACCTAACGTCTCGTACGGCATATCACTCGTGATTCACAACATTATATATATTTATATACCTATATCCCAGATCGCATCCGTATCAATCTCATATCATGGGACCGACAAAGGTATCAATTATCACATATCGACTTGCATCCATATAACGACATATCAAACCAAGTCATCATATCTCATCGTATACTTTTTTCATCACGTCAATATCTCACATCAAGTCATTTTACATATACATTCTATCTTAAAAATCTCATGTCATGCGACACTAAATCTCATACTTAATCACGTGCAACTACATATCTATATATCGTGATTCACATTCACTTTACATATTCTTATATATCAATTCGAGTCATCATTTCTATCATATCCTGTCAAAGAGTCATATCCCTATAGCTTTCATCTCATATCTCGATATATATATCTAATCATTCATATCATCTCTAACTATCTTTTTAACCATATCCATAGTTTTCTAATATAGGTTTCCTTAATCATATTCTATATATCGGTTTCCATCAAAATTTGCGGGGGTGCTATACGCCATCCACCCGACTTCCCCCGTAGATATAAATCTACTCACCTGCGAAACTCCTTGTTCAGCCGTAGTCGATGTGCTCCGTCGTCTCGGAATCCACGCGAAGGTACCTACAATAAATACACAATCGCAAATGCTATTAACATCAAGTCCGGAAAACCAATATGGCACAGGAATCGCCTATAGATTAGAATCTATAGCCTACGCATGCAAAACAACCAAACAACCCTCGTCGTTGACGTACAAACATCTAACGACCCAATACAATATCACATCTCAAATCCCAAATTCATAAATCACAAATACCAAATCAGCAACAAAGGAAATCACTCCCAGATTTCATCTTAGATTATATTAGTCAATTCTGCATATGAGCTAGGTCTAATTTGCCTAAAATGGAGCCATGGACCAAGCACGAGGCGATTCCATCATACCAAGGCCGCAATTTGCGGCCAAAATGAGATAATTTGCGGCCACAGTAGTGAGTTGGGTCATCGGGTCTTGGGGATAGCTTCTAGGGTGTCTGCATACCTCTCAGTAATCGCTAAATATTTTCTAGAGTTCCCGGGTTATAGCAGAACTCCAATTACTACCACAATTCCTCACAAAACCCGACATGGGACTATTCCTAAGTCTGTATTTTGGTTCTAATCCCGGGTCTAGGCCAGTAAAACACCACTAGGGTCTTATAGACACCCACTACAGATCACCACAACACCACTCAAACCCTAAACCTCATCTAGGAAATTTCTATGATCACAATCCACACTTAATCACATTCTAAACTAAACTAGAATACACTAAACATAATAACTTAGCTAGGGTTTAGAATTTTACCTCATTTGGCAACTCAAGAATTTTCTTGAGTTGCTTAACATCTTCAAAATCCAATTTTGCTTGGTCCAATGTGTTGAGGGTGAGGTGGGGAACATTTTTAGTGAAGGGAGTATGGGTTTTGATGAAGATTTTGAGATGGGTCATAAGGGTAGAAGTGGGAGAGCTTGAAGATGAAGAAGGAGAAGAAAATAATGGGGGAAATGAATAGGGGCAGCCCTCTTCCCCTCTCCCTCTCTTTCTCACTCTCACTCTCTCTCATGGCATGCTCCCATGCTATGATGTGGTCCCCCCTCTCTTCTCAATAATGCATACTCTTTTCTTTTTCTCATCTAAACCAAATAAAACCAATACCACAAACACACTTAAATCAACATGCAACAAAATGCTTCATGCCATGGTGCACTAGCCATGGGAAAATGTAGAAACACGGATTTGGCTTAATCGCGATTAGTAGTGCACTGATCAATTTTTTATTTAAACTTATGTATAATTAATTATAAAAATGCCAAATCCAATAAATATATTTAAATGAATAAATCATTTTAATCTCTAATTATTTCACAATTATTGGTATATATTTATACGATTTTACGAAAACCCCAATTTCGCAAATCGAGTAGTTTTCGCGAAATATATTATTTTAATATTAAATTCCAAAAATAATATTTTATATTTTCTGAAATGTTACAATCTTCCCCCCTTAAATAAATTCGGTCCCCGAATTTAAATTTAAACCCCACAAACCCAAAACATTTCAATAATCAACTCAAATCAACGGGGCTCCGAAATCACGGAAAATATGGAAATACTACAGCGCATCGCGTGCGCCTGAAAACGAGTATGGACTTTAAATCGAACTCCGTCAAGCGTCACGCAAATCGTCGGATTTGCACGCATATCATCGGAGTTACAATGGAGATACAGATCTCGAAATCCACTACTGAAATCCAATATGCACTAGTCGAATACTATAATACGTATATAGTACGCATCCTGGGAAAAACCTTCAAAAACTGAATAAAACACATACAAAATCTTTTCTGAATCGCCGTGTGATGCGTAACTCACGGCACAAGTGACGGACGCTCATTTGTAAAGTAATAAGTATACGTTCATATATGTTTTTCTCAAATATACGTTCCGCCATTTTGAAATATCCCCAAAAGTTTTCCTTTAAAAACGTTCGTGTCGCTCGCGGACACGTAGGAAATAGCAAGGCTATAGCTCCTTTTTGAAAACCTCTTGTTAAACTTTTTATGCATGCAAAGTACTCAGGAACTGTCCTCAGATCAGTCCTGTTTGGCTACTACATAATATAGTGCCCATCATGAAAACAAAGTGCTCCAGAGCAAAATCAGCCTCAAAAGGCATATCCAACAATCAAGTGCGTCTGGTGCGTACGGAAATCAAATCCAAATACAAGTGCCACAATATGCACTAAAGCAAAACTAAGTGCAACGAGTGTGCACGGAAGCATCTATCCAATGCAATGGGTGTGCACGACAACAACATCTAGTGCATCTATTATGCACGAAAATCTTAATCCAGTGCAACTAACATGCACGAATGAAAATCCCAATCGAGTGCATCTGGTGTCCACAAAATCACATCTCATATTATGCGCCCAACATGCGCAAAAATCCAAATCAAATGAATCCGTCATGCACAAATGAAATCTAAATCAAGTGCATCCAACATGCATAAACAAAATTTCAATCAAGGGCATTCGACATGCACGAATAAAATCTCACTCAAATGCATCCGATGCGCACGAAATCCAATACCAAGCGCCTAATATGCGCAAAAATCCAAATCAAACGCGTCAGGTCCATACTAAGCATCTAGTGCAGTAGCATGCACGAAAACGACCGTCAAGTGTAAACGTGCACAAAACATAAATCTGGTACAACAAATGCTCCAAGACATAAATCGGGTGCAACCAATGTACGGAGTATAAATCTAGTGCAACCAGTGCATGAAATATCAATCTGGTGCAATAAATGCACGAATACAAATCCGGTGCATCCAGTGCACGAAATACCTATCCGGTGCATCTAGTGCACGAAATACAAATCCGGTGCATCTAGTGCATGAAATACCAATCTAGTGCAACAAATGCACGGAAACTCATCAATAACTCAAATGCTTATAAAAAGCAACACCGAGTATACCAAGGTGTATAAAATCATAAGCGTGTGCCACTGCGTGCACAAAATACGTATCGATGCACTGCAAGCACATGTAAGCTATACCGAGTGCATAAATAAAATCGAGTGCATATCACATGCACAAAATCAAATCAACCGTATGAAATCCACGAAATCACAAACTCGTGCTACCAAGGCACAAAATCGACATCAAGTGCAATAGACATGCACAAATCATAAACCAACACAACAGTGCGTAAAACGTATATCAAGTGCAATAACTATGCACAGAATGTAAATACCCATTAGGTGCAGCCGTGGTGCACGAAATCAATATCATGAAACTCAATCATCAAAACTCAAATCCAAGCGATATAAGCGTGATACTCGGATCACCAACGTAAATCGCAACAAATGACATTGAGGTACACCTCCTACAATGTCAAAAAATGTCGGTGCGCCCAAAACTGCCAGAGCAAGAACATCCGCTTACCTCCTGCTCACGGTCTGGCATCCTCTGTTTCTGGGTCCTCATTTCTCTGCGGATTACAAATCTCGCAATCCATCGGCTCGTCGGCCCGGTCAGGTGTACTAACGGAAACGATTCCGCTTTGACACTCCTCTGGTCATCTCTCGGCCAATTTGCATGACCACTCATAAAGCAGCACGTCACTGGAGTCGGCCCTTGGCCCGCTGAATACACATGACACAACTAATCCTCGGTGCAATTCTTATCGCAGCAGTGTCCTGGAAGGAACCTGCTCAAGCTCTCTTCCGATCTCGCCTATGTCGAACTATACGGAGGCCGGTACTCTTACATAATTTTTTCTCGTTTTATGGACATCTGCGTTCTCAGCACAACATTTCTTTGGGAACTGGACGTATCCCAACGCCTTTGTATACACATCAGATCACTAACCTCAACGGGGAATAACAACAGCTCGTTAACATCTCTCATGAATCTCTTGTTTCACTCGTCTTTATTATCGTCCACCTCGACGTCATGCCATGCTATCTGCGTACTGCAATTGTTCTCAGCTACGGTCAATCTGAAATCTCTCATACGGACTCGAAATTACGAACTCGGTATCTTCATCAAGATATCTAGCCGAACACGTCCTCGGGAACTCGTCCCAACCATCGGAGGAATACTCTATACTTGTCCATTCTCGATCAACTCACAACGCATCTGGGTGAAGTCCTCTATCCAAAACTGGTCAACCTGCTAATCTCCTATCGGATCATCCAACGAACAATGTCATCTCTAGATCGATCTACTCTAGATCTGAATAAGATTCTCCACACTGGAAATCTTCAACTCAACTGGGCCTGCGTAGGCGCATCAAATCAGACGAATCATCTCAGTCGCTCAACTCAAGATAGACTAGCTATCCCATGTCGCATCTCTCCCTGGAAGCTCCAGCGATCTCAGCTCATAAGCTCTGGAAGCGACATCCCGTCAATCTCAGCAACAGCTGGGTCATCTGTCTGCAAGGTAGGCGACATCACGGTCTCTGAGGTAGGCTGTACATCAACAGTCCTCTCACAACAGGCAGTCTCTAACAATGGCCCGATCATCCAGTGTAAAACCGTACACTCGCCTCAAACGAGAGGTCATAACACAAACACTAAATCGATACGTTTCCATGTCACCAGAAAACACGATGGTCAGTCCTCGTTCATGACAAGCTTGCCCTGACTGCATCACTGGCAGCAGCTCAATCTGCGCTCAAACCATGGTGACAGGAACCTCAAGCATGTATCGATGAAGATAGATCAAAGGGATGAAAGGAATCAACAGATCCCAAAATGGATACATGATCATAAGGAGGAATGAAATCAATGAGAGTATGATCATGGAAACGAATAAAATCAAGGATCTCAAATGGATGTATAATAATGGGGACGGGGATGAAGAGAATCGCAGATCTCAAAATATGTACATCCTAAGGTTTCTTAAGTGGAGTATCGTAAATATGCCGCGGAACATACGTACGGTACATCACTCTACTCAAGCTATCTACTCCATCAATCAGGGTCAGCCTATGAAACGAAAGTTCGGGTCTAATACCCCATGTTCAAGTCTAAGTTCCGTAAGGTCAAGCCTAGATTCCGAAATAGATTACGCCCTAGACTCCACATAGTCAAACCTAGACTCAAACCAAGGTTAAACCTAGCCTTTTGATACCAACTTTGTCACGACCCGAAATTTAGTTCGTGACCGGCACTTAAATCATGCAACGTCTAAAGGTGCAACGTAAATTAAGTAAGCCGAAGCCCAGAAATCTAAACCTTTTTAAAGAAAATAAAAGAAGTGAAGTTTTGAAATAAAGGTATGATGAAATTAAAAGTTTTCTTAAATGCATAGATAATGGAACATGGAAATGCAAGTGAAATGATACTAGTTGAAAAATATGTTTTGTCTTTTAAAAATTTGGGCAGCACCTCCTTTGTATATTTTGATCCAAAACCACATACACATGATAATATAAAAGGCATCCCCAACCGGGAGCTAGCTCTTCGCCAATCGGCAGAATCACAACCACGCAAGTCATAATATAAGTATACGACGCCCAACGGTGAAGATCAACACAAAGAAAATGTAAAGCACGACATCAAAACCACAAGTAGCGAACATAAACCCTCGCTCAAAGTCTCGCAACCACAAGTCTGTCTAAGTCTTACTACATATAAAAATACTGGTTTCTGATTGATGGAGTTAACTAGATACAACGGAATAGTAAATACAAGAGTGGTACGATCCAACATGTACCACCTACCAAAGCAAATTACCTGAATTCAAGCTGTGTGCCAGCGATGCCGCTACTGATCCATGCGGTCAACCTGCAAGAACTGTGGCACAACGGGGGTGAGTTGCCAACTCGTGAGTAGAAAACATCATCAGGTAGAAATCGAAATAAACAACGATTCCTAGGTCAACTATATCATAAAGGTAATACTATGATATCTAGGGTGACCATATCTGCATATGTACCAACAATATAATCAATGCCTATCAGCATGTGGATAACATCTACGTGCTCATCAATGACACCACAATATCATGCATGTAAATATCATGAAAGCATATGCATGTGAATATGAGGATATCGACTAACGTGTGTCCATCAACGACACATCAAAATCATGAAACCTGAGTGTCCAGCATCGACACTCGAAACATCATGAAACTCATGTCCAGCATCGACACGTAAATCCTCATCTCTCGGGCTCCGTCAGTCCGGATCGGCCCATATCAATATATCGGGCTCCGTCAGCCCGGATCGACCCGTATCATCTCACGACTCCGGTCGGTATCCTCCGGATAACTGCCGAGCCTAAATAATATCACCGGTAGGTATTAGTCCCTCTGCCAGGCTCATCGTCTACTGCACAACATCCCTTTCTTGTCCCGGGGTACCATACCGGGTCCACCATGTACCCGCAAACGGCCTCATCCAGCTCCTCGAATCGGGTTTCACATATCAATCTCAGAATCGAGAAAACACATGGTGGACGTATCGAAATATCATATCAAGAGAAACCGGGTTTTTAAAACAATACATACTTTCTTTTGAAATAACCACGGTTCTCAAATCTAGAAACCTCATGAAAACAGTATCTCAATGCATATAATCGTAAAGCATGATATATGCAGACATAGAACAGAAATGTGAGCATCTCAGTATATCATGCAACATGGAATAGTGATGTGACAATATCAGTATATCATGCAACATACCATAATGATGTGACAATTCTACTGTGTAAGTGACATAGCAATTATCGATGATGAAGTGTGTGAGCCGACCAATTTGTGTAAGTGTAGCATACGCATCATCGATAATGGTGTAGGAGTACTAGCACAGGTATATGTAATGCAATGAGAATAACACAAACGTAGCATAAAGTAAATCATGAGCGCAATGCTATAAGGTATACGTCTCTATCACATATCCAAGTCGGTGAATCTATCAATCAGTATCCAGCCTCACAACATCATGTACGGTACAATCCATCGTACGGCATCCTCTAGTCAAGGGTATGGATCAATCATCAAGTAAAACTCATCACGTACGGTATCCATCGTACGGCGGCATTAAACCATTAGGGATCCTATCAACCTATATGACAATGAGGGTATGGACCTAACGTCTCGTACGGCATATCACTCGTGATTCACAATATTATATATATCTATATACCTATATCCCAGGTCGCATCCGTATCAATCTCATATCATGGGACCGACAAAGGTATCAATTATCACATATCGACTCGCATCCATATAACTACATATCAAACCAAGTCATCATATCTCATCGTGTACTCTTTTCATCACGTCAATATCTCAAATCAAGTCATTTTACATATACATTCTATCTTAAAAATCTCATGTCATGCTACACTAAATCTCATACTTAATCACGTGCAACTACATATCTATAGTTTTCTAATATAGGTTTTCTTAACCATATTTTATATATCGGTTTCCATCAAAATTTGCGGGGGTGCTATACGCCATCCACCCGATTTCCCCCGTAGATATAAATCTACCCACCTGCGGAACTCCTTGTTCAGCCGTAGTCGATGTGCTCCGTCGTCTCGGAATCTACGTGAAGTTATCTACAATAAATACACAATCGCAAATGCTATTAACATCAAGTCCGGAAAACCAATACGGCACACGAATCTCCTATAGGTTAGAAATTTTGGATATAGTGCCCTCAGAGTCAATTATTGGATTACAGGCACGTGATTGCAATGATTAAGGGAGGACCTATACCGGTAGGACAGTCTTACTCACGATGATAGTATACTATCTAGTTTATCTTTATCATCGTGTACATGCTTTAGGTGACATTACAGGTCACTATTGCACGTTGATAGAGCCCATAGGATTCTTGCTTGATGGCCAGCAGTATGATGGTGATCATATACGTGGGAGCTGGGGCTTATAAGCACATTCTTAAAGTGGTCCCTAGTCGTGGGAGTTTCGAGACTGGGCATCGATACTCCATTAGTAGACTAGTGTATACAGTCGAGACCCCGATGAGGGACGGTGGCCTGTCTCACAAGCCATTAGTGTCAGTTGGTTCGCCTAAGATGTATACAGGTGCTCATTGGGTTATGAGTACACCGGACAGGACTCGCTGGGAACATGCTAGTTGGTATTATACCTCACGTCAGATAGAAGTTCCCTGGTGACATGTGTACATGTTAGTTCATCGACCTGAGATCGTCGTTTGTCTCGTGTGAGTTCCCACTGTGCTTTGATTACTACCCTACCACGGCTCAAAAGAGTCGTGCAAACAGGTTTTAGTTGGGTATAGTCCCAAGCCACATGGAGGCAGTGAGCGGATCGGCAGGGGTTTCGTCTCTCCCGGTATTGGGGGTGAGATTGCGCTGTGTCTAGGAGAGCCATTACACGAAGTCCTTGGCCAAGGCAGGAGATTTACTGGTAGGTATTCCAATAGTATCTCAGGGTGTTCTGGGCTACACTCCGACACGACTTGTACCGCTTTTGGGGGTCTGACTTTTACCAACCCCCTAGGCCCGACATGCGATGCTCATAGACGAACGGACCGGACTGTACGGATATTGTCACTGACGGGCTCAGTAGGGTATCAGGATGAGTTCACTCATCGACCTCCCTTTTGGTCAATACTTGGTAGCCCGTTACGTACGGCTAGAACCACTGGCGTGCTAGTGGTTAAATCCACAGCCAAAGTATTGACAAGTCTTTAGAGTCCCCCACAGACAGTTTCTCAAGTTCCGGGCGAAACGTTGTGGAGGCCGTATGATATATGGCAGGGTTCGATCATATACGTGCAGTAGTGTAGGGATCATGATCGGGCGGATCATACTAGTGGGCTTTAGTTTAAGCCGGATCCTAATATTAGATTTGTTGGATTACTTTAGTCTCATCGCATTCGCATTCAGTCGGAATGCGGATGCAGGTATGTATATACAGGTGAGGGGTATCCTTGTGATCCATCACGAGTTTACTTTAGATGTTGCCGTATATTTTTGTTGGATTAAACATTTGGGTTAATGTTTACTTTAGTGGAAATAGTGAGCTTAATTCATGATGAGGTGCATTAATTATGACATGGACAAGGGTGGTGACTCATGGTCTTATTCTTTGAACCATGTCATCTTTAGTGATTGATTAGTGTGTTGAATTGATGGATGGAGAGAGAAAGGGCAGCCATATCTCTTTGGGTTGGCTCTTAAGTTTCATTCTAGTGCTCTCACAATAATTCAACACAAGAAAGAAAAATGCTTCTTCTTCTTCTTCCTCTAGCTCACCATTTCCACAAATGGCTTCATCTTCAACCTCCATCCATACACTCTCATGCGTTGAGAATCAATGGATGTAAGAGACAAAGTGATCACACACATTCTCTACTTCACCTTGGACACGTCGGCTAGCAAACTTCGTGTCCGAGTTGTTTCGGACGAAGCGGGATCCCGTAAAAGGATTCGAAAATGTGGTGCCCATTTTGACGAGGAGACCGGAGATCGGAGATGCCGCGAGGAGCTTGAGTTGGTGGCCAAAGACCGAAGGACATGGATCGATCGGTATAGCTTTTCTAACCCTTCTCTAGTTAGCTAGTTATAGGTCAATGGTTCGATCCGGGATTAAAGTCTGCGATAGCACCGGTTTCAAGTTTTTGAAAAAGTTTTCGTTTCCGCATTTTGGCCTCGGACAGACGGCCGGGGCGCTACCATAGACTTACATGGTATCAGAGCCACGCCATTAACCTTTACTAGCTTGCTCTAACGTGTTTAAAATATCGATCGAACGAAATTTCCGAAACCACGATTCCATTCATGAAGTTTCTGTCTAATTTTTTTTGTGGTCTAAAAATTATTTTGGGTACGTCAGAAAATTAGGCAGGCTTTTCTAAGACCACTGTAGAAATTTGGAAGTGCAACTCCACCATAGCGCCGCGGAACCGCGGCATTACCCTCGTTTTGGCCGCGGTTCCGCCGCACTACTGTAGCTTTAGGGCACCAGTTTTTCTACAGTGGTCTCTGACTTGGAATTGGGGTTTCTGGTATTTTTAGTTTTGGCCCAGATTATTTTGAGTACTGGGAATTGTGCTTGGAGCCCACTTCGGGAAATTTTGTCGATCGAAAATTTTAAATATATTAGTTCACATTGCTTATTTTATATCTGTGACCGTGAATGTCATTCGATCGGTAAATCTTGTCTAATTGCTATAGCTCTTTTAGACGGATTTGCGAACGTGACATTCACGTTGATGTTCTGTGTTGTGCTGTGATGTTGCGGATTGTCGTGGTGGATAGCTTGGTGCAATGTTAGTACAGTTTTGGTATTATTTGTACATTTGATATTGCAGGGCGAGCGTCCGACATGTGGACTGCCGTCACTGCCTGTTTGTATATTATTCTTTTAGGGCACGACCGGGCTGAGGTCGATGTACCCGTTGTATATATTTTATTTTCTGTACTAGCATTACCCCGCGGTGGGGTGCACGGATAGCCGGGTTCTAGAGGGCGACGGACCCGCATCTCATGGCTTTGAGACGGAGGGGGCTTCACTCTAGAATTGGCGGGCTATTCGCCGCACTCGTAGAGGGTATAGGTTGACCCAAGGAGGGGTGCTCAAGTTACCGGATTCCGTGAAATGCTGGGTGGTCCATTCACTTTGCTGTAGGGGGCTGTCTCGCTTCAGGTTTTGGCGGGTAACTTGCCGCGCCCGTAGGAGTCTAGGATTTCATTGCACAGGCTATCCATACGACCAGGGGAACGTCGGGTTTCAGTAGCGGCTCTATGAAACCCGGGGATCCCAGATTATCTGTATTGTTCTGTGATACTTATTACATTTCTTTGATGTTGCATTTTATCACGCCATGAGCGAATATTATATATTGATATATATACTAGTAGAAGTTGTATATGTTTTACACCCGCGCTAGTCCAGTCCCCACTCTGTCGTTAGTTAAGTAACCTAACGGATGATGATGGGACCCAGTGGCGAATGCGGATGGCATATACGTACATCATATTTTCGTTCTTTTGTGGTGTGATTGATTGATGGGACTGCATTGATTCGAATCAATGTAAGCTAAAAAAACCTGTTTGATGTTGTTGGAACATTTTTCAAAAAGCTGTTATTGCAAGGACGTTCTCTTTTGTTTTGCACAGTAGTATTCGGTTATGAATATCCAGCACCTCAGTCGACGAGGAAGGGCCGAGATCCCTTCACCGGGAGTGACCCCTTGGACGGAAGTTTGCGTCAGGGTAATAACTTCACTATAGTCGATTACTTTTTTCTTTGCATTGTGGTATTCAGTTGGAATATCCTGCACCTCATTCTACGGGGAAAGAACCGAGATCCCTTCACCGGGAGTGACCTCTTTAGCAAAGATTTTCGCCACTATATTTTTATAAAAAGCTATCCGGTTCCTTCAACGATATCAAGTTCATTACGTTAAAGGTTTTTCGCCAAAAACCATTCGTAGCCATCCGTCATTTCAGACGGGTAGCACTTAGTATTCATGCTATGTTTGTTGGCCTTAGTCAAGGCATAGTGTATGGTAGCTATTTGTTACTTTTCTGCAGCATAGATAGCTGCGTTGGTTTGGGACAGTCGTACAACCTTGTTGGCCCTAGTTAAAGGCTTGTATGGGTGGGTTCAAATTAACCTGGACAATGACGGGTAGAACTTGACATGTGACTTATGATTTGTTGGCCTTAGTCAAGGTCATAAGAGCATGGGGTAAAAATCACATCGGGAGTTTCTAAAGAAACTGAAACTTGCCAGGCATGCGCATACCTTCTGGAGTGTGATAACGTGAGTGGATTCCATCACATTATCACGCGATGATAGTTGGATCCCGATTCCCACTGATGAGTTGTTTTACTCCTCGAGTGATCCCGACTAATTCTTCTTTCAGGTTTGGAGGAGAATTTGAGGTTACAGTGGGAGGTTTCCTGATTAGATAAATTGATAACCATTCTGATCTAGGTTAGAGTGCACGCAGAGTGTTTATTTTCTCTCTCTTTGGCAGCGACCATGGCCCGACCCTAGACTATAACTCAGTGACCAAGTTGACCGAACCTTCTTAAAACACTGGCTTTTGGATTGTCAGAGTTGCATACCTCATTGCCACTCCTACTTTTACCCTTTTCTCCAGAACACCCCGTATTACTACGAACATCCACTTCCATTGGATAAAACCATCGTATGGTTATATATGAACTCGAAGGAACTTGTTCCAGATTCGAGGATGGTTTCTGGTTCTGGAGAAAATGAATAGGACTATTCAGTTGTCTTTTCCTTTTACCTTCTCTCAGGTTGCGAGTACTCCTTGGATTAGGACGGTACACCTGTTATGCTAATTGGATAGTCTTCATCCAAACCATAGGCAGGTGCCGAACGGTAGGGAATGAAGAAAACCATTTAGCCTAAAAGGTGTACAGAAAGTATTAAGTAAAGACAAATAAATGGATTAGTAAGAGGGCAAAGTAAATTGCGACTTCTATTCACGACCAAACCAAGTATTTCATCGCCACTCCTGCTTCACCTTTTTATTTCTCCGGAATACCCCGTATCACTACGAAGACCCACAGTTTATTGGATACTCCATCGTATGGTTATATACGAACTCGAAGGGACTTGTTCCAGTTCGGGGATGGATTCTGGTTCAGGAGAAATAAGGAATAAGGTTTTATTCAGTTGTCTTTTATCTTCACCTTCTCTCAGATTACGGGTACTCCTAGGATTAGGAGAGTACACCCATTATGCTTATTGGATAGTCTTCTTCTAAACCATAGGCTAGTGCCGAACGGTAGGGAGGGAAGAAAACCATTTAGCCTAAAGGGGTGTACAGAAGGTAATGACTAAAGACATATAAAGAGATTTGGAGAGATGGCAAAGAAATATACGGTTATAGTTGTGAATCTGATAATGGAAGAGGCATTACTAGGAATACCCGGATACCCCTTCGAAACATTTATATGTTTCAGTTTCACTGTGTATTGTTAAAAGAAAACTGATATTCCAATTAGCCCTTGCTCTAGGGTATGTATTTACCAGGTTTGATTCTCACATCTGTATAGTTTTACAGATGATGAGTGGGAGTAAGTTATTGGGAATTGGGTGATCATCCTCATTATATCGGGATTTGTTGTAATTGGTGATATTTGAGGAAATCGCCTGGGTTGTTTGCCGGACGGCAAATATTTGGTTTTGAATATCCGTTGTTATGCACCAATTTCAAATTGATATATCTGTACGTTTATTTTTATAAAGTGAGATATAACATTTTGAAATTATGTCCATGACATTTACCTATATCAGTGGATGGTTAGGTAAGAAGCATTAAACAACGGTGTAATTCTTCTTAACCATAAGTACAGTTTTCAACCTACGACACACAGGGAATGAGTTATTAGACTCAGGGGACTTATACAGAGTATTGTATTTTGTCCAGTGTCCATGAGGACAGAGGGGTTGGTACTTGTAGTATATTCTGTTTACTTGTGACTTCTCTAGTTCTTAGACATGTGTTTCGTAGAAATGCAAGGTCTAAATTTTGAGAAGTTATAGGTGTAAGAATAAAGTAGAGAACCAGGCGTTGCAAGTATCAGGATTCTTCAAGGTGATTGAAGATGTAGATACTTGTGTATGGTATTCGGTTAATAGTAATGATTATGAGAACTTGCTTCTCTTTCAGGTTACTCATATCTGGATGTATTCCTAAGTTGAGTAATGCTGATCGGCCTCACTACATTTAGTTGACATGCACTGGAGACAGCTGCATGATTTGAATCTGGTTCCAATTAAATCTGTGTCTCTGTTTCTATATTGGATATAGAATAGTTCGTATCTTAACAATGTTAAGGTACAGGGAGTTGTCCGGCTTATGCTTAAAACCAGACCCTGGATAACTCAAGGCGCGTTTCTGTAATGGCAGTTTGTGGTCTGACCCGGGCTATGACGAGGGTTGACTTTCTACCATCTGGAAAATCAATAGTGATATTGTTCTTAACTCGCCACAGTTTTAATAAAAATTGATTTTTTTAGAAAACAGTAGTGGGAGTATGGTAGAACTGGAAGTGATTCCAGAACTGCAAACGATTACTGAAAATTTGATAAGAACCTAAAAATTCAATCTGGTTTGACACTCTATTAGCCACTCCACAGATATGGTGGGTAATGTAATACCTAGTTTTTCTTATACGTCTAAATCCGTATTTCTTTTACCTATAAGATTTATTTATAATTATTTATTTATTTTCAAAATCCTATTAAACCCAGATCTTATCTTTCTTTCCTCTGCCTCAGCCGTTTTCCTGTTATTGAATTTAGAACCCAAAACTAAATCTTTTTCATTTGATTTTTCCCCGCAGCCGCTTCAACCCAAACCCTATTATATTTTTTCTCAACAAATTCCCTTAGCCAACACCAGTTTCTTTTAACAGAACCCCAATTCCCCTTTCCTTTATTTAAATTCATTTTTTTTCTTTTAAACCCATTTCCCTTTCAAAATTTTTCCCCACTGGCCCGACCTCGAGCCCATCCACTCTTTTTCTCCTCAAACTTTTCCCTATTTTGTTCTCAAGCCCAGCACCATTTTTCCTAAGCCCGGCCCCATCCATTTCTAATTTTTTTTCTGATTTTTTTTTCATTCTTTGGCCCGGCCCACTCCCGGCAGCCCGCCTTCTCCAACCGCGCCTGCTTCTCCCAGCGCCCGCGCCCGCTTCAAATCCTACCCGACCCGCCACCAACAGTGCCTTCTCCCCCAATGGCTATCTCCCCATTTCTCGCGCGCGTTTCCTTCGCGACCCACCCCCTTCACCTCCGCCGTCGCCCACGCTCGCGCACGTTACACCCCACGACGTGCGCCCTCCACCTCTCTCCTCTACCCACTACTCCCCTCCCTCGCTCGCTCTCATTCCCTCCTAAAACTCCCCTGCAACCATTTTTCCCACCGTCGACGACGACGACGAGAACGACCACCGTAACTACCTCGTCGACTCCCTCACTCTCTTCTCTCCATAAGCGGAACCCTCGCCTCAACTTCTCTATCCACGCAACACCCAAGCCCACGAGCTCCCTCTTCTTTCTTCCTCACTGCACCCATCCAAGCTTCTCACACCCCTGCCGTCGATCATCCCCGATCATCACCACCGCCTCCACCTCGTCATCTCCACCTTTGTCCTCACCCTCGTCGCACCCACCAATCCACCATTAACCACAACCGACCATCCTCTACAGCTCCGATCTCCGGCCACCTTTTTCCCAAGCACCCTCACCTGCACTCCCTTGCCAGAAGCCGCTGCTTCTCGTCGACCCCATCACCATCATCATCATCACTGTCGCCGACAACCTCCTCCCTCGCTCACCCGAGCCTTCACCCTCACTCCCCGATCTCTCTCATTTCTCTCTCTCCCCTGTTTCTCTCCCTGCTCTCGCTCTCTCTCTTCCTCTGCTTTCTCTCTCTCTCTCTCTCTCTCTCTCTCTCTCAGTTCTCTCTCTCTCCCCCTCCATCACCCTCTCTCTATCTCTACAACCCTCACTCTATCCCCCTCCTTCACTCTCTATCTCTAACTCTCTCTCACTCACTGTCTCTCTCTCTAACTCTCTCTCTCTCTGCCTACACATACTCTCTCTCTCTCTCGGCATACACACACTTCCTCTCTCCCTCTGCAATCTCTCTCCGTCGGTCTCGACAGCATCAGCGATCCCCAGCCCTAACACCACCTGAACACGCAACAACCCTCCTCAGACTCAAGCCAAACCCAAGCTTTGACGAGACTCGTCGCACGTTTGCCACTCCGTGCCGGGACGTGTCACTACTGTCTTCGCTGCCGTGCTATCAATTTTTCGTGTCCAGGCAAGTCCCCACTTGCTACATGCTATTTATTAAGTTTACAAATTAAAATCGTATATATATCCCATGTTTTATCTTATGTTAAATGTTGCAACAAAACCGTTCGATGCTTTTCCTCTTAGAAAATCATTATCACATTTGACGGAACTGGATATATTGCATTGGCCCTTGTAGGGATGGATAACGTGTGCAAATTCGCTGGAAAATATGACCGTTAACGACTAAAACAACTACCCCCAAGTTTAACCGTAAAACTGGAATTTTATTATACCTGAAAACCGTTAAATTCACCATAAATCATATACACACTAGAATGGTGCGTTCGAGGGCTCAAATCGAAGCCGACTCGATGAACTTTAACCCTATACTGGTTTCCTGATATTCCTGTACTTAAATTGTGATGATATTTGTATCG
The DNA here is from genome assembly GCA_030015575.1 of Agapanthus africanus. Classification (NCBI taxonomy): domain Eukaryota; kingdom Viridiplantae; phylum Streptophyta; class Magnoliopsida; order Asparagales; family Amaryllidaceae; genus Agapanthus; species Agapanthus africanus. Next base: position 157,118,910 of record CM057348.1, on the reverse strand, counting down.
GAGTGCGACTCTGGACTGCAGTCCAGAGCGACTCCGGTCGTTGCTTGCTGTTCCGTATTGGGTACCACAGGAGTTCCTTAACTCGTAGGTTGCGGAACTCCGCTGTTTATTATAGTTAAATCTGTTAGATAGACAACACAATTGGTTTCATTCTGTTTCCTTACCGTTTGCTATTTAATCTGTAATTTAGAAGATCGGGACGCATAACAGTCCCAACAGAATCAGGATTGACATATTAATATTAAACAGTGTATATCTCCTGACGTACAGATGCGATCGAAGATCCGTATATTGCGTTGAAAACCTTACTGAAAACCCTAGAATTCATTCAACAGTAGCATCGCTAAATTCTGATCCCAACTGGGGTTAAAATGCGTTACGAAACGGACATCTGATTCTGAAACCGGATTTCCAGCCGCGAACGCTTAAAATGAAATGGTTATATTTTATGATCCTGGAACCCGATTGGCTTGAAACTAAATTCTATGGATGGAAAACTGAACATACAAATTACTACCTGTTTATCGTTTCGCTAAACTATACACGTATTTTTCATGATAAATCGTGCAAGTGATAGAATACTGTTTTTATGACATCTTGATCGTGCTTCATATACTGTTTACGTATCATATCATTCTCATATCATTGCCGTGATAATCTAGTGATATCGTGCATTTACCCAGTGTTAGATTTTAGTGATGATTGTGGCAAGTACGTCAGTGTTCGTGTATCCGTGATTAAGTGAAAGTGATATGTACTTGTACACAATCAGTGACCCTATTATTCTATTGCATTGTCGACGTCTGTGGGATGCGTGTACGTGTGACTATAAGTGGTATGGGACACTTATGGAAGCGCTTGCACGGGTGTCACAGATAAGACATCCGACACTGCCATTTATCTTAGATATTAGTCGGGACGTGCTTGATGGAGGTCCTGCCTCCAGTTCTCGCGCAGACTTGTCACGGATCGATTAGTATTTGAGGTTATGGTTAGCGTTTGATGTAGACCACGGGGTGTGGGGTAGTTTAAGTGTGAGTTCAACAGAATCTCGGGAGTCCCATGCCGGCTTATATATTTAGGGAGATATATGGAGATTTACAGGGTATGTGATATACACCGTGATATACATGTTACATGCTGGGCCCGTGGTTCCTTGCCCTTGGGTTCTACCCTTGGGTGGAGGATACTCGCGAGTGGTTGATTCTCACACTTGGACTGACGATAGGCTTAGTGACCCGTGCAGTGAGACTTAGAGACTGATAGGGATACTGGCATTTATATTCCTTATATACTGTGTTGACATACGTGGCATATCGTTCTACTGCCTTATTGTTCCGCTGCATTGATTACTGTACATTCATATTCATGATGTCATTGATTTACTGCTTCACATATCTATTATCACTGTTAGAACTATCACTTGAATTTATACATATTATATTGCTATTGTGTCGCTCTGACGACCTGAGTATGCATGCTCAGTGTGAGGAGAAGATTTAGCCTGGACCAGAACTAGACGTGCATCACAGATTTCTTGACTTGCCATTCCGAGTTACATTCGTTTGTTTCCCATCAGGTCAGTTTATATTATTGTTTCTTTCAGTTACTGCATTTCTCATTACCTGCGCATCATTTACTGTTTACCATGAAAAACTAGAAGCCGAAGTGTGACTACGGCAGGACATTTCCTTGACCGTAGGAGCATGGCTGGCCTTGTCTACCCCTCGTATTCCGTATTTTGGGAAGCGGGGCGTGACATGGTTTAGTTGGTATCAGAGCCCAGGTTTTGCTTCGATTGGGATTGCAGTTTTCCGTGTATAGCTTGACAATCTAAGACATCCTTCAGTCTAGATTGTAAACTTGATATCCTTGATCTATATTCACATCGTGTGTTCAGCTATCCATTCGCTATGGTTTCGGGTGACTTGACAAAGTTACGTGGTTTGCAATTGCACTACCGTACCCTATTCAAGTGACCTAAAGTCATGCAGTTGATTCCCCACTTGTAATAGATTCAGCACCTCTGATATTTTTGAATCTTTGTCCTATCCATATTATATTTTGATTCGTATATCTTGTGACTTATATCATCCTCAAAATCATTGTTTCAGAATCATGTCTTTCAACGACTCTTCATCTATCTCCACTCCCCAGAATCAGACTGTTGAGATCCTTAGTGTACTGCTAGGTTTAAAGGAAGCCCAGGAGCGAACAAACGACTTATTAGCTGAAGGGCTGAGAAGACAGGTGAGTCAGACCCCAGCGGGAGTCACCTATCATAAAGGGATTTCCGTTAGACGAGAAAAGGAGAAGAAGATGAAGCGTCAATTTGTTTCCCCGCGACAGAAGCAGCAGAAGATCCCATGTTGTGGGTATTGTAAGAGGTCAGGACATCTTCAGAAGGATTGTCGCCGCGCCCAAGGGAAATGTCTGATATGCGGGTCCAACAAACATCTTATCAACGGTTGCCCAGAAAGGAAGGAGCTAAAAGGAGGAGACTCATCCACACTCTCCACTGCTGCCAAGTGAGGATTTACTGCGTAGTTCAAATTTCGAGGATAAAGCGGACCCAACACAGGATTCAACTCGCGTAACGATGATGCAGCGTTCTGGCAATCAAAGAAGAATTTTATGTTTTCCAATTTCAGTATTATGTTGTCATCCTCTTATAAACATTTCTTTCCGTTTGAACCTTTGTATCCGTCGAACTTTTAGTCGAATGAAATAAAATTTGAATCGAAATATATGCATCATTCTCTTGTCATTTCCCTTGTTCATACTATTCATTAGCACAACATTTTAATCTTGATTCTTTTGAAATTCCTGCCACCGCATATTTTCCTATACTTCGTACCCTGAGCTTTTTCCTTGATGTATTCCACTGTCTAATCATGACTTTTCTCTCCAGACCATGGCCTACCCTGGAGCAGCGCCGCATCTAGACGAGGGTGCACAGTCATGCGTTTCCTTAGACCGCACGCTGATGAGTTCTGATGATGAGGTCAACGGTCCCCAGGTCAACTTCGGAAACAACGATTCAGAGGACGAAGGAGTAGCCGCCCCAGAATTTAACGTGATAGCTGATTCCGACGAAGAAGAAGGAGATTCTGAAGAGGACCCGATAGAGGAAGATCCCGATGAAGACCTGATAGAAGAAAATCCAGTTGAGGAAAATCCCGTGGAGGAAAATCCCGTGGAAGAGAATCACATGGAATCGGACCTCGATGAAGAAGCTCCATCCGAGGAAGAAGGACCAGAAAATCAAGACCCTGCTGTGGAAGAACTTCCAGTGGCGATGCCTGCGAGACAATATGGGAATGGACGCCCCTACCTGAGCGCGCGAACCTACCGCAACCTGCTGAATCTCCACAACCGCGATTGACGGGATTTCTTTTAGATGTTGTCCTCTTTGGCCAAATAAAATCTGTGTATAGTTTAGGGCTACATTTCGTTCTGGTGATGCTTAGTTTAAAATCTTTTGAATTGAAATAAATCTTCTGAATCCGTAAACCTTCTGATCATTGGTTCGCTTGATACCTGTGTATTGCCCAGATCCATTTATTTTCTGATGAGTTCTCTGACTATCCACCCCTACTCGTTGTATTGTTTTCACCCTCGTTTCGATTAGAAAGTACCGCACCCTGATCCTTGGAATGAGCCACCATTCACCCTTCGTCTGTACCTCGATTGAGATCCTTCTGGGAGGAGAACATTCCTTATGAAATTTCTGAGTTAGCTAACCCTTCAAATTTTTGATTCATATGATGTACCGACCGTCACCATTCCCATGCTTTTCACTTGTAGTCCTATGTTGCTCACCCTTACTTCTCATGCTGACCCGATCCCAATCTCTTTGACCTTCAGCCTAAAACCGCCACATTCCGACCTTTGCATGAACCACACTTCCTTGAAACCCTTACCCTAACTAGCCTCTACATCTTTGTGTTCTTCCTATTTACCCTAACTATATATAAAGGGACAGTGTTATTCAAAAATTTAGTTTTCATTATTTCGGTGCGTGTTGTTGATTACTCCGTCCTATGTATTTTAAGTACACTATTATTATTCCCATTTTCAGTAGCGCAACCTTACACCGCGCACATTTTGTTCCATATTTCTTATTTTCACTATATAGGTTTTCTAAGCTATTTTAAAAACTATTTGATCGATACGTTTTCCTAAAATGGTTTAACCTACCGAATAAACTTCCACTACTTTATTCTTGTTATCTTACTTTCGGGTTGTGTGCCTATGATTCCTATTATAAATGATTGTGCCTTATACTTATTTTTCTGTCGTGCTACCTTTAATGTACTTATACGTGCACATGTTTGGATTTCGATTTTATTGAATACGCTTTGAGTATTTTTGTTCATCATTGTTATCTATGTTCTCGTGTACTTGTAGGTTGCTCTTATAGTTATTCCTATCTTATACCTATTTAGGATTATCTTCTGTATGCTGTTCTTACATGTTTATGCCTTCAAATTTCTTCGTCCACGGATTTCTAACAAACCTTTTATGTGTTAGTTGCAATATAATAGATTTCTCCTATGTTTGTATAACCTATCGTTTATTTTAAATTTCGAGGATGAAATTTTTGTAAGGGTGGTATGATGTAATACCCAGTTTTTCTTATACGTCTAAATCCGTATTTCTTTTACCTATAAGATTTATTTATAATTATTTATTTATTTTCAAAATCCTATTAAACCCAGATCTTATCTTTCTTTCCTCTGCCTCAGCCGTTTTCCTGTTATTGAATTTAGAACCCAAAACTAAATCTTTTTCATTTGATTTTTCCCCGCAGCCGCTTCAACCCAAACCCTATTATATTTTTTCTCAACAAATTCCTTTAGCCAACACCAGTTTCTTTTAACAGAACCCCAATTCCCTTTTCCTTTATTTAAATTCATTTTTTTTCTTTTAAACCCATTTCCCTTTCAAAAATTTTCCCCACTGGCCCGACCTCGAGCCCATCCTCTCTTTTTCTCCTCAAACTTTTCCCTATTTTGTTCTCAAGCCCAACACCATTTTTCCTAAGCCCGGCCCCATCCATTTCTCATTTTTTTTCTGATTTTTTTTTCATTCTTTGGCCCGGCCCACTCCCGGCAGCCCGCCTTCTCCAATCGCGCCTGCTTCTCCCAGCGCCCGCGCCCGCTTCAAATCCTACCCGACCCGCCACCAACAGTGCCTTCTCCCCCAACGGCTATCTCCCCATTTCTTGCGCGCGTTTCCTTCGCGACCCACCCCCTTCACCTCCGCCGTCGCCCACGCTCGCGCACGTTACACCCCACGACGTGCGCCCTCCACCTCTCTCCTCTACCCACTACTCCCCTCTCTCGCTCGCTCTCATTCCCTCCTAAAACTCCCCTGCAACCATTTTTCCCACCGTCGACGACGACGACGAGAACGACCACCGTAACTACCTCGTTGACTCCCTCACTCTCTTCTCTCCATAAGCGGAACCCTCGCCTCAACTTCTCTATCCACGCAACACCCAAGCCCACGAGCTCCCTCTTCTTTCTTCCTCACTGCACCCATCCAAGCTTCTCACACCCCTGCCGTCGATCATCCCCGATCATCACCACCGCCTCCACCTCGTCATCTCCACCTTTGTCCTCACCCTCGTCGCACCCACCAATCCACCATTAACCACAACCGACCATCCTCTACAGCTCCGATCTCCGGCCACCTTTTTCCCAAGCACCCTCACCTGCACTCCCTCGCCAGAACCCGCTGCTTCTCGTCGACCCCATCACCATCATCATCATCACTGTCGTCGACAACCTCCTCCCTCGCTCACCCGAGCCTTCACCCTCACTCCCCGATCTCTCTCATTTCTCTCTCTCCCCTGTTTCTCTCCCTGCTCTCGCTCTCTCTCTTCCTCTGCTTTCTCTCTCTCTCTCTCTCTCAGTTCTCTCTCTCTCCCCCTCCATCACCCTCTCTCTATCTCTACAACCCTCACTCTATCCCCCTCCTTCACTCTCTATCTCTAACTCTCTCTCACTCACTGTCTCTCTCTCTAACTCTCTCTCTCTCTGCCTACACATACTCTCTCTCTCTCTCGGCATACACACACTTCCTCTCTCCCTCTGCAATCTCTCTCCGTCGGCCTCGACAGCATCAGCGATCCCCAGCCCCAACACCACCTGAACACGCAACAACCCTCCTCAGACTCGAGCCAAACCCAAGCTTTGACGAGACTCGTCGCACGTTTGCCACTCCGTGCCGGGACGTGTCACTACTGTCTTCGCTGCCGTGCTATCAATTTTTCGTGTCCAGGCAAGTCCCCACTTGCTACATGCTATTTATTAAGTTTACAAATTAAAATCGTATATATATCCCATGTTTTGTCTTATGTTAAATGTTGCAACAAAACCGTTCGATGCTTTTCCTCTTAGAAAATCATTATCACATTTGACGGAACTGGATATATTGCATTGTCCCTTGTAGGGATGGATAACGTGTGCAAATTTCGCTGGAAAATATGACCGTTAACGACTAAAACAACTACCCCCAAGTTTAACCGTAAAACTGGAATTTTATTGTACCTGAAAACCGTTAAATTCACTATAAATTATATACACACTAGAATGGTGCGTTCAAGGGCTCAAATAGAAGCCGACTCGATGAACTTTAACCCTATACTAGTTTCCTGATATTCCTGTACTTAAATTGTGATGATATTCGTATCGGAGTGCGACTCTGGACTGCAGTCCAGAGCGACTCCAGTCGTTGCTTTCTGTTCCGTATTGGGTACCACAGGAGTTCCTTAACTCGTAGGTTGCGGAACTCCGCTGTTTATTATATTTAAATCTGTTAGCTAGACAACACAATTGGTTTCATTCTGTTTCGTTACCGTTTGATATTTAATCTGTAATTTAGAAGATCGGGACGCATAACAGTCCCAACAGAATCAGGATTGACATATTAATAGTAAACAGTGTATATCTCCTGACGTACAGACGCAATCGAAGATCCGTATGTTGCATTGAAAACCTTACTGAAAACCCTAGAATTCATTCAACTGTAGCGTCGCTAAATTCTGATCCCAACTGGGGTTAAAATGCGTTGCGAAACGGACATCTGATTCTGAAACCGGATTTCCAGCCGCGAACGCATAAAATGAAATGGTTATAATTTATGATCCTGGAACCCGATTGGCTTGAAACTAAATTCTATGGATGGACAACTGAACATACAAATTACTACCTGTTTATCGTTTCGCTAAACTATACACGTATTTTTCATGATAAATCGTGCAAGTGATAGAATATTTTTTTTATGACATCTTGATCGTGCTTCATATACTGTTTACGTATCATATCATACTCATATCATTGCCGTGATAATCTAGTGATATCGTGCATTTACCCAGTGTTAGATTTTAGTGATGATTGTGGCAAGTACGTCAGTGTTCGTGTATCCGTGATTAAGTGAAAGTGATATGTACTTGTACACAATCAGTGACCCTATTATTCTATTGCATTGTCGACGTCTGTGGGATACGTGTACGTGTGACTATAAGTGGTATGGGACACTTATGGAAGCGCTTGCACGGGTGTCACAGATAAGACATCCGACACTGCCATTTATCTTAGATATTAGTCGGGACGTGCTTGATGGAGGTCCTGCCTCCAGTTCTCGCGCAGACTTGTCACGGATCGATTAGTATTTGAGGTTATGGTTAGCGTTTGATGTAGACCACGGGGTGTGGGATAGTTTAAGTATGAGTTCAACAGAATCTCGGGAGTCCCATGCCGGCTTATATATTTAGGGAGATATATGGAGATTTACAGGGTATGTGGTATATACCGTGATATACATGTTACATGCTGGGCCCGTGGTCCCTTGCCCTTGGGTTCTACCCTTGGGTGGAGGACACTCGCGAGTGGTTGATTCTCACACTTGGACTGACGATAGGCTTAGTGACCCGTGCAGTGAGACTTAGAGACTGATAGGGATACTGGCATTTATATTCCTTATATACTGTGTTGACATACGTGACATATCGTTCTACTGCCTTATTGTTCCGCTGCATTGATTACTGTACATTCATATTCATGATGTCATTGATTTACTGCTTCACATATCTATTATCACTGTTAGAACTGTCACTTGAATTTATACATATTATATTGCTATTGTGTCGCTCTGACGACCTGAGTATGCATGCTCAGTGTGAGGAGAAGATTTAGCCTGGACCAGAACTAGACGTGCATCACAGATTTCTTGACTTGCCATTCCGAGTTACATTCGTTTGTTTCCCATCAGGTCAGTTTATATTATTGTTTCTTTCAGTTACTGCATTTCTCATTACCTGCGCATCATTTACTGTTTACCATGAAAAACTAGAAGCCGAAGTGTGACTACGGCAGGACATTTCCTTGACCGTAGGAGCATGGCTGGCCCTGTCTACCCCTCGTATTCCGTATTTTGGGAAGCGGGGCGTGACAGGTAACCTCAGGCACTCGAGAGGTACTTCGGTATGCTCAAGGACGGTGACAGGGAGGTTCTTGTTTACCCAAACTTGGCACTACTGTTGTTCTAGGCTATGAGACCCGGCAGGAGGATGAGTATAGCATTGTTCTAAACTAGCTTTAGAAGTGTACGTGTATATGACTCTGCAGAGAGCAGCGGAAGTATAGTGGACAAGTAGCTTATGTCTATTTATGGACTAAAGCAGATATAGCGGAGATAGATCATCTATTTCTGATGTGACAGTCATAGGTTTGACTTCATCAGAATAGGGGATGGATCTGTTAAGAAGGTAATAGGGTGCGATGTCCTGGTATTTGGATGACATACACATAGTAGGAAGTGAAATTCCTATACTACGATCGGTTATATTTTGGTTATCACACAGTGGTTTTTCCACATAGGACTTGGATATAATATCAAACATTCTGGTTACTAGATCTATGGTTTTAGATCAAGATTTGGGTAGTTTCCCAATCTGGGTACTTAGACAGCATTCTAAAAGTATTTTAGAATGGACGACTCCTGGCATGGTAGTGTACCTGCAGGTGATGGAGTCACCCTCTCTAAAGGTGTCTTACAGACTAAAGGGAAGAGGGATGTGCATGATTGGCAGATCACTTGCTTAGGCAATTGAGTTGAACATGAGATGTCAAGTACCACACCAAATATTGTTTTTGCACTAGATGCAATAAGTTGATATTAATCCTATCCTGGAGAAACGTTCGGAAGCAGTTTTAGAACATAAGTGGTTGTTCTAACGATATGATAACAACAGCCTCTTTTAGGAGACAGTTATCACTCCAGGCTTCCAAGGTGACCTGAATGACAGAGGGACTGTCAGAGTTGTAGTTTTCCCTCCTACGAGGGGCAGTGTTTTGGATAGGTGATCCAAGCGGACACTGAGGGAGGCATGACGCAGGATACTGATTAAGTTCAGTTGACGATGCAGTCTAAGAAGTTTGGATTTGGAGTTCATTTATGAACTAGGTCCCATCAGATATCCAGACATATTCTAAGACAGGTATTGCTCATTTCGGGAGATGGCTTTCTCCGCGAACTTGAGATAAAGAGAGACATAGAAAGAAACATTAGGGCGGATCCACTCACTGAGGCTATTCCTCGAATGCAATAGTTTCTCAAACGGGCTTTGTGAAACTGATTAGTAGAGGAGTTGGGTGTTCGGTATCACACGGGCTATGAGTATGCGACATCGCAATAATTAGCCTTGAGTGCAAGTGGGAGATTGTTGGATATAGTGCCCTCAGAGTCAATTATTGGATCACAGGCACGTGATTGCAATGATTGAGGGAGGACCCATACCGGTAGGACAGTCTTACTCAAAATGATAGTATGCTATCTGGTTTATCTTTATCATCGTGTACAGGCTTTAGGAGACATTACAGGTCACTATTGCACGTTGATAGAGCCCATAGGATTCTTGCTTGAGCAGTATGATGGCAATCATATACGTGGGAGCTAGGGTCTATAAGCACATCCTTAAAGTGGTCCCTAGTCGTGGGAGTTTCGAGACTGGGCATCGATACTCTATTAGTAGACTAGTGTATATAGTCGAGACCCCGACGAGGGACGGTGGCCTGTCTCACAAGCCATTGGTGTTAGTTGGTTCGCCTAAGATGTATACAGGTGCTCATTGGGTTATGAGTACACCGGACAGGACTCGCTGGGAACATGCTAGTTCGTATTATACCTGACGTCAGATAGCAGTTCCCTGGTGACATGTGTACATGTTAGTTCATCGACCTGAGATCATCATTTGTTTCGTGTGAGTTCCCACTGTGCTTTGATTACTACCCTACCACGGCTAAAAGGAGTCGTGCAAACAGGTTTTAGTTGGGTACAGTCCCGAGCCATATGGAGGCAGTGAGCGGATCGGAAGGGGTTTCGTCTCTCCTGGTATTGGGGGTGAGATCGCGCTATGTCTAGGAGAGCCATTACACGAAGTCCTTGGCCAAGGTAGGAGATTTACTGGTAGGTATTCCAGTAGTATCTCAGGGTGTTCTGGGCTACACTCCGACACGACTTGTACCGCTTTTGGGGGTCTGACTTTTACCAACCCCTAGGCCTGACATGCGATGCTCATAGACGAACGAACCGGGCTGTACGGATATTGTCACTGACAAGCTCAATAGGGTATCAGGATGAGTTCACTCATCGACCTCCCTTTTGGTCAATACTTGGTAGCCCGTTACGTACGGCTAGTACCACTGACGTGCTAGTGGTTAAATCCACAGCCAAAGTATTGACGAGTCTTTAGAGTCCTCTACAGACAGTTTCTCAAGTTTTGAGCGAAACGTTGTAGAGGCCGTATGATATATGGCAGGGTTCGATCATATACGTGCAGTAGTGTACAGATCATGATCGGGCAGATCATACTAGTGGGCTTTGGTTTAAGCCGGATCCTAATATTAGATTTGTTGGATTACTTTAGTCTTATCGCATTCGCATTCAGTCGGAATGCGGATGCATGTATGTATATACAGGTGAGGGGTATCCTTGTGATCCATCACGAGTTTACTTTAGATGTTGCCGTATCTTTTTGTTGGATTAAACATTTGGGTTAATGTTTACTTTGGTGGAAATAGTGAGCTTAATTTATGATGAGGTGCATTAATTATGACATGGACAGGGTGGTGACTCATGGTCTTATTCTTTGAACCATGTCATCTTTAGTGATTGATTAGTGTGTTGAATTGATGGATGGAGAGAGAAAGGGCAGCCATATCTCTTTGGGTTGGCTCTTGAGTTTCATTCTAGTGCTCTCGCAATAATTCAACACAAGAAAGAAAAAGGCTTCTTCTTCTTCTTCTTCCTCTAGCTCACCATTTCCACAAATGGCCTCATCTTCAACCTCCATCCATACACTCTCATGCGTTGAGAATCAATGGATGCAAGAGACAAAGTGATCACACACATTCTCTACTTCACCTTGGATACGTCGGCTAGCAAACTTCGTGTCCGAGTTGCTTCGGACGAAGCGGGAGCCCGTAAAAGGATTCGAAGATGTGGTGCCCTTTCTGACGAGGAGACCGGAGATCGGAGATGCCGCGAGGAGCTTGGGTTGGTGGCCAAAGACCGAAGGACATGGATCAATCGGTATAGCTTTTCTAACCCTTCTCTAGTTAGCTAGTTATAGGTTAATGGTTCGATCCGGGATTACAGTCTGCGATAGCGCCGGTTTCAAGTTTTTGAAAAAGTTTTCGTTTCCGCATTTTGGCCTCGGACAGACGGCCGGGGCGCTACCGTAGACTTACAAGAACCTATAGCCTACGCATGCAAAACAACCAAACAACCCTCGTCGTTGACGTACAAACATCTAACTGTTTCCCCTAATCAGAGTAAAGCTCTGTTCAAATTTTGAAATGAAGCAGCGCTTCATAGCAGCACCAAGTGCGCTGTACCCCAAGTAGCGCACCACATGCAAAGCACGTGTGCGCTGCACTCTAAGCAGCGCATTACGTGCAAAGTACATGTGCGCTAGCGCTAAGAGCGCTGCATTCTAAGCAGCACACCACATGCAAAGCACATGTGCTCTGGCGCTAAGAGCGCTACACTCTAAGCAGTGCACCATGTGCAAAGCATGTGTGCGCTAAGCGCTAAGTGCACTGCACTCTAAGAAGCACACCACGTGCAAAGCACGAGTGCGTTAGCGCTAGAACTAAATGTTCTCCACCGTTGGATTAAACATCCAACGAACATGATTAAAAAATCATCAATTGACCAGAATAAAATTCTGTTGAGGAAATATTCCTCGGTATCTTTCCAAACAGGAAAGATTGTGCTCTGAAAATGAGAGCACCGTTGGATCAATGATCCAATGGTGATTAAAAATCACCAAAATTACATAATAAATTCTGTATAGGAAAAGATTTTCCAATCTTGTTAAAAACAAGAAAATTGCCTTCTATAAATCAGAAGCCCTTGGATCATAGATCCAACGATGGGGAAATCCCCAAATCAATTGGAGAAAAGATCTCCTTAACCGATTGAACAAATCAGCTTGCCCTATATAAAGGCCCCAAAACTTCAAGTCTGGTTACAGAGAGATATAGAGGAACCCCCTATAAACCGTGAGAAATCTCAGAAAGAAGAGCAAGCTCTCAGAAGAAGAAGATTTTCTTCAAGGTAAAAAGAACAGAAAGACGAAATCGTCTCATATAAAAAGAAGAATTCACTTCTTTTTTTAAGATCATAGATCTATAATACCAAGGTCTTTCACATTGAGATCAAAGGATCTCATCATAAAAAATAAGAAGAAGAACATAATTCTTCTCATAGATCATAGATCTATAAGACTAAGGACTTCTACAAAAAGAAATCATGAACATCTTATTATAAAAAGGGGGGAGAATAATTCAATTCTCTTAGGATCACAGATCCATAAAGGCAAAGCCTTTCACCAAAATAAGAGATTGAAACATCTCCTATAAAATAAGAACTTTGTTCTTAGAACCTTGAGACAAAGTCTCTTATAAATGAGAATTTATTTCTCAGATCATAAAACTGATCAAATAGCGCTTTGTGCTCTTGGACTGGCGCTCAGTGCCAAGCGCACCACGTGCTCCTCATGTGTGCGCTACTTAACAGATAGCGCTTTGCGCTCTTTGACTGGTGCTCAGCGCCAAGCACACCACGTTCTCCTCACGTGTGCGCCACTGAACAAATAGCGCTTTGCGCTCTTGGACTAGTGCTTTACGCTTATGGACTGGCGCTCAGCGCCAGGCGCACCACATGCTCCTCACATGTGCGCCACTGAACAAATAGCGCTTTGCGCTCTTGGACTAGCGCTTTGCGCTCATGCACTGGCGCTCAGCGCCAAGCACCCCACGTGCTCCTCACGTGTGCTCCACTGATCAACTAGCACTTTGCGCTCATGGACTGGCGCTCAGCGCCAAGCACACCACGTGCTCCTCACGTGTGCGCTATTCAGCAGAAGTGCCTTAGCGCTCCAAATCTGGTGCACACCGCCAAGCGCGCCACGTGCTCCTCACGTGTGTGCTACCCAGCAGAAGCGCTCTGCGCTCTTTAACTGGCGCAAAGCGCCAAGCGCGCCGCGTGCGCCTCACGTGTGCGCTAAAAGAACATAAATTGTTCTATAAAGCCCTAGAGCTATGATGAATGCTCAACATTCAGTAAAAGACAAAAATATTGTCAGAACTCAAATCAATGCCCAACACTGTCAAATGTTTAACATTTAACTGAGTGGGCCGAGCCCAAGTTGGCCATAAATCCCTCATTCAGATTAATCGAGCCCATATGCTCATAAAATCTCAGATCTTAATCCCAATTGGACTACAGATCTCCCAACCAAAATTGGTTTAAGAGTACATCTCTGTACTCCTCTGATATATGTCGTTATAATCCTTCAACGTCTTCAGAGATGTGACGGGTCCCGACAACCAAACATCCCTCAGACTGTGGGGTCCTTAAACCTAGGACTATGATGTCCTTAACCTCGGACTGTGGGTTCCTTAAACCCATGGACTATGATGTCCTTAACCTCGAACTGTGGGGTCCTTAAGCCCATGGACTATGATGTCCTTAACCTCGGACTGTGGGGTCCTTAAGCCCATGGACTATGATGTCCTTAACCTCGGACTGTGGGGTCCTTAAGCCCATGGACTATGATGTCCTTAACCTTGGACCGTAATGTCCTTAAACTAATGGACCGCAACGTCCCTAAACTAAACAATAGAGCCCAAATGCTCTTTTGTTGGATCTAAATGATCCTGTTAAGAAGATCTTAGTCTAAAATTAGACTAACGTATCCTTAACAAACATTTAAGTTGTTCTTAGTCTCAAATGAGATTAACCCATTCTTAAACCCAACCCCAAACCCAAATCTAAGAAAATACTGATTTGGACTAATCCACGCCCTACTGGCGACAACATAAATTAGTCTCCGTATACGATCCACGGGCAACCAAAAACAAAACAAACACACATACGACACGAAGTGACTATCTGGAGAAGGAGAAAGTGGTTACCGCGATACGGTAGCGTAATTAACTGCAGGGGCTTGCTCCTGTAGGGAAGAGCGTCCCCACAATCAAAAACCCCTCAACGAGGGGGAATCTGACGAAGTCTGCTATATCGGCCGCATCCGTTTAAACCTTCGATACATGGTGTCATAAATCAACTTGGCATCTTCGGAGAGGTGGACGGATAGCACCAAATAGCATCTGCCCTCGAAATTCAGGCCGGACGTCCCAACGTCCCGATCGCGTCTTTCGGCGGAGAACAGATTCTGGCACGCCCGGTGGGACCTTTTCCTCTTTCCATTCCACACTTCGTGCGTCGTGTTCGCGAACGAATCACGGTTTAATATGGTTGCCCTTGGGTTTGAGGTACTAATATTTGGTTTTGCTCCCGTGCAGAAAAAAAAAGAACATCAATGGCCTCTAACTGCTCCAGCTACAACAACAACTCCCATTCCGCCTCATCTGGAGGAGTAACCTACGGGCCCCAAGCGGCCTCCCTTTTCACAATGCCGGTGGAACAAGTGACCCAAGCCACCACTGGGCTATTCTTCGGGACCATGATCCCACCAATGAGCTTCAGCATTCAGATGCTTGTTCCCCTCCAAATGGCAGCGCACAAGACGGCGAAGTCCTGACGCTGAGATTCGGGGCAGATGCTATTTGGTTTTATCTGTCCACCTCTCCGAAAACACCAAGTTGATTTATGGCACCGTGTATCGGAGGTTTAGACGGATGCGGCCGATATAGCAGACTTCGTCAGATTCCCCCTCGCTTGAGGAGTTTTTGATTGTGGGGACGCTCTTCCCTGCAGGCGCAAGCTCCTGCAGTTAATTACGCTACTGCATCGCGGTAACCGCTTTCTCCTTCTCCAGAATTTCACTTCGTGTCGTGTATGTTTGTTTTGTTTGTGGTTGCCCGTGGATTGTATACGGAGACTGAGTAATGCCATCGCCCGTAGGACGTGGATTAGTCCAAATCCGTATTTACTTAGATTTGGGTTTGGTGTTTTTAGTTTAAGGATACATTAGCCGCGTTGAGGCTAAGATCAACTTAAACGTTCGTTAAGGATACGTTAGTCCTGTTTGAGACTAAGATCAACTTAACGTAGTGATTCATTTAATATATGGCCGTCAGGGCTCATCACCTCTCTGACGTCGTTGAAGGATTACAACGACAGGTGTCAGAGGAGCTCGGAGATGTACCCTCGAACCAGAGTTGATTTAGAATTTTATAGACCATTTGAATGTTTAAGGATACGTTAGCCGTGTTTGGGGCTAAGATCGACTTAAACAGGATCGTTTAGATCCGGTAAAAGAGCATTTGGAGGCTCTATTGTTCCAGTTTAGGGACGTGGTGGTCCATGTTCCAGTTTAGGGACGTGGTGGTCCATATTCCAGTTTAAAGACGTGGTGGTCCGTGTTCCAGTTTAGGGACGTGGTGGTCCATATTCCAGTTTAGGGACGTGGTGGTCCACATTCCAGTTTAGGGACGTGGTGGTGGTCCAACATTAGTTTAAGGACGTTTCGGTCCGATATTAGTTTAAGGACGTTTCGGTCCAATATTAGTTTAAGGACGTTTCGGTCCACGAGTTTAAGAACCCCGCAGTCCATGTTGATGTGTGGTCGTCGGGACCCGTCACCTCTCTGACGTCGTTGAAGGATTACAACGATGGGTGTCAGAGGAGTTCGGAGATGTACCCTTGAACCGGTCGTAAATTGATTTAAGAGAGCAATCTTGCTCAGTCAATTTAATTTGAGGACTTACGGCCAAAATTGGGCTAAGTCCAGTTGAACATGTTCAACATTTTATTTGCTTTTGCATTGCATTTCTTTTTATTTTTTATTTGGGCTCTGCCCAGAAAGGATGCAGAGCATCAATTTGTTTCTGGGCTCTGCCCATTTATAAATGATGCAAAGCATCTACTTTGTTGTGGCTCTGCCCTTTTTATTATAATGCAGAGCATTTGTTTTGGTCCATTGGACCTTTCAATTGGGCTTTGCCCCTTTTTAAATAATGTATAGCATTATTCTTGGTCTATTTAGACTTTTGACTTGGGCCTGGCCCTTTAGGAAATGCATTGCATTTATCAGGCGCTTTGCGCCAATTAGAGAGCGCAAGCGCTTGTAGTGCTGACACGTGTCGCGCAAGCGCAGTGCGCTGCGCTAATGCGCTGCGCCTGCGCTGCTGACACGTGGCGCGCTCCGGTGGCTTGCGCCAATCCAAGAGCGCAACAGCGCAGTTTGCAAGTGCAAGGCACTATGATTTGAGAATCTTTTAGATTCAAGAACCAATGGTTCATACAAGAAGTGCAAAGCACTATTCGTTTCCTTGATCTAATTTAGATCAAAGAAAAACAAGTTTTTTCTTTTTATTTCAAGAACCAAAGGTTCATAAAAAGTGCAAAGTACTATATATTTATTTTTATTTTTTTTACTTTCGTTTTTTTTTTGTTTTTAAAGAACCAGTAGTTAATAAGAAGTGCAAAGCACTGTTTTTTTTTATATGAAGATCATTGATCTGGTTTTTAGATCAATGATCTATTAGAAGAAATTTCTTCTCTTTTGTGAAGGTTTTTTACCTTTTTCTTGGAATTTTTCTCAAAGTTCTCTCTGTTTGAAGCTTCTTGATTTTTCAAGAAATGTTCATGTCTTTGAATTGAGGTCTAGGGTCCTTTTTATAGTGCCCATTAATTAGTTAAATTTGTTAAAGAGATCTCTCTCTGAGTGATTTGGGGAATTTTCCCCACCGTTGGATCTTTGATCCAAGGGCTTCTATTTTACAGAAAAAAATCTTCTTGTTTTAACAAGAACAGAAAGATTTCTTAGAATTTTAATTCTGTTTGGTGCAAATGCTCTGGAGCGTGACACGTGTCGCACAGCGCAAAGCGCAGTGCAACTGCGCGAGCGCATCTGCGCTGATACGTGTCGCGCAGCGCACAGCGCAGCGCAACTGCGCGAGCGCATCTGCGCTGACACGTGTCGCGCAGCGCAGTGCTTGCGCAACTGAAGCGTTGCTTCCTTTGATTTTGCTTTAAACAGAGCTTTGCTCTGATTGGGTGCGCTGCCTTGGACGCTGCGCTGATGCATCTGCGCCTGACACGTGGCGCGTTGCGCCCGAGATTTGAAGCGTTGCTTCAAAATTTGAATTTTGAATTTCCAACAGAGTTTTTCTCTGATTGGGGGAAACAAATGCCCCCTACCGCTGCGCTCACGTGGCGCGCACGTGAGTGCAGCGGTGGCAAGCTCCTGACCGTTGGATCAAAGGGTGAGCTGAAGGGGCGCAAGCGCCTTATAAATAGGACCTCTGACCCTTAGAAAAATCTCACCGTTTCAAGATTTTGATTTCCAGAGTTTTGCTCTTACTCAAGAACTTCAGAGCTTTGCTCATTTCTAAAGTCAAAAACTTTAGGTAAAAAAAAGTTAATTAAATTAATTTAACTTAATCTCAACCAAAGAGCTTTGCTCTCACAGATCTTTTGATCTAAAGATATCCTCATTGGGGTTTCATAAACAGAGCTTTGCTCTCAAGAACTTATAGATCTGCAGAGATCTTGTTCATGGGTTCTAACCCATGAACAGAGCTTTGCTCTTGAATCAACTGTAGATCTTTTAGATTTGAAAAATAAAGAATCTTTTTATAAGTTTTTCATGAATCTTTCAAGATTCCAAAATTTTTAATTCTTTTAAGTGTAAAAATTTTCTGATGGACCTTTTCCATTATTACCACAGAGCTATGCTCCTTTAAAGAATTTTATTCTTTTGAGACCAGAATTTGACAAGTGTCATTCTGTGACAGAGCTTTGCTCTGAAAAAGGAGATTTTCTCCTTGTCTCTAGGAATTCCCTACTGATGATAATATTCTCTTGGGGATCTTTTCTTTAACTGACAGTCTCACCCAGTGATGAGGTTGTCTTATTAAAAGAGGTGTTTTCATCCAGATTTTGTGGGTCCCCTACCCGCTGCACTGCTGTGTAGTGTAATTAATTAGTTTTAATTTAATTAATTTTTAATTTAATTAATTAATTAATGCATTTATTTATTTTTTTAAAACGCCAAGCATTGGAATTACAACACTAACGGCTAAATTGTTCTTTTGCAGCGATCATGTCTCTAGACACTTCATTCCCGTTCGTCCGCTCGGAGGAGGGATTTCCCGAGGCGCCCTTGGACCGTGAAGTCCTGGCCATGATTAAAGAGTATGACCCGGAGTACAAGAGTCTCCACCTTTGGGGGTCATGGAATAACCAGATCATTATGGGTCGACGCAGCTTCACATGCTCAGTGCCGTCAGAACCCATCACGGCGATTCATTACGCCAGCCCACCCCCGGTGCAGTACGCCGTGGAGATGGTTGATTGGACATCGAAGGGCTTTCTACATCCCACCATAGATGCGATTCCGGTTCAGCGTCCCATGGTTTTGGATATCCTGGGACACCGTATCTGTCAGGGCGAGGCGAGACCTTGGAGGCAATCATATAACATTGGTCTGATCCCCCGCCACCCGATTGGCTACCTGCCGTGGGCCCGGTATATCCTGTCGACGAAGAAGTCGCAGTTGATAAGATTAGGATTATATACCGCAGTCTACGTCTCCCTCTTCCAGTATCCCACGCTCCCCACCTGGTGGTTCAAGGCCTTCCTGGAGCAGTAGAACATTCCTACCCACACTTTCCTCGCCATGGATCGGGAAGTGTCAATCTCTTTGGAAGAGTTTACGGAGGTATCCGGTTTACCGGTTATGGGAGAACATTATGAGGAGTTGCTCCCGACGGATGAGTACATCTTTGGTGCTAAGCCGGTGATAAGGGGGCTCACGCCGGAGAACGCTGCTCAACATCAATTTCCAAGTCTGATCAAGGTGTTGAACATCTACGAGGCCCTTTTCATTGTTGGGAGCCGCGGAGTTAGTTTTCAGGATTTCATTGCTCGGTTCCTTCACCCAAACGTCCTCTCGGCAGAAGCTGCCAAGTTTGCAACCCTTGAGGACCCTTTCGGTTTAGGTTTGGATAACCTGCCGGCGAAGGAAATAGACCAAAAGGACTTTTTTCTTCCTAACTCCCCAACCATGTCTTTTGCAGAAGTCGCAGCCCCCGAGATGGACGAGGAGGCCTTCTTTTTAGGATTTCTTGGGCTTTGGCTGAGTTGGTTCGCGCTCCCAATGCACTCTCACCGCATGCGGCCTTCCGTCTTTTACCCAGCCCACCGGATGACCATCGGGGTAAAGGTGGCCGTTGGGATCGCTGGCTTGGCGCACCTATATCATGGCCTCAGCCGAGCAGCGGATGCTAACGAGCCCGGGGTATTGCACGTGGTCTTCCTGATGCACTACTTTATGTCGTGGCTCGAGCTACATACGGCGGGTGTCTTCGGCATGCATAAAAGGCCCACGTTCTACGAAAGGTGCAGTTTTCCTCGCATTCTACAGCTGATCGGCGCATCAATTGTAAATCCATCGCAATGAAATGCCAGGGGTTTACTCCTTCGCTCCCACACCGTTGGAGCCGTTGTGTCTTTCATTGACAAGGTGTTGACTATTGGAAAAACGTCCACCACTGCAGTGCGGCCATTGCAAGATACTTTCAAGGATGGAGCTTCAGTTTTAATGGCCCGGGAGACCCTTCACTTATATTCCATCAGACCGGGCTTCTTGGTGTTTAGGCAAGACGGGGCAGCGATCTTCATGAGATATAACCCACATCGTTTCGCCCAACAGCTGAGCTATAATCAAGGGGTACCGCTGGAGGCTTTTTTATCGGAACCTGCCGCGACCGAAGAAGGGATGGAGAGAGCGCTGCATCATTTCATGCGTATAAACACGGGCTCTCACTTCTTTATCAGTGAGCCGGCTTGCGCCCCACGACTTCTTAAGGTATATACAGAATGGTACAGTCATTTGACGGGAGCGGTCATAAAGGAGGAAAGGCGGTTGCTGATCGACCGTAAGGGTGCACCTCCAGGTAGCGATCGCAACGCTCCTTTGGTGCCAAGGACCCCGGTAATCCCCCCTTTAAAAGATGTCAAAGCCGGACCCTCGCGTGCGCAGAGTCCTCCACGCGGATTTCCGCTCCCTGATATCGCGGATGCACCACCAGCGCCCTGTGCTCTAGTGGAGACAGTGGTTATAGCCTCACCGGAGTCTGGCGTAGGTGCGGACATCGGGACCCGCCGTCCCAAGGTGGCTGCTAACGGAAGTTGATCCCACGTGCACCTCGGGTCGGAGGGCAGAAGAAAAAGAAGTCGCTCTTCGCTGCGGACGTCGTGTTCGGTCAGGAACCCCATGCTCCCTATGCCGAGGGCCTGATCGAATACGGGACTAACGAAGGATTAGTCATGCCGCCGCCGGACGATACAGACTTGGAGGCTGCTCTCGAAGCTTCTGCGTGGTTGGCGAGGCGTAACGCATGGCTAGCTAAGCTTGCGCAATCAGGTAACTACTAGTTGCATTTTATTTATTGCAACATATCCTCTTCATTGCCTTTGACTAACGCTTTTCTTTCTTTTCTTCCAACAGGCATCACTGCTGAAGAAGCCATTGCCGCTTCTCTGAAGACTTTCCAGGAGGAGGAACGTCTTAGAGCGTCCATGGGCCTTAGTAAGTTTCGATTCAGCAAGTTTTCATTTTCCTTGTGTTATGGTCGATCTAACATTTCCCTTTTAATCACAGGAACCTCAATGCCGCTCCCTCCAAGTGACGCAGATGTTCTACCAGTTGCCGATGTTCCTGCTTCCTCAGGGTTACTGCAGGAGTTTCTACTTGAAGAGCCGATGAGAGACGCCTTAAAGGCTCTGGAGGCATCTCTGAACGAGGACGACGATGCCCTGAAGGAAGCGTCACAGAGGTCCATCGTGACAGCCCGAGAGGAATGGAAGCGATCGAGGAGCGAAGCAAAGGCACGCAGGGCTGCCTTGGCTATGGGAGCGGGCCCCAGCACCGTTCCCCGTGCTGATACTCCTTCCCAAGAGGCCCCTGTCGCCCTCCTATCCACTGCTCGAAGACAAGTGGCGCGCACAGCTCGGAGCGCAAATGATAAATCCACTTCAGATAATATTTCTCCTAAGATTTTGTTGTAAGAGTTATAATGCCATCGGTTCTTATATATTTTATCTTATAGGGCCAAGTCCGACCGAGGGGGAGGCGGAGACTGTTGAACCCAAGGAAGCAGAGGAAGCGGTACCTGCCGAACTCGAGCCGACGGTGGGCAATGTTGGTGAGGCTTTGGAGTCCGAGGTGGAGGTTGAGGGGGCTGCAGCCGAGAAGGTCATTGATGCCGAACCTGAAGTGGTGGAAGATGAAATGATCATTATAACTGAGCCCAGGGTGTTGGCGGACGAGGCGCTTGAGGCCGGCGACCTCGTGGTGACGGTGGACAAGACAACCGCGACTACTGAACCCGAGGGAGTAGCGGGTGAGGTGGCCATGATTCCCGAGGACGAGCCAACCGCTCCTTCTCTGGAATCTGGGAATGCTCCAATTATAGCCCTCCCCGTCTATGATCCTCCGTCATCTCCAGGTCTCGCGAGCACAACAATGGTTCTCATTGAGTCGGGTGATGAGGCCACGGGCGGTGGCCTCATGTCGATGGAGGAGGGAGCCGCCTCCGTTTCGGCTGGCAGCTCACCAGGTAAATCCCAAGTTACTGTCCTCTTTATCTTACAATCCTTTCTGACAAGTTCACATTTGTTCGTAACGCAGGTGCAGCCAGTGCTGATGCCCTATTGCTCGAGGGAGCGCCTTCAACTACTGCCCTGGCGGTGGTCACCTCTCAGCCCTCTCTCATACCGTCAAAGATGTTGGAAGGTATGAGTTTGCAACTTATTAATCTCATTTTTCAGACGTATAATTTGTGTACTAAAGTCATACTGTATGTCTTTCAGGAGTGCTTTTGACCATCTTTATCAGATGTTCCTCCCACACTTCTCCTTCCCATCCGAACTCGCTTCTTCCTCTGGTGGCGTTGGTGAGTATGATTTCCATTGATATCCTTCTTTTTTCATTGATGTAATTACTTCTAACCCTCTTTTTTCTCATCTCGACTGCAGTGCTACAGATTGAAGGAGGGGATAAAAGATCGGCTGCGCTACCGGTCCTTCCGGCTTTGCCACCTATCTCAGCTGGTACGGCGACTATCACGTCGATAACTCCCCCCTTTTTATTATTTTTTTTTTACTGTTATCTGATCACATCCTGTTTCTTTTCAGCTGTTGTTCCGGTCTCGGTGCCCTTCGAGCCTTGCACTACAATGCCGGCGGGTCCTTATCTGAGACGTCCGTCTTCGAAAGGTGCGGCAAATAGTCTGCGCATGTTGAGCGACTACATCGAGGAACTCGACGTCGAGACTCCTACGTCTGCTGCGGACTTTGCTACGACGGTTAACCAGATTTTGGTGATATTTGCCAACTTCCATGACGAGGGCATCGTCGCATCTTGGGTTAACCATTGCAGGGAGATCGAGGCCTGCCTGCATCAGTTGGAGTCGCTGCGTCCCGCTCCCGAGACCTTGGCCGCCAGCAATCAAAGAGCAGCGTGGATTGAGCGGAGCGTTTCTTACTTCCGCCATCTCGAACAAGAATTCATTTCAAGGCGTAAGGAGCGCGGTGAGACTTCGAGCAAGTCTGCCCAACTGCATGCTCGGGTGGAGGCCAATGCTGTACGGCTGAAGGTTGCCTTTGAGGGTCTTCTGCAATGTCTTTCCGAGGGGTTATCCTTGAGGCCACAGCTTGACGTTGTCGAGCGGGACGCACCCAGCCAAGAAGCAGCCCAGAAGGCGGCCGAGGAGCAACTTTCATTCTTTTTACAGCAGCGGGCCCAGGTGGAGGCGGAGGTGGCCACGGCAGTCACTCAGGAGGAGGCGCTGAAGGAAGTGCGAGAGCAGCTTGTGGATTTACTAAAGACACTTCTTCCTCAGTAGCTATCCCTCTTTGTATCATTTGTACTTGTAGATAAAAGAATGTGTATATATATTTTTTTATTCTTTGACATAATGTATCCTATACCCAATCAAGTTTATGAATAAAAGATACATATTTTTTTTGTAATGTCTTGTGCTATTTCTCCGCCTTTTCTTTCTTTTATTCTCAACATGCCACCTTAGTAAACATGGTTGACGGATGATTAGAGCAAGCATCTTGATTTCCTCAAGAAATAGCGATGGCTTAGGCCGCAAGTTCAGATCTGCTGCCTAAGGCTTTTCAACTGTATGAGCCGTGAGGGTCTCGTAGAGACTTTTCTCCCTACAGATCGAGAGGATCTCGTAGGTGGGTTTTTCTCCTTAGGAGTCGTGAGGATTCCTAAGTGTGTTTTCTCTCATAGGTCGTAAGGATCCTGTAAGAGAATTTTTCCCTCTTATGAGTCGAGATGACTCATAAGCGGTTGTTTCCCTCCTTATCGAGATTCGACTTTGGAGAGTGAGACCCGTGAATAGTATGCAAGAGATCTTTTTGGATCGACTTGCAGGGTCCCATTGTTCAGGAAGCAAGTTTTTCAGTCCCTGCTGCCTGAGACTTCATCTTGCAAGTCGAGACGAATCGGGAATTTTCCCGCGGAGACACTGGTTTCTCTGCGAGCTGACACGAATCAGGAGGCTCTCGTCAATGATTGTTTGTTTCCCTGAGTTGAAGGATTTGCTAGGGATTATTTGTTTCCCTAGCGCCAAGGATTATTTTTTTCCTTGGGGTTGAAACGAGTCGAGAATTTCCCACGGAGGCACTGGTTGCTCTGCGAGTCGACGCGGATCAGGAGGCTCTCGTCAAGGAGTGTTTGTATCCGTGAGTCGAGGAATTTGCTGAGGATTATTTGTTCCCCTAGCGCCATGGATTATTTGTTTCCTTGGGGTTGAAATGAGTCGAGAATTTCCCACGGAGGCACCGGTTGCTCTGCGAGTCGACGCGGATCAGGAGGCTCTCGTCAAGGAGTGTTTGTATCCGTGAGTCGAGGAATTTGCTAAGGATTATTTGTTTCCCTAGCGCCAAGGATTATTTGTTTCCTTGGGGTTGAAACGAGTCGAGAATTTCCCACGGAGGCACTGGTTGCTCTGCGAGTCGACGCAGATCAGGAGGCTCTCGTCAAGGAGTGTTTGTATCCGTGAGTCGAGGAATTTGCTAAGGATTATTTGTTTCCCTAGCGCCAAGGATTATTTGTTTCCTTGGGGTTTGAAACGAGTCGAGAATTTCCCACGGAGGCACTGGTTGCTCTACGAGTCGACGCGGATCAGGAGGCTCTCGTCAAGGAGTGTTTGTATCTGTGAGTCGAGGTGTTTGCTAAGGATTATTTGTTTCCCTAGCGCCAAGGATTATTTATTTCCTTGGGGTTTGAAACGAGTCGAGAATTTCCCAGGGGGCACTGGTTGCTCTGCGAGTCGACGCGGATCAGGTGGCTCTCGTCAAGGAGTGTTTGTATCCGTGAGTCGGGGAATTTGCTAGGGATTATTTATTTCCCTAGTGCCAAGGATTATTTGTTTCCTTGGGGTTGAAACGAGTCGAGAATTTCCCACGGAGGCACTGGTTGCTCTGTAGGTCGACGCGGATCAGGAGGCTCTCGTCAAGGAGTGTTTGTATCCGTGAGTCGAGGAATTTGCTAAAGACACTGGTTTCTTCGGAGTTGGACTGAACCGTCGAGATTTGGCTTCGTCTTCTGGTGGAGCTTGTTGGGAAAGTATGGTTCCCTCTTTGTTTACGCCCTTGGATTGTATACAGGGATCGATGTGATCTTAACTGTAGGGCCAAAGTTTTATCATCATTTTTTTTTGTTTTATCTCCGCGATGCTCTATCATTTCAGCTTTTATATCACGAAGGTCGCGATTGCCCAATCATTTCGGCTATTTTTCGCGGTGTCCAATCATTTCGGCTATTTATTTTATTTTTACTCGCTGCTTTTTATTGTGAGCTGCCTAATCATTTCGGCTATTTATTTTATTCTTACTCGCTGCTTTTTATTACGAGTTGCCCAATCATTTCGGCTATTTGGCATGCATATATTTTTTCTTGCTGCTTTTTATTGCAAGTTGCCCTATCATTTCGGCTATTTCGTATGCATGTGCGGCCTATTGGCTTTTCGCCGTAAACCTGGAATTAGACGTCGATTTCGGCATCAGCACCGCTACAACTGGGATATTGCCAGGAGCGAATCATCATTTGCCTCTGTCGGTGTCGAACAAAGGTGGCTTAGCGAACAGGGTTAAGGTCCCGCCGACTAAGGCTTTTGACTTCATGAGCCGTAAGGGTCTCACAAAGGTATTTCTTCCTACAAGTCGTGAGGATCTTATAGGTGTATTTTCTCCTTAGGAATCGTGAGGATTCCTAAGTGTTCGTTTCCTCTGTAAGTCGTAAGGATCCTACAGGAGGGTTTTCTCCTCATAAATCGAGAGGATTTACAAGGGTTGTTCACCATGCGAACATATCCCCAGTCACGGATGAGACTTGGTTAGGGAAATGCTTATTCGTGCCCGTGGATTGTATACAAGGGTCAGTATTGAACCACTTGCAGGGCAATATCGAAAGTTGTGGGGGTTGCTTAAGCACAGGTTTTGGTCTCTGTAACTTAAGACTTTCAACTCTTATGAGCCGTGAGGGTCCCATAAGAGAGTTCTCTTTACGAGTCGTGAGGATCTCGCAAGTGTATTTTCTCCTTAGGAATCGTGGGGATTCCTAAGTGTGTTGCTCCCTTGTGAGTCGTAAGGCTCTCACACGGGTGGATTCTCCTTACAAGGTCGAGAGGATCTTGTAAGTGTTCTTTAACGAGGTTGCGCCCTTTCGGGTTTTCACAAACACTCGCCGGTAGTCCTGCTGTTTTTACTCACGGAGCCCTTTCGGGTTTTCATCCGTGCCCCTTTTGCTTATGGACCTACCCTTTTTTTTTATATTTTATATATTTTATATATTTTTTACGAGGTCGCGCCCTTTCGGGTTTTCACGAACACTCGCCGGTAGCCCTGCTGTTTTTACTCACGAAGCCCTTTCGGGTTTTCATCCGTGCCCTTTTTGCTTATGAACATACCGTTTTTTTTTTATATGTTTTTTTTTATATCTTGTCAGCCTAAAGATGCTGCGGTAGTAGTTTAAAGACGTTTCGGTCTGCTATTAGTTTAAGGACATTTCGGTCCGACTTTGAGAAGGATGGCTACTGCTGATAGAGTTTGAACTTAGGAAGATAGCGAGCGGACATAGTCGTCGTCATCTACCATTGACCTAGGCTGTGGCTCATTAAGCATAGTATTTCTTTAGAAAGCGACCGTTTATTGGCCTGAAAGGCCTTTCACCGTGCATGTCCATGAGTAGATAGGCCCCACCCTGGTAGACCTTATCTATGATGTATAGGCCTTCATAGTTTGGCTCGAATTTTCCTCGCTTGGCGCGATTGAGAATCATAGGCCTTTTGACCACTAGCACAAGTTCGCCTTGGCGGAATGTCCTCGGTCGGGTCAATCTTTCATATGAGCGCGTCATCTTTGCTTTATAAGCTTCCAGATTTTGTTGTGCTATGAGCCGGGTTTCATCAAGGGCGTCAAGCTCCTCAAGCCGAAGGTGAGCATTTTCTTCGCCCTTCAGCTCGTAGTGGACTGCCACTCGTAGAGAGGGTAATTCTATCTCGAGAGGGAGTACTGCTTCTGTACCGAATACCAACGCATATGGCGTTGCGTTCGTGGCCGTTTTAAACATAGTTCGATACGTCCAGAGAGCTTCTTGCAGTCTTTCGTGCC
Source organism: Agapanthus africanus (assembly GCA_030015575.1). Taxonomy (NCBI): domain Eukaryota; kingdom Viridiplantae; phylum Streptophyta; class Magnoliopsida; order Asparagales; family Amaryllidaceae; genus Agapanthus; species Agapanthus africanus. Next base: position 157,091,727 of record CM057348.1, on the reverse strand, counting down.
AATCTTTCTTATTTCGTGACACCGTTTTCTTCATGATCTTTGTCAAGGTCTTGTTGAAGGACTCAGCTAAACCGTTAGCTCGCGGATTATAAACTGAGGAATATCTCCAGTCTATATTATGCTGTTGCGCGAAGCGACTGATTTTGTGGCTTCTGTAGGCTGGCCCGTTATCGGAGATGATTCGTCTTGGCGTTCCAAACCGATATATGACATGCTTCTTGAAGAAATGGAGGATATTCTCCGTCTTTACTTCCCTCAGCGGTACCGCTTCTGCCCACTTAGAGAAATAGTCAGTCGTCGCTAGGATAAAATGATGTCCTCTAGACGATGCTGGTTCGATGGGGCCGACTATATCAGTCCCTCACATTTCGAATGGCCAGCTAGCCACCGTTGGATGTAGTGGATTCGGATGCTGATGGATGAAGTCCCCATGAATTTGGCATGAGTGGCATTGCTTCGCATATTCGAGGCAGTCCTGGATCATCGTGGGCCAATAGTAGCCCATCCATTTGATCTTCAACTTCATCTTTGGGCCTGCTTAGTGAGAACCGCAGAGTCCGTCATGAACTTCCTGGACGACCCTTTTCGCTTCGTCAGGTCCTAAGCATCTCAACCATAGAGAATCAAATGACCTCTTGTATAGAGTATTGTTGACGAAGGCAAAAGACAGAGCTCGTTTTATGAGCTGATGTCTTGTGGGCGCTTCTTCAGGCATTCGGTGGGATTTAAAGTAATCTATGAAGACTTCTCTCCAATCCTCGGTATTTTCCCAATCTTTTACTTGCAGGGTAGTCTGCTCGTTCGCTCCTTTTTCTTCGGATGATTCCGGAGATATTTCTGCTGGGGCAAGCACCCGACGGCTTTGTACCATGATTCTAACGTCATCGAGGTTCTCGTCAGCCAGTTCTTTAGCAAGTTTGGCCAATGCGCCCGCTTTGCTGTTTTCCGCACGCGGTATGTTCTCCAAAGTATAGGAGGGAATTTGGGTCAACAGTTGTTGCACCTTTTCACCGTACTTCACCAACTCCGGTTTGCACGTTTGGTAGTCGCCGTTTACTTGACTAACGACCAGTTGAGAATCCCCGTATATGAGGAGGTTTTCAATTCCCATGTCAATGGAGATCTCGAGGCCTGCTATCAAAGCTTCGTATTCGGCTTCATTGTTCATCCTCGGTTCTGTTAAGGAGAAAGCGAAGCGCATTATCCCTCCTTGTGGAGTTACGAAGATGAGGCCTACCCCCGATTTGATCATTGGGGTACTTTGTTTGCGCTTCTTTACGGAGGATGCTCCATCGAAATAAAGTTCCCATCGGGTATCACCTCCGTCGATCGCGTCAAACGCATGTTCGTCCGGCAAATCGCAATTTAGAGGAGAACCGGAAGGTACTGGATGCTCAGCAAGGAAGTCAGCAATGGCTTGGCCTTTCACTGCCTTAAGCGGCTGATAGGTTATTGAAAACTCCATCAAGAGCAGGGCCCATTTAGCGAGTCGTCCCGTCAACATGGCCTTCGACATCAAGTATTTAAGGGGGTCCATCTTTGAAATGAGACGGACCTCGTGCGCCAACGCATAGTGTCTGAGCTTTGTTATCGCGAAGATCAACGCCAGGCAGTGTTTTTCAATGGGAGAGTAGTTGCTTTCTGCCCCCAGCAGAACTCGACTTAAGTAGTAGAGTGCTCTTTCTTTCCCTTGATCGTTCTTTTGTGCCCATAATGCGCCTAAGGAACCTTCGAGGGCGGTTGTATAAAGAATGAGGGGTTTTCCCTTGACCGGAGCAGCCAGCACCGGCGGGTTCTGCAGGTATTGCTTGATCTCTTCTAGCGCGCTTTAGCATTTTTGATCCCAGACGAACGGGGTTCCCTTCTTCATCAGGTGACTGTAAGGACGGCACATTCCTGAAAGGTTGGCTATAAATCGCCGTATATACGCGAGCTTCCCTTGGAGAGACCGCAGCTGTTTGAGAGTCCTTGGCGGAGGCATTTCCATGATCGCCTTGATCTTTGACGGATCTATTTCGATACCCCGGTGTCGGACGATGAATCCCAAGAATTTTCCAGAGGAAACTCTGAATGCACACTTGAGCGGATTCATCTTCAAGTTGTACTGTCGAAGGCATTGAAACACGGTCTTCAAATGCTCCAGATGTTCCTCGTATGATTTGCTTTTAACCACGAGATCGTCGATATAGCATTCGACGATTTCGTGTATAAGGTCATCAAAGATTTTCGTCATGGCCCTTTGGTAGGTGGCACCGGCGTTCTTTAGACCAAAGGGCATCGCCTTGTAACAGAATATTCCCAGAGGAGTCCTGAAGGCGGTGTGCTTCTGGTCTTCGGGATCCATCTTTATCTGATTATACCCTGACGAGCCGTCCATAAAGGAGAAAACCTCATGAGTGGACGTGTTGTCTATCATCAGTTCGGTGACTGGCACTGGGAAATCGTCTTTCGGGCAGGCTTTATTGAGATCCCGGAAGTCCACGCATATGCGCACTGTCCCATTTTTCTTCATCACCGGAATGATGTTGGCGATCCATTCAGGGTATTGAACTTCCTGGATGAAGCCAGAGTCGATTAACTTTTTGACCTCGGCGTTGATGCTCATCTCAAGCTCGAGCCGCATTCTCCTCGGCGCCTGTTTGGCTGGCTTGATGTCCGGGGATATCGCCAATCTGTGCACAGCAATTTCTGGATCTAGTCCCGGCATTTCGGAATAGTTCCACGCGAAGCAATCTCTATGCTGTAGAAGCACGTCCTTTAACGCAGCCACCCTTTCTTCAGATAGCAGCTCACTGATGAATGTCGGTCGTGGGTCATTTGCCGTTCCCAACTCAATTTTCTTAAGGTTATCTGCAGTGGTATGGATTCCATCTTCCAGCTCTTTTGGCGCCGGTGGAAATTCTGAGATTATCTCGTCGTTATTGTTTTCGAAGCACCAGGGAAGGTCATCCATCGGGCTTTTCTTTTAATATCGTTATCATGTGACAAGTACGAATTCGCTTCCAATCCCAATGTGGAACTGGTTCTTTTTTCATGGCCTTGGGCTCATGCTTCTGTGGCGGCGCTACCCTCCAGTTGTCGGACAGAGCGAACTTGCCAAGCTGATACTGATCTTCAACCCAATTTTTGAAGGTGAAGCAGTCCTCGAGAGGGTGCCCTATCACTCGGTGATAAAAGCAATAGTCCGGATGAGAGACTTCGCCTGCTTGTTCAGGGTGTTTAGACTCCGATAGTGCAAGCATCCGATGTTTTAAAGCGAGGTCAAGTATTTTCTTCGTCTTGTCCCGAGGAAACGAGTACGCTCGACCCATCTTCTTCATGAGTGATAGATCAATAACGCTCGACTCCCGTTTGCATGGCTTCTTAGTCCTGCTTTGTTGCTGTTGAGCGTCTTTTTGGCCTTTCGACTTATTTCTGCTTTTGCGTCGAGCCTTCTTTATAACAGGTTGACAAGGAGCGGCATTTTCATCTTTCACGGCCTGTTGGAGGAGGCGTTGCGTTTTGGCTTTCTCGTAGATGACCATTTCATGGTTATGGTCGTCTCGGACTTTTTGACCCGCTTTCCTTATAAGCTTGTCCATTTGCTCTTCGAACGATGGACTGAGCACTTTTGCATCTGGAACTTTCACTGGCTCAGGATTAGCGTCCTCCCATTGAGCATATGCTTCTTCAGCGAAGTCGTATACGACGTAGCAGCCGTTTAGTAGCTCTCGTTTCTTTGACCGGACGTTTCCAAGCCCAATTGTTTCCATTCTCCCATTAGGCAGTTTGCGTTGAGTCTCGGGAACGTTCCGGATTTTGTCATAGAACTTGGATTTTCGAATGGTCTGCCTGAAGGACATCCCCTGACGTTTCAGCAGCTTTTTCAAACCCTCTGTATAATATCTGGGAAGACGGATAGGCTGAAGCCTATCGAGCGTAGGATCCGCGCCATGCCAGATTTCTTTTTCCACCTTGGTTTCTTCAGAGCGGTAGAACAGAATTGCTTTCTTGCTCTCTCGCCTGGGAGGGATATAGAACGTTTGCAGCTCTTCTACATTGTAAATATTAAGTGCATCCAGTTCTTTATGGTGTTTAAGCGGCACTATGGCGACTTGTAGACTTTGCTCTTCGTCAGCGAACGTTCGTATTAAAGGTCGAGCAGAGAATACAACACAGATCTCATCTTCTGAGTCGCTACCAAAGATCAACGTAGGAATGGACGGTCCTGGCTTGTTGTATTGGGATGGACCCGAATAAACTATCTCCTCTTCCTCCTCGGTATCACTGCCGAAGACAGGGATGGTAGCGTTAGCTTTATTCTCCGGCTTGTGACACTTCTCCGTATCTTCGAAATCCGGTAAGAAGTATTTGGCATCTTCATATTTGCGGACCTCGTTCACAGAGAACGGGTTCAGTTCTCCCGTCACGGTATACTCGAAACCATCCTTAAAATACTTCATACACTGATGTTGTGTAGAAGGGATGATGTTGTACTCGTGTAACCATGGTCGGCCGAGCAAAGTATTGTAGCATGTCTTGGCGTCTATGACGTGGAACTTAATGTCCATGACGAGTAGCCCGAAGTGTAGCGTCAGTATCACAGACCCAAGAGTTCTTGATGACTGGGAGTCAAACCCGGAGATGGTGATCTTGTCACGAGCAAGGTGTTGGACGTTGATGCAGATTTCTTTTAAGACCCGTACATTGAGGAGATTAATGGAGGATCCACTGTCGATCAGGATTTTGCCTATCTTTATATCGTGACAGTATCCTGAGACATAGAGGGGGCGATTGTGCTCGCACGTTCCAAGGAGAAGGTCCTCGTCGCCGAAAGTGACATCGGCCGTGTGCACTTCCTCCAATTCATCCTTCATCTTTTCCTCGGCCAGACATGCTTGGAATTGTTCCGGATCTTAGAGTGCCTTAATTAGCGAATCTCTCGCCTCCTTTGATAGCAAAAGAGCGTCAAGAATGCTGAGCTGTGAGGGTAGCTTCCTCAGATGCGCTAAGACATTGTAATCCACCTTATTCTTCTTTGGCGGGTCCTTGGCGGCTAGCTCTTCCACCACTTGGTCATCTAAGACGATATCTTCAGAGACCTTTTCTTTCCCTTTATCTTTTCTGTTTAAGGGTCCGAGGTTCTTTTCAGGCAGCGTCCGATTCCGCAGCCGGATATTTTTGCAGACCTTCGGCTCTTCTTCTTTTCCCGAAGTGGATTCTTTAAAGAGAGGGGAAAGTTCCAGCTCCTCATCAGAATCACTCCCGAATGTAGGCACTTGTGACCCGCCGGTGTTAACCACGCGACAATCGCCGGTAGTTCTTTTAAGCTCTCCGGTCGTATTTCTTTGCTCCCGACGAGTTTTACGCTTTTCCCGTTTAAAGTGTTGTCGATGAGCTACATACCCTTGCCACCATCTATCGAAAGCTTTGCACTCTTGAGTGGGGTGCGACACCTTCTGATGATATAAGCAATAGGAGGGGTGCGTTTCCACTTCACCGGTGATGTTTCCTTCAGAGGATGGTAGCTTCATGCTCATTGATATGGCCTTAGCAAACTTTTTCCTCATCTTAAATTGGCTTTTGTCGGCAGCGGAGGTGTTTTGCTCTAGCGGGATCATCTCAGCTCTTTCATCAAGTCGCTGGCGCTTGGCCCTTTCAAATATGGCCGTCTCGCATTCTCGATTAGCTTTACTTTTCAACCGAGCTTCATTAAGGAATGCATCAATTACTTCATCTGATGGCCCCAGAATTTTTGATTCAGGATCTACCCCCAGCGTTCCAGTACAAGGAGTCTCTTCATCGTCCATGAACGAATGGGAAATTACATGACAGCTCGCCACGCATTCTTCAGATTCATCGGATGAACTTTCTCCCTCATCTTCCTCTTGAAAGACATGATCGAGGAACTCTTGGAGTGTAATGGGAGTCCGTGCCTTCTGATTGTATTCCTCCAGTGCGTCAATTTGTTTTTGCAAGTCCGTGCGCTTGTCGCCAGGCTTCACGGGATTCTTTGACTTCTTTTTCTTCTTCTTTGAGGATTTTGACGGCTGGTTGCGAGTGCTTGAGCCACCACCATCGATCTTTAGAGTTGGACATGGCTTCAACATCCCTTCAATGACCTGCGGTTCCAACGGGTTCTTCCACTTGATCGCTGGGCATGTCTGAAGGTCGTTCAGCATCCTCTTTGTCTTGGTTGATAATACAACTTCCCAAGGAGCTTCTTCAACGACGGAGCATGTTGCCCCCGGCGTATTCGTCCCCTTAGAGGTGTGGGGTTCCGGGGGATTCACCTTCCATTTGTCAGATAACGCAAACTTGCCCTGTCGGTACTGGTTTTCAAGCCAATTTTTGAAAATGTAGCAGTCTTCGATCGGATGGCCTAGTACTCGATGATAAGGACAGTAGTTGGGCTCGTTGACGTCACTTGGTTGCAACGGACGTTTTGGATCCGGCAGATTTATGAGTCTGTTGCGCAATGCCAGCTCGAATAACCTTCTCGTTTTATTACGGGGAAAAGAGTAAGGACGCCCTAGTCTCTCCTCGAGGTCTACGTATGGGCGCATATTATTTTGACGCACAACCGGCTTCGAGTTGCTCGGTTGTTGTTGAGCATTAGCGACGACGATCGCTTTTCCCTTCCCTTTGTCATTTCGGGAGTCCGGCTTTGGAAGAGGAGGTTTATGGCCCATCTGATCCATCTGTGCTAGCTTGTCAATCAAGGCCTGGAAGGTAGTCGGCTTGAAAAACATCATAAACTGCGAGATGGTTGCTTGTGGATCGAGGGTTCCCACAAACATACCCACTGCGGGAGCTTCTTCAATGCGCTGCTCGCACTTCGACCATAAGTTCCGCCATCGTATAGCGTACTGAACCCACGTCTCACCTGGCTTTACCCTGGCGTTAATCAGTGCCGTCATCGGGGTACGTTCACTGGCGCTTGCAAAACGCTGAGTAAACAGTAGCTCCATCTCCGCGAAGGTTTTGATAGAGTCGTTCGGGAGCTCAGAGTACCACTCGAACGCCGTATCCGATAAACTTCCAACAAACTGGCGAAGTAAAAGCTTGTCATCACCACCGGTGTTGCCGCAGAGTGCCCTGAACTGGACAACATGCTGGTGAGGATTGCCCGTCCCCTTGTAGACATGGAACTTGGGAATTGTGTAACCGGGTGGGTACTTGATTTGATCGTACCAACTTGGATATGGCCGCCCCGGTTTTACGACCTGGCCGGCTGCTTCGGTCGCATGATGAACCCATATTTGTTGGGCGATGTACTCATCCAAATCAGTTTTGGAGATTGTATCCTCTTTAGCCGTCGACAGAGCTGGTGGAGGATTTGATATCTCTCCCCTATCGTCTCCAAGGACGATCGGGGCCTCTTCGGCCGGAGGATCTTGTTGTATCATCATCCCGATCATGTCTTGGAAGAGGAG